>JAMWYP010000061.1:412500-1893820 GCA_025563575.1 Acacia pycnantha
AACCCTACAGTAGTATTTTTGATCATTTTCTATTAAGGAATCTTATATAGGCAGAGATAGAAGCCAATTTCATATATGTATTCTTATTATTTATTTAGACAAGCCCTTACACTAACCATTCCTATTGAGTGAACAAGATAATCGTTTCTTAAACTAACCACTTCTCAAATTAAGTACATGTAATATTTATTTATTTAACCGATAACGCAGTATAGGATTTTAATTATTATTGCTTTTATCAAAGAGTTCTGTCGAAGTATTTTCCAGCTACACGTATACCGTTTAATTATGCGCCGTTTGATACAATGGAAGAGTTTTTGATGGAAGTTGAAATGAAAATGGAAGTAGAATTGGAGGTGGAAATAGAAGTGGAAGTAGGGTTATGTTTGGTATGTCGATGTGAGTGAAGTAAGATATAATTTTTAATCAATATGTATAATTTTATCATGAAAAACACCAAAATGCCATTGTCTTTGAAAGAGAAAGGGCCTCCGTGGAGCTGAAACAACCACCACCGGAGAACACCACAAGCCAACCCTGCTCCCTCATCCCCACCATTTCCTCTCCCTCTATCTCCTACTAAGCTATCGAAATATATATATAAAGAGAGCAGATCTAATATTTCCAAAGCATTGAATAATAAATCCACATATTTGTTTTTCCCATAACCATCGCCTTCTAGACTTCTCCCTTAGATACTCCCACCATGTCTGGGACAGTGGCGGCGGCGGTTGTCGGTGATGGTGATGGTGAAGGAGTCGAGGGCAACCACTTAAAAACAATGAAGGAAGGTGAACTAGGCAAGCACTTCGAAAACAAAGAAGGAATCTAGGACCAGATTTGACGATTGTGGCCTGCGGCGGAAGGACGATTGTGATTTGAAGTTGGTACTCCGGCATCGTCTGTTGTCGCCGTCCTTGCTGTCACCATGCCTCGCCATCCTCACAGCACCTCGCTGTCACATGAAATCAAAATCGAAAGAAGATGACAACGTCGTTACCCTCGCAGATGAACGTCGGCGCCTCCATACATCCACAAGGGGTTCTTCCCTGCCATCGCAGATGAAGGTACTCGCCGGAGATCCTAGAACCTTGAAGGCTGCTGTTGAAAGCTTGAGGGTAGAATAGGAAAATAAAATGGGTTCCAAGGAAGTGTGACCAATTCCTTAGAGCGTAAGATGGAAGTGACTTCCATCAATTTTGATGGAAGTGGGTTCCCTAGGGAACTGACTTCTCACATACCAAACATACATAAATCCAAATTCCACTTCCAATTCCATTTCTCTCTTCCTACTTCCATACATAAACTCGTAATAGCAGTTCTCCCCAAATATTATTTTATCGCAATTTCAAAACTATGCAGCCGGACGTTTTAAAAAAATCATAATTAGACACCATAAAATTACAAGAAATTATTTTCAGGAAGAAAAATGTGGTGGAGGACTTATTATTATTTCAAGCTTCGGACTTGGCTTCTACTTGTTGCTAACTTATTCAATAGACAAGCAGTCAGGCTCTTCTTATTACTTGACCCTTGAGATCCACCATCCTCAGAAGCACACCCTGACGGCGTTGAAGGTTCCGGCAAGTGGCACCGCTTCTTGTGACCCACTACTCTGGCTGACTCCGGCAGTGATTCCGACCCAGCAAGGTGTGGAAAATTGAGCTTGGCTTTGCTACCTCTTAGCTTAAAAGCAGCTCTATCATAAGCCAAAGCCGCATCCTCTTCCGTCTCATACGTCCCTAACCACGTTCTCGCGCCATTCCTCTTCGGGTCCCGGATCTCAGCCGCGAATTTCCCCCACGGCCGACGCCTCACGCCTCTGTAATTCCTCCATCTGGGTGGCGCGTTCACTTCACGCGCCACAGATTCATCATTGCTATTAACATGATTATTAGCACCACCACCACCCGGTTTCATGGGGTCCGATTCATGCTCACCAGAAAACACTGTGCCGCTGGAGTTACTTAGAGACTGCTCATCAAACGAAGCACTGTCGACGCAGTTAGGGTTTGAAGTAGTAGTAGTAGAGCTTGACGTGAAGAAGACACTATTCATGAGAGTGGTCGATGAAGGAATATCATGATCGTATTTCTGATGAACTGATGATTCAAAAGAAGAAAGATTGTTTGGGATCATTTTTTAGAAGCTAAAAGTTTTGCTGAGAGAGAACAGAAGTGCGCACAGATGTGTAGCTGGCAGTGAAACATCATGACTTATTTATATGTATAAATATAATGACTTTTGTTTGAAGGCACATTGATGATATATATTATTTTATTCTTGAGTTAGTTGTTTCCATGAAACTTCAATTATAAGTGGTTTTTAACTTAATTTGGAGTGGTTGTCCTCGAGTGCGATTAGTTAATCCTCGAACAAATCTTATTTGTTAGTGTATCAAGAATTTTTAATATAAGCATATACATGTATATATAGAGTAATTCCAGCAATCAACTCACAATTGTTTGTTAAACTACCTTCGGTCTTTAATATAAGAGCTAGTTGGCTTTTTTTAAGAGAGATTAAGAAGACAAAATAAATTAGATTATATATCATTTTATAAATCAAACAAATTAGTTTGGAAAAAAATGACAAATATAAATACTTTAATCTAACTTATTATGTTTAACTTCTTTAATATATCCAATAAAAGTCAATTAACTCTTATGTCAAGGACTAAAGAGGGAGTAGGGGGAAAAAAACTGTATCTTCTTAGTTTTTCTTCCTTGGATTCTAAGTGTAAGATCTAGCTCATTGTAATACCCCGAAATTTGAATTAGGGAATTTAAGGGCCAAAGTGCCAAAATGACGAAAATGCCCCTAAGGGACATAAATGACTTAGAAAAATTATGAAATAATTATGTAAAGCTCAAAAATTAGTGGAAAATAGTTGAAAATTAGTAAGAATATATTTACTAATTGATTGGAGATTTTTGAGAAAAATAAGTGAGTTTAGGTATTTTTAAGCCTAAATGCAAGAATGGACCAATAGGAAAATCTTGTAAAAAAGTTATGTAAAAATAATTATTTAATTAATTAAATAATTAATTAAAAAAACGAAATAAAAAAAAAATGCAGAAAAATAAAGAAAAATAAAAGGAAACTTAATAAATAAGTTTTATTATAATAATAATATAATTAATTAAAGTGAAAAAGGGTGAATAGTAAAATGGGAATTAGGAAACGGATCCTATCTAGAGATCTAGGAGTGGGATTTCCAAAGTCAGGGTAAAATGTTGATCAGTGGGATTTTATCTTCCGTTAAACTCTTGCGGAAGTTAATTCTGAAGCCGTTTGTGCTTTTTCCTAATAAGACGAAATAGGGAAATTATGAGAAAAGGCCAGATAGCCAAGAGGACGAAAAGGTTATGTTGTGACATTTGGAAAAGAATTGGGAATTTTCATGAACATATTTGGATTCAGTGAATTTTTCTGAAGAGATGGGTGTTTAGAAAACAAGTTTCGACACCTGGGACGCGTTTGGACACGTTTTCGAGAAACTTCGGCTGAACACGGAATGCCCTAGATGGAATCAAGATTTAGATTAGAATAGACATTTCTAGTAAGTGAGAACTTGTCTTCAAAGTTGTAAAACCAGAATTTTGAGATTTCTCCGAAATTACGCAAATCGGGTACCGATCGGGCAAACCCTTGACTTTTGGGGCATGTTGAAGTCGGCCAAGGTGAGAAGAAAGAGTGAAAAACTTGTTGAAAAGTTGTCTTGGACGGTCCAGATCGCTTCTCACAAAGTTGATCCGACGGCCGAAACCCTACCTCCTTTTCTATAAATACCCACCCCTCCCCTTTGGTTTTTCTCACATTTGAGAAGCAAGAGCTGATTTAGAGAGAGAAAGAAGAGAGAGGAGCTCTGGGAAATTCTGCAGCGAAGCTGGGTAAGTTTTTTAGGTGCAGAGCTTTTAGTCTTCGTAGTTCTTTCAATAGTTAGAGTAGTAATGCTAGAGTAGCCTTTATTTTTCAAAGTATGATTAGATATCATATGATAGGGCTATTTTAGTCTAGAATTTCGAAAATCATAATTGCGTCGAAGTTCTGGCGAAATTTCGGGAAGAAAATTTGTAAGAGTAACGAAGTCTTTGGCGAAATTCCATGATTAGGGGTAGAAGGGCAAAATGGTAATTTTTACCTAAAATGCCGATTATTGTGTCAAATCACTAATGAAAGTGATATTACCCTTATAGGATATCGGAAACTCGATCTCTGTCGATTACGCCGACGTGTGCATTTGTTTCACGATTTGCCGTAAAAGTACAGATTTTAGTAAACGTGCTAGAAATACTGTAATCCAGTCAACGAAGGTACGTTCGCGTCATTGTAACATTAACTCTTATGTTTATGGTATGCATATATGTGCTATGTGTATTGTTATGGTATGTTTATTGAATGCAAATATGTTAGAACAGTTTGGTGTCGAAGGAAAGGCTAGTCTATGTGGGTAAGCCATTAAGTCGTCGTGAACTCGGTGAGGCCCCATGATAGACACTTACACGGCCATTCTGTTCGGTTTACGGAAGTATGTACGTTCGCGTCTTGTAACACTAATCGATGTTTATGGTATGCATGTATGTGCTAGGTGTATTGTATGTGATAGCTTATAGCTCGTGGTATGTCTATGTCTTGTTTATATGTTCATGTTTGCTATGGGCGATATATCTGCATGCTTTTGGGCGATATATGTATACATGCTATTGGGCGATATATGTATACATGCTATTGGGCGATGAGTGCACATATACTGGCAAGCAGCAGAGTAGAAGACCCGGCTAAAGACTTTCTTTTGATGTTCCGTGGAAGTCTTTTCTTTTGTTATTATCTGTTTTTGAAATACTCGGTTCTTGCACTGTAGTTGTAACTGACCGGACTTACGGCGTTTTATGTATACATATCGTTACTCTTATGCTCAGGTGCTACTACTCGATGAAAAAAATTATACTTGCTTGTGAAAAGTCGGGATGTTACACTCATCAATTCCCTGGCCCAAAAAACCCAAAATATCTAGTTCATTGATTCATACATATTACAAGATTAGTTTAATTTTTTATATGCTACTATTTTATCTTTTCTTCCAAAAATAGTCCTCCCACAGATAGACTAGATATTATATGTGGGGAATGAAAAGTGAGAAAATTAAACTATGTAATTTATAAGGATAATTAAGATAAAATATATATTTTTTTTTTTGGGGGGGGGTGGATTGAGTCTTACATTTGATACTAAAATAAATCTCGCAATTAGGTGTTACATGGTGTAATACCGGATTTTATTATCCGAAATATTATGAATAAATTAGATATTTCTGATAAGTGAAATTAATGTCTCCAGACTTGTGTAAATTTAGCCTATTATTCTAAGTTAAATTTGTAGGAAATCAGGGAATTTAAGGGCAAAAGTGCCAAAATGACGAAAATGCCCCTAAGGGACATGAATAACTTAGGAAAATTATGAAAAATCCTAAGAGGCATAAAATGACCAAGTGAATTAGGTGAATATATTATCTCTAATTATGGTAATTTAATAAATTATGAACTTGGAGAAATTGTATAAGAATGTCCAAAAAGTCGTAAAAAGACCAAAATACCCTTGCAAATTATAGAATAATGTAAGAGGCATGGAAATGCTAATGTTAATGCAAGAGTATGAAGGTAATGAGATATTTTAAGTAGGAAAATTATCAACTTGTGATAACTAAGTAATTAGGTAATATTGGGCTAATTACTTAAGCATAAGCAAAGGAAATTCACAAGTAATTATGTAAAACCCTAAAATTAGTGGTTTTTGTCTTAAAATTAGTAAAAACATGTTTACTAATTAATTGGAAATTTTGGAGAAAAATAGTTGAGTTTAGGTATTTTTAGGCCTAAATACAAGAATGGAGCAATGAGATAATTTTTGGAATTTTTGGAAAAATTAAATAAGTAAATGATTAAATAATTAATTAAATAAATAATAAAAATTTATTAAAATAAAGAAGGGCCAGCCGAAAAATGGACCCAAGAAAAAGAAAAAAATAGAACAAAAATTATATGTGCAAGTGGGTATTATTTTATTAATATAATTAATTAAAGTAAAAAAATGTGAATAGTAATTTAGAAATTAGGAAACGGATCCTATCTAGAGATCTAGGAATGAGATTTCCAAAGTCAAGGAAAAATATTGATCAGTGAGTTATTATCTTCCGGAAGAAAATTCTGAAGTCGTTTGTGCATTTCCTAATAAAACAAAATAGGGAAAAATGCATATAGGCATATTTTTGGATATAGAGAAAATAAATTCTAACTCAACATTTAGGAATGAGTTTGAATTTATTTTGACATATTTGGAATCAGTGAATTTTTACGAAGAGGTAGATAATTTAAATGCGTTCAAACCGGACGCGTTCGGACAAGTTTTTCGAGAAAATTCAACTGGACTGTTGGAGCCCTATATGGGATCAAAATTTAGGTTAACTTGGACATTTCTAGTAAGTGAGAACATGCCTTCAAAGTTGTAAATCCAGAATTTTGAGATTTCTCCGAAATCACGCGAATCGGGTACCGATCGGGGAAATTCAATTAGACCGGGCTAAAAGCAACCCAAGTCACCATTTTTGGACCAATCTTGGGCTGCCACATCAGCTCTCAATTTCGGCCAAGAGGCTCCCATGGTCAAGAATTTTACACCATTTTGTGTTTGAATTTCCAAGGTTGTAAACAAAGTGAAAATTCCATTTGTATCCTTCCAAAATTCTATAAATAGCCAAGTGCTCTTCACAAATTCTTCACACCATTCTCTCCTTGCCTTGGCCGAAATCTTAGAGGGAGAAAGAAGAGAGAAGCTCGGAAAAATTCGAAGAAGTCTTCAACGGGTAAGTCTTTCGGGCTTTAGCTTTCAAGTTCGAGTTTTTAGTTCGGTAGTTAGTAGAATTGTTAGTTAGTTCTAGGAAGTAGGGGATGAAATTCCTATACTTGTTTTTAGGCCTCATTGCATTGAAAAATATGCCTGAAGAGGTAAAAACATAGTAGGGATCGAGTCTCCGAAAAGTTGAAGCTTTTGAAGTTCTTTCAAAAATAGGGGTTGTAATGTTAGAATAGCCTTTAATTTTCAAGTATGATTGGATATCATATGGGAGGGCTATTTTAGTATTTATTTTTGAAAATCAAAATGGCGTCGAAGTTGTGGCAAAATTTCGGGAAGAAAATTTGTCAGAGTAACGAAGTCTTGGCGAAATTCGCCAATTAGGGGTATAGGGGTAAAATGGTAATTTTTACCTAAAATGCCGATTATTGTGTCAAATCACTAATGGAAGTGATATTACTCTTATAGGACGTCGAAATCCTAGTTTCTTTGCCGTTATGCTTTGTCCAACGTGTCATTGTCGGACAAACCATTTTCCGTCAGAAAGTACAAGTTTCCGCCAGAAACATCTACGTACGTCCACGAAGGTACGGACGCGTACTGTAACACTAATCTTGTGCTGCTTAAATGCATATATGTCTAAGATATACGAGACGTTTTATACGGGTTATGTCTTGTAATGCCGTTATGTTTTTCCTAGCGCTGAGGACACGAGTGAGTATCGTGGCACTGGTGAATAGTGCAGGCTGTTGTTGTGTTGTTTTTACATTGTGGGGCTTTACATATTGCTTTGTGCTTATGTTTTGTCGGCATAATGATCATGCATCTGTTGTATGCTTATGATATACTGTTGTATTAGCTCTAGAATATCTGTTGGCTGTATACTGTGTTGTTTGGGTATGAGGTTAACCGATTACCCGAGATTCAATGCGTTGAATTGAATCTCACCGTAGCTTCGGGTCTGGAGGACCGCGAATCGAAGTCCGGGGCAAGCAGCAGGAGTAGACTTGCGGACGAAGTCTTCTTTTCTTTATCGCTTTACGTATTACTTTTCGTTCTCTTCTCGTCGTTTATTTTCCGAACCTTAGGATTACTGTAATCAATACAATGTTACACAATGGTTAATGTTTTGGCTACGAACCAGTTACTCTTTCGCTCTATTGCTCTACTCTGATTGATCAAAAAAAAAAAAAATTTCCGCGTTTCAAAATGGGATGTTACACATGGGCACTTAATAATGTGTATTTGTTTTTACCATTGTTGAAGCCAAAACTAAAAGTTGTATTCTTTTTCCCGTGGGAAAAGTACTAGTATAATGTTAATTTTATTTTAATTATTTTTTATTTTGCATATCAAACGATATATTCCTCATTCCTTATACATAACATTAGCATCAATCAAGATTTTGGTCCAAAAATAAGGTTGTCAAACTCATGACACTAACGTAAACTCGTATTGTAAACTTATAAGAGTTTACTTTTATTATTAAATATATATTAGTAGTGTATAATTAAATAATTAACATAAAAAAATGACAACTATTTGATTTAAATATATTTTAAATCCAAATAATTTAAACTAAAATTATTGACATTCATAATTTATCATATTTAATAAATAATTTTTTTTTATATAAAATTCATATATAAAGCTGATGAGCATAACCAAATCAAAAAAGTTAACACAAGTTTAAGAATGAGTTAACATGGCTTTTGTAAGTTATAAACGTAAAAACGGTAAATTCAATGTGTAAACTCGTGAGTTTAACCCAGTTTAGCGCTGGCACAAGTTTACTAATGACTCGACTCGATTTGATAAAGTAGAGACATAAAAAAAGTAAACTTGAAAACTCAACTCGTGAGTTTGACAATAATATTTATGAGTATAAATGTATGATGTATCCCTTTTTTTTTGTCATCTTATTTTTAAAAAGGAAAGAAAAAGGAACTTAAATTTTTCCTATTTTTTCAGTGGAGCCACATGGAACCATGTGGAGGTGACGACCCTAAATGGATAGCGACATTAGAATAGTTATCTTCAAGTTCTTAATTATAAGAAATATTCGAAGACACCCAAGACGTCCGGAATATTTCATATTTATATACCACAATTATCATTAACTTTATTTAAAAAACTTAACGATGACTAACATAAGCCATAATGGATTTGGAGCTTTGCGTAATTAAAAAATAAGAAAGGAAAAAGAAAAAGAAGAACCCACCGCTGTCAACTAATAATTATTTATTTTACAAAAAAAAATTCAGCACGTGGTCTAAAGGCCTTCCACAATTGGAAACTTCTCGGAACCTAAATAGTGTCTACCACTCATATAGATTTGATCGATTGCTTAATTAAAATTTCAAGGCAGCTTTAATTGATAATATTGAATTAAAGCTTGTATTGTCCCGCCCCGCCCCTGTAATACCCTAATTTTTATAATCCTTATAAACATTGGACTTTAGAAAATAATTAGCAAAAATACAAAGGTGAATATGTGTCTCAAAGGAATATAATCTATTGATTATATTTTTGTCTAAATTTCATTTTGAAATTAATTAACCAATGGTTAATTATGAGACAATATTTAGGGGCTATTTAATGTGATGTAAATGGCACATAAAAGAGTAAATAATTTATAATTAAATGAGATAAAGAGAGGGTTATGAACACCCTTAGCCAAATTAACATAAATTAGCAAATTAAATGACAAGTTAGCTTGGGCTAATTATGATTATCGGCATATGATTATCTTGATAAAAGGAAATAAAGACATCTATTGAGGGACTTATATTTCAAAAATATGAAGGCCAATGGAAGATGAGATTAATTTACTAATAATGCTCTAATGACTTGGATTATGGAGTAAATCAATTAATCAATGTGAGATGCAATGCAAGGACAATTAAGCATTGGATTAAGAGTTAATTAAACTTTGCTAATTAATGTTGAAAAGTCAACAATGACAATTAGCCAATGAAAAAAAACAAAGAAATAAGCTAAATCCCTAAGTAATTAATTGGACCAATGGGAGTCTTGAGTCATGGATTAATGGTGAGGATTTAATTTAAACTAACACAAACTAATCCAAGGGTTGTCATCATAAGAGCACATGTGTTTTAAAAAAAAATGATCTTCAATGGGGATAGGATTTATAAATAATATCTAAGATATGTTTTAATAAAGAGCACATGCATGATAGTTAATGGAAGAGATAAGATATTAATGGAAGATAAGATAATTAATGGTCATAAATGAAAGAGATAAGATAGGATAGGATTTTGGAAGAGGAAGAAATTGTGGAAGAGATAAGGGAGAGATGATTTATCATATATTAGTATTAAAATGTCAACATAAAAATGACACATGGACATGGTGGAAGGGAAGATAATATACTTTATAATAATCTAAAGCATTTGGCAATTAAAAAGCAACATTAATGGTTATTAAAAGAGAGCATGTCGACAACCACATTAGGGGAGTATGTCGACCAAGGCTTGAAGGCATGAGATTAAATTTCATAAAGCATTTTTTAATCCAATGGCTAAGGTGAGACTTGGTCAAATTTAATTGCCATTTGTATCCTTGAATTTTCCCTATAAATAGAGAGCAATTCTTGTAACATCCCATTTTCAAAAGCAGTATAAATTTTTTTCCATCAGAGTAGAGCATCAGACCATAAGAGTAACTGATATATATATATTCAAAATGCCGTAAGTCTGGCTAATTACAGGAACGGTACATTATCCGAGTGTTTTCGAATGCAAATGACAAAAGTGTCTCCCTGGGATTCCCACACTGTGGCATCAGCAGATAGTCTTCAGCCGGGCCTCTAAGCGTACTGCTTGCCCCTATCCTCGGTCCTCCTGACAGCTATGTGAAGAGCTGAGGTCCGACGCGCACCGGACCTCAGGTAACGGTTAACCTCATAATTATATGTTAGTCCTGGCTTTCACCCAAGAGGGGGGTGAATTGGGTGTCCGATAAAACTTTGAAACTTTGAAAATATTTTCGCAACTTATTTGTATGACAGTAAGGATTTATAAAAACAATAAAAAGACATACAAATATTTATACTGGTTCGGCCACTCCTTGACCTACGTCCAGTCCCAAGCTCCACTTGAGATTTTCAATCCACTATCCTTTTGTTTGAACAGGGCACAAGAGAAGCCTTTACAAACCCACAAGTTTACTCGGCACTTGTGAGGGCCGAATCTCTCACCGAGATACTTCTTTCAATCGGTTACACTCGCACTCGAGTTATTCTCTAATACACTTCCCTTACAAGTGTAAACTGATAACCCAATTTTCAAGTCCACGACTTGAGATTCTTACAATGATTTCATAATCGAAATGTTCTCTCTAATAGAGAAGATGAATAATCGAAGTACAATTGATCATCGCACTCTACTACGTAAACTATATAGACATTGAGAAACAGAGAATATGAGTTAAGCGTTGGATTCGAATATCGCATTTCGGCGGTGCAAGCTCTCATCCATTGTTTTTCCATTTTGAATGTGTCTCTAGACAACCAAATTAATCTGTTGAAGCATTGTCCGTTGTAGAATATTACCGTTGTAAATTTCAGTCAGTTGGAGAAATAGTCGTTGGAGCTTCGACGCCATCATGCGCTTTTGATAATCTGATGTTAATCCTCTGTTTGATCATCTGAAACTTGCTAACAAATATGATTAATACCATTGAGAAGTATAGCAAGTAGAAATCAATTGTTAACACTCATTTTGAATTCTTAGAGACGCTCTCGATATGATCGTTGGGAAATTCAAGTCGTAGCATTTGAACAAGTTGAGCATTTTAATTCATTGAACAACATTATAGTTGAGTATTCAACTTCGTTTCTACAAGTTCTTGTTGAATTGGATCTTCTCTTCCATTTACGAAAATCTGCATAACCTTCATCTTCATCTTCGACAACTTCATTGCAATTTAGTAATAATCCATATGATACTTTTCTGAAACTCATTAACAAACTTGTTAAATGCAATTTGAATAAGTAATGAGAGAAGATAATCAACCCATAAGCCAGAATCAGAGATTGATCGAAGTCTGGAAAAATCAATTTTTTCCGATATGCTACGATTGGCTCGAGTCATTTAAGTCGGCTAGAGTCATTTTCGTAAGTGAGAGTGGTTTGGCTAGAGTCAAAATCGTTTGGCTAGAGTCTGGAGCAAGACTGGAGGTAATTCTTGGTGGCTTGAGTCAATCTTTCATAATGGAGGAATCTTTGGCTCGAGTCAATTTCTCTTGGCTAGAGTCGGGCTAAAACTCAAGGCAATTTTCGTTGGCTAGAGTGATTTTCATTTGATGGAAGTAATATTGGCTTGAGTTAAGGTTTTCGGCTAGAGTCTAGGCCAAAACTCCGAGTCAAATCGTGTTGGCTAGAGTCAAAACAAGGTATTGGCTCGAGTCGGCCTATGTTGGCTCGAGTCAAATTGATGATTTTCCACAGATCAATTTTCCAACGAAAATCTTGGTAAAAACATTTTGTTCTTAATCATAGATCTTGTAAAAAGTTAGTCATCATCAAAACAAACCTTTGGAGCTAACAATCTCGGCATAGGATAGTCGATATCTTTTTCTTACTGATCGGATTTGGCATCTCGGATAGACAGTGTAATTTACTTATGCTTTCTGCCTTGATATAGCTCCAAATAGGAAAACCACCCATGCTCATAGAGATCTTCAAGTCTTCTTTCCAATGCAAGAAGAATCAGCTCCAAACTCATTGTATTCTATTCCTTAACATAAGATTCTTCTTTACCAGGCGTTTTTGCATCGTTCGAAGCCGACCGTCTACTTTTGAAGGCCATATCTCCACGGTCCGAACTCCGTTTTGGTTGATTCAAATCTTGATTGAAATCCCTTTGAGTATATTTTCATATTCCACTTATTTCAGCTCAATTGGATTTTTATATTTTTAGATACAATCAAAATATTGAAGCTTGGTCTGCTGTGTGGCGTGAATTTCACTGTCAACTTCAATAATTCATATCTACTTCATATGACCTCCTTTGGACTTGAATCTTATGTCAAAATGACGCATTGGAAGTATAGTTTCATACAAAATTGGTTTCGTCTCAATCGGACTTCTGGTTTGGGAGATATCATTGAATTACCAGATCTCGCCCAAGCTGAACGTATAAGCAGTGAGTAGAACAGAGGTGTTGTTGGCTCGAGTCCGTTGTCCCCGGCTCGAGTTTTGAGTCAGACTCGACTTAAAAATCCCTGGCTCGAGTCAAATCATCCCAAAATGTGATTTTGCTTATTTTAACTCCGATTGCCATTCCAACTCCCATTTGATCGTGGAGACTTGTAGAATCAATCTAGGAACTTGAATAAACTTCTAGGTCATTCTTTGTTCATAAACTTCACATCTACATTAAATATAAGAATTAATCAAGTAGAAGATAAATGAAGTATGGAGACTTTTTGCTCTTAATATTGATAGGCATATTTGTCATCTTCAAAACTAAGTATAACTAACATTATATACACCATATATGTACTACAGATATTCATGAAGTTTCAGCGATATTTACGGCAATCAGATGTAAGGAATACATAATCA
Organism: Acacia pycnantha; assembly: GCA_025563575.1. Lineage (NCBI taxonomy): Eukaryota > Viridiplantae > Streptophyta > Magnoliopsida > Fabales > Fabaceae > Acacia > Acacia pycnantha. The sequence continues at coordinate 425,942 of JAMWYP010000061.1, forward strand.
GATATGTGTGGCAATAACAATACAGTCAGATGTAAGGTTAAGGCACAACGGACAATGTACATAATCAGATATGCACGGCAATAACAATACAGTCAGATGTAAGGTTAAGGCACAATGGACAATGTACATAATTAGATATGCACGACAATAACAATACAGTCAGATGTAAGGTTAAGGCTTGACAGAGGAAATACATATATGCATACAATAACTTAGAACGTAATCACGGGTATCCTTTAAGGACAATAGCGTATTTGTTACTAATCAATCATTATAACAGTCATTTTAGTCAAAAATGACCATTTTACCTTGACCCAGTGTCGGCGAAATTTCGCGTAACTTCGTTACTTTGACTCTAATCTTCCAAAATTTTGCCATAACTCTTCCTCCAACATATTTTTGAAATAAATATCATATTTAACCCTAAAACATGATATCTAAACTAACTTGGAAGATTAAAGATCAAAACAACATTTCTACTATAACTACCGAACTATAAACTAGAACTTAAGACTATGGACCGAGAAGAACTTACCCGAGACTTCGCTACAATTTTCTCCGAAGCTCCTCCTTTTCTCCACCTTCTCTCTACTTCGAATTTCTCAAAGGAATTGGTGAGGAAGAACTGAAATGGATGTTGGCTATTTATAGAGAAAATGTAAGGGCATTTGGTAATCTTCCAAACCTTCTCCTTTAATCTTGAACCATTGGATTAAAGTCACTTTTGAAACTCAAATCTCCTCCACATACCATGCTTGGCCGACCTCCTTGCCCCTCTTTTCAAAAAGTGATGTCACCAAGGTGATGTCACTCCTTGCTTTATGAGTTTTACCCGATAAAATCCCTATTCGGTGTTCTAATCACGTAATATTGAAGAATCTAAGAAATTCATCATGTAGTCTTGGAGGTCTATTCTTTCTCTTGAGAAATATTTGGTTTAACAAATATTCTGGTCCCACTAAGGGTATTTCTAGCTGCTTGATCATTTCGGATAACCGTAGTTGCCACGGAAATTACCCGACTAATGTCATCTTCGGGACAAAATTACACTTGATTCATAATATGTCCAGCATGTTAGCAACCTAATTCATGGATTTCAAGTTAGGATTTATTTTCTATCGGTTCTCATTTATCCTATTTGCTTTTACACAAATATCTTCCTTTCTTTAATATTATTTCCATCCAAATATCATGATATTTTCATCATTTTTCCTCCCAAATTTTCCATAATTTCGGCTAGCTCACTTTTTTGCATTTTAATTTTTTTAATTAATTTAATATTATATTTAATTATCTAATATAATTTAGCAAAATTCTCCCATTGGTCCATACATTATTACATGGATTTAGGCTTTAAGAAATGTTAGAAATTATTGTAGCCCTTGATCTTGCTTTCCAAGATTCAATCTTAGCCTTTCATTGACCATTGATACTTAATTAGGGTTTTAACCTTGAATATTACCTTTGTTCATGTCTAAACAATTAGCAATTAATTACTTATCTAATCACTTACTAATTTTTGATAATTTTCTTAATTAGAAATTAATCATTTTCTCACAACTATTACACCTGACATTGATATTTTATGCTCAATGGAATATATTAAAAATCATGGGGTCACTTATGATCCCAAAATAATATTTAATTTCACCTCATTATTTTCCAGGAAAATAATCCCAAAAAATATCTAAATTAGAGACAACATACTTTCTAATTTTTAATAATTATTTTACTGACCTTTAAGATTTATCATAATATTTTCAGGGGCATTTTATGGCCCATAATTGCATTTAGGGCTTAGGCACTCCATTTCTTCTAATTTTAATAGAAATTGCCCTAAAAAAATAAGGTAAATATGACTCAAGATTTGAGACCACATATTCACTGTCTCAAATAGGTATTTTTACTAATTTATGATGTCTATCATAAATACGATTTTAGGGTTTTACATTTCTTCCCCGTTAAATAAAATTTCGCCTCGAAATTTGCTCTATACTATCTAGTCTTTGCAATAACTAGACTTCAGACCTTATGCTTCGGATATTTACTCTATCTCCGGCTCGACTACAAAGATCTTGTCATTTCGTACTTTGATATATAGTGTTTCCGTGGCGCCCATACACTGCGTCAATACCGGATATCATAAATGTCTCCATGGCGCCCATACACCATGGCTACACAAGATACCTTAAATGTTTCCATGGCACCCATACACCATGGCAACACATGTAACATCCCATTTTTAAAGCGGAAATTTTTTTTTCAATCGAGTAGAGCATTGGAGCGAAAGAGTGGCTGATTCACATTCAAATATTAACCATAGTGCAATATAGTATTGATACTGATCATCCTATTTTTCTCAAAAAGTAATAACTAAACAAACAAAAGAAACTCCTCCGGCCATCGGTCTAGTCGTGATGCTTGCCCAGCTCTTCAATCCTTGGTCCTCCTGACTGAAGCTACAATGAGATCCAATTTACCCTATTGGATCTCGTGTAACTAAGTTAACCTTACGCTCAAATGAAACAAGATATGGACAATGAGATATTCATGAACAAGTACAACATATCACTACATAAGCACGGAAGCAGATACATGATCATAATAATGACCAGGAACATAAGCACAGAGCAAGATGTAAAGTCCCTCTAACATGTCTGCAAGACATACCTGTGCCACGATGTACGATCGTGTCCTCGCCGCTAGGAAAACTCAAACGGCATTATTATGACTATAACCCATTTAAAGTGTATGTATAAACGACAACCCTAACCAGAGCCTCACTCTATGAACGTATCTATCACATATAAGTATATGAAAGACAGATTAGTGTTACAAGACGCTGCCCGTACCTTCGTTGACGGTATTCGAGGCATGTTTGACGGAAAATCAAGGTGACGCATACAGAGTAACGACGGAGTGTCTGACAACAATGCGATCACGGATATCCTATAGGGATAATATCACATTTATCAGTGATAAACATCATAACAGGTTTTTAGGTACAAATTACCATTTTGCCCTATTCTTGCGAATGGCGGAATTTAGCAATTAGCCGCTACTTTAACTTTATTTCTCCAAAATTTTAACATATCTCTTTCTCCAACATATTTTTGAAATAAATATCATATCTACACCTAAAACATGATATCTAAATAATACTTGAAAAACTAAAGAGCTATCTAACATTCCTACTATAACTACCGAAAGAACCCTAAGACTAAGGACCTGAAGAATTTACTCGAGCTTCACCGCAAATTTCCCTGACTCTTCCTTCTTTCTTCTCTCTAGGAAATTTTGAACTAGAGCTCTTGAATTGGTGAAGTGAATAATGAAGAAGGTCAAGGCTATTTATAGGCAATTTCGAGTTACTATTCATGCTTTATCGATCGATTCTTGGACCGTCGATCTTGCTTTTGTGAAATGGCACTTCCTTGGCCCTTGATGCACCTTGGCCGCCCTTCCCCCTTATGTGGCATAAAGAAAGATGATGTCACAAGGTTGCTTTATGGTCTTGTACCGATAAAGTTCCCCGTTCGGTGTCCCAATCGCGTAATCTTGTAAAATCTCAAAATTCGGAACATAGCCCACGAAGATCTCTTCTTCCTCTTTCAAAATACTTGGGTCAACTAAATTTTTGATCCCATTCAGGGCCTCTCCTATTTCATCGAAGATTTTGGATATCCGCCTTCGGTTACGGAAATCACTTCGGTAACAACATCTTCGGGACAAAAATCCATTGATTCATAATATGCCCCGATGTTTACCAACTCATTCTTGGATTTCAAGTTATGGCTTGGTTTCTATAGATTTTCATTTATCCGATTTGCTTTTTGAATATCGATAGATTCATAGTCGATCCTAGTATAACCCTTTTCGATTTCGGAAATAACTTCTTGAGACTAACCTACCCGAGATAAAAATTCACTTGTTTAAAATATACCCCGACCTTAGAAACTTTGTTCATGGTTTTCTAGATAGGACTTAATTTCTATCGGTGGTCATTTATCCTATTTGCTTTTTACAACTTTTCTACTATTTAATCAAAGTAGCATGATTTTTAATTGCAATTCTTATCCCCTTACCCATTCAAGATTTCTTGGTCAAAACCGGTCCTTTTTTATTTATTTTCTTTATTTATTTATTTATTTAATAATATATATTTTAATTGTAACATCCCATTTTTAAAGCGGATTTTTTTTTTCAATCAGAGTAGAGCATTGGAGCGAAAGAGTAACTGATCCATAACAAAACATTAACCATAGTGTAACATAGTATTGATACAGTCATCCTATTGTTCTCGAAAGTAAATACGGAAAACGATAAAGAGAAATCTCCGTCCAAGGGCCTCTATCCGTGAATGTATCTATCACATATATGTATATGAGCAGCATAGAGTTAGTGTTACAGTACGCGAACGTACCTTCGTTGATGATATTCTGGTACGTTTGACGGAAACTGGTACTTTTGACGGAAAACAATGGGAACATCCGACAAATGCACGACAGAGCAATTAACGACGGCGGAATGACAATGAACAAGATTACTGATATCCTATAATGATAATATCACATTTATCAATATTTGACATCATAATGTGCATTTTAGGTACAAATTACCATTTTGCCCCTAGTTGCCTATTCTGTATGAATTTTGCCAGAGCCGCTACTTTAACTCTAATCTTCCAAAATTTTGCCATATCTCCCTATGATATCTAATCATACTTGTAAGATTAAAGACTAAACTAGCATTTCTACTCTAACTACCGAAAGAAGTATGAAAGCTTAAGACTAAGGACCGAAAACTTACTCGTAGCTTCAAAGGAATTTCCTTGACTCTTCTCCTCTCTTCTCTCTAGGAAATTCTGAACTAGAGCTCTTGAAATGGTGTGAAGATTTCAAATGAAGGCTTGGGGTATTTATAGGAAAATTCGGTTACTATTCATGCTTTGTCGACGGATTTGGACCGTAGGATCGCACTTCGTTGAGATGGCACAATCTTGGCCATCCAACTCACCTCCTTACATCATCATTCAAGGCCATGATGTCATGCCAATGATGTCACCCATGTACTTTGATGATGTCACTTACTTCCTCAAGAAGTTTTATACCGATAAAGTCCCTGTTCGGTGTCTCTGACAAAAATTCACCGATCCATAAAATGTCCATATGTTTATCAACTCATCCCAAGATATTGAGTTATGATTTATTCTCTATAGGTTTTCATTTCTACTATCTCATCTTTATTTCTTTTCGTCTTATTACATAAGCATTCCGCCGGTTTTGGAAATGACTTCGAGAGACAACTTCACTCCGAGATAAAAATTCACTTGTTTATAATATACTCGATTTTAGAAACTTAGCTCATGGTTCTTCTAGATAGGATTTAATTTCTATCAAGGGTCATTTATCCTATTTGCTTTTTCACAAAATATCACAATTTATATTAATATTAAATTACCACTTGCAACAAATATCATGATATTTAATTGATTCTTTCTTATCCCTTTCTTGCTCCAAATTTCTTCCACAAAGAATATATATATATATATATATATATATATATATACTTCGGAATACTTTAAAATACCTTTCACATAATCTCTAATTTCCTCATACACTAATACTTTCTGAATACTTTCCCAATACTTTCAATACTTTCGAATACTTCTTCTATACTTTCAATACTTTCCGAAATACTTCTTCATACTTTCCGAATATTTTTTCCTAATACTCTTGAGATTTTATCATAATTTTCTTAGGCTATTTTATGCCCCATAAATGTATTTTTGGCCTTTATTTCTTCTAATTTTCCTTAGAAAATGGAATAAGTATTTTATATCGCTGTTTGACACCACTTATTCACCTATTCCCAATAGGTATTATTTACCAAACTATGATGCTCGTCATATATCAGTTTTAGGGTATTACATTAATTATTTAATAATTATGTTATATAATTTTTTTACAAAATTTTCCTATTGGTCCATGCATGTTTTTAGGTTTAAAATTACTTAATCTCTAATATTTTCCTTCATATTTTCCAATTAATTAGAAAATATATTTTATGCTAATTTTAGCCATAAACCACTAATTATAGTCTTGGATTTTCCTTTGTTTAAGCCCAAATAATTAGCCAATAATTATTTAATTAATTACCCACTAATTGTTGATAATTTTCTTAATTAGAATAACTCATTACCTCACAACTTTTGCACTGACATTAGTATTTTATGTCTCATGCATTATATTAAAATTCACGGGGGCATTTTGGTCATTATAATACTTTTTGATTTTCCCTCTTTATTTTTCCAAGGTTATAATTTATTAAATTACCAAAATTAGAGACAATTTATCCTCTAAATTTTAATAATTATTTATTGCCTCTTAAGATTTATCATAATTTTCTTAGGCCATTTTATGCTCCACAATGTGGCATTTTAGTCATTTTGGCACCTTATTATTTTTCCTAATTTTCATTAGAAATTTCCTAGAAAATAGAATAAGTATTCTACTTTGACACCACATAATCACCTATTTCCAATAGGTATTATTTACTAAACTATGATGCTCATCATAGGTCAGATTTCAGGGTATTACATTTCTCCGCCCGTTAAATAAAATTTCGTCCTCGAAATTTGAACTCTACTATCTAAACTCCGTATTAACTAAACTTCGGACTATTAACTTCGGATTTTTATTCTATCTCGGGTTTGACTACAAAGATCTTGTCATATCGTATTTTTGGTATATAGTGTCTCCCGTGGCTCCCATAAACCGCTTGGCCAACACACACGTATACCAAAATGTCTCCATGGCGCCCATACACCATGACAACACAAGATATCATACATGTCATCATGGCGCCATACACCATGGCAACACAAGATACCTCCTACTCAATGACATGATCACGGTGGAATTGTAATAACGAAGAAACACGGAAAACGCTATGGAAGTCTAATAAAGTTCTGGAGATAAGGCTATCTAGTAGCGCATCGGTTTGTTCCAATAAATACTTCGAATGATTTGTTCGCCTTTGAGGTGTTCTATTGACACCAGCTTCTAGGGATATATAAAAAACATACGATCATCACAATAACCAAAAGATTCTCACGATCTTTTATGACTTGTACAAAATATTTAGAAATGTGATCAGCCATATCTGGTCTAAGAGAAATTTTGCTCTGACAACTCCGCTGAGCAACATAAGTGATTTACACTTCTACCTGTTCAAGGCGTCAATTGTTGTCATCTCGATTGTAAGAAAATTTGAAGGATCGGTTTCATCGGGTGTAGTTACAGTTTCGCGGGGAATTTCCTTTGATAGAATTAAGCTTTTATCATACTCTCATTGTCACCGTTTTTTTTATTGCCGCTAGTTTAACACACTTGAGAATATCGTTGACATTGTGAAGTAGTAATAAGATCTATATTATATTTGTAACTTGGTTTCGTACACGCTTCATAATCTAAAGAGTTTACACCTAATCACACCTAGTGGTGTAGCTACTACATATGTATGCATCCCAAAAGGATTCGTACAAAGATCAACAAATACTGAATACATGGAATCGGTTTATATCGACATAGATTTTTACTAGCGGTAGTATCTTGGACCATTCCTCGAAGTGACATTTGTAGCAGATTTGCTTCCCATCACAGTTGACTCCTGGATGGTACTTCCTGCATTTTGGACACGATTGAGATCCCGTCAGTCTGGGATAGTTCTGTTGCCCGGCCTGGTATGGTCTCTTGTCCCCACCTTGGGGGTTAATCCATGGTGCCTTCCTCTTTTGTGAGGAATTTCCGCGGTTAGACCCACCACAACCTACTGACTGTTACCTTCAAGGCTCCGAAATCGCGCAGCCTTCAAGTTGCGCCGCCGGTCGGCAAGATTCCATTGCTTGGGCCATGTCAGGAACCGCTGAGATACCAACCGCCTTTATGTCGTATTTCAGCCAGTAGAATCAACTCCGTTAGCCTTCCAACTTTCATTGTCATTGCTCGATACGATGAGTATCGTGATAGGTTGGTGAATCGAGCCGAAGTAGTCATCAAATGATTCTTCGGCCTTTCGGATGTGAAGGAACTCCTCCTCTTTAATCACTTTATCGAGGAGGGAAATATTGTTAGTTGAATTTTTCCAGAAATTTCTCCCAAGCAATGGTGGCAATACCGGCTCGCAGGGTTGTAGAAACGCTATTCCACCATCTCGTGTGCACGCTTCTAAGCTTGTAAATTTCCACCGAGCCTTCCGATTCTCCGGGCATTCAATGACTTCAAAATCTTTTCCAGACCCTAGCCAATCTTCACCAATTCATTCTTTCCCGGAAACCGATGGCTTGAGCTTGCGTAATCGATTGACCCAGACTTTGTATGGTCCTTTCCCTTCTTCCTTGTCTAGGTGGTGATTGGAATCTATCGTACCCCCTCATTCCTCATGTTGCTCGTCATCCTCTTCTTCTTCTTCTTCGTCATTTTCTTCATCATTTCGCTCTTCCTCCCGTTGTCGTGCGTCTAATTGCCTCTCGAGCTTCTTGTTGTCTCCGTTCTGCCTTTCTAGAAGTGCATCAATAAGAGCTTTCGCTCCTCGCAGGTTCTTCATCTCCCGCATTTCGTCTTGTTCTCGTTGATTTGGTATGTGGTCTTGTTCTCGGTATCGCTACTCATTCGAGGTTGTCCGCTCTCCTCTCCCTCTACCTTGGCCTCTACCTCGCGGTATTCTCGTGCTCTTATGATTGCCATTTCTTAAGTTTGCCTTTTCTTAATAATGACATATGCAAATATCAAAAATAACACAATAGTTTGTCATCAAAAACATATATTTCATATTAGATGTAATGTACATGCTAACATATATTACATCATCCACCGGTTTATGACCACTTGCTGGTTATATCGTATATCCCCACGTTGTCGAAATTTAAAGTTTCTTATTTAAAACTAGTCCTTGGAGATGATTTAGAAAAGGAAAAGAAATCGGTTGTACGTTCTCTCGTCTAAGAGCTTATTCGTCTGCTCCATCCGTGGCGGTCTGGGGAAAAAGGTATAGGTTGATCTTACCCATCGTGCCTAGCTTAGTGGAAACTCATTGTGTTTTCTTCGTACATAGATCGTTTTGACTTGTTCCGGATATCGGAAAAGTACATTCCTTTGATAGTCTCACCGTGTTGTCCCGCAATTAAGTACTGTCAGGGTGCTTACGCCTTTTGTTCGTATCTAGAACATGTCGTAGAATGTTGGGTTCGTAGAAGGATTCACTCTCGTAATCATCTTGATAGCTTAACAATTTGAAAATATTCACGATTGTCATCATCGATGAATGATCTCGATTCTACGGTTTCTCCGGCTCAAGAGGCATACTAGCCATTGGCTCAAGGTAACATACTGGATCCGGTCATGTACCGATTCAAGGTTATCGAAGTGTCGTGGTTGTCGAGTTTCGCCCGTGTCCTACAATTCCGGTACTATGGACTTTCTAATAGTACGTCTCATCTTTAGGACAAAGGGTAGAGGGAATCGCATCTCTATCCATCTCTACACATTACACAGTGGTGCTATTGTTCTCAAAAAGTAATAACTAAACAAAAAAAAGAAACTCCTCCGGCCATCGGTCTAGTCGTGATGCTTGCCTCGCTCTCCAATTCTTGGTCCTCCGGACCCTGAAGCTACAGCTGAGATCCAATTTACCCCATTGGATCTCAGGTAACGGTTAACCTTATGCTCAAATGAAACAATATATGGACAACAGATATTCATGAACAGTACAACATATCACTACATAAGCACAGAGCAGATTCATGATCATAACAATGACAGAACATAAGCACAGAGCAGTATGTAAAGTCCCTCTAACATGTCTGCACATAACCAGTGCCACGATGTACGGTCGTGTTCTCAACGCTAGGAAAACTCAAACGGCATTATTATGACTATAACCCATGTAAAGCTGTATGTATAAATGAAGACCCTAACCAGAGCCTCAGCCTATGAACGTATCTATCACATATAAGTATATGAGAAGCACAGGATTAGTGTTACAGTACGCGTCTGTACCTTCGTTGACGGTATTCTGGAACGTTTGACGGAAAACTGGGGTACGACAGCGGAACGACGGTGGTACGACAACAGTACTGATCACAGATATTCTATAGGGATAATATCACATTTATTAGTGATAAACATCATAACAGGATTTTTAGGTACAAATTACCATTTTGCCCCTATTCTTACTGATTGGCGGAATTTCGCCAGCGCTTCGCTATTTTAACTTTATTTCTCCAAAATTTTAACATATCTCTTTCTCCAACATATTTTTGAAATAAATATCATATCTACCCCTAAAACATGATATCTAAATCATACTTGAAAAACTAAAGAGCTATCTAACATTCCTACTATAACTACCGAAAGAACCTAAGACTAAGGACCGAAGAATTTACCCAGAGCTTCGCTGCAAATTTCCCCGGACTCTTCCTTCTCTCTTCTCTCTAGGAAATTTTGAACTAGAGCTCTTGAATTGGTGTGAGAATAATGAAGAAGGTTGAAGGCTATTTATAGGCAATTTCAGGTTACTATTCATGCTTTATCAGATCGATTCTTGACCGTCGGATCTTGCTTTTGTGAAATGGCACTTCCTTGGCCCTTGGATGCACCTTGGCCGTCCTTCCCCCCTTAGGTGGCATAAAATGACATCATCTTTGATGATGTCACAAGGTTGCTTTATGGTCTTGTACCGATAAAGTTCCCCGTTCGGTGTCCTAATCGCGTAATCTTGTAGAGTCTCAAAATTCTGGGAACATAGCCCTGAAGATCTCTTCTTCCTCTTTCAAAATACTTGGGTCAACTAAATTTTTGATCCCATTCAGGGCCTCTCCTATTTCGCTGAAGATTTTCGGATATCCGCCTTCGGTTGCGGAAATCGCTTCTGGTAACAACATCTTCGGGACAAAAATCCACTGATTCATAATATGCCCAGATATTTACCAACTCATTCTTGGATTTCAAGTTATGGCTTGGTTTCTATAGATTTTCATTTATCTGATTTGCTTTTTGAATATCAGATAGATTCATAGTCAGTTTAGTATAACCCTTTTCGGTTTCGGAAATAACTTCGGAGACAGCCTACTCCGAGATAAAAATTCACTTGTTTAAAATATACCCTGACCTTAGAAACTTTGTTCATGGTTTTCTAGATAGGACTCAATTTCTATCGGTGGTCATTTATCCTTTTTGCTTTTTACAACTTTACTACTATTTAATCAAACTAGCATGATTTTTAATTGCAATTCTTATCCCCTTACCCATTCAAGATTTTGGTCAAACAGCTGGTCTTTTTATTTATTTATTTTATGTTTTTATGTATTTATTTAATAATATATATTTTAATTATTTTATAATTTTTTATATAATTTTTTTACAAAATTTTCCTATTGGTCCATGCATGTTTTTAGGTTTAAAATTACTTAATCTCACATATTTTTCTTCATATTTTCCAATTAATTAGAAAATATATTTTATGCTAATTTTAGCCATAAACCACTAATTATAGGATTTTACATCATTATCCTTGGATTTTCCTTTGTTTAAGCCCAAATAATTAGCCAATACTTATTTAACTAATTACCCATTAATTGTTGATAATTTTCTTAATTAAAATTACTCATTACCTCACAACTATTGCACTGACATTAGTATTTTATGTCTCATGCATTATATTAAAATTCACGGGGCATTTTGGTCATTATAATACTTTTTTATTTTTCCCTCTTTATTTTTCCAAGGTTATAATTTATTAAATTACCAAAATTAGAGACAATTTATCCTCTAAATTTTAATAATTATAATACTTCCTCTTAAGATTTATCATAATTTTCTTAGGCCATTTTATGCTCCACAATGGCATTTTAGTCATTTTGGCACCTTATTATTTTTCCTAATTTTCATTAGAAATTTCCCTAGAAAATAGAATAAGTATTCTACAATGTTTTGACACCACATAATCACCTATTTCCAATAGGTATGATTTACTAAACTATGATGCTCATCATAGGTCAGATTTCAGGGTATTACAACACAAGATACCTCCAACTCAATGACACGATCGTGGTCTGATTGGAAATAACTAAGAGACACGCATTAGAAGCTAAAGTTGGCATATAAGATAGCTATTTATCAAGTCACTGGGAAATCTATAAGCATGCATTCCTAGGTGATAATCACATGATTTAAATGAATGGCTAACACTTAAGTCATACAATGCCTGGAGAAGATTCCCTTCTAAGAGAGATGTACCTTGGACCATCTCCGGAAGTTCTCTGTCCTCTGCACTTGTTAGTGTGTACATTTGGCCTGGATTTTGTGGATTTAATGCTGCAGCTTTTGTTCGCCTCGCAAGTGTACGAGATTCGCAAGTAATAAAGTGATAAATAAAGTATCGTTCCCACGAGGATTTGTTTAACAAATTGGTCAAGCAAGAGGCTTAGTGAATTTCATCGAGTTGAGCTAAAACAAAGTTTTGAGTTGGAATGAGAATTTGTAAAGACTATTTTTAAAACATAAAATTGATAAAGGCAAATGATTCTTTAACTTCAAGGACAATTGAGCCTAGGGCTCTTTCCCCCCCTTTTGCATTTCATAAAACTTGGTTACTTTCCTCTCTAGTAGCATTTCAATACATATATGTGTTAGTCTAAGGTTCTAAAACACTTGACCCGCTCTCTCAAGTCAAAATCAAGTTTCTCTTCTCATTAAAATGCACAATCTCTTGCTACAATTAATGAGAATCAATATTTAAGCAACAACCCTAATGTGACAATGCAAGGTTAGTAAACATATCTCTATTTTACCAACAAACCATCCATTTATCAAGTAAACTTCAAGACAAGCATGATTTCAATCAAGTTCTACACCTAGATTAGCTCTCTCAAGTCAAAACCTAAGTGAATAAATCATCTAAATGGAGGCCAATCACTTAGAAGCATTAAGCCAAGGTTGAAATCAACACATATATATATTAATCCACCAAAAGAGAGGAATACTCAAGTATTAATCCATACAAAGGGTCAAAAGAACCCTAGAATGAAAGATTTAGCTACTCATGTTCAAATACAAAGAGAGTCTAAGCAAAGATACTGAATACATGAAGAATGTAAGAGGAGAAGAGGAGAAAAGAGGAAGAACCAAGGTGAAATCCCCAAAATCTCTTCTAGGTTGAGCACCCAAGCCTCCAAAGCTCCAAGATCTCTCTCCCAAGCTCTTCTCTTGTGTGCCCACTTGTTCCCTTGTGCAAAAAGTGTGTTTTTCGGCCCTTCCCTTTAGGTTAAATAGGGTTTTTCTGTTTCTAATGTAAAAAACACGCAGCTGTACTTTCTGCACTTTTTCACGACTGGCTGTGGTCAGTTGTCAACTTTCTGTGGTCAGTGCTGGTTGCGGCCAGTTTGTCCACTTGCTGCGGCCAGTGACACGGAGAGCTACTTGTTGCGACCAGTTGTACAGGTTCCTTCTAACTTTATATTACTTCATTCCTTTATTTCTTCCCTTGTTTCTTGGTTCTTATAGAGCTTCAAAACTTGACTCCGTCCTCCTACAAAAGAGAAAGGAATTATCAATTCTCACTTGAATTACAAACTCTACAAGATATAATAAGAATTTCTTTGATTTTCCTTGATACTTTCATATGCACATTTTCTTCTATACACTTCATTTTCTATGCATACTTAAAGCCCAAAATAGGTAAAAGAGACAGAAAATGTGCTGGAATGTTGTCAATTTCTAAGAGTTAACAACTTTCTCAGGACAGTGCACGCTAATATGTCCCGGCTTTTGACACTTGAAGCATATCAGCTTCCCATCGCAGTCAGAACCTCGATGATACCTCCTGCACTTTGGACATGATCGGGGTCCCGACATCCCAGGGTTGTTCTGCTGCCCAGTCTGGAATGGCATCTTACTTTCTCTTTGGGAGTCACTCCATGGTGCTTCTCTCTTCCGCGAGGAATTTCCACGGCTGACTTCGCTACGCCCGTACTGCTAGTGCTTAAGTGCCGGGATCTACGCAGCTCCTTTCGGTTTTGCTCAATTAACCTACAAGCTTCCACTGCTTGAACCAGTTCAGGAAACTGCTGAGATACCAACCTCTTCTTTATCTCATACTTTAGCCCATATATCAATCTATTCGCCTTCCATCTTTCATTATCATTACTCTTCAAGTATGATGAATATCGCGACTGGTTGGTAAACCGGGAAAAGTAATCGTCGAAGGATTCCTCGAAACCTTACTGGACATGAAGGAACTCCTCATCCTTAATCACTTGTGTCGAGGGAGGAAAATATTGTTCATTGAACTTCTCTAAAAATTTCTCCCAAGTGACAGGGCAATAACGTGCCTGTAATGTCGTAGCAACGCCTTTCCACCATCTATGTGCATCACCTTCAAGCTTATAAATCGCAAGTTGAGCTCTCCGATTATCTGGGCACTCCATGACTTCAAAAATTTTGTCTAGACTCAGCAACCAATCCTCAGCCAATTCGTTCTTCCCACGGAAAACAGGTGGTTTGAGCTTGCAAAATTGCATGACCCAGTGTTGTGTGGTCTGCACAACTCTCCCTCGTCGTGGAGGTGACTGGGACCTGTCAAATCCCTCAGCTTCCTCATCGTGCTCATCACTTTGCTCATCTTCTTCTTCTTCTTCTTCTTCTTCTTCTTCTTCTTATTCTTCTTCTTCTTCTTCTTGTCGCTATTCTAGTTGTCTCTCAGCTTCTCGATCTTGTCTATTATGCCTTTCTAGGAGTTCATCTATAAGAGCCCTCTGTTCTTGCAGAGTTGCCCTCTGTTCTTACAGAGTTCTCCTCATCTCCTGTATCTCATTCTACTCTGGTTGGTTTGGTACCTGGTTTTGTTCAGGTCCTAGTATTGGTTCCACTCGAGGCTATCTACCTCGGCCCCTGCCTCGGCCTCTGGGAGCTCCGGCTCCTCTTAAATTTGCCATGTCTCATTCTTTTTCCGTTAAAGGGAAAACGTTTAGATATACAAGGAAAACAACAATTAGTATATCACATACTCTATCGTACTAGTATTTACACTGCACACGGACTTTATCACACCTAGTGTTTTACACTGTAAATAACCAGACACCCGCAATATTTCTCTCGTTCAAAATTTCGTTGGTTCTTTCTGCCCAAAATAGGTACGGGGAAAATGATGAAGAGTGGATCTAATCCAGTCTCCAGAAGGGTACAAAAATACGTAATGGTTCATCTGATAGAAGTTCTCAACATGGGTCAAATACAGCATGTACTTATCTTTGTTGATCTCAAAATTT
The DNA here is from genome assembly GCA_025563575.1 of Acacia pycnantha. Classification (NCBI taxonomy): domain Eukaryota; kingdom Viridiplantae; phylum Streptophyta; class Magnoliopsida; order Fabales; family Fabaceae; genus Acacia; species Acacia pycnantha. The sequence goes on from JAMWYP010000061.1 coordinate 441,267, forward strand.
CATCTGGCGTGTCCCAACTCCATATTTAAGCTATGCTGAGATAGAATTACCGTCCAGTAAAAACTGATGATTATCAAAATTATCAGAGACTGATATCGATATAGGTACGGACGATGGATATACCGGTTCTGGGTTAGAGTGATGCACTAACAGAAGGTGGTACACCGGTTCAGGATGGTATACCGGTTCAGACTAGTACACCGAAGTAAAGTGGTACATCGACCTAGGGCTATATCAGTACTCATTTTCAAAACATGCTCTTTAAAAAGGCGTAGAGCCTAACTCCGTCACTCAAACCAATTGGCCAGGTAAGTGTCTATCATGGGGGCCTCACCAAGTTCCCGGCGACTTATTAGCTGACCCATATAGACTAGCCTTGCCTTCAGGATTCAAAGGTTTGGAATAACTTAGTTAGATTCATGCCAGGACAACTGCTCTGATACCATAAATGTAACATCCCATTTTCAAAAGCAGTATAAATTTTTTTTTCATCAGAGTAGAGCATCGGAGCATAAGAGTAACTGATATATATATTCAAAATGCCGTAAGTCTGGCTAATTACAGGAACAGTACATTATCCGAGTGTTTTCGAATGTAAATGACAAAAGTGTCTCCCTGGCGATTCGCACGCCGTGGCATCAAAAGATAGTCTTCAGCCAGGCCTCTAAGCGTACTGCTTGCCCCTACCCTCGGTCCTCCCGACCCTGAAGCTATGTGAAGAGCTGAGGTCCGACGCGCACCGGACCTCAGGTAACGGTTAACCTCATAATTATATACACCATATATGTACTACAGATATTCATGAAGTTTCAGCGATATTTACGGCAATCAGATGTAAGGAATACATAATCAGATTTGTATGGTAATAACAATACAGTCAGATGTAAGGTTGAGACACAATGGACAATGTACATAATCAGATATGCACGGCAATAACAATACAATCAGATGTAAGGTTAAGGCACAATGGACAATATACATAATTAGATATGCACGGCAATAACAATATAGTTAGATGTAAGGTTAAGGCATAACAGAGGAAATACGTATATGCATACAATAAAGTTAGTGTTACTAGTACGCGAACGTACCTCCGTTGACGATATACGGTACAACTGTTGGTCAGAACGTAATCACAGGTATCCTATAAGGACAATAGCGTATTTGTTACTAATAAATCATTATAACAGTCATTTTAGTCAAAAATGACCATTTTACCCCTGACCCCAGTAATCGGCGAAATTTCGCCAGAACTTCGTTACTTTGACTCTAATCTTCCAAAATTTTTGCCATAACTCTTCCTCCAACATATTTTTGAAGTAAATATCATATTTAATCCTAAAACATGATATCTAAACTAACTTGGAAGATTAAAGATCAAAACAACATTTCTACTATAACTACCGAACTATAAACTATAACTTAAGACTAGGGACCGAAGAACTTACCCAGCACTTCGCTACAACTTTCTCCGAAGCTCCTCCTTCTCTCCACCTTCTCTCTACTTCGAATTGCTCAAAGGAATTGGTGAGGAAGAAGTGAAATGGATGTTGGCTATTTATAGAGAAAATGTGAGCGCATTTTGGTAATCTTCCAAACCTTATCCTTTAATCTTGAACCATTGGATTAAAGTCACATTTTGAAAATCAAATCTCCTCCATACACCATGCTTGGCCGACCTCCTTGCCCCTCTTTTCAACAAAGTGATGTCACCAAAGGTGATGTCACTCCTTGCTTTATGAGTCTTACCCGATAAAATCCCCTGTTCGGTGTTCTAATCGCGTAATCTTGAAGAATCTAAGAAATTCATCGACGTAGTCTTGGAGGTCTATTCTTTCTCTTGAGAAATATTTGGTTTAACAAATATTCTGGTCCCACTAAGGGTATTTCCTAGCCTGCTGATCGTTTTCGGATAACCGCCGTCGGTTACGGAAATTACTTCGGCTAATGTCATCTTCAGGACAAAATTACACTGATTCATAATATGTCCAGATGTTAGCAACCTAATTCATGGATTTCAAGTTAGGATTTATTTTCTATTGGCTCTCATTTATCCTATTTGCTTTTACACAAATATCTTCCTTTCTTTAATATTATTTCCTTCCAAATATCATGATATTTTCATCATTTTCCTCCCAAATTTTCCATAATTTCAGCTAGCTCACCTTTTTTGCATTTTAATTTTTTTTAATTAATTTAATATTATATTTAATTATCTAATATAATTTAGCAAAATTCTCCCATTGGTCCAGACATTATTACATGGATTTAGGCTTTTATAAATGTTAGAAATTATTGTAGCCCTTGATCTTGCTTTCCAAGATTCAATCTTAGCCTTTCATTTACCATTGATACTTAATTAGGGTTTTAACCTTGAATATTACCCTTGTTCATGTCTAAACAATTAGCAATTAATTACTTATCTAATCACTTACTAATTTTTGATAATTTTCTTAATTAGAATTAATCATTTTCTCACAACTATTACACTGACATTGATATTTTTTGCTCCATTGAATATATTAAAAATCATGGGGTCACTCTCATTATTTTCCAGGAAAATAATCCCAAAAAATATCTAAATTAGAGACAACATACTTTCTAATTTTTAATAATTATTTTACTGACCTTTAAGATTTATCATAATATTTTCAGGGCATTTTATGGCCCATAATTGCATTTAGGGCTTCCGGCACTCCATTTCTTCTAATTTTAATAGAAATTTCCCTACAAAAATAAGGTAAATATGACTCAAGATTTGAGACCACATATTCACTTGTCTCCAATAGGTATTTTTTACTAATTTATGATGTCTATCATAAATACGATTTTTAGGTTTTTACAATTCTCTTCATTTTCTTCACACCAAATCAAACTCCAAGTAGTTGATTTCTAAAGTAGTGAGAGTGAGAGGCAAATTTCTTGGAGCAAGGGGAAGGAGTAAGAACTTCAAGAGGTAAGTTCTTGAGCTTTAGTCTTTAGTTTTTAGTATAATTGTAGTTTAATCTAGAATATTGTTAGGAAAATTCATTTACTTGTTTTTAAGGCCTCCATTGCTTTTAAAAATCAAAATGGGGGTAAAAACATGTGAGGGAATAAGTTTTGAAATCAATGGATCAAGATTGTGAAAATTGTACAATTTTCGGTTGTAAATGTTGTTCTAGCAGCGAACAGTGAGGCTATTATTTTATGTATAAAATGAGCTTTAAAAATCATGAAATTTTACAGGAATAAATTAGACTTATAGGGATTTCTAAATATATAAAATATGTAACGTTTTGATCTCTGGTCAAGGAGATATGAATTTTGGAAGTTAAGATATTTTTCCTGAAAGTTAATCTGGGCAGCGTTGAGAAACTTAAAACCTGGGAATGATCCGTGATGTTCTGGATTCTGGGAATATTTTTCCTTGGAAATAGACATGTCAATGGTCATGAGGAATTTTTCAGAACTCAAAAAATATTTTTTTAGAATTAATTATGCTTTTTTCAAAGTTAGTGAAAAATCTGAGTATAATGCTGAAGATTGCGTTTTTGAAGAAATAAAAGGGCAAAATTGGAATAATAAATCTACCAAGGGTAGAAAGGTAAATTAAAACTTTAGGATATTATTCTAAGAAATATGATATTTATCAAAATATCATATAATAATCCGACGATAATGTATAGGATATCCGGGAAGTCCGAAGTCGGATTTGAAGGTCGGGCATGTTGGTAAATATACGGTGAAAGGTATGTTCGCGTACTAGTAACTTTAACTCTGATGTGCCTTGTATGCTTATATGTGATAGATGATTTCATAGAGTCATGGACAAGACTAGGTCTTGGGTCATACACCGTGGCTAAGACTCTGTCTTAGGTTACTGTTTATACATTCAGCTTTATACGGGTTATAGTCTTGATAATGTCGTGAGATTGTTTTCCTAGTGCTGAGAACATGAGGGGCCATCATGGCACTGGTTAGTGCAAATGTGGATAATATTACATGTGTTGTGTGCTATGTACTGTTGTGTTGTTAACATTGTTAGCTCTCAAAGTTTTGATGATAACAAGACTTGAAATCATTTAAGGTCTTGAATCTTGTTTAATCATATGCTTTAGTGTATACTCAAGTATGGAATTGTAATACTCGAGTATAGTTGGCCTAACATAGTTGTTTAAGTGTTTCAGGAAACAATACCCAAGTATTGTGAAGGAATACCCGAGTATCTAATCAGAAGCTCTAGCAATTGAATACTGAAACTGCTATAATACTCGAGTATGGGTAAGATGCTACTCGAGTATGCTTCAGCTAAATATAATACATGCTCTCGGATTAACTAATACTCACGTAGGATAAATGTATACCCAAGTATGCTCTTCTGCTAATGAGCTTATTCTCTGCTAAGTAATACCCGAGTATGAGAATCAAATACTCAAGTATGATCGAAGCTCAATACCTCCGGTATATCTTAAACACTCAGATACCCGAGGATAATAATTCATATACTCGAGTATTGACGAGGGAAATCAGTTCGCTCTGTCGAGACCTCATATGGAGATTTTGTCATTTAATTCAGTTTAATATGATCTTTAATGAATTGATTTCTAACCATTGACCACAGAGATTTTCGAATATTGGAATTATAGTGCAGGATCATGTGAAATCAGATTGGGTCGTGTGATATTCTATAATCAACGCAATATCAGAATGTTTGCTGTAATTATGGAATATGTCTTCAAAATGAACCAGGAATGATGATAAAAGACGCGTGAAGTTATATTCAGCAAAACGAAATCATGGGCTGACATTATGACCATCATCAATCCTCCAAATTCTTCAACGGAATGAAATCTGATTATGCAGCAAGAATGGAATGTTTTTTAATTCAAAAAGAGAAGCTACAACGGTCATCACAACTAGTATAAATAGGAGAAGGGTCAGCAGCTGAACACACCCAAGTACACAGCAAAGAAATCACACAAAAACAGAATTATACTTTCAAGAGATTAGTTCCGCTAAGCTCTTGTAAGATACTTTCTGAATACTTCCTGCCAATACTTTCGAATACTTCCTGCTGAGGCTGTGTAATATTTTGTTCTTCGATGCTTCGGTTATCTGCTCTTAGAGAGAGTCATTCATCTATTATTGTTTCTTGTAAGAATCTCAGAGTATTGGGACTTTAAGATTGGGTCATTTGATTGCAACTTGTAAGGGGGAGTGTAATTCAAAAGAGAGGAATTGCTCCGAGTGTTACTGAGTGTGTAATCATTTGAACTTAAGTTAGTGAAATCCCGGAGTGTGTCTGGGGACTGGACGTAGGTCAAGGATTAGGACCGAACCAGTATAAATTGCCTTGTGTTCATCTCCTTCTTCTTCCCTTGCTTCTTTTGTTTTTAAACTAGCAAGAAAATTTTATAATACCAATTCACCCCCCCCTCTTGGTAATATTCCGGCTTTCAAACATTACATCTGCTGTGTGCTTATGTATTGTTGTAACCTTACATGTGATGTGTGCTATGTATGGTTGATGCTAAGATGTAATGAATATTTGTCATATATACTGTTCATACTTTTCATATGAGGTTAATTGTTACCTGAGGTCCGATGGGTATTGGACCTTAGATTTGTCTAAGGTTCAGGAAAGGAACCAGGATCCGAGAAGGCACCGATGGACAGAACTAAAAAGAGGCACTGATGGATGAAGCCAGGAAGAGGCACCGGTCGGGACAAGAGTCTGAAGAAGGACAAAAGGAGCATAGTTTCTGGCATGAATCTGATAAAGTTACTTCAAAACGTTTGGTGCTAAGGAAGGGTTGGTCTTGTGGTTCAGTCATAAGTCGCCGTGAAAGACGGGGAGACTTCCACTAGATTAACATCCATCCTGGCCAATATGTTTGATTAACTGAGTTAGATTCATTGCTACAAGTCTAGTTAAGGCTTGATTTAAGGTTGTATAGTTACTATGTCAAGAATTGTAATTATACATATTTCAGATAATTGTATCACATGAATATTCCTTCGGGATTTTCAATTTAACCAGCATACGCCTGGGTATTTTATATCAGTTACTCATCGTCCAAACGTTAGTGCATGCTCTCCGTTTCCGCATTACTCTGATGTAGCACCTCAAACTCTGTTGATTTTTCTAAAACTATGTGTCCACAGACACACTAAATGGTATGGAAATTGGGGTGTTACACACCCCCAACAAAAATAAAATAAAAAAAGGAACTAAGGGTTGTCTTAGATGGTTTCATTAATTCGGTCTGAGTAAGGGGAATTCTATATCCTTTGGTCGTTGTTAAAGGCCAGGTAATTAAACCTGGACTGAGCCGACCAGTTTGTTTGGGAAATCGGTGAACCAGTCCAATCTAGGCAACAACTCGGTTAAGCTTTTTTATAAATCAATTTATTTTATTTCCTTTAGAATTTCATATTAATAACCATGAAATCTTCATTTTCTCACCAGTTTGGCCTTAGATTAGCTCTAGTTTGACTTCGGTCTGACCCACTAACCCTTGACCTAGTATCCCGGTCGGTGTTCGGATTTAATAACCCTGGTTAAAGGTGTTCCAAGTCAATTTTTTTTTTTTTAAAAAAAAAATTTTATAGTTTTATGAAGAGTATGAAATGTTTTCCTCTATTTTTGTTTTTTTCTAGAAAGTTGAAATATCAATTGAGTTTGGTTGTTGTATGGGTAAGAAGAAATTAGTTTGATAAGAACACATAAATGGAAGATCATTTCTCTCTATTTCAATTTGTTAATGTGTGATTTTTTTGCTCAAAATTTTTTGAAGAATTTTTCACTTGTTGATTTTATTATGGGTTTTGACTAAAGGAAAAAAAAAATTGACTGAGGATGGGGACTCATTTTGTCTAAGGCACATTTTAAGACTTTTGTATTTCTAAAAAAAAAAAACAAATCTCCCACTTGCCAATAACAAATCAATCATACTAATGGTAATAAACATTGAGTACTATTCAAAATAATTTCTCCCACTTGTCCTATTCCAATAAAATTCCACTTACACATTTTCACAAGCACCATGCGTGCATTACCATTCAATAAAGCTTCTTAATCTTCAAATCCTTTGCTCAACAATTTTCTTAACATCATGAGTACTATTCTTCCAAAATATAATTTTTTTTTTAACAAGAATCATTTAAACGCAAGAACACAAAACTTATTCATATCCTTATTATTCCAGCAACCAAAACAAGTAAAGTGAAAAATCTTAAATAAATAAACTTCTCAAAAATCAGTTTCAGCATATATAAACTTCATTCTTCCCTTCTATCACAAGCATAGCCCGTGAAAACATAACAAAAACATGATTCAAAGCTTAATACACCCACAACTAAACAGGATCAAGGAAGAAGGGGAGTTTTCGAACTTACCATCCACAGTCTCGCTCACACATCTGACAAACAAGAGAAGAAGGCGAGGAAGAAAACATAATGGCGCTCTGTACACCCACACGCAGCAACAACTCAGGGAATAGATGAAGAAGGGGGAAAACGCTGTTCTGGAACTATGCACAGCCTAGGGATGGACAGGAGAAAGAAAGTGAAGGAGTGGAGGCACAGGGAAAAGCAATGGAGGCTAGGGATTTGAGATCCAAAAGTCGCAATCTGATGGTTCCTTTCTCTTCCCTTTTTCAATGTCATTTGGTAATTGAATAAGAAAGAATAAGATGATATTATATTAGAGACATATCGACAATCTAATCATGTTCTCATAGATATTACTCACAACAACTACCATTATCCATGAATGTTCAAATGTTTGTGATTGTAGGTTACTTGAGATATTCTCAAATATTTTTTAGATTAATTTCTTTAGGTATTCTAAAAGAATACCACACCTAACACAGTCACATTACAACTTTAAATAATGGTGACTTAGTCATTTGTAACAGCTTAAGTCAAAATGCACGAGCTATAAATGAACCGTCATTTTGTACAATATAGATGACTCAACTCCCACTAATCAAGTGATATATGAATAATACTTATGATATTCTCAACATGATCCTATATGTAATCACATCGATGATATCTTAACTATCATTATTGCCAGACTTACTCATGACAAAATGAACTCTCGATTTTGTTGACTAAATTCTCTATTATTTATATGACCTTCTTTACTAATTCACATTAGATCTTTCCTTATATCCAAAATGGAAAGATACCACTAACATCCCAACTTAAGGTATATTTTAAGTATCATGAAAATATGGAAGGAATTAACACCTCACTAAATCAATTCCTTCTTCATAGAAAAGTTATAGCAAACAACTTTATTTGTATTACTTAATGTTGCATACTAGCAACTTTATAAATACACTTATGTTGTTGCTTACCTTATGTCTATCATGAATTATTGCCTACATTTGGAATTTATGGTCACTCTGGATATTTATGTTCTAGTCAAATTTCCTAAAGTACATCACATAGTTGCCATGAATTGTCAAAGTTTTTATTTCTATTGGTCTCAACTCAATCCGTTGATAGATTATGTTGAAGTTGCATAAATAGAGTACCACCTTTCAGATAATGATAACACTTCTAATTTCAAGCATGACCAATTGATAACCTCATAACTTCATTAAGTTTTACATTTATCTCAGCAAAGTGAGTGCCATGCAAAACCAATGTTCTACCATGTTAGAGGTGTCAATCCTTTATATGTGATCACTCCTAAATAATCTGGCTTTACAAAATACTACACTACCTATAAAATAAAATGGACAACTCAAGAATATTTTCCTTTTGCACTCTTTCTTTTATAAGACAATTATATACAAGAGTATATTTTAAACTGAGCTTCCAACCTCCCATATGATATCCAATCATAAAAATAAAGACTACTCTAGCCTTACTAACTATTGAACTAAAGACTAAAAACTAAAGACCGAAAGACTTACCCGTTGAAGACTTCTGAGAACTTCCCCTGAGCTCTCTCTCTACTTTCTCTCCTAGAATTTCGAAATAGGCAAGAAGGAATGGTGTGAAGAAAAGTGAAGGGAGGGGGTATTTATAGAAACGGTGGTAGGGTTTGGTAGTCGGATCAACTTTGTGAGAAGCGATCCGGCCGTCCAAAGCAACTTTTCAAAACCCTTTCTTCCCCTTTTTTGTTCACACTTGACCGAAATTCAAGGGGTTTGGCCAATGGGAGGTGGCCACGTGTCACCTTCCAGAAGCTTTTCATCGATTTCTCCGACGGCACCCGATTCGCGTGATTTCGGAGAAATCTCAAAATCTGGATTTATAACTCGAAAACATATTCTCACTTAGTAGAAATGTCCAAGTTAACCTAAATTTTGATTCCATATAGGCCTCCAGTATTCCGGTTGAGTCTTCCTCAAAAACGTGTCCAAACGCGTCGGTGTCGAAACTTGTTTTGGAAACATCAATCTCTTCGTAAAAATCACTGAATCCAAATATGTTCATGAAAATTCCCAATTCTTTTCCAAATGTCACAACATAACCTTTTCGTCCTCTTGGCTATCTGGGCCTTTTCTCGAATTTCCCTATTTCGTCTTATTAGGAAAAAGCACAACGGCCAGAATTAACTTCCGCAAGAGTCTAACTAAGATAAAAACCCACCGATTAATATTTTACCTTGACTTTGGGAATCCCATTCCTAGATCTCCGGATAGGATCCGTTTCCTAATTTCCATTTTACTATTCACCCTTTATCACTTTAATTAATTATATTATTATTATAATAAAACTTATATATTAAGTTTTCTTTTATTTATCATTAATATTTTTTTTTTTTTTTTTTCTGCCCTTTTTTTTTATTTCGTTTTTTTTTGATTAATTTTTGAGATTTCAAAAGGATTTAAACACAGTTTGTTGAATCTCATAAAAAATATACATAATTGTCTTTAGTGTATCTTTTAAGAGGAAAACCATATTATCCAACATGTCTATCAACATTATGTTTCTTCTCACAACAATACCACCTGCATTAGGTGAGTTCAAGTTTGAAGAAACTTAACATATTCACTAAGTTTGTCGTACAAGTTTAGTTTTAGTTTATGAAACAACTCATTTTCATTCAAAACCAAATATGAAACACTGAGAGTTGATATCAGCATGGAGCATGAGAGCGTAAAAAGCTGATAGAAAAAGTACAAGGAGATGGCAACAAAATCGGACGATCAGTGTGAACTGAAAGCGAGACGTGCCTGGGGTCCATAAAGTGATGACGCAAGGACAGTAGGAGAGTGAGACTCGCAACACACGCATAGTAGGAGACGGAGTCGGCGATGCACGAAACTAGGTTTCTGGGTGAAATCAATCCCGACCCAAAGACTGAAATCAGGTTGTTTCTCCTTTCTTTATGAAAGGGTCATTTCTATCTTTTACCATCAAAAAATAATTTCAATTAAGACTGAAATGAGGTTTCAAATTCTTTTGAGGGCCAGCTGAAATTAATTTCCTACAATGGTCGTTAGCTGAAATTTTCTCAATCTTTTAACTAAGTGCAGATATTTTCTCAATCTTTTAACTAAGTGCCTTTTAACAATAGTTATGTAAGGTTGAGAGAAAACAACTTAATACAGAAAATTAGTTCTCCCAATCTTATAATCAATTAAAGATTTACTCAAGGAAACTCATTAGTATATATTAATGCATCCTAACTAGCTCATCAAAATTAATGTAAAATTAATCGTAATAGACAATTGTCTAACAATCTTTTAAATAAAATTCATAATTATTCACCAACATACAATTCCATGCGACGTAAAATAACAAGCTATGATCCAAAGGGGAGAGAAACTAACCGTCATAATTAAAATGTATTCCAAAGAATTTATTGATTTACAACATACCTTTATTTTCATGAAAGAAAGAAAGGGCAAAAAAATACTAATAACGACATAGAGAAATTAATAGAAAAGACATAACACTTCATTCACACACCATATATTTCAAGCTTCTGATCTGAAACTTATTTGGTTGACCAGCCTGCTGACCTTTCTTCCTGATGAAGGTGGCGGCGCTTCTGCCCAGCGACTACTCTTGCCGGCTCCAGTTGTGGTTCCGACCCAATGAGGTGTGGAAAATTGAGCTTGGCTTTTCTACCCTTCATCTCGAAAGCAGCTCTATCATAAGCCAAAGCTGCATCCTCCTCCCTCTCATAGGTTCCCAGCCATTTCCTCGCTCCATTCCTATTCGGGTCCCGAATCTCAGCCGCAAACTTACCCCATGGACGCCGTCTCACGCCTCGGTAATTCCTCCATCTAGGTGCCGCGTTCTTCTCACAAACCACAGATCCTGTGTTATTATTACCACTCACAATACCATCATATCCACCTGGATTAATAGTGTTGTTGTCGTCATTCGTGCCAGAAAACACCTTACCACTGGAGTTACTAACGCCCTGCTCCGGCAAATTAGCAGCGTCATAGCAAAAATTCCAAGTAGGGTCGCCCATGAATAAGCCATTAATGAGAGTCATGGAGGAAGGATCATCATCTTCAATCAAATATTGTTGAACTGATGATTCGAAGGGAGAAAAACTAGGGTTCATGTTGAGAAGCTATGACAAGTTTGGTTTTGGTATTTAGAAGCACAGGATCATCAGTCAAATATGTCTTCTGTATTTATATGTGTGATGACTTAATTTTAAAGGGACTGGTCATATTATTTTATGTTGAGCTTTTTGTTGTTTCCATGAAGCTTCACTAGTTTAATTAATTTGGAGTGGTTGTCGTGGCCCGTGGGGTATGATTGGTTTATTCAAACAAATATTACTTATTTGTGAGTATAAATGCTTAATTATTATTTTACGCTATAATGGCTTCTACTTTATGTAAAATATAAAAAACTTAGAAGTTCAAGTTTGACAAATAAAATTTGAACTCGTTCTAATACCTTTGAAATTTTAGTCTTTCATATTATAGTAGATTTTTTTTTTTTTAGTTGTCTAAAAGGAATCATAAAATTATGGGTTGGATTTCTTGGAGAAGTGTGGTGAGAGCGATCAAATCTCAAAGTAGAGGTTCATCTGGTAGCATTAAAAAATAAATTTTAAATTCCTAAGTTTTAATTGTTATAGTTTACTATTTCATTATTTTTATTATTTTTAATATTTATGAATTTCTTATCTTTAAATTTATTTTTTTAAATTTCAAATACTTTTGTTTTTTGACCTGCTGGTCAAAAAGGGACTTAATTGTGTTTGAAAACGTAGCCACGTGCAAGGGACCCACTGAAAAAGATAATGACGTGAGAATGTTTAATTTGGCATAAAATATGTATCTATAACTATAAGAAATATTTGAACACCTAGAAATGATATAGCCACGTGTTATAGATCTTTCTTTTTTTCCGCTCAAATAGTCTTATAGATCTCTACCTTGTAAAATTCTGCGCATAAAATATATGTCACATTTTGGCGAGAGAGAAATGATAATTAATTAACATTTAATAGGGAATCATGGCTCTTCGCACAATTAAAAAAACAACAATTAATTTTTATTTATAATCAGTATTCACTAATTGAATTTAAAATTATAATATAATTGAATTTGAATAACACAATACTATAAACTATTTATAGTTTATAGTTTTGAACATCTTCAACTTCAAACATGCTCAAAAATGAAAGAGCGAGCTCAGGTTCATTTTCCATGTAATGAACAAATGCCTCTCTATTTTGTTTCTTGAAAAAGATTCGAGAGGCCAACATGTATGTAGAGCTGATTTTGGGAGTTAAGGAAATTAATGAAGGGTGTTTTTGTATTTTTGTTTTAGAATTTATTATACGAGTTTTACTAAAAGATCCTTCATTAATTCTCCCGACCCTACCTAAAACTACGCTTAGTTCTACAAGACATAAACACCATGTTAATACATGTTTAAGTAAATTACAATAAATAAATAATTAAACTATCTTGGATACTTTTAAGAAAAAAATCCAATTTGCCTAACATTCCAATAATTTGATATACATTAAGGAAATCCCATATAAGATCCCTTCTACTAACCAAGTTACCTTTTTACGCGAGAATGCACAGAAAAAGATGGCAAGCAAAAACAGCTCAACAACATGCAACTAAGCGAACCGCATTAAAAGTAGTAAAAGGTCACACTAACGTTTCACAATAAAAGTACCACCAACAGGAAAAATAATACTGTGAAGTCTAAAGGATTTAAGAAATCAAAAGACCCAAACAAGCAATTAAATGACATCTTCCACGGATTAAAAGAGAAAAAGGATTCGAACAGGGGAAGGTTCCAAATCGGCCAAGCCAAGAGGTTATACCTCAGTGAAACCGATAAGTGCACAGTGGTTACGTAATGGTCATTCAAAATTTTTATATCGAAATTGAGTCGAGTAAAAGGGCATGTTATTGTTTGGTAGGTTATGTGTTTAATCATCATGTTTACCTAACCCTTCTCGTAACTTAGGGAAATGGATCTCCCCGCCTATGAGACCACAGGAGTCAAGAAGCGGCTATCGAAAATCCTGGTAAATCTGAGGAAGCAGTTGGAAGATATCAAGAAAAACTAAGCAGCACGAAGGTGGGGACGGAATCTGGAGGGATCCAAGGGACAGGGTAACAGCAAATTCGCGCGAAAGATGGAAATGGTAGACGGCGCGAACGATCGATGGAGAAGGAGCAGGACTCGCGCGAAAGATGGAAATGAGAAGAGCAGACAAGGTAAAGGTAAAGGGGTATCGGGTGTCTCATTGTGAAAAATAAAATACAGGTACTTATTTTTAACCTTCTCTCTCTTCTATCGCAATGACTTTTTTCAAAAGCTTCAAATTATATATATATATATATATGAGTTAGTGAAATTTTGATGTTGTCTTCCAAATTTATAATTTTTTCCTTAAAGCATCCAAATTACACATGTTAAGTTAATTATTCCATCAAGTGGTAGTTCTAATAAACATGAATAATAACAAGAGTATTTTGGGAAAGCTAACATCCATTTGTTATAAATAACTAGCTAAACTAATTTTTTTAATATCATCAAATTAGTTATCTAACTCTTATATTAAAGACCAGGTGTACTTACGGCACAACAAACGTAAAAGAACATGAAAGAAAACTCTTATATTAAAGACCATACGTACTCTTTTTAATTGCTGATCTTTGTGCTCGAGCCACTCTGTTGGAATCTCTTCTCCAACAGATGATCTAAGGATGGCTGGAAATTCTTCATGTCTTAAGTTTTGTTCTTTTTTATGTTTTATATAATTTCTTTTGGTTAGTTTATGGTTTCTGTTATATAGCATTGATGATTTTCTGGTTTTTGTTACTCCTGAAGTGAGCTTCTGGTGCTGAACAGTGAATTTATTCATTTATGCAACAACAACAAAACCTTTATCACTTATTGATAACAAAAAAATTATCTGTCTAAAATAAAATATCCTTTAATTTTAGAATAAAAAAAATAAGAAAATGTCATTTGAATTTCAAAATCCTATATCAGTCTTGTTACCTACAAGAATATAGGAATTAACTACTCAAATGTAGCAATTGACAACTTATGTTAATAGAAAATTCTTATTTAGGATTTTAAAGTTCAAGTGGTATTTTCTTTTTTTTTCCTTTAATTTTATTTCAGTTTATTTAGAATAATAAACCTTTAAAAAAACTTCGCATTCATCACGTCTTATAAATAAGAAAGATTATTTTAAAATGAGGCAAAATCTAGTTACATTTATCCTCTTCCCCTTTGTATATGAGACATCTAACAATTTTCGTACCAATCATGGAAATTAGGTCAAATTAATTACTCTAATTTAATCTGATAATATTTTTAATCATTTTCCAAAATTTACCTTCCTCATCAATAAAATTTATTAAATTAATGTAGTCTTTTATATCTCTCCCAACATAATTAAGTATGCTATATTGGCATACTTAATTAAGTATGCTCAAGAAAAAAACCAGCAGTACTTGTTTAGACTTTTAAAAATAAGTAAATACAGTCTCTTATAAAAAATCAACACGACTTTTTTTCTTTTAAAAAAAAGTATCTTACCAAAAAAAAAGATGGAGTACTAAAAAAATTACACAAGGAGCACATGTGCCAATATTTTATTGTCATTGTGCACAAATTATGAAGTACTAAAGCTATATTGGCAGTTTAATGGTACCGTACCAATTACTTCATATAAAAATCCATTTAAGAGAAGTCATCACTTGGCTTCAAAGTTCAATAAAGCATTACTTTGTAGACCAATTCAATGTGAACTTAACCAAAATTCTGTCCAAATCTAGCTACTACTATTTTAATTAATGTATTTAAGTTTAAGGCTAACAAAACAAAATGGGTCTTTTTTCTTTTCTTTTTTTATTTTCTTACCGACAATAAAACGGATCATGAGATTTACGATTGATGTTTTTGACATTAATTATATTATTATTTTATTTAATATTAAAGTGATACAAACATTATTACTTCCACATTTATTTTTTTCGCTCTCTGATTTTTAAACTTCTGTGTACTAAATATAAAATTACAAGATGATTTTAGAGTACAATAATTAAACAAAAGCTATTAATTAAGTGATCAATTGAGATCAATCTACAAGTGTATATATCTAATTTCATGACTAACATAAAACAGAAAGGTAACCAGAAAATTAAGGATAATCAATTTTCCTACAAAAATTTTAAATTATAATACTATCTTCCAGAACATAAATCTTTGAAATTTATGAAACTATTAAGTTGTTGATTATTGTTTTCTTATTGATTGATCACATAATAACTCAATAACATGTTGTCAACATAAAGTTGGTCTAACAATGTAAGACCCTGATAGATTCCTTTAGATCTCGAATTTGACTCCCAAAAAAAACACTTGCGTTAGGAGGGGCAACCACTAACCCCGAACCAAATACCAGATGATAATATAAAATAAAATAAAAATCAATAATGTTGTATGATTATTAGATGATGTGGATGTCTGTCAACTCTCAACCCTTGGCATTTCACATCCCACACTCTCCATAACCTCTCTAATGAATAAATTTTAGGAGATGTTATTCCCCTAACTCAAAGGTTACATATTGTACACTTACGAGAATTCATTTTGTTATTTATTCTATATAACTCTTGGTTAAGGTTGGTGGCCTATAAATAGAGGTTTTGTAACACACACATTGTAAGTACAAATGTGAATAAGACTCCCTTTTCTCTCCAATTCTCTCTTGTCTTCTTCATCTCCCTCATCACATCTCTTGTATTTTCTTATTTTTGTAACATGTTATCAGCACGGGTTTGCTATGAGGATTTAAGGTATGGGCTTATTGTAGATTAACATGTGCTTTAGGTATATGGTGATGCTCTCTATTTGCTTCCCTCTACCCAATTATCTCTTTTACCCAATCATCATGCATGTGTAATTTTAATTTTCTATACATTTACTATATATTATGGTATCCTTTTATGTTATATATTATGTTGTTTGTTATTTTTCAATGTTTCTTATTATGTTGTTTATTATCTATATTTATTATGTTGTTTATGTTTCTTTTCATATTGTACTGTTGTACGTGGTTTGTCCTCTAACGTCATTTCACCTTTCTACTTTTTACGTTATCAATTGTTCCAAATTAATTTTATTTTTTTCTTTTAGGAGATCTACTTTTATCTCTTATGTTGTTATCTTTTATTTGTTGTATTTTTTTTTATGTTATCTTTCAATTATTTATTATCGTGTTCACAGCACTATAATTGATGTTATGTTTTTAACAATTTATGCTGTTGGTTTGTATCTATCAATGTATTGTTTATATTATGTTGTTTTATATCTATCATAGTATCATATATGATATGTTCTTTATATGGGTTTGTTTGTGGTTTACAGTAGATTATGAATTTGAATTTATTTAATTCAATTTATTTTGCTACAGTATTATTTTAATTTCAATGAATGGCTAGTAGTCATAATACCCTTAATAATTTTGTGATTGGATGACCAGAAATCACATCATTGTTGCAACGGTTCTTTCGTAAAGCACATAAAAAATTACAGTACTAAATGGAATAACAAGAAAAATATTGTGACACTTTGATGATTTAATTTGTACAAATATCAAGCCCTGAATGCTAGAAGTTCAAATACTGAATGACAAAAAAAAGGCTTGTAGCTTTTAAAGATGAGTAAATACCCTTTCTGGTTCCTGACAAAAAACACGGACCCCATTTTGGTCCCTGACAAAAAAACCGATCCTTATTCATCCTTTTTTATGGGACTAAAAAGGACCTTTTGGAAATTTGTGAGGGATCAAAATGTTCACCAATCGACCCTTATTCGTCCTTTTTATGGACTAAAAAGGAAATTTTTTTGGAGTAAATACCATTTTAGGTCCCTGGAAAAACACGCTCTACCCATTTTGGTCCCTGAGTAAAAAAATGTCATTTCGGTCCTTTTTAGGGACTAAAAATGATTTTTTTGGAATTTGTGAGGGATTAAAATGCCCACAAAAATGACTAAAAGGACTAAAAGGGACCCTTTTTTTACTGTTTAAGGACTAAAAATGACATTTTTTTTACTCAGTGACCAAAATGGGTAGCGCGTGTTATTTCAGGGACCAAAAAGGGTATTTACTCTTTTTTTTGTCAGGAACCAAAATGGGGTCCGTGTTTTTTATTAGGGACTAGAAAGGGTATTTACTCTTTAAAAAATCTTTGGTCCTAAAGACCAAATTGATAACGAAAGAATTTTGGCGGTCCAGAAGACCAAATTTATAATGTACCATTGAAATGAAAACACAAAACATATCTATGAGAATAAAAATGACTATGACCAAGTCACAACGTAGAAATTGATAATTGAAAGTCAATATTGTTTTGCCTTGCCATGATCAATGAAAAATAATGTCTTTATTCTCATCAAAATAATATTATATATTATAATGTCTTTATTATTGATGAGTGGTGATGTTATATAGAAACGCCATATTATATATTACTTCCTGAAGAACTTTTATTTAACAAAATTGATATAGTTCCTGAAGAACTAAAATATTTTTTTTTGTGGAAGAAGAATTAATCATGAAAATTTATTATTCATAAATTTACATAAGATCTTTGATTCGTTAAAGGGTATAAAAGTGATAGCCCAATTGGATTGGAATCTATGATAGTATGTGAACTATGAATCATTTGGGTTCCCAAGTGCAAGATAAATTAAGAGAATTATATTTATGTGACTCACACTTGAGGCGGAAATGTTGAAAACCCCTACAAAGCCTACAATTGGATTGGGTTCACAATGCATATAGATGGATATTTAAAGAAAGTTTGGATAAAATTGTTAGGTAAGACCTCCTTCTTCTTATTTGCCTTTAAATGAAACAAAATGACGTTTCTAAATGAAACAAATGGATTAAGAGACTTGTACAGCATGAGTTGTAACACCCCAAGTTCCTTACTACTTATATGGTTCACAATGCATATAGATGGATATTTAAAGAAAGTTTGGATAAAATTGTTAGGTAAGACCTCCTTCTTCTTATTTGCCTTTAAATGAAACAAAATGACGTTTCTAAATGAAACAAATGGATTAAGAGACTTGTACAGCATGAGTTGTAACACCCCAAGTTCCTTACTACTTATATGTCTGTTGACACGTAGTATTAGGAATATCAACAGAGTTGACGGTGTTAACAGATCAAAGTAAAGCGGAACAGAGAGCATGTATTAGCGTTTGGACTATGAGTAGCTGATAACATATGCCCAGACATATGCTGATCCCCAAACATATGTTGGTTACATTAAAATTCCCTGAGGAATATTGGTGTGATAAAATCATACAGACTCAAATCCTGCTCTAACTAGACCTAAAGCCATGAATCAAACTCAGTTATTCATATTAATTGGCCAGGTTAGTATGAATCTAGTGGGAGTCTCCTTTCACAATGACTAATTATTGTAACCACTTTGACCCATCTTTCCTTAGACATCAATGGTATGAACTAACTTTATCATATTCATTGCCAGTAACTATGCCCTAATAAACCTCTTCAGACTCTCGTCTCGATTGGTGCCTCTTCATGGCTCCAATCACTTCACCTTCCTCAGTCCAGATTCCTTTCCTGAACCTTTAGTCAAGTCTGAGATTCAATCAAATTGAATCTCAAGTAACAGTTAACCTCATATGCAAGTATAAACAATATATGATAGACAATCACAACAATATACATTCAGCAAATACATCGGTACCCGACTACAATGGCCTACAGCACATGTATCGTTACCAGCACTCACCAGTGCCTCGTGCAGTCACAAGTTCCTTGGTGTTAGGAAAACAAGAATGCAGCATTATCATATAAATACAACAATCTACAGCCAACTGAATGTAAACACACATGACCCCAAGACCTAGTCTTGTTCATGAGTCCACAATTCATAATTCAATCAATCATATCAAAGCCACATAAGACATAGGAGATTTAAAGTTAAAGTACGCAAATTACATGTCTCCACGTAGTCAATAATATGCCCATCCTTTGAATCCGACCCCAGACTTCTCGGGTATCTTATAACATTGTCGTCGGATTATTTCCTTTCACATATTTCATATGATATTTTAATGAATGTCATATGACTTATGATAATATCCTAAGGGTTATTTTCACCACTTTTGACTTTTTCATCCTTAGTGGATTTATTCTTCCATTTTTACCTTACATTTCCTTAATTTCGAAAATTCAGCATTTCTACCCAAATTTTTGAGTAACTTTGAAAAATCATAACTAATTGTACAAAAATCAAAACAATGTGTTTTCAAAACCTAAATGACCCTTGACAAGTCTACTTTCTTGGAAAAATAATCCCAGACACTTGAAATGCCTGAATCATTCCCAGTTTTAGTTCCTTCAACCACGGTTCCAGTTGCAAGTCTAGGAACATGAATTATCTTGAAAAATTCATATCTTCTTGTATAAAACTTCAAAAATAACTTGTTTTATATCAAAATAAAGCCCTTGATATCCACTTTGATTCTGAAAATTTTCAGGATTTTTAGGCGTCATTTGATCAGCCAAAATCCAAGCATAACAACCACTATTCAGATTGAACTTCCAGAAACAAGGCTTAACTTCAAAAATATGTAACTCGTTGTGCAGAGCTCTAAACATTACAAATTTTATATGAAAAGAAATCCCTTCATGTTTACTTTACTCCTGTAAAATTTCATGATTTAGAACTTCATTTGATACATAAAATAACAACCACAATATTAGCTGCCAACATAATACTCACACTGGCAGTTTTCCAGTTTTCACAAATTTTATGATTTTATGTATAAAATCATCTCCTACTTCCTTATTTGGCCTTTAAACATGTTATTAAACTATACAAGAGTGTTCTTACTAAAGCTAAAGATTAATGGAAAGCCTAAAAGAAAATAAACCAAGAACACTTACCTTGTGTTTCTTGAGTTTCTTCCTCCTTCTTTTTTAAGCTCAAAATTTGAGCTTTTGAAAAAGCAGATTTTAACTTTTTTTGTGACTTTTCTCATCACCATTTTTTTGAATTTTCGCCCATCCAAAAGGGCCCTCTCTTACTCTCAATCGGTTTGATTGATCTTTGTTGTGAAAAATGAAGAGGAGAACATTCCTATTTATAGGTAAAATTTAAGACCTTGTGGGTCCCACAAGCCAAGACTTCCAAATCTTCTTTCTTCTCCTCCATTGGATCAAATATTCACTTTTAAACTTCAAATCCTCTCCCTTCATCAATTTGGCCGACATGCCTACTCATTTTGGCCCTTGGATGAGCTTTCCATGTGGCAACGTCTTGTTGCTCAAGTTCTCTCATTGGTGCAATTAATTTCAAAGAGGATTTAGCTTAATTTCATGATTAATTAAGGCCATTGGATCATTATTCCATGTGTCTCAATCCTATGGTATTTTCTTGGCATTAAATCACCCTCTCTTGGCCCTATTATTTTTGAAAATTATGGCCTCTAATAGATTTCTTTTACTGCCCTTTATTAAATTGAAGACATATGCTAATAATCACAATTAGCCCAAGCTAACTTGTCATTTAATTTGCTTTAATTTAACTAAGTGTCTTCTTAACCTTTCCATGGCTCTTTTGAACTTAATGTAACATCCCGTCTTCACAAGCAGTATAAATTTTTTTTTCTTTAAAAATCCTTTCAAAATGATCAGAGTAGTGCACCGGAGCTATTGAGTAACTGAAATATATATTAAAATACCCATGGTAGCATGTTTTGCTTGTTTTATGTGATTCAAAAGTATAACTCGGCCGCGACTCCTAGGCGTAGATTCTTAGACTTTTGGCAATATTTACTATGGTTAGACATAGGATATACATAACAGATATGCATGGCAACAACAATACAATGGATGTATAGAAAGTAGTACAATCGGATGTACAGATAAAGAGAGCAATCGGATGTACAAACAATAGTACAAATCGGATGTATGCACAATAGTACAATCTGAGTATGTGCATGACAGACAATTGGCATGACAGCATAATATACACATACGCATACAATAAACATCGAGTTAAGGTTTCGCACGTTTACGAAAATTGAAAACAATAAACCCTTTAAGAAATCGAGTTTCGACGCCCTATAAGAGTAATATCACTTTTATTAGTGATTTGGTACTATATCGGCATTTTGGGTAAAATTACCATTTTGCCCTATACCCCTAATTGGCGAATTTGACTTCGCTACTCTTACAAAGAATTTCACCAGAACTTCGACGCAATTATGATTTTCCGAAATTCTAGACTAAAATAGCCCTATCATATGATATCTAATCATACCTTGAAAGATAAAGGCTATTCTAACTATTGAAAGAACTATGGAAGCTTAAAGCTTACCATTTTAACTTTCAAATTTTTCTAGACTCAATCCCTACCAAGTTTTACCTCTTTAGGCATTTTTCAATGCAATGAGGCCTAAAACAATAGTAGGAATCTCACTCCCTACTTACTAAAACTATCTAACAATTCTACTAACTACCGAACTAAAAAGCTAAAGACCGAAAGACTTACCCGTTGAAGACTTCTGCAGAACTTTTCCAGAGCCCTTCTCTCTTATTTCTCTCTCTAGGTTCGAATTCTCTCTTGAGAATGGAGTGAAAAAAACCCCAATTGGCCAATGGGAGGTGGCCATGTGTCCCTTCCAGAAGCCTACCCGGATGAATTTCTCCGATTGGTACCCGATTCGCGTAGTTTCGGAAAAATCTCAAAATTCTGGATTTACAACTCTGACGACATATTCTCACTTAGTAGAAATGTCCAAGTTAACCTATCAGCTTGAGTCTTTCTCGAAAACG
Organism: Acacia pycnantha; assembly: GCA_025563575.1. Lineage (NCBI taxonomy): Eukaryota > Viridiplantae > Streptophyta > Magnoliopsida > Fabales > Fabaceae > Acacia > Acacia pycnantha. The sequence goes on from JAMWYP010000061.1 coordinate 463,561, forward strand.
TGTCCGAACATTTCGAAAGCATCAACTTCTTCAAAAATTCACCGATTCCAATATGTCCAGATAAATTCAAACTCATTCCTAGATATTGAGTTAGAATTTATTTTCTTCATATCCAAAATGTGCCTATCTCGCATTTTTCCCTATTTCGTCTTATTAGGAAAATGCACAAACGGACTCGAATTGACTTCCTAAAAGGTCACTTGAAGGTAAAATCTCACTGATCAATATTTTACCTTGACTTTGGAATTCCTATTCCTAGATCTCTAGATAGGATCCGTTTCCTAATTTTTAAATTACTATTCACACTTTTTACTTTAATTAATTATAATATATTATAATAGCAAGTTGTCTTTCCTTAGCCCAATTTCGGCTGGTCCTTCATTTATATTTAATAAATATTTTTTTTTATTTAATTATTCATTTATTTAATTTTTACAAAAATTACACAAAAATCCCTAATTGGTCCATTCTTGCATTTAGGCTTAAAAAAATACCTAAACTCACTTATTTTTCTCAAAAATCTCCAATGAATTAGTAAATATATTTTTACTAATTTTAAACCTTTTTCCACTAATTTTTGAGCTTTACATAATTATTTCATAATTTCATTTGCTTAAGCTTAAGTAATTAGCCAATAATTACCTAATTATTTTCTTATCAATAGTTGATAATTTTCTTAATTAGAATGCCTCATTACCTCATAAATTTTACACTGACACATTTGTTTCCATGTGTTCTGCCTTATCTTAGAAATTACAAGGGTATTATGGTCATTTCCTTACTTTTTGAGTATTCTTCGACAATTTCTTCAAGTTTGTAACTTAATAAATTACCTAAATTAGGGACAATATCCCTCCCTATTTCAAATAGATTTTTACTTGCCTCTTTTATAGCTTTCACAGGGTAATGTATTTAGGGACCTATTTGCAAATTTTCAATTGTTTTAGGGACCTATTTGCAAATTATCTAATTTCAAGAGAAATTACCCTGACAACAAGGTAAACTCAATACAAGGTGTTTGAGACCTCATATTCACCTATTTTCAATAGGTATATTTCCCAATTTTGATATTTACCCTAAGTCAGATTCTGGGGTATTACACTTAAAATAACCATTATTTTATGTGATTTTTATATCACATTAATAGTCACTAAATATGAAATACAAGATTTTGAGTAAATCAAAAATTGGGTATTACATGAGTAGTTTATTATCATTCAACAAAGTTTTCCTAACATGATGGGGAGTAACTGAGTAGCTATAAAAGAGAACACAGAGAACGCATCACTATCAAGAGTAGATCCTTAAATTTATCCATATAAACAAGAAGTTCATCAAACATTGCATTCTTGAAATATTGCAAAATATTTGCCAAATGCAATCACTGACCTAAATGAGAATTCCTAAATCTCATATTCCAACTAAAATGCTTCAATCAGTATAAATGAAAGTGACACATGCCTGAAGCATGAGAAACCATTCGGTTCCAAATATAAATATTTTGGGTTAAGGAGGAGCAAGTAACTAAGATGATCATATTAAGGAGGTAGGTGCTCCATAAGAGTGTCGAGACATAGCTAATTACAAAAACATCTACAGAGGTTCAAGTACCTGAAAAGTAATAAAGAGATCTCAATAAGTTATCTTGCAATAGAAAAAATGGAACCAAAATGATATAGTTGTCTACAACATTTTTTATCACATTATCACGTGATCAAATGAGGATTTTATACATAAACTTATCAAGCAAACTAGACAAAAAAGTGATTGGCCAATTGAAAAGGGGGGGAAGATGCAGTAAAAATAGGATTATGTTCTTTCAATATATGAGAATTATGGACCCACAATCCAAACATTTGAAATATATAGTTATTTGTGATGTATGAATATTCATGTGAAAATAAAGATTTTCACAAAGTCTAATGAAGAGTATAATGAGACATATGATTTTTTGGTGGATACAACAATTTTTGCATATATTATTAGTTAGATAGTGTATGAAAGAAAATTATGCGTCTCTTAGATATTGTTATATATATAGCCTATGATATGACTCACTAAATAGTGAAGTTTGCATCGAAATTCTTGAAGGATCTAAGATGCTAAAAGCATATACAATAAAATTATTTTGTATATAGAATGCCATGGGGATCAGATATTAAAATAATTTGAGTCTTCATAATTGATTCAAATAAATGTGTTGTAAAAGGAATAATTTTATATTATACTTCACTTGTAGATTAAGTTATTGAATGCTTCAATGATTTTAGAATGACGGATTTTTATTATAATGAGTTCATTTGCAAAGATATACTAAATTTAAGAGTAAATACCCTTTCTGGTCCCTGACAAAAAACACGGACCCCATTTTGGTCCCTGACAAAAAAAAGGTCTTTTTTAGTCCATAAAAAGGACGAATAAGGGTCGATTGGTGGACATTTTAATCCCTCACAAATTTCCAAAAGGTCCTTTTTAGTCCCATAAAAAGGACAAATAAGGGTCGGTTTTTTGTCAGGGACCAAAATGGGGCCTGTGTTTTTTGTCAAGGACCAGAAAGGGTATTTACTCTAAATTTAATAAGTACCATATATTTTATGAGAATATTTGTATATCAGGCTAATATTGTATTTATTATGATTTTGCTAGTAAAATGAAGTTCCTGCAAGTACGTACGCAGTGAATAATATGAAATTTGGTATGATAGTTCAATGAAAATATTATGTGATATCATTTTGTTCAAAACAAGTTGAACATGTGGATGCATGGTATATAGTTTGGTGACTTTTCAGGAACAATTTTTCTTTATTGTTTCCACAATGATAAATAAGATAAAGGGGAATATATTGTAATTTTAGCATATCTAGAAGATATGTTACAGGAAAACTTTGCAGAAGATCATTTGGTGACAATGCATCATTCATAATTTGGCAGCTGAAAGGAAGATAAGACATGCTCAAGAAGGCATTGGAAATAACCTACTTGAGAATTTAGCATTACTCCCTTGGGAGAAAATATAGAGTGTTTTCCTTAACTGGGGTTTTGTCCCACTGGGTTTTCTTGACAAAGTTTTTTAACGAGGCAGCTTTGATATGTATTGTATACTTTTTTTCCTTCACTAAGTTTTTATCTCATTGGGTTTTTTCTGATAAGGTTTTAATGAGGCACAATATTTGATAATGGACATCAAAGGGGGAAGTGTTGTAAAATTACTAGATGATGTGGATGCCTATAAACTCTCAACCCTGGCCTTTCACACCCCACATTCCATAACCTCTCTAATGAATAATTTTTAGGAGATTTTATTCCTACAACTCAAATGTCACATATTGTACACTTATGAGAATTCATTTTATAATTTATTCTATGCAACTCTTGGTTGAGGTTGGAGGCTTTGTAACACACATTGTAAATACCCATGTGAATAAGACTCCATTTTTTCTCCAATTCTCTCTCGTCTTTCTTCATTACCCTCTTCTCATCTCTTGTATTTTCTTATTTTTATAAAAAATAACATGTGTATGTGTAATGTCTTCCATGCATCAAAAGTCTTTTTATATTATGGAAAAAAAGGTCTTTTTATATTATATTAAATGTTTTGTTGACTACAACTTTTTTTTTTTTTACCTGAATTGACCACAACGATTCGATCTATTGAAATGTTGACGACATCGATCATAAAGAATTACATGAACATAAAACATGAGATTTGTTGACATCTTTGACGAAATTCTAAAGCACCTAACGATGGGTCACCTAGATATATTATAATTTTAATTATATATTAATTGGAAGTAAGTTGAACAATGACCTTCCATGGCTCGTGTGTGATGGACATTCATATATATTATTATAAATAGACTAAGATTATTGACTGCTTTTCAGTGTGAAAGCAAATTAAAATATGTTTATTTGGAAACTGTTTTACCATTAGCTAGAGAGTATTGTTGAAACTTACACCCATAGCTTGTAATTGACTAGATTTAAGCGTTTGAAAGCTAAAGGTGCACTTGTGTAATTAGTGCTACCACTAGTACAAAATAGCTCTTTTAGACCGTCATATTTAGACACGTTATAGAGGATAAGGTATAAAAAGTATAACTGGTGGTAGTATTGTAAATATAAAGAATTTTTTAAATCAGTTCCTTTAAGATAATGTCTAAAAGATACTACCTCCGGTCCTAAATAGGACAAAGTTTTGCACTACAAACTTTGTCTTATATTTAGAACTGGAGGGAATATTATTTAGACCGGATTTTTGAACACCAGGTCTGAAAAGATAAAAACAGTTAAAAAAAATTAAAAAGTTGATTACTTTTTAGATTGGTTGTCTCTTATTACTGGTCTAAAAGATGAGTCGAAAAAGTACCAGCATAATGTTAATTTTATTTTAATTATTTATTATTTTGCATATCAAATGATATATTCCTCATTCTTGATACATAACATTAGCATCAATCAAGATTTTGATCCATAAGTAAGGTTGTCAAACTCACGAATTTAAGCAAAAAACTTATGACACTGACATAAACTCGTAAGAGTTTACATTTATCATATATAAAGCCGCTGAGCATAACCAAATCAAAAGAGTAAACACAAATTTAAGAGTAAGTTTACACGACTTTTATAATTTAGAAATGTAAAAACAGTAAACTTGGTGTGTAAACTCGTGAGTTTAACCAAGTTTACAGCCGGCACAAGTTTACCAGTGATTCGACTAGATTAAATAAAATAGAAATGTAAAAATGGTAAACTCGAAGGCTCAACTCGTGAGTTTGACAATAATGTTTATGAATATAAATGTATTAAACTCGAGCAAAGGAAATTATGAAATAATTATGTAAAACCCTAAAATTAGTGGTTTTTGTTTTAAAATTAGTAAAAAAATGTTTACTAATTAATTGGAAATTTTGGAGAAAAATAGTTGAGTTTAGGTATTTTTAAGCCTAAATACAAGTTTGGACCAATAGGAAAATTATAAAATAATTATAAAATAATTATTTTATATTAAATAAAATATAAAACGAAAATAAAAAAAAGAAGGATCAGATTTTGACCGAAAATTCAAAGGAAAAATTGAAGATAAGAATTAAAGAAAATATCAAGATATTTGGTTACAACTTGCAATATTATAATAATATAATTAAATATTATGAATAGTAATTTAGAAATTAGGAAACGGATCCTATCTAGAGATCTAGGAATGGGATTTCCAAAGTCAAGGAAAATAATGATCAGTGGAATTTTGTCTTCCGTTATACTCTTAGGAGAAAATTAGAAGTCGTTTGTGCATTTCCTAATAAAACAAAATAGGGAAAAATGCATATAGGCATATTTTTGGAAATGAAGAAAATAAATTCTAACTCAATATCTAGGAATGAGTTTGAATTTATATGGACATATTTGGAATCAGTGAATTTTTCTGAAGAAGTTGGTAATTTCAGAAATGCGTTCAAACCCTGGACGCGATCGGACACGTTTTCGAGAAACTTCAATTAGGATAGTTGGAACCCTATCTAAAGTCAAAATTCAAGTTTAAATAGATATTATTGATGAGGAAGAGAAGGTCTTCAAAGTTGTAAATCCAGAATTTTGAGATTTTCCAAGATTACGCGAAGCGGTGGCCGATCGGGAACTTTATCGGTCAAAACCCATAAAGCAAATGAATCATCATTAAGATGACAAATTTTCTTGACTTTGGAGGCCAGGTATGTCGACCAAATGGCTGAATGGAGGAGAAGAAATCTTGGAGAAAAAGATAGAAATTGTGGTTTGAAATTAAAGTTGGAATTTTGGGAAAAGACCAAAATGCCCTTACAAAAGGTCTATAAATAGGCATTCAAGCCTTTGGAGAATTCACACCAAATTGCAAGAGCAATTTTGTACACACATGACAGAGGAAACACACATATTCATACAATAACCATCGAGTTAGTGTTACGATGCTGTGAACGTACCTTCGTTGACTGGATTACGATATTTCTAGCACGTTTTACGGAAAATCGTGAAATCTCCAACAACGGCTCGTCGGGCGCGTAACGGCAGCAAATTAGGATTTCGACGTCCTATAAAGTAATATCACTTCCATTAGTGATTTGATACAATAACTGGCATTTTAGGTAAAAATTACCATTTTGCCCCTATACCCCCTACTTGGCGGAATTTCGCCAGCGCGCTTACTACATAGGCTATTTTCTTCCCAAAATTTCGCCAGAACTTCGACGCAACTATGATTTTCGAAAATAATGACTAAAATAGCCCTCCCATATGATACCCAATCATACTTGAAATTTAAAGGCTATTCTAACAAATTCTACTAACTAGAACTAAAAGCTAAAGACCAGAAAAACTTACCCAGAGCTTCGCTACAAAATTCCCGGACTCCTCCTTCTCCGAGCTCCTCTCTCTAAAAACCTCTCTCTAAAATTGCTCTTGAAATTTGGTGTGAATTCTCCAAAGGCTTGAATGCCTATTTATAGACTTTTGTAAGGGCATTTTGGTCTTTTCCCAAAATTCCAACTTTAATTTCAAACCACAATTTCTATCTTTTTCTCCAAGATTTCTTCTCCTCCATTCAGCCATTTGGTGACATACCTGGCCTCCAAAGTCAAGAAAATTTGTCATCTTAATGATGATTCATTTGCTTTATGGGTTTTGACCGATAAAGTTCCCCGATCGGTCACCGTTTCGCGTAAATAAATGTATGATGTATCCCACTTTTTTTGTGTTAGCTTATTTAAAAAAAAAAAAAAAACAGGGAACTTAAATTTTTCCTATTTGTTCAGTGGAGCCACATGGAACAATGTGGAGGGGACAACCCTAAATGGATAAGCACATTAGAATAGTTAGCTTCAAGTTCTTAATTATAAGAAATATTCGAACACACCCAAGACGTCCGGAATATTTCATATTTATATACCACAATTATCATTAACTTTATTTTAAAAACTTAATGATGATTAACATAAGCCATAATGGATTTGGAGCTTTGCGTAATTAAAAAATAAGAAAAGAAGAAAGAAGAACCAACCGCTGTCAACTAATAATTATTTATTTTACAAAAGAATTTCAGCACGTGGTCTAAAGACCTTGCACAATTGGAAACTCCTCGGAACCTATGAAACAGTAAATAGTTGTCTTCAACTCATTTAGATTCGACCGATTCCTTAATTTAAATTTCAAGGCAGCTTTAATTGATAATATTGAATTAAAGCTTATATTGTCCCGTCCCCCACCAAAAAAAAAAACAAAAGGAAATAAGGGCTCTTTTATTGCGTTTGAACGTTTTTCTAATTGATATATTAACAAAATATATTCATTCCATTTTTTTCTTTTATATATATATATATATATATATATATATATATATATATATATATATGATTATTGTTAGGAAAATAGTAAGAGAAATGAAAATGGTATAGAAAGTAAGTTGACCATGACTATATACTCCCTCTGGTCCTAATTATAGAAGCAAATTACCAGAATTTGGGGAGATTAAGGAATGAAGTTAAATTAGTTAATTATGTGTATTTTCCAAAAATACCCCTCTGAAAATTAAAAATTACATAAGGCAAACATTATATCTAGTTGTTTGGTTAGTGAGAGCAGATTGAATCGGACGACAAATAATTGAACTGTAATACCCTAAAATCTGACCTATGATGAGCATCATAGTTTAGTAAATAATACCTATTGGAAATAGGTGAATATGTGATGTCAAAACCTTGTAGAATACTTATTCTATTTTCTAGGGAAATTTCTATTAAAATTAGAAGAGTTAAAGTGCCAAAATTCCTAAAATACCCTTGTGAGACATAAAATGCCTAGAGAATATTATAAAATATTATAAGAGGCAATTAAATATTTGTTAAAAATTAGGGAGTATGTTGTCTCTAATTTAGATAATTTTTTGGACTATTTTCCTTGGAAAATAATAAGGCGTAATTTAATATTATTTTGGGGGACATAAGTTGTCCAATGGTTTTTAATATTTTACATGGAGCATAAAATACCAATGTCAGTCCAATAGTTGTGAGAAAATGATTATTCTTAAATAAGAAAATTGTCAACAATTAGTAAGTGATTAATTAAATAATTATTGGCTAATTGTTTAAGTATGAGAAAATGAGATATTCAAAGTTAATTAAATAGATTAATGACCAAGAAAGGCTTATGATTAGCATGAGAGTAATTGTTAATCAATTAGAGATGATTAAGAAAATATATTAGATGAATTGTATAGAGTCCCTAAAGCATAATCCTTGTGAGATAAAGGAACCAATGGGAAAATTTCTAGTTAAAATGAATATGAGATGGTTAGAATATGAATTAAATAAGAAACAAAAAGAATGGGGAAAAAGGGGATGGGAAACCGAAATATTGAAGAGGAATTGAATATAGTAAACTTGTTAATGAAGTTGTTGAAAAGTCAAATAAAAACATAAGCCAATAGGAACATAAAGCATAGGATATTTGATGCCAGTGGATGCAACATCTTTTGTCAAAAAGATGCTAGGCATTTCGAAAATATGAAGGGGAAGGAGAGAGAAAATGCTTTATGTTAAAGCTTTGCAAGTGGATTGGAGAAATATCATGATATTATGCAAAAAGTAGAGAGACTTTTGTAAAAAAACAAATAGGATAAATGAGAACCGATAGAAAATAAATCCTACCCTGAAATCCTTGAACTAGGTTGCTAAGGTCAGGACATATTATGAATCAGTGCATTTTTGTCCAGAAGTTGGTGTTAGCCGAAGTAATTTCCGTAACCGACGGCGTTTGCCCTAGAATCTTCGGCAGGTTAGGAAATACCCTGAATGGGATCAAAAATTTAGCTAACCCAAATATTTTGAAAGAGGAAGTTTAGATCTTCAGGGCAATGCTAAGGAATTTCTGAGATTCTTCAAGATTACGCGATTAGAACACCGATCAGGGAACTTTATCGGTAGAAGCTCATAAAAAGCACATGGGTGACATCACTTGGATGACTTCATCTTTGGAAAAGATGACATAGGGGGCATTTTGTGTGGAGGAGAAAGAAGGGGGAAACTTGCTAGCTAAGTTGTTCAAATGGATGGCTAGAAATAAAAGAAGAAAAAGTGCAATTTTGCCCTTGGAAAACTCTATAAATAGGCCTTCAATGCTCTTCAAATTTTCACACCATTTCCTCAAGAGCATTTCGAATATATAGAGAGGTTAGAGAAAAGGAGGAGTCCGGAGGAAGTGTAGCGAAGTTCTGGGTAAGTTCTTCGGTACCGAGTCTTAAGCTTTAGTAGTTCTTTCGATAGTTATAGTAGAAATGCTAGTTTGATCTTTAATCTTCCAAGTTAATTTAGATATCATGTTTTAGGGTTAAATATGATATTTATTTCGAAATTATGTTGGAGTAAGAGTTATGTTAAAATTTTGGAAGATTAGAGTCAAAGTAACGAAGTTCTGGCGAAATTCCGCCGATTAGTGGGGTCAGGGGTAAAATGGTCATTTATGACTAAAATGTCCATCATAATGCTTGATCATTAATAAATGCGCTATTGTCCTTATAGGATATCCCTGATTACGTTCTGACCAACCGTCATACCGAAATTCCGTCAACGAATGTACGTTCACGTACTGTAATACTAACTCTGATGATTATTGTATGCATATATGTGCTAGGTGTATGTGAGGTAACTGATAGCTCTGTGATATGTTCATGTACTGTTGTTATGCTTGCTGGGTATTGGGATACGATTGCTAGGTGTGAAATGTTAGGTGTGAAACGATTGCTAGGTGTGAAACGGCTGCTAGGTGTGACACATCTGCCAGGGGGGTTATGTGCTATTAGGATATGCTTGTTTGTTGTATCTGTAATGCATATGTTGTGTATGTAAACATGAGGTTAACCGTTACCTGAGGTCCGGTGCGGATCTCAGCTCTTAACATAGCGCCAGGGTTACATGGACCGAGGAGAAGAGTAAGCAGCACGCTTAGGGATCCAGCTGAAGACCATCTTTTGTTGCCACGGCGTGGGGATCGCCAAGGAGACACTTCTGTTGTTGTTTACATTTGAAAACATTCGGATCAATGTACCGTTACAACAGTTAGCCAGTTGGCATTTTGAATATATATCAGTTACTCTTATGCTCCGATGCTCTACTCTGATGAAAATTTTATTATACTGCTTTTGAAAACGGGATGTTACATGAACTTCGATAACTCATAGTACATACAGAATCCAAGTGGTTGTTTGGAAAGCACACAAAAAATGCTTTTTTTTAAATTACATAAGTTAAATTAGTTAATTATGTGACAAAAATTGCTCAAAATTATTTTATATTAAAAAGTATAATTTAGGTGTATATGACATTAATGAGTTGCAAACATTATTTACTTTATAAAATATATAGGTGTATTATTAAATTATTATTGTCTTTAATTATTATTGAGAAAGTATAAATAGGGGTATTATAGGAAAAAAAAATGACAAAAGTTAAAACTTGTTCTTATAATTAGGACCAAAACCAACTCTAAAATTTACTCCTATAATTAGAACCGAATGGAGTATACGTTTTTGGTTTTCCTTGGCTCGTGGTGAGCATTCATATTTTGAATTATGGTCGTTGAACACTGAGCTTGTAATTGACTAAATTTGACTGTACTTTGAAAACACTTTAATTTGTTTTTGTTTATGTTTGTTGATCTTGAAATCAATCTAAATATTATAATGATTAATCTTAAACGTACAAACGCCCTCTATTAGCTATAATACATCACATGTAAAATATGCCTGGTTTATTATTAATTATGATTTGTTTATTTTTGTTGCTTTAACGTGATTTATGGAAGACTTTTGTAGCTACACGCGGATGTTGATAGGCGAGATGTCTTTGGACCATGACTTTTGTTGCTTTAATTAAATACGAGTATATTATAATTAATCAACCTATTTCCAACAGGATTATCTCTAAAAGATTTGGTGATTTGGATCCCATAATGCTTGTTGGCCTAGTGATCATCTTAGATCCATCCAATATATATTATTAAGAGTAAAAATATCAATTCTTTCCCTTTTCATATTAATTTTGTTTTAATTCATAGACATATTCTTCTATTTTTTTCAAAATCTATAGACCTCTTTCCAATGTCGTATACTTTTTTTTCTCAATATATATGATTATCTATGTGGGTCAAACTCCCACATTGTAGGGTATAATAGAGGAAACTCTTTTTTTTATTTTTGAAACCCGAACTTATGTTTTGGATACCTTTGATTTGAATTTTTTTTTTTTTAACTCTAATTCTTCCTCGTCCTCTCTCTAATTTACACGTCACAAAATGTATTTTAGAATAAAATGGCTGATTATTAATGAAATAAAATGAACTGAAACAAAATTGAAGCCAACGTTTCATAGTTTGGGAGTTTAATATGGTCTCAATTGACCATTATTAGAGAATTAATATATAATTGATGGATTTACATTTTATTATATTTTTCCAATGTTTGTCGTATGAGTCAATTTAGATGGAAGCTTTTGAATAACTTCCTTTTAACTTTAGCTTTCTCATCCTGCATGATAATCATGATTTATACATAGTGCATAATATTTATTCATAATTTTTAATCTTTTAAGTTACGTACCTTTATTTTTCAAATTAAAAATTATAAAGATAATGGGAAAATTATGATAAAAGACCTAAGAAAAATAATATTTATTAAGAAAGACTATAAAAATAGTAATTATTTTGAAAGATCGGAAATTAAAACATTAAAATAGAAAAAAATAAATTGCCCTTAGCCAGATTTCCTATATCCCCTCTAACTAAATTAGATTGGAGTGATTGATGGATATTGACAAATCAAAATTTGGAGTGATTGACCGAAAAACTAAATTGCTCTTAGCCAGATTTCCTATATCCTCTCTAACTAAATTAGATTGGAGTGATTGATAGATATTGACAAATCAGAATTTGGAGTGATTGACCAAACTCAACTCCCATTTACAACTAAATCATTCTAGATTCTGATTTTTCATTATCCATCAATCACTCAAATATGATTTAATTAGAAAGAATATAGGAAATCTGGCTAAGGACAATTTAGCCTTTCTATTTTAATGTTTTAATCTATAGTCCTTCAAAATAATTATTATTTTTATGGTCCTTCTTAATAAATATTATTTTAATTTCAGACGTTGCTTATGTATGAATGCTGATAATAGTATTAAAGCAATTATTATTGGACATAAATAATTAAAGTATATATCAAACAATAAAGAAATTAAATATATCAACTGTAAGGAGAGGTGAATTGTTTCACTAATTAGAACATAATTAATGTCAAGTGCATATCATTATTGCATCCAATCAAGCCTTTTAACTATAGACACATTAAACTCTATATGCCTATTACTTTATGGCTTTAAGGTTAATTGATAGCTTGATAGCCCTCATTTAGAATCTCTTTCTTTTCCAAAATTTGAGTCAAACCTTTATATACATAGCTTCAATGAATATTCAATATCCATGAAGAAGGTATAATGACTCATGTTAATGAGAAAATAAATTGAAATAAATCAGCACTCAGATATTTTGATCAAATAAATCATGTATGGGATGAAATAGAAATTAAACTCAAACAATTAATCAAATGTTTAATTTCTTGAAAATAAGGGAAATTTCCAAAGAATTGAGCACAGAATAGAGTTAACGAAATTTTATTGAACCAAAATAATATCTGAAAAATCAAACTTAAAGGCCTCAATATAAATAACCCAATACATTGAACAACAATGATTGTCTAGAATTAAAATAAAGCCTAAAATGTGAATTAAAACGTGGCTGGGAGGATATATCCTCCCTTTTTTTTGGTCAACTTAACGTCCCAAAAAAAAGAAATTGCAAACAAAACAGGCCGCCTTGATGGAAGGGAATAAATAGCGAACCCAGTTAATGTTCGGCCCAAGAGAATAAGTAAGATTTTTTTTAAATAATAAGGAAAGAAGCAGGACATAAGAGACATGCCCAGAAACCGAAAAGGCAATTCGAACAAATGATAACCCAGAATACAATTTCTAAAGCCCACACAAATAGCCCAAATCCAATTTAAAACTTATTTATAATACCTGACACTGGACGTCGAAAACGTTACAAAATCAAACAAAAGGAAATTGCAGCAAGCCCAATTCATGAAGCCCAAAACTGAATGGCTCAAGATGCAAGCCCACCTTCCTGGAATAAGTGAAACAGGGCGAAAACGGCGTCGTTTCGAATGGCATGAGAAGACCCGGTCATGATGGAAAACGACATCGTTCTGTTGGTCTTCCCCATGCACCTGGATAACCGACCCGATTCCGTGTTTCTACCCGGATGCAAACCCGTCCCGCCCACAGTTTCAGGAGACCTTTCGCGGTAATTTCGACAACAGTGTTAACGGAAAATCGTGGAAAACGAAATATACACAATAAATTCATCCACAAAATGCCTCAAAATTAAAGCCGGGAAATCGGGCCGAACCCATCGGACCGGCCCGTTTAAACCTTGGCCCTACAGGGCTCGGACTTAAAAAATAGGCTATAAATTTGAAATTGGCCCTGTAGGGCCGGCCCTGCAGGGCCTCGGGCTTAATTGGGCCAGCCCTGTAGGGCCTCGGGCCGGCCCTGCAGGCCCATTTAACTGTAGCTTTTTTTGAAAAAAAAAAATTAATTACCTAGATTTTCACTTAATGAATGTGTTTATTTGTAATTATTTAGATTTTTTTAATTTAAACTATAACCCTTTTTTTATGTTTATTATTATTTTGTACTAAAACACATAATTAGTTATTATAAATTTTAAAGAATGGATGTTTTCATATTAAATAAACACATACTTTGGTATTACAATATTATATAAGTAATAAATTATAAATATATTTTGTGTAAAATAAGTATAATTATTTTTAATTGTCAATAAAATCATGCATGAACCGAAGGAATCTGCAGACACACACAAAATTATGAGAGGGAAAGACATTTTTTTGTGGGCATACATAAAGCAATTCCTTTGTTTAATATTTTTTGAAAAAAAAAAAAGGAAAAAACATATTCTTTGTGTTTATTTGTTTTTTATTACGAATTAATGAATGTGTTTATTTGTTGAATGATTTATATTGTTTAGATATTAATGTTGATAACATTTATTTGATATATTAGAACTTTAATAGTTGCAATTTACTAATTATATTTTTTTGAAAAAAAATCGAAGGAAAAATAGTTAAAATTTGGAATAGTAATTTGCAGGCCTGGTAGGGCCGGCCTTGACCCTGATACTATCGGGCCGGGCTTTGAAAAGTAGATGTTTTTCTTGCCCCAGGCCCTGTCGGGTTGGACCGGCCCTAATTCCCAACTCTACTCAAAATTAATCAAAATCATTGATTTGAACCAAAACCGATGATCAGATGGAAGGGAAAAGCATTTGCAAATTATTACTCCCTTCCTAACATATTTACCTAATATTTTGAAGAGGTAAAAGATAATAATTAAATTAATTATTTATATTTGTTTTCTCAAGATGTCCTTATTTAAAATTTAAAATAGTATCCAGTTATTTTTATTATATGTTTTTTGTCAGACATCTCATACGACTTCTCTGAGCTCTCACACAATCTAACATCATCATCTTTCTCAACAACTTCTAGCCTGTTCTTGGAAGTTAGTAGTGTAATTTAATACTGATGTCTTTATTAAATATGACAAAAGTTACTTAAAATTATTTTATAAAAAAAATAGTAGAATTGAGGTGTATGTGGCATTAATGAGTTACGAGCATTACTCACCTTATAGAATATATAGGTGCATTGTTAAATTATTATTGCGTTTAGGGTATTTTGGAAAGAAATAAACAAAAATTAAAACTTTGTCATATATTTAGGACTAAGATTTAAATGTTATCATATAATTAAGAATGGAGAGTATTAAAAACTGAACCAAAATCAAACAGAATTGAAAACATTGTTTCAAACAAAACTGGCGGCGACTTTGGAGAATATGAAACAATCTCCATCCTGTGCCATTAACCCGAAAGTTTATGTATATCCATCCAGATTAAGAATGATCAAAGATCAATACGATGCTAATAATGAAATTTTGCAAAATTATTATTATTATTATTATTATTATTATTATTATTATTATTATTATTAAATAGAATAAAATATTTATAATGTACCACATATAGAAATTAGCATGACGAATGCCAATGGGAAAAAAATAATATAATACTCCCCAAACCCATGAGATAGATTCAAGCAGCATGAAGCTCAAACAAAAACCACATAGTAATCTGGGGAGATAATTTTTCTATTGTGAAGAAGGAATAATGGTAAACAAACTCAAACGAGGAGGAATAATGAAAAACCGCATGTAGACAATGCTCCAAAATTATTCTTATATTATTTTTCAAAAAAAAAATAATATACAGAAAATACTGTTGTGGAAATATAAATCGAGTAGGGAGACAGATTTGATTAACGTGGGAAAACCTTCCTCAAGGTGAAGAAGAAAAAACCCACGGGACACTAGTCCAGTATCAAACTTCCACTATGAAAATAATGGGTACAATCAGTCAATCATTCAATCTCTAGACTTCCTCTAGAAAACTCAAGCTTCACCAACAATGGTGGTACTCAAACTCTCAGAGTTCTCAGACTCTCTTTTTCCTTTTGCACTCTGGCTTTTTTCCTCTTTCTTTCTCTCTATCTATCTCTCTATTTTTCAAGAGTCACACAATATATAAAGAGAAGCAATAAAGGAATCAAATCTAGAAAATAGGAAGAGTCATTCCTATTTCCTAAGTTCAATAAAGTCATCCTCGAGTCTCGAACCCACAATCTAGAAATTAGGAAGAGTCATTCCCAATTTCAATACAGTCAACCTCGAGTCTTGAACCCACTTTCTAGAAATTAGGAAGAGTCATTCCCAATTTCAATAAAGTCAAATAGTCAAACTTGGAACCCCACAATGCATTTATGGAGGAATAATTTCCAACAAATCTCCCCCTTCCGACTTCAATGCATTGGTGTCTTCATCCCGGCTCCTTTACATCAGTCTTCAAATTTCTGTGATGTTACCGACTTAGTCATCATATCGGACCAATTCAAGTCGATGTGAACTTTGACGAGTTCAAGTTCTCCATTTTCTATCACATCCCTTATCCAGTGATACCTCACGTCAATATGTTTAGTGCGGGAGTGATAAGTTGAATTCTTCGCCAGATGAATAGCACTTTGATTGTCACATCTCAGCTTGTAACGATCTTGTTTATGACCAAGTTTCAATAGCAGATTCTTCATCCATAAGATTTCCTTACAGGCCTCAGTAGCAGCTATATACTCAGCCTCAGTTGTCGAGAGTGCCACACATTTCTGCAACTTAGATTGCCAGGAGACTGCACCTCCTGCAAAAATCATCAAGTAACCGGATGTTGACTTTCTTGAGTCAACGTCTCCCTAAATCAGCATCCGTAAAGCCTAGCAGCTCGGCTTTACTTCCTCCAAATCGGAGACATAAATTCTTTGTCCCTACGAGATACTTGAAGATCCACTTCTGACTTCCCAATGATCTTTACCGGATTGGACAAATATCGGCTCACCATCCCGATTGCATGTGTTAGATCGGTCTTGTCTCGACCATCGCATACATCGACTTCCAACAACAGATGATATGGAACTTTTCTCATTTCGGCTTTGTCTTTCTTTGATCTTGGACATTGCTCCTTGCTAAGCTTAAAATGTCAGGCTAAGGGGGTGCTTCTTGGATTGGCATTGTCCATGTTAAATCTCTTCAAGATTTTTTCAATATACTTCTCTTGACTCAGCCACAGAAGCTTCCTTTTTCTATCTCGGATAATTCTGATTCCGAGGATCTGTCTTGCAGGACCAAGATCCTTCATTGCGAAGGACGAGCTTAAAGCCTTCTTTAAAGCAATTATCTTTGTCTTGTCTTGTCCTACAATAAGCATATCATCGACATATAGCATCAGTATCAGAAAATCTCGACTTCACATCTCTTAACAAATACACAGTGGTCGGCATCTGTCTTCTCAAATTTATGATCAGTCATAAATGATTCAAATTTCTTGTACCACTGCCGAGGTGCTTGCTTCAAGCCATATAGACTCTTCTTCAACCGACATACCAGATTTTCTTTTCCTGGAACTCGGAACCCTTCTGGTTGCTCCATATATATTTCTTCTTTCAAATCTCCATGAAGAAATGTCGTCTTCACATCCATTTGTTCAACTTCAAGATCCATTGATGCTGCTATAGCCAACTGGTTCGGTCCAACTCTTGACCTACGTCCAGTCCCCAGAAACACTCCGGGATTTCACTAACTCACATTCAAATGATTACACACTCGGTAACACTAGGAGCAATTCCTCTCTTTTGAATTACACTCCCCCTTACAAGTTGCAATCAAATGACCCAATCTCAAAGTCCCAATACTTTGAGTTCCTTACAAGAAATAGTAATAGATGAATGACTCTCTCTAAGAGAAGATAAACAGAAGCACTGAAGAACAAGATGTGACACAGTCTCAGAAAGTATTCGAAAGTATTGGCAGGAAGTATTCAGAAAGTATCTCGCAAGAGCTTAGCGGAACTAATCTCTTGAAAGTGTAATTCTGTTTTGATCGATTTCTTTGCTGTGTACTTGGGTAGTTTCCACTTGGTGATCCCTTCCTCTATTTATACTAGTTGGATGGAGGTGGTGGTGACCGTTTGAACTTTCGTATGAATTCAAAAAGAAATCCTTCCATTCTAGTAACCAAATCAGAATTCAATTGCTTGAGGAATTCTGGGAATGATGGTCATAATGTAGACATGATTTCGTTTTGCTGCACATCATTTCTACGCGTCTGTTCTTTAACATTTCTGTTGCATTTTGAATATTTATTCCATTTTTGCAGAGGCACTTCTGAAAACGCGTGAATCCTATTGCCCAATCTGTTACTTCATTATCCTGCACTTAAATATCAGTAATTGCAATTCTATATGGTCAATGGTTAGGAATCAAATCATTAAAGACTGAATCAATTTGAATTAAATAACAAAATCATCATCTGAGCTTTCGACAGAGCGTACTGGTTTTCTGCGTCAATACTCGAGTATGTGAATTATCATACTCGGGTATAACTTATCCTGCGTGAGTGTCCACTTTCGAAGATCATAACTTCCTGGTATGAACTCCAAAATTATCATATTATATATCCATGGAAAGCCCTTGATGTCTACTTTCGTATGGAACCTATTTGAGCTTCATTGGATTTCTAGTTTGGGAGATATACCTAAAACATTGAGGCATGGTCAGCAGTGTGACGGTGATGTCACGTTCATCTTAAACAATTCATAGCTCTCTCATATGACCTCCGTTGGACTTGAATCTTGTGCGAATAGAACCGTTTGGAAGTTTAGTTTCCAAAAAAATTGGTTTCACTTTAATCCGATCTCTGGTTAAGGAGATATCATCGAATTACCATAGGTCGCCCGAAGCTGAACGTAGAACAGAGCTGAACAGAGTGTGTCATACTCGAGTATTGATGGTCCATACTCGGGTATTGTCGGGATTTGAGCACAGAAGCACCTGTTTATGCACCATACTCGAGTATCCAAGTACCATACTCGAGTATTGAAGTATCATACTGAAAAATTGAAGCCTGATACTTGCGAATGGATGTTGGATACTCGGGTATTGACGGAAGTTCAAGGCAATTCATCCTGAAGCTCGTTTTTAATCATTTTAAGTCCGAATTGAGTCGTTCCAACTTCCATATCACCGTGGAGACTTCTAGTATTAATCTAGGAACATGAATAATGATATTCTCATTATATTCAGCAAGTTCTTCGTTCTTCCAAATCTCATCTTGATTAATCTCCATCATTAACCTTCACATCATTAATCTCTTCACATGGAGCAAGTTCTTCTTTCTTGATTAATCTCTATAATTAATCTTGGACTAATCTACATCAAATATATTGTAGTTAGTCAATGTAGAAGATAAGTATAATATACAATCTTTTTGCTCTTAATGACATCTATATAAGACATCATCAAAACTAATCAGAACCAACATTCTCCCCCTTTTTGATGATGGCAAATACATTAAGAAAAATATGTTTGAATATGAAAATATAATAGATCACATATTTTTCTTGCCTTTCTCTCCCCCTTATTTGTCATTAGCAAAAAGATAGAGGTAAAGAAGAAATATAGATGGAGAGGCAAATATGAGAATAAGTTAGAAATGACTTCTCTCATTAATCATATATCAAGATAACAATTTTATCTCCCCGATTTTCATTCTAAATATGATGCAATTTGGAATGTTTTTATGAAAAAAAAATTGAGAGAATTTAGAGAGGTTTTCAAAACATCTTTCACAATTAAAGCATATAGATACCAAACATGTGCAATTTCTACTGAATATAAAAAAGGTAGAGTTTAGAAATGCTCATGTTGGTTTTTGTAAATTGATGATCATGCGTGAAGTCCATTTGCTTCTTTTCTTGTTGTATGAGATCATTTACATCCTTCTCCTTTCCTTTATATAGCTCTTCTGCAGAATATGTCTCAGTTGGCTTCAAGGAGTTGTTTTATACTTTGTAGAACATATCACAGCTTCAGTGTAATCAAAACATCTTTCCTCAATGTAATAGTTTTTCCTTGTAGTATATTTAGGAAAGTCTTTGCACAGACTGAGTTCTCCTGTCATTATTGTAAAACTTTCTTGCAGGAGAGATTCGTTAATGCAATCAGATATCCAAATATTCCTTTCTGTATGATATTTTCAAATTGAGATAATGAAAGGAGAATATAATATTAACTCATCATCAAAACTAATATAGCATAGTAAATGTAGATGAGCTCAAAAAAGGGCTTTCTTTAAATAAAGGAGATGAGTTTTTTAAGATAGAAAGCATATGAGAATGTGAAGCTCCCCCTTAATGAATGCATAACTTGAAAGTATGAAGCTCCCTTTTAAAGATACCAAATAATATTTTGACACCAAATGTTATGAGGTTTGGAGTTATCCCTACTCCAAAGAACACAACAAGGTATCTCAGAATTAAGAACTTTCAAGTTCACTTGGATGGATTTAAAAATTGGTATGCAGAAATTCCTTATGCTTTTCATGATGATAAAAATGTTTAAGGCATAAGGATCATTTTAGGAAGAGTCTGCTTGGGCTAAAGTTCATGAAATAAAATAGAATGTATGAAATCAAATTAGCCAAGCATGATTATGATATATTATTTCAAGATACAATACCTCATTCAAGCAATATCGCAATCACTTGAGTTATAATTCTCTGTAATCAATAGATCCATCACTGGCTAGCCATTATCAAATGCTTTGAATGCATCTAAGAAGCAGAAATTCCAAATAAACTTCGCAAAGGATCTCAAAATTAGTTTCTGCTCATAGCTTCTCATCAATCTGGTATGCTCCTTATCATCTTGGTCTAAACCTCTTGTTAGTGATGGGATGCCACATAATTTGCAGACATAGGTACTGATATACTTTATTTTGTTTGCCTATGTTCTTTGTCTGACAATACAACATATTGGTCAACTCCTGCAAATATATGTTCTTTGGTACCCAATGATTCTTAGGTTCACATAAGATTAGACAAAGCAACTCTTATGCTTGTATACAATTAAATCATATGAACCTTGAGCAAAGAGCATATAACACTTGCAAACAATTAACTGTTTTCAAAGAATAGGGATTTGATCATTTGAAATCAATGAAAACTAGTTTGCTCAAAACTTCTGCAAAGACTGAGTTTCTTTAAAAAGGATTTGATTCATCTCAATTTATTTCTATTTAAATCATAAGTACTTCATGACGGTTCATTTGGTAATTTCATGTTAATACAGTAATTAGAATCAGTCATGATGATTAGATAACAGAAATCAAAATTGGAGTAGAAGTTAGAATCAGAATTAACATCAGAAACAGAATCAGAATCTTCATCAGAGTTAGCAATCAGAGTGGATCAGAGATTTGAAACATAATCAGAGTTAGCAGCAAAAATAGAATGCAGCAATAAGCACATTGCATAACTTAGATATGAAGCACAAATCTCTCTTCCATAGAGGATTCAAAATATTTCAGAATTGCAGTAGAGTTTCAAAAGCAAATATAAGGAAGGTAGCAGAAAGTTATACAAAATATTTAAAACATGAGCTGCTCCTTTCCATATAATTTTACCCCAATCAAGTAAGTTCAATCCAATGAATCAAAAGGGTAATAACTAAATGATGCCAAGAAATGTTATTTCTCAATTGACAGTTTTATAGATGCACTTGATGTAGAATAGATGTCATTGAGGAGAATGCATGCAATTTCCAATGGGATTAGATTTTCCAGAAATGCTAATGAAATGTGCAGATTATTTCAAATCTCACTTGTTCTTTCAAATCATGATAATGCATTTCGAAAATTAAGATTTTAATGTATGAAAAAAAATTCATTTTTGAAATATGTTGGAAATTGATGCTCACTCCAAACATGGTGGAAATTAACAGTTTAAAGAATGTATCAGTATGCTTCAGATTTGGAGAATATGTTGAACATTTCCCTTAACTAGTTGAGGAGTTTATTCAGAAGCAAAAGTCATGAAGTTAGAGTACTAAAGAAACATTCTTAGCACAACAGAAGTATATAAGTACAATGACTTTGCTATTGACCAGTAGATAATCTTGCTTTTTAGAATTAGAATTATATGAATGCTCTAGGAAAGACTATGAATACAGTTACTCAAAATAAGGATGGAAGACAAATGCTGATGTACTTGAGCAACTAAGAGAATACTAGGATTCTTGAATGATGAAGTACATATTAATCCAAATGATTTGGCTTTCGGAAGATTATCCTAGTAGGTTATTCCATTAATGGTTAATGCATTATCATTCAATGCACTAATAAATATTTGTAAAGCTTGGAATAACTAGGCCATTGAAAAATTTATGCAATAAGCATAACAAATTCACAAGTCGAATTCCCCTTTTTTTTGAAGATAGGCTTGAAACTGATATATGAATAACTTATTAGATATGAAGTCCAACTAGTTCAAGAGTGAAACTAGACAGTTCAAGCAACACATTGAATTCTAAAGATGAATATGTGAGGGATAGGAAAATTCTACCAAACAGATTTGAAGCATATCCAAAATTTAGTATACAACATCAACTTCCAATTTGAAACATCATTTGAATGCACTTAAAGTATTTTTCAAATCTATCTGAAATACTTTCAATGTATGAATAATTTTCAAAACGTGTGTATGCATTTTCACAAGACAAAGTGAATCAAACCAATTTCAGGATTGTGCATTTCAAAAGAATAAAATTAGAAGGTAATGCACATATTCACTTTTTGATCCATTTAGCAATCTGAAAAACATTTTGAAAGGTCATAACTAATTGATTGCTAATGGAATGCAATAATGGACAATTATTCATTACCCAAATATTAATCTCATATAAGCATAGAATAGGGTAAGAGTTAGATATCACCGTAATTCCCTTTGTCCTTGTAAACGCTTGTTTGATTAAGGTAGATTGATGTAGACGTCTCCTTTCACCATTAACATCAAGCATAGCCTATTTAGCTTCCTCAAGACTTGAATTATTTCTCTATGTTGCATTCTTGAGAAGCTTTGTCTCATCCTACAAAACCATATAAGTCTTTTTCTTTCTTGGTATCCAACCTTACTTGGATCCAATCAACGTTAGCTTGTAGGAACCAAAATTTGCATGATCTTATGAATATCATTAATTTAACATAATTGAACATAATGAACTAAGCATGATTTTATGCATAAAAGAGATACTTTCTTTTCAAATCATCATGTATGCATAAAGAATTAAACTATTGAACATTGCAATCCCTTTATAAACTTACTAAGTGGATTTTTAAGGGATATATATAAAAAAAATGATTTCAAAATAGTTTGCGATGCTCATTTCTAAAGCTACAAAAGTAAAACCTCAATGAATATTTCAGATGATAGGAAAGGAGGTTTTATCATTGTATACCTTTTACCTTAGATACTTGGAGGATCTATTTTGCTTACCCATTTCCTCTTATGTCTTTCGATGGGTTTCTGCAAAGTTCTCTCAAAGGGTATAGACTTCATGTGTCTTCTGTTTGGCACTTGAGAGGATCTCCTTTTTGGTTCATAAGAGGCTCTTTGATTCCTTATCTTCTCTGTACCTTTGTGTCTATTATTTTTGAAATCAGTCTGCACACACAAGGCAATAGATGGACATTTTGGTACCCACTTATACTTGGGTCCTTCACTGTTAGTTTGAACCTTAGGGAAAACATAAGTTCCCTTTGGTACCCATTGATAGTTACCAACCGGCTTATCTCTTCTATCTTTCTTATGAAAACAAGATGAAGTATTGTGTCCCTTTCGGTTACAGTAATTACAGTGAGCAAATGGATTGAACTATGAACTGATTTCTGAAAATAATTCAAATAATATTTTCCACCAGTTTTCTTTTTACCTTTCTTTTTATCAAAAGTAGGATTATATCCTATGCCTGATCGATCATTAGTAAACCTTTGAGCTTTCAAAAAAAACATTTAGCATTTCACTACCTTGAGTGAATTTCTCAAGAGTTTTTGTAAGACACTCATTCTTTTTCTTCAAAATAAGGCATTCATCACAAATGATATTTTCAGGGGTAGAGAGATTTTCTACTTGCTGTTCAAGAGTTGTATTCTTCTTTTTCAAAGCAATATATTTTTTAGCAAGTTTTTCAAACTCATTTTGAACAAGATTGTAGTCAGCAAATAATTCATCATAAGTAGGTTTTGCATCATTATCAGGACAATTTGGGTAAACCGAATTTTCACAAGAAGTTGAAGGTGAATTCTTTGTTTGTTGTTTAAGCAGTTTGTTTTCTTTTCTGGTAGTAATAAGTTCTTTTGCAATCTTTTTGAATGCAGAATGTAAATCATTATATTCAGAAAGTAACTCATCATAAGTGGGTTCAGAATCACATACCTCTTCGTCGCTATCTGATTGTTCCTCTTCTGCAACCAAACATATATTTGTAATTTCTTCTTCTTCTAAGCCGGAGATTCCTTCGTATGAAGTTTCTAAGGCTTTCCACATCTCCTTGGCAGTAGATAGATTGCAGATGCGGGAATACTCCTTTTGACTGAGAGCAATTTCAGGTAATATTCCTTCCATGATCTTATCTCGGGATGTTAAGCCCAACTGAGAAACCAATGCTCTGATACCAAATGAAGGGTGGAATATCACCTAGAGGGGGGTGAATAGGTGATTACAAAAATTCTTTCGCTGATAGCTCAATAACACAATCACCCACACAACATGTATAAATCAAAGCAAGGTAGAGATAGGGAAAAGGAGATTGACATAGAGAATTTATACTGGTTCGGTCCAACTCTTGACCTACGTCCGGTCCCGAAACATTCCGGGATTTCACTAACTCACATTCAAATGATTACACACTCGGTAACACTAGGAGCAATTCCTCTCTTTTGAATTACACTCCCCCTTACAAGTTGCAATCAAATGACCCAATCTCAAAGTCCCAATACTTTGAGTTCCTTACAAGAAATAGTAATAGATGAATGACTCTCTCTAAGAGCAGATAAACAGAAGCACTGAAGAACAAGATGTGACACAGTCTCAGAAAGTATTCGAAAGTATTGGCAGGAAGTATTTAGAAAGTATCTCACAAGAGCTTAGCGAAACTAATCTCTTGAAAGTGTAATTCTGTTTTGATCGATTTCTTTGTTGTGTACTTGGGTAGTTTCCACTGGTGATCCCTTCCTCTATTTATACTAGTTGGATGGAGGTGGTGGTGACCGTTTGAACTTTCTGTATGAATTCAAAAAGAAATCCTTCCATTCTAGTAACCAAATCAGAATTCAATTGCTTGAGGAATTCGGGAATGATGGTCATAATGTAGACATGATTTCGTTTTGCTGCACATCATTTCTACGCGTCGTTCTTTAACATTTCTGTTGCATTTTGAATATTTATTCCATTTTTGCGAGGCACTTCAAAACGCGTGAATCCTATTGCCCAATCTGTTACCTCATTATCCCGCACTTAAATATCGGTAATTGCAATTCTATATGGTCAATGGTTAGGAATCAAATCATTAAAGACTGAATCAATTTGAATTAAATAACAAAATCATCATCTGAGCTTTCGACAGAGCGTCATCGGTTTTCTGCGTCAATACTCGAGTATGTGAATTATCATACTCGGGTATAACTTATCCTGCGTGAGTGTCCACTTTCGAAGATCATAACTTCCTGGTATGAACTCCAAAATTATCATATTATATATCCATGGAAAGCCCTTGATGTCTACTTTCGTATGGAACCTATTTCAGATTCATTGGATTTCTAGTTTGGGAGATATACCTAAAACATTGAGGCATGGTCAGCAGTGTGACGGTGATGTCACGTTCATCTTAAAAAATTCATAGCTCTCTCATATGACCTCCGTTGGACTTGAATCTTGTGCGACTAGAACCGTTTGGAAGTATAGTTTCCAACAAAATTGGTTTCACCTTAATCTGATCTCTGGTTAGGGAAATATAATCGAAATACCATAGGTCACCCGAAGCTGAACGTAGAACAGAGCTGAACAGAGTGTGTCATACTCGAGTATTGATGGTCCATACTCGGGTATTGTCGGGATTTGAGCGTAGAAGCACCTGTTTATGCACCATACTCGAGTAGCCAAGTACCATACTCGAGTATTGAAGTGTCATACTGAAAAATTGAAGCCTGATACTTGCGAATGGATGTTGGATACTCGGGTATTGACGGAAGTTCAAGGCAATTCATCCTGAAGCTCGTTTTTAATCATTTTAAGTCCGAATTGAGTCGTTCCAACTTCCATATCACCGTGGAGACTTCTAGTATTAATCTAGGAACATGAATAATGATATTCTCATTATATTCAGCAAGTTCTTCGTTCTTCCAAATCTCATCTTGATTAATCTCCATCATTAACCTTCACATCATTAATCTCTTCACATGGAGCAAGTTCTTCTTTCTTGATTAATCTCTATAATTAATCTTGGACTAATCTACATCAAATATATTGTAGTTAGTGAATGTAGAAGATAAGTATAATATACAATCTTTTTGCTCTTAATGACATCTATATAAGACATCATCAAAACTAATCAGACCCAACAATCTTTACGACAGGAGAGACAATTTCTTCAAAATCAACTCCTTTCTTCTGATTGCAGCCTTTTACCACAATCCTGGCCTTGTGTCTCGGCTTCTGTCCATTTTGTTCATTTTTAATCTTGTATACCCACTTGTTTTTAAGAGCTCTTCTTCCTTGGGGTAACTCGGTCAACTCATAAGTCTGATTCTCATGCAAGGACGACATCTCATCCTGCATTGCCTTTTCCCACTCAATTTTGTCAGGGCTTGCTATAGCCTCATCATAACTTTGAGGTTCACCTTCCTCTGCAAGTACAATGTACTCATCTGGTGGATACCTTGTAGAAGGTCTTTTCTCACGTGCTGACTTTCTAGTGTGTTCCTCAGGTTGAGAATCCGATTCAGCATTCTCATCTCGGATCTCGGCATCAACTTCTACAGTTGGCTCTTGTTTGTCATTATTCTCTCCCCCTGCTTCAGTTCGGACAGGAGTGTTGGGTTCTTCCTCTCGGAAAACAACCCGGACTTTGGGCTTCGAGATGTCATGAATGGTCTCCAGCTCATGAAAGATCACATCTCGGCTTCTCACTATCTTCTTATTCACTGGATCCCAAAGTCGGAACCCGAACTCACATCTCGGCGATCCGAGATAAATACATTCTTTCGTCTTTGTGTCAAGCTTAGCTCTTTCATCTTTTGGAATGTGCACAAAAGCTCGACATCCAAACACCTTTAGATGATCATAGATCGCTTTTCGCCCTGTCCAGATTTCTTCAGGAATTTCTCCCTCTAGTGGCCGTGATGGTGATAAGTTGATTAAATCAACTGCGGTTCTTACTGCTTCAGCCCAAAATGATTTCGGCAATCCGGCATTGGACAACATGCTTCGGACCTTTTCTTCAATAGTTCTATTCATCCTCTCGGCCAAACCATTTAGTTGAGGAGTTTTGGGGGGCGTCTTTTCAAGTCGGATCCCTACTGCTCGACAATAAGCATCAAATGAACCACAATATTCACCACCATTGTCGATCGATCGCTTTCGCCTTCTTTCCAGCCTCTCGTTCCACCATAGCATGAAATTCTTTGAATGCTTGGAGAACCTGGTCTTTAGTTTTCAACAAATGGACCCACACTTTGCGAGAGTGGTCATCTATGAAAGACACAAAATACTGAGCTCCGCCTAGAGAATTTTCTGACATTGAGCAGACATCGGTATGAACTAGGTCAAGAATATTCTTCCGTCGTCTTGGTTGATTCGGTTTCGCAAAAGAAACCCGGTGCTGCTTTCCAGCTAGGCAGTGCGTGCAACTTTCAAGTACTTGACCTTTCAACCCGGTCAAACATTCTTTCTTTTTCAAAATTTGTAGCCCTTTTTCCGACATATGACCGAGACGCTTGTGCCATATCTCTAGACTGGAACCATTTTTCCAAAGTAATTCATTAACTCGGCATCATCAAGCTTGCCTACCGAGATTAGATTCAACCGCATGTCAGGCACGTGCCTTACATCCTTCAACACAAGTCGACAGCCGACATCTGTGGTCAAGGTTACATCTCCAACACCAAGAATCTTGCTAGTTACCTGATTTCCCATCTTTACAACACCATATTCACCATTTCGGTAAGACGAGAAGAAACTTCTTTGAGGGGTGACATGGAAGGAGGCACCGGAGTCTACCACCCAAGTACAGTCATCATAGATAACGTTCAAAAGATGATCTCCGAGTAAGAAGATCTCGCCTCGGCATTAGCAATCACCGCAGAGGTGCTCTTATCTTCTCTCTTCTTAGGTACTATCTGATCCGGTTTTACCTCGTCATTTTTCTCATCTTTCGAAGATTCTGCGATGCCTTCTTATGGCCAATCTTTCCACAATAGAAACATTTCAAATCGTATTTCTTCTTAGACCGGCCTCTGGACTTATCCCGGTTATCATGACCCGGTTCTTGCTTCGACCTCGGTTTTGATTTTCCTTTATGCACAAGCAACGTTTGCCTCGACGCGCCGCTCACACCTCTTTCCTTTCTCCTGGATTCTTCATTTAGGAGACTGTCTGCCACGACATCCATAGTCAATTTTCCATCTGGTGTCGAGTTGCTCAAAGTCACTACCAGAGTATCCCAGCTTTCTGGCAATGAGCTTAACAGCAGAAGAGCCTGCATCTCATCATCCACCTTCATCTCAGCCTTCGACAGTTGATTCACAATACCTTTGTAGGTGTTGAGGTGTTCAATCATACTCATGCCGTCTTTGTACTCCAACTTCACAAGTCGGCGAACCAAGTGTGCTTTATTCCTGGGAGTCTTTTTCTGAATCATGGACTCCAACTTCGTCCACAACTCATACGCATTTGTGAACTCAGACACATGCTCGAAGAGGCTTTTGTCGATATACTTTCTAATCATGGCAACCGCCTTTCGATTCAGAACTTCCCAGTCCTTTTCTTCCTTACCTTCCGGTTTGTTCGATTAAGGATGGGCTCATAGAGATCTTTGTAGTACGATGATCTTCCATCATCGGCCTCCAAGAAGTAAAGTTTTCTGCAGTCAGCTTGAACATATCCACACTGAGTGCAGTGCCACTGGTCTCCATTTCGTTAAACTAGGCTCTGATACCACTGTTGCGGAAATATAAATCGAGTAGGGAAGAAGAAGGACACAGACAGATTTGATTAACGTGGGAAAACCTTCCTCAAGGTGAAGAAGAAAAAACCACGGGACACTAGTCCAAGATCAAACTTCCACTATGAAAATAATGGGTACAATCAGTCAATCATTCAATTTCTAGACTTCCTCTAGAAAACTCAAGCTTCACCAACAATGGTGGTACTCAAACTCTCAGAGTTCTCAGACTCTCTTTTTCCTTTTGCACTCGGCTTTTTCCTCTTTCTCTCTCTCTCTATCTCTCTATTTTTCAAGAGTCACACACAATATATAAAGAGAAGCAATAAAGGAATCAAATCTAGAAAATAGGAAGAGTCATTCCTATTTCCTAAGTTCAATAAAGTCATCCTCGAGTCTCAAACCCACAATCTAGAAATTAGGAAGAGTCATTCCCAATTTCAATACAGTCAACCTCGAGTCTTGAACCCACTTTCTAGAAATTAGGAAGAGTCATTCCCAATTTCAATAAAGTCAAATAGTCAAACTTGGAACCCCACAATGCATTTATGGAGGAACAATTTCCAACAAATACTAGGCACAGAATAATCCAAAAACTTGCTCTGATATCATATGTTGGAATAATCTAACAACAACGATCCTAAATATATTGCATAATTCTACAAGAAATAGCAGCAATGGAAGACTTGATGAAATATCTTCGGCCATAACGATTTTGCATATAGTATCTCACAACCTGAAAACTGTAGAGAACAAGAAAGAGTTAGAACAGCGATGTGAGCGTATTTCAATGTTACTATTATAAGACTCAGTCTACGTTATTTATTACCTTCCATCAAGGCTTATAACAGCTTACTAG
The DNA here is from genome assembly GCA_025563575.1 of Acacia pycnantha. Taxonomy (NCBI): domain Eukaryota; kingdom Viridiplantae; phylum Streptophyta; class Magnoliopsida; order Fabales; family Fabaceae; genus Acacia; species Acacia pycnantha. The sequence continues at coordinate 493,235 of JAMWYP010000061.1, forward strand.
CCAAATAAATAACTTTAAACCAGATCTTTATCTAAATCACATGCGAACCACAATCAGGAGATATTTTATTCAAAACAATTATAAAATAATACTCAAATAATAAAATATGTAATCTCAAATAATAAAATATCTAACAGATAGACCCAGGTTAAAATAGGAACAAACTATAAGAACAATATATTAAAATCAATGTTGCCTCAGAAGTATAAAAACATAGTAATGTTGTCCTTTTCCGTTAAAAATTTAACGGTCAAAGTCAATTTTTTAACGGTTAATATTAGGTTTTTAACGAAAAATGACAACATTGATAAGTTTTTAAACTTCCGGGCAATATTGAACCTGAAAAAACTTCTAGGGCAACATTGCTCCTAGGCATATACTTTCGGGGAGAATTTGCTACCTAACCCTTAATAATAACCCAAGATTATTTATTAGGCTTTGTAAGAATTTATTTTTGGCTTGTAAAATTCAACAGTACATAGGCACATAGCCCATTAACATTACAAAAGAAGGCACTCTAAAAATAAATAAATAAATCTTGGGACCAAAGCTAAAAATGTGCTCCAGTCTTGAAAAATTCATCTATAGACCCTATTTCTTGAGATGCAAAGGGAATTTTTGGTAATTGCGTCCCCTGAAGACAAATACAGAGGAAGAAGTACGTGGGGTCGTCCTTACTATAACATACCTTTGCCTTATTATGAATCCATCTATGCATCCCTTGAAGAGAAATTAAAGTTTGATCCCTCATCCCCAATGTTGATTTGAGTAAGATATAAGTAAGCATATACTCTACGTGCCACCGTGTATATACATATATATATATATACACGCACACATCTCCAAATTAAGCCACACTGTTTAATTTGTGTTTCATCATCATGGGCCAAGTCTTGGACAGATTTCAGGGTAATGCCCTGTACCTTCTTAATATACTGCCTTATAATCCCCCCCCCCCCCAACATCATATTTCAGTAGTATTGCATATTGGATAGCTTATATGTGTGTGTGTGTGTGATGCTGTTGCTTTATATATGACTGTGTACACAGATAAGGAATGGAGGGAGAGGAAAATAAGGAAGATAACAGATAAAGCTTTTGAAGGTCTAAAGAGCCAAGAAGAAGCGGCTTTTGAAGGTCTAAAGAGTAAAGAAGAAACGGCTAAATTTGAAGATCTGTACATTGCTGTTTTACTGATTTACAAGTAACAACTGATCATCTCCTTCATGATTATTCTTTCTCAAGTTAATTTAGCTCACAGTTTTAATTTCTGTTATATATATATATATATATATAAGCCTTCTCAAAGATGAGCTGACTTATGTGTGTTGTAGTGATATCAATAAGCATTTGCCTGGTCCTCATTTTGATCCTCCCTCAAAAGACAGAGTCAAACAAGTCATGAAGGTATCTACTTTCATTTAATTTCTTGCCAATACAAGAATTTATGAGTCAGAGGTCACATTTTTATTAATAGCAATAATAATCAGTTATTTATGATCAAAACGAATTCATCAACTAGCTCCTATATTAAGACTGGAAGTAGTATGATTGTGACTAAAACTATTGCAGGAAACTTGGTACCCCATTTTCCTACAAGTTAATCATAGTTAATCTTTTAAGATGAGCTCTCCTTTTAGACGTACTCGATCTTATATTTAACACTGATGCAAAACCATCATGTGAGTACAAGAGTTTGTTTTGATATTGAATGACAAGTTTTATTGTAGGAATGTGATGTGAACCCAGATGGGAAAATAGACAGAGAGGAGTTTCATGAGTTCATAAAGAAGATGACAGAGGACACATTCACAGGGATAAGTCAAGAGCTGATTGTGACTTTGGTTGTGACACCAATGGTTGCATTGGCTACCATGAGAGCTCTTGAAAGCCTTCCTGGTTCTATTGGCAAGATAGCCCAAAAGGTTCCCAAATCACTTTATGTCTCACTTGTCACTCTTGCCATTGTGGCACTCCGTAATTGGATTTAAAGGATTTCTTATAACAACTAGATTTATTCCTTGTTTGATGTCAACTTGATTATTCAATAAAAATTTAATGTAAATGTTCATCACTTGGCTATTTTATTTGAACTCTGATTCTACTCACACTTCTCCCAATCTTTATACTTATATTTCAGCTTGAAAGTGAACTTTTATAAACTGTAGTGAGATAAAAGTTCATAATGTAATGTCATTTATGTTTAAATTGACATTGATAAAAACTTGATTTGAACGTAAACTCTTTTAGATGATATATTTATAATTTAGTTCAAAATATTCAATTTGAAGAAAAGTTAAAAGTCATAAGTTGAAAAAAGTTGTTTTAATTTTAACGTGTCTTTTAAGCAAAATGGGATTTGTCCTCCAAAAATATGTTAAACAACATTTTTTCCTTTTTTTTTTTTTTTTTTTGTTCCAATGAACTTTTGAGGCATCCTAACGCTATCTAAAGGAAGCGTGATTCCCCTTAAATATGATGTAGTGCCTTATTTTTCAATATAATCACCATATGATTAAATCCAAAATCACAGGAGAACAATTAAGAAAGCTGTTCTATATAGAGCAATGAGACTCACTAAAATGTTATCTCCTACCATTAGAAAATTAATATTGATCATTAACAAAAAAAATGATAACATTACTCCATTTTAATACTTCTGAGGCAATAATATTGAACTTAAAAAGCCTTTTAGGGTAACATTGCTCTTCAGGGAAAACTTCAAAGACAAATTTGAATGTTAACCTATTCTATTTATTCATTAGGGGTTGTCTTCATTAACACCAGGAAGCTAAAACCCAAGCTTGGAGCCAGGCTTTAGTTTTCATAGGTAAAGTTTACGGCTTCCCCGTTGACAAAACGAAGGGCTTTTTGGATTGTTTTGATTTCTTATTATATTTATGGTTTTAAATATAGGACAAAGTCATTTATAATCAATTTTTGTCCTATAATTAGAAGCGGAGGAGTACAAAATTACAGAGAATTGACATAATAACTCCGTTAATGTTTTACACTTTTATGTGATACACATACAGATATTTGGAGAAATTAATTTTCAGGGGAAGCAACTTCTTCAAATGGAAGATGGACCAGCGTCTTCAACAAAAAAGAATGCTTGTCTGGGTCCTAAAACTGACTTTTGAAAAGCTAGTTGAAACTAAAAATAAAGTTTGATTTAGCTAGAAAATACTAGTTGGCTGAAAGTCAAAAATTTGAACCTTTCTAAAATTTGGTTCTTAATATTTTCCTAAAGAAATATAAAATATTGAAAGAATATTTTTTTTAATTGATATAAGGCAAACAAAGAGAACATTTTTTTAAATTGTATTTGAACATATTTGAATATTATGCAAATTATATTAAAGAGAAAAACTAATAATACACATTAAAAAATAAGAAAGTAGAGTTTTTATCTCATAAAGAAATTTTTATAAGATAAATGATCACTTATTTTATTTATCAAGAAAGATAAAACATTTAATACTTTAAAAGTATTTGTCTTAAACTAAAAAATTTAATGCTTTTATTTAATTTCATTCAGAAATTTTTTTAAAAAAAAAACTATCTTTTTTTTTTTGTTAAACTGGCTTGAAGCTTGAGGGAAGATGGCTTGAGTTGTTTGGTTAAGAAAATAAAGGGTAGTAGGTAAAGAATTAAAAAGTCTATTTTCTAAAGAAATTAATTCAAAATAAAAGAAAATATTTTTTTGCTAAAATATATTTTAAAAATATATATTTTTAAGGGTATGTTTGGTTTGAGTGACGTGAACTTAAGATCCCACTAATTTTGGTGGGAACTCAAGGGTGAACCAAACGGCCCTTAAGGTATGTGGGAGGGGAGAAAGAAATTTTGTACCTCTTGTTTACTAAATTGTCCATGAAAACTTTTGAATATTCTAAAAATATATTCTCAACAAAAAAGAATACTCTTCTCATTAATGAAATTTGGTTAATATTCTCATTTCCACTCCCTTCTCTCACACTCTCTTCCCTCAAACCAAACATACCCTAAGTAAACAGGTCGGACTTCAAAATAAGGACCTTTTATAGTAGTCAAGCCAGCACTAGCTGGTTTTCCCATACCTACTAAGAATGTGTTTTGATTAACTCTTTAAAAATAATTTTAAAATGAACCAGGTAAGCAAGTAAAATGAGTTTTATGCAGCCTTGCAAATATAAAACTTCTGAAAATAATTTTTCAAAACTAAAAAAAAAAGGGTTTTTCAGTATATCTTTTTATAATCAAAATGATTTTTTTTTTTGTTGGTTTTTTTACAAAAGCATTTCCAAATAGAAATAACATTATGTTTCCCCAAATATTGTAGAGGAGAAATAGCTTTGTAAAAAGAAATTGAAGGGTATCCATGTAAATCTGCTCAAAATTTTAATTTTATTTATGATGGTATCAAACGAGGGGCTATTTTATCATATGCTTATTCTGGAGTTATTAGGTGGCACTCGTTCTTCAATTTTATATTATCCGCGTGGGTATGGCAATATGACCGAGAAGTTCGGATCTATACCACGAGTGGTTCTGTTTTTTCTCCCCCCAGCTTACAAATTTGGTTTCTTTTGTTTTTGTTTTTTGTTTTTTTTTTCCGCTACAAATTTGGTTTCTTTCGTTACCTACCAGGAAAAAAAAATATTGGGGGAAAAATGTAGAAAATTGTAACGTGACGTTTCTGCCAATGAAAGTAGGATATCATATCACTAATCGGTAAGCCGGGGACTACTGGACTCTGCTCCTCTTCCACAAAAACTTCAACTCTTGACCTTATCTCCAATCTTCCATAGCCGAGTGTTCATTATGGGGCAAGTCTTGGGCAGGCTTCAGGGTAATTGCCTATCTTCTTAACTCGATTGTTTTCCCTCTTTTTTTCTTTTCTTTTCTTTTTTTGTTTGTTTCATTTGAAGTATTTTACTCCTATTCACGCTGATTCGTTGATTCCTCAAGTGTTTTTTCTTCTCTCTCTATAGCCTTTGGATTTTCTCTTCGTCGATCGCTGTTATTTCTCTATTTTCGTGGACTATCCTTTTGTTCTCAGAAATCAGGATGAAAGATGAAAGAATAAACGATTAAAATGAAGGCCCCAAAAGTATTTTGAGCTTTTATTTTGACTGAAATCTTGAAGCTTTATCTGTTCTCTGTTTTGTCCTGCTGATTCATGTTAACTTTTTTTATGTGCTTTTTGCTTAGAAATTATAGATTCAGTTCTGTTGTTGTATTTTTCCTTTATCTTTTTCTGGACAAAGTATTTTTCCTTTATCTGCATGATGGATATGTACCACACGGTGCTTGGTGGAGTTAGTATGGATTACTCTGACGTATTAACTGCAAAACTACATAATATTACTTCAATCAGAGAACCAAGTTGTATAATTGGTTTCTGCTGAAAATTGATTTTAAGTTGATTTTTAAATTACCATGTCATATCTTTTCCCAGGATATATTTAGTGATATACAAGAGAAAACAAGACAACCGGACACTGTTTTGGATAATCCCAATATTCACTGGCTAAGAGTAGTTTGATTGATTGAATACAAAGAGGCTTTAGATAAACAACCTGAATGTACTATAATGTGAAACACTAACTGGTTACTCCATAAGCCATTTCTTCATTTGACCTTATCACACCTAATTTTATTTTTCCCATTCTAAGTCAAAGACGTTTCATTTAAAGTTATGATATGTAATGCCCTTGCTTTTGTTAATATGCCGATGCTTAACACAGGTAAGGAGTGGAGGCATAGGCAATTAAAGAAGATAACAGATCGAGTTTTTGACCGTATTACGAATCAACCAGAAAAGGCTGAATTGACATTTGAAGATCTGTATATTGCTGTTTTGCTTGTTTACAAGTAAGACACCTTCATAATTTTTTTTAGCATTGTTCATGTATCAGATGGCCCACTCACAAAGTTAACCGGAAAAACAGAATTCTAACTTTAATAAAAAAGAGCAAAAGCACCTTGTATAACTGCCTTGCAGCTGACATGTGCTTTTGCAAGCCGAATGCTGCTTTTTTTATGCAAGTCTGAGTGACGAAATTCCCATCTTACTTGGGAAGAAAAAAAGAAAGCAAAAACACTGATTTACCAAACCAAAAATTGTGCTTAAACAGGTGCCCTTTTTATAGACTGGGCTAGCCCACTGACAAGTGAGTCTAATCAAGTCATAACATCTAATAAGTTGGGCTACTTAGGAAATTAGTCTTATTAACTAATTGATCTCTCTACATGAACAAGTATTCTAGTTTAGTTGACAAAATTCTGGATTAAGCTGTTTATATGATGCAGTGATCTCAATAAGTATTTGCCTGGTCCACATTTCAATCCTCCATCAAAAGACAAAGTCAGAGAAGTCATTCAGGTACATTTTCTGTGTGTTGCTGAGACAAAACTGTGTGGTACTCTGTTTTTTTTGCCATTTAATGCTCTATATGTGCTTAAAAAAATTTCATGATAGGTGATCTATCAGCTTCACTCCCAACCTTGATTCCTCCACTTTACCGGTTCCCTCTAAATCTTGCTAAGGTCACCTTCAACTATGGATAATTTTATTAGGAGTCAAAAAAGACAAAAAATAAAATAAAATAAAATAAAAAAAATAGTGAGTCTTAGGTTTCCAATCTGCAATTCACGATTCAGATTTGAATCGGACGATTTGTCGATTCAGTTATGCGATTCATATGAAAAACGATTCGTATGCGGTTCTGATCGTTTTTCCCCCGACTCGTATCGGATCGCACGATACGTATCGTGTATCGTGCGATTCTAACAACCATGGGGCTTACAACTTAGAAGTTTCATTTTTATGCTTTAGGGCACCTTTTTCCCTTATAGGTAGGAAATTTGAGAATTCAGAATTTAGGGATGGGGAACATTTGGTTAAGCATTATATGTGTGAGACTTGAGACATATGCTAGCATCATACCATTTCATAATCTTCTCATGACCTCAAGGTATGATGAATATTGTGTATAAGATTTTTGAATCATTATGGCTTAAGTTTTAAATTGGTAGCACATAATGGTTTCACTAGGAAGAAGTAAAGTTCTGTCATAGTGTAACAGAAAGAAAAGCTACTGAAATTTTCACTTAGCCCTTTAGGCTTGTAAATCAGTATTCTTTTAACATTGCATAAAATATCATAGTTTCTTTCCAAAATCCACATTCTATAGAATACTCATCCCCAAATTAAGAGGTTTTTTTTTTTTTTTTTCTTTTTATAAAAAAATTCATTAATTCTTTTATTTGTTTGAGTTAAACTGTATTTAACGGCCTGAAATATTATTTTAGTAACACTCAAGTATTTTAAATTAAATAATTTTTTGTGCATCCAGGATGAGGATGATGGAGTATTTTTTATTTTTTTTTAAATGCTCCATGGGGCTGGATGCACTATTAATTTGAGATACTAGGTGCTATTGAAAAAATATTTCAGAATATTTGGTGTTACTAGAAAAATATTTTATGATACTAGGTGGTACAGGAAAAATATTTCTGGATGATGGATATACTAGAAATTAATTAATTAGAGATACCGGGTGCTAAAAATGTTTCAGGGTGTAACATACCATTTAACCCAAAGAAATAAGGGGAAAAAAAAAGGTTCCCTCACCCCAAAAAAGGGGGATGATCATGCTCATAGATGCGATGAGTAGGAAATGCGGACCCGTTTAGAAGCTACAATGTCCCAGAACTTGAGAGGAGTAGATCATTTTGTTGGAAAAGAAGTTTAACTTTTTGATGCCCAAGCTAACCATGTGAAGGAAGGAATAGATGATCTTTTGTGATTCACAAGATCAACAAAAAGGGAATATCTTGTGATGAAATCAATCATGTTAAAGGCATCTAGAATTCAGTTTTCTTAAACAAAAATGATGGGATCTAGCTTAGGAGGTCAGTACGAAAATAAAAATAAATATATTATAGAATCACCGGGCATTACTATTAGACCAACATTTGTTCCCCACATTTTAAATTTAAGCGACTGAGGTTAGTCTGACATATTGTGTTTCTTGTCAGCTTGGAAGTGATTTTCTGTTCATTAAATTTGACATTCTTATCAGTTTTCTTGGCAATTCAAAAAGTGACTAGCTAGATAATGCCATCTTTTCTTAATTCGGTTCATACTGATTCTCAAGCTTATGGATAATATTAACCATATGAGATTTTTCTCACTTCAAGAGTGATGCCAAAGCTTCTTTATTTTTTTTATTTTATTTTAATCAAACAGAGTAACAAAATCAGATTGCTTACATTTGCCGTCATTATAGCTCCTAACCTATCATTCTCAATTACATTTTTAATGCAAAAGCTGGGTGATAAATAATACTCTCTCTAGTCCTTATCATAAACACCTGATAACAACTTTACATAAATTAATGAAATTAGTTAAAATTAGTTATTTCTTGTAAAATATCAAAGCTACCCTCAATAAAAGTAATTAGAGAAGTTTGATTAATTAGTTAGGAAGTTTTATAGTTAGTTAGGGATGCTAAGTGAAAAATGTTATTGCTTCAGACAAAAACATGTTATATTATGAAACATGCAGATGCAGATGCTAGAGTTCCTTATGATAAGGACAGGAGGGATTAATATACATCTGAATCTGGTTATGCAGATGCTTCTTTTATGAGTCTTTCGACTGCTTCAGTTACAATTAAAAGCTTTCCTTATATGTGGTATTTGTCTGTAATTAAGAACTTCATATCATATTGTTCTATAACAACTTGCAGGAATGTGATATCAATCTCGACGGGGCAATCGACCGTGATGAGTTTTATCTGTTCATTAAGAAGATGACAGGGGATACGTTCACAGTTGTAAGTCAAGGGCTTATTGTCACTTTGATTGTTGCACCTACAGTTGCAGTAGCAACAAAGAGGAGCACTGAAGGTGTCCCAGGTGTTGGGAAGGTAGTTCAAAAGCTACCGAATTCAGTTTACGCATCCCTTGTTACTCTCGCAATTGTGGCATTCCAAAATTTAGGGAACCAATCTGTGGAGTAGTGGCCATTGCTCATGAATTTCTATGTGGTTGATACTTAAATTATGTACTGAAGTTTTTATTTTAGTACCTAAAATGCCTGTTAGTGCTCTGTAAGTAATGGTTGTAGTTGGCAGTTTGGACAAAAGACTATGCAATTGCATGTGTAATAAATTGTCTTGTGATATTACTATTGTTGTTGTTGTTTCTGTGATATTTCTTATTTGTATTGTTGTTGTTGTTGTTTTTTTTTTTTTTTTTTTTTGCCTTAATCAATTTTAGTGAATCCCATTGTAAGGATGATCTGACCTTCATTGATCTTTTCTTATTCATTGGATTAATTGAAGTAATTGGATTTATAAATGATGATGAAGATTCGAGAGACTAAGCAATGTGGGATTCATATCTCTTTGAAATATTCCCTACACTCAACACTCCTGTTTGGATCAAAGACGAAAAGGTAGGAATGGAAATAAAAAGAATGGAATTGAATGAAAAATATTTTGGTTTGATACCTTTGGTTCACACTAGAAAAGAAAATGGATTATTAAGAAAAAAATTGTTTGATTGGAAGAAAATAAGGTAGGAAAATGAGGTAAAATGTCATTTTACCCCTAAAAAGATAAATTATTATTTAAAATTTGCTCATGTTTTTTGTAGGTACCAATTCATCTTTGACAACAGCTGTGGTTTTAAACACCGTGTCATTAGAGGCTAAATCGACTTTCGGCCATTTTCATAAGCGCCGGAAAATGGTTTCCCGCCATTTTTTGTGGGAACCCATTTTCATTTAAAGGTGGGAGAATGGCGGGCCGCAGGAAAATATTTTCATCCAAAAAATTCGATCCAAACGGCCGCTACCAATGGAAAATTTGTATTTTCCTTTTCTATTGCCTAATTTTCAGTGATCCAAACAGGGCCAAATTGAAAATTTTCTTTTAGGATGTTAATGCTTTGTAAATTACGATTTAGCCCGGATGCATTTCAAAAATTTCAATTTCGTCTCGCTATAAACTTTTAAAATTTTCATTTAAGTCTCCTGGTCAAAACTTGCATTTTGACCCAGGGACCTTCTTCTTCTTTCTAACACAACGAAGAGCTTCCTCTTCCATTTGGGTTGAGATTTCGGCGAGAGACCTTCCTCTTCATCTTGATCAACCCTTTTAGTTCAATTGCTCTCCCATTTGTAACTAATTCAACAGTAGTTCAATCACCGTAAGAAATGAAACATTGAACTTCACTTGAATCTCGTGAGAATCAAATATCGACCCAGATCCATGGGATCCAAAAAGCACGAACAACGTAGTCCACTCTAAAGACTTGAGACTTCCCCACATTGCTTAAACAAATTCTGGGAAAATTTACTACCCGGATAGTCGTCCAAACCCCAGGAGAAAAAACAGGCTATTCCAGAGACAACAATTTGAGTTCAAGAAAAAAAATTGAACGAGATCAAATAAAACATAAACAACTGATAACGAACGAGATCAAAGAAGGAATCAAAGAGATCAGAGTAGGGACAGAACGAGATCAGGTGAAATCAGGTGATTAATTTGTTGTGTGAGTGAACATCAGGTGAAATCGAACCAAATAAAAAAAAACATAAACAAAAATCGGCCTTTAACCTGGAGAACCCATGGGAAGAAGATGAGGGAAAACCCAAAGATCAAATAATCTGGAGCCGCATGACCAGATGATGAGGCCGACGGCGGAGAGAGAAGAGAGAGGAAGTGAAGGGAGACCGAGAACCTCCATCGCCCGCAATCGCTTCAAGTCTCGAACCTCCATCGCGGATCTGCTCAATCGAAGGAGCTAGTGGTGGCATCCTTGGTCCGAAGAGAAGTCATATCCCACTGCCACGTCAGCGTCAGATAACGGTCAACTAACGGTCAATGATACTTTTGCTCCACTTTTGTAACCACATAGTTACTTTTGCACCTAAAAAAAGTATTTGCTACTGGGCGCTCCTCCGACAAAAGCACATGTCTATTTTTGCACCTTAACCCTTCTTTTACTTAAAGGAAAGATGTTTTCATATACTTTCTCTTAGGTTTTAATTTGGTACTGTGTTTTTTCTTAATTATTTAATTTTGTTCTATTAGCACAGAAAGTCCCTATAATTTTGCTTCTTTAATATTGTTACCCCTTGTAGAGAAGATAAGAAATTAAAATTTGAGAGAAAGTAACTGCAAAATAGTTTTCTTTTATATTTATAATGAATATAAATCTTGTATTAGATTCAGTTGGTAACTTGTTCTGATTTTTGTTTTTGCTCTCTTTTGTTTTTACTTGTTTCGAACATCTTGTTTATTACTCCCTCTGATCCTTAACTTTAATTTAATACTTTACCCTCCCTAACTTTACCCTCATTTCTTCATTTAGAAATTTTTCTCAAAAACGTTCGAGTTGAAAATTTAAAACTTCTGCGGTAGATTTTCTCTCTGGAAGTATATTACCACATGGAAATTCACTTTAAACTTCTAAATCTTCACTCGTCGATTGTTAATTAGAGTTTGAAGCTTGTCAAGCTGCTCTCCCCTTTCTTGAAGGATTTTCATCATAACATCCATCTGGTTTGATGATCTTGAATACTCATCATGAACTGGAACAGTTTGATTGACATATCCAAAATTTGAGTGATCATGCCATCCAGGATTATATGCATTTGAATATGGATCATATATATGCTCAACTTGAGTCATAGGTCTAGAAGGATATATTGCATTGCAAGATTCAGCTCCGTCATTCAGGTAGGGGCAAGAGTCAGTAGCATGAGTGGCTAGAGAGCAAATAGGACACAGTGACCCTATTAAAGCGAAGATGTATGTTGTGGGGTAAAAGAAGTAAAGAGCCCTATAGGATCGACCGTATTAGAAGAATTTGGCATATAGCTAGACATAGCCATTTTTCAAAAGCGAGATGCAAGCCTATCAATTACGCTCTCCAGGCGAGACTCAGAATTAGAAGAAAGTAATCCCACCTCATATACCTGCTCAACTCCATGGTCATAATGATAAGCCACAAGAAGTATAACAGTTTTTCCATAAATTGAAGCATGCCAAGCCATCATATGAGGGATCAAGTTCAATTTTCCAAGAGTGGATTGGATCCAATAAACAATTACCTAACAAATCACCTAGAACTCAAACCTAAAGCCTAACCACTGCTCCCCGGCAACGGCGCCAAAATTGATGCATTACTTCTGTCGCTAAAGCAATCAATTAAAATAGGTCCTAATTAATTATGCAATATAGGGTCAACCTAGGTCATTCTCCCAAGGAGCAATCTGTGGGTTTTTCTGTAGGTTGAATTTAGGTGATGAAAAATGCAATGGAATGAAACTAAACTAACTAAATACAAGATGCAATTGACTCTAAAACCTAAATGAAAATGAAAACCCAATTGACAATTAAATTAATAACGAAAACTCAATTATTAATTCAATTGAAAATCCAAAGGTTGTAAACAAAAATCCAGCAATAAGCATAAAGAATTCAAATTATCATTCCAATTCTAAAGAAATATGTTTACAATCTAAAACTAGATTGTTCTCAATTAATACAACTTGAAATTATCTAAAACTAAATAATCTCAAGTTTGAATTAAAAAGGTAAAAAGAACAACACTCGTCTTCAAGTGTAAGTTCCTAGTGCAAAACCTCCTCCATGCTCCTCCCAAGTTACCTTCTAAAAGAGCTTAAGCTCTCATGAAAATCTCTCCTTCAATTTTTAAGCAAGTCGCAGCCATTAGGAAAGAATGAGGAGAATTGATGATTAAATCAATTTCCTTGGTCAATGACATCCACTGGAGAGAACGAGTTGAGATAGTGAATTGTAGAGATGGGCCGCGACTTGATTAAATGAATGGAAGGATGAATCAGAATGAATCAGAATGGATCCTGTGCGTGGTGTCCTCTGTGCGTCTCTGCCTCCGCCTCTCTCAGCGTGCGTCTGTGAAGCTGCAATGTAATAATTTGAGAACAACTTAACTCTTTTTTATAGGGATTTGTATTTATATTACATACTCATTTAAGTTTCACAAATTGCAATATTCATCTTATTTAAAATAAAATTTACTTTCAAATTTTACAATCTAGTTATTATATATTTTGCTTTAAATTGAGATACATTGTTATTTTAAAAAAACTCATAAATTTCTTGTTAACATTATTACCCAATGTCCAAATTAGCCTATTTTATTTTTAAGTTTAAATGAATATACAATTGTGGAAAATTAAATAAATCAAACCATTTTATCAAATTCAATTTTATTAAAAAATAATATTAACTAAATATTTGCAACATTATTAATTATAGGGTTAATGTGCAAAAATACACATGAGCTTATACCCAAAATGCGTCAAACACCAAATGCTTTTTTGAGGGGTAAAAGTGACTATGTGGTTATAAAAAAAAAGGCAAAAATCACATTTCTGTCAGTTCCATTAGTTGACTTAAAAAAGCTAAAATAGATTATGAATAGCGAATTTTTATCCTAGATGGCAGTAAAAAAGAAGAAATTAAAAAAGATCCACATTTGCTTATAATGGTAGAGCCCTACTTCTTTTTCTTGACTCGCTCGCCTCAATGAACCAACGTTGAGTCCGAGGAGATGATGGAAGACAATCAGGAAGAAGAGATTGGCGATGGTGCTTCTATGTTTGAAGATTTTTGGTGCCTCAATGGTAGAGCTCTGCTTCTTTTTCTTGACTCCCCTTGCTATGAGGAAGGTTCATCTGTGTCTGTAAACTTCTGATTGAAGGTCGACAATGGCTTCTCGATAAGATTGAGCAACAACAACACAAGGTTAGAAATGGCTTCTTGACGAGATTGGTTTCTTGCTTTTGCATTGCCAACTTCTTCCTGGATTTTCTTGTTGTCAACAGGCTCTCAGCTTCAATCTTTGTGTGGATTCTTTGTTTCTCCAGTTGGGGTTCTGAGCTTCTAGTGTTCTACTGTTTCCCCAAAATTAGTTGTTTATTCCTTTTGCTTATATTCATTTGTTGAAGCTTTCGATTTTAAGCCTGAAGCTGAACTGATGTCATATCCTGGTTCATGTTCTTCAGTGTTGATCATCTAGTGCGTACATTTTTTGAACTATCACTGGAAATTGGGAGTGATACCTGAACACCCATGACGATATGCGATGGAGAACTTGAATCACCCACTCCAACACTAGCACGACCTCCCCGAACTTGCCTAAGCTACAGTATAAATTAGTAAGCACATGCAAACTCATGCGATGGTATCTCTAACGAGCTTGAGAAGGAAGGGACGGAGATCGCGGTTGTCATGACTCATGGGAAGCCTAAAAAAGACTTGGGTTAAGGGAATTAGGTAGCTTCTTCTTTCGATTCGGTGAGGGTTTAGCTCGAGAAGGTAAAGGGGAGCCGCCTCCGGCGTTGTTTTGATCCAGTGAGGGGTTTGAGCTTCCGGCACTAAGATTCGAAGGGTAGCCACTTTCGACAGTGTTTTGTCGAATACCAAAGCAGGCATGATGATCGTGACGAGAGGAAGAAGAATAGATCAAATTCGCTGAGTCATAATCTATTTTAGATTTTTCAAGTCAACTAACGGTCAACCGATGGAAATGTGATTTTTGCCTATTTTTTATAACAACATAATCACTTTTGCCCCTCAAAAAAGCATTTGGTGTTGGGCGCATTTTGAGTATAAGCTCATGTGTATTTTTGCATACCCCTTACTTTGCTCCATGATTTATGTACCCCAAACATTCTTTTCTATACGGATATTCATACATTTTTTCCCCACGACTTTTGCTTTCCAGGGTTAATTAATTCCTATATAGAGACACAATTATAGGTCAACACTTACATTATCACATCTATACATCAACAGTTGCCATTAATTCTTCCCACAAAAGCCTGTAATGTTTTGATCCATCTCGATTTTCATAACTGATCGTTGTGGGTTTTGTTGTATACAGACGAGTCCAACTAACTAAAAAACACTCACTTTCTCATATCCATATACATCATGATTATTATAGGGTTAAGGTGTAGATTTGCCAACGACCTATTACCCGATGAGCGTCTGGCGCAAAAAAACAATTGAGGGTACCAAACTTACCAATCAACAATTAAAAAGTGAAAAAAAAAACACAATAAGGGGCAAATTGGCCAACAAACTATTACCCCGTCACTGTCTTGGTGTCTCCGTCTTCCATTGACTGTCAGAGTGTCAGCGACGTCGGCTTCTCCAAAGCTTCCATTATTGTTGAGTGTTTCACTCACCCTCTTGAACTCATCAAGGTCCGTATGCAGCTTTAGGGCTAGAATCACGCACCGAAACCAAATCCAGCAGTCCACAGATTTCGACTAGAACACGCCTTGCACCCTGGTTTTATCCCTCTGATGCCATAAGCAGCAGCCGCCGTTGCCACAACGCCTGCTCGCATGGGTCCCATATCTGTTGGTGTTTGTCTTAATGTAATTGTGATAGTTATTTTTTTTAATAGTTATTTGATACTTTTTCAATTTTTAATTGTTTATTGGTAATTTTGATACCCACAAATTTTTTTTTTGTGCCAGACGCTCCTCGGGTAATAGTTTGTTGGCAAATCTGCAGCTTAACCTATTATTATATAATAACCGTCATCTATTATAAAAGTTCACAGTTCTTATTTATAAACCATTATTAATGTATTAAATACATCACGGTTGTATACGTGACACCGTTATTTAATTTTATTGAAAGTAATGATTCTTACATAAGAACCATTATATATGTTACTGAATAAATAACAGTTGTCAAAATTAGACCGATATATATATCATGCAAGCATAATCATATATTATGATGACTGTTCACATGTGTCTATGAAGTATTATTATAGCAATGCACATATCATGGCCTCACCTAGCCTAAATACATAACAGGTATTGTATTAAAACTGTTATAATATATCCAAAATAAATAATAGTTCGAAACCATAATTTATATGCGTCGTGCATATATAGCGCCCACATATATGACGGTTTAGAACCGTGATTTATAGCTGATAATAATTGTCATATACCAACAAGATGAAGAGATGTTGATTGAAATGGTAAGTGGTCTCATCTCTTAAAGAAGATAACACAAGTTTGAATTCCAAGAAATGCACTAATTATTAAGAGAGGCAAAAATCATTTACGCTTTAAGCCTCGAAGGTACATTAGTCCAATAAAACCGGCCAATTAAAAAATACCCGTCATATATCGCCGATTTCTGTGGAATAGTGATAGTACTAGTGATAGTACTAAGAGGCCTAGCCAAAAGTAGAACTTATACAACAAAAACTAAGATAATTAAAGTAGATCTAGAATCATCATGTCTAAAATAACAACATATCACATTAGAAAAATTTGGTGACCGAAGAAATTGGGATGAAACCCATGCGCCGCTTTTGGTAGTTTGCTAGGGTTTTCCCATTCCTCCTCTATGGGATTATGGTGCCTTTGTTGCAGTTGGCGGAGTCAAAATTTTAATGATAGGGGTGAAAATAAAAAAATATTATATTATAAATAAAAGTACTTAAAATACAATACGAGACTCTAATGTATAAAAAATTGAAAGAAATCTATTACAGAAATTAAGATCACACTTCACTTGACTTTTAACTCTATCTCATCTATAATTGAATTCATACTAAAATTCAAAAAAAAAAAAATCTTTTTCAATGTATGTAATTAAAGAATCATAAACCTGGTCTTCTATTCTATTTCAAAGCTTGTTCTTAATTTAAAGAAAGATCTTTCAGTTGTTGTTGTAGAAACCAGAAGAGTGAGTGCAAGTCTCAATCACTTTATCAATAAGAGGAAAATGATGAAGCTTTCAGGTTCTTCCTAGCCCTTAACATAATTCGGATGTTGTTGATAAAATAATCAAATCAAGAGAAGAGAGTATTTACATTAAAGAAGATATCATTGCCTAAATTATGAGACTTGCATTAACAACAGAAAAATTACAAATTCATGGGATTAATTATATTTGGATGTGTTTTGCAAGTTGCAAATGCAAGAGCGCTGGATTTTAGTTGAATGAACTTGTTCAAATATTTTCTTATTTATATGTTTGGCTGGATTTAGTTTTCCTTTTAAATGAATAAATCAGTCCTAAGCCCAAACCCACAGCCTACAATTACCCAGATATTTTTAGTTGAATTGAATGTTTATGGTCCTTTCTATTAGAGACGCACACACAATTACAAAACCCACGCCCACAATTGTCTTAGTCCTGAGCTGGCTCCTTTTTTTGTTTTTTATTTTTATTTTTAATTTTAGGGGCGGGGCCCACCCTAGCCCTTGTCTCCGCCCCTTCTTGTTGGCGTTTTTCTTCCTGCATGGGTCCAGTGTGCAAGAGTGGCTGCGGTGGTTGTGTGCTTTCATGGGATTTTGGATCGGTGAGCAACGGTAGGTGAAGGGGAGAAGATCTACGGAGGAGCAAAGTCTAATGGTGGTCGGAATCACGAAGGGAGGTCAGCCGGGGTGGGATATCTACTAAAAACGGCTCGATGGTGCTCCGATATGAAGGATGGGGTTGATCTCCGGTGGGCCCCTGCAGGAGGTGTGAAGTTGATAGTGGAGAAGCAGGAGTATTTGGGTACAAAGCGTTTGGAGAGTAAGCTGTGCGATATGGATTCTAAGGTTAGTGGATTGTTTAATCTTTAAAGCCTCTCTTTTAACGTTGCTTTAGGATTGAACTTCAAGGATGTTAATTTGGTTCAAAATAGTGTTGGTTTAAATCTGTTGAGTCATCATGAGATTTGTGTAAATGAGTTGAAAGTATTGGTGGCTTGGTTAATATGGAAGCTATGGGAAGCTCTAATGAGGTTAAATGTAAGCATGATGGTGAGGTTGCTGTTAGAAAAATCACCTCTTGTTGTTCTTGTGTTCTGATTGTTTGGTGCAAGACTGGTCTATTTGTTCGGGATCGCATTAGTAGGCTCTTAGATGATCACCTAGGGATTTTATATCTCGAGCTGGCCGGCGTTAGTCAAGTGTTTGCTCGAAGCGCAAATCAACATTGTTCATTATCAGGCTAAAGATGTGATTCTCTCCTTAAAAACTGCTTCATCTCAAGGAAATTGATTAGGAATCATTCTTGTGAGTGGATTCCCAATGAAGCAAATTTAGCATATATATCCGTAGGTGTTACTAAAGCTTCAGTTGATGGGTCTTGCCTTTGCCCTTCAGGTGGAAATTGTTTGGCTTTATCTCTTTTTCTATCTTGTTTATCTTGTTGTTTTTATGTATGTTTGCGTTTGTTTGTTCTTGTTGTTTATCTTTGTTTAGTTTTATCTTAATTATTAGCACAAATGTCTTATACTTACGATTTCATGATTAATGCATTAAAAAAAAAAAAAGATGACATTAGAAGGCACATGAAAATGCCAGCTGGAAATAGTAGGCCCCAGTCCACTTTAAGGACTACAATCCTCATCATCGTCCCAATATGATCATTTTCTAAATTTAAAGAATCTATTTGTCATTATCTTCTTTATTTAAAAGCAACTGTATGATACTTTCCTTTATGCATTGCATGAGGACCTGTCCTGCGTCAACCTGTCAACTACCTCACTTGACTTCAAAATTTCATATAGTTACGTAACTTAATTTTAATGAGATGATGCCATTTTATTGTTCAATATAATATAAAAATGCACAAAACTCACTTAATTTAAAAAAAATAGAATCTTTACCCATTTAAAATTCAAATAAAAAAAAATATAACTTATAGATAATACATTAATTATAATTTTTTGGCCAAGAAGTTACTGAAATGCATGAGGACTTTTGATCTAGTTAAACTTCAATATTTTTAAATAAATTGCATGAAAATATGAATAATCATGCACATGTTTATAATAGAATCTAAATTAACTAATTTATTGTTATATATGGTATTTTAATGAAACTAATTAGCATGAAATAATAGTACGCTTCCTATACGTTTTTTTTTTAAATTTATTTATCAATATTGATTTGAGATGGTGGTATATATTTTAATTTGGAAAACAATAAATTTGAAAATTTGAAACTTTCAAAATAGAGACAATACATATGAATTTTTTTTTTTTTTCCCCTTCCCCGTTCAAAGCTTCTGAGGTAAGTTTTCTCAAAGCCATCCGAGAAAAAAAAAAAAATCAAAGCCATCGAAATAGAAAGAAATATAACTTTACAAGAACGATAACGGAGACATGTGAGAATGGCTGCTAAACATGAATTTAGCCTTAAAATAAATATACAAGTTGCTATTAATTAAGTAATTATTTCCCTCTTAAAATAATCGTGGCTGCTAAACATAAATTTCAAATTCTGAGTTTTCATTCTGTATTATAGCCAAAAAAAAAAACGGGGGGGAGGAATTTTCAATCTGTCTTTCGTCATATAACTTGAACTATGTAGCCGCCAAAGATAGTAAAAAGCTTCTCTGCATGCTAGATATTGACCCGATCAGAAATATTCTCTCAGATTTTCAGATGATTGTATTATTAATTTACTGTAAATTAGTTTCTATCCCACACATTTGGTGAAGGCTCCACCTAACACCCTTGGTGAGGGCTCCACACCCAACACTAACGTATCTCATTAGTTAAGACCCCTTATATAGACTAGAGCCCTAACTAATTCACTAACCACCTAATACTTCTAACGAGGGCACCTCCTCCCTCCCTCACCTCCAACCAAACATAGCTTTTGAAAGCATGTCACATCATAAGTATATCGACTTTTCTCACTAGGGAGGGGCACCTCCTCTCCCTCTCTCACCTCCAACCAAACATAGCCTTAAAGAGAATGAATACTACTATATATATATATATATATATATATATATATATATATATATATATATATATATATATATAGTTTTGGTCCAATACAATGCACGACCTGACAAAAACATGAACACACACATATATATAATATTAGTCAATTAATCTGAGCCGACAGAATGAGATAATCAAGTGTGCTTATAATATTGTAAGTTCAGTTTCCTAAGTCCTTACCACCGAAAATTTGTACTTGAATATAATCACATTTATGAATATTAATGAATTCATATAAATCAAATTTTATTTTCCTAACTAGCTCAGTTGCCTGAGTAAGAAAAGAAGACTGATTATATACTCCCTCCGGTCCTCATTATAGGAGTAAATTACCAATTTTGGGAGATTAAGGAAAGTTAAATTAGTTAATTATGTGTATTTTCCAAAAATACCCTACGAAAATTAAAAATTACATAAGGCAAACATTATCTAGTTGTTTGGTTAGTGAGAGCAGATTGAATCGGATGACAAATAATTGAACTTCGATAACTCATAGTACATACGAGAATCCGTGTTTGTTTGGAAAGCACACAAAAATGCTTTTAAAAAAATTACATAAGTTAAATTAGTTAATTATGTGACAAAAATTGCTCAAAATTATTTTATATTAAAAAGTATAATTTAGGTGTATATGACATTAATGAGTTGCAAACATTATTTCCTTTATAAAATATATAGGTGTATTATTAAATTATTATTGTCTTTAATTATTATTGAGAAAGTCTAAATAGGTGTTACTGACCTAGTCAAGGCCCACTATCTCATTAGCCGGTGTGGGGCAACCCACGTTGTGGTCATAACCCACTAACCGTGGGACCCGGCCACGACCAGGGCGGTTGGCACGATCCCGGACCCACTGGGGTGATTTGCACGATCCTTGGACATGCACAAGATGGGAGCCAAGGAGCTAACCGACCGTGTATATTCTATATATACGGAGACGGAGGAGATAGGCGCTGTACACATCTATAGCCTCGGACTTTACATACCGTTATTACAAGTGCACACACCCCACCCCAGGCGAAACGCTTTGTTGTGTACCGTGATCGCCCCCTTCCTTCGTTTGCTTGCACAGTAAGCTCACGGGAGGGACACCCGATCCTATATCAATCAACGGCTTACCATCAATGGGACATCCGAGTTCTACATCAAAACGATTGGCGCCGACCGTGAGGATTGATAAACTTCAATTCCCGAGACCATGAGGATAAGCACTCGTGCTTGAGCCATAAGCGAGATGGAGACGGACCAAGCAGAACGTCTACCACCTCGGCAACCACAGCACCACAACCAGTCGGAGGACCTTCATGGTAACCATCAACATGATAATGAAGACCGGCTATCACAGCCGGAGGAACCTCGCATCCCCAACAACGACCAACTCTCGAATGACAACCCATCGACACGGAATCTTCGGCCCGCGAAATCATCGCCACGAGCCTCGGAACTCGAACCGGATGGTCACCAAGAGAACCCGGTCAACGAAGCATTTCCGCTCTCCAATCAGGATGCTAGCAATAATGAGACGTATGGACTACATGGACAAGCGCCATACTCTCCATTTCCAACGATGGGAGGAGCGCAGAAGAAGAAAAAAAAGACCCGGTCTATTCTCGACGAGGCCGGGAAGATAAGTCTTGGAAGGAGGACGAAGAAGAGACGGCTCGGACCATGGAAAAGTAATAGCAAGGTAGACACCGCACATGCTAAGAAGCCGACTTCCTTAGGCAAGACACCCGTGCCTCCAACCGGGCTCCAACGAGGAAGATATGTCGATCGAGCTTCACAAGAGTCCTTTTCCGACAAGATTCTCAAGCGCTCACTTTCCACAAAAGCCGAATCTAACCGAGTTGACAAAATACGACGGCACTCAAGACCCGACGACTCACTTGGAGGACTTCGACATGCACATGGCGCAAGGGGTCTCGAGGAGCCAATCGTATCGTGGATTTTCGCCGCAACCCTCAAAGGACCAAAGGCCGAAGTGGCTCCATACCCTTCCAAGTGGGATCCATACATAAGTTTGAAGATTTAGCAGAGGTCTTCGAATTGCATTTTGCAACCAAAGAACGGCAACCGAAGTCCCAATATTCTCTATCCAAGATCAAGCAACGACCGGGCGAGACGCTTCAAAGTTACCTCCGGATCGCTAAGCACGCGGCTCTACAGTGCGAGGATTAAATGAGGATGTACACGTCCATTTACCGGTCGATGGCCTTGATAAAGAATCCCTTTGGCGAGAATCATTCCCGAAGGAACGAGCAAAGAATCTTAATGACTTCATAACACGTTCGAAGAAGTACCTCGAGGTGGAACAGGATGCGCGTAGCAAATGACTTTAGAAGAGACCGGACGGGGCCACTCCAACCGGAGATAGAGATTATACCGAAGGAAGGAGAAGGGACTCTCGTAGAAGGGCTCGAGAACGAGAACCGCGGTGGGAAGTTTGAGCCGAGAAGTAAGTATGAGGAATACACAGCCTTAAATGTACCGCGGTCACAAGTGTGGAAGGAAGTGGCAACAACCGAGATGAAAAGGGTCGATCGACCTAGATTGTCTTATCGAAGATCCGGAGTCGACCGGTCAAATACTGCTGCGTTTCATGACGGACGGGGTCACACCACGGATGAGTGTTACGAACTTCGAGATGCTATTGAGAGGTTTATCCGAGAGGCAAACTCCAACAATATGTCATAGAACATCAAGGAAAGGGCGGCAGCGCAAGCCCAAGAGTCGAAGTAAGAGCCCTCCCGAAAGTTCAAAACACATGAAGACAAACGAAAGAAGCCTCCGAGTTTGGCGACGAGTTTCCGAAACCGAGTTCGGCGTAACGTAATAAGCGGGGCTGTGAGCGGAGGCGGAGATACTATGAGCCAACGAAGGAAATATTTGCGAGAAGTCCTCTCCGTGAGAGACTGCCTCAAAATTCAAGGAGCATCATAGCGGCCCATCCGGCTCGCCTTTGTTCTTCACAAATGAGGAACTCGGGGACGTCGTCCCCGGACATCGGGACGGTTTAGTCATAACCGAGATATTAGTCAAGCTGCGAGTTAAACGTATATTTGTGGATGCGAAGCTCGGGCGATATCCTTAGGCGGGAGGCGTTCAAACGAATGAACCTAGATCGGGAGGACTTAAAGCCTTGTAGGACGACCCTCATCGGGTTCAATGGGGCGATCACGCCCCAGGGGTTTATCGACCTCCGCTTCATGCCGGGAACAAGGGACGCTTTCGGATCGAGAGAGTACGGTTTATAATGACAGATTTCATTTCGCCATATAACGTAATCTCGGGAAGACCAACTATACATAGTTGGGATATCTTTGGTATCCACCAAGCATCAAAAGTCAAGATGATAGGAAACCGTGGAACCGTGGTCACGGTACAAGGAGATCGAGAGAATCTCGACGGTGTTATTTCGACACCTGTCGGGGTTGCTGAAGGGACCTTCATCGCAGGCCGCCACACTCGAATGAAGAAAATCCCGATTTACATGTAAATACGGTTGAGTTGGATCTCGCGAAGAAGACCCGCGTCGAGCCGGTTTGGAGAGTTGGAGGATCTAGTGTTGGAAGACCCCGCCAAAACTACGAAGATTGGAAAGCACTTACCCCCGTAAATTCGAGCAAGCCTCATTGATTTTCTCGGGAAGAACGAGACGTTTTCGCATGGAAGTCATCCGAGGTCCCCTGAACTGACCAGATCGGACTTAATGTTGAAGTATATATCGACGACATGATTGTTAAGTCTTTGGACTCACAACACCATGTCAAGGATTTGCAACAGACATTCGGCAAACTCAGAAAGTACAAAATCCGCTTGAACCCGGCCAAATGTGCTTTCGGGGTCCCGGCGGGAAAGTTCTGGGTTTCATGCTTACCAACCGAGGTATCGAGGCCAACCGGACAAATGCCGAGCGGTGCTCGATATGGAAGCACCGAAGAACAAAAAGAGGTCCAGCGGTTGAGGAAGATTAGCCGCTCTAACTGAGGTTCTGCCAAGATCGGCCGAAGGCCTTGCCCTTGTTCGGAGTTGTTGAAAAAGGAAGCTTCGATTGAATGGAATGCAAAATGTGATGAAGCGTTTGAAGGAATCAAACAGTGTCTGGCAAATCCGCCGGCCCTATCGAAGCCGAGCCGCGAAACCCTCTACTTGTACTTGTCAATTGGTGAGGAAGCTATCGCGCGGCACTAGTACGGGAAGTAGATCACAACCGATTACCAGTGTATTTTATCGCAAGACTCTACAAAACTCTGAAATCCGATACCGAAATTGGAAAAGGTAGCCTTTGCCTTACTCACCGCCGCTCGCCATTGCGACCTTATTTTCGAGCTCATCACATTGTGGTTAGGGCAGGCCAGCCGATACGACAAGTCTTACACAAACCAGATTTGGCGGGGAGAATGACTAACTGGGCAATAGAATTGTCCGAATATGACATCGCTTATGAAGCTCGCCATGCAATTAAGTCACAGGCCTTAGCCGACTTCGTCAGAGAATTGACACCAACAAGCTCGGCTCCCGGCGAGGAGACAAACGTCCTGGAAAATATATGTTGACGGATCATCAAATACCAAAGGCGCTGGAGCCGGTATTATCGTTGAAAGCCCAGAGGGCGTTACGATCGAACACTCTCTTCACCTAAAATTCCCAACCTCGAATAATCAAGCTAAGTACGAGGCCCTGATAGCCGGACTTCAACAGGCAAAAGAGAACGGAGCCACAAGAGTTAAGGTTTTCACCAACTCACAACTTGTGACAGCTCGGAGTTGAGGGTCTTATCGAGCAAAGGGCCCGTTAATGGCAAAATACCTCTTCAAGGCCAAGGAGATGATGGTGAATTCGAGGAAGCAAGTGTAACACATATCCCTAGGGGAAAACGTAAGAGCCGACATCCTTTCGAAGTTGGCCGGCACTAAGAGTGCGGGGTGTCATCGGACGGTGATTCAACGAACCTCGAGGACCCACTCGCACCATGGCCATCTCGGTGGAGCGGATTGGAAAAAGCCAATTGAAGATTATTTGGAGCGCGGCATCCTACGACGATGCCATGGAAGCTAAGAAATTGACTCGAGAAGCGGCCAAGTACACTATGGTGGAGGATCAACTATATCGGAAAGGTCTTCATTCTCCCATGCTAAGATGCTTAAATCCAAATGAGGCGGGGTATGTTTTATTCGAGGTACATGGAGGAGTAAACGGCCAAAGACATGGGCGCTAAGGCACTCGCCAGAAAAACCTTACGAGCGGGATACTATTGGCCGACCATGGAAGCCGACTCGAAGACTCTTGTTAAAACATGTGACGGTTATCGAAGAACTCCGAATAATTTGGGCTCCCCGGCGGACCTCCACTTCATCTCGGCCCGTGGCCTTTCTACAAGTGGGGTATCGACATACTAGGTCCATTCAAGACTCGCTCCAGACAGCTGCGATGGCTGATCGTCGCCGTCGATTACTTCACCAAGTGGATCGAGGCCGAACCACTTACGACAATTTCTTCGGCTCGCGTACAACGATTCTTTGAGTTCAACATCATCACACGATTTGGAGCTCCAGCCGAGATAGTCACAGACAACGGAACTCAGTTCACCGGTAGCGGATTAGAGATCGGCATACGAATTTGGAATACAAGCATCATTTTGCTTGTGGAGCACCCACAGTCTAACGGACAGCCGAAGCTGCAAACAAGGTCATTCTAGACGGGCTAAAGAAGCGCATGTTGGAAGCAAACACCGCCTGGGTTGATCAACTACCCTATGTTCTTTGGGGGATCCGGACAACAGCCCAAACGTCAACTCAAGAAACTCCTTACAGAATGGCTTATGGGTGCGAATCTATGATTCCGGTCGAGATAGGATTACCCTCATGGCGTAGGAGAAACATTTTGTCACAAGGGGAAGCGGCCAACAACCAGGCGTTGGCTGTCGAGTTAGACCTTGCAGACGAGGCCCGAGTAACAGCTCACTGCCGAGACATCGCCACAAAGCAACTCATCGCGGCTCGCTATAATAAGAAGGTCAGACCCCGACATTTCAGCCAGAACTCTCGTCCTTAGAAGGGCGGACGTCGAAACAAGAATGCCAAAGACGGCAAGCTAGCGGCAAATTGGGACGGCCCTATCGCATTCGGGAAGCACTTCAAAAGGAGCGTATATACTGGAGACCCTAGACGGGAATCTAATCCAGCGAACATGGAATGCGGACAAGTTAAGGATTTATTACAGTTAGACTTAGCTTTTCTGCTTTGATCATTTCTTCTTCTTTTCATTTTATTCAGCATTTGGATTCAAATGTCGGCCATGCGGCCCCTTTTCCCTTGTTGGCACTGCACTTGTTAAATAAAAGTAAGACTCTCGTTCGAGAGCATTTTAAATTGTAAACGTGGTTAATACACTACTCCGAAGAGCTATCGCAGCCCGATCACATACTCACTCAGGGGTATCAATAGAAAATGTCATGCAGACCCTGATCAGGTCAAAATGCTCGGACGCTATCGGGACAAAACCGAACCCGGGCGGTGGCAATTTTCATTTGCCTTTGGATGACCCGGTTAAAACACCCGGATTTTTCTAAGACAGTGTAAACACTAGCACTTTAAAACGAAATGGTTTCGTCACCAAATGCGCGTTTGCAGAATCTGCTTATTTTTGTATGACCTTGGCCCGGTCAGCCATGATTACTGCCAAAGAAAGGTTCTTATCGCATGGTGATTACTAGGTTACCGACAACCAATAATTACATGCAAAAGGGGCCAAATTGGCCAATATATTTAACGAGTTTAAGACCGTGTGTAACCGGCGGAATATACAAGTTTAAACAAAAATCAACCCACCGGCTTGGGGACAGTCGAGACTTCTTCACCTGCTCGGCCTCCCGGCACGGCCGCATCACCATCTACCCGGGTCTCGGAGGCGGCGGGAGGATCCACATAAGGGACAATCGACCATCTTCAACGTAGGATCGAAAGTGATGCCTGTGGTGTTGAGCTCGACCCGGGTTCAAAGCTTGGATCTGGGCCGAGAGTTCCTAAATGCCTCTACCACGGATCCTAGCAGCAACTCCTGAAGCCGGTTACCTCCTCCCGCGATGCTTTGAGGACGCCTCCCCTCGGCTCTAATTCCGTCCGTCTCCGCCACCATGGCCTTCAACTCTTCTTCGCTCTTAGCTTGGGCGCTTTCAAACCCTCAATTATTACGTTGGAATCAGCCAAGATCCCCCGGGTTTCTTTCGAGCAAATTCCACCTTCTCCATTTGGACTTCACGAGCTTGGAATTCATTAGAAGCGATATGCCATTGCTTTAAAGCGTCATCACGCTCCGTCACGGCACGCTTGAGTCGCAGTGCCTCCACATACTTGTGGTGAAGAGTAAGAAAAGTTTGGGTCGGTAGGCACCTCTCGGAAAGCATGTCCAGCGGCTTGAACATCTCGGACATCTACCTCCAGCAGGGTACGGGCTCTTGATAGCGGGGAGGAGGCAAGAGTGCGGCGCTCGGTTCTTACAGTAATCCCCTTACTCCACGAAGGGAGCGGGAAGAACAGTGGGAGGACGAGGAATAGCCGAGGTAGTCGGCATCGATGAAGGCCCGGCCTCAACCGACTTGGGAGGCGGCATGGAAGCAGTGGGAGAGGATCGAATAGGAGAGGCTGGTGTGGCATCAATCAAGGGGCCGACCTTGTGTTTCTTTGATTCGGCCGGCTTCGATGACTCTCCAACCTTCGATTTGCCCGCATCACCAGCCGACCTCTTTCTCCCTTTGGCGATCGGTTCGGGATCCCATAGGTATTGCGGCCCTTTCATCTTGAGACCTACAAAATTCCCATTCGACTTTTGCGGAATCTGGTCCTTTAAGGAACCAAGGTCGTACGCCAGACTTAGCGACCACCTTAAAAAAGTTACGTTTGAAGAACTTGAAGGAGTCAGAGACAGGGGTAAATAGACGCCGATGGGGTATACCGGATGGACGTCCGACCTTTGAGCTCGGGTGGTTCCCTTCCCGGAGCGAGCGGTGTGGGGGTGAAGAAGTAAAAGAACATTAAGGTGGTGCAAGGCGCACCGAGAGTCTTGCAAAACCATTCAAAGGCAATCACGTACCCCCATCCATTGGGATGTAAGCGTGAGGAGCTACGCCAAGGAATTGGAGGATTGCCGTCCGAATTCGGAAAATGGAAAACGAATTCCGAGCTGGTGATATAATCAAGGTAGAAAAAGAAAAAGGAGTTGTGGCTCCCTCCCTTATGGAGCACAGGCTCTTCCTCTTCGGGAGGCAAAAAGAGTAGGAGCTAGTTTCTCGAACAGGGAAGATTTTCCAAGTCGGCCGTGGTCGGCTTCCGACCAGATAGGACAAACACTTCGTGGGTAACCCAAGGGAATCGTTCAACTAAATCCCGTGAGGGGCTAGCACGGTTCGCGTTTCGGACCACGACTCTACGGTATGCGAAGAAGAGGATGACGCCATTATACCTACCACAAATAACAAAACGAGAACAAAAATAATCGATCAGAATCTTCCTAGCATACCCGATGTCAAAAATTGAAGGCGGGATTCCACGGTCGAAGTAAGATTAAAGTCTAAGTCGGCGGGACTCGGCGATGCGGCTTGAGGAGCCGGACAAGATTGTGTCGGCAGGAGCCCAAAAGGAAGTCGGCTATGGAAGAATCCCCGACAGAAAGAAGTCGCGAGCATTCATACAGACAATCATAGAAGGGGCCGATGTAGGAATCCACCTCGGCCCCGGGACTCGAGCTTGCCACATCATCGTATGGGTCGGTTTGGAGGACCGGAGAAGCGTACACGTCGGATTTCTTGGAAGATACCTCGGATTGGTACGGAGCGAGGGGAAACGTTCGGACTTCCCCTTGCGAGAGGAGATGCTTTCGAATCTTCGCACAGCCGCCACGTGAGTTACCCCCATGCTTCCACGGTGGTGATCGGCTAGCGTGGGCGGGTTGTGCGGACTTATCGCCCCAAAGCCACCAACGGAACATTCCGTGACGGTTTTGCGCAGTTCTTCCAGGTTCATCGGGGTCATATCCGTTATGTCCTTCGACATTTAGAACCACTCTCCTAAGGATTAGGCAATCAATCCACCAACGGAAAAGGTTCACTCGAAGAACGGGGATTTGTGCAAAAAATGTGGGAATTATGGACGGGATCACGCGAAATTTACTTAATGAAGAAATCTAACCGAGAGATTCAACTAATTACGAGCGCAATTTAGTAGTAAGACAGAGATTATGGAGGCTTGAACGAATGGCCACAAACAGATTCAAGAAACCACAAATCAGAGCAGAACCAAAGAGAAAGGTATGGAAACAGTAATACCTGTGTAGGAAAAGGAGGTTGCTCAAGAAAGTGCGAAATAGAAGCAGATTGCTCGCAAGATTGGACTTCCTCGCGAAAGCAGAAAATCAGCAGGAGAGGCAATCTTCAGAACAAGAGGAGTGAAAGTGAAATATGGAAAAGATTTGGCGGGTATAAAGCTTTCGAAAACCCAAAAGCCGGGGGCAAAAACTCTATAGTAAAAGTCACGCCTCCCGTGCATTTAATGCGCGTCTGTCAGGCATTAAATACGCATAGGCTAGCTTCTCATCGATTCGGCTTCACGACAGTCGAGGGATGCCGGTAGTAAAAACTAATGATGACTTAGAGAAGAGGAATCGACGATAGAAAACGCAGGGAACAAGGGGCGGTGCTCATAGGAAATGAAAGGACACCGTATACCTCGGTCCTCGATCGCTTCCTCATATGATCTCGGCAACTATGATGGCCAAAACCCAATCTGCTCCTTTTCAGGAAAGACACTCGGATTTGGGGATCTTGACCATGCAAGAAAAGATCTGGATACCTGGAAAATTGGAAAACAGCGAGATCTTGACGATCGCAAAGGTAACCCGGACCACGTATGCCGGGGGCAATGCAATCGAGAAGACAAGTAATTCCAATGTTCTTTGAAGCTCGGATAGACACGTTATCAAAGTCAAACGAACGGTGGCAACTCCGATACGAAATCCGGATTCAACAACATATCAACCCCCGGTGACTGAGACTCGGACAACCCGGCTTGGGGGCAAGGATATCACGTTATTTCGCAATCGGATGTTATCAACAAAAACTCGGACGTCCGTACTTTAGTCAAACAAATAACTAAACTCGGCGGCTCGGAGACACGAACAACCGAGCTTGGGGGCAACTGTTACGGACCTAGTCAAGGCCCACTATCTCATTAGCCAGTGCAGGGGCAACCCACGTTGTGGTCACAACCCACTAACCGTGGGACCCAGCCACGACCAGGGCGGTTGGCACGATCCCAGCCACGACCAGGGTGATTTGCACGATCCTTGGACATGCACAAGATGGGAGCCAAGGAGCTAACCGACCATGTATATTCTATATACGAGACGAGAGAGATAGGCGCAGTACACATCTCTAGCCTCGAGACTTTACATACCGCTACACAAAGGCACACACCCCACCCCTAGGCGAAACGCCTGTTGTGTCTTGTGATCGCCCTTCCTCTCGTTTGCTTGCACAATAAGCTCACGGGAGGGACACCCGATCCTATATCAATCAACGGCTTACCATCAAGCCGGACATCCGAGTTCTACATCGAACAAGGGGTATTATAGGAAAAAAATGACAAAGTTAAAACTTGCTCTTATAATTAAGACCAAAACCAACTCTAAAATTTGCTCTATATAATTAGGACCGGAGGAGTATCAAGAATAATTTTTTAACGTTGAATTTTTAAAAAAAATTAAAGATAGATAATAATAGAATAAAAATTAATCATTTATTTCAAATATTTTTTGCTTCAATAATTTATATCAAAAAAAAAAATCAACATTATTGGAAAACGATATAATTTTCTATAGGGCTGCTAATTTTTCTAGGAATATAAAATCACATCTCTAAAATATAAAATTAAATAGAGCAAATTATGATTTATATATTCCTATCAAGTTTAAACAATTCTTTATGTTTTGATTATTATGCAAACCATGTGCTTAGACAATGTGATCTCATTAAGAGAGTTTGCTTCTGATGCTCCGTGATTGAATAAAAGCTTCCTTCTTCATCTAAACCTTTGAAAAGTGGCTGGGTTTTTAAGAATTCACATCTTAAGTTGAGAAGCTGCAATTTGAAAATCACACGGAATCAACATACATGTATTTAGAAATATCACACATTCAATCTTCAAGATTCATGCTTTATTAGAAGACTATCTGACTGGGGAAAAAAAAAGAAGGACATATTCTATTTGCTCCGTTTGGATGGAAAGAAAAGTTGAGAAGAAAGAAAATTGGAGGAGAGAAAATGAAAAGACAAAATTAGGGATAAAATGTTATCATTCCGTTTGGATGAACGGGAGAAAACATGAAAGTAAAGAAAATGATTAAGTATGTAAATGACTAAGAAACCCTTCTATGTAAAAAATATGTCGTATTTAAAATCAAATTGAATAAAAAATTGTTTCACATTAACATTAGCATCATCATATAATTAAAAACCAAATTATTTGGTAAGATATATTTTCATTTTATTATATTTTAAACCAAATAATTATAAGAAATTATTTTTCAAGGTAAGAAAAGTGGATAATTTTCTTAAATTAAATATAATAATAATATAATAATAGAAACTAATTAAGTTATACATTATCTAACATTATTAGTAAAAAGTGAAAGGGTTAAAATGCAATATAATATCCTGAGAAATTGTTTTCATAAAAGAAGTTATTTTTAAGGTAAGAAATAATAAGTAGATAACTTTTTAGAATTTTTTAAATTAAATATAATAAAAATAAATAAATAAGGGAAAACACCCCCCCCCCCCCAATTTTCCTCCATAATTTTCTTTCTTCCTCATTTTCTCTCCTTCCAAACATGGGTTAATGTCTCCGACTTGTTCATATTCCTTTTTTATCGAAATAATTAGCTGATAATACATGAGTTTACTGGTTGGCATTGCCTTCTATAATTTCATTTTCAATTAAAATTTCCCTTATCATCATCATCATCATCTCTTTCTATCCCATCCGCTAAAGCCGAGGTACAGCCGACCACGCACGAAGAAATTTCTTTTCACATGAGTTGGGAAGTATGGTTTGGGTCAAAGTTTTGGAACGCGATTTCAAAAAGCCAGGTTTCGTATCAAAACACTGTTCCTTTGCCCTTTGTTTAATAATTATTTATTTATACCTCGATCTTGATTAATTTAGTCACGTGAGTTTGTAAATGTATTTAAAAAATTTTGAATTCAACCAAACGTACGTGGGAACAACAACAACAAGAAGAAGAGGAAGAAGAAGCTTCCAAGAAAGAATATGCAACATCTGTTAATTGTGGGATAAGGTGTATTCAACACACACGTATCATCATTCTCTATATAAATAATCTCACCTTCCACACCTGCAACACCAACTTCATCGTCTTCTTCCTCTTCTATAACCACTTCAACAAAATTTATTCATGTCCCAATTTTTCCATCATCCCTCACCTGATTCTACTCAACATTCTTGTAGTACTTTAGAAGAAATCCGAGATCACCTTCTCGGTAACGAAATAGCCGACTCTCCACGGCTATATTCTCTGGCAACACCCTCCGATGACATCCCGGTTCAAAGCCAGAGCCCACCAGTGTATGACGGTCGTTATATCAATGAACTAGCTCCACAAGTTTGCACCATTGATGATAACAATATCCAAAGAGAAGATGCGGTGGCGGCGCGTGGTGATGAGTATTGTAATGTCGCGCCACCGGTTGAGCAGCCGGGATACCGAGGTGTTAGGCGGCGGCCATGGGGGAAATATGCAGCGGAGATTAGGGATCTGGCAAAAAATGGTGCTAGGGTTTGGCTTGGAACTTATGATACGGCGGAGGATGCAGCTATAGCTTATGATCGAGCGGCTTATGAGATGCGTGGAGCTAAAGCCAAGCTTAATTTTCCTCACCTTGTGGGCTCAAATGTGTGGGAGTCGGTTCGAGCCACTCGGAAGCGGTGCGACTTCACCATGGCCGGCAGCAGCAGCGGCAAGGAGTGTTCTTCAAAGCTTAAGCGGATAAGGAAGAGTGAGTCGTGAGGAGGATGAGAGAAACTAGTGTAAATGCTGTATTCTCTGCTTCTATTCTTTTGTTCATTGAGATTTGAGCTCTTGGCCTGTCAAAAGATTCTAAACATAAACAAAAATGGGTTAATTATTGTTCCTTACAAATCAATCAAATTTTGTGTCTTAATTTTTATAGTTTCATAAGGATTTGGTTTAAGTTTAATTATAGATTTCAAAACCAAAACTTGTTAAAAGTAGAGGATCAATCGATGAACTCGGATCAAATGTTTATGAATCTATAGGAAACAACAAAGCCAACTATTTGAGATATATATATATATATAGTTACGGATTTATATAAGGCCCATTAGTGATGCGGCTAATAACGGAGGATCTATCATGATCGCCAACAGATCAGATAAGATCATAACCAACCTACAATCAAGGAGATAATCAAGGGAAATCTCTATCACAAATAGAGGGCCCATGAGCCCAAGACCACCCTAAGACACTCTATACATACGAGTTAAACCCTAAAGGTACACAGATTCTATCTCTACGCTCTCTCTCAATTGCATATCGCACACGAGCACACACCCCACTCCCTTTGGCTAAACGCTCCAATCCTCCTCGAACTACGTGGACTTTGATCCTCTTCAGCAGTACGTAGGCCCTAGGAATCACTCCTAGGTCAAGTCCCAACCAACATCAAACATCCTAGTCCCATCGGGGTTCCGGTTCTACCCTGCAACGTTGGCGCCGACCGTGGGGATTCGGTAAATTTCGATTCCCATGACCAAAGATGGTCAATAATTCTAATTCCAATTCTCAACTGCCAAACAAAGAATCAACCGGTTTACAATTGGGGTTTGTGAGGTTGATTAATTAAAAATGCGAGGGTCGAAATTGTGACCCTCCTCATCTTTCATTTAAAAAGATTCCGCTTGCTTCGCCGCCGACACCGACTGTCCCTTTTGTGCATTCAGTTGTGACCCATTCCGCGAGATCGTTCGCCAAGATTTTGGCTCTGTTGGTGGAATCGGATTGACCACCGCCTTCGTTGCCGATGGTGGTGACCGTGTATACGCAGTGAACCAAGTGGTGATTTGGGACGACGATCACTCTTAGTGGTTTCGCCCATCTCTTCCTGATCAATTACTTCATTCCCAATATTGATGAAGTCATCGTCATCTTCTTCATTCTCTCCACTGGATGTCCGGCACCTGTAACTTTCGTGGTTTCCAACACGGGAAATCGAGAGGAAAAGAAAAAGGAACTCAAACCCAGCTTCTACATAGGTGCGTTCGAACTTGTTTGGGAATATCTTGACGAGATCCGGGTTCCGATACCATTATTCAGGTTCTTTTCGACCTCGTTCTTGTTTTCGTAGACGAGATCCGGAAATCGGTCCTAGTTCGGCTCGGGTACTCTATTTCTTCTTCGTGGGTAAGTCTCGCCGCAACACGATTTGAGGCTCCGCCATCCGTCGCCGCCGAGCTTGGTCGAAATTTGCAAGATTGTCACGATGAGGCTTTTGTCGCCGTGATTCTTGGCTCTTTCAGTGAGGTTCAAGCTGAGATTGTCGCCATACTTCGTTTTCACGATGGGTTGCTGCAACGCTTGTAAATCCATGTGTACCAGGAATGATAGGCTGAGTTATACATTAAATCAGGGTGAGTCTCATATGAAACCAAAGAACCGTAGGTCGAACACGGGATTTTTCTGGTTTCACTACGACATGAAGCGAAAAAGTCAGACCTAAAAACACAGGGACCTAAGTGAAACTCTTAAAAAGTTTCTCATAGGGACCTAAACGAAAATCTCAAAAGATTTCTCACAGGGACCTAAGTGAAACTCTTGAAAAGTCTCACACAGGGACTAAAGTGAAACTTCTGCAAATCATGGAGTCGCACGGAGCAATTCAATTACATAATACTTCTTGCCGATTTAGAGCAAACCCATGACAATTTAAAGTGTTTTAGAAGCTACATCAATTCAAAGTTCTCACGTGGTAGGAACCATTTCATTTTTGTTATGTATGACATGTATAAATTATGATGTCATATAATGGGCTTGAATCATGCACACCGAAAGCCGTGTCGGCATATCGATTAAATATAATCTGGTTAAAACCCGGCTCGTGCAAAGTTGAAAGTGGACCCGTTTAAACCAAATCGGTTAAAACCGGGATCCGTGTAACGACGGCCACGGCCTCCAAGTTTTTAAACATGTAGGAATCCGAGGTACATAAGCCCGTTTCCGAAAATCATGTTCAAGTTTATTATATACAGTAAATACGCGCTCCTCAATTCGACCCCGGATAAATCGCGAGGTTTAGTCCCTATGAAAGGGATGAAGGCGGACCCTGCTACACCGAATCTGGTTAAAATCCCGACCCGAGTAAATTTGAAGGCATACCCTGTTACACCAAATACGGTTAGGACCCCGCTCTCGCCAAAGTTTTGAAAACGGATCCCTAAGTTTACCGAATGCGGTTAAAATCCGACTCCGAGTAAATTTGAAGGCATACCTTGTTACACCGAATCTGGTTAAAACCCCTACCGCCAAAGTTTTGAAGACGGACCCTGCTACACCAAATCAGGTTAAAATCCGATCCGAGTAAATTTGAAGGCTACCCGGTCATACCAAATCTGGTTAAAATCCTATTTCCGCCAAAGTTTTGAAGACGGACCCGGTTACACCGAATCCGGTTAAAATCGGTTCCGTGTCGCACTGGCAATCCCACCAAGTCTATTTACATGTATGAATCCGAGAAATAATAAACCGGTTTCTCGGTGTTAAAGTAAATAACCCGAATCTCGGTGTTAAAGTTTCTAAACGGAATCTCGGTGTTAAAGTAAATAACTTAGGAAACTCGATGTTAAAGTTTATAAACCTAATCTCGGTGTTAAAGTAAATAACCTGGAAACTCGATGTTAAAGTTTATAAACCGGAATCTCGGTGTTAAAGTAAATAGCCCTAATCTCGGTGTTAGAGTATATAACCCGAAATCTCGGTTTAAACTATACAAC
The DNA here is from genome assembly GCA_025563575.1 of Acacia pycnantha. Classification (NCBI taxonomy): domain Eukaryota; kingdom Viridiplantae; phylum Streptophyta; class Magnoliopsida; order Fabales; family Fabaceae; genus Acacia; species Acacia pycnantha. The sequence continues at coordinate 529,138 of JAMWYP010000061.1, forward strand.
CCGAAATCTCGGTTTAAAGTATATAAACCCGAAATCTCGGTCACCTCGTCCGAGTGGAAAGTAACACATCCTGGCAGCCCGTGGCTTTGAACTACAGTGCAGGGGGCAACAGAGTGGACAACGATTGGTTGAAGCGGAAAAACATGTTATCAATATCCGCATTAAGGCAAACCGAAAGTTTAATGCAAGCTCGGACAAGAGCTCGGGAAAATTGCTACAAAAGCAAGTTCGGATTCAAGGGATCTCAAAGCAGTGAATGAATCTCGGGAAAAACAAGTTAAGGGTTACGACACCCACAACTGGAGAAACGAAGTCCGGGTCACGACACCCAGAACGGACCTCGGTTACTCTTAATACGTGCATCAACTTGGATTGTCTTGATATAACAACTGTCATCGTCAATGCTAAAGTTTGCATAAATTGCAGGATACAAGATCTTATTCGTGGAGGTCGAGTACCATTTTTCTTTCGTGATCTTGTTTCTTTATACGTGATTGTTCATTACGGGATTTCTTCAAGTCCACACATCACGTGTTTCCAAACCCGGATACACCGAATCTGGTTAAAATTCGGGCTCGGGTAAAGACGGCATCGCCACCAAGTCTATTTGAATGATCGAATTCAGGGTTACGACACCCATAATGGATAAACAAATTCGGGGTTACGATACCCATACTGGATAAATAAAGTCCGGGTTACGACACCCATAATGGACTAATTAATCTCGGGTTACAACACCTGTAACGCAGAAACCCGCTACGCCCGAATCCGCTTAAAACCGGCTCGTACAAGTCTTGCTAGAAACAAAAAGACGGACCTCGATTACACCGAATCCAAGAAAATGGGTTCCATGAAAATCTTGAAGGCGAGACCCTAATACACCGACCTGGTTAAAATCGGGGCTCGTGCCAAGTCTTGAAGAAGGACCCGATTAAACCAAATCAGTTAAAATCAGACTCCGTGTAGAGTTTTTCCGAGATAAAGTCATACGGTTAAATCCACGTGTCCATAACCATTCGGAACTTGGTAACACCGAAGAACAGTTAAATCCGCCTTTCCATGGTCAGTTCGAAACTCGGATAAACCGGCCGTGTTCCCTAGGTGGAACCCGGATACATTGAACAAAGGATGCGAGGCCATCAACCCGGCTTTGATTAAGCGAAGCCGCCACCGTAAGCTTTGCAACTCGGCCACTTCCAAGACTTCCTTAAATGACACGAGGCCGCCGTCATCAGCCCTTGTATTGACACCGAGGTCCATAAGCCCTGAAACGACACCGAGGCCCATACACCTCCAAAATAGAAGAACGCCGACTCAAGTTACCGATCCCGCTAAAACCTCGGGCTCGGCGTAAAATCTTGAAGGAAGCAAAAGATGATCCACTAAGACACGGCCTAGACATGGCGGCCAAACAACTCATTACGGCCAAACACAACGAAAGGTCGAGGCCTGGGGTATTCGGCGGGAGACCTAGTCCTACGAAGAGGCCGACGTCGTAACAAAAAAGCCAGAGATGGCAAATTGGCCGCAAATTGGGACAACCCCTACCTGGATTAAGGAAAAACTCAACGAGGAGCCTACGTTCTAGAAAACCCGGCTAGGAAACAAATCAAGAGGACAAGGAACGGCGACAAGCTAAGGATCTATTATAGCTAGGCCTAGTCGTAGCCGAAATGCCGCAACGGACACCTCATGTCCGAATTGTCAGCTTTACAAAGCTAATCATCTCTAGAATTAATAAAGGGTTTATTAACCGAATGTTCAATTCTAAGAGTGCTTAAATGATTCGCTGAATAAGCGATCGACACCGAGGTCCATACGCCGAGAACCGACACCGAGGCCCATGCACTGGTATATATTTTGATGCATCGAAATTGACACCTAAGTAAGAAGGCGAATAGTCATATCGACCACGATCGGAGTCCACTTGGTCAACTTATGCATAAAGTTAAAAGTACACAATGGACCAATTACTTGAATTTTCATTCATAAGGTTAATTGTTCAAAAGTACACACAAAACCGGCATCCTACGCCGAAACAAAAGGAAAAGGAAGAATAAAAGAAAAGAACTTCTAGCTTGAAAGAACAGTGCCTCGTCCACAGGCGCCCCGCCACCCTCGGAGCCAACCCCGGAAGCAGCGCCACGGCATTCCTAGGGGCGGAGGTTACCACCTCTGGACCCTTATGTTGTCGGTCCTCACCACGGCATTCCTAGGGCGGGAGGTTACCACCTCGGACCCTTAGGTCGCTTCGGTTCTTACCGCGGCACTCTTAGAATGGAGGTTATTACCTCGGTCGCCCTTTTGGACATCGGTATTCACCACGAGTCCTCAAGCCATAGGACGCCAACATGGCACTTCATGAGATGCAGGATGCCACCCCGGCTCATCGGACCTTGCAACGTTACCACGTACCCAGGGAAAAGGAGCTCAGCAAATTCTAGCCCAACACAGATGTCGGAGACGAGCGATACCTCGGACGATCCATTCAAGACATCGTACACCCCGGCAGTCCAAAACCTTGAACTACGGGCTGGGGGCATCTGCTACGGATTTTATATAAGGCTATATATATATCTATATATCTATATATATATATATATATATATATATATATATATATATATATATATATATATATATTCTCTCTCCCGTACAGAAGTGATTTTTAGAAAAATTGTATCTAAGTCTCAAGAAAGAGGAAATATGATTTAAAATCTTCAATTTGCAGTGAAGTCCTGTGGACATTTGGATAATATATTTCAAATGTGAAAAGACCAAAAAGCCATCAATGAATTTGAGAAAGGCGGAGAATTATTGAAATCAAGGTTTCTTTTGATGGCTTGCACCTAAGATATGACTTGCGTACCTATTCATCAAATCAGATTAAAGATGCTTTTTTTTTTCTTCGTTGTCTCTCACGGGGAAAATCAAATTTGGCGCCTTTTGAAGAGTAAGCCAAAAACAACAGAGAGACCCCAGGAAGTAAGGCAAAACAAAAGCTAAAGCTCCATGAAAACGCGTGAGGCTAAACAAGAAACATGTGAAAGAGAGCAAAAAAGAAGGAACTGATGTGCGAGTACGAGGATGAGAGGAAGAAGAACCGTGCGAGGCAATCCCAGGTTTCATTTCTTCTTGACAGAGAAAGGATAGATTAATAGCTGGTCACAAAATGAATTCTTAAAAAGCCATCAGACTAATAAATCTCTTACTAAAAACTTGAGGTATACTAAATTAGAGCTGGGAATCAGGGCCGGCCCGGCCCGACAGGGCCTGGCCCTACAGGGCCTGGAGTAAGGAAAACATCTGTTTTTTAAAACCCAGCCTGATAGTACCAGGGCCAAGGCTGGCCCTACAGGGCCTGAAAATTACTATTCCAAATTTTAACTATTTTTTCTTCTTTTTCCTTCGATTTTTTTCAAAGAAATATAATTAGTAAATTGCAACCATTAAAGTTCTAATCTATCAAATAAATGTTATCAACATTAATATCTAAACAATATAAATCATTCAACAAATAAACACATTTATTAATTCGTAATAAAAAACAAATAAACACAAAGAATATGTTTTTTCCTTTTTTTTCAAAAAATATTAAACAAAGGAATTGCTTTGTGTATGCCCACGAAAAAATGTCTTTTCCTCTTGTAATTTTGTGTGTGTCTGCAGATTCCTTCGATTCAGGCATGATTTTACTGACAGGTAAAAATAATTATACTTATTTTACACAAAATATATTTATAATTTATTACTTATATAATATTGTAATACCAAAGTATGTGTTTATTTAATATGAAAACATCACTTCTTTAAAATTTATAATAACTAATTATGTGTTTTAATACAGAATAATAATAAACATCAAAAAAGGGTTATAGTTTAAACTAAAAAAATCTAAGTAATTACAAATAAATACATTCATTAAGTGGAAGTCTATGTAATTAATTTTTTTTTTTAAAATGCTACAGTAAAACGGGCCGGCCCGAGGCCCTGCAGGGCCAATTTCAAAATTCTAACCTATTTTTCAAGCCCGAGCCCTACAGGGCCAGGGCTTAAACGGGCCGGCCCGATGGGCTTGGCCCGATTTCCCGGCTCTATACTAAATATTCTTGATCCAATCTAAATGTTGGAGTTGATGACAAGTGACAACTTGTATTAAGAAAGGGGCGGAGAAAGTGCACAGTCGATGATACTAGTGTTACTGTTACTCAATGAAGAAGCGATGAAGAATTTGGGGTTTGTTTGCTTCCTAGGACGCTTGTTCCCGGAACTAAGGTGACCTCCCATGTTTAAGAGGCTGGCAAGCAGTGGCGGAGCCGGGAATGAATATTAGGGAGGCGAAAATTACAGAATTAGACCCAAAATTTTAGAAAATTATGTTTTGACCTTATAAATATTTCAATATTTTCATTTTAGTCCCTTTATGACACTTTTAAATAGAGACTAAAATGAAAAGATTAAAAATTTTAAGAGACTAAAGCATAATTTCTAAAAAAAATTGGTCCAATTATGTAATTTTAGGGGGGGCCACCCTTAGCCCCCCTAAATCCGCCCCTGCCGGCAAGGATGCGCTGCTCAATCAGGGGCGGGCATTGGAGGAGGAGACCTCGGAGCTCCGAGTTCAAATCTTTGACGGGCGCCTGAGTTTGGAAGCGGAATGGAATGAATTGGACTTCACTGCAAGTTAGAGATTTTAAGGGATTTTGGGTTGTAATTTTTTTCCAACTTGGGCTTAGGTGCAATTTTCTCTTGATTTTTCTTCTAAACATGTGTACTGTAGTTCAAGTGTAGGAAAATTCTTCGAAAATTATGGGGCGTCTTAGGCATGATTGTTATGGGTTTTGTAAATAATATAACTTTTTATTCCCAAAATTATTAATTAAAGATATCTTAAATTTGTTGAAGGACTTACTTGTAATGGTGTAAGCTATAATATATACTTCGTGATTTTGATTAAAGAAATGCTATATTTAGCATATGCAACTCTTTCTATACACGGATACACCATATGCAACTTTTTTTTTTTTAATGGCTAAAATTATATTGCATACAACTGAAAAATAGTTATCTACACTTATTTAATTCTTACCTACATTTAGTCAAATTCAAACATGTTATCATCATAAAGATAAATGCGACACGTGTGCAAAGGAAAGAAATGAAGAATAAAGGAAAAGTCGGGGAAACCATCAGATCAAAAAATTAATTGGAAACAAAATATATGATCAATAATTTGCAATTTATCTTTTATAATTCTGCACTTTTTTATTCTGAAATTTTAGTTATTTTCTCCCATTAATTTCTTGTTCTCCCAACAATCAAATCAAAAAAAAAAAAAATCAGAGGGAAGCGAGGAGTTAATTAATGTAAGCAAAATGTAAAAAGTGAAAGAAAAGTCGAGGGGAAAAAGAAAGAAGAGGAGAAAAATGAAAATGTAATGTTATGACTTTTTTATATTTAGATGGTGAGGATAAAATATATAGAAAAGAAAATAAGTCAATGATAATAATACCCTTAGAAAACTCTTATGTCTTATTTCATTATCTTTATGTTTTTCCCCTTTTCATCAAAATTTCATTATCTCTATCAAAATAAATTGGAGGGAAAAATCATATTAAAAATAAAATATAAAAAAAAAATCAAAATTTTTAAAGATGGCCGGGAGTAAAGAATGAGGATGCATTGATTTTAGCATTGAAAATTGGGAGCATGTAGGTTACGAGGTATCAATTCTTAAATATTAATTTATACAATGGCGTATATAAATGGGAAAGGTAATTATTTTGAAAGACCACAAATTAAAACATTAAAATAAAAAGACTAGTTTATTCTTAGCCAAATTTAATTTTCTATATTCTCTCTAATTAAATCAGAATCTTCCCATTGAGGTATGATTCTCTCTCTTTTGTTTCTTTCTTTGATTCTTCCCTTTTCTCCATCCAGAGATACATGCAAACACACACTCTTATACTCACTTGTATTTTGTGTCACCTTTGTGTTCATAACTCTCTCCTCCCTTCTTCTGTCATCTTTCTTTATCATCATTTCGTTTCTGAGACAAATCCCTAAAAGAGATTTGTTGGGATGTTAAAGCACGGAAAAAAATTAATTAATGAATGTGTATGCATCTCTCTCAATTCATACAAGCCTGAACTGTTGTGCTGCTATTTCTTCTGCTCCCTTCTCGTGCCTTTCTTCCTCGTAACATTAATTCGCCATGTCTCCTGCCTATATTACAACCTCCTTCTCTTGGTTTAGGATCATTTCTTTCTCTCTCATTGGCTTCAGCAGTGTGTGGGTATACACCCGTGCATGCAATTTGAGAATTTGTGGACAAAATTGTAGAATCTGGTCCACAAATTGTAGAATCTGGTCCCAGAATATCAATTTAATGATAGTAATTAGGTTCCCCTCAAATTTTCTAAAAAATATAAGTTGTTGCAAATTTTGTAGTCTCAATTACAAATTAGATATCATAGTTTTTTTTTTTTTTTGGTAAAAATTGGGGCTTAATTGCCCATTACTTCAATAAAAAAGAAATTAACCAGGATTTAGCCGTGAGTAAACAACTCCCACAGTATCCCTGAACAGAAAATCTACCACCCCTGCTGGTGGAGAGTCTAAAATAGTAAAATCATCATTACAAATAATTAAAGCTATGCTTTGCTAACCAATCTGCCACAGTATTGCCTTCTCGCAGAATGTGAGAAAAGCAAATTTGTAGCTCATTGATATTGTCTCGTAGCCATGCATTCAAGATTCTGTCCCTTGTCCTTCTTTGGATCCAGGCATCCTGAATCATGTGTAAAGCCATCGTTGAGTCTCCTTCTGCAATGATCTTGTTGCAACCCAGACCCTGCGCCAATCTAATGCCCTGTACGAACCCCCAAATCTCAGCAGCCAGAGCTTGACATCGTCCTAACTTCCCACCGAACCCACAAATCCAGCTACCATCACTTCTCCTCAATACCCCTCCACAACCTGCCAAGCCTGGACATCCTTTTGCAGCACCATCAAAATTTAGTTTCACCCACCCCTCTTCCGGGAAATTCCATTTAATTTCCCTTGGCTTCTTTAACAACCCAAGGTCATCAAATCTATTTAATGAGGTAATACACCCTCTAACATAATTTTGGATAACAAATTCAGGACGAGCAGATATCTTAAACCCTTCTTCAAATAATAACTTGTTCAAATATAATTCTCAGTTCACAACTGAAATTTATATTGGGAAAATTATAATAAAGGACCTAAAAAAATAATATTTATTAAGAAAGACCATAAAAATAGTAATTATTTTGAAGGACCAGAAATTAAAATATTAAAATAAAAAGAATAATTTACTCTTAGTCAAATTTTCTATATTCTCTTTAATTATATCACTGGAGTGATTGATGGAGCCCTGATAAAGTGTCGGTGAACATGAAAATGAATCGGTCATCGTCAAATCTATCGAACTCAATGTTACCCCTAGACCTCGGAGGAACCATGCTGGGGGCACAAATTGTAGAATCTGGTCCACAAATTCTCAAATTGCATGCACGGGTGTATACCCACACACCACTGAAGGAGGCTGTAATATAGGCAGGAGCCACATCGAATTAATTCTATCTCAACTGACTTTTCAAATAATAATCCAAACACATTTTAGTTTGGAAAAAAGCCACACCACTTCTACCACACTCAATCCAAACACAAATTATATTTACAAATGACTTTTATTCTATCTTACTCCTACAAAAGTTAAATAGAAAATAAGTCACTTCTCCCACCACTAACCCAAACAGGCCCAAACCTGTTTGAATTGCTCAGAGCGTTGGCTTAACTTTAAGTCAAAAAAGCTCAAAAAGTCAATTAAGGAAAAAAGCTCTAGAATGCAGCTTTTTCCAAAACACTCTCAGCTTTTTGACGTAGGCTCCGCCACTTCTAACACCATCAATCCAAACACAAATCATTATCTATAACCTGACTTTTTTCCTACCGAGCTTTTTTTAAAGTCAGATAGCTTTTAAGTCACCGCTCCTACCGCCAACCCAAACAGGTGTTAGAAGCATAGCGCTAATAGAGTAAATGTTTATTCCATTGAACTGGGTTCCAATTGAGAGGTGTATACAATAAGATGTTTATTCTGTTGAATCGGATTCCAATTAAAAGGTGTATACAATAAGAAGTTAGCTACTCGATTACTATTCATTCAAGAGGTCGAGTCTCAAAGCATAGGCCACTACACAAAAGGGTGGTTGATAGGTATTAAAGCCATCACTAACCTAACCTGATACTTTAGTTTGCTTATTATAATTCCAGAAATTTCCCTAGTCTATAGGTAGCTATAAGCATGTAAGGATTTCAAACCCATCTTTCACAATTTATTATTAATAATTTACAAATATTTCTTCAAATGTTTAATATAGAATTACTTAGGCTATGCATGGTTTGAGGTGTTGGTTTTGATTAGTTTTGATGATGTCTTATATAATCGCCATTATTAAGAGCAAAAAGTTTGTATGATATATTTATCTCCTACATTGACTAACTATTATATTTAATGTAGATTAGTCCAAGTTAAATAATAGCTCAAGAAAGAGATAAGAGATTTTAGAAAGAATAAATTGAAGAGAATGTCAAGTTCAAGAAGAAGATGATGAGATATTGAAGAATTAAATTATGGGGAATGATGAAGAGAAAAGAAGAGAAGAAAGAAAGAATTGAATTTTGGGAATGATCAAGAGAAAAGAAGAAAGAAAGAGTTAAATTATGGAGAATGATGAAGAGAAGAGAAGAAAAAAGGAAGAACTTGTTGAATGGATTGAGAAAATTATTATTCAAGTTCATATATTGATGCTAGAAGTCTCCAAGATCATATGGAAGTTGAAATTGGTCAATTTAGAGTTAAAACCAGCAAAAAATCAGTTCCAGGATGAGAAAACTCGAGTCTAGATCTTAAAACTCGAGTTTCCTACTTCGCTACAATGATTTGCCTCTCTGATATGAGAAAACTCGAGTTTGGAAGTTAAAACTCGAGTTAATCATTAACTGACTCGAGTTTGCAATCTCTTCAGCACCTCTGGCGTCTCTGGACAAGGAAAACTCGAGTTTCCATTTCAAAACTCGAGTTTACAGCGGTCTTCAGCACTTCAGCAACTCTGTTTCACGTTTCACTCGGGCGACGTCTGGTAATTTGATAATATCTCCTAAACCAGAGATCGTATTGAGGTGAAACCAGTGGCATATGAAACTAGACTCCCCATGCGTCATTTTGATATACAATTCAAGACAAAAGGAGTTCATATGAAGGAGCTATGAATTTATGAAGTTGACAGTAAAATTCACGCCACTCAGCAGACCAACCTTCAATGTTTTGAGTATATCTCACAAATTACAAATCTGATTGAGCTGAAATTGGTGGCATATGAAATTAGACTAAAAGGGATTTCTATCAAGATTTAAATGGACAAAAACGGAGTTCAGAACAGGGAGATATAGCCCTCGAAAGTTGACTGTTTGTTCACGATGTTGCACCGTTTGCTATCAAATGAAGCAAACTCGAGTTTGGAAAACAAAACTCGAGTTTTTCGGGGACAGAGAGCAAAATCTGATTTTGGAAAAGACCAAAACTCGAGTCATTAAGTTGGAAACTCGAGTTTCCATCAGACAGAGAGCAACCAAGGGCTGAGGAACTCCAAAACTCGAGTTGGTCACTTAATGACTCGAGTTTTGCTTCAAATTCAAAATGTTCTTCGAATCTCAATAGCGACATTTACCTAAGAAAGACCAAAACTCGAGTTTGTGTTTCAAAACTCGAGTTTGCACTTAAGTGAACAGTTGAAAACTCCAGTTTTCATTTGGAAACTCCAGTTTTCGACGCTCTGTTTGAAAATCAGTTTTTCTGGATTTTGCAAAATCTTCATAGATGATTTAGATACTTCATATCATCACTCATTACCTTTCTTAAATATGTTTAATCAATTTGTTAGTGAGTTTCAGATGATTAAAGCTTGAGATAACATCAAACTTGACAGAAATCAAAATCTAGCAAAAGGGTGAAAATGAACTTTGCTGCAGAATTTCAGAAATGGGAAAGAAGACAGATTTCAACAAAGAACTTGAACAAATGAAGTTGAATGCTCGACTGTGATGTTCTTCAACGGATACAAACATTAAAACGAAGGATTAGAAGCAAATCTCAAAATCTCAGATTTGTGTCAGAACATAGAAAGCTGTGCAAAAGTTCTAACGTCTAGTTTCATCTGAGTCTAACGGCTATATTTCTTTACCCAACAGTCATAGATTCTTAAAACGGTCATATACTGATCTCTACCTATAAAAGAAGACAGATTCAAGACAGAAAAACGCAGAGACACAAGCCTACATCTTCAACATGCTATTACTCTGATTTTCATCATTTACTCTCTGTTTTTCAATGTCTACATAGCTTATCATAGAGAGTGAAATGTTTTGTATTGTACTTTAGTGTTTATCCATTCACTTCTGAGAGAGGAGATTTATTTGTAAACATCCTATCTTTCTATCTGAGAGTTACTCAAGATTGGGTGATCTTGAGTGGGAAACCCATTGTATTGATCACAGCTAGTAAGGGGAGTGAATCCTAGTGAGGGGATTACTTCGAGGATAGAGTGTGTAATCAAACGGGTGTATTGATTACAGTTTGTAAGGGGGAGTGAATCCTAGTAAGAGGATTACTTCAAGTACAGAAAGTGTAATCAAGTTGAAAGAAGATAGTGGATTGAAAATCTCAAGTGGAGCTTGAGGACTGGACGTAGGTCAAAGATTGGGCCGAACCAGTATAAATCATAGTTTGCATATTCTCTTCCCTTATCTCTTACATTCCAGCATATATGTTTTGAATGATTGTTCATCTCTTTATAAATTATTATTGTCATTCAAACTACTTTCAATAAGTCGCGAAAAGCTTTTTAAAATTCTAAGTTTTTAATCAAACACCCAATTCACCCCCCCTTTTGGGTGATAGCCCTAGCCCAAGCTCCTCCAGCAGTGCAGTCCCAACCAGTCCAGACCCATGCCCAGTCCTCCCAAAGAAACCAAGGGGCGAAGAAACCCCTAGAACCTTCACATGTTCTATTTTTTATATAAGTTTTTAGTTAAATGATACTATTTTAAAAATATGACATGACTAGATTTGATTGGAGAACTTGACATATAATGGTTAAAGGTAACTTGACCTAATTTTTTTTTTTAAAATATTCTAATTATTAAGGTCCTTGGGTTCTTTATTAAATTTTTGAAATATATGAATGCTAAACTATAACTAAATTAAATCTCGTATATTCTTCATTTATAAGTTGGAAAAATTAATCTTTTGGTCCCTACACTTTAAATTGATGTCAATCAGTCTATATAGTGTTAACTTTTGACTTAATTATAACTCAATTTCAATGAACTAAAATTATAAAATGATTGAAACCATATGGATTGAGTTGCAGTGAATCAAAGTTTAAGAACTGAGTTATAGTTGAATTAAAACTATAAGTACTAAGTTGTATACCTAGTCAAAATGTAGGGATTGAATTATAACTAAATCAAAACTATGGGAACCAATTAAAACATTAATTTTCCCTTATAAGTTTTTTATAGTTAAGTAACCTTTATTTATATTTTTTTGGACCTTGAGTTAACTAACGGTTATTGACACTTTAGTAACATGATATTAACAAATCAAGGTGCTAATATAATGACAACATATCATTTGATTACATACTATTTTATATTAGCATATATAACTTCAAGAGAGAAGTATATGTTTGGTCTTTTATATTTGCATCAGGTTCATTTTACTCCTTTTATATTATGTTTAAAAAGTGCATTTTTAGTTCCTCAAACTTAATGCCGTTAATTGCACTTAACAGAAATTACTGACTTATCAAACTTAAGTGATAACTGTGTAATTAAACACTGACATGTACTTACTCTTTTTAATTTTTAATATGTTTAACTTTAAAAATAAAAATAAACAAGTAAAAATAGGCAAAACACTTGTATGATTATCGTCTTCTTGGACAACCCATCCACTCCTCCAAACACATATGTAACATCACCACATCCTTCCATTTCTTTTACCATAACACATGGATCTTTCTTCTACCTGCAATTTCAAAAACCAATCGCTGCTTTCTCTGTGAACTTCATCTCCAAGGTGGAAGACTTGACATCGATTAATCAAGACTATGTATCAAACTATAGGATCCATCCTCTATTGAATGTTGATCCAAAAGAGACTTGTTCTTTGCAAATGGGAGTCTCTAGCCAAAATATATCTGCACATTCAAGGCAACAAAAAACATATTTGTTATGGAATCAAATACTAGGCCCATCCAAGGTGTGGCCCATCAGGAGACATCTAATACATTTGGGCTTGGAGGCACCAAAGGCCCAGCAAGTCCAAACCCTAACCCTAAGGTAGCCTCTATATATAGTTGGTTAACCTAAAGAGGTACGGATCTTCTAAGCTCTCTCTTAATTGCATATACTGCACACAGAGCACACACACCACCCCCCTTGGCTAAACGCCTCCAGTGTCATCGAATTACGTGGACTTTGATCCCTCTTCAGGGTACGTAGGCCCTAGGTATCGCACCTAGGTCAAGTCCTTGTGCTTTGTGATCTCCGATCTTCTTAGGTATCTCATCTATGGATACTTGGGGGAGAGCTATTTGATTTTATATCCACATCCTAGCCCACCTAGGGTTAGGGTTTAATGTTCTATGACCGAACAATATTGATGCTAGCGAATTGCAAGGTTGAAAGCAGGGAGCAAATCAATATCAATAGTATATAATAGAGTAAATACCCTTTCTAGTCCCTGACAAAAAACACGGACCCCATTTTGGTCCCTGACAAAAAAAACCGACCCTTATTCGTCTTTTTTATGGGACTAAAAAGGACCTTTTGAAAATTTGTGAGGGATCAAAATATCCACCAATCGACCCTTATTCGTCCTTTTTATGGACTAAAAAGGACATTTTTTTTTGTCAGTGACCAAAATAGGGTCCGTGTTTTTTGTTAGGGACCAGAAAGGGTATTTACTCTATATAATATATAAACGAAGAAAGACTTACAGAATGAGTTGTTTGCTGCAGGGATAAGTCTCACGGATTAAACCTAAAAGATTTAGTTTTCATTCTGAATTTTTTTAATTTACATTATTTAAAATATAAAAATATTATATGAGAAAAAGTTTAATAAGTAAGCCTGCTTCGTTAGGGTATTTTTTTTGTTTTTTTTAGGGTTAAGGTGCAAAAATAGACATATGCTTTTGTCAAAAGAGCGTCCAGTGACAAATACTTTTTTTAGGTGCAAAAGTAACTACATGGTTACAAAATAGGAGCAAAAGTCACATTGACCGTTAAGGGGGTGGATGTTGACCGTTAAGTTGGATGGTTTGACTAATATTAGTGATGTGGACGCTGACTGGGTGTGTGTTGAAGACAAGTGGTACCTGCTTAATGGATGACCTGGAAAATAATTAATTAATTTATCTAATTACTAAAATCTAACATAACACATGGCAAAGCAGAAGGGAACAACAATTGGGAAATCGATCTGTATCAATTCTACAACAGAATCAGAGTCTTGAAAATGCCTTGTTTAATCAAGGAATGGAATTTCGTTTCCTTCAATCCGATCAATTACCAAACAAGAACACGCCTTCTTCCTCTACCGTGACCAACGAGGAGCATTATTCTCTAGAAGATTGTGATTTTTTCAGCTTCGGGTTTCTGGGTTTTTTTCAGCTTCAGGTTTCTGGATGGATATAATGATCTTGGGAAGAAGATGAAGAATCGATGAGGTTGCAGACGCAAGACGGAAAGGAAGTCTGGGTTTCTGGGTTTTTTTTTTTGGATATGATGATCTTGGGAAGAAGATGAAGAATCGATGAGGTACGGAAAGGAGGTCTAAGTTTCTGGGTTTCTGGGTTTCTGCAATCGGTATAACCCCAAAGACCTCGATCCATTGTCATCTATTTTCCATGATTCAGAGGCATCGATTAAAACCTGGAATAACATCAGAATGAAACCCAAAGGATTCTGACCTGGAATAACATCGATTAAACCCAAAGGATTCTGACCTGTCTCCTCTGTTCCACAATTTTTCTGACTCAAGAGGCATCGATTAAAACCTGGAATAACATCAGAATGAAACCTAAGTTCCTGCCGGCGGGTAACAACGGCCCGATTAAAACCTGGAATAACATCATAATGAAACCCTATGATGGAACCCTATGAGGAACACTACTTGAACGAGATCGTAGCTTAAACAGAATCGAAATTGGAGCAATCAAAATCGCACAAAAAACAAATTACAAGAACCTAGAACAGTGAAAAGATCTTCCCTCGATAAAAATCAAAATCAATGTCTATATTCGAAACCATAAAACCAGATTAAACCATCTCGAATTACTGAGACCCGATCTTGGAGCTTTATCAAGCTCGAATCGTTCGTTAATTGCGCGTTTTGTTCGGGCTTGTATGTGTGGGGTTTTCAGTGGGGGTTTTCGTTAATTGCGAGTTCGATCTTTGATCTGGGGTTTTCAGTGGGTGTATGAGAGAAGAGTTCGGCGGCGATGTATGTGTGGTTTCAAGACAAGTGAGGAAGGGATTTTGGGCTTGTGATTCGAAGGGTAGGTTCGGGCTTGTGATTCTGGGTTTCAAGACAAGTGATGGATGCGGTTAGTTTTAGTACATATTTTAATTATATTTTCTCAGATAAATAAACCCAGTCATCACCCATTTGGGTCCCACTTGTCTTCAACACACACCCAGTCAGCGTCCACATCACTAATATTAGTCAAACCATCCAACTTAACGGTCAACATCCACCCCCTTAACAGTCTATGTGACTTTTGCTCCTATTTTGTAACCACGTAGTTACTTTTGCACCTAAAAAAAATATTTGTCACTGGACGCTCTTTTGACAAAAGCATATGTCTATTTTTGCACCTTAACCCTTTTTTTTTTAATTTGTACAATCATCACTTAAATTTAATGAGTCAGTATTTTCCGTTAAATAAGGCTAATGATGGTAACTTTGAAGGACTTTAAATGCATTATTTTAGACATAAAGGATTAAAATGAACTCTGATATAAATATAAATAACCAGACGTATACTTTAGTCTAAATTCAAATAGAGATTACTATCTAATCCTAAATGTAGGATCTAGTTTGTAAGACAATTAAATTAAATTACAACTTTGTTATTAAAATTAAATCTTGAAATAGAACTATGTAAATTAAATTATAAGACGTATCCAAAAATTAATTCTGACACCTAATAAGTGAATTAGTGAAAGTAACGAAATAATAAGTCAAAGTCCTTGAAATAACAACAGGTGATGAATATTGAATCTTGATATAAAATGAATAACACGATTTTACATCAACAGCTAGAATTAACAAATAAGGTGGTTGTTGTTCAAAAAAAAAATAAATAAGGTGGTTGTTGTTCAAAAAAAAAATAAATAAGGTGGTTGATATAAAATGAACTGTTAATTGTAATTAATTCTTCCTCGTCAATTTATTTATGGCACTAAAATAATTTTATTTAGGAAAATTTTGAGAAAATAACTCTAAAATCACAAAATTATAAATTAGTGATTTTTCATTAAAATGAATTATGATTTTTTTTATTAACAGTTATGAATTTCTAATTAAGTACAGTGGATTTATTAATAATAAGAAATAAATGGTTTGAGATTTTGAAATTTTGGTGATATATTTTTGGATTTTTCCTTTTTCTTTTTGCACAAATAAGAAAATAAAAAATACCAAAAATAAAGAAAAATAAAATTTCATTAAAAGACAATGACTAAATTTATTTTAATCAATGACCAAATTAAGGCATTCTAAAATTTTACTGTAGGACAAAAGACCAAAATGAAAATAAATTTTGTAGTTCAAATTACAATAAAACAAAGGTTTGATCATCGTCGAAGCTCCGGCGACTGGTCATAGGCCCCCGCCAAGTTGGAGCTCCAACGCTGACCTTTGTTTTTTAAAATATAAATTAAGGGGTATTATTATCTTTTTACCTATAAAACTTGGTGGGATAATGACTTTTAGGTTTCGACTAAAGAAACCATTAATAATTTATAAGACTTATCAATATATTATTTCTCTTGATTGGGACCTATATGTCGGTTTTTTCCCAATTTGCCCCTTATTAAATAACTTTTTACCAAAATGCCCCTATCTGGAAACTATTTCCCAATGTGCCCTTGTCAGAAAACTATTTCCCAATGTGCCCCCTGTTTAGTCGACTAAAACACGGGGCCAATTTTTAAGACCGCGATTTAGTCGACTAAAAACTCATTTAGTCGACTAAATCATTAAAAAAGGTTAAAACTTCGAAGGCCATAACTTCTCGCTCTAAGTCGAATCAAGTGATTCTTTTTTTGATTCCACATAACTTTTTAAGATCTATGCACTGATTCGGACTTCCGAGCCAGAAGTTATGGCCTTCCGAAGTTTTAACCTTTTTTTAATGATTTAGTCGACTAAATGGGTATTTTAGTCGACTAAATCGCGGGGTCTTAAAAAAAAAAATTGGCCCCGTGTTTTAGTCTACTAAACCATGGTTTTAGTTGACTAAATAGGGGCACATTGAGAAATAGTTTTCTAACAGGGGCACATTGAAAAATAGTTTCCAGACAGGGGTATTTTGATAAATAATTATTTAATAAGGGGCAAATTGGGAAAAAAAGCCCCTATATGTCATCCTCCCAAACCCTTTTTTTTGTGTGTAAAATTTCAGAATTGTTTTGGTTTGTTTAGTGTTTTGATGAAATTCTAAAAAAAAAAAATCAATTTGACGTCAGTACGCTGATCCGCCAGTTCAAGTGCAACATGAGCGAACAAGAGCATCAACTTGTCCCGCTCGATAACATGGCAGGCGTAACCTAACAATCTTTTTTTTCCTCGTTTGCAGTTTCATTCTCACCGGAGTTATTGCGTCAAAGATTCTTTGATTTCAATCTCTTCTCTTCCATAAAGCCGACGAGTCGATGGCGGATTCACATAGCAATACAGCCGCTGTTCAAGCTACCAACGACGATGCTTCCGCCAGTAAATTGTGCGCACACCCTGGATTCCGTTTTGGTTCCGTCATTCTATTCTTCAGTTGCTGCCCAGTTTTATTCAAACCGTGCAAAATTTGATTTTTTTTTTTTTTTTGGTATTCAGGATCATGGAATTGTCTATTTTGTGTAATGTTGTTTTCTTCTAATGCTTTGGCTTCTGAAGCAATTTTTGTTTCCCTTTCTCTCTTATGGTTATGGTTTTTGTCAATTTGCATTTTGGGTGTTAACTAAAGTGAAGTACAATCGAATGTGGCTATTTGATGAAATGTTTGTTTCTGTTGGCATATTGGCTTCGGTAGCTTTTTGTTTGTATTCTCTTTTTCTATTCTATTAGTGTGGTTGTTGTGAAGAACGTGCATGTGGGTTTTTCTGACAACAATATGGCGTTGAAGTTACTGTTCTGAGAACCATTTTTGCTTGCTACGCTAACAAGTTTGATTTTTGTTCTTCCCACCAACCCCCTTGGATGATATATGCATGCTTCTTCTTATTGGATTTTTCAATTTCTGTCTCATTCCATGGAATGAACACGTCTTTGGAATATTTTCCGTGTGAGGACCATTGACGTTTTTGTTGACTTGTGACAGATGAAATGACTGGCTTTTCATTATACCTCGGGGGAATATGAACAATGCTACTTGATTTTCGTGATGTAACTGTGATTTGATATGCATTCTTTGAACTTGAGAATTGGGGATCTGTTGTTGGGGTAATTGGAAATCTTGTGTTTCAGGTGGGAGTGTTCTATTTCCTGTACTGGAATATAATTTCTTGAGTCTTAAGTTTAGCTTCTCTGTTCTCTTTAAATTTAGACTGTTTGAGCTGTCGATATTCCATTTGTGTGGTTTTCTGTTAACATCTTATTTTTATTTCTTTTTTCTCCTGAGTATAAATGAACCCGTTATTCATCTGTGCTGAGTAATGATAGCTCATAAACTGTCTGAAGGTCCTGTGTGAAGAAGGGATACATGAAAGATGACTATGTTCATTTATTTGTCAGAAGACCAGTGAGAAGATCTCCAATTATTAACCGTGGTAAGATCTAACTTGAACAACCTGAATTGGAAATTATATACTTTAACCATCCTTCATCCTTTTAGTAGCTGGCTCATCGCTATCATTATCTGTGAGTATGAAGGTTACTTTGCTCGTTGGGCTGGTTTTCGGAAACTTCTCTATCAGTTTCTTGATGCTGAGAATAAGACAGATAAAGACAATCCAGTAAAGAAGCAGATATTATCACTTGGAGCAGGCTTTGACACAACATATTTTCAGTTGCAGGTGCCTGGTTTACCCTTTGAGTTGTCATAAGTATTGTCATGACTTATTCCACAAAATTTTTCTTCTTGTGTGTCATGCCAAGCTATTGTCCCATAGACTTTACAACTTCAGTCTTTAAGAGACAGCTGAAAACATGTATTGGGGACCATTTGTTTAAGTGAAAAGAAAGTGAATTTCTGATTGTCTAAAAACTGATTTGTCATCTGGAGCGCTTTTTTAGAAGCAGCAGTTATTTTTCATTAGGCCACAATCATAAAATGGACAACATCCTAAAATTTCTTAAAAAGTTTTCTTTTCTTGAAAATTGTGATTTTTTTTCCCATAAAAAGAGCTGAAACAAATGGACCTTTTCCCTCATGCTATGTAGAACATTGGAAAGAGCAATTTAGTTCCATACTGCATATTTGCCTTTTTGATTGTGGCTCAAAACGTTTTACTTCCTCCAGTCCCTAATGTAAGAGCTAGTTGAGTTTTTTAGGAGAGATTAAGGAAGCTAAATAAACTACTTAATTATGGTACATGTTGTGTATCATTAGATTTTATATCAGTTTATAAGTCAAGCAAATTAGTTTGGAGGATATAAATACTTTAATGTAACTTAATTAGCTTCCTTAAGCCCTCCAAAAAAGTCAATTGGCTCTTATATTTAGGACTGAATGTAGTATTATTTTTCCATTTTGCTATATTCAGGGTTAATGTGGAAGGCAACTGCCTGTCAGAATGTGGGGTTTAATTATATAAATTTGTTCAAAAAAACATTGAGATGATGAACAAGGAGATTTATTTAAGTGAGTCAAGGCATCACTATCATATTGCTACTTGGTATTAAATTGTAGTAATAGGCTATTTGGATGTGCCGTTTCTTTATTAAGAAAATATTGAATTAGTGAGTAGATGAGTTTTAACGGTGGTTTTTTGTTTATATCCGAGTATAGATGTAGATAAGCATGTAATTCCATTTGGGCCTTACTAAAACTTCATGACTGGTATTTTCACTCATTCTTGCTTTTGTTCTGTGTTTCCCATCTTCATTCTGATGACTTTGAAGAATTTATGGTTATTTATGTGTAAAGAAGCACAAGTTAGAATGAACTTATGTTGAATTCATGCTTTTGCTGTATGTGTGTACTGAGATGTAGAAACATGCTGGCAAAATCCATTAATTTTTGTAAGCTTAAAACGAGGCACTCTAAAAGCTAGTCTAAATGTCCCATGTTACAATTTTTCTATTATATGCTGTTACAATCAAAACAAATATGTAAAAAATATCTGATATGCAGGTTGTTTGGTGCCATAGACAAGTGGGCACTAATATCTTTCTCTTGTTTAGAATGATGTACAGAAGTCTGAACTAGCTGAGAATATGTTAGCATTGTTCCCATCAATTTCAATATTTGTTGTAACCCATCTTGCTTAGTTCTCTCATGTGTAATAAATGCTCATGTATAGTTGTAATTGAAATGATTCTACTTTCTCTTGGCAGAATGAGGGGAAAGCACCGCATCTATACGTGGAAGTTGATTTTAAGGAGGTGAAAACTTGAATCTGTTTTTCCCTGGAAAGTTCTTGTTGGTCCAGGCTGTCTCTTTTCTTATTTCCTTAGCGTCCTTTGCTAGATTGATAGTAGATGCTTTGTCAAGATAATTTACTATCTGATTTGTTGGCCTAAAAATCATAAGAGGGATTTGTTTTGATTGATTATCTAATTAATTGCTAGTGGAGGAGAAAAGGCTTATTTTTAGTTTGTGGATATAATCTTCAATAGACAAGGTTGAAGTAGTTTTGTGTATTTGAGTTAGGTAACTAGTAAGAAGGCTGCACTTATTGAGACTTGCAGTCAATTGAAGGACAAAGTCGGAGTAACAGCAGTTATATCCACAGGTAAGCAATGCTTGACATATTACTATATATGCATTGTGCATTAATTAATGGCTTGTTCTATCCCTGTACTGTAACACATGGTGATGGAGCACAACCAGATTAGTGTCTTTCTTGGAGAGGGATTCCATTTATATTGCACCCAAAATAGATCTACAATATTTGGGGCATGAGGGTCTTTTTTATTTTCAAAGTGACTTTTTCCAGTTTACTGAACTTTTATTCAATTATTCTGGCCTTGTGGGCTTGGGTTTAGATTGTGAAATGTTTAAATAGTTAAAGAAAGGCCTAGTTGTTGTTTCTTGGTGTTTGCTTATTGGCTTTTCAATCAAAATATGATTGATGTATAATTTATAGGTAAGCACATTATTTGGTTTAAATAATATGTTTTCCTATTAGAGTGCCTGATTGCAATTGGTAAACATCAGAGAACTTTATCCCAAGTTTTTGTCTGATAGTTAATTATTGGGAATTTGGGATTTGGTTTAAGCTTTGATCTGAACACCTGCTAATGATCTTTCATCCTTTGCAGAGAAAGGAGAAGTGCATAGTGATCACTACAAGCTACTACCTGTTGATTTGCGTGATGTAGAAAAATTGAATGATATTATATCTCTAGCTGATATGGATCCAAGGTATTTATTGGGAGTCCTCTTTTCCCCCCCCCCCCCCATCTCTCTCATGTGCTGATGTGAATTTTCATTTCCATTTGTATGTAAGTTGAACTTTATTTAAAGGCTCGGCATCTTGTGGGAAGATTTATTGAAATAAACCTTATAGAATCTGGAAGTACTTTCAGTTATACAGTTTGCAATTTTATTCTTCGGAAGATGCAGAAAGATAAAAAGAATCCTCGTTTCACATTAACGACCCGGAGTTCTCAGTTTCCAAGTGCGTCAAAATGGTTCATGACATATCAATAGAGTTCTATGGTCAATTAATTTGATGGAGAATAAGCTTTAGGGTCTTGTGGTAGTTTTATTTATTTATTAATTTATTAATCAAAGCAGAGTTTGGCTTCTTAGCTGTATTTTATATAAACTAGAATACTGCCACTATGCTAATGCATGGAGGTCATTAAAAAGCAGGCAAAGAGAGGGAAAAAAGCACACAGCCCCCAGGCAACTAAATTGCTTATCAACAGTGTCAGGAAAATTTCTGTGGTTATATAAATGTATGTGTTTGTAGATGTATATATGTGATTCTGGCATATTCTAAAGAACCTTGCCTATTTGAAGACGACTATGGAAAGACCACATTGCTTAGTTCTGACATTGTCATCAGTCTGCCAACTTTTATAATTGCAGAATGTGTTCTGATATACTTAGATCCAGATTCAACTCGTTCAATTGTTGGTTGGGCTTCCCAAACATTTAAGACAGGAGTATTTTTTCTTTATGAGCAGGTTAGAATTTTCTCAGCAGTATCTTTTTCCTCCCTGTATTTTTGCTGGTTGGTTTAATGGAAGGTGATCGTCTTTGCATTAAATGGTTTTTTGTTAACAGATCCACCCTGATGATGCTTTTGGGCAGCAAATGATTAGAAATTTGGAGGTAATGGACATCAAAACTTGTTTTCTGTATTTAATTTTCCTTTTGAATTATTTGAGATTAAAATTGGAAATGTTAATGTCCAAAGAGGAAGTTCTTCTCATTGTCAAGAGCATATTTGATCCTTCATATCTTATATCTTCTCATCTTATTCTATTGGGTTAATATAATCTTTGGTCCCTCAAGTTTTCCCTCATTTTGGTTTTGGTTTCTCAAGTTTCATTTCATTCAAGACATTGGTTCCTACAACTCAATAAAAACGTGGACCATTTTGCCCCTAGAGGGACCAAAACAATGGTTTGAAACTTGAGCGATTAAAACCAAAATGTGGTGAACTCGAGGGACTAAAGATGGTATTAATCCTATTCTATTCATAAAATTACTTGGCAACCACTGAACCTGGTTGTGGTCAATTAAAATATAGATGAAGTCAACTATATATAATTTACTATGGTATAATTTATCTTTTCTGTTTTGTTTCAGAGTCGAGGCTGTGCACTCTTGGGTATATATGCTACACCAAACTTACATGCAAAGGAAAAATTGTTTCTGGACCAAGGATGGCAGGTATAATATTAACCTTTGATGAAATGAAGTCCTTATACTCCTAACTTTAGTTGGAATCATATATTGTGTATTTGATGTGATTAGAACCTTCTAAAACACAATAATGTTGTAATCCGGATTCCAGCTTGAATGCTGGAGAACATACTACCTCCTTGTACTACAAACTATGTCCTATATTTAAAACTAGAGGAGTAGTAGTTTAGTATATATCTACTAATGGTGCTAACAGTTGACGATCAATGACATATTCTATAGCGCCTCTACAATGTTGCTGGTGGAAAAGTACTTATTGGGAGACTTACAGATTTTACCTTGTTATATTCTATTGAATCAGAGAAATCAAACACTCTCTATTGCATTACACATCAGTGAGAGTTACAATATATAGGGCTAGAACACCCCTCGTCCTTGGGTTCAACTGGCGAAGGGGTCGGACTTCCTCACCTCAAGGGAGGGGGTTCGATCCCAATGTTGGTCAAGGCGCTGGGGGAGGCATCCTAGGGGTCTAGGAAGCAGTGGAAACGCTGGTAGAGGTGGAGGCATATGTACTCTCTGGCCAGTATGCCATGTGGACTGGGCTCCAAACGCCCTGCCATTGGACTGTGGGTGAGCCCAACCCCTTTTCTAAAATTTTTCTACAAAAAAAAAAAAAAATAAATAAAAAATAAATAAATATATATAGGGCTAGAACAGAGCAATCATCGTTGAGCCATAATGAGGAGATTGCAATCAATCACAAACAAAATCATAATCTTTCCTAAACTAGAGAAACTAGAATCAGGGGATATGATAGAGCTAAAATCATGGGATAGGAAATATTGGGCTGATTTCCAACATATTCAAAGGAATTGTTGACCTTTTATAATGTGTCTTTGTAATTCTTATAGGAAAGAGAAAGGGGGGAGAGAGATAAAGAAAAATAGATGAGAGAGAGAGGAGAAATAGGGGAATCACATTTCTATCACCCAAAAGCCTGATTCCATTAGTCCCTAAGCCATCTATTTATAGCCATTAGCTACTAATGGTCATCTCTCCTAACTTCCCCAACTAAATCCTAGCTAGTTCCTCTTTTCATACAATTACATGACATTTTTATATGGGCATCTATGTTTGTCCGTTCTCTTTGCTTTTCTCCCACGAAGAGCATATATGATGCCCATCCTCTCATACCTTTGTTTCTACTATGTAAAAATTATTTTTTGTTTATCCCAAGAAATGTCCTTTTTGCCCACTAAAACAGCATGCCTTACATGTGGTCTGTGTAATTATCCCATTTATATTTCCGTGTTTACAGTAATTTTCCATTTTTATATAGTTAATTCAGTTATTCTACATGAATTGGTAATTTTGTCTGTGTATTTTTCAGAGGGCTGTTGCATGGGATATGCTTAGAGTGTATAGTGACTTCATTGATGCTCATGAAAGGCGCAGGTATTTTGCTCAATAAATGATGGATTGTTTTGCATTTCAATTTACAAATTTACAAATTCGTCCTCGTAGCTTCTTTGGTGATGTGTTACTCATTGTGTAATAGTTGATACATTTGACATATCCTCAAAAAATGAAATTATATCAGTTGCTTGCAACAGTGTTAACCTTGGGGATTGTCCTTTTATGCAAATAAGAAAGTTATTTGTTATGCTTGACTAAAATTTTAGTTAATGGGTTTTGGGCTATCGATTCTATGATATTTCTGTTTCATGCTTTATTGTGATGAAGCAATGAAGTTATTATTTTGCTTATCCAAATTGTTAGAGGTGGTTAGGGAAGCTGCCCTTCCTTGCTTTGTCAGAGCAAGCATCTAAAGTAGCTGCTTTTCTTAATGACTCCATTAAAGGAAAATCCTTGCCTTCCTCTTTGTGAAGCATCTTTCCCTATTTTATATCCCATCAAGATTTTAGTCAATATTAGGCACTATACCCAGCTAAACTAATATGTAATTGTGATGTGAAGGAACTCTTTTATTTCTGTTTTAATTTATTTTTTTTACATACTCACACAATGTGCTCTGTCCGTGATTCTCCACTTTTCTATGCTTTTTTCCTCTTTAGGGATGGAAGCCTATATCTTTTTGCAAAATACTAATTAAATTAATTGAGTAATTAACAACACTTTATTGATAGGATTGAACGGCTGGAACTATTTGATGAATTTGAAGAGTGGCATATGATGCAGGTAACCCCAAAAATGCCTGGATTTTGTTTGCTTATAATTTACTGGTCTTTCAGTGGTGAGTTTACGTTAGAGAAAATTTTCCTTCACATTGAGTGGAACCCTGATCTCCAGATATGCTAGCAACTGCTGTTCAATGGCCCCAAAAAAAAACAAAACGGAAAAACTTGGAGCCTGCTTGGTTTTCTTATTTTCTCATTGATTTTGAAAACATCACTAAAAATCTAAACTTATGTTTTGTAAAGCTTTAGTCAATTTTTCTAAATTAGTATGAAAACGGTGGAAAGATGTTCATATATTGTCAACAAAGTGAGTGTTGGCATTTTTGCTATATAGCCTCAAATTATTATTAAAGATAAGTCAAAATGATCTCAGTTATTGATTTCAAACTTAAGTTATTACATTCATGGCTATCCATGTTAATTTGATTTTTAAACGAAGACGAACAAATTTTCAACTTGTAGTAGTAACCAAACACACCCGTAGAGCCTATTTGGTTTTCATTGAGAAGAGAAAACATAATTTTTCTTGGTCTTTAAGAAAATATTTCCTGAAATTTGTGTTTATGTGACCCAGTCTAATTTTTCAACAGTCTCCTACCAATTTGCTTGTCATTGAGGACGAGTTATCTATTATTTTTATATCTCAATCAGTAGCATCTCAAGTTTTGTTCACTATTGATTTCCAGGAGCATTATTGTGTGACTTATGCAATCAATGACGCCATGGTAAGTACTTCCCTATCCATGTTATGTCATATACTACCTCTAGTTCTAAATATAAAACCGAGTTGATTTTTTTTAAGAGATTAAGGAAGCTAAAAAAGTTATTTAATTATATCATATGTTGTGTATGATTAAATTATATCTTAGTTTATAAGTTGGAGAAATTAGTTTAGAGAAAAAACGATAAATATAAATACTTTATAGTAATTTAATTAGCTTCCTTAATTTCTCCAAAAAGATCAACTGAGTTTTATATTTAGGACCAGAGCTGAGTTTTATATTTAGGACCAGAGGTAGTACCATTTTGGGAAAACCTCTCATTAAGGATAGATAGTATTTCATTAAAATCAACCCATGACTAATTTAATGAGTTATGGTTGCATAAAACATCTTATACTTACCCCAAGCTCTCCAACTGCTGTGATAATTGATGCCAGGAATAAAGTTTTTTAGACTATATTATTTTGGCTGAAGCATTTTGTTATGGTATTGGAACCAGAAGGAAGAGAGAGAGAGAGAGCAGAGGGAGCTAAGGAGAGAGGAGGAAGAGAGAATTAGAAAATAGGATTCTATCCATTATGGTCATCACTATACACACACCTCAAAATACAACTAATTGTCCCTATTTATAGGCTACAATCCTCACCTACCCCCAACGGCTAGTAAGCTAATAACAGCCTAACAGAAACAACAGATATACAATAACAGCCTACTTGTTATATTTTTATGGATTTGGGTTCTCTCAATTCTTTTTATCATTTTCTTCTCAAAATCTCATTTTCATCCTCGAATTAAAAAAATAGATAGTTCAGATTTAATATTTTAAACATAAATAAATGAATTTAAATTGTTAAAAATTGATCTATACAATTCATAACAGTGATACAAACAAAATTAGAAAAAAATAATTAATTTATAAATACTATAATAATAGTTTTAGAAAATATTAATCTTAACCATTCATATTTTGATCTAAGGGTAGAGATGAGATTTTGAGAAGGAAAAAAGAAAAAGGATAATGAGTGAATCTGCTTCCATATTTACATAACACAAGTGTCCGTATGTTTATGGGGAACATGGAGAGATTGAATTCTCTTTTGAGAAATAACTATGATAAGACACCCAAGTATATCAGGAAATGTGCTTGATATGCTGATATACTCACCCATGATTGGTTGGTTAACCCATTTTTTATGGATTGGGCATACTGAAAAATTTCAGACATTGAATTCTGTTTTTTTTTTTTTTTTGGAATGCATTTAGAAACCATTCATGGATCATTGCTGACAGGATTGGATCTCTTACAATTCCCAGATATTACTGCAATGGAGTACTATAGAGAGATATCAGATATATCTAGCTTAGCATTTAACTTCTGCCTTCCCTTCATGATGCAGGGTCTTTTTGGGGATTTTGGTTTTCCTAAAGACAGTAATTAACCTCATAAAGCACCAGAGCACGTATGCTCCAACGCACAGAATATCTCAATTCTCAGGGCATGTGACAGTCAAGGTTGTGTGGGGTGGGGTCAGTTAATAGGTTATCTCTGACCTACTAGTTAGTTTCACCACAACATAAAGCCAAATTCGTTGGTTGTATAGAACATATCTGTGTGTTTTGCTTATTTTTATTTTTTTTCTTTTTAACAAAACAGATCCTTTTTGTTTTATTTTCCTTTCCTGTTCTGTGAGCCTTGGTGCAGCAGTAAAGTTGCTGCCTTGTAACTTGGAGGTCACAGGTTCAAATCCTGGAAATAGCCTCTCCGCTTATAGGGATAAGGCCGCGTATATCTATCACTCCCCATATGCCGCCCCTGTTCTGTGATAGGATGAGTGGAAAACTCTAAGGCACCAATAAGATGGAGTTCTGTAAGTTATGCTCTTGGCCTGTGTGGAGACAGTTAAGTGTCTCTCATTAGACGTAGTTTTGGTTTGTATGTAGCAGACAAAAGATGGAAATTTGGCGATCCATTTTCAAGTTTATCACTTATTTTTTAAGAGTAACTGTATTTATAGTTAATGCAACCTTTTGTTTACTCCTCAGTTTCCCTTTTCTCTGATTCAGTTCTTTGGATTCCAGACTCAGTTTGTGACTTTAATTAAAAATAATGACAAAAAGTAAAAATAAAATAATCCAAGGCACGTTAAATGTATCAAATTAAAATCAAAATACTATCTACCATTCATTAAACAAAAAAGTTCTATGGAAGAGAAGTTCACTCTACCATTTAATAAAAAACTTCTCAATCCTTTGATTTCTTTTATCTCGTCTCAATCCTTTGATCAGAAATTGACAAAAAGTTTTTTTTTTTTTCAAGTAAGGAAATTAATACTTCAAACTCTTACTCCCTCCGTCCCTAATTATAGGAGCAAATTTTAGAGTTGGTTTTGTCCCTAATTATAAGAGCAAGTTTTAACTTTTGTCATTTTTTTCCTATAATACCCTATTTATACTTTCTCAATAATAATTTAATAATACACCTATATATTTTATAAAGTAAATAATGTTTGTAACTCATTAATGTCATATACACCTAAATTATATTTTTTTTATATAAAATAATTTTGAGCAATTTTTGTCATATTTTTCCCATATCACCCCTACTAATACTTCTTCCACAATAATTAATTTACAACACGCTTATATTCTATCAAGTGAGATAATCTAAAATAAAGATAATCAATGAACTAAATTTTTTTTAAAAAAATGATTTTTTTTGTTTAAAAATAAAAGATAAAACAAATAAGATTTAGACTCACAGGCAAACAGCAAAAACATATTATTGCTTCTTCTTTATGCTTTCGTTTTTTCCTGTCGGAACTTTCTATAGGGATTCCTTGTGAATTTCATGGGGCAACAAATCTTTAACTTTAAATGCATTCCTTGAATTTAGATTTTTTTTTGGTAAAAAAAAAAGAGGATCCATTCATGAACCTCAAGAGATAATATTCCTTGCGTTCTTAACAAAATAAATAAAAATAAGCTGGCACGAATTAATTTATTTAAACTGAATAATATAGAAAACATTATATATTTTATAAAAATTTGTCCTGAAAGATCGGAGAAGGGTATTTTCACTGTGCACGGCTTAAAATCAATTAATTTTACCTTATGTAATTTTTAATTTTCAGAAGGGTATTTTTGGAAAATATACATAATTAACTAATTTAACTTCCTTCCTTAATCCTCCCAAATTCTGGTAATTTGCTCCTATAATTAGGGACGGAGGGAGTATAAAACAACTTATATTTTGGGCCATAAAACTTTTCTTAAAATGGCCGGTTCTTTAGCTTTACTTGTTTCCATTGTACTTTTTCAAGTTTTAGGTTTAAGTAGCAAATTTGTTTCAAAAGTATAGGCTTAGGAGTAATATTGCTATGGAAGATTTTTTTGTCTCAATGTTGCTCCGGAAGTTTCAAAATGTAGAAATGTTGTCATATTCTGTTAAAAATGACGTCGACTTGTAACTTTTTAACGGAAATGTGCAACATTGCTACGTTTTGAAACTTCCGGAGCAACATTGAGAAAGGAAAATCTTTTAGGGCAACATTGTTCTTCAACGAAAACTTCTGAGGTATATTTTCTATTTAACCCCAAGTTTTAAACAGAACGGGAAAATTAGTCAAAAAAATAATAATAAGGGAAAGAGTGAACAATGAACCATTAGCAAAAACACAATAAACTTTCTGTCTCAACTACATCTTTTAGTTTTAACAGTAAATATGATTTATCCCAAAACAAAAGAAGTCCGCATTAATATATTTAGACCCAACCATGTCCAAATAATTATCCAAAATTCTTACAGTTTCTACCCAACTTATTGGATATTAACTGCACCTTATAATTATATTTCAAATACCTGGCACTGCCTGTTAGAAGTTTACTGTCAACTAAGCTATGTAACTCAGGCTCTGGTGAATTTATAATATATTTCCCCCAATCCTGCCTTTTAAAGAAATTTAGAACCATGTTTGTTTAAGCATAAGGGCGAAGAAAAAAGAGTGACTCTTAGGGGCTGTTTGGTATAAGGGAAGGGGATGGTAAGTGAGTAGAAGGAAAATTTTGAGTCGAATTTAAAAAAATTAGAGAAGTACAGTTATAACATTTTAATAAAGAGATGTAAAATAAATAGTAAGAAAAATTAATAAAAAACTTTTAACCACACTTTTCTAATTTTTTTAAATCCAACTCATAAAAATTTCTCATTCTCTCCAAATCCTTCATCCCAAAAAGGGGTGCATATAATTAAGTGCCCAATTATGTGCTCATACCTCTATTAGAGGTATGGGCATTTTTTTTTTTTTTTACTTTTTTTTTATATATTGTATTTATTTAGATTTAAATTATATGCTGCTTTCTGGATTTTTTTTTTTTTGCACCCAGTATCTCAAAATTAATTACTTTCCATGATACTGGTGTTACAGATAAATGCAGAATTGGAAGCTAATTAATTTGAGATATTGAGTGCAAAAAAAATTCCAGAAAACAGCATATAATTTAAATCTAAATAAATACAATATATAAAAAAATTAAAAAAAATATGCTCATACCTCTATTAGAGGAATAGAGGTATGAGCACATAATTGGTACCTAATTATGTGGAGCTAATGTGCATTCCCCAAAAGCCCGTCTTCCTCAAGAAACTTTGGATAAATGACAGATTTCCCTAGCTGGAAGCAGAATCTGGGTCTGCATCCACAATATTAGGTAAATCATCATCAGATGAATCATCTTGATCCGATGTTGGTGCAAATCGCTGATCCTTGTTCAAATCTGAGGTCATTGGCATTTTGTTGCTTAGGTAATAAGCTGATTCTCTGTCTTTGCTGATTGAGGTTTCTTGGCTTGATCCCATTTGATTGCCTGAATGAGGCACTATGCTGTCTGAAACAATCTTCTCAGAAACTGGCTCAACAACTACAGATCCACCAGAAGCTTCAGCCTGAGAAATGCGTGTGCAAGATATGGGGTCCTGAAGTGGCATGGCAGATTCACCAGGACGGCCTGATTTGTTGACATTGTCGTCCTCGACAGCTTTCATTACAATATCTACACAAGTGGCGGTCTCAGGCATCTTCTCGTTCCTCTCGGGTTGCTTTGTACCCTCCTTGGCCAACGGCACGTCTTGCTCCGTGCCATCGTCCAGCCACTTTTGACATGAATCATCATCTGATTCAGGAGTATCATACGATTCATACCCCACTTGCCGAGACCCAAAAAGGGTTACTTTTGTTTCGGCCAATACCATAACCATCTCGAAGATCACTGTGAACTTCACCAAAAGAATTATGAATTGCAGAATAGTGTACCAATGGAAGTGCCCTTGGATGCATGAGCACTTCCAATGCTAAAAGTGCAAAAGCACAGAACTCAGAAAGTTTCGTTCCAATTAGTTGTTTTCCTGCAGAAATAGATTCCATGCAGTTACTAACAGTTTTGTATTTCAGTTTGAAGAAAAGACAAGTATGTACTGTTCTCATCAAATATTAAAAAGCCATAGCTATCAGGGACCACCATCAGCTCTCCTAGATGGAATTAAATTCATATACTAAGCTGGGGAAGGGAGGGGACAAATTCAGTTGGTTTTTTTTTTTTTTTGGGGTGCTGCTTGACTCTCAGATGCTCTACAAAAAAACACCTAATCTACATAGCAAAAATTAGAAAACAAAAGGTTGAAGCAATTGAAGCATCAAACCAAAATGTCGTCGGTAAGGTATAAGCCTTGTTTCTTTTAACAGGAAATACCAAATTTCACAAGACAAGAACTACTAATTTTCCAAATATTTCTTCTCTGGATGCATAAAATTCATTAATTATTTGCTACTTTAACTAGGAAAAAAATATTAATTGATGAAGAAAAGTACCTCTATGGAATAGTTGAAGACCCTGGGCTAAATGTGGGGGTCGTTATTGGGAAAATGAAAGAAAAGAAGCCAAAAGAGAACGTAATGCAGCAAGCTGCAAATCAGCAGAAGTAACAGCAGACTCCTGCTCAAATATATGTATTTATTTCCTCACTGGTCCACCTTCTTCAAAAGAGTCAACTGCAGTGACTATCAATAAGATTATCAACTTTTGACCTCCATGTTTCAGATTTCAAACTGCCAGCCTGTCAAAAATAATAAAAATTGTGCACAAATTAATATTCTATTCATTTTTTTTTTTTTTTTGAAAAAACTTCCTGCAATCACTTGGATGTATTAACCTACAAGAAAATTTTAAGATTTTTGTAGAGCTGTTGATAGAGGATTTAATTAAATGTAATTTCTGTAGGTCCCCAAGGGGTGTATATATTCATATCTATGGTTTGTTGATGACACTGCCCTTTATTGTAATGAGGACGAAGAGAATTCTGTTAACTCTCTCTCTCTCTCTATCTATCTCGTGCTGATGACACCGCCATTTTTGGAGGGGAATAACAAGAATTCTATTAATAATACTCTTTTCTTCTACAAAAGTTTCTTCTCCCCATAGCACATTGCCTGATTCTTCAGCATCCTCTCTTTTATAGGAGAGAATGTTTATAGATCTTCAATTTGATGTCCAACACAAGGATTTTCAAGGAAATGCTGATCTTATATGCAAAGACATTGAGTTGATCTGCAGCATTTTTTATTAGCCTTTTCTGATCATTGTGCTTCTCTACGATCATATTTCACTCAGAGGATGTGTTATTCTCTTGTATTAATTTATTTCCTATATAAAGCACTACAAAAAAATGCATGGTATCGCTACATAAAGTAGACCCAGAGAGGGTCCAACCCTCTACAGAGCCCACTCGTAGTGGACACTTTGTGCTGTAGGCTAAAAGCAGCAAATTGAATAATGATGGTTATCAGGAATTTTATTCCTTCGTTTTTTTGGGTTGTTATTACTTCTGTAAATCTTAAGTCAGCTGCCTAAAAGCAGAGTTAAAATTAAATAATGATGGTTAACAGGAATCAACTCATGCCAACCAGCATTGGGTCAAAATAAATCCTTTTTTAACAGTAGATCATCCATTTCAGATATCAATTACTCAAATGATTTTAAAAACTGTAGTTTGGATATATGAAAGTGTGTAGAAAGAATCTTTATAATTGAGGCTTACCAGGATAGCACTGTATCATGGTATATCCCTGCACTACAATTAAGTCTCCATTAATCAATATGATTAGATTTTATGATGGTTGTCTCACTTTACAGTTTGCAGAAATTGTTATCAAGCAAAAACTTGACTTCAACGATGATGTGGAAATTAGAGGGGGAAAAAACCAAAAAGGCAATGGAGAAGGGGAAACATCCATGAAGATGTGAAATATAACATACCACAGTGATAAGAACCTCTAGTGCTTCAAGCGCAGCTATCCTCAGTGAAATTGAAGTAGTCAACTACTGTCATTATTAACTGGCACCAATAAAACAAATAATAGTGACATATACCTTCTTCTAGAACTTGAAAGGAATTATTCAATTGATCATTTATCATGACCAAAATTTTCTGCATCAGCACAAACCAGCTTTCTGCATCTCCTTTTGATTTTGGGAAGTAATGCTAGGGAATAAGATAGTTTCTGGAATTACAACACCAAACAAAAGCCAGGACATATATTATGGTCAAGACCCTGTCTATGCATATACGCGCACGCACTTTTTAAAAATATGAAGAGACCATATATCCAGAGAAAAGAGTTCAATATTCTTTCTTTTTTTAATACTGCAGAGCAACTCAATGTCTTTGCCTAAAGTTCTATTAGCTCGCACAAAAGTGTCCCAATAGAAGTAGGATATTTTATATCATTAGGGCTTATTTAATAAAATGAAATGAATAAAGAGATTTTGGAGATAAAAAGTGACTCTTCTACCCCTTCATAGAAAATGATGGAAAGGCAATAGAAATTGTTATATGATAAAAAAAAGGTATAAGAGAGAAATGAGAATCCCATTCCCTCAGACAAACCAGAAGAGACCTTAGATACTTGATGCTTTATGTTAAGGAAGCTTCAAGATATCAACAATCATTTCAATTCAAAAGCTTAAGCTGTCAAGTGAAGTTCCATAAAGAGTTGCATTATAATTTTGAACCCAAGATAACCATAACCTAAGCTTTTTGGGCCTGAAGTATGGACGAAGCAAAATCTCGTCAAATCTTGTGCCAAAAACCTCTCAATTTTCTTGTGGAAAAATAAATTCTAAGGAGAGATAATAAAACTTATAGTAGGACAGGAAATCCTCAATTTTTATTTAGAAAGATAAGGAGTGGCCAAGCAAGGAGGGATTAGTGTGGTGTGGACGTCAACTGATCTATGAGATATAACTGAGATAAGAAAATAAACCCAGGTCACATTCCTTTACCATTTTCTGATATGTGACAGAGCTCAAAATATTAAAAGAAAAACATTGTTAACAATAAATATTGCTCCATCATGTGCAAATTTTAAATTTTTTCATCAACATCTATTCACGTGGAAGAGATTGGTTACATTTTCAAAGACAGGATATTTTAGAACCTACAGAATAGAAGTAGAACTAGGGCCTACGGGAAGAGAAGGAATTGTAGATAGAAGAGGAACTCTAGAACCAGAATCTGTAATCCTAGAGAGGAAAGAAGAGAGAAGAGAAGAAGAGGGAGAGACTAGAGCCAGAATCTAGTTCTATGAAAAAGAAGAGAGAATTATCTCTACAATAACTTCATTCATTCATCCATATCTTTGACAAAGTACATAACATGATATTTATAGGTATGACAACATAACTGAAAGTACTTCCAACATTAAATACATAGAACCGCCAGTAACTTGCAATAACTAACAATAGGCACTTGTCACTATGAACCTAACACACATAATAAAACATAAAACACAAATAACTTCCTAGAATACACTAGAAAAGGTCACTGGTTTCTTATCAATATTCTCTCCTAGGAAAACTGCATTGTCCTCAAGGTGATAAGAATGAAATAAGGAGGGGGTTTTGCATTTATGACCAGAATTAAATCTATCCCCTCATCTGAAACATAAATATTTATCTCCAGGTAATCGCTGCTTGTCAGTTTCAGAAATTTGTGTAGTGGTAACTGCCCAAAGTTGACTAATAACCAACTATAATAACTGCTTCAGAAAATTGCTTTATTTCCCCTGAAATTTTAAACTGTCAGCAGCACATGACCCTGCATTTTCCTTAAAAAACATCCAGAAGAAGGTTGTACTCCATTCTTCTTCAATTCTATCATATTGCTCCTTGTTACCAATGGTTGATGATCCTAATGTTTCAAGGCAGTTATCTGATAGAGTACCAGATTAGTGTAAGATAATGGAAGTTGTGGAGAGTTAGAGATTTTAGGAATTAATTATTAATTTTTCTTTTTAGTAGTCGAGAAATAAGTGGATATCCACAAAGTAGGAGTTAGTTGGGTTGTTAGCAATTTGAATTTTGCATTTTCGTTTTGAATTAGAGTTTCTCTCTTTAAGCTATTTCTATAAATTGGCTTTTCGCCCAATAAAGTATGAAATACATATGGAATATTTCAGAGAGTAATTTTGTAACATCCCGTTTTCACAAGCAGTATAATTTTTTTTTTTTCTTTAAACATCATTTCAAAATGATCAGAGTAGTGCACCGGAGCTATTGAGTAACTGAAATATATATTAAAATACCCATGGTAGCATGTTTTGCTGTTTAAACAAGCAGTACAAGAGTGATTCAAAAGTATAACGAAAGAAGTCTTGATCGCGACTCCTAGGCGTCTTGCTTGTCCTTCTTCTCGATTCTCGGTCCACCCGATCCACGAAGCTAAGTTAAGAGCCGAGGTCCATGCATCGAACCCGAGTAACGGTTAACCTCATGATTACATACATCATATATGTACAATGAGACATTCTTAGACTTTTGGCAATATTTACTATGGTCGGACATAGGATATACATAATGAGATATGCATGGCAACAACAATACAGTCGGACCCCTATACCCCTAATTGGCGGAATTTCGCCAGCACTTCGTTACTCTTACAAATTTTCTTCCCGACATTTCGCCAGAACTTCGACGCAATTATGATTTTCGAAATTCTAGACTAAAATAGCCCTATCATATGATATCTAATCATACCTTGAAAGATAAAGGCTATTCTAACTATTGAAAGAACTATGGAAGCTTAAAGCTTACCATTTTAACTTTCACTTTCGGAGACTCAATCCCTACCAAGTTTTACCTCTTTAGGCATTTTCAATGCAATGAGGCCTAAAACAATAGTAGGAATCTCACTCCTACTTACTAAAACTATCTAACAATTCTACTAACTACCGAACTAAAAGCTAAAGACCGAAAGACTTACCCGTTGAAGACTTCGAGAACTTTCCCAGAGCTTCTCTCTCTTGTTTCTCCCTCTAGATTTCGGCTAAAGGAAGAGGATTTTGGTGTGAAGAAAATGTGAAGAGCTCTTGGCTATTTATAGAGAATTTTTAGGGACAAGCTTGGAATAATCAAAGTTGTTTTCACTTTTTATGTCCAACTTTTCCAAAAGATTTTGCCCTTCATTTTCCCTTCTTGGCCGACCTCCAAGGGTGATGTGGCAGCCTCCCATTGGTTCAAAATGGTGACTTGGCTTGCTTTATGCCCTAGTCTAACCGTTTTCCCCGATCGGTACCCGATTCGCGTGATTTCGGGGAAATCTCAAAATTCTGATTTACAACTCGAAGACATGTTCTCACTTAGTAGAAATGTCCAAGTTAACCTAAATTTTGATTCCATATAGGCCTCCAACAGTCCAGTTGAAGTTTTCTCGAAACGTGTCGGACGCGCGTCGGTGTCGAAACTTGTTTTTGGAAACATCAATCTCTTCAGAAAAATTCACTGATTCCAAATATGTCTAAATAAATTCAAACTCATTCCTAGATATTGAGTTAGAATTTATTTTCTTTATTTCCAAAAATATGCCTATATGCATTTTTCCCTATTTTGTTTTATTAGGAAAATGCACAAACGGCCTCAGAATTAACTTCCGGAAGAGTTTAACGGAAGATAAAAACCCACTGATCAATATTCTACCTTGACTTTGGAATTCCCATTCCTAGATCTCTAGATAGGATCCGTTTCCTAATTTTAAAATTACTATTCACATTTTTACTTTAATTAATTATATTATTAAAATATTTGCAACTTGCAAAATTATTTTTTATTTCATTTCCTTTTTTTTTCTGCCCATTTTTTTATTTATTTCGTTTTTTATTTTATTTTGATTAATTATTTAATTAATTATTTAATTAATTAAATAATTATTTTTACATAATTTTTACAGAATTTTCTCATTGGTCCATTCTTGCATTTAGGCTTAAAAATACCTAAACTCATATATTTTTCTTCAAAATTTCCAAGTAATTTTTCTTCAAAATTTCCAAGTAATTAATAAATATACTTTTACTAATTTTCAACCATTTTCCACTAATTTTTGAGCTTTACATAATTATCTCTGAATTTCCTTTGCCTATACTTAAGTAATTAGCCAATAAATACCTAATTACTTTCTT
The DNA here is from genome assembly GCA_025563575.1 of Acacia pycnantha. NCBI lineage: Eukaryota > Viridiplantae > Streptophyta > Magnoliopsida > Fabales > Fabaceae > Acacia > Acacia pycnantha. Next base: position 565,925 of record JAMWYP010000061.1, read on the forward strand.
ATCACTAGTTGATAATTTTCTTAATTATAACACCTCATTACCTCATAACTTTTATCTTGACACATTTGTTTCCATGTGTTACGTATTATCTTAGCATTTACGGGGGTATTACGGTCATTTCCTTACTTTTTGAGTATTCTTCTACAATTTCTCCAAGTTTACAACTTAATAAATTACCTAAATTAGGGACAATATCCTTCCCTATTTTAAATAGATTTTTACTTGCCTCCTTTATAGCTTTCACAGGGTATTTATAACCCATAATGTATTTTAGGGACCTATATGCAATTTTCAACATTTTAGGGACCTAATTGCAATTTATCTAATTTCAAGAGAAATTTCCCTGACAACAAGGTAAACTCAATACAAGGTGCTCGAGACCTCATATTCACCTATTTTTAATAGGTATTATTTACTCATTTTATGATTTTTACCCTAAGTCAGATTTTAGGGTATTACAAATTTAGTAGTGGAGATTCTCCTCGGTTATTCTTTATAGAATTAGTGAGATACTCACTTATTCTATACAACAGAGGTTGTTCTTAGAGAGCAAGTGAAATCCTTGCTTCTCTTTAAAAACAAAGTAAATTTATTTTCCCTTTTATTTCCAGAATTCACACATAAATAAATCAAGAACCTATCATCAAAGCCTAGCGATCCATAAATGGTTCCTTGCACATACTAACTTCTTCTAAACCTTCATCCTCACCCATCATCTCGACATTCAACCCCTTTCAAGCCTCGCATCATTCTGTTGCAAAGCTTGAATACCAGCGTCATCCTAAAGGTCTTTGCTTTCATGATGAAAATCCAGTAAAACTTGGCATCACTACATATCATCGTTCTCACTCTTGGCAATTTCAAAAGAAGGTGAAAGGCTCATTTCTCCTTTGGAAGACATTGCCACTATTGTGGTGAAGCCGGAAGGTGCAGTAATCTCTTTTAATACAATCAAGGTATGAAGCTTCAAGATAAATCAGAAGGCCGTCACTTTTGTCTCGCCTTGAGGACAAGGCGAATCTCAAGGGGAAGTATTGATAGAGTATCGGATTAGTGTGAGATAATGGAAGTTATGGAAAGTTAGAGATTTTAGGAACTAATTATTAATTGTTCTTTTAGTAGTTGAGAAATAAGAGGATCGGATATCCACAAAGTAGGAGTTAGTTGCTAGAAAGATGGGTTGTTAGCAATTTGAATTTCGCATTTGAGTTTTGAATTAGAGTCTCTCTCTATAAGCTATTTCTATAAATTGGCTTTTTGCCTATTCAATAAAGTATGAAATAGATATAGAATATTTTAGAGAGTAATTCAGTAGGGGAGATTCTCCTGAGCTGTTCTTATAGAATTAGTGAGATACTTGCTTATTCTATAAAACAGAGGCTGTTTTTAGAGAGCTGGTGAGATCCTTGCTTCTCTTTAAAAACAGGGTAAATCTATTTTCCCTTTTATTTCCAAAATTCACACATAAATAAATCAAGAACCATCTATGGATTGTTAGAATTTGATACCAAAATGATAGGTTCCTGATTTATTTATGTGTGAATTTTGGAAATAAAAGGGAAAATAGATTTACTCTGTTTTTAAAGAGAAGCAAGGATCTCACTAGCTCTAAGAACAGTCTCTGTTTTATAGAATAAGAGAGTATCTCACTAATTCTATAAGAACAGCCTAGGAGAATCTCTACTATTGTATTACTCTCTGAAATATTTCATATGTATTTCATCCTTTATTGAATAGGCGAAAAGCCAAGTTATAGAAATAGTTTACAAGGAGAGACTCTAATTCAAAACTCAAATGCGAAATTTAAATTGCTAACAACCCATCATTATAGCAACTAACTCCTACTTTGTGTGAAGGTGGAATATCACCTAGAGGGGGGTGAATAGGTGATTACAAAATTCTTTCGCTAATTGCTCAGTCACCCACACAACAGATATAAATCAAGGCAAAGTAGAGATAGAGAAGAGGAGATTGACACAGAGAATTTATACTGGTTCAGTCCAACTCTTGACCTACATCCACTCCCCAGAAACACTCCGGGATTTCACTAACTTACCCAGAAACACTCTGGATTTCACTCACCCAGACACTCTGGGATTTTACACTTGCCCAGAAACACTCCAGGACTTTACAATCTCACCCAGAAACACTCCGGACTTTACACTTGCAATTACACACTCTGAGATGATCCTTTCCCTAGGACTCACTCCCCCTTACAAGTTGTAATTGTATTCCCTTACTTAAGGTTCCACAACCTTAAGATTTACAGATAATCTCCTCACTGAGTAGGTAAATGAATAAACACTGAAGTACTTAATCGATCATCTCACTCTCTACTGTAAACTACATAGACATTGAGAAACAGAGAGTAGGTGTATGTGTATACAGAGTGTTGGCATTTTGAAGATGCAAGCTCGTGTTCTCAGCTCTTCTATTTTGAATGCTTCTGCCTTTATAGTTGATGAAGAACATTGAGTAATTCGTCCAGGTTGAATATGATCGTTGAGAGCGTATATGACCGTTGGAGCTATTCGACCGTTGGAAAAATATTACGGTTGAAGCTTCTGACGTCATCATCCACTTTTTGATAATCTGATGTTAATCCTTCCTTTGATCATCCGAAACTTGCTAACAAATATGATTAATAGCATTGAGAAGTATAGCAAGTAGAAATCAATTGACAACAGTCATTTTGATTTCTCGGAGACGTTGCTGCTACTGATATGACCGTTGGAGCTTCTGTTGATTTTTGGTCGTTGAGATTGATCTGATTTAATCACCTGGAACTTATACATAAATGATATAAATAATGTTAAGAAGTAGTATAAGTTCTTTTGGAATCCATCTGGATGTTCTAAGACTGTACGCTTTGAAAAACGTCTCTAACAACATTGCTTCATTGCAATTTAGTAATAATCCATATAATACTCTTCTGAAACTCATTAACAAACTTGTTAAATGCAATTTGAAAGTAATGAGAGAGGATAATCAACCTATAACCCAAAATCGAAGATTAATCGAAGTCTGGAAAAAAGGATTTTTCGATCTGAACATTTTGGCTCGAGTCACTTAATTTGGCTGGAGTCATTTTTGTAAGTGAGAGTGGTTTGGCTCGAGTCAAAATCGTTTGGCTAGAGTCTGAAGCAAGACTGGAGGTATTTTTTGGAGTATATTCTTTATAGTAGAAGAGGCTTTGGCTCGAGTCAATTTATTTTGGCGGGCTGAAACTTGAGCCAATTTTTGTTGGCTAGAGTGATTTTCATTTGATGGATGTGATATTGGCTAGAGTTAAGATTTTCTGGGTAGAGTCTAGGCCAAAACTCCAGTCAAATGAAGTTGGCTAGAGTCAGAATAAGTCGTTGGCTCGAGTTAGACATGTTGGCTTGAGTCAATTTGGACATATTCTCCACAGACACGTTTTTTCAATGAAAAGTTTGATAAAAACATTTTTTTTCTTATTCATAGATATTATAATAAGTTAGTAATCATCAAACCAAACCTTTGAAGCTAACAATCTCAGCATAGGATAGTCGGTATATTCTTCTTTTTCTGAGCGAATTTGGCATCAGTGTAATTTAGGCATCAGTGTAATTTGCTTATGCTTTCTGCCTTGATATAGCTCCAAATAGGCAAACCACCCATGATCATAAATATCTTCAAGTATTATTTCTAATGCAAAGAGAATTAGCTCCAAACTCATTGTATTCTATCCCTTAGCATAAGATTCTTCTTGACCAGCGTTTTTGCATCGTTCAGAACTGACCGTCCACTTTCGAGGGCAATATCTCCCTGGTCGGAACTCCGTTTTGGTTGATTCAAATCTTGATTGAAAGCCCTTTGAGTCTAGTTTCCAATGGCATCAGTTTCATCTCATTTGGATTCTCCATTCATGATATACACTCAAAATACAGAAGGTGGGTCTGGTGTGTGACGCTGATGTTACTGTCATCTTCAACAATTCATAGCTCTTTCATTTCATCTGACCTTCTTTGGACTTTAATTTTATATCAAAATAATGTATTGGAAGTCTATTTTCCATAAAAATTGGTTTCACCTCAATCGGACTTCTGGTTTGAGAGATATCGATGAATTACAGAGGTCGCCACCAAACGCGAAACAGAGAGAACAGAGGTGCTGAAAAACATTTTTGGCTCGAGTCAATCTTTGCTGGCTCGAGTTTTGAGTCAAACTCGAGGAAAAATTCCCTGGCTCGAGTTTGTGCTTCCTGTGGCTCGAGTTTTGACTTCCTGGACCTTGATTTTGCTTGTTTTAACTCTGAATTGATCCATTCCAACTTCCATATGATCTTGGAGACTTCTAAAGTCGATCTAAGCAAGTTCTTCCATCTTCCATCTTCCATCTCCCATCTTGATCATACTTCATCATTTGAACTTCACATCTTCTTTGATTCACTTTCTTTCTTCTTCTTCCTCTAAATAGATACTTCTTTGTTGATATTCTTCTAAATCATTCTTCATAAATAAACTTCACATCTACATTAAATATAAGAGTTAACCAAAGTAGAAGATAAATGAAGTATAGAAATTTTCTCCTCTTAATAGATAAGCATATTTGTCATCATCAAAACTAAGCATAACTAACATTCTCCCCTTTTTGATGATGACAAATACTTTAAGAAAAATATGTATGAATATGAAAATACATTAAGCCCGGCATATTTTTCTTGCCCTTCTCTCCCCCTTATTTGTCATTAGCAAAAAGATTGAAATGAAGAAGAAATACTGGTGGAGAGGAAAATATGAAGACAAGTTAGAAATGACTTTCTCTTTAATCATATGTCAAGAAAATAATTTTCTCTCCCCCTTTTTGAAAGTATTTGGATTTTCAATATGATGCAATTTGGAATGTTTTTATGAAAACAAATTTGAGAGAATTTGGAGAGGTTTTCAAGAAATCTTTCATACTTAAAGCGCATATAGATATGCAAAATTTACTAAATATAAAAAGATAAAGTTCAGAAATGCTCATGTAGGTTCTGCAAATTGATGAATGATCGATGAAGCCCATTAGCTTTGAGATCTGTGATGTGCTCTGAATAGCCTTTGAGATGTGAAATAAGACTAAAGTACTAGCTTCTTGAATTATATCTCATCTGAATGAATATGATCAGTACTTCAGCTTCCATCCTTTGTCTTTTCTTTGTAGAGCTCTTCATAAAGCATATCTCAACTTCAAAGATGGAACGTGAAAGCATTTTTCCTCAACCTGATAGCTTCTCCTTGTAGTGCATTAAGGAACATCCTTGCACAAAACGAAATCTCCTACTACAAATTGAAAACCTTTCTTTGAAAAAGAGATTTGTTAGTGTATACCAATTGTAATTACGTAGTGTGATACCTTTAATGTGGCATTACATGGTAACTCAGCCGCTAATTTTACTCATTGCCTTACGGCCTATGCAGCCAACTATCAAAATATTCCTTTCTATATGATATTTTCAAGTTAAAATAATGAAAGGAAAATATGATATTAACTCATCATCAAAACTAATACAAACATAGTGAATGCAGATGAGTATGTTGAAGAGGGTTTTCTTCAAATAAAGGAGATGAGCTTTAAGATAGAAAACATAGGTGAAGGTGAAGCATGACTAAAAATATGAAGCACCCTTTAATGATACCAAATAATAATGTGATATCATATGTTATGAGGTTTGGAGTTATCTCTGCTCAGAGAACACAACATGGTATCTTAGAATTAAGAACTTACAAGTTCACTTGGGTGGACTTGAAATTGTTGGTATGAAGAAATCACTTATGCTTTCTATGATGATAAAAGAGTTTAAAGCATAAGGATCATTTTAAGAAAATGAGTGTGCTCAGGCTAAATTTCATAAAATAAGATGGAATGAATAAAATCAAGTTAGCCTAGCAAGAATATGATTTATGCATACTACAATACCTCACTTAAGTAATATTGTAATTACTCAAGTCATAATCGATCATTTAGATTCATCACTGGCTAGCCACTTTCTGATGATGTGATCAATACTGAGGATCTCCCAGATTTGATGCATACGGATGAGTTTCTTGAAGCTTTGTTGACCAATTCACAGAGCTGCATAATCTTTTCATTCACAAAAGTGACGAACTTCAATATTTTTGTGGTAAGCTCAGTGTAGGATTGTTGAAGTTCCTTTTCCAGATAGCTTGATTGGTTACTCATGTGATGTCATGACTCTGTAACCATTACTTGTTGTTCACAGGAGAGGACCTTACAAGCTTATCTTCCTCTGTTTATCCTTATTTTCCAATGCAAGAACAGAGGATCCTGCAAAACAAATATATGCTCTTTGGTACTCAATTTTTCTTGAGTCCACACAAGATTAGACATAGTAACTCGTATGCTCTTATAATTTAACCATATAGTATTTGAGCAAAGAGCAATCATAGATCAAATCATAATTTCACCCATTCAAATAAGTTCAAGCCAATGAATAATAAAGGGTAACAACTAAATGATGCCAAAAATGTTATTTCTCAATGACAATTTGTAAATATACTTTATGTAGAAAAGATGTCATTGATAAATATGCATGTAAGTTTAATCAAAGAGCATAAAACAATTTATCCATCAACTGATCTGGCTCGAGTTAACCTGTATGCACTCGAGTCAGTTTACTTTGAAAAACAAATCTTTCACAAAGTTCAACTCGAGTCACCCAACACTAACTCGAGTCATTCACAATACAGGTACGTTTCGACTTAGTTTAAAAAAACTTGACTCGAGGCATGAACCCGAAACTCGAGTTATTTTGACAGCAAATGTGACAAAAGCTCTTTGATTCAAGTTTGATAAAGTTGAAAGCAACTTTTACTTGAATCATTAACCACATTTTTGGAACATGTTTAGAATTGATGCTCACTCTAAACATGGTGGAAATCAACAGTTTAAAGAGTATATTAGAATGTATCAGAATGTTTCAGACTTGGAGAACATGTTGAACATTGAAGTTGTTGAAAAATTTTCCCAAAAGCAAAAGTCATAAGGAAAACGAATTATATATAGGCACAAAATGACAGGAGACAATCTTGCCTATTAGAATAGAGTCTTGAAATATATGGACATTCAAGGCAAGAATTTGAATATAGTTACTCAAAAATGGATGAAGACAAATTTGATGTGTTTGAGTAACACAATGACTACTAGGATTCATGAAGCTCATACTCATTAGTCCAAATGACTAGAGTTCCAGAATATTATCCTAGTAAGTTATTCCACCATTCAATGCACTAATGAACATTTATAAAGTTTGGAATAACTTGGCCAATAAAAATTTATGCAGTAGACATAACACTCACAAATTGAATTCTTTTATAGGAGATAAGCTTGAAACTCATGATCAACTTGTTAGACATGAGGTCCAACTACTTAGAGAATAAATAATGAGGAGATCAAGCACAATGAATATTGAAGATCAGTATATGAATATGAGGGGAAAAATTCTAGAGGACATATTTGATTTGAAGCATATCTGACAATCAATATACAGTATCAACTTCAAATTTTGAAACACCATTTGAGTGCAATAAAAGTATGAATGCTTTTCAAAATATTTGTATGCATTTTCATAAAACAGAGAGTGCATTGAAATCCAAAACAAATTTTAAAATTGTGCAATTTAAAGATATAAACTCAGAAAGTTATACACAAATTCACTTACGGTCCATTTAGCAATCTGAAAAACATTTTGAAAAACATAAATGATTGATTGCTAATGGAATGCAATGATGGACAAGTATTTATTACCTAATTATGAATTTCATATACACACAGTAGAGGGTAAGATTAGATATCACCATAATTCCTCTTGTCCTTGTAATAGCTTGTTTGATTAAGATAGATTGATGTAGATATCTCCTTGTTCACCATCAACAAGCAACATAGCTTATTCAGCTTCCTCAAGAGTCGAATTATTTCTCTATGTAGTTGCTTTCTTGAGAAGCTTTCTTTGATCCTACAAAACCGTATAAGTCTTTTTCTCTCTTGGTATCCATCCTTGCTTGGATCCAATCATTGTTAGCATGTAGGAATAAAATCATATGTTCTTAAGATTACAATCAATTCAGAACAGTTGAGCACAATGAATTAATCATGACTTTACGATAAAAGAATTACTTTCTTTTCAAATCATGATGTATGCATAAAGAATTAAACTATTGAACATTGTGATCCCTTTGTAAATAAATCTATTAAATGAATTTTTAAGGGATGTGAAACACTCAATTTCAAAATAGTTTGCAATTCTCATTCCTAAGGTTACAAAATGTAAAACCTCTATATAATTCAGATAATAGCGTAAGAAGTTTTACCAATGGATACCTTTACCTTAGGTACTTGGAGGATTAGCTTTGCTTACCCACTGATTCTTCATATATTTTCTTGTGGTTGTCAGCAAAGCTCTCTCAAAAGATCTAGACTCCAATAGTCTTTTGTTTGATAGTTGAGAGATTCTCCTCTTCATGTTCTCCTCAAGATAATTGAACGGTACTCTATGGTAATTCGTTCTTGAGGTAGAAGGTAGTCCTCTTGCTTGTAACCATTGCTTCTTATGATTTGACCTTGTAGTTCTAGCAATGTGTGCCCCGAGAGTTCTCTTGCTAGATGCTATGATCTTCTTCATTGGTGCATGAGAAACTCTTGGCTTCTTGTTCATCTTCTTTGTACCCTTATGTCCATTGATCTTCAAATCATCCTGTACACATAAAGCACTAGATGGACATTTTGGTACCCAGTTATACTTGGGTCCTTTACTATTAGTATTGGACCTTGCTTGTCCTTTAGGAACCCAAACATATTTACTTCTCACATTATAATTTCTTCTAACATAGCATGTATGAGAAATATGTCCAGACTTTCCACAATAATTGTAAATAATATGATGATATGAATTATGTAGGGATGGAAATAGGTCAGGCCAGGCTTTGGCTAAATAGGCCTGAGCCTGTAATGGTGGTAGAAGGCCTGAGCCTGAACGCAGGCCTTTTTTTAGGCTCAGGCCTGAGCCTTCATAAGGCCTGGTCGAGCTTGAAGCCTTTTTAAAGGCCTACTTACAATGTAGGCCTTTAAAAAGGCCTCATATTGTAGGCCTTGGAGGCCATAAATAGGCTTTTGTATAGTTTGAACCTATCAAAACTATATAAATATAAGCTTTTAGTAGAATATAAGAATAAAAAATAAAAAATATTATATTATTTATATTATATAAATATAATTATATTTATTTAATGTGTAAACAGGCCAGGCCTGAAGGCTTACAGGCCAGGCCTTAATAAAATAGGCCTGGCATATTTACACATTTAGGCCTTTAAATAGGCCTTGGCCTGGCCTTTTTAACAAACAAGCCAGGCCTGACCAGGCCCTAAACAGGCCAGGCTGTAGGCCGCCTGATAGGGGCCTGGCCTATTTCCACCCCTAGAATTATGAGATTCTATGCAAGTCTTGTGTTGATCATCAGAGTAAGTATTCGAATAAGCTTGATTTGAACATTCTTTCTTCCCAACAAATTTTCCAGCAATATTTTTGAAAACATTTTTTCTTTTCACACTAGAATCAATGACCGGTTGAAAGACAATTTTATGCAAATATTCAAAATCATTTTTCTTAACTGCATAGAAAGAATTCGAACTTTTTACCATAATAACATCTTGACCTTCAGGTAAAGATTCATTGTAATCGTGTATCATCAGCTCTTCTTGGGAATCCTCATTCTCTTGTTCTTTCATGTTGACTGGATCATGGAAGTGTTCAAAGATTCTCCTTCTTCATTCTCAACTTCCAACTGTTCACCAATTGTGGATATACAGCTTATAGTTTCAAATGAACTGTCAACACTATCAAGTTCAACATATTTGTTAGAAGCATATATAGAATCAAGAGTGTCCCAAATATCTTTAGCACTAGAGCAATATTTGATTTTCTCAAAATCATTTTCGGTCAAAGCACTGTATAGGATTTTTATTGCTCTAATGTTCAACGAAAACGTTTTCTTTTCCTTCTCTGTCCAATCCTTTCTTGGTTTGAAATCAAATACATTTATAAAAACATTCCACATATCAAAATCAATGCATTTTATAAACGATGTCATTCTAGCTTTCCAAACCCAAAAATCTATATCTTTGAAAAGCGGTGGAACAGTATAATCAAAACCTTCCGAAAATGAACAACACCCAAAGTCAGCCATTAATAACTCTTGAGACTGTTAAGTCCTTTAAACAAGAACCCCGCTCTGATACCAAATGAAGGTGGAATATCACCTAGAGGGGGGTGAATAGGTGATTACAAAATTCTTTCGCTAATTACTCAATCACCCACACAATAGATATAAATCAAGGCAAAGTAGAGATAGAGAAGAGGAAATTGACACAGAGAATTTATACTAGTTCGGTCCAACTCTTGACCTACATCCAGTCCCCAGAAACACTCCGGGATTTCACTAACTTACCCAGAAACACTCTGGATTTCACTCACCCAGACACTCTGGGATTTTACACTTGCCCAGAAACACTCCAGGACTTTACAATCTCACCCAGAAACACTCCAGGACTTTACACTTGCAATTACACACTCTGAGATGATCATTTCCCTAGGACGCACTCCCCCTTACAAGTTGTAATTGTATTCCCTTACTTAAGGTTCCACAACCTTAAGATTTACAGATAATCTCCTCACTGAGTAAATAAATGAATAAACACTGAAGTACTTAATTGATCATCTCACTCTCTACTGTAAACTACATATACATTGAGAAACAGAGAGTAGGTGTATGTGTGTACAGAGTGTTGGCATTTTGAAGATGCAAGCTCGTGTTCTCAGCTCTTCTATTTTGAATGCTTCTGCCTTTATAGTTGATGAAGAACATTGAGTAATTCATCCAGGTTGAATATGATCGTTGAGAGCGTATATGACCGTTGGAGCTATTCGACCGTTGGAAAAATATTACGGTTGAAGCTTCTGACGTCATCATCCACTTTTTGATAATCTGATGTTAATCCTTCTTTGATCATCCGAAACTTGCTAACAAATATGATTAATAGCATTGAGAAGTATAGCAAGTAGAAATCAATTGACAACAGTCATTTTGATTTCTCGGAGACGTTACTGCTACTGATATGACCGTTGGAGCTTCTGTTGATTTTTGGTCGTTGAGATTGATCTGATTTAATCACCTGGAACTTATACATAAATGATATAAATAATGTTAAGAAGTAGTATAAGTTCTTTTGGAATCCATCTGGATGTTCTAAGACTGTACGCTTTGAAAAACGTCTCTAACAACATTGATTCATTGCAATTTAGTAATAATCCATATAATACTCTTCTGAAACTCATTAACAAACTTGTTAAATGCAATTTGAATAAGTAATGAGAGAGGATAATCAACCTATAACCCAAAATCGAAGATTAATCGAAGTCTGGAAAAAAGGATTTTTCGATCTGAACATTTTGGCACGAGTCACTTAATTTGGCTGGAGTCATTTTTGTAAGTGAGAGTGGTTTGGCTCGAGTCAAAATCGTTTGGCTAGAGTCTGAAGCAAGACTGGAGGTATTTTTCGCTGACTGGAGTTAATTCTTTATAGTGGAAGAGGCTTTGGCTCGAGACAATTTATTTTGGTGGGCTGAAACTTGAGCCAATTTTTGTTGGCTAGAGTGATTTTCATTTGATGGATGTGATATTGGCTGGAGTTAAGATTTTCTGGCTAGAGTCTAGGCCAAAACTCCAGTCAAATGAAGTTGGCTAGAGTCAGAATAAGCCGTTGGCTCGAGTTAGACATGTTGGCTCGAGTCAATTTGGACAGATCTCCACAGACACGTTTTTTCAATGAAAAGTTTGATAAAAAAATTTTTTCTTATTCATAGATATTATAATAAGTTAGTCATCATCAAACCAAAATTTTGAAGCTAACAATCTCAGCATAGGATAGTCGGTATATTCTTCTTTCTGAGCGAATTTGGCATTAGTGTAATTTGCTTATGCTTTTTGCCTTGAAATAGCTCCAAATAGGCAAACCATCCATGCTCATAAAGATCTTCAAGTTTTATTTCTAATGCAAAGAGAATCAGCTCCAAACTCATTGTATTCTATCCCTTAGCATAAGATTCTTCTTGACCAGCGTTTTTGCATCGTTCAGAACTGACCGTCCACTTTCGAGGGCAATATATCCCTGGTCGGAACTCCGTTTTGGTTGATTCAAATCTTGATTGAAAGCCCTTTGAGTCTAGTTTCCAATGGCATTGGTTTCATCTCATTTGGATTCTCCATTCATGATATACACTCAAAATACAGAAGGTGGGTCTGGTGTGTGACGCTGATGTTACTGTCATCTTAAACAATTCATAGCTCTTTCATTTCATCTGACCTTCTTTGGACTTTAATTTTATATCAAAATGATGTATTGGAAGTCTATTTTCCATAAAAATTGGTTTCACCTCAATCGGACTTCTGGTTTGAGAGATATCGATGAATTACCAGAGGTCGCCAGCTGAAACGCGAAACAGAGTAGAACAGAGGTGCTGAAAAACATTTTTGGCTCGAGTCAATCTTCTTGGCTCGAGTTTTGAGTCAAACTCGAGGAAAAATTCCCTGGCTCGAGTTTGTGCTTCCTGTGGCTCGAGTTTTGACTTCCTGGACCTTGATTTTGCTTGTTTTAACTCTGAATTGATCCATTCCAACTTCCATATGATCTTGGAGACTTCTAGAGTCGATCTAAGCAAGTTCTTCCATCTCCCATCTTGATCATGCTTCATCATTTGAACTTCACATCTTCTTTGATTCACTTTCTTTCTTCTTCTTCCTCTAAGATTCTTTGTTGATATTCTTCTAAATCATTCTTCATAAAAAACTTCACATCTACATTAAATATAAGAGTTAACCAAAGTAGAAGATAAATGAAGTATAGAAATTTTCTCCTCTTAATAGATAAGCATATTTGTCATCATCAAAACTAAGCATAACTAACATTGTGATACCCGATCCTCTTATTTCTCAACTACTAAAAGAACAATTAATAATTAATTCCTAAAATCTCTAACTTTCCATAACTTCCATTCTCACACTAATCATGTACTCTATCAATACTTCCCCCTTGAGATTCGCCTTGTACTCAAGGCAAGACAAAAGTGACAGCCTTCTGTTGGTAAGGCTAACTTACTTTCCTGTACTGGGTCTAAAACAAAAATTCTTGGTATTGGACGAACTTCCATTCCCTATTTAGGATCTAAAATCTGTCTCAATGATGTTTTACTTGTGCCTCATATTGCTAAGAATTTACTAGGTGTCCATGATAGCGACCCAAATCACTATGGATTAATTTATTCTAGAAAAAATAAGTGTCTTAAAATAAATTAGGAATTAATTTATTAATCAAGTCTATTTTGATTATTTTTTATTATTAGAGTCTGTTTTGATCATCTTTTATTATTATCCTCTATTATTATCTTTAGGAAATAAGTGGAATATCACAACTAGATAGATTTAGTTGTTAGGATTTAGATTATTGGTTATCTATTTGAAATTCCTATTAGAGTCTCTCTATGTAAACCTATTCCTATTTATTTGGCTCTTAGCCTATCAATAAGATGATCGAATATTCAGAAAGTAAATCAGTAGTGGAGATTCTCCTGGACTGTTCTTATAGAATTAGTGAGATACTCGCTTATTCTATAAAACAAATGCGGTTCTTAAAGAGATAGTGAGATCCTTGCTTCTCTTTAAAAACAAAGTAAATCTATTTTCCCGTTTATTTCTAGAGTTCTCTTTACATTCTCATTCACATTTAACCTTCCCATCAACTTATTTAAATGTTGATGGGAAGGTTAAATGTGAATGAGAATGTAAAGAGAACTCTGGAAATAAAAGGAAAAATAGATTTACTCTGTTTTTAAAGAGAAGCAAGGATTTCACTAGCTCTCTAAAAACATCCTCTATTTTATAGAATAAGCGAGTATCTCACTAATTCTATAAGAACAGCCGAGAAGAATCTCCATTACTGATTTACTCTCAAAATATTCGACCATCTTATTGATAGGCTAAGAGCCAAATAAATAGGAATAGGTTTACAGAGAGAGACTCTAATACGAAATTCAAATAGATAACCAATAATCTAAATCCTAACAACTAAATCTATCTAGTTGTGATATTCCACTTATTTCCTAAAGATAATAATAAAAGATAATCAAAATAGACTCTAATAAGAAAAGATAATCAAAACATACTCAATTAATAAATTAACTCCTAATTTATTTTAAGACGCTTATTTTTTCCTAGAATAAATTAATCCATAGCAATTTGGATCGCTATCAGTCCATCATCAGCTTGTCTCCAACAATCCTGTATCAATTTTATTTACTAATGAAGGTTGTTTTGTGAAGGACAATCAAACAGGGCGCCTCTTGATTAAAGGACCTTGAAGGGACGAACTATACCCAATGAATAAAGTGGATTTCAAGGCCAATATTGATGTAGCTTCACTGAATGATGAAGAGTTTCTGACTTGGCATTATAAGTTTGGCCATCCAAGCAATAAAGTTCTATAACAAGTGCTAAATAATTATAAAGTCAAAGTTAACATTCGTGATAGTTTTGTTTGTGAGGCTTGTCAATATGGCAAATCTAGAAAATTACCTTCCCCAAATCTTTGTTTCATGCCTCCTCACCTTTTGAGCTTGTTCATACTGATTTATGGGGACCCTCACCTAAACTGTTTGTTCATAGATATCGATATTATGTTCATTTTGTTGATAATTTTAGTAGATATACTTGGTTATATCCTCTCAAACACAAAGGAGAAACTGTTAGTTCTCTATATGTTTTGATGATTAATAACAATTGTAAACATGTACGAATGCTTTTAAAATGACAAAAGAGTCAATATCACTTTGTCACCGCAAAACTCGAGCCTGACTAATCAAACTCGAGTTTTTCGCAAACAGAGAGCTCTTCGGATATTTTCAGCATAACGAACTCGAGCTGAGTAAATAGACTCGAGCCTAAACCCTCATGATATAAATAAAGAGTTTACAAAAACAAGTAAACTCGAGCTGTATAGACAAGCTCGAGTTTTCCCATGGCGGGAAGTTTTCTAATTAAATTGAATCTCTTTAAACTCCGAGTTTATTCTTTTTGAGTAGAGTTCACTTGTTTCTATGGCTATAATTTAATGAACACTCGAGCCCAAGTATATGGACTCAAGCCTAATAGAGAGCTCCCAAGTTTTCCCTTCTTTGCAAACTCCAGAGTTTAAGCACAAACCTCCAGTTCACTTCAATAAGTCATAGAATAAATTAAGTTGAACTCGAGCCTAAGAATAATGAACTCGAGCCCTTCATCTGAAGAAAGAAAAGCAAGTGTACAAACTCGAGTTTATACTGTGCTCCAGTCCACTCTAATCGAGCACCAAAACTCTTAGGCATGAATAGTGTTAAACTCGAGCCTAAACACTAATGGACTCGAGCACGCTTAACTTGAGAGATATTACTCCAGTGTTATTCGACAAAAGCTTAGAGAATATTCGAACTCGAGCCTACCTTAGTGAACTCGAGTTCACATGGTGAAACAGAATACAAACTCCAGAGTTTACATCAAACTCCAGAGTTTGCTATCTCAGAAGATAAACCAGGCACTCTAAAAAGCCTTACGAACTCGAGCCTGACTTAGAGAACTCGAGTTTAAGACGGAAGCAAAAATGATCGTTACTGATTTCATCCTGATTCTTTTGAACTGCAAAACTTACCATGTTTATACGAATTGATGGCATTTATTTAGTGTATTCAAACGTATTTAACTACTCTATATTGAGAATGTTTCGGTATTAAAATCGATCAAACGAATCATTAACACGAAGAATCGAAGAATGATTTCACGCGTCCAGGAATTGAATCGGCTGAAGTTCAGGACCCAACGGCTATAATCCTCATCAAACTGAATTTCAATTGAAGAACATACTAAGTTGAGAAGTAACGGTCACATTGCAACTCACCACTATATAAAGAGCTGATTACAAACTTAGAACAACACCGAAAGATCAAGCAGAAACGAAAAGCAAGCTCAAGAATTCTTATACATTCAGTTTTCTTTCTGTATTGTATTTTGATATACAAAGAGCCTCAGTGTTTATCATTACCTTCTCTGTGAGAGAGATTATATTCAAATTATTCATTCATTGTAAAAGATCTCAAGTCAAGGGGACTTGGAGATTGGGATTTGAGTACAACTTGTAAGGGGGAGTGTATCCTAGAGAGGATAATCCTTGAGTACAGAGTGTGTATCCGAGTTAAAGTGATAGTAGAAAAACCCGGAGAATCGGGACTGGACGTAGGTCAAGAATTTAGACCGAACCAGGATAAACTTTACGTGTCAAGCTCTTCTTCCCTATCTCTTTACGTTTAGCTTCAGCTTGGGTGCAAAGTTATTATAAAAGTTTTAAAATCCCCAATTCACCCCCCTCTTGGTGATTTCCTTTCGTTTTCATTTGGTATCAGAGCCAGGTTGTCAATTTGAAGGATTAACATCCTAGACACAAAGATCCAATGGAAGGAATTCTACCAGATGGAGCCTCAATCAACCGTCCTCCAGGTTTCAATGGAGAACACTACTCATTCTGGAAGGCTAAGTTCAGGGTCTATGTAATGGCCTCTGAGTTTGGTTTGTGGAGGGTCTTTGAAAAAGGAAACTATGTTCCTTCCTCGGTTGTAGCCGACATCGAACTCCCAAGAAAGAAGAAGAGTACGATGACAATGATAAAAAACAAGTCACTCTCAACATGAAGGCAATTCATATGCTCCAAAGTGCTCTTGGCCAAAAAGAGTACTTGAATCTGCACTTTGCCATCTGCTAAGCAAATGTGGGATGCTCTTGAAATAGCTCATGAAGGAACAGTGCGATCAAAGAAAATCGTATCAATACTCTCATGATGAATACGATCTATTGCGGATGAAGACCGGAGAATCTATTGGTGAATTTCAACTCAGATTCACTCACCGATCAATCAACTCATTGCCTTGGGAAAAGAATATGAACAACCTGCCCAAGTGAGGAAAATACTAAATATTCTCACCAAGGAATGGGAAGCCAAGGTCACCGCAATTGAAGAATCTCGAGGCGAATCAATGGCCTCCGTGGCGGCACTATTTGGCGACCTTTACGAATATGAGGGAAGATCAAATTCAAAAAGGGACTAAATGATATCAATGTCAAGAACAAGGGAATAGCTCTTAAAACCATCAAAGAAGCTAAATCAGATGACGATGAAGAAGATGAAGATGAAGATGGTGAGCTAGGAATGATGGTCCGAAGATTCAAAAAATTCTACAAAAAGGACCAATCTCACAGAAGGTTTCACAAAGGAAATTCTAGCACAGAAACTAAGAAACCAATTATATGCTATGAATGTGAGAAACCTGGCCACATCAAATCAGAATGTCCGCAGCTGAAAAACAAAGAAAAGAAATTCAATAAGTTCAAGAAAAGAGCTTATGTATCAGCTATATGGGGCAACGGCTCATCGATGAAGATGAAGCGAGAAGAGGAACAAAGTGCCAATCTACGCCTTGTGGCTCAAGAGGAATCGGACAACGAAGAGGTAAGTAATCTGATTTACCTTATGATGAATTATCTTCAACATATGATTCTCTTTATACCGAGTTTAAGAAAAGCGCAAAAGAGCTCTTACTTTCAAAAAGAAAAATCAAACTATTAGAAGAACAAGTTCAAACGATTTCTACACCTATCTCTACTTGTGAAAAGGAAAACTCTACTTGTTCTAATCATGATACAAAACCAACTTATAATGAATTGTTTACTGAATATAAACTTGTTCAAAATGAATTTGATGAACTTGCTGAAAAATACTTTGGTTTAAAAAGGAAGAATACAACACTTGAACAACAAGTAGAAAATCTTTCAGAAAATCTCATATGTGATGAATGTTCTATTCTGAAAAAGAAAAATGAATACCTTACAAAGACTCTTGAAAAATTCACTAGAGGAAGTGAAATGCTTGAGGTAATTTTGAAACAACAAAGATTTACAAATGACAAATCAGGAATTGGTTACAAACCTGATTATGACAAAAAGAAAGGCAAAAGAAACATGGACAAAGATCTTACATGAATTATTTTCAAAAATCTGTCCATACCTCAAATCCTTTTGCACATTGCAATTATTGTAATAGAAAAGGTCATACTACTTCTTCATGCTTTCATAAGAAAGATAGATCAATCAAACCCGTAGGAAACTATCAATGGGTGCCTAAGGGATCCTATATGATTCCTAAGACACAAACTAACCCAAAAGGACCCAAAGAATATTGGGTACCTAAAAGATGATATATCTTCTTATGCAGATTTGTCTTAGAGCATCAAATCCCAATAAGTGGTACATTGACAGTGGATGCTCAAGACATATGACTGGAGACCAATCCAAATTTGCTTCAATCAAACATAAGGATGGTGGCAAGGTAACATTTGGTGGAAATGAGTCGGAAGAATTGCTGGCATTGGCAAAATTGGAAATAGCAATGGACCTCAAATCAAAGATGTTTATCTTGTGGATGGATTATGTCACAACCTCCTCGGTGTGAGTCAAAGCACGGACAAAGGAAACCTAGTCATCTTTGATTCGAAGAATGTTTGATTGTAAGTAAGGATGCTCTCTCTTTAGAAAGTATTAAATCCAAAGCATTATTCAGAGCTCCAAGAGAAGGTAATTGTTATACTCTTAATCTGTCTAAAAACAATTCGATTCGAAAAATGTTTTGTTGGTAACTTAGATGAAAGTTGGTTATGGCATAAACGTTTAGGACATGTCAATATGATTCAACTTGATAAACTACAGAAAAAGGAATTGGTTATTGGTTTACCAAAACTTTCTTTTAAAAATGATATGATTTGTGATGCATGTCAAAAAGGTAAACAAACCAAATCTTCTTTCAAGTCGAAAACAGAAATATCAACTAATAGACCTCTTCAATTACTCCATATGGATTTAGTTGGACCAGCTAGAGTAAAGAGCCTTGGCGGCAATCTTTATACATTAGTTATAGTAGATGATTTCTCAAGATTTACATGGGTCATTCTTTTATCATCAAAAGATAAAACATTTGATCAATTTATTGTGCTGCTTGTTACATATCAAACAGGGCATATCTCCGAAAGAAATTGGACAAAACTCCCTATGAACTCTACAAAGGAAGAAAACCCAACTTAGCTCACTTACATATCTTTGGATGTAAATGCTTCATCCACAATAATGGTAAGGACAGCTTGGGGAAATTTGATTCCAAAGTCGATGAAGGTATATTCTTGGGTTATTCAAGTAGAAGTAAAGCATATAGAGTTTATAATACTCGTAATCACACCGTTGAAGAATCTATGCATATTGTTTTACGTGAAACTAAATCTAACAAGTCCTTGGATGATGATGATGATTCTCTGTAACAAACCAAACCTCTATTTCAACAAATACGGAAAAAGATTTGCAAGATGATTCTCAAACCGAAAAACATTGTGAAAATGCTTATGAAAACAGTGTTCAAACTCAACCAAAATCATGGAGATACGGTAGGAGTCATCCTCTGGATCAAGTGATAGGTGATGCAAATCAAGGAGTAAGAACCGAGAAAAAGCACTTTGAATGAAGTTACTTTTTCAGCTTTCATTTCGAAAATTGAACCCTCTAAGATTGATGAAGCTTTCAGACAATGATTGGGTTATAGCAATGCAAGAGGAATTACATCAATTTGAAAGAAACCAAGTTTGGGACTTGGTGCCCAGACCTAAAGACCATCCGGTCATTGGTACTAAATGGGTATTCAAAAATAAATGTGATGAATCCGCCATAATCATTCGAAATAAAGCAAGGCTAGTTGCAAAAGGCTATAATCAAGAAGAAGGAATTGATTATGAAGAAACTTATGCTCCAGTAGCAAGATTGGAAGCTATAAGAGTTCTTCTAGCCTTTGCTTGTGTTAAAGGATTCAAACTTTTTCAAATGGATGTAAAATCCGCCTTTTTAAATGGTTTTATACAGGAGGAAGTTTATGTAGAACAACCTCCAGGTTTTCAAAATGAACATCATCCGGATCATGTTTATCACCTCAAGAAAGCCTTATATGGCCTTAAGCAAGCTCCTAGAGCTTGGTATGAGAGGTTAAGCACTTTCCTTCTTGATCAAGGATTTGTTAGAGGAAAAGAGATACAACTCTCTTTATAAAGAAGAATAAACTTGGTGATGTATTAATAGCTCAAATTTATGTTGATGATATTATTTTTGGTGCTACTAATGATACTATGTGTGAAGCATTTGCCAAGACAATGCAGGGAGAATTTGAAATGTCCATGATGGGAGAACTTAATTACTTCCTTGGACTTCAAATCAAGCAACGCCATGATGGAATCTTCATTTCCCGGACCAAGTATCCGAAAGATCTATTAAAAAATATGGTCTAGCCGATTGTAATGGAGCAGATACTCCAATGAGTTCAACCGCAACTCGGATGCTGATGAAAAGGGGACTAACTTCAACATCACTAAGTATAGAGGAATGATTGGATCATTACTCTATCTTACGGCAAGTCGTCCGGACATTCAATTCGGTGTTGGAATGTGTGCTAGATTCCAATCTGCCCCATGGAGTCACATCTTGAACATGTTAAAAGAATTTTTAGATATCTTGCCGATACAAAGACTCTTGGGTTATGGTTTCCCAAAGATCAACATGAACACTTAGTAGCCTATACCGATTCAGATCATGCGGGATACAAGACCGACGTAAAAGCACAAGTGGTCAATGTGAGTTCTTTGGAGGATCATTAGTGTCTTGGTTCAAGCAAAAGCGGACCACGTGGTTTGTGTCATCCACCGAAGCCGAGTATGTTGCTGCCTCAAGTTGTTGTGCTCAAGTTCTTTGGCTCAAACAACAATTGTGTGATTTGGGAGTTCATCTCAAAGAAATCCCAATTCTTTGTGACAACACAAGCACAATAAGTTTGGCAAAGAATCTGTTCAACATACTAGAACCAAACATATTGATGTCGACATCACTTCATAAGAGACCATGTTCAAAAGAAGGATGTCAAAGTCATGTTCATCCCAACTCACTTGCAACTCGCCGATATCTTCACCAAGCCACTGGCAAAAGAACAATTTGTGTTCATAAGAAGAGAATTGGGAATGGTAAATCCCAATGAGTTGTAAGTAATTCAAATGTTAGTTATGTTTTATTTTGATTATTGTCCACTAACTTAAGCATCGGAGTATGTAGATATGTTTTGTGCAGGTTGTATGTTAAAATCAAAATTCCAAACAATCGAGTGCAAGAAAAGCTGTCACAAACTCGAGCCTACCAAAGACAGACTCGAGCTCGACTCGAGCCTATTAGTGAATGGACTCGAGTTCGCGGGAGACAGAGAGCAACTCATCTCAGAAATCTTGACAGACTCGAGCCTACTAGTAAACGGACTCGAGTTCGAGGGAGACAGAGAGCAATCCACCTCAGAGAACCAGACAAACTCGAACCAACGATATGATCGACTCGAGCCTCACAAGAAATTTCAAGGGTTCACACATACACTCTTGAATTCCAGGTAAGTAACGTTACACAAACTCGAGCCTACACTTAAGAACTCGAGTTTGCGTCGATAAAATTTCTTTAAAACCCTGTCTTTTCGTCTTCACTCTATCTCTCCCTCGAGCCTAAACCTAAAAACTCTCAAAATTTCTCTCAATCTCCTCCAACGAAAACCAGAGAACATGGCGTCCAAGCGATCTCGCAACCCAAGATTCCAAATCCTCGATCCTCAAGAACCCCAAGCCGATCATCCACAAATCTCTCAACGTCCTCCCGAAGAAAATCGTTTCCAAAACGATTCAAGCATGGAATTGACAAGCAAATTCCTGGTATTCCTATTACCCAAGCCACTCCAATAACCACAGTCAAGATGAATACCTCAAAGAAAGCTTCAACCGCCGACACACCACCTCGAAGGGACAAAGAACCGATACACAAATCTCGAAAGACCTCAGCTAGTCAACCTAGCTCTCAAGCTCAATCATCCTCCCATCACCAACAACACTCTCCTCGGGTATCTAGAGAAAACCCAGCATTATTTGAAATTTACAATCATTCCTCCATCCCTAAAGGATTCTCTAGTGAGGATGTCACTCTATATGGTGAGGATGCCATACGGTTCCAAGAAAACTATGAGGCTAAGAGTTTTTGCCCTTACGTGTATGTCAATCTAGATGCTTTAAAAGAGGAATGTAACCTTGATCTTACCCACTGGCTTAGACAATTTGAACCTCTCATATCCATTAGAGCCTCATATAGTCCATCCTTTGTTAAAACCTTTTACTATTGTATGCAAAGTGATAATTTATTGGATGCGGATAGAAATTTGGTTGAGGAAAGGATTACCACATCCATTAGAGGAAAACAGATAACCATCACCGCTGCATACCTCAATTCCCTCCTCCAAATCCAAAATCCTCCTCCCGTTGCTTCTCCAAATTATACGAATAGGCAAATTTTTCACTCCTCGGACCCGATGAGCCTATACCGATCTTGTAGATATTCTCGAATTTCCCTCCAAGATCGATGCCTCCTAAGCAAAGAGCTGCTTGGTATATCTACACTAGAAACTTAGTACAAAAGGGAGGAAATTTCACTCACTTTGCCAAAAAGGACTTCCCTATTTTTGCTTCTATCATAGATCAAGTCCTCATAACATAGGAGATTGGATCTTTAAAGAGATGTTCAAATTTCGTTTCCATGGAAGAAAAACATCCCGGATACCCTTTGCCGCCTCATCTCGGTGATTATGTTTCATGAAAGGGTGCGGTATTTACCACCAATGAGAAACCCGAAAAACCAGCCAAATTTGGCCGGCATATCCTAAATTTGATGAGGATAAGCTTTGATCAAGGAAGTGATCATTCCGAGCACCCTCTAGACCTACTAGAACCAGAGCAACTCAATCTAGAGTTCAAGAAGCTCAAAGTGCACCACCTCCACCACAATCCTTTCCTCCGATTTGGATGAAAGAATAAAGACTTACATTGCCCAAGTTGTTTCGATCTTTCTTCCAAGATAGAATCTGGATTCACCAGTCAAGAAAGGATATGAGGAGTTCTCGATGCACAAGAAGATCTCATTCTTGAACATGAGATTATCAAAGATAAAGTGCAAGGTCTCGGGATCAAATTGGAGATCACTCGGTCAGCATCTCCACTCTTTTGGTGTCTATGTCCAGCCTCCATGACAAAATGGACAAAATCTTAGCAAATCAGTCCATCAATTCCGCTTGGACCTAGCTCTTCGGCACCTCCACCTTCTTCGAACCAATCCCAACCTCCATAGCCCCGAACCATCTACCCATGATCCGATTCTTCGTCCACATCTATCTCAACTCATCCTCCACTTTTCGATGATGCCAAAGGGGAGAAGAGTTGAAGTAAAGAAAGAGAAGTCAAGTTGTCAAGCAATTGTCTTTTGTTTAGATATATGTATGCTTTAAACTCTAAATGTCATTTTGTAAACCATTGAATGTTTTAGCTTATGCAATGACAATATGTGTTATGATTTATGTTAAAGTCTGCTAACTCGATAGAATCAAAGTTTAAATGTTAAAATCTGATTCTCGTGCATTTACACCGAACACTTATGCTTCAATGATTTCAAATGATCAAAACAGTGTTTTTAAAGGAGTTAATTGTTTACAAATGTTGTCATCATCAAAAAGGGGGAGAATGTTAGTTCTCTATATGTTTTGATGATTAATAACAATTGTAAACATGTACGAATGCTTTTAAAATGACAAAAGAGTCAATATCACTTTGTCACCGCAAAACTCGAGCCTCGACTAAGCAAACTCGAGTTTTACGCAAACAGAGAGCTCTTCGGATATTTTCAGCATAACGAACTCGAGCCCGAGTAAATAGACTCGAGCCTAAACCCTCATGATATAAATAAAGAGTTTACAAAAACAAGTAAACTCGAGCCCGTATAGACAAGCTCGAGTTTTCCCATGGGAGGAAGTTTTCTAATTAAATTGAATCTCTTTAAACTCCGAGTTTATTCTTTTTGAGTAGAGTTCACTTGTTTCTATGGCTATAATTTAATGAACACTCGAGCCCAAGTATATGGACTCAAGCCTAATGCTTTTGTGTAGAGTTTACTCTATGGTTTGACAAACGAAGAAGAGTTTACAAAATAGGTAAACTCGAGCCTGTTATTACAAGCTCGAGTTTTCCCTTGGCAGAGAGCTCCCAAGTTTTCCCTTCTTTGCAAACTCCAGAGTTTAAGCACAAACCTCCAGTTCACTTCAATAAGTCATAGAATAAATTAAGTTGAACTCGAGCCTAAGAATAATGAACTCGAGCCCTTCATCTGAAGAAAGAAAAGCAAGTGTACAAACTCCAGAGTTTATACTCGTGCTCCAGTCCACTCTAATCGAGCACCAAAACTCTTAGGCATGAATAGTGTTAAACTCGAGCCTAAACACTAATGGACTCGAGCCTGCTTAACTTGAGAGATATTACTCCAGGTGTTATTCGACAAAAGCTTAGAGAATATTCGAACTCGAGCCTACCTTAGTGAACTCGAGTTCACATGGTGAAACAGAATACAAACTCCGAGTTTACATCAAACTCCGAGTTTGCTATCTCGAAGATAAACCAGATACTCTAAAAAGCCTTACGAACTCGAGCCTGACTTAGAGAACTCGAGTTTAAGACGGAAGCAAAAATGATCGTTACTGATTTCATCCTGATTCTTTTGAACTGCAAAACTTACCATGTTTATACGAATTGATGGCATTTATTTAGTGTATTCAAACGTATTTAACTACTCTATATTGAGAATGTTTCGGTATTAAAATCGGATCAAACGAATCATTAACGCGAAGAATCGAAGAATGATTTCACGCGTCCAGAATTGAATCGGTGAAGTTCGGGACCCAACGGCTATAATCCTCATCAAACTGAATTTCAATTGAAGAACATACTAAGTTGAGAAGTAACGGTCACATTGCAACTCACCACTATATAAAGAGCTGATTACAAACTTAGAAGAACACCGAAAGATTAAGCAGAAACGAAAAGCAAGCTCAAGAATTCTTATACATTCGGTTTTCTTTCGTATTGTATTTTGATATACAAAGAGCCTCGGTGTTTATCATTACCTCTCTCGTGAGAGAGATTATATTCAAATTATTCATTCATTGTAAAAGATCTCAAGTCAAGGGGACTTGGAGATTGGGATTTCGAGTACAACTTGTAAGGGGAGTGTATCCTAGAGAGAGGATAATCCTTGAGTACAGAGTGTGTATCCGAGTTAAAGTGATAGTAGAAAAACCCGGAGAATCTGGGACCGGACGTAGGTCAAGAATTTAGACCGAACCAGGATAAACTTTCTGTGTCAAGCTCTTCTTCCCTATCTCTTTACGTTTAGCTTCAGCTTGGGTGCAAAGTTATTATAAAAGTTTTAAAATCCCCAATTCACCCCCCTCTTGGTGATTTCCTTTATTTTTCAGAAACAAATACCGCTTTTAAACATTTTCAACAAAATGGTTTATACTCAATCTCAAACCAAGATCAAAACTTTTCAATGTGACAATTGCACAGGGTATAAACTATTAGTTATCAATTGGTTTTGATGATAACGGACAATTCTAAACACGATTGAAGTTTGTCTTTGTAAGTTGAAAAACTTACTGTCTAAGGCAAACTCAAGTTCCAGTTTGGAAACTCGAGTTTTGGCCTGACAGAGAAATGCTCAAATTTTTATAAAGAAAGGCAAACTCGAGTTTGGGTTTGAAAACTCGAGTTTTGGCCATACAAAGAGCATTCGAGTTTTTCACAGACAAATCAAACTCGAGTTCAATTTTGAAAACTCGAGTTTTGACAAGACAGAGAGCAACCAAGTTTTTCAAAGAACTCAAAACTCTAGTTTCCATAGGAAACTCGAGTTTAGACTTTACTGAGAATTTTCCAAGATTTTCATAGTTCATGAAAACTCGAGTTTCACATAGAAAACTCGAGTTTCCATCTCCTGAGAACAATGCTCATGTCTGACCTTGTGAAAACTCCCGTGTTCAAATCAACCAAGCTTTTTCAATGTTTTCTCATAAAAGAGAAAACTCGAGTTTCTGTTTTAAAACTCGAGTTTCTGTTTTAAAACTCGAGTTTTGACCTTACAGAGAAGTTTCTAAAGTTTTCAACGAATGAGAAAACTCGAGTTTAGTTTTGGAAACTAGAGTTTTGAGCAGGCAGAGAGCTCTGCTAAATTCAATCATTTGAAAACTCGAGTTATGATTTGGAAACTCCAGTTTTAAGCTTTTGGACTAAAACATGATTTTTCATCTAAAGTCCAAAACTCGAGTTAGTCACTTAATGACTCGAGTTTTGCACTATTCACTAGGCTTGTCCAAAATGCCAAATCGCGATGTTTGTCTCTGTAAAGAGAAAACTCGAGTTTGGATTGAAAACTCGAGTTTCGGTCTTTTGCTAAAAGTTCACTGAAACATGAAAACTCGAGTTTCGAAGAACTAACTCGAGTTTCCATCGCAGAATTTGAATTTCAATTTGAATGAATTTGCACAACCTTTGTGTTTGATCTCTATACTCTATATCATCATTCATTACTATTCTTAACTATGTTTAATCAGTTTGTTAGTGAGTTTTAGATGATTTAGAAAAGATTAAATGGAGACTTAGCATAAAGCAAAAAGCATGTCAGCACATTTAATGAAAAGTGCAGAAAACTTATATGCTTTTGGACAAACATTCTCCATACGTTTTGAAGAAGTTAATGCTTGCCTTCTACATTCAGCAAACTGCTCTTCCAACGGATTAATAATCACAGAGTCAACTCTGAATTTCTACAAAGCTGAATTAACCAAAGAGTAGAGAGAAAAGTGAGAAAGAAAACTGAATGTATAAGTAACTCTTGAGCTTGCTTTTCGTTTCTGCTTTTTCTTTTCGTATTTTTCGAAGTTTGTAATCAGCTCCTTATATAGTGGTGAGTTGCTATGTGACCGTTACTTCTCAACTTAGCATGTTCTTCATTTGAAATTCAGTTTGATGAGGATTATAGCCGTTGGGTCCTGAATTTCGCTGATTAAATTCCCGGACGCGTGAAATCATTACGCCTTCGATTCTTCGCGCTAATTCAATGATTCGTTTGATCCAATTTAATACCTGAAACATTCTCAATATAGAGTGGTTAAATATATTTGAATATACTAAATGAATGCAATCAATTCGTATAAACATGGTAAGTTTTGTAGTTTAAAAGAATCGGGATGAAACCGATAACGATCATATTTGCTTTCGTCTTAAACTCGAGTTCTCCAAGTCGGGCTCGAGTTCGTAAGGCAGCTTTAGAGTATCTGGTTTATCTTGCGTGAGAGCAAACTCGGAGTTTGATGTAAACTCTGGAGTTTGTATTTTGTTTCACCATGTGAACTCGAGTTCACGAAGGTAGGCTCGAGTTCGAATGATCTCTAAGCTTTTTGTCGTATGAGCACCTGAAGTAATATTTCACAAGCTAAGCAGGCTCGAGTCCATTAGTGATTAGGCTCGAGTTTTAACCCTATTCATGCCTAAGAGTTTTGGTTACTAGAAAGAGTGGACTGGAGCACGAATACAAACTCTGGAGTTTGTACACTTGTTTTTCTTTCTTCAGATGAAGGGCTCGAGTTCATATTCTTAGGCTCGAGTTCAGCTTAGTTTATTTCATGGCTTATTGAAGTGAACTGGAGGTTTGAACTTAAACTCTGGAGTTTGTAAAGAAGGAAAACTTGGGAGCTCTCTGCCAAGGGAAAACTCGAGTTTGCAATAACAGGCTCGAGTTTACCTATTTTGTAAACTCTTCTTCGTTTGTCAAACCATAGAGTAAACTCTATACAAAAGTATTAGGCTCGAGTCCATATACTTGGGCTCGAGTGTTCATCAATTTATAGCCACAGAAACAAGTGAACTCTACTCAAAAGGATAAACTCTGAAGTTTAAAGAGATACATTTTAAATAGAAAACCTTCCCGCCATGGGCAAACTCGAGCTTGTCTATACGGGCTCGAGTTTACTCATTTGTAAACTCTTTATTATTATACCATGAGAGTTTAGGCTCGAGTTTATTTACTCAGGCTCGAGTTCGTTATGTTGAAGTAGCCTGCAAACTCGAGCTTGCTTAGTTAGGCTCGAGTTATTCGGTGACAGAATGATTTTGACTCTTTTGTCATTTTAAAACATTCATACTTGTTTACAATTGTTATTAATCATCAAAATACATAGAGAACTAACAAAAAGAAGACCAAAAACTTCATTAATCATCCTCTAATCACTCCAACGGTTATCTGAGGATTTATAACGGTCATTTAATGATCTCTACCTATAAATACAGATGCATTCAAGTCTTCTAAACAACCAATCTGTGCAAGAACGAAAATCATTAAAGTTTCAACTACTCTTTGAGTTTTCTGTTGTAAAGTATCTTTGATACATTTATTCTTCAGTGTTTATCATATCTACTCTTAGAGAGAGTTTTCTTGATTGTAAGTCATTCTTGTAAGTTATCTCAAGTCAAGGAGACTTGGAGATTGGGGTTATTGATTACAACTTGTAAGGGGGAGTAAGTTCTAGAGAGAGAATTACTCTTGAGTGCAGAGTGTGTAATCAATCTTGATAGTGAGAAATCCCAGAGAGTCTGGAGACTGGACGTCGGCCAAAGTTGTTGGACCGAACCAGTATAAATCCTTGTGTCTTGCTTCTTCTCCTTATACTCTGTTTTACCTTCAGTTTCGAATCCTTAAACAGAGCCATCGAAAAGTTTTTGAGAATCCCCAATTCACCTCCCTCTTGGTGATTCAAGCTCCTCTTTCATTTGGTATCAGAGCCTGGTTTTCTCATAAGAGCTTAACAACTCGAGAAGGATCACCATGAACGGAATTCTACTTAATGGAGCTTCGATCAATAGACCACCTGGCTTCAATGGAGAACATTACTCCTTCTGGAAGGCCAAATTCAAAGTCTTCGTTTTGGATAGTGAATATGGTCTTTGGAGGGTGTTTGAAAGAGGTGACTATGAACCAGCTACAATCGAAGATGGTGTCCGAACTCCAAATCTAGAAGAAGAGTATGATGAGAATGATCAAAGAAATATCACTCTCAACAGTAAAGCCATCCTCATGCTGCAAAGTGCTCTAAGTCAACAAGAGTACTTTCGTATTTGTACTCTACCATCAGCAAAAGCAATGTGGGATGCCTTGGAGATAGCCCATGAAGGAACAACCGGAGTCAAAGAAAATAGAGTCAACACTCTAATGACCGAATACGATCTTCTTCGAATGAAGCTCGGTGAATCCATCATTGACTTCCAGCTGAGATTCACTCATCTCATCAACCAGCTTGCTGCTTTGGGCAAGACATACGAGCAACCCATTCAAGTAAGAAAGATTCTGAATATTCTTAGCAAAGAATGGGAAGCTAAGGTTACCGCCATTGAGGAATCCCGTGGTGAATCAATGAGCTCGGTAGCATCTTTATTCGGCAGCTTGTCTGAATATGAAGGGAAGATCAAGTTCAGAAAAGGACTTGATGAGATAAATGTCAAAAATAAAGGCATTGCTCTCAAGGCGGACAAAGAAGTCAAGGAATTTGACAACGATGAAGAAGATGAAGAAGAAGAACTAGGCATGATGGTCCGAAGATTCAGAAAGTTCTTTCAGAAGGACTATGGGCACAAAAGATTCAACAAGGGTAGCACCAGCACTGAGGCAAAGAATCCTATTATCTGCTATGAATGTGAAAAGCCCGGTCACATCAAGTCGGAGTGTCCCCAACTGAAGAACAAGGACAAGGAAAAGAAGAAGTTCAATAAATACAAGAAGAAAGCCTATGTCTCGAGAATTTGGGGAGACAGCTCATCCGATGAAGATGAAGCTGATGAGAAAGAAACGGCCAATATATGTTTAGTTGCTCAAGAAGAGCAATACGAGAATGATAAAGAGGTATACGATTCTCAACCTTCTTATAATGATTTATTGAATGAGTTTGAAAAACTTGCTGAGAAATATATTGTTTTAAAAAGGAAAAATACCACTCTTGAACAGCAAGTAGAAAATATTTCTTTTCCGGAAAAACTCATTTGTGATGATTGCAATGAGTTAAAGAAAAAGAATTCTCATCTTACGAAAACTCTTGAAAAGTTTACCAAAGGTAGTGAAATGTTAAATGTGATTCTAAAAGCACAAAGATTTACAAACGATCGTTCTGGGATTGGATATAATCCCATCTTTGATAAAAAGAAAGGAAAGAAGAAGAATGGTGGAAAATCATATTTACATTATTTTCGAAAAACTGTTCATTCTTCAAATCCATTTGCTCACTGCAACTATTGTAACCGAAAGGGTCATACAACTTCATCTTGTTTTCATAAGAGAGATAGGAGAAATAAACCTGTAGGCAATTATCAATGGGTGCCTAAAGGAACCTATGTTCCTCAGACTCGAACTAACCCCAAAGGACCCAAGAAAAGATTAGTACCTAAGACTTTATCCCTTTTGATTTGCAGGTGTGTCTAAGAGCATCAAAATCCAACATATGGTATATTGATAGTGGATGCTCAAGACATATGACGGGAGATCAATCCAAATTTGCCTCAATCAAGCACAAGGATGGTGGCAAAGTAATCTTTGGTGGAAATCAATCTGGAAGGATTGCTGGAATCGGTGAAGTTGGGAACAACGATGGACCTCAAATCAAAGATGTCTACCTTGTGGAAGGACTTTGCCACAATCTTCTCAGTGTAAGCCAAAGCACTAACAAAGGTAACTTAGTTATCTTTGATTCTGAGGAATGCTTGATAGTTAGTAAGGATATTCTTTCGTTAGATAATATCAAATCAAAAGCGATTTTTAGAGCTCCTAGAGAAGGGAACTGTTATACTCTTGACATCTCTAGAGACGACTCTACATTTCAAAAATGTTTTGTCAGTAATTTGGATGATAGTTGGTTATGGCACAAGCGTCTAGCTCATGTCAATATGATCCAACTTGATAGATTACTTAAAAAGGATTTAGTGATTGGTGTTCCAAAATTACGCTTTAAAAATGAAATGATTTTTGACTCATGTAAAAAAAGGAAAACAAACTAAATCTTCTTTTAAATTGAAAAATGAGATTTCAACTTCTAGACCTCTTCAACTACTTCATATGGATTTAGTTGGACCAGCAAGAGTAAGAAGTCTTGGTGGAAATCTTTATACTTTGGTTATAGTTGATGACTATTCTAGATTTGCTTGGACTATGTTTTTGTCATCTAAAGATGAAACATTTGATCAATTTGTCTCTTTTTCCAAGAAGGTCCAAAATGAGAAAGGTTTTTCAATTTCAGGAATTCGGACCGATCATGGTGGAGAATTTGAAAACCAAGCATTTAGCGAGTTTTGTGACAATTTAGGCATTGATCACAATTTCTCAGCCCCAAGGACTCCTCAACAAAATGGTGTTGTGGAAAGAAAGAATAGAGTCCTGACCAAGATGGCTAGAACAATGTTAAATGAGAACTCAACTTCTCAAGTGTTTTGGGCTGATGCCATGAGTATGGCCTGCTACATATCGAATCGAGCCTATCTCCGGAAGAAGCTGAACAAAACTCCCTATGAGCTGTACAAAGGAAGAAAGCCAAACCTGAGTCATCTACATGTGTTTGGATGCAAGTGTTTCATCCACAACAATGGTAAGGATAACTTGGGAAAATTTGATTCCAATGCCGACAAAGGTATATTTTGGGTTATTCAAATAGGAGTAAGGCATATAGAGTTTTTAATACTCGTACTCGCATTGTTGAAGAATCTGTGCATGTTGTGTTTTGTGAATCCAAATCTAATGTGCCTTTGGATGATGATGATGATGATGAAAATATTTCGAAAAATCAATTTTATTCGAAACTACTCCAGCCTCTATTGAAAATCCTGAAAATGTTTTTTGAAGTTGATCCTCAAAATAATATAGAAAATCCTGATCAACCACAACCTAGAGCTTGGAGATTCATAAGGAATCATCCTTTAGACCAAGTGATAGGTGATGTTAATCATGGTGTGAGGACAAGAAGCAGTACTTTAAATGAAGTTACATTTTCTGCTTTTATCTCAAAAATAGAACCCTCTAAAATTGATGAAGCCCCTTCAGACAATGATTGGGAGATAGCAATGCAAGAGGAATTACATCAATTTGATAGGAATCAAGTTTGGGACTTGGTACCTAGGCCTAAGGACCATCCGGTCATCGGCACTAAATGCGTATTCAAGAACAAACATGATGAATATGCAATTATAGTCAGAAATAAGGCTAGACTTGTTGCCAAAGGCTATAATTAGGAAGAAGGAATTGATTACGAGGAAACGTATGCTCCAGTGGCTAGATTGGAGGCAATACGTGTACTCTTTGCTTTTGCTTGCATCAAAGAAATCAAACTCTATCAAATGGATGTTAAAAGTGCATTTTTAAATGGTTTTATACAAGAGGAAGTCTATGTAGAACAACCTCCTGGTTTTGAAAATGAACATCATCCTGATCATGTTTATCGTCTCAAAAAGGCATTATATGGTCTTAAACAAGCTCCACGTGCTTGGTATGAAAGACTAAGTAAATTCCTTTTAGAACAAGGATTCATTAGAGGAAAAGCTGACACAATACTCTTTATCAAGAACAACAAGCTTGATGAAATCTTGGTTGTGCAAATATTTGTAGATGATATTATTTTTTGTTCTACTAATGAATCACTGTGTGAAGAATTTTCAAAGAAAATGCAGAGTGAATTCGAAATGTCAATGATGGGAGAATTGAAGCACTTTCTCTGCCTGCAAATCAAGCAACAGAAGGATGGAATATTTATCTCACAAACGAAATATCTCTGGGATTTGCTCAAGAAGTTTGGGCTGGAGCATTGCAACGGTGCTGATACACCAATGAGCTCCACCGCTTCTCTAGATGCTAATGAAGAGAAAGGAAAAGATTTCAATATAACCAAATATCGAGGGATGATTGGTTCACTTCTCTACTTGACAGCAAGTAGACCTGATATTCAATTCAGTGTGGGCATGTGTGCAAGATTCCAATCTGCACCAAAAGAATCACATGCTGAACATGTGAAGAGGATTTTTCGATATCTCTCTGATACAAAGGAGCTTGGTCTATGGTTTCCAAAGGGTCAACAAGAATTCCTGGTTGCATACTCAGATTCTGATCACGCTGGTTATAAGACTGATAGAAAGAGTACTAGTGGTCAGTGCGAATTTCTTGGAGGCTCACTAGTATCATGGTTTAGCAAGAAACAAACCACCGTGGCTGTATCTTCAACTGAAGCCGAGTATGTTGCTGTTTCAAGCTGCTGTGCTCAAGTCCTGTGGCTAAGACAACAATTATCTGACTTGGGAGTTCACTTGAAAGAAATTCCTATCCTTTGTGACAACATTAGTACAATCAGCCTCGCGAAAAATCGAGTTCAGCACACAAGAACAAAGCACATTGATGTGAGACATCACTTTATCAGAGATCATGTGCAAAAGAAAGATATCAAAGTGATGTTCATCCCCACACATTTACAACTTGCTGATATCTTCACAAAGCCCTTAGCCAAAGAAGAATTTAATTTCATTAGAAGAGAATTGGGAATGGTAAATCCCAATGAGTTGTAAGTATTTCCTTCCATCTTAATCTTAGTTATGGTTTTGATGAATATTTGTTACTAACTTAAGCTTCGGAGTATATAGTAATGTTTTATGCAGGATGTTAAAATCCTGAAGTTTGCTGTCATAAGACGCAAACTCGAGTTTTATTTTCAAAACTCGAGTTTTATCGGGGTCCAATCGAGAATGAGTTGCTGAGCAAAATGGAAACTCGAGTCGATTAATGAATACCTCGAGTTTCAGAGAGATAGAAAGCAAGCTCTGAGTTTTTCGCGAATTGGAAACTCGAGTCATCAAATGGAAACTCGAGTTTCGGGCAGACAGAGAGCAACAC
Source organism: Acacia pycnantha (assembly GCA_025563575.1). Classification (NCBI taxonomy): domain Eukaryota; kingdom Viridiplantae; phylum Streptophyta; class Magnoliopsida; order Fabales; family Fabaceae; genus Acacia; species Acacia pycnantha. The sequence continues at coordinate 599,961 of JAMWYP010000061.1, forward strand.
ACCTGTTGAAGTATCCACAAAACTCGAGTCAGTAAGTGGAAACTCGAGTTTTGGTCGCGGAATTTCAAAAGTTCACAAAACACTTTTGAAGTCCAGGTAAGCTTTCGCGCCCTATTTAAAATTGACTGCTCATTGTTCATCCAAACTTCTCTCAAAACTCAAGTTTGCCCTAGAATTCTTCTCTGCTCTCTTCGTCTTCCTCTCTTCATTACCACCCATTTTCGAACCCTAACCTGTATCTAAGCTTCGAACCAACAATGGCTTCCAGTTCAAACTCACAAAATGCTGACTACTTCAATTTCACCCAGCAAGAACCTGAATCTGAAAGCTAGAACCTAACGAATCTACCTCGACCAAATCTCATCCCTAGGATATCGTCAATATCTCGCCATATTAATTCTGGTCTGTTTCGTGCTGTGACAAGATTTGATGAGGAACATTCATCGGCTCAAGTCCTAGCTCGCTCGCAAATCAGATTCTTGGATGGTCAATCATCGGGTCAAGATGATTCTCAAGTTCCTACTTCTCCTTCGCCCCAGGAACTGTCTAGATCCAGTGATTTAGTAAGTTCATCTGCCCTAACCGAAATTTACCATCACCATTCAGCCCCTAATGATTTCCTGATTGTTTCCCATCATCACCCTGGTCTTAACACTATTAGATTCAAAGAAAAGCTTGAATATAAATCCTTTTGTCCTGTAGTTTATGTTAATTTAGTCAACTTAAGGGACAAAATTCATTTGGATCTTTCTCCCTGGCTGATCCAATTTGATCCCTTGATTTCTATTCGAGCAACCTATAGTCCTACTCTTGTTAGACTATTCTATCACCACATGCACTTTGAGGAATATGTGGATAATGGGTATCTTTTTTAGCATCTCACTACATCTATTGGAGGTCGCAAAATCATCCTGACGCCTGCTTATATCAATTGCATTTTGCAAATTGCCAATCCTCCACCTGTAGGCTCAGTTCATCTTACTAATTAATGAGCAAATTTTCCAATTATTAAGACCAAATGAACCTCTTCCTGAAAATCTATCCACCCTATCTTTCTCACCTGAATCCATGCCTCCCTCGTATCAGGCTATCTGGTACATTTATGCCAGGAATCTCAAACAAAAGAATGGAGTCTTTTCTTCTTTCTCGAAAGATGACTACTCGATTTTCACCTCCATTATTGCACAAGTTCCTTTAAATATTGGAAATTGGATATATCAGGAAATAACCAAGTTTCGATTTCAGATTCCTTTCCCAAATCTTGTTTCCATAATCCTATTTCATGAGAAAATCTGGCCTTTCTCTTTAACTGATCAGGCAGAACATATTCCTTGGTTTGGACAGTCACTTTTCGACCTTTTGGGCCTCAATTTTCATACATATCCAAGATCCTCACATCTTGATCATGAAGGTCCAAGTTCCTCCAGTGGCCCATCCTCTTCCTCCCATCTTTCTAGTCCTCTACTTGTGTCTCACTCGCAGTTTATGACTTACTACAGAACCTACCTCAATTGCCCCACTTGCCTCTCCCATCCCAATTCCATCCCCTGCAACCACTGTCAAGATCTCAACCCCTTCCGATGAACCTTTGATCTCAGCTCCATCCTCTTTTGTTGATGACAAAGGGGGAGAAGAACCAGAAAAAGAAATTGAACCTAAGGAGAAATCTTGAGTTGAAGGAAGGAGTTTAGGTCTTAGTTTTTGCTTATTTTAATTTTGTTCTGTGTTTTTGCTGTGTATCTGTATTTCTGGTTTGAAGACTTGCATTTCTGTTTTTTTGTATATTGTTGTTATGCACAACTTGTTAAATGAAATGCAATGGTTTAATTATGTCACATTATTCATCGCTTCTGCTATATCTCTGACAAATACAGAATTGCCAAACCATATTTCAAACCATCTTGTGAAAAGATTTATCAAAACTTCAATTTTTTGGAAAATGAAAAATTTCTGGTTTACAAGTGTTGTCATCATCAAAAAGGGGGAGAATGTTAGTTCTCAATTGGTTTTGATGATAACGGACAATTCTAAACACGATTGAAGTTTGTCTTTGTAAGTTGAAAAACTTACTGTCTAAGGCAAACTCGAGTTTCAGTTTGGAAACTCGAGTTTTGGCCTGACAGAGAAATGCTCAAATTTTTATAAAGAAAGGCAAATTCGAGTTTGGGTTTAAAAACTCGAGTTTTGGCCATACAGAGAGCATTCGAGTTTTTCACAGACAAAGCAAACTCGAGTTCAATTTTGAAAACTCGAGTTTTGACAAGACAGAGAGCAACCAAGTTTTTCAAAGAACTCAAAACTCAAGTTTCCATAGGAAACTCGAGTTTAGACTTTACTGAGATTTTCCAAGATTTTCATAGTTCATGAAAACTCGAGTTTCACATAGAAAACTCGAGTTTCCATCTCCTGAGAACAATGCTCATGTCTGACCTTGTGAAAGCTCCCGTGTTCAAATCAACCAAGCTTTTTCAATGTTTTCTCATAAAAGAGAAAACTCGAGTTTATCCCCGGGAGCGCTCAGCACCACGAAGTTTTTTTAGGAGCAAAAGTACACACGACGTTACGTTTTGGGAGCAAAAATACCACGGGCCGTTAAAAAACTAACGGTCAACTAACGATCAACTAACGGCCCGTGGTATTTTTGCTCCCAAAACATAACGTCGTGTATACTTTTGCTCCTGAAAAAACTTCGTGGTGCTGGGCGCTCCTGGGAGTAAACTTCATGTGTAAAATTGCACCTTAACCCTTTAATCAATTTGTTAGTGAGTTTCAGATGATTTAGACAGGATTAAATGGAGACTTAGGGAAGATTATGAGTGAGTTTAGAAACAAAGATTAAGTTGAAACAAAATTTAGGGACATACAATACATCTTGAATAAGAAAGGAATGAGAAAATTGAACAATGCCACTGTAAAATGCTAGTACACGAGTACCATCAGGCAGATTAACAAAAATTGGGGAAATTTGCTTATAAGATGAAAATAGAGATAGGTCAGAATAGATATGGTCAGTAGCTCCTGAATCTATGATCCATGATTTAGAAAAGGAATTAAAATACGGAATTGGTTTACCAGTAGAGGACACATTATTGACAGAAACGGAAGGTGAAGACTTATCATGCTGAACCAAAGCCAATAGCTTGTGATATTGTTCTGGAGTGAAACTGTATGTTTCATTAACAACCTTAGCAGGTGCAGGCAGATTCAAAACAGAAGATTGCTCTGATGATACCGCATTAACAGTAGGATTGCGAAATTTGAAACCAGGAGGAAATCCATGTTTCTTGTAACATGTTGCCTCTGTGTGCTTGTATTTCCCACAATACGTACACTGCTTCATAGAATTAGGAGCATTCGGTTTGGGCAAGCCAGGAACAGAGGGACGAGGTGCAGCAGTTTTAGATAACAGAGTAGTTGCTTCAGTATATTGATAACCCATTTCCCTCTCTTGTTGTTGTACCAAAGCAAAAACACGGTTGATATTAGGTAAGGGATCAATGAGCATAATCTGTGATTTAACCATGGAAAACCTATCACTTAAGCCTTTCAAGAACCTAATCACATAATCTTGATCTAAATGCCTCTTATACATGTCAAGAATTCCACAAGAACAACCCGGTGTACAGGTACAACAAAGTAGGGGTCTCATAGTTAAGTACTCATCCCAGAGAACTTTCAACTTGGTAAAGTAATCACTTACATTGAGTTCCCCTTGCTTCAAAGATTGAATGTCCTTCTGTAAATCTGCCAACCGCAATATGTCGTTTTGTGCGAATCGTGCATGTAAATCCTCCCAGACATCACTGGCTTTATCAATCCACAGTATGCTCTGCGCTATTGACGGTGAAATCGAGCGAGTCAACCATGAGAGAACCATCATATTGCAACGTTCCCACGCTGGATGCAACGGATATGAGTCACCTGGTGCTGGAATCGTTCGATTAACAAATTGAAGCTTGTTTTTCGACAACAAAGCCATACGCATGGCTCTCGACCAGGAATTGTAGTTAGGTCCGGAAAGAATTGGTGAAACAAGAACAAGAGAGGGGTTCTCATTCGGATGTAGGTAATAGGGATTCGAAATCAACTGTATGGAATCAGGTAATGGTGAAGGCGAAGCTCTGATCGAAGTTTTAGATGAGGTTGAGCTGGTCGCCATTCTCGAATCGGTTTGAGCTAAGTTACGGAGAGAGATGAGAGGAAAATGGAAAACGAGAATGGAGCACGAACTCAGACACTCACCTGAATGAAAGAATGAGTCTGCAAAATGCCAATCAAAGGTGGAGAAACGAACTCAGAGACGACGAGAACAAAGATGAGAACTAAGGGGACTACGGGAGAGATGACGACGACAACCGACTACAACAAAGCAGGTGTCGTCGGCGGCAGCTGGAGGAGAAGGTGCGGCAGCGATAGCAGGAGGAGGAGAAGCCAGGAGCAGAGAGGCAACAATGTGGGTAGAAGCTGACAAGGAGAGGAAAAAAGTTTTTTTTTTTTGATAAGAAAAGGTTTTGGAGGGGTTCGACATCAGTCCCCCACCAAGGCCAGGGCACGGCCTCGGGCTCTTTAAGCACTTAATGGGGACCTACGAGATCACCTACCAAAGGAGTCCCAGAGGAAAAAAGGTTGTTAATAGTAGGGGTCGGGTTCAATAATGGCCTACGTTGCTACGGTACAGTAAATGGCCGAAACACAGACAACATGGCGGAGTTGTTGGACTTAGAGCTCAGAAAAGGAGGCTGCTTTTCACAGGCTCGGGCCTTAATGGGCCGACCCATTTAGACCTAATTATAAAAAAAGCATTTATTTTACAAAACCTCACCTTTGAGTTCTTGAGTTCGGGGATAGCCTATTGTCTTCAAGCCCGTTTAGCTACCTTTCACTATTTTTTTCATTTTTTTAAAAGAAATAAAATTTGAAAAATAAAATTCTTAATTTCACACATAAATATTATTAGAATTATGCTGATTTCAATTATTACTTCCTAAAATATGAAGTCTATTCTTCAGCAACAACATCGAATTCCCAAACAACAATTCAAAACTTTCTACTATCCATGTGTGTTTACAGTATTTATTTTTGTTAAGTAAAAAAATGACTAACCGTTTAAGTCACTGATACTCTTACTTTTATCTACTTGAAAATTTAAATATTCAAAGTTCCTTTTACTCAGAAAAGAAATAAAAAAAGTTCCTAAAATATATAAGAAAAAGAAAGAAATTAGAAAAAATACCCAACCTTGCAGCTACAGAAAACGACCAATAGCATGAGAACTTCACTAACAAGGCTTCAAAATAAAGAACAAGCAACGCACAAATTGAGAACATATACTAACACAGCAGAGATAGCATTGAAAACCAAGCGCATATTCGCTTATCCTATCAGAGTCAACTTTGTTTAAACCCTTATAATATAAAATATCGCTTATACTATTAAATACTCCCTCCGGTTCTAATTATAGAAGCAATTTAACCGATTTTGGAGGGATTAAGGAGGGGAGTTAAATTAGTTAATTTTACTAATTTTCCTAAAATGCCCTTATATAAATTTAAAATGACATAAGTAAAAGTGAATTACAACCCCATCACATACTCTCCAACCAATTTTCCTTTTCACACGCTTTCTAATTGAAATAATGGTCTTATTATATAAATATATATGTGTGTGTATATGTATACATACAGATCTATCTACACATATATATTCTACACACACAGAGATATATATATGTTTATATATATATATATATATATAGTGTGGGTGGGTGTTTGTGTGTGTACACACATACACACACACAAACACAGATATACATATATATGTACACACACATATATACATACATATATACACACACATATATATAAATGCCCCTAATAATAAGTATAGATAGGGGTATTATAGGAAAAAATTTACAAAAGTTAAAACTTGCTCTTATAATTAGGATCAAAACCAACTCCAAAATATGCTCTTATAATTAGAACCGGAGGGAGTACATAACTTTATACTCTCTTTTTTGTCCATCTGGTATTTAGAGCTTCGTCCTGACTAATCCGAATCCGACCCGCATCACTTAGCTATGGTGAGAGAGTCTCCTAATAAAACTTTTCTACATTCACAAGGCAACTTTATACTATTAAATACATAAACTTTGAAGCCTCAAAAAGCAAAGACTGAGCTATAGGTCACTGATCTGCACCGTGTTGGTGGCTGACTGCACCGTGTTCATTAAAGGTTGGTGGGGGTAGATTATTATTATAAAGAATTTTTTTTTCAATTTTTTCCATTAAAATTATAAACTATTCAAATAAGATTTTAATAGTTTAAATTAATTTATGTTTTTCACATAAAATTATAATACTAGTTTTATGAAATATCAAATCTTGGACCATTAGATCTCCATCCAATGATATTAAAGGGGGCAAAGGAGAGCAAAGAAGGGGAAGAACAAAGGAAATAAGTTAGCTCCCTTCAAGGGTGTTCATGAAGCCCACAATGCCCATCCGAGCCTAGTAAAAAAAGGCCCAACCCAACCCTAAAGAATCATCTCATTAATCATTTGGGCATTGTTGAGCCGAGCCAAATACCGGGCAAGGTCAGGCACCGAACAAGGTATGTTGCCCTGCCCGAAGTGTATATATACTGATATTTTATATATATTTATATACATATTTCATTATTTGATAAAATTTAATAAGTATTTACTTACCATTCAATTATAATACAATGAATAAAGATATTTTCCATTTATTTAGAGAATATGCATGTTTTTTCATAAACATATTTAATTAAGAAATTGATTAATTGAGTTCTTGAGGAATAAATTATTATTAAATAATAAGAAAACAATATATATTGAATTAATTTGTTTTCTTAGATCGTGAATTGAATATAAACAATAAAATCTAAAAAGAACTATTGTATAGAATAGGTTTTTGAAATATCAAATTATTTTTTTTTCTTTTTTTAGATGCTTCTTTATTTCTTAGTTTTAAATAATTTTCGGGTTTGGAAGCTCGTCATGCTCAGCCCGAAATTACTCGGGCTTTCACCAGGCAGGGCCGGACATCGGGTAGCAAAATGACATTCGTTCATCTTTTGGGGTGGGCGTTGGGCAAGGGTCATGCCCTGTCAAGTCGTGCCCATGAACACCCCTAGCTCCCTCACTGGCCCAATCGCACCCCCAACTTGTATCTCACCTTTGTGCTCCTATCTCATCTCAAGTTGCAACTTGCCTTTCTCAACTCTAAGGCTTCATTTGGTGACTTAGCTTCTCTCCTTTTCTTTTCCCGTCCTCTGCCGTCTTTTTTCCTCATTCATTCATGACTATTAAATCAAAATCTAATGGTTTATATTAAATATTTTATAAAAATATTTTTACAATAAAGAGAGTGATGAGACGGAAATATTAAATGTGGACTGTTAGATTTTGATCCAATGGTTAAGAAGGGGAAAAGAACAGCCGCGGACGGGGAGAGAGAGAGAGAGAGAGAGAGAGAGAGAATTCAAGTCCTTTGTTTGGTTTAGGAGTGAGGTGTCTGTTTCCCTTGTAGCTCGACAAGGTAACCAAGTTGCTGATAGGTTAGCAACTGCTACGGCAAGGAAGATGCACCAGCATGATTGGCTGGTTAGTGCTCCATCTTTCTTAAGCAAGTTTCTACTCCATGATTCTGATGTATCCAGGAAGTCCTGCAACAGCAGGAATAAGATAGCTGATAGGGAAGGAATTGGTTGAGCGCTGGAATTATACAGACTTAGTAGTGTAGTGGCTGTTTCATTCATTGCGAGTATATGTCTGTTTTCTAGGATTTCTATGTAGTTCTTGGCTTCGGTTACTGTGGATGTAATTCTCGGTTTTTGTTATTAATGAAATAGATTTGTCTTTGGCCAAAAAAAAAAAAGTCCTTTGTTTGGTTGGTGTTTTTTTGAGGATAAGTGAGGGAAAAAAATTATGTTGTGCATCTCCATATTTTTAATGATATAGTCTCTTATGCATTTAATTATTTTCAGAAACTACTCTCTTTTTTATGAATTTCAGAAATTATTCAAAATAATCAAAAATTGGCCCTTTTTCCATATTATGAACTTATCATAAACATTTTTTTACAACAGAAATAATAACCATATATACATTTTCAATCAAATAAAATTAACAATGTGTAGGGGTAATATTGCTACATCTTGAAATGTTTTGCACCACTTAGGGTGTGTTTGATTTGACGGGTGGAGATCTTTTACCTCCTCTTTACCAAAAAGCCCATGGAAACTTTGCAATATTTCAAAAATATACTCTCAACAAAAAGGAATATTCCCTTCATTAATGGCAATTTGGTCAATTCCCTACTTTCCACTCCCTCCCCTCAAACCAAACACACCATTAATGATATGGATACCCATAAAAATTTAGTTTAAGGATGAAAATTCGGAATGCCCCTTAACCCCGAACTGGGTTGCATTAGATCTTTTTTATTGAAAGCAAACATGACTCACTCTATTGATCATTGCTTGCAAACCCTAAAATTTGAATTCTCTCTTCTCTGCCTCAGGACCTCCTTCATCTCTTTCTCGCCGGTGGCTTGTGGCACCATCACAAGCCGCCAGCGAGTATCACTCTAAACCAAAACTGCGTCAGAGTGGTAGATCAATTCCTATATCTTTGATATGTGGCCTTCTCCCTCTGATTTCTGGCGGTTGTGAACTTCTCTCATCCTTGTGGCGAATTTTTTCCTCTCCTTTTTTAGATCTATTCTGCGGCGGTGAGAATTATCTGTCTTTTGTTTCTTTTTTTATGGTGTTGGGTTTTGTGGTGGTGTTCTTGTTTTCTCAGGAAATAAACAGATCTGTGAGATCTGAGTATAAATCCTCTTGGTTAAATGATTGTTTGAACGTTATTAGATTCGACTATCACCTAGTAGCTCGGATCTGCGTTTTTGGGGGAAGATTTCAAGAGGTGTTGTTCGGTGTGTGGTCGAGGTCACCATATTTGCTTGAATAGAGGAGCAAAAGTGTTCTTCAGGATATCATAGGTTTTATTCTTTCTGAGGTTGGGTTTTCTTTGATCTTTACTCCAAGACGGGGTATTTGTTAGCTGCTCTAATTGCAGCTAATGCTTATAAGGAGGTGTACCCATTAGGGTGAGTTTTACAACCAACACTTTCTTTCACGTCACTTCTAACCTTGGATATCGAGGAGGCTGGTTTTGTCCATGCTTCTACTTCTACTCTTAAATCTTTAATGTACGGTGATTGGTTGTTCTTGTATTTGGTTTATTTTGTTATATTTGATTTGGCTTTGTTTGTATTCTATCTTCAGTTTGTTTTCATGTATTGTACCGGTTTTTTAAAAAAAAAAAAAACAAGACTCACTCTAGTATAATCAACCAAATCAATTTAGTTAATTAGCGAAACTAATGAGATCTCAACTTTTATTAAACAAATTAGTTTGGCTCAATTTGCGCAAAATCAACTCCCAGCCTTTTATTACTTGACTAATTTATGAGTCAAGATAATACTTAAAATTAGATATAATTAGTTTGTCAGTCTTTATAGTTTCAACCATTTTTTAATTAGGTCCCTATAATTTTTTTTCCTTTTTATCAGATCCTTATACTTTTACTTATTTTTTATTAGGTCCTTCTAGTTTCACATGATTTTAATTAGGTCTCTAAACTTTTTTTTATTATTTATTAAATCAATCATAATATTCTTATATAAATATATAATATAATATCATGTATAATATTATTCTGTAAATACAAAAATTCTATAAATAATAGATTATCATGATATTTTTTATGAATTATTTTGATATTCTTCATAATTTTTAATTAAAAAAAATATATTTATATATTTAAATTTTTTAATTCTAATCTTTTTGAATTATGATAAGAAGTTTTTCTAAAAATGGAATAGAATTATAGGTAATTAATTATTAATTAATTAAATTTTTGAATTATTAACTGTGAATTTAAATTTATTATAAGTAAATTATATTTAATATTATTCGTTTTTTAACTTTCAATTAAATTAATAAATTAAAATAAAAAATTCTACAACGACCTGATTAAAAATTCAGTGAAACAATAAGAACCTAATTAAAATTAGGTGAAAGTATAAATATCTTTTGGGGGAAGCTATAGGGATCTAATCAAAAGTTGGTTGAAATTATAAAGACCTGCAGATTACTTATCCCTAAAAATTAAAACCATTTAATACAAATTTTAAAATATATGAAATAAATTATAGGTTATTCAACTCTCAAATTGTGCACTACTGAAAAAGCTGAATAATTACACACTTTGATTGTTAACTGAAAATATCACTCAATTTCTTACATTTCTGCTCTATACAATTGATTATGGGACATTAAAAAACTGTTAATTGATAAATTTAAAGGCTAAAAACACATTGCACCCTGCATAGTCAGTTGCAATTACAACCAGACTCCAAAATTATGTTTTCCCCTATAATAACAAAAATTAACACAACAGTGAAAGTTCTTTTGGATTCTTCAATCAAAAATTCTTATAGAGTTACCGTAGTATTTATAAAACCCACTTCTTTTTCTTCACTCTTTTCTTTGGTAGTAGCAAATTTGTCCCAGAAATATAAGCTCAGAAACAATATTGCCCTGAAAGTTTTTCTTGTCTCATTGTTGGCCCGGAAGTTTCAAAACGTAACAATATCGCCCATTTCTGTTAAAAAGTTAACAGTCAACGTCAATTTTGTGACGGTCAACGTTAGTTTTTTGACGGAATAGGGCAACATTGCTACGTTTTAAAACTTTCGAAACAACATTAAGACAAGAAAAACTTTCATGACAACATTACTCATCAGCGATAACTTTCAGGACAAATTTGATATTTAAACCCTTTTTGTTTCTGAGCAAGGCAAGAAAATCACATTGAAAAACCTGAAGATCCATATTGAGCTAAAGCGTTAATACGCTTTGATGAAACGGTAAGTATGATAGGTAAGAGAAACTAACCTGTGAAAACTGAGAATGGTAAGGAAGAAATGCTATTAACTGAATCAGTTAGTAGCATGAAAAGTGGAAAAAATTGATCTTGAAGGGCAAAAAAGGAATGAAATAGATTCAACAAGAATAACTAAATTTTGTATTGGGAAAACTACATTATAAAATCGTCCATATCAACAGTACTCTAAGCTTTAAGCCATCATCTTTTTGTTTTTTCCCCTTCCAATTAAATTGGAATTTTTTCTGACATGCCCACCTGAAGAAGTAACATGCTAATGCACAGCCAGCTCATGTAAAATTAGCTGATGATGATATTTGGTTACACAATTCAAACCAGACATGAAAATCCCATACTAGAAGAACTCAAAGTCTAGATATTTACCCCCACCAGACTTCATATCAGTACCTACCATCCTCTTGCTATTGTTGCCAACAGTATCCGGCGGTCCGAATCTTGTGGGGCCGGGAATCTCACTCTCGACTGGTCTGGGCACTTCTGGGGGCGTGCTGCACCTAATCAAAGCCCAATTCACACCCTCAAAGAAGGGATGCTGCTTGATCTCAGTTGCACCTCTCTTTACTCCTAGCCGGTTCTGTGGTTCCTTCACCAGCAGGCCTCGGATCAGATCCCGGCTAGCATAGCTAGTCGCCGGTGACTCTGGAAATTTGAGCTGCTGGCCAACAACATTGAACAATGTAGCACGGTTCCCTGATCCTTTGAAAGGCGTTTTACCATATAAGAGCTCGTGCAGGAAAATCCCAAATGTCCACCAATCCACTGCACTGCCATGACCTTCTCCTTTGATGATTTCTGGAGCAAGGTATTCATGGGTTCCAACAAAGGACATGGACCGAGCCGAGGTGGGCTCGGCCACAAGCTCAGGAAGCGTGTTGGCTGATAACCCTGACTCAGCTTTAGGCTTCTGTGATTTCTTGTTTTTCTGAGGGAAGAACCGAGGGATGAAGCAGGCAGGCTGGATGCATACTGATGAAGGCTCAGTACAAGCAGGCTGAACACAAAATGCACCACTGCCTCGTTTAGGGTCACCATCAGAGATTCTGATCAATGTTGGTGAAACAGCACATCTAAGGGAGAGATCAAAGTCTGAAAGCATAATGTGACCATCATCTCGGACCAGCACGTTTTCAGGTTTAAGGTCTCGATACACTACTCCAAGCATGTGGAGATATTCAAGTGCTAAAAGAACCTCCGCGGCATAGAAACTACAAAATGATAACAATTAAATTTTATCACAAGCTAAAATAACAAGGATATTTTTTATACCATATACGCAGCAGTAAATGTTCTACAATCAAAGATAGGCATTCCAGTAAGATTTCCCTCACCCTTAAACTACAAACAAAATCTCCGGATAATATATCATAGAAAGAAGTGAAGGTTGATATATAAAAATAGAAAATATATTAAGTACAGAAGCTGATCGAATATAAGGATTTCATCACCAAGACCAGATAAAAACAAAAGATATCCATGTTGACACATAGTAACTTGGAGAATACCTAAGGGAATTTACATGAACAAGATATCAAACCATACAGGATTCACAAACACGAAGGCAGAATAACTGTATATAGAGTTGATTCTTTTATCTCATGTACTATCACGAAGAGAATACTGATCGAGGGAGACAATCAATTTATGGGCTTGAAACCAAGACAAATGCAAGTTTCAAATCATATAGGCCTCATAAGGATAGAAAAAAATGTCCAGGAAAGAAATATATGCGCCTCTTTTTCAGAACATTGTTCATTGTGTACATTTAATCTAAGGTGTCGGAGATTGAACCACTCTCTTATAGAGAAATAAATAAATAAATTTATTCAGAGGTATTAAGGATTAAGGAACATGTTAGAAAGATGAAGGACTGCACATACATGGCGCACACATGTATAGGTTATTGACAAATCAGTGAAAGACAGAATGAAAAGGAGCAAGTACTTATCAGAATGTAAAAATATTAAAATGTTGGAACATACCGAGCAGCATACTCTGAGAAATGTTTCCCAGGTTGACGTTGCCTTAAGGTGTGTAGGTCACCCCCAGGACAGTATTCCATCACCAGACAGGAAAATCTGTCCGTCTCAAAATGAGTATACAAAGTTGGCAGAAATGGGTGGTCAAGCAGCTGCAATATCTCCCTTTCAGTTTGTGCCCTAGTCAGCTTCTTTCTGGCTGCTAGTGATGCCTTGTCCATAACTTTCATCGCAAAATAACACCGAGTTGCACTCAACTCTGAGAGATATACACTTCCGATATCACCACAACCAAGTCTTTTGAGAAGCTTAAAATGACTCATGCCCAAAACCCCATCCCGAGATCGGATGGCGAGGATAGCCTTCCACCGAGGATCATTTCCTTTGTGAGGCTTATTGGCACTGCCAGTAACATTGCTCCAGTTGCTGTCATCACTGAACCCACTGCTATCACTCGCTTGACTAGCACTAGTTTTCGTACTCTCTAGGGAATCACCCCGCACACTCCCCTTAGTACTATCAAAGTTCCTATCTAAACTAAGCATGCCGTCACTAGTGAGTGCATCGCTCCGGTATGTACTTGCACAACTATTAGCAATGCTCATTGCTGTGACAACACCAGTACTATCAATACTACTAAGTGGACTGACATTTCCGCTTGGAGGCAAAGATGCATCCCAAACACATTCTTTCTCATCGGAATCTGGAGGAAGGAGAGAGTGATCAGTATTCTGTGACGTCCGAGGACCCAAAACTGGAGAGGGCAAGTTCCTCATATCACTTTGTTCTTCAACTAGACTTTCTGCTGGGGAAAGAGCAGCTGGGCTTGGTTTTTTAGGTGGAACACGAATTGAGAGATCTTCTAGGGAAGAACCCTTCACGGAAAAGCTCTTCATTAAGCCTCCAGCCTCAGATTTGTTTTGACTTATTGGCACATAAACTGTTCTCATGAGATCCATATCAACAGGTTCAGGGGGGTGACTTGCACCAGCAAATGAACTCGGGCCTCCTTCCTCAAATAAATCAAAGCTCCCCTTTAATGCATCACCATCAGATATAATATCTTCTGATTCTGGCAAAGATGCCTTTCCTTTCCATGTTCTTGCAGGGGCAAAGTGAACAGGCTCGTGAGAGCCTTGACCATCAAATCCTATGTCATCTCTAATCAAAACTAGCCGGGCATTTGATAGCTGAGCCACTTCTCTGATGGAAGCCAGTCGAGTGATCGACCTATCCTGTGCTTTTGACAATTGATGGACTTCTCTTACTGAAATCCCTCGCATACCCGAAATATCCTGTGAATTTGACAATTGACCATCTCTCCTTGCTGTGGTTGTGTGTGGATTTGATAACTCGACTAGAACAGGTAAAGCTCGAGGAAGTGTCTTTGGCTCTGAAATCCTCTCCATGTCCCAAATCACTTATCATCACACAAAGACTTCAAGGTAAAAAGACCTGCAAAACAGAACTATAATTCATTCAACAGGAGTTTCAATCCCTTCATAAAAGCCCCCAAAAAAACTATCAAAGAATCACACAATCTTGCTTTGCTTTCATAAGTTGGGATACAGAAAACACAAACGCCATCACTAATTAAATGAACATGAAAATAGCAGATATAGAAAAGCCAATAGCAGCATGAGTTCCAGGCAAGCAAGCCTATCCTTTATCAACCATAACGCAAACGGTCTAAACCCTAAATTAGTTGCATTTGATGATCAATCTGTCATCCACAAACCCATTTTAGGGAATAGCCTCAGCTTACATCTTGTTTAAAGCTGGTGGCCTATATAAATACTGCATAGGGTTCATTGGTTTGTCAAAGTGGTATTCTAACAGTGTCTTGAGTTGTGAGTTGTTGCTTCTCCTTTGGCCTCAATAAATCCTCTTGTTCTGCCTTCGATCTATAGTTATCTCCCTAATTTAACTTTTGCAGCATAATTTGCAACCAGAGAAAGAAAGAAAAAAAGGAAATTGAGGAATATCTTGAGCTTAAAGGAGCTTGATGGCAGATTTAACCATCAAAGTCTAATTGACACACTACTCAGAGCACCTAAAAATTACAAAACCCTCGAGAAAGAAGCGAGAACTTGCAACGTTTTGATGAAGCTCAGAAGACCAGGATGCTACATCCTTCATCCAAGTACCAAATCACAAATCAATGACTTCAGTCCCAATAAACTATAAAAAGAAACAGTATATGTTCATTATAGAAAGAAAACCCAATTCCACGGAATATGAAAAAGAAAAAGAGAGGATGAGAGATGGACAGACAGAGAGACAGATATGGAACAAAAGTGGAATAAAGAATATATCAGAAGGTCGAAAATGCCAAACGCCTGTAGATCACATTCCTTCTATTTGCATCACAGAACAATCCTACTCTCAAGCCTACCCCAGAATATTCAAAGAACAAGTGAACCCAGAACCAAAAGAGACTGAAATTGCAAGAAAAAATAAGAGACAAAAAAAGATCTAGGGCAGCCCCAGAAGAAGAAGCCCCAAAAAAAACGAAGAGACAAACGAAACATACATAAACCCACCGTTCTAATGAAGCCACAAATCAAGCATGAACAAGCTTCAAAACAATGGGGCACGTCTTAATTTCCTTCCCCACTTTTCTCCGTCTATGATCTTCAAGAGCTCGAGAGAGCTCAGAGCTTCGATTTTCCAAGACACAGCCCTCTCTCTCTCTCTCTCTCTCAAGCTCAGAAGGTTGATCTAACACAAGCAAGGAAAGGGGAAAGCAGAGAAACTTGGCTCTTGCTTTTCTCCAAGAAGAAAGCAAGTTCTTTCTGGGAGTCAAGAACAAGAGCAGGGGCTTTTGGTGGCGATAGTAATGGGTAGCTTTTGCTTTATTTTCTTTTTGTTGTTGTTGCTTTGAATGGGCACCTACCTAGCTGCGTAGTACCAGTACACTTTAGTCACCAGAGAGAGAGAGAGAGAGAGAGCGAGAGGGACCCAGAAGCGGGACCAGATGTGTTGGTTCTTTAAGCTACATTGGTTTTCAGAGGTGGGGACGGTGAAGGCGAAGGAACTCTGCTCTCTCTCTTTCTCTCTCTAATTATCTCTTTCATCACTGTGAAAATCCTTCTCCAAGATCGGGTTTTGGATTCCGCAAGACAGCTCGTCCTCAGTCTCTTTTCACCACCTTCCTCGCGCGTGGTCTGCTTTACTGCTTTTCTATTTTTAGAATAAATCCCAACTACTATTTTGATTTATATATTATACTCTACTAAAAATCAGAAAATGGTCAAAACTTAACTAATCAATGTTTCAACTAAGACATTTTAAGTGGGTATTTGAATAACTTATCTAGAATGATCTTACACTATATAATATAAGAGATAGGATATTGTCATTACCATTTTTTGTCACTACTAATATTACTATCACTTTTTCACCATTAAATCAGAATCTCAATAGAAGAGAGAAACGGTGAAAAAATAGTAATGATATTGGTAGTGACAAAAGATGGTAGTGACAATATTCTATCTCATGATATAAATATGTAAAAATATACTTTGTAATATAAAATCACTTTAGAATTAATTATGAGATTTTTGAAACATCTAGTGATTCCTTTTTTTGCTAAACATGGTATTTTCCTATATGGAAACATTATCGGACATTAATTGTACGTAGACATCTCTCTTTTTTTTATATACAAAAAAGCAACCAAACAACATCTAGGTATTATCCATTATTAGCAATCTATTCAGCACCTCTGGAGCATGCGTAAGAACCTGGATACCTAGCATAGCAGATAACCCCATTTTGGCTAAATGATCAGCGGCAGTGTTCGCCCATCCGCCGATGAGCTTGACCTCTACGTTCCAATCCGGACCAAAGATGCTCGAATTTCCTCCACTGATTCTTATCTCGCATGTGCTTCATTCTACGGCTCCTCCAAAGAAAGCTAACGCATCAGCAGAATCGATTTCAAGAATAACATTGCGAAAACCAGAATCCCGTGCAATCTTAAGTCCATGAGTGCATCCCCACAGCTCTGCCGTCAGACTGTCGCCCTCCATCCCTTTAAAAATGAAAGCCATTCGAAACCCACCAAGTTCATCTCGGATAACACCCCCGCTTGCGACGCCTGGAGCCGAGAAAGAGTAAGCTCCATCATTGATTTGAACATTGATTTGCTTAAAAATTATAAGGAACTAACCTTTTATGAGACTTTTTTTGTCAAAATCTATTAGACTCAATCCTTAATGGTCAAACATCTCCTAATTATAACAACAATAATTTGAGTGTTGTGTTGTATTGATTTTTTTTTCTAGGTGTTGTGTTGTATTGATAAGATGAAGTTGAGATTAATTATTCATTTCTATTAATATGAGGTACATAGTTACTTTTATTAAATCAAATTAAACATAAAATATGGGGAAAATGTACGAGATTTGATGGGGGCAATTTAGTATCTTAAATTTGTATTTGAGAAAATTGCACATAGGTCTCAAGCAGGGGAAAATATGACAAAATGGTTTCTTAAAATCTTAAAATTATTGTGAAATCCCATGGGACGTTTTTGGAATATTTTTCATATGTAAAAAGATACAAATGCCTTTATGGAGCTCATGAACTTGTCAAAACATACTCATAGTATTGTCAAAACATGTTCATAGACTTGTCAAAATATATTCACTTGTCAACACATGCACATGGAATTTTTGTTAAAACATGCACATGAACTTGTCAAAATAGGCTCATTGACTTGTCAACAGAAACATATTGGGGTATTTATGTCTTTTCACATATGAAAAATATTGCAAAAAAATCTCACGGAACTTCACTATAATTTTGGAGAGAATGGGAAGGGGAGGGAGAGGGGAGGAATAAGGAGGTATGTTACCTTATTTGGTTTGTTAGAGGAGAGAGAGATAAAGAGGTATGTTACCTTGCTTAGTTTGTCAGAGGGAAGGGGAGAGAATCTTTGGTAATGGAGCAAAAAATAAGGGAAAAGTAGGAAATGAGGACCAAAATTTTGACTTTCCTTCCACTTAAAATTTCAAACCAAATGAAGGAATGATGACCCCACCCAACCCATGATAGTTAAAA
This sequence comes from Acacia pycnantha, assembly GCA_025563575.1. Lineage (NCBI taxonomy): Eukaryota > Viridiplantae > Streptophyta > Magnoliopsida > Fabales > Fabaceae > Acacia > Acacia pycnantha. The sequence continues at coordinate 617,997 of JAMWYP010000061.1, forward strand.
ACTCATTTAATCACTGCGATTTTACGATTTTTCATTCTCCGTCCGTTTTCAGGTAAAATCTATGTTTTCACTACCATGACTCAACCCCTTCTCTCAAACAAAAAAATGGAATTAGGGGTAGATGCAAACGCAGGGAGAGGGCGCGTGTGTCTACGCGATGTTGTTGGGGAATGATTTGACGCGCCCCATCATTGAGCAGAACAAACTAAAATGAGTGGCACAGCAAAATGTCGATCCATGATTCCTTTCCTTTCCAACTCTGACATACAAGACTCATGAGACGTCCATGACCCAAATATTTACTCTCCTTTCAAATCAACAAATAAATACACGTATAATTAAGGTATAAAATAAAGAAAAAAATCCCCCGTAAAGTCCATTTAAAATGATAAAGATAGAGAGACGCTTTGAATTTCACTGTCCCTACAAGATGTTGTTATGTCTTTTTTAAAATTAAAAGGAAAGGACAAAAATGCCCTCAAATACCACCGCCGTCCTCAACCTTCGCTCTCACCATCGGGATTTTCTCTTCACCACTGTCCTCTCTCTCCTCCGCCGTCGGCTCTGCTCTCATCCTCACCACCATAATCGATTCCCACCTTCACCACTGCCAATTTTTCTCAATCCTCCATTACTGCATCATTCCGTCGATTTCCCCTCTCCTTTATTGCCGTCAAATTCATCGTCACCTTCTTTATCACCATAGTTGATCATCATCTCCGTCTCTTTCTCACTCCCTCTCCATCGGTCGACCCTCTCGCCGTCCAGCTTCTTCACTTCCACCACAGCAGCAAGTAAGCCTAGGTGAAGATTGAAACATCCGTCTACACCAACTATAGTCAAAGACAAAGATGAGATGAGAGGGCCACGCAAGAACCCTAAGAGAGATCGAGTATTGGAGAGACTTTGCCGGTCCGCCAAGCCTGAAACATTCAAGATCGCAGATAAATTGCAAAGCCAGGCAAGAAATCAAATCCATCACTATTAGTAACATGAATGTGAATCCAAGCAGACTCGACTTGCAGAACCACTGGCATCTGATTAGTTTCTTAATTTCTAAAAAAAAAAAAAAACAATCAACTTAATCAACATAGGATCGAGGGACGGAGGGAGTATAATGGTTCCAGTTAAATGAAGTGTTTGATGGTACTGCCGGATGTAAATTTTGTCACAGTAAATGTAGTCTAAACATGTGATTGATGACGGCACATCAGGGGTGATATGGCAATTTCACAGGGGAGGCATGCGCGTGCATGGGTAGTGTGAGAAAGGAGAGCTGTAGCGAATACAAAACAAAGGACAAAGAAAAGGGGGAGAGAGAGGAGAAGAAGCCAGCGAATGGTCAAGCTTCCGCAGTGATCCTATGCTATACGTGGGCCCATGGTGTTGCCCGTAGTGTGTATCTTGGGATGAATTTTATGCCATTGTCATTTTCTTAATTATTAGTCACTCTTATTACGCAATTATAATCTTATAATTAGGTCATGGCTGAGTCACTAATTTTTCCTCAAATATGGCAGTCGGAATAACGTTAGAAATTTAGAAATCAAATAGAAGTAAAGGCATGATTGGATGGGCTTTTTTTTTAAAAAAAATTTTATTGCTTATTTTTTAAACTCCAAATTGAATCTATAAAAAAAGCAGGATTTCGACTTTTTTGTGACTTTTATTTTTTTAAAAAACTATCATTCGAACACGTTAATTAATAATAATAAAAAGTCACCTTTTATGTTGGAAAAAAGTGTTTTTTTCATTAAAAAAACTCATCTAAACGAGTTCTAAGGCAGGCCAAAAAAAAAATTAAATAGAAGCAAGACTAGAAAATTCTTATAAAAAATACTAGAAAAAAATAGAATATGATATATAATACAGAAAATACTTACATATTCCATGAGGGTCACCTCATTTATTCTCTAACTAATTAAAATACAATAATTCATCTTATTCTAATCCTACATGACATATGAGTTACTGAAGAAATTCATATTTATGATTTTAAAAAATATAAACCTCTTAATTTAGAAAAACAAAAAATGCAATTCCCTCACGTCATTCTTAAAATCATAAAATTTGAATTTCTCTAGATGACTCATTTGCCTGTAAGATTAAAATAAGATCTTTTGTTGCATTTTAATCCGTCAAAGTACAGAGGCGTAGTAGTACTTCTAAATATGCAAGTATTTATTATATGCATAGACCAAAAAATGATAAAAAGAAGAAAATGGTACTATTAGTCTTTAATGTAGAAATTGAGGAGTGATATTGATCCAAAAAGTAAGACATATTTTACATATGTATTATTTTTTTTCCCCAAATTGGCCTATTTATATGCTCTCAACAATAATTAAATAAGAGAGAGTGAAAAAATTAAGGAATATGATTAAGATGATTTAGGGGAAAAAAAATACTCCCTCCAATCCTTTTGATAAGCAACCTTTACCCAAATCACGTAAAATGAATTGATAGTTAAAATTAGTTAAAAATAATAAATATGTTAGTGATATAATTTTTTTCTAAATATATCATTATTTATGAAGATTATTAGTGAGAGAGAGGATAAGCGGGAAAATATAAGAGAGAATGAGTAGGAAAAAGATGAGAGACACATGCAATTAACTTAGGACAAAAATGAAAAAAAAAATATTAAAGTTTTAGACAAAGCAAAATTGTTGCTTAAATAAAGAACCAAACACATGAAAGAAAAATATGGTCATTGTTACGGACCTGTACAAGGCCCAACAGTAGAGACAAGACATACCCGATCCTATCTAATATCATGGAGGATCCTAACTCACACATAATTAAGGAATATCTTCAGATATGATATAGTAGCAGTTAGGATGCTTGGGCCGGAGATCATGCGAGGTCCAGATTATCCTACCTAAGGTACACTCTATAAATACTGAGGTCAAGCCCTAAAGTACACACGTTCTAATCTCTGAAATATTGACATACAGTCACACTGTGCATACACCCCACCCCCTTCGCGAAGAGCCCGGTTGTGTACAATGATCTTACTTTCTCTTGGGTGCTTGCCTCATAGGCATTCAGGAAGAGTCAGTTGATCCAATATCAAAGCATCAGCCCATCAGACAGGATATCTGTGTTTTACACCAGAACAATTATAAATAGGACCAGCAAGAGTATCATATTAAGTAACTTAACTAATTTATTTAATATAATCAAATTATTAAATTAGTCAATTAGACTTATATTAAAAAGAGTATGAGATTTGATGTGCAGGGCAAAAAACTAAGGGGGGGGGGGGACCGAAAGCAATGTCATAAAGAAATTTCACTATCTTATCGTTATAATAAATGAAATGGATGCATATATTTATTTATTTTAAAAAAAAATGAAATTTGTTAACCTGAAAATTTTAATCGCAGATGTGGCAAATTTCATGCCAATTAACTTTCTCAACAAGCTTTGTCTAATTTAACATCAAGTATAGCTATGAATAAGATAATCATAACATGTCATATGAATTTGAGGCATAATCTTTAACAAATAATTAATATTATTAATATTGTTTTTTTTTTCCTTTTCTTATTATTATTTTTTTTGGTTTAGATCTTAGTGTGATTTTCATTTTTCTTAATACTTGTGAAAGGATTTATCATTTATGACCTTGTGTGAATAAAAATATCAATTTTAGTTTAAATCCAATAATAGTATCAAATTCCATGTATCGCATATGGAAAAAATTATTTTTTGTATCACAATGATTGTTTATATCTCTTCTTTAAATGATACAAACACCCTTTACACAATTTTTTTTTAAAAAAAAAGTAATCCATACCCCCTATTGGCAACTGTCGACCGCCGTCGGCTAGCGGCTGGTGTTAATTAATCTCTAGAAATTCGTATATTTTATCACATTTTTTTGATATATTTTCTGATTTTAAGCTCAATTTGTGCATATAGTTGATACATTCAAAGAAAAAAAAATGATGTGAAGAAAATGCTTTAGAAACTATAAAATTTTGAGCTAAATGTATAGAAGTTCTGATTTAATTCAAGAAATTAGAAAGCTCATAAACTCCTTCTCATTGTAGGAGGATGAAGACAAGATGTTGAAGCTTACAATGATCATTGGAAGTGAGGAAAAACAGAACAAAATACAAAAGGAAGATCAAAGAAGTAACTAGAAAATGCTCTCAATCGCTTTTGATTCGCTACAGCAAAGCAAACGCAAAAACACTCCAAAAATGGACCTTTCTGTATGCATTTGAGTGAAGCAAAAACGAAGTTGTGAAATTGATGCTGTTTATTTTGAAAAAGTGACAAATATTAGGGGGTTTAACCTAATGGGGGGCGCCAAAAATCATTATTCTTGATTCAAGATAGATTGGGCACAAAGAAAAACTCCTTGGAAGAGAGCTTTTGGTGAAGATTCTTGAAGACATTTGAGAACTTTCCTTGGTTTTTCTTGCTCTTCTCCCTTTTCTTCTTATTTTGTTGATATGAACATGAGGTTTAAGCTTTTTTTGTTTGTTTGTATTGATTATGAGTAGCTAAAACTCTTAATTAGGATTACTTTCACCCATTGTATGGATGTATTGGAACTATTATATTGTTTTGCTTTTGCTAATTATTGAGAATATACGTTGATTTTTTTTTATGCTTAATGTTATATTGTGCTTGATCACCACATGATTAGATTAGTTTAATTAAATGATGCCTAAGAGAGCTATTTTGGTTGTAGAACTTGAGAAAAATCATGTTAGACTTGAAGTTTATGGATTAAATGGATGGTTTGTTTTTAGAATAGAGATATATCTAACAACCTAGTATAGTCTATTGAAGGATTGTTTTGGAAATATAGTTTTCATTAATTATAAACAAGAGATTTAATGAAGATTAAAAATCAATCTTGACTCGAGAGAGCTTGATTGATGATTTTAGAACATTTGACTAACATATACACTCATTCAACTAGCATAAGTGGTTTAATTGCATAGTTCCATAAAATACAATGGGAAATAAGTAATCCTAAGCCTTTAATCTCTTGAAGTTAGAAACAATTTTCCAATTGCCATTGTTTACTTTATTGTTTCCATCAAAATCCTTATTTGACTAAATCAACTCCAAATGATTTCATTCAACCTAGTTAAGAACATAGTTACATTAATTAGTTCACTTTCATCATAATCTTTGTAGAACGACACTCTTTTTTATCACTATATTATTACTTGTGACCCGTACGCTTACGGTAAACTAAATGTCGAAAAATCGGTCACCAGTGACCGTCGACCACTGCCGGCCAGTGGCCAGTGACATACCCCACCGGAGCTCCAGTGAGAATAGTTAATTATTTTTAAATGGATGTTTTTTCATTTTCATATCCTAAGTTGTCTTTTTAAATTCAAAATTGGTAAACTCATATCGAGTCTAGGAATTAATCCATGCATAACTTCTCATTTTCACAAGTGGACATTTTTAAATGGATAATTGTCATTTTCAAATCCGACGTTGTTATTTTCAAATTCAAACTTGGTAAATCCATATTCATTCTAAGAATTAATCCATGCATGCCTTCTCATTTTTACAAGTGGTCATTTTTTAATGGATAATTGTCATTTTCATATACAAAGTTGTTATTTTCCCATCCAAACTTGGTAAACTCACATCCAAGTCATTTTTAAATAGATACTTATCATTTTCATATCCAGAGTTATTATTTTTAAATCCAAACCTAGTAAACCCATATAAATTCTAGGAATTAATTTATGCTTGCCTTCTTATTTTCACAAGTGGTCATTTTTAGACTATATTAGTTATACTTGGCATTTTCTTGTCATAATGCATGAAGCAGTTTTACAAATATCAACCTTAGTGATAATAAAGAAAAAGAATATCTACCTTAATATGATACCTTCTTAATCACAAGGGTAGAACATAGTGGATTATCATCTCTTATTGGACCACAACTCAATATAATCTTGAAAAATATCAAATAAGGGGTCAGATATAAATCTTAATAACTAGGAACATATAAATCTCAACAATTAAAGTTTATAGCCCATACGAGTTTATTTTTTAGCTTTATTTACACTCGTGAATTTAACAATCTTGTTTATGACTAGCGGAAAAAAAAATAAAACAATCTTGTTTTCATAATATATATATATATATATAGACCCCATAAAAAAATAATTGCCAAAATGAGTAACTGCCTCATTGGATGGTGTTTTGTTGTGTCCAAGCATAAAGGAGCCACAAATATTGATGTGTCAACTTCTTGAAAGGTTTGCTAAATATATCTTTCAAAAGTGAAATTAAAGTGACATCTCACTCAAGCTGTTTCATAAGGAATCTTTTTTTAGGTTAATTCCTGAAAAATTAGAATCAAACTTTTGTCTAATATATATATATATATATATTGATTGAAATAAATGTTACTAAGGGGAAAGAACAGTGCCTTTCATGGAAAGGCATACCCTTCATATATAGACATTAATATTTACAGTATTTTTTATATAAAATTCAAGTCCATAGTAAATATGGTCATGCAATTATAAAAAAAAAAATAACAATTGATATTGGAGATCAAAATCCAGTCTTATACTTTTTTTTTTTTTTGGTAAAAAAAGGTTTTGGAGGGGTTCGACATCAGTCCCCCACCAACTATACATTTTTTTTGTTTGCAGTCTTATACATTTTGTCACAACTATTTGTGCCAACTTGTATGCATGGGCTATATGCATTCTTGATATATTAATTAATAAACATATTGTCTTTCATGACAGGGATAATTTGGGTAATTGCTTCTTATAAAAAGGATTGGTGAGAGTTTTTTTGTCCAAAAAAAAGGGATTGGTGAGAGTTTTTTTTGTTGGGAAAATTACGCACAGGTCCCAAGGAACAAAAACAATTACAAAAAAACCCCTTGAAATCACAAAATTATATAGAAGTCCCAAGGGATTTTTTTGATATTATTTGTATTAATAACAGGAAATGTCATATTTACAACAGGAAATGCCTATATTTACAATAACATTTAAACACCTGACCATTTACAACAGACAAAGCCATATTTACAACAGGAAATGCCCATATTTCCTGTTATTAATACAAATAATATCAAAAAAGTTTCTTGGGACTTCTGTGTAATTTGGTGATTTCAAGGGATTTTTTTATATAATTATTTTTGTTCCTTGGGACCTGAGCGTAATTTTTCCTTTTTTTGGTAAGTACATGTCACTTGGATTAGGTTTAGGTGACTTGTGGATGATATAGTCTAATATCTATATTTTTGCCTCTAAAATGTTTTAAATCGATTTAAAATTTTGTAGAAAATTTTTGTTGATTGTTAAATTATCTTAATGTTATTTGTAAAATACTTCTCCAGAAATAATTTTTTTCACAAGTGTTGAATTCTTGAATATATGTGTACATATGTATGGCATATATTTGTATTTTAAAATTTTAAAATGTGTCATATACAATATTGTATTATATACTCCCTCCGGTCCTAATTATAGGACATATTTAACCGATTTTGGAAGAATTAAAGATAGGGGTTAGATTAGTTAATTTTACTTATTTTCCTAAAATACCCTTATATATATTTTAGACTTCAATTACCTTTTTGATTTCACATAATCTTTCATTCATATCAATAGGGGTATTTTAGGAAGAAATTGACAAAAATTAAAATGTTGTCCTATAATTAGGATTAAAACAAACTCTCAAATATTATCTTATAATTAGGACCGAAAGGAGTAGTATATAATGCACATATCCGTATTTGATGAGCATCAAAATTTTTTTAACAAATAATGTAATGAAATCAAATAATTTTCCTCATCTCTCCTCTCCTTTATTTATTTATTTTTTTGAAAAAAAAATTAATGTAAGGAATATGTTTCTTGCTCATCAGCTTTAGAAAATTTCTTTAGTGGTGAAGGAGAGAGTGTTATTTTTAATATAAGTATTATTTGATTTATTTCTATAATTCAAAAAAAAAAAATTGAATCGTCCATGTATAGCTGGTAGAAAATTGTTACATGTAATATATATAATTTTCATTCCTCATCAATATTAAAATACTTTTATGGGAAGAAAATATTTTATCTCCCAAAGAAGAAGAGAGTTAGTTTTTATATTACTCCCTCCGGTCCTAATTATAAGATCTAGTTGACTTTTTTGGAGAGATTAAGGAAGTTAATTAAACTACTTTAGAATATTTTTATTTTTATTTTTTCCTCTAATCTAATTAGTTTGACTAATAAACTAAAATATAATCTAAAGATAATACAACATATAAAATGATTGAGTAACTTATTTAGCTTCCTTAATCTCTTCAAAAAAAGTCAACTAGATCTTATAATTAGGATCGGAAGGAAGGAGTGTAATATAATGTGTCGCATCACTAAGTTTACTTTAAGTGTAAGCTAATAAACATGGATCTATGTGATTAATTATTGGAAAACACAATGAATGCAAAAACAAAAACGGGTTTATCTTCACCTGCAAAACCATCCCCACTTTACTTTTAAAATATGATACCACTTCACTATAACTAGCAAATCTTTCTTTCTTTCTTTCTTTATTATTATTATTATTTTTTATTTTCATAGTTTACGCGCACTAATTTAATTAAGCGAATAATCAACTATGAATTGGACATGTGTTTCTCAAGAAATTTATAAAATTTGAGGCTTTAACTAGTGCCCATTTCTTTTTTATTTTCAATAATATATTTTGATCCACCACCTCATCATATATATATATATATATATATAAAGGAAAAAATAAGGGTTAAGCTGCAAAAATACACACGTGGTTTTTCCAAAAGTGAACTCAACACCAAGTGCTTTTCTTGGGAGCAAAAGTGACTGTTACAAAAGTGGAGCAAAAATATTCATTGACCGTTAGTTTGACTTTTTTGTATTTTTAAGCCTGACATAAACGATGACTCACCTAAATTTCATCTCAACTGGAAGTAAGAAACTGGAGAAAATTATAGAAAATGACATAGATATTTTGGATATTATAGTTCAATCATTTTCTCTCCAATTCCCCTTTTCACTCCTAATCCCAATCTTACCCATCGAGCCGCTCATCTCCGCCTCCTCGCCGCCGTTGCCGCCTTTTTGTAATTTTCAAAACTATCTAGGCCCTTTTCTATAATTTTTTTTTTTTTCAGTTCTCCACTGCCAGTTAGGATGAAATTTAGTTGAGTCATCGTCCATGTTAGCCTTGAAAATACAAAAATGTCAAACTAACCGTTAATGAGTATTTTTGCTCTACTTTTGTAACCACATAGTCACTTTTACACGAAAAAAAAGAAACTTGGTGTTGGGTGTATTTTTGAGAAAATCATATATGTATTTTTATACCATAACCCAAAAAATAAACTCGTAACCACTTCTTCAAGAATTGGAGCCTCTCTATCAGAAAATAAACCAAGTTCATGACTTAAAATGAGATGAATTGTATCTAAACTTTGTCTTAAAATCTAAAGGAATCTTAACCCATGAAGTCACAACCAAGGCAAAAGTGGTGAGAATGATTAGGTCAATATTTTAACACTGAAACCAGGAAGTCACAACCACACTTCCCAACAAAAAACAAAAAGAAATGGGATTTAAGTTTTTGTTTTTTTGGGGGTTTCTTAATTAATTAATGGAGGAGGCCTTTGCTTTTTGAAAAAGGTGGCAAATTAGAGGGTTGAAAAGTGAGGTTTTGTGTCTTGGAATTAGGAAAAGGCCAAGAGGGATATTACGATATCAATAATGCCTTCTTTCTTTATTTCATTCATAATTTATTCAAAGCTTCAATTGTGGGCCTCTCTTTATTCTTTCATCATTCCTTCCTTACATCAAAGCTGGGTCCACTTGTTTTTTTTTAAAGGTTTGGTCAAAGTGAAATGTATGTCTATATATTTTATTTTTTGCGGTGAAATTATATAAATAAATGTTATATTATATTGGGAGAATGACATTTAGGTCCTAATCAAGACAAATAATACAACTCTGATCTTATTTATAAGTCACTTTTAACGAAATCACATATACCAATCTTTAGTTAGCTCAATGTTTATGAGGTAAATTTTCAACTTTGCTCTCATTTATGAATGAGTATCTTTTAACTCTTTCTTCTCTCCCTATTTTCATTGGTACAATTAATATGGGCAAAATTGTCACAATCTTATTTATTACCTGAAAGAAGACTTATAAATAAAACTAAATTTTTTGGTTAAAATGGACTTATAAATTGGATCAAAGTGATATATTGACAAGTCTCATAAGTTATTAATAGTAACTGATTCATTTGTTAATTCCCCTTATTTACTTTTTAATGAAGACTTTTTTAATATTATTTCTCTTAGTGACCTAAAAGTCGTTCTCTTTGATAACTTTCATTTTATTTCCTAAAATAAATTTTAATCCCTCTACTCCAAAATATAGTACACCTTTTCCATTGGTATATAATATGAGTCACCTACAGAATTATTAATTACTATATTTTAATTTTACACCTATTTCGATAGCGATATAACCTGAATATTGAAAAAAAAGAAAGAAAGAAAGAGGCGAGACATATTTAAATAGAGTAAAGTTGATTTTTTTTTTTTTTTGAATTTAAGATAAATTTAATGAAATAACATCCCCAGCATGCAGTAGGTTGCCTTTAGACTCTACTCACACATGAAGAAAAGGTTTGTTTTCATGTCTCTCAATCTCAACCACTTTTTAGTTGAACAATTTATTTATCTTAATTTTTATTGAGAATCAGTATTTACATTAAATTGACATTTAAAAGTTATTTTTTACTTTATAATTCATTTTTAAGATAAAAAATAGTAAAATATAGTTTAAGTTATTTAAATAAAAAATATGAGAAAACACAAATCTTCATTGGATGAGCATTAGATCTACTCCCTCTAGTCTTTATTATAAGACATCAACTAACAATTGTATTCGGTCATTTTTATAAGGCATTTGCTTGTTTTCAAAGCGCATTAATTATTTTCTTCATGTATGCACATAATTAGTAGTGATAATATTGAAAATTACTTAAATTATAGGACAACTTTATTGACTTTAACTGTTTTTATTGATTTGTGAGAAAAGTTAGTTGGTGCCTTATAATAAGGACTAGAGGGAATGTGTGCGCGCGCGTATATATATATATTTTTATTGTAGTACTTACACAAGTTGTTTATTTGAAAAATAAAAATGAAATGTAATTTTAACAAAATAAAAAACGTTGGTATAGCGAGTATTTAATATAAATAACAACTCAATTTATCATGTCGCCGAAAAGAACAGCTCAGTTGATATAGCACTAGATGTGGAAGCGGGGTTGTGTTCATACCTCTTTTTGTTTTTAATTTGTTTTCCTGTTTGCGGTTATGTTTTGGAATTTTGATGGTCAAAGAGACAATTAGGCAAAGGAAAGCATCACAATTAATGACTTTTATTTCGCATTCTTTAAGAGAGGTTTTCATTGTCTGATGTGATTCATTTTTTTATTCATGAAAAAGTAACCAAACTTACCCTTGTTTTTGGACTTAACTGGTAAAGGTGTCGGACACTCTCACCAAAGGGAAGGGGTTCGATCCTGGAGTTGGTCTAAACACTGGGGGGCATCCCAGGTGATGTGAACTTGTGGAAACGTGTAACATCCCGTTTTCACAAGCAGTATAATTTTTTTTTCCAAAACATCATTTCAAAATCATCAGAGTAGTGCACCGGAGTGATTGAGTAACTGATATATATATTAAAATACCCACGGTAGCATGTCTTGCTGTTTAAACAGCGGTACAAGAGTGTTTCAAAAGTATAACAGAAAGAAGTCTTCAGCCGGGTCTTCTATGCGGCCTGCTTGCCTCTATCCTCGGTTCTCGGTCCTTCCGATCCTGAAGCTAAGTTAAGAGCTGAGGTCCATGCATCGAACCCCAGGTAACGGTTAACCTCATGTTTATATACACCATATATGTACGACAGACATTCATAGACTTTTGGCAACATTTACTACGGTCAGACATAAGATATACATATCAGATATGTATGGCAATAACAATACAGTCGGATGACAGACAATAGTACAGTCGGAGTACAGATAATAGTACAGTCGGAGTACAGACAATAGTACAGTCGGAGTACAGACAATAGGCATAACAGACAATAGTACAGTTAGAGTACATGCATGACAGACAATAGGCATGACAGACAATAGTACAGGCATGACAGACAATAGGCATGACAGACAATAGTACAGTCAGAGTACAGCCAATATACATATATGCATACAATAAACATCAGAGTTAGTGTTACAGTACGCGAACGTACCTTCGTTGACGGAATTTCGGTACGACAGTTGGTCAGAACGTAATCAGGGATATCCTATCAATGTAACAACGTATTTGTTAAGGATCTATCATTACGACAGACATTTTTAGTCATAATGACCATTTTACCCCTGACCCCTAATCGGCGGAATTTCACCAGCACTTCGTTACTTTGACTTTAATCTTCCAAAATTTTGCCATAACTCCGACCCCATCATGAATTTCGAAATTAATGACTAAAATACCCCTAACATATGATATCTAATCATACTTGGAAGATTAAAGACCAAAACAACATTTCTACTATAACTACCGAATCGAAAACTAGAACTTAAGACTCTGTGATGAAAAACTTACCCGAGCTTATTTGCTTTTTCCTCCAGAGCTCCTCTCTCTAAAACCTCTCTCTATGTTTCGAATTTGATAAGGCAAATGGTGTGAAAAATGAAGAGAACCAAGGGTCTATTTATAGAGTTTTTCCATGAATTTCAACCCTTGGATCAACTTTATGAGATCAAATCCTAGCCCTTCATTTTGGAAACTTTGCAAACAAGTTTTCGCTCTCTCCTTCCTCTCTTGGCCGGCCTGCCCTATGCCCCAAAAGTCCAAAAATGTGCTCAAGTGGTGCCACCTTGCATAGCTTCTGGAAGGTTTCTACCGATAAAGTCCCCGATCGGTGTTCGAATCGCTTAATCTTGTAAAATCTTAGAAATCCAGAATCATAACTTTGAAGTTCTTTTCTTACTCATTAGAAATGTCTGAGTTAACTAAATTTTTGATCCCTTTCAGGTCTTCTTTGGTCCTGCTGAAGTTTTACGGAAAAACGCGTCGGTTACGAAAGTAATTTCCGGAATCACCAACTTCTGGACAAAAATTCACTGATTCCGAATATGTCCAGATATTTTCCAACTAGTTCAAGGATTTTGAGTTAGAATTTATTTTCTATAGACTCACTTTTTCCAATATCTGGCATTTTCCTCTTTGCCGGATCACTCCGCCGGCCACAGAAATGACTTCGGAGACAGTTTACTCCGAGGTAAAATTATACTTGTCCATAATATTCTCTGACTTTAGAGAACTAGTTCTTGGTTTTCTAGATAGGATTTAATCTCTATCCGTGGTCATTTATCCTATTTGCTTTTTCACAGAATATTCCATAGAATATTCCTTTATATTATTATTTTATTACAACTTGCAAAACAAATATCATCTTCATTCTTATCCTATTTTGCTCCAAAATTTCGGTCCATATTCTGGTCCTTTTTAATTTATTTTTTCGTTTTTTATTTAATTATTTAATTAATAATATATATTTTTTAATTATTTAATAATTATTTTTTCATAATTTTTCCACAAAGTTTCCTATTGGTCCATACTTGTTTTTAGGCTTAAAATTACTTAATCTCATATATTTTTCTTAATATTTTTCCAATAATTAGCAAATATATTTTATGCTAATTTTAGCCATAACCCACTAATTATAGGGTTTTCCATAATTATCTTTGGATTTTCCTTTGTTTAAGTTTAAGTAATTAGCCAATAATTACTTACTTAATCCCTCACTAATTGTTGATAATTTCCTCATTTAGAAATAATTATTTCCTCACAACAATTTGACTTACACTGTTATTTTATGCTTTATATAAAATATTAAAAATCACGGGGTCAATAATGATCCCGGAATACTTTTTAATTTTTCCCTCACTATTTTCCAAGGAAATAAATCCCAAAAATTGTCTAAATTAAAGACAACATACTCTCTAATTTTTAATAATTATTTTATTGCCTCTAAGAATTTTTCATAATTCCCTTAGGTCATTATATGCTCTACAAGGGCACTTTGGTCATTTCTGACACATTACTAATTTTTTCATAATTTCCAAGAAATTTTCCTTTAGAAAATAAGACAATTATGTTATTTTCCCTAATTCAAATTTTATGGTATTACAAAACGCATGCTAAGGTGGAGGCATATGTACTCTTAGTCCTGTATGCTCTGAGGAGCAAAGCCATAGCGCCTTGCCTTTGGATTGTGGGTAAACTCAACCCCTCTCCTAAAATTTTGTTATTAAAAAAAAAGTAACCATACTTAATTACTCGTTCATCCCTCTATTCCACAATACCACACTACAAAAAAAGATCGTATTACCCACGGAAAAAATTCCGTTGGAAATTACCCACGGAATTCTGTGGGAAATTTCCGTGGAAAAAAATTACCCACGGATTCCGTGGGTAATTTCAGTTACCCACGGAATTCCGTGGGTAATGAAAATTACTCACGGAAAAATTTCCGTCCCAAAAAAAACGTGGTAAAATTTTCGTTGAATAAGTCACACATTTTTTTGGGACGGAAATTTTCCGTGGGTAATTTTCATTACCCACGGAAATTCTGTGGGTAACTGAAATTACCCACGGAAATTTCCCACGGAATTCCTTGAGTAATTTCCCACGGAATTTTTTTCGTGGGTAATTCCGTGGGTAATACGATGGTTTTTTTTGTAGTGCCACTCTTTTTTTTTTTTTACCAGAATTCAACAATACCACTCTAATCTTTATTATAAATTTATTTTTAGAAAATAAATGTGGTCTTACATATATCCACTTACATATTATTCATGAATGTTTTCAAATTCTGAGAATGATTTGTAGGCGTAGATAGAGATTATTATTTTTTTCATAAGGGTAAATTTGAAAAAAATTAAACATATTTAATGACTTAACTAACAGTCTTTCGTATGTGAGAATTAGTTTAAAATAGACTTATAAGTGGACGGATTACCCCACACGATGTACAGATCCTTCCATATTAGAAAGGAGAATGTGAATGATTTATAAATTTGGACAATAATTTTAGTCAATGTTACAAATGATTGAAAATATGAAAGTAAAGGAAATGTGATACAAGTTAATCGAAGCCATGTATGTTATTTATTATAACTTATAATTCGTATTGGAGATGAAAATAAATGAGCTATAAGCTTGAAAGTGTTAGGTATTGTAAGACGGATTACCTCGTGCAATGCAGGGGCTCTTCCATTGGAAAGGAGAATGTGAATGATTTTTATAAATTTAGAAAATAATTTTAGTCAATGATTACAAAAATGATTGACAATATGAAAGTAAAGGAAAGGGAAAATTCTAAATAAATACCGTTTGAAATTGTAAAACCCCTAGAAGTCTTCCGAATTTGTAAAAAGACTAAGAGGTACAAAGGACCTATGAGGGATATGCAAATTCGGATGAAATTATCCTTTTGCCCTTAGTTTTAAATAAATAATAATAATAAAGAAAACCCTCCAACCCCCGCCGCTGGCCACCACAAGCCTCGAACTCGAACTCGAGACCTTACTTAAGTAACACAAACCGCTTACCACTTGTGCCGTCCCCGTTGGTGACATGTATGTTATTTATTAGCACATGTAAATGTAATTCATATTAGATATAAAAATAAATGAGCTGCAAACTTGAGAGTATTAGGCATTGTAAGACGGATTACCCGTGGGATGCATAGGCCCTTCCATTTGAAAGGAAAATGTGAATGATTTTTGTAAATTTGAAAAATAATTTTAGTCAATGATTGCTAATGATTAAAAATATGAAAGTTAAGGAAATATGACATAAGTTAATTGAAGACATGTATGTCCGGTCCTAATTATAAGAGCTAGTTGACTTTTTTGGAGAGATTAAGGAAGCTAATTAAATTAGCTTAGAGTATTTTTATTTTTATTTTTTTCTTCAAACTAAATAGTTTGACCAATAAACTAATATATAATCTAAGAAAACACAACATATAAAATGATTAAGTAACTTATTTAGCTTCCTTAATCTCTCCAAAAAAAAGACAACTAGCTCTTATAATTAGGACCGGAGGTAGTATTTATTATCACCTTTTAATTCATATTGGAGATAAAAATAAATGAGCTGAAAGCTTGAAAGTATTAAGCGATGTAAATGGATTGTAGGTCGATCTTATTCTAAAGGACATGTTGCATTTAAAAAAAAAAAAAGATGTTTGCACCACAAAATTGTTATGAGATTACAATATGTTTAACACTTTACCCTATTATAATTATGTCTTCTTTCTTTAACTCTTGAATTATAATTATGTGATTTTTTTTTTTTAATTTAGGAAATAATGATAATCTAAGATATGTGTATCTAAGATATATGCAGCACTAAATTGAGCCAATCATAACAATGTTAATTAAGAACAAATTTCAGACATGAATGGACTATTACATATATATCCTGAGCAAGTTAATTGTATAAAACCTAAGTTAAAAGGTTTGTTTCTAAATTGTACTCGTATTTAATTATCTAGAAGAACAAAACCCGAGAAAGAATTAACTGAACCACGTAAAATTGTGGAAATAATGGAAGATACACATGCTTATAGAAGATTATTTAATTTAGTTAGTCCTTCATAAAATTATTCTCACATCTCATTTTTTTCTTTTTTGGTTCTCCATCCGATATCTAGAGCTTTACCCTGACTAATTCGAATCCGACCCAGGTCACGCACCTGGTTATGGTAGGTGAGTCTCCCAACAAGATTTTTCTGTATTCACAAGGCTCAAACTTAAGACCTTACTTAAGCGACATAAACCACTTATCACTTGTACCAACCCCTGTTGGTATTCTCACACCTCATTTGTTAGCACTGTCGCCTATTTTGAAACCCCACACCTTGCTCTTGCAGCGCCAAATACGAGACAGAAGCAACAGTGAAAATTTCATTTAAATCCATTTAACATTGTCACATCCAAAATCAAGCCATTAATAGAATTTAGAATGAGTATAATTCAAGGTTATTTAGTAAAGATGAGAGAAAAAAAATTATCGCCCCCATTTTCATAGAATGAGTATAGTTGATGATGATAAAAAGACCTCCATCACAGGACATGAACATGTGAAGCCATAATGTTTCATCAGTGGGCTAAAGCAAATAGTTGTTTTATATGAACAAGACAACAAACTATATATCAAAATATCTCTCGTCCTTGGGTTCAACTAGCGAAGGGGTCGAACTTTCTCACTTAAAGGGAGGGAGTTCGATCATGGAGTTGGTCAAGGCGCTGAGAGAAACATCCAAGGGGTCTACGAAGTAGTGGAAACGTTGGAAAGATGTGGATGCATGTGTACTTTCTAACCCAGTATGCTTTGAGGACTGAGCTCCAAGCACCATGCCCTTGAACTGTGGGTGAGCCCAACCCCTTTCCTAATTTTTTTTTTTAGCAAAAAAAAAAAAAAACTATATATCAAAATATAGGATGAATTGTATGTTAAATATTTAGACACATGTTTTAAAAAATAATTTTTTGGCCAGAATATTGTTCTTTAAAATATAGGATGAAGGTATGTTGAAGATATGATAGTACATGCATCTTGGAAGTAAGAAAATTTCATATGAAGACTCAAAAAAAAAAAAATCCCACCCACCATTTATAGATTTTTTTTTAGTCCTCCTAAAAAATCCATTTGTTGCTATTTAAATTATTTTAACATAACATATTTAAATATTTCAAAACATACTTGTCTTACATTTTAGTCTAAAAAATATCCTTTTTTTTTAAAGAAACATAAAATATATTTTACAAAAATGGAATGGACCATAATGACAAGACGATAATAAGAATTATCTTCCAATTTTCTCTTCAATATCAATTTCAACATACCTCTATAATTCAAAAAAAAAAAAAAAAATTGCCCATACCTTTGTCGACAAGGCTTATTCACTAATTTGAGCAAATCTGTTAAACACTTCAATCTTTATCTCTATATAAAATATCCTAGAGAAATAGAAATTGTCTTTTGATTCATTCCTATTTACACCTTAGGTTGGAAATATGTATCCATTTCCTGAGAAAATTGACATACCTTCATTATGTAACATACGATTTTGTAAATAAGAAATTGAATTTAAATAAGTTGTAGCAATTATAGCATTAACAACAAACACAATTGGCTAATTTGCCCATAAAGAGCAATTTGGAACCATGCCCTTGCTTGTCCAGTGGGCAGGAAGTTAAACTAACAATAAATATTATATAAGTATATAAATAAAGCCAGCTCCAACTCTTATTAAATACTATCTCCCGTTCTAATTATAGGAACACTTTTGTAGTGTAAATTACATTATAAAAGTGTTCCTATAATTAGAACCGGAGGGAGTATAAGCTTACAATGGTTATTTTGTAGGTTTAAATTACAATAACTCCAAAGTCAACTAACATGCTTCCAATGCCATATATGTTAGAACTCATGTTTAGTATATGATAACAAATCTTAGGAGCATTTTTTTTGAAGGATTAAATAAATTAGAAGATTTGTTGATATAGATCACTTGAGTGAGGACATGTCACTAGAGTGATGTTTGCAAACTTTGTCACCAAGAGGTAATTAGCTTAGTAAATAAATGATTTTGTGAGAATCTATTAGTGCACTCGTGTGTTAGTTGTGACACTCGAGCGATGAAATGAAATTTTATAATGAACCAAGGCACTTGATGGTAACTCTCTGGTCCTAAAAGAAAAATCTTCTCAAACACTCGAATGATACCTATGAACCTTGAGTGATGCTCAACAAGTTTCAAGGTACATGATTGTAACTCCCTATTTTTAAAAAGATATTTGATCAAGCACTCGAGTGACATATATGGAACTCGAGTGATGCTCAAAAAGCTTTTAAGTTACCATTTGGCAACTGGATAGAGATAACATTAGGCAAGTTTTAAAACTAAAACATCACCTAAGTACAACAATGTCACTTGAGTGATACTTGTAAAAACATGTTATCACTCTTCAGTTATTGGCTAGTGATCATGTTATTCTTTAAGAGTGAGAAAGCCACTCCAGCGACCTAAAGACCACTTAAATGGAATAGTGCTTCATAGGAGAGTTACCATACAGTAACTTGACATTTTATATGCTATCTTTCAGACTTCTTTAAGCAGTTTCCAACCAGTACCTCCCTGGGTGCAATGCCACTGGAGTGATAAAATGTCACTCAAGATATAATGATATCAGGCTTTTGAAATATTGTCTCGCAAATTTTGATACCTAATCGAAGTATGATAGAATCGTGCTGCAATACTTCCTACTGTTTCTAACCATTACTAATTACTCTTATGAACAAGTTTCAGTTGCTTAATCTTGGATTAAACTCAAAATCACATAAAGTACTTTTATGTCAAAAGCATCAAAAGCGGCAAAGCTCGTCCAATCCAAATGTTCTCTTTCACCAACGGCTATATCATCTCTCCAATGGACACATTCAAATACTTCAATAGTCATTAATTCCTTCCAAGATATAAATACAGATGCATTCAAGATAGAGTCAACAACCTACGACTAAGTTCACTGTTGCATTAAGTTCGTGCTCTGTTCTTCTATATTCTTTTGATATTCTCTGTACTTCAGTGTTTATCACATATACTCTTTAAGAGAGCAATTGTAAACTCATTTCTTACTCTTAGTGTGAGTTACTCAAGGTAGAGAGACCTTGAGTGTGGACTTCGATTACAAAGTGTAAAGGGGAGTGAGTGTCATGGGAAAGTAACTTGCTTGTACTGAGGCACCAAGAGTCTTGTGAATCTTAAGACATTAGTAAGACTCTAAGAAAGGTCTCTAGGGATTGGACATAGGTCAAGTGGATTGGACTGAACCAGTATAAATCTTGTGTGTCTACTATTAATGATTTCTCTCTAACTCTACCTTCTCCATTGAGTCTCTGTTTAAGTATGTAGTTAAGTTTAAATTTTTAATATCATCCAATTCATCCCCCTCTTTTAGGTGAAAGTCTTGAACTAAGAATATACAGAGTAGCATTCTTTTAAAGCACTAAAAATATTGAATTACAAAATTGATTGTAAACTGTACTAATAAGCCTCACAAAATTTCAAAATGATTAGATGATTTTTTTTTTTGTATTTTTTTTTTTTGGGGGGTTTCTGAAACCAGTGTTACTATGTATACCGATTTTACTTCAGATGCCAAATAGAGAATAAGGCATAAAATTAGTAACCATATGCAGTTAACATCAAGTCAAATTTAACCATATAGTTTGGAGTCCTACTAGTAGCCCGAAGGCCACTAACCTCCTATAATCAATATTCATCAGGTATCAAACCATTTAATATCATCTCATTTGCAAGTCAAAATAAAATTTCAAGTATATTGATGAACATTTCACCCTATTATGACAATGCACTCAAGCCAAAATCTTAAATCTATCTATTTCTTGGAGAATCTAGGAATATATTTTCAGTCTGTAGAGAGGGAAAAAACAGTCAACAGTCAATAGAAAATCATAAGCAAGGATACCTAAAATACCAAAATCTATTTTATGCAAAAGTGAATATGAATTCACCATAACATATGAAAAGAGGTGTCTTTTAACATTTCCGCTTTAGGGTGCCAGTGGACATCTAGAAGATAAGGACTCAGACATGAATGCAAAAGAAGCACATACTGGTCCATAGTAGCCTTGCAATATTGTTCCCTCCTAGACTCTAGTTTCTGTATATAAACCCAATACCAACCTTACCAGTGTGATTTCAGAGAGAAATGTTTAGCTCAGACAGAAATGAATGGGCTCTCAGAAAATCTGTTACTGAGGCATAGGTGTCACTTATATATTAAGAGATCTACAACCAGATGAGATGAGTGTCTGACACGGGGAATAGAGAGCTTAACAGAAGTTTGTTATTCGTAACTAATCAACAACTAATTTTCTTTGTCTGGGCCACTCTATTATGTACACTATCATTACCAAACTTGAGCAAAGCAGCGTTGAGTAAAGAGAAAGATGGCAAGAGCAGTGATACACAAGAGAGGCCGAGATGTCTGGACTCCAGCAACAGTAAAGCAAAGAGTAGCAAGTTGTGATGATGAGTGTAAGGGAGAGTTGATATTTTTATCTTTAAGTAAAATGATCAAACTTTGGAGCATAACAGCTTTGGTTTCGGTATGGCAAAGAGCCACTCTATAATAATAATAATAATAATAATAATAATGTCATGTCCTATTTCATCTTTATCTCCAAACAGAAAAAATAATAAGAAAAAAATGCAAATCAAAACAGAAAAATCTGAAGTTGTTTTCGTTAATCAGAATATAAAATGACAAATATGTAATCATATTGGAAACTGCATCACTTTGCAAACACCAAGAAGGAAATTCACACAATAAATAAAATAGAAAATCCATTCCCTTTTGTTCCTACAATCTAATTTCATTTGGACTAATGTTGAACTAATAACCAAAATCACCATATTGGTATACCTTGTCTCTAAATGATTTTTTGACTCCCACAAATGACTGTCTTGAACCCAATAATCAATTGAGAACCACTTACTTGGTGATCTTCATGGTACTTAAATATCAAGGTGATATCAGAAATTACAGCAGGAAATTGCATCCAAGAGGGAGATGGTCTTCTCAAGGGCTCTTTAGCTAGCACTGAAGATCTTCCACATCGAGAACAGCAATGTCCCCCCATCAGGAAATATAGATTGAATAATGAATAAGCAGAAGCACTAAATAATAGTGCTCTGTATATCTGATATATATAAACAGCTGATACATCATTCTAGAAGGGGATATTACAGCAGAAAATAGTACAGCGGGTATCCAGGAGAGAATAACAGAATGCTAACAAATCCTATAGCTGGTATACACGTGTCTGCTATGGACCTCACAGAATCAGTACAATTACAAACACTAATCATACACTAATTATATTCTAACAAACTGAAGATCTTCCACATCGAGAACAGCAATGTCCCCCCATCATCTGTATGGTATGTCCCCTAAAGGATGCTTTCCAAAACATTCAATCATAGCAATCTGACAAGAGTAATTATAATTTAAGATCATCATGCATTGCCACTTTTGCTGCCATTCGTCCATAATAAATAAAATATGAATGAGCTAAAAATCATTCCTTCCATAAAAAATAATTAGAGAAGCAATTCCATTCAAACCTTAGCAATATAACCACCATAAGCAACTTAGCGGCAATTTTGGTGAAAGCTATACTCCAATTGCAATATAACTGGTTTATTCTCTTCTGCTTCTCCGTTGTCTAAAGTCTAAACTTAATAGACCTTTTAATACTAGCATGACCTTCAAGAAAATGATCAAATAGACCTTGAAGATTAGCATCAGGCTCAATCATCTCAATATCAGCCCCATAACAGACAGCCATTAAAGCATGATATACATGCCCTCATTTCATACATATAAAAATCAGAAACAATCGATAAGTATATTAGTATGGACGCAAGAAAAACCACGAGAAGCATACTTGCAGAAAGCATGAGAACAGGGCACAAGTTTGTTAGAATCATATTAAATTGCAAGCCTGCATAAAAACAATGAGATTAATTTCACTCAATTTTGAAACATATTTGTGTATAACTAAATTCACAAAAACTTATGAAAACTGCTTCATTGTGCGTCAACACTCCAAAAAACATTACACAGCCAGATTGGAAGGAAGATTGCAATGAAAAGTTTAAAACAAAGTAAGAAACAGTGAGATAGCATCCGACACGGGGTTGAAAATCAATTGATCTCACCCGATAGAAAAAAATGAAATACGAAGATAAATTTGAGGGAAAACGCACCTCATCAGTAAAAATACTCAGACACAGAAGCTAGCTTCGACCATCATCCCAAACATGTTTTTCACAAGAAAGAAACAGTGACTAACACATTAGAGCCAAAAAGGGGAAAACAGATAATACAGAGAGCGAAGTTGATCAGACACAAATGCAAATGAACAACCCAATGAACTTCACGTAAATGACCCAGGGGTTATGATAATCTCTGAGCTGATTGAAGTTGGAGACTTGAACGAACGCCATGGAAAGATAAGAAAAGAGCATAAATGGTGCACGGAAGAAATGACCGAGAGAAGCGCATACACGGAGCAGGAGACGGATGAGGATGACGTTGGGAAACAACCAAATGCGGAGCGGAGAGCACTAAATTTCAAACGCCGTTAGTGGGCAGTTACAACCAAAGTAATAAATGGAATTAACAGGAACAAGGGATAAAGGATAAGGGATAAATATCATTTTTATCCCGAAATTGGAACAATGATTTAACGACCAAGATTAAGAGAAGAGCAAAATTGCTACGTTTTTTAACCTACGGGGCAAAAATGATACATATCCCTAAATTTAAATTCAAATTAAGGAAGGAAAAATGGAGCACAGGAAAGGAAAAACGCTGATGTATTTATTTAATGAAGTTAAATGTGAATATTATCGGGACCAAAATAGTACTCCATCCGGTCCTAATTATAGGAGCTATTTAATCAATTTTGGGAGAATTAAGGAGATGGGTTAAATTAGTTAGTTTTACTTATTTTCCTAAAACGTCCTTATATAAATTTAAAATGATATAAGTTGACCTAATTATAAGTATTTCTAATTTGGCTTACGTTAGACATCCATGACATATTAGTTTAGTATATATGTATATTTGTTGCTTTTTGTATAGCCATGTGTATACATATAGATCTAATTTCTTTTCCACACGCTTTCTAATTGAAATAACGGTCTTGCTATATAAACATATATGTGTGTATACATATAGATCTATCTACATACATAGAGACACACACCCATATATCTACACACATACGTGTATATATATATATATAGACACACAGATGCATACATACATACACATCATGAACCACTGATGTTACATTTGGCAAATAGCCAATTCTTGCAGCTTTATATTCAATTGGTCCAAATATTCATAAAGCTGCTTTTGCTGAGGATGCTCTTTATCTCCAATTAAAAATACATGCACCCTACCTTTAAGTTCAACTAGACTGAAACCAGGGGTTTTAAGCAATCCAGGTGTCTTCATAATTATTCTCATCCTCTCAACATCTTCCCACCTTCTAGCATCAACATAAATATTAGAGAGTAGCACAAAGGTCCTGCAATTACTTGAGTCTAACTCGAATAATTTTCTTGCAGAGATCTCCCCTAACTCCACGTTCTTGTGAATTCTACATGCTCCAAGAAGGGAACCCCAAATTATAAAATCAGACCTCACCTTCATTTCCTTTATCAAACCATAGGCCTCATTAAGATAACCAGCACGCCCGAGGAGATCAACCATGCATGAGTAATGCTCAATCACAGGTTCAACATTTAAGTCATGGTACATTCTATTAAACCAATGCCAGCTTTCTTCCAAAAGACTAGTATGGCTGCAAGCAGTTAACACTGACACAAAAGTAACATAATTTGGTTTGACTCCTGATCTTATCATCTTGTAGAATACTTCCATAGCATCTTTCCAATAGCCATGCATTCCATAACCAGCGATCATAGTCCATGACTTAATATTCTTCCCTTTCATGCGATCAAACGCCTTCCCAGCCATATCGACCCTCCCACATTTGCAATACATGTCAATAATAGAAGTACCTACAAACACATTGTCTTCCAAAGCCATCTTTATGACCTAAAATAGAAATCTACAGATAGTATATATGATTAAAAAGAAAGTAGTTTGGACAAAAACTTGATGAGTGATCAAACTTGATGAATGATTATAGCATATTTCATATTGCTCTGTGGGCATTGTCATTTTGAATGTAACCAACAATCATGGACATCCAAGAGACCACGTTTCTAGTAGGAATTTCATCAAATAGTGTTCTTGCATCCTTCAACACGCCACACTTCGAGTACATGTCAATGAGAGAGGACGACACAAAAAGGTCCGATTCAAAGCCAAAGATTAAAGCTTGTTGATGGATTTACTTGCCCGCATGAAGATCAAAAAGTGCAGAGCAGGATTTGACGATACAAGGTAAAGTTGAACGATTCGGGTGCAGAGCAAGCTTTCGCATAGACGAGAAAGCTCGAAGAGCTTCAACGGAATCGCCGCTTCGAGCAAAATCGGCAATGATTGTGTTCCAAGACAAGACCCTGTTTTCAGTGTGTTTTGCAGAGGAACCAGAAACTAGGTCTGAGAGTGAGAGGAACCGAGGAAGGAGAGAAAGAGAGAGAGTTTAGCCATTGTTCTTTTCTTTCTCTGCAAAACCCACTAAAAACAGGGGTGTTCGGTTTCGATGGAAGTCACACCGTGCAAGCCGAAGACTGAACTAAGTTTTGTATTGTTTCCCATCATTCCGATTGATTTTTTTTTTTCAATGTTCACTAAACTAAACTAAACCACGTCGTTTTCTATTCACTGGAAAAAATGATATGTCCAGTCACTGTACATATCATTTATTATATATATATATATATATATATATATATATGTTTATATGTGTGTGTGTTCACACACACATATATATATCTACATATATATATTGACACACATAAACACACACACACACACACACACACACATATATATATATATATATAAATGCTCCTAATAATAAGTGTTACGGACCTGCATAAGGCCCATATTCAATATATGGCCCAACAAGGGGCAATCCATGTGGCACAGATATGACGTCACATCACTTGGGCTTGGAGGCACAGAGGCCCACAGGTCCAAACCCTAACCCTAAGGTACACTCTATAAATAAGAGTTAAACCCTAAAGGTACACATCTTCTACTCTCTGGCTATATACATACCGCCTACACAGAGTGAAAGACTTGGCTATCACCCAAGAGGGGGGTGAATTGAGTGTTTAATTAACATCTTAGAACTTTGAAAATCTTTTCGCAACTTACTGAAAGTAATTTGAATGACAGTAATAATTTATAAAGTGATAAACAATCATTCAAACATATATGCTGGGAATGTAAGAGATAAGGGAAGAGAATATGCAAACTGTGATTTATACTGGTTCGGCCCAATCCTTGACCTACGTCCAGTCCCCAAGCTTCCACTTGAGATTTTCAATCCACTATCTTCTTTTAACTTGATTACACGTTCTGTACTTGAAGCAATCCTCTCACACTAGTGCAAAAAAGGGCTTTAAGACCGTCTCATTTAGACCGGATTATAGAGAATCAGGTCTTAAAAGTATGACCGGTGGCAGTTTCGTAAATATAAAGAACTTTTGGACCGGATTATAAAAGATCCGGTCTTAAAATATGACCGTGGCACTTTCGTAAATATATAGAACACTTTTAAGACCGGACTATAAAAGATCCTGGTCTTAAAAGTATGACCGTGGCAATTTTGTAAATATATAGAACACTTTTAAGACCAGGCTAAAAATATCCGGTCTTAAAAGTATGACCGTGGCAATTTCGTAAATATTGTGAGAAGACGCCGATCAAGTCCGAGAATGCGATGATTTATTCCTTCGCTTAATTGAAATTATATACGATGCTAATAAGTAAATAAACCTATGCGCTCCTATAATTTAGGGATTACAATCAGAATATATTACGAAATTCATAAAACCATGATCTCGCTAACTTAATTCCTAAAATCTCTCTAACATCTTAATTAAGATGATTACAATCAAGAATTTAATTACGAAATTCAAAAAATCATGATCTCGCTAACTTTATTCCTAAAATCTTCTAACAACTTAATTAAGATGATTACAATCAGGAATTTAATTACGAAATTCAAAAAACCTTGATCTGCTAACTTAATTCCTAAAATCTCTCTAACAACTTAATTAAGATAATTGCACAATATAATCGTATACGCTAGTTATAATTAAATAAATAGAACACTTTTAAGACCGGCTGTTTCAAATAGACGGTCTTAAAAGTACTTTTAAGACCGTCTGTTTGAAACAAACAGTCTTAAAAGTGTTAAAAAAAAAAATTATATAGAACACTTTTAAGACCGGCTGTTTCAAATAGACGGTCTTAAAAGTGTTAAAAAAAAAATTATATAGAACACTTTTAAGACCGGCTGTTTCAAATAGACGGTCTTAAAAGTACTTTTAAGACCGTCTGTTTGAAACAGACGGCCTTAAAAGTGTAAAAAAAAATTATATAGAACACTTTTAAGACCTACTGCTTCAAACAAAGGTCTTAAAAGTGTAAAAAAATAAATAAATTATATAGAACACTTTTAAGACCGGTTGTTTCAAACAGACGGTCTTAAAAGTGTTCTATATATTTACGAAATTGCCACCGGTCAAATTTTTTTTTTTTTTTTTTACACTTTTAAGACCGGTTGTTTCAAACAATCGGTCTTAAAAGTGTTAAAAAAAAACTAAATTCGCTAAACCTCGTTAAGTCCGTGAGTTTGCTTTGTCTTCTTGGTGATATAACATTTTCTTAGTTATAGATTCAACGAGTATCCCAAGAGCCTCACGGGCAAATCCTCAGCAAGAATGTCATCATCATCCTCTAACCTACTCGCAATCTTCGTAAGTCATCATAAGAGTCGCACAATCAAATCATTGGCAACGTTGGCAGTTTAAGACCGTGTAAAAGTCCGGTCTTAAAGGTCGACTTTTAATACCGCCTGGAACAAGACTGGTCGCGGGTCCGGTCCTAATGTACCTGTTTCGTCCGGTCTTAAAAGCCTTTTTTGCACTAGTGTCACTAGGATTCACTCCCCCTTACAAACTGTAATCAATACACCCACTTAATTACACACTTTGTACTCGAAGTAATTCTCTCACTAGAACTTACTCCCCTTACAAGCTGTAATCAATACAATGGGTTTCCCACTCAAGATCACCCAATCTTGAGTAACTCACAGATAGAAAGGTAGAATGGTTACAAATAAATCTTCTCTCACTCAGAAGTGAATGGATAAACACTGAAGCACAATACAACTCATTTCACTCTCTATGATAAGCTATGTAGACATTGAAAAATAGAGAGTAAATGATATGAAAATCAGAGTATTAGCATGATGAAGATGTGTGCTTGTGTCTCTACTTCTTTCTGTCTTGAATCTGTCTTCTTTTATAGGTAGAGATCAACATATGACCGTTGTAATTCATAATGTGACCGTTGGAAACATTGTAGGTTGTTTAGTTGAAGTTTTGGTCTTCTTCTCTCTCTACACTTTGGTTAAATCAGCTTTGCAGAGGTTCAGACTTGACCTTCTGACTTTTAGTCCGTTGGAAGAGCAGCTTACTGGATGTGGAAGGAAACTTTTAATTCCTTCAAAACGTATGGAGAAAGGTTGTTCAGAAGCATGCAAGTTTTCTGCATTTTTGCATTTAATGTTCTGAATCTACTTTATGCTTTATGCTAAATCTCCATTTAATCCTGTCTAAATCATCTGAAACTCACTAACAAATTGATTAAACATAGTTAGGAATAGTTATGAGTGATTATATGAAGTATTGGATTCAAACACAAAAGCTTCGTAGATTTGTTCAGTTCAAAATTCAAATTCAGCGATGCAAACTCGAGTTAGTTCATCAAAAGTGGAGTTTGTAAATATTTTCAGGTACCAAACTCGAGTTTATAATTATAGGCTCGAGTTTAGAGCATAGTCGAGGAAATCATCGTGAAAACCATTTGAAACACATTTTGAGTAAAAGGTAAACTTAAGTCTATTAGTGACCAGGGTCGAGTTTGACACTGTTCATGTCAAATATAAGTTTTACTTCTCAAAATGTAAATTGGAGTTTATAAATCCAAACTGGAGTTTTCAAAATAACTTTTCTATTTGTAAAGACGAAACTCGAGTTTAGAAATCAAAACTCGAGTTTACCTTAAATAGGTAAACCTTTGAAAACTCTTGGCTAGAGGCAAACTGGAGTTTAAAGAAGTAGACTCGAGTTTGCAAAAGATATAAAACTTGAAAGCTCTCTGCCAATGGAAAACTCGAGTTTGAAACTGCAAACTCGAGTTTACAAGTTTTGTAAACTCTTTATGTTTCTCAAACCACAGTGAAAACTCTACACAAAAAGAATAGGCTCGAGTTTGTATATGCAAACTCGAGTTTACATCATTTGTAGAATTTCAACAAATAGCAAACTCTACTCAAAAAGGAATACTGTAGAGTTTAAGAAATGGTTTCACTTTGAAGAGGCTTCCTGCGAGAGACAAACTCGAGTTTACATGTTTTTGAACTCTTTGAAGAATTTCTCTGGAGGTTCTAAACTGAAGTTTAAAGATACAGGTTCGAGTTTGAAATCCAAAATAGCCTGTCTTGCTCTCTGTTAGTAGCAAACTCGAGTTCACACATTTAGACTCGAGTTTGGCGCTGACTGAATGTTTTTGAGTTGAAATCAATTTGTTTAACTTATCAAAAATATTCAAACTTGTTTACAATTGTCAGTTATCATCAAAACACATAAAGAACTAACACAGAGCATACACCACCCCCTTGGCTAAACGCCTCCAGTATCATCGAACTACGTGGACTTTGATCCCTCTCTACAGGGTACGTAGGCTCTAGGCTTTGCTCCTAGGTCAAGTCCTAACCAATATCAACATACTAGCCCCTTAGGGCTAGACATCTGTGTTCTACACCAGAACAATGGCGCCGACCGTGGGGATCTATAAATTTTGATTCCCGCGACCAAAGATGGTTAATGATTTCAATTCACAACTGCCAAATGAACAATCATGGAGTTTTATAATTAGAGGCTTGATGGTGAATTTCTTTCTGAAGCACCTCAACGAAGGGGGTGACAGATGGGTCCCTCGAATTGAACAACAAAACTTTATGAGCAGTGATTATCGATTTTATGTGCTCCAAATTTATGACGATCGCTCTCTTTCGCCTCTAAACCGTTACGACAGCATGATTGCCGGCCTCCACCGCTTGCGTCCGACCCGTGGCTTCAATTAGGAGCCATGCCCTAATGCCGAAGCCTATCTTGCGACGATTGACTCCGACTGAGATGCCGGGGGGCCAACAGGGAATCGGGCGTTAGTTTTCTATGTGTTTTGATGATTAATAACAATTGTAAACAAGTATGAATGTTTTAATAAGACAAAAGAGTCAAAAACATTCTGTCATCGCGAAACTCGAGCCTAACTAGGCAAGCTCGAGTTTGCTGCAAACAGAGAGCATATCAGGCTATTTCAAAGATGACGAACTCGAGCTCGAATAAATAAACTCCAGCCTATACTCTCCATGGTATAATGTTAAAGAGTTTACAAATGAGTAAACTCGAGCCTCAGTATAGACAAGCTCGAGTTTGCCTCAAGGGAAATATTTTCCAATTGAAAACCATATCTTTAAACTTCGTAGTTTATATTTTTGTGTAGAGTTGACTTATTCCTATGGTCAGAATTGATGAACACTCGAGCCTAAGTATATGGACTCGAGCCTAATACTTTTGTGTAGAGTTTACTCTATGGTTTGACAAACGAAGAAGAGTTTAAAAACAGTAAACTCGAGCCTCGTTATTGCAAGCTCGAGTTTTCCCCCGCAGAGCTCCCAAGGTTTCCTTCATTCACAAACTCCGAGTTTATGTTCAAACCTCCAGTTCACTCCAATAAGTCATGGAATAAATGAAGTCGAACTCGAGCTCGTGATTATGAACTCGAGCCCTTCGTTGAAAGAAAGTAAAGCAAGTGTACAAACTCCGAGTTTGTATTCGTGCTCTGCACCACGCTCCGAATGACCAAATCTCTTAGGCATGAATAATGTCAAACTCGAGCCTAATCACTAATGGACTCGAGCCTACCCGTGTGTGTGAAATATTGTTTCAGTGCTCGAACAAGAAAATCTCGGCGATGATTCGAACTCGAGCCTACCTTTGTGAACTCGAGTTTACATGATGAAACAAATTACAAACTCCAGAGTTTACATCAAACTCCAGAGTTTGCTCCTCACAGAAGATAAACCAAATACTCAAAGTGCCTTACGAACTCGAGCCTGACTTGGCGAACTCGAGTTTAAGACGACAGCAAATATGATCGTTACTGTTTTCATCCTGATTAGTTTGAACAACAAGATTACCATTTCTATGCGAATTGATTACATTCATTTAGAGAATTCATATGTATATTTAACCACTCTAAATTAAGAATGTTTCAGGTATTAGTTGGATCAACCAAGACATTGAATTCACGCGACAAATCGAATGAAGAAGGATTTCACGCGTCTCGGAATTAAATCAGTGAAAATCGAACCCAACGGCTATAATCCTCATCAACCTGAATTTCAAATGAAGAACATGCATAATTGAGAAGTAACGGTCACATAGCAATTGACCACTATATATAGAACAAGATTACAAACTTCAAAAGCAGAGAATTTAAGCAGAAACGAAAAGCAAGCTCAAGAGTTACATATACATTCAGTTTTCTTTCTGTATTGTATTTGATATACAAAGAGCCTCAGTGCTTATCAATATCTACTCTGTGAGAGAGCTGTTATACAAATTATTCATTCATTGTAATAATCTCAAGTCAAGGGGACTTGAGATTGGGATTTCAGATTACAACTTGTAAGGGGAGTGTATCCTAGAGAGAGGATAATCCTTGAGTACAGAGTGTGTATCCGAATTGAGTGATAGTAGAAAAACCCAGAGTCTCGAGGACCTGGACGTAGGTCAAGAGTTTGGACCGAACCAGGATAAACTTTATGTGTCAAGCTCTTCTTCCCTATCTCTTTACGTTTAGCTTCAGCTTGGGTGCAAGGTTATTTTAAAAGTTTTTAAAATCCCCAATTCACCCCCCTCTTGGTGATTCCCTTTCGTTTTCATCGGGTTCCATGCGAGGCCTCTTCGTTTGCAGATTTTAAAGGGCAAGAAGGAAACCTGAACATGGTTCCCAGCCAAAGGGTCGATTTGTGTTTGTATTATCGCGAAGAAGCCTGGTACTATTTTATGACGATCGCTCTCTTTCGCCTCTAAACCGTTACGATGACATGATTTCTGACCTCCACCGCTTGCGTCCGACCAGTGGCGTCAATTAGGAGCCATGCCCTAATGCCGAAGCCTATCTTGTGACGGTTGACTCCGACTGTGATGCTGGGGGGCCAGCGGGGAATCGGGTTCCATGTGGGGCCTCTTCGTTTGCAGATTTTAAAGGGCAAGAAGGAAACCTGAACATGGTTCCCAGCCAAAGGGTCGATATGTGTTTGTATTATCACGAAGAAGCCTGGTACTATTTCGTGAGGGCTCAGTTTAGAGTTTTGAATCCCATAATAGAAGTTGGGGCTCTCAAGATTATTTGTGTAATGAGCTGCAGGTTGGGAATTTGAGGGCTTTTACGAATTCGGATGTTCTTAGCATTCATGAGGGCAAACTAAATTCAAGTGTTCTGGGTATTATTGTTTGTGTGAGGAATTGATTCTGAACGTCTTTAAAGAATAAAGATGCTGCTGCATTGTGGACAACCGGCTAAGCTGAATGTTAAGAAGATTGTGTTTGAGAATGTATATGTTGTGTGTGTTCCTACTACACTTGAGCAGCTAAAGGATGATGGAGTTTTGACTCTTGCAACCAGCAACAATTCATTTTTTTTATCATGCTGGTCTAAGTTCTAAACAGAAATGGAATGTGAAAGCTCTCTCCCCGACAAGGACGAAATTCTTGTATGCCTTAGAGAATATATCAGAATATAATCCAAAAGCTCTATTGAAATGTCTTCCACCTGATGCTTTCTATGAGGAGCATGCTATACTGTTGGGAAAAATGAACCAACATGAATTAGCACTGTCTTTATATGTTCATAAGTTTCATGTCCCGGAATCAGGTTTGCCCTATTATATTGTGATCGGGTTTATGAATCTACAAATATTCTATCAGGAAAATCTCCCAGCAACATATACCTTTATTTATTTGCAGTTTGCAATCCAGAGTTTACACGGACTTAACTGTATTTTACACGGAGCCTGGGTTTTAATTGTATTAAGTGTAGCCGGGGTCCGCCTTTTCACTTCCCGCAAAATGTTACACGTAGCCCGGATTTTAACCGTATTAGGTGTAACCGGGGTTCGGCTTTTCATTTTCCGAAAGAATTTACGCGGAGCCCGGGTTTTAACTGGGATCAGTGTAACCGGGGTCGGCGTTCTTCTATTTTTGGAGGTGGATTCCATCCAGTTTAATACGGAACCCTTGCGCCCAGTGATGGGAAGAAACCAATAGCTCGAAGGAAACACATGTGATATGTGGATTTGAGGAAATATGAAATGAACAATTATGGGTGTCGTAACCCTGAATTTGTTTATCCAGTATGGGTGTCGTAACCCTAAATTTTTTTATCTAGTATGAGTGTCGTAACCCAGAATTTGTTTATCCATTATGGGTATCGTAACCCTGAATTCGACCATTTAAATAGATTTGGTGGCCGTAGCCGTCTTTACCCGAAGCCCGGATTTTAACCAGATTCGGTGTAACCGGGGTCTGAAACACGTGATGTGTGGACTTGAAGAAATATGCAATGAACAATCACATATAAAGAAACAAGATTTAAAAGAAAAAGGTACCTGACCTCCACGAATAAGATCTTTTACCCCGCAATTTATGCAAAATTTAGAATTGACGATGACGGTTGTCATATCGAAACAATCCAAGTTGATGCAGTTATTAAGAGTAACCGAGTTTAATCCGTTATGGGTGTTGTAACCCGAGATTCATTAGTCCTACATGGGTGTCGTAACTCTGAATTTGTTTATCCATTCTGTTGCCCCCCCAGACTGATAGTTCAGGTCTTTGAGCTGTCGGGATGTGTTGATTTACTAACCTGGAGCAGACTGTTCGTGATTGTTGGGATTCCTTGCGTGCTGACGAGATTCCGGGTTCATATACCCTAAAACCGAGATTCCGAGTTTATGATTTCTAAAAAAGGGTTTGTTTACCCAAAATTCAATCATTTAAATAGACTTGGTGGCCATAGCCATCTTTACACGGAGTCAGGATTTTAGCCAGATTCGGTGTAACCGGGGTCCGACTTCAAATTTACACGGAGTCGGGATTTTAGCCAGATTCGGTGTAACCGGGGTCCGCCTTCCAATTTACACGGAGCCGGGATCTTAACCAGATTTGGTGTAACCGGGGTCCGCCTTCCAATTTACACAGAGCCGGGATTTTAACCAGATTTGGTGTAACCGGGGTTCGCCTTCCAATTTACACGGAGCCGGGATTTTAACCAGATTTGGTGTAACCGGGGTTCGCCTTCCAATTTACACGGAGCAGGGATTTTAACCAGATTTGGTGTAACCGGGGTCCTCCTTCTTTATGCTTCCCGCGAAACTTTACGCGGAGCCCCGATTTTAACCGTATTAAGTGTAACCGGGGTCCGCGTTCTATGGCAGGGTAGCAATGACTCAAAGGAAATACATATGATATGTAGACTTGAGGAAATATGCAATGAATAATTACATATAAAGAAACAAGATTTGAAAGAAAAAGGTACCTGACCTCCAATCACCTTAGGATTAACACAACTCAGCATCCTAAGTACAAAACAAGTTGTCTTGCCCTTCGTGGATTTACATAGATTTGCAGAGGAGATGGTATATGTTGCTGGGAGATTTTCCTGATAGAAGATTTGTAGATTCATAAACCCGATCACAATATAATAGGGCAAAGCTGATTCCGGAACATGAAACTTATGAACATATAAAGACAGTGCTAATTCATGTTGGTTCATTTTTCCCAACAGGGAAGTGAAAAGGCGGACCCCGGTTACACTTAATAAAATTAAAACCCGGGCTCCGTCTAAAGTACAGTTGCTCCATTACACTTAATACAGTTAAAACCCGGGCTCTGTGTAAAATACAGTTAAGTCCGTGTAAACTCCGGATTGCAAACTGCAAATAAATAAAGAAACTCTCAATCGAGAGCATTGATTCAATCTCCTCAAATTGCTCTAATGAGAAAAACCTGAATGAAAGAGCGAATCCAGGGTCACTGAACCCGGTCGTAATTCATATACGAACTGAAGACTAAAACCCGGCTTTTCAGTCGGAGGAAGTTGTCTTCGAAGAGCTATCGCAGCCCGGACGCTTCCTAACTTACACCGGGATATCAAGCGAAACTGTCATGCCGACCCTAATCAGGTCAAAATGCTCGGACGCTTCGGTGAAAAACCGAACCCGGGCAAATAACAACTTCCCTTTATCTTAGGATGACCCGGTCAACGAACCCGGAATTATACGAGACAGTCTAAGTACAGACCCCTCACCACTTTACGGTTTCAATACCGAACGCGCTTTCGCAGATTCTGCACATTTCATCTGCGACCTTGACCCGGTCGCTCGCAGCAATAAATGCAAGATCAGTTATTATGTTCGGCTTCCGTATTAATTATTATACTGAGGATTTTAACGAATAAATAAAAATTGCATTAAAAGACTAGATTGGCCAATCTGTTTAAAACAAACTACCGGTGACGAACCCGGTTCATAGAAACGAAAACCTAGTCCGTTCCTCTTCAGGACAATTCAGATTTGGAGAATTCGGTGTTGCAGTAAACAAACTCAGAAACCTGATCCATTCCTCTTCAGGACAATTCGGATTAGGGGAAGTCGGTGTTGCAGCAAACAAACCCGGAGACCCGGATGATTGATGAAGAAGAGATCCTAATGATCATAAAAAGAAACAGGCAAAGTTTCAAAGCAAATTAACCCGGACGACATGTCTGGGGGAAATTCAATCAGAATACAAGTAAATCCGGGGCTCGTCGAAACTCGGACAGAAACTTTATCAAAATCAAATGAGTGGTAGCAACTTGGATATGATATCCAGATTCAACAATAGATCCACCTCGGCAGCCCAGAGACCTGGACTACTAGTCTGGGGGGCAATTACTATACAGTTATCAATAACCAGGATTAATGCAAACTCGAACAAGCATTCGAAATGAGCAAACTAAGCGATTTGCGCATAATATATCTCGGCCAAGTCCGTATTTCACAGTCAATCAAACAATTAATCTCGGCAGCTCAGAGACCTGAACTACTGAGCTTGGGGGCAACTGTTACGGACCTGCATAAGGCCCATATTCAATAGATGGCCCAACAAGGGGCAATCCATGTGGCACAGATATGACGTCACATCACTTGGGCTTGGAGGCACAGAGGCCCACGGGTCCAAACCCTAACCCTAAGGTACACTCTATAAATAAGAGTTAAACCCTAAAGGTACACATCTTCTACTCTTTGAGTATTTACATACCGCCTACACAGAGCACACATACGACCCCCTTGGCTAAACGCCTCCAGTATCATCGAACTACGTGGACTTTGATCCCTCTCTACAGGGTACGTAGGCCCTAGGCTTTGCTCCTAGGTCAAGTCCTAACCAATATCAACATACTAGCCCCTTAGGGCTAGACATCTGTGTTCTACACCAGAACAATAAGTATAACATATATATAAATGCTCCTAATAACAAGTATAAATAGGGGTATTATAGGAAAAAATTGACAAAAGTTAAAACTTGCTCTTATAGTTGGGACCAAAACCAACTCCAAAATTTGCTCTTATAATTAGGACCGGAGGGAGTAGTAAATGAAATGAAATGAAATCAAACCAAATAAAATGTAACCAAAAAAAAAAAAAATGAAATAATCTTTTTTTTTTTCTTATGAAAAAAAAAAGCATCTTAGTTTGAAGAATAAAATAAAATAAAATAAAATGATCAACCAATATTTTTCCTTTCAACAAAAAGATAAAATTTCAATTTTTTCAGATAAGTCATTAACCATCTAAAATTAAAATGATATGAATTATTATGTTTTTATTGGATATGGTTTAGATGACGTAGTACTCTTAGAATATATAAATATTTCTCCAAAAGAAAATAGACATGAAAAGAGAACGGTTAAAATGAATATACTTGTTTCCTAAACTTAATATATCCAAATGTATTAAAATCTAAATTAAAATAATTATAGTATAATTTTAATAAATAGTACACTAAATTATAAATATAATAAATAACGAGCTTGAAAGATGTGATTAATATTTGGAGATGTAATTGTCATCAAATCGAAATCTGAACCTCATTTGAAATACATAAAAATATAAAATTTCAAATTTCAAATTTCTTTTTGATGAAATATAGGGTTAACTACTATTTTTGACATGAAAGTTTAGCTTAAGAAACACCGGTCACCTGAAAGGTTTTTTGGTCTAATTTTTGCCTTTGAAGTTTAAAAACATAGCAATCTTACTCATCCATTGATCTTGACCGTTGAATTGTTGCTCTTCTTTATAAACTTTCAGGGAAAAATTGCTCTTAAACAAACTTCCAGGGCATATTTGCTTTGTTTTGTTAATGTCCGGGGGGAAAAAATGAGACAAAAAAAAAAAAAACTTTTGGGTGACCAGTACTCCTTAAGCTAAATTTCTATAACAAAAATGGTATTTAACCCATGAAATATAACTCCGCATTCAAAACGACAAAACATAATGTACAAAGTATCTTAATAATATACAAACATCCCTAAAGATATTGTAGAGATCAGTGGTGTAACATCCCATTTTCAAAAGCCGAATAAGAGTAGAGCATCGGAACATAAGAGTAACTGATTTATATTCAAAATATCAACCGTAGTGTAACATCATAACGGTACATTCATCCGAGTGTTTTCAAAAGTAAATACACCACAAAAAGAACATCTCCTGCCGGGTCTCTACGCATGCTGCTTTCCCTTCTCTTCCGCCCTCGGTTCTCCCGATCCTGACGCTATGTTAAGAGCTGAGGTCCAATGCACCAGACCTCAGGTAATGGTTAACCTCATGTTTACATATACAACATATGGATTACAGTTACTCATAACATGAACAGAATATATGCACCCAACCAATGCCGATATACCGCACGGAGCAAATGCAAATGTACCGCACGGAGCGAGTGTAGATGTACCGCACGGAGCGAATGTTCCCTTACAGATATGTCACCCATAGTGTACCCCGAAAGCACATAAACATACAACTAGGGGTGGAAACAGGCCAGGCCAGGCCCGACCGCACCCTTAACAGGCCAGGCCTGTTATGCAAGGAAGTGGCCTGAGTCTGGCCTGTTACAGGCTAATTTTTTGGCCTGAGCCTGGCCTGTATATAGGCCTGGCCTAGCCTGTGGCCTGTTAAGAGGCCTGTTTTTTTACAGGCCGAAAACAGGACTGTTGTATACAGGCCGAAAACAGGCCTACTGTAACAGGCCAAAAACAGGCCCAAACTCATATGAGAATAAAAATAAGGGAAATTATGAGCATTTCGTTTTCATCCAACTACAACTTAATACAAGGGAAATTATGAGCAGCACAAGTATAATACGACAATCAAGAGAATGTAAAGAATGGTTTAGCTTCCAAACCACAAAACAACATATATATACTAAAGGCAGAGACTACAATATACTCAACAAATGCATCAAAATAACCTTCTCATCTTGCTCCCTACAGTTGAAGTCCGTTTGATTACGTACCAAATGTTTGGCCACCGTGATCACGAAGGTATTATTTTCAACCCTTCCAAATTGATCCTTCCTAGTAATGATCAGCAATATCCCTGAAATTGAACAATTTGCAAACCAATATACACTTCAAAGTTGCAAGGAAAATGAAAAAAAAAAAAACAGAAAACAAATGAATAAAATCTGGAGAGTAATCTTCCAACGCAATGAAGACCATAAATATATTGATCGAACAAAATTTGATCCTTCCAGGCTTCCACTTTGTTCTATCTGCAAAATATAATAGAATTTAAATGGAAGGAACATAATAAAATGGAGATAATCATTGAACAATTTACACCACCCATTCTAGATCCCATCCCCTTTCAGATTCATGGGGATATCCTATATATATATGGACGCTCACATTAAACAAAGTGATGACTATTCTCTGCAGAGGAAATAGTAATTATGCATCTGGTGTACTGGTTTTTGTTTCTTGATCGTCCCCTACTGAGAACTTATTAACTCGACTTCGTGCCAATATGACCTGTAAGTGATTACAGTATTAACAACATGCTTAATGTTGTAACCCATGTAAATTATCTTCTCTGGTATAAAGGAAAACATATAAGTTAAGACGAAAGTGTGTCCAGTTAGTACCTGCTCGTCCCAATCAGTTTTGTATGTGAGAATAGTTAGAATAACAGTCTGAACCAATGTTCCAAATATCATCCCAATCCAGATTCCCTACAAATTAAAAGCCACATCATTAATACGTATATACATATATATAAATAGGTTTTAAGGAAGACAATACACCAATATAAAACAGATTAAATAAAATATGCGAAGTGCAACCCAATTAATCAAGCACAGTATTTCAACATATGAACTTGTCACTTTGTCCTCTTCTCAGTATTGATCTACATGTTCTGAGAACATTAAAATTTGTTAAGAGTTATATTAAAGGCATGTTTGTTGGCATTTGCGTTGGTTTCCTTATTTAATCTCTTGTGGAAGAAATTGCACTTTTCTGCCATACCAAGCTTGGTGCAGCGTTAAACATGTAGCAGATTGGGTGGAAGAAATTGAAGAATCGAATGAAGCCAAATGACTCATAATTGGTTTATCTCTCACTCATGTCCTTCATCAAAGATATCATTAACCCACTTCAAAAACCATCATAAACATCACAATACAGTCGGTATTTGGTTTAATCGGAGTTTTTTTGTTAACCCTCCAAAATATCCCGAGAAGATTTAAAGTATGCTCTAATAAATTATATGGTTTATAATGCAGGTGAAATTGCACAGGGCCAACTTCACCAGCTGAGAAACTATCTCCCAGAGACAAATCGAGCACTAATTTAAACCAGCATTTCTTCACGATTGATTTCTATATTTGGGATTATGAAGCCCATAAAGGTTTGGGGAAAAAACAACGGAAAGTTAAAATTGGAAGCAAACCTAGAAGTTATCCGGATCCAGCAATGCATTGAAACCTCTGAATCAGAAGCACAAAATAACTAATAAACCACGCAAGAATTGTCAGCAGCCAAAAAACAAGCTCATCCTATTCTACTATCCGTGACAGCAGAGGCACATCGCACCAACAAGCAGAGGTGTGGGATGGGAAGTAGAAGTTGATACCTGAATGAGTCAAAAAGGCAGAAATAACCCAGCAATATGTAAAGGCTACGGAGGCTCCGATAGGACGACGAGAAGCAGCGATGAGGTTGGACGACGGCAAGCACTGAACTGAGAATTAGAAGAAACAAGACAAATTAGGGAAGTCGAAGAAACAAGACAAAGCAGAAGCGGAGAAACTGAAAGCAAAATCAGAAGAAACCAGACAAA
Organism: Acacia pycnantha; assembly: GCA_025563575.1. NCBI lineage: Eukaryota > Viridiplantae > Streptophyta > Magnoliopsida > Fabales > Fabaceae > Acacia > Acacia pycnantha. The sequence goes on from JAMWYP010000061.1 coordinate 658,396, forward strand.
TTAGGGCAGTCGAAGAAACTTTGAGGCGAATACTTACCAGCAGAAGCGGAGAAATTGAACGAGGCAAAGTACTGAATGAAGGCCGAGACGTGCGACGACCGATGGTGAGATTGACGACTCAACGACGCCTGAGACGTGCGATGGTCGACGGTGGTCGGTGAGATCGAGATTCAAGAGTCATGAGCGGAAACGCAAAATGATTTAGGGTTAGGGATGTTTTTTTATTTGAGGCCGATTTGAGGAGTGAGGAGAGGACTGAGGGAGGGAATTAATATTTTGTAAAAAACAAAAAATCTTAACAGGCCTTACAGGCTCCTGTTTCCACCCCTACATACAATAGATCATCAACCACAAATACGCAAACAATACTCATAACACATATACGCATACAATAAACATCAGAGTTAGTGTTACAATACGCGAACGTACCTTCGTTGACGATATACGGTACGTGTGATGATCGAAACGTGATCACAGAGATCCTATAAGGACAATATCATATCTATTAATGATCAACATCATAACAGTCATTTTATTCATAAATGACCATTTTACCCCTGACTTTACTAATCGGCGGAATTTCGCCAGAGTTTCGCTACTTTGACTCTAATCTTCCAAAATTTTGCCATATCTCTAACTCCATCATATTTTTAAAATAAATACCATATTTAACCTTAAAAAATGATATCAAAATTCTACTTGGAAGATTAAAGATCAAACTAACATTTCTACTATAACTACCGAAACAAAAGACTAGAACTTAAGACTAGGGACCGAAGAAATTACCCAGAGCTTTGCTACTTTTCCTCAAGCTCTTCCTTCTCTCTTCTCTCTTGAAATTTTCGAACTAGGCAAGTGATTTTGGTGTGAAAATTTGAAGAGCATTGGAGGGCTATTTATAGGCAACAACTTGCACTATTCATCACCTTTTTCTTCTTGAATTTTGACCCTTGGATCTAGGGTTTTTGGAAAGCTTCAATCTCCACCATCCAATCCACCTCCTTACCTCATTCTTCAAAACCATGATGTCATGCACATGATGTCACTTATGTGCTTTATGAATTTTTACCGATAAAATCCACTGATCGGTGTTCTAATCGCGTAATCTTAAATAATCTCAAATATTCCTTAGCATATCCTTGAAGGTCTAAGCTTCCTCTTGAGAAATATTCGGGCTATAACCAACTTCGGGACAAAAATTCACTGATTCATAATATGTCCTGATGTTTACTACTTAGTTCAAGGATTTCAAGATAGGATTTAATTTCTATCGGTTCTCATTTATCCTATTTGCTTTTTACAAAATATCTCTTTCTACTTTTCATTTTTCCTTCCAACTTGCATTTGCGTTCACACTACACACACACACATCTTTTTCTCTCTCTTTCCCTCTTCTCTTTTTCGAATTGCATGGTTTCTTTTTGAAAAAAGATGTTGCCTTCCCCTCTTGCAAATATCCCATGTTCAAGAGCTCCTATTGGCTTGTTGTAAATTTTGACTTTTCAACCCTTCTTCAACAAGTTTAATACTTCAACTCTTCCTCCCCCCCTCTTCTAATTTTCGGCTGCCCCCTCCCTCTCTTTATAAATTTTCATTTGCTTTTTAATTCACTTATCTTATATTATTTAATAGTTAATTAAAGGGAAATTCTCCCATTGGTGGATTAGGGTTTACATGGATTAAGCTTTATGGTTGATTTATGGCCTTAGGATTAACTTTGTTAACTTCAATCCAAACCCTTGATTCATATTTTGACTTGTCCAAGCTTTTTTAACAAGTTTAATTAGAGCCCTAACCCTATGATTTAGTAATCTTTTAGGTTTTAGGGATTAATATAATTCATATTATACTTTTCTTAATCAAACTTTATTAATTAGCAATTATTCTTATACTAATCTTAATCCCTTAATCATTAATTAGGGTCGTTCATAATTATCCTCGATCATTTCCCTTGATTCATGTTTAAACAATTAGCCAACAATTATTTATTTAATCACTTACTAATTGTTGATAATTTTCTTAATTAGGATTAATCATTTTCTCACAACTATTGTACTGACATTAATAATTTATGCTCCATGTATTATTTTAAAAATCATGGGGCAACTTATGTTCCCCAAAATAATATTAAATTTCGCCTCATTATTTTCCAAGAAAAATAATCCCATAAATTATCTAAATTAGAGACAACATACTTTCCTATTTTTAATAAATATTTAATTTCCTCAAAGGATTTATCATAATATTCTCAGGGTATTTTATGACCCAATAATTCACTTAGGGATTTTTAGCACTTTATCTCCTCTAATTTTAATAGAAATTGCCCTAGAAACAAAGTAATTGCTCTACAAAATTTGAGACCACATATTCACCTATTTCCAATAGGTATTATTTACTAAATTACGATACTTATCATAAGTACGATTTTTAGGGTATTACAAGTGGACATTCCAGTAACAGACAAATGTCTAGAGAGTAAGAATTGATTTGTTGGTAAGATGTGTCTAGCAATCTTCCACAATAACAACTTAATTCTGGGAGGTCCAAATTAAATCACATACCTTATCTTGTGACTGAAGTGTCTCAAAGAAGATTGGAGCACTCGATAACCATTTCGGATAGTATATATATATCCTCGAATTATTGACAGTCCATCTAATAACATCAGGGGCAATGGCGGAGCCACGTTGTTGCAAGTGGGGGCAAGTGTAGACATAAATTTTGCTTCTTCTTCTTCTTTTTTAAAAATAAATGAAAAAAAAATTGGGTGCAGTAAGATTATGTCGATATTGTCTGTTAAACCATAAGCATAAGTTACCTTCTCAAAGTGCAATCATATCTCTTTCTTTCTTTGGTTTTCTTGTGGCTTTGGAAATCTGTTTATTAAAAACTCCTTTGCTTCCTTTCATGAGGTCGTGATTGATTGGATGCTACCCGCCTCTCCAAAATTTTAGAGAGGCCCTACTCTTAAAACATAATGTTGATTTTTAACTCTTATGCATGGTTCTCTAACTTCTCATTCTATATACCTTTTGCTTGTTTGATTCTTGTATAATCTCTACCTCCACAAACTCTTTTGATTACTAACTGGAAAAATTTGTCACCTGTCAAGATTGGACAATTTCTCCACCATCACATATTCTTCTCATTCTATATACATTTTGCTAACTTATGTTGAATGTGATATGTTTGATAAGATTGATGATGAAGATATAATGAAATATTTTTAAGGAATGAAGAATTGAAGAATGCTTTTGTAATCGTTCTGTTGTAATAGTTTAGTTGACTCTTGATTATTATTTTTCTATATTAAGTTGAAGTTTTTTTTTGTCTATATTTTTTTTAATGCATTTAAAACTTTATTTTAAAAAAAATTCGGGGGCAGCCCGACTAATTGTGCAGACATAAACATAAAATCCTGACTCCGCCACCAATTAGGGGATGGAGATAAATGAACTACGTACTTTGTAAATTGTTGAACTACTTGCTAGGGATAGAGTGATGATATTAGGGGAAAATTCCAAGTTCCCTTAGAACGCGGTATAAGGTTGAATACCCTAAAGTTAGGATAAGCCTAACCACCATTAGTACAAAAAAGATTTTTTAGACCGGACGAAAACACATCTTAGATTGGATCTATAATCGGTCTCAATACATGTGGTTTAAAAAACTTTACTTTTAAGACAGGATGCGTGACTGATCTTGAAAAATTGTTTTTAGACCAAATTTTTAAAATATGAGGTCTTAGAAGTTTGACTTTTAAGATCAGATGTTTAAAATATGAGATAAGACCAAGGAAGACTTTTTAAACCAAATTTTTTAAACAACCGTTTTAAAAAATAAGTTGGCAAGAAAAAAAATCGCCTCCTCCCCAGAAAACCACAACCACCATCGGCTTTCTCAGTGGCAACATACAGATTGGGCGATTGATCTATTTGCCTCTTTGATGATTTTGGAATATTAAGATTAAATAATTATTGAGGGAAGATGCAAATCCCAGGACGCAAGTTATGTTTGTCTTAAGTCTCATTCTTCTGCCATAGAGAGAGAAAGTTGGTATGGAGCAGTCCAAGCTGATAAAACCCGAAAACAACTCAACTTTGTTAAAAAGGAGTTTTTATAAAGAGGACTCACAAAGTAATCCTTGATTGAATCATATCCCAGAACGACATCGCCCATCTTTCCTGATCAAACCAATTATTCACAGAATGATTATGAAGATTCAGATAAATATCCAGAAATTAAGAATTACTAATAAGAACAGAGTAATCAGAGGCAGAGCTCCAATTCACCGACTTTCTTTTCGCAATTGTCGCCAAGGGCACAACGGTTGGGGGCGGCTGTCGAAGAAGAAGAATAGGAGAGAAATACGAAGAAAAGGACGAAGATTAAGAAAAAGGAAGACCAAAGAGTAGCGGATCTGGTCCTCCAAACTCGTTGAAGCTCTCCACCGCGTTATTCGCTAGGCTTTTTTTTTTTTTTTGATACACATGATAATCCAAACGTAAAATACAGAAAAGAGCAAATACCCTTTCTGGTCTCTGACAAAAAATACGGACCCCATTATGATCACTGACAAAAAAACCGACCATTATTCGTCCTTTTTATGGGGCTAAAGGACATTTTAGAAATTTGTGAGGGATCAAAATGTCCACCAATCGACCCTTATTCGTCCTTTTTATGGATTAAAAATGATTTTTTTTTCAGGGACCAAAATGGGGTCCGTGTTTTTTATCAGGGACCAGAAAGGGTATTTACTCATACAGAAAATTACACTAGGGAATTTATTCGCCAGGGTTCTTCTTGAAGCCGTCGATTCCAGAAAGCTAATGAAGCCCAAGACCCTGGACCGTATGGGTGGAAATAGGCGAGGAATCTATCACCTCTTCTGACCTGTTTGTTAAAAAGGATAAGTCAAGACTTATTTAAAGGCCTATATATATAAAGAGATAAGATATTGTCACTACCAATTTTATGTCACTACCAAATCACTACCACTTTTTCACCGTTAGATCAGAATCTCATTTACCTTTATCATTTCTCTCTCCTATTGAAAGCTCACTAACCTTTAGATCAGACTCTTATGAAAGCTCAGATTTGAGCCTAAAAAAAAGCCTGCATTTAGGCTCAAGCCTTTTAACCCCCTTACAGGCTCAGACATGTTTAGTCAAAGCCTGGCCTGGCCTATTTCCATGCCTATCAGACCGTCTTCCAGGAGTGAAAGATTGATAGAGAAGATAAAGAGAGCAAATTCAATTTTAGGCGCGATAAAAGAAAAATTCATCTTTTATACTGGTTGTTTGTAACAACCAATTTTAAAAGTGATAGACTTTTATTTTATTTTATTTTAGACTTTTTAGACCAGTTATTTGTAATAACCAGTCTTAAAAGTAATAGATATCGGTATAAAAAAGTTCTTTATATTTATGAAACTACTACCGGTAATACTTTTTAGACCTGAGCCTCTATAATCCAGTCTTAAAAATTCTTTATATTTACGAAATGACCACCGATTGTACTTTTTCAATCGGATTCTTTATAATCCGGTCTAAAAAGTTTTTTATATTTACGAAACCACTATCGGTCATACTTTTTAGATTTGATCCTCATAATCTGATCTAAATGAGGCAGTCTAAAAACCTTATTTTTAGTAGTGACATTGCTACAAAGGCCAGTAGAGCTGACTACTATGAGATATTGAAGAGCCGTCACCCACTTTCAAGGAAAAATGGGTTGTTACAACATGCCCTGCCTTAACAATATTTCCATATGGATGAGCTATTACAAGCATATTTAAATATATACTTGTGGTTAGAATCCAAATATTTGGTCAACATTATTTTAGTGATCGAGTAAGGAAGATTTGTTAGAAATAATCCGTTATACATGTTTTGCTAAAGTGCATCATTGTAGGCTTCCAACTGGACAATTTGTAGTCCCCTATTGAGCTTGGGAAAGCGAAGATCCTCCCATCGGAGGAAGTGAGCCTTTTTTGGAAGTCTCCGTTTGCCCGCAGAAGAAATTTGCCATTTTCATCACCATTGAGTGACATAACTGAGGATAAAACTTTAGAAAGGAAAAAAGGTGCACCAACAAGGAAGATAAAGAATGCTTTATCAAAACAAGTCTTCCACCTTGTGACAAGAGATTACTCTTCCACACGGCGAGGCGTTTGTCAATTTTCTCCAAAACTTCATGGTACTTCCTTTTCTGATCTGATCTTGGATCATTAAAATAGTACCCAAATATTTTCCCTAACAGGAATGAAATTTAATTTGAAGCAACTTTGATAACTTCCGCTTATGTTGATGTGGGACTGATGAACTAAAAAACAAGGAAGATTTTTGATAATTAATATGTTGGCCTGAGATCAGAGGGTATCAAGAAAGCAATGCTTTGACAATACGACAATCATTTTCCGTTGCATGACAAAATGCAAGAGTATCATCAGCATGCATTTGATGAGTAAATGGCATGACATCACGAAAAACAAGAATTCCTTCTCACTAGTACTAGTGAAAATTTTCAGCCTAATCAATCATGCAAGATAATATATTTGAACAAAGCAAAATGAGATAAGGAGAAAGAGGATCACCTTGCGTCCTTGTGATGGATTGAAAGGATTTCCTGGAGATGTATTAGTATGACTTGATAAGAGACGGATGAGATGAATGCCAAATTTCAAATGTATAATGAAAGAAGAAAAATTGAACAAAATCGGCCACTCGGAATGATCCTATTGATGACGTGGATAACGCACATGAACCAATCAAGAAGTAGCTAGCAAATTATAAATGTTTGAAATTGAAGAAAATCCGAGAATCAAATTGAAATTGAATTTGAAGGGGTTAAATTCAATTTAAAATTTGAAAGAGTAAACAAAGAAGCATTTTATGCATGAGATTTATTACGAAAAAGATTGAACACAATTTGATACTAAATAGAACAAAAATTTAGCAAATACAGTGACACTAAATGGAATGACTTGAATATATATATATATTTGCTTTTTGATACTTCCAAATATATTAAACTTTAGTACTATAATTAGTGAGAATCAAATATAATCAAATGTCATAAACAAAATGAAAAAACCAGGCAGCCAATGAGTAGACATCAAATAATACATAAAGAAATATAAGCACAAAACATAACATAATCAAAATACAACATCATAATATATCATAATATAGTGTGTGTATCGAAGACATATATTTTTTCTATTCAAATTCAAACATATCTTCTATCTTTTATTGTGAATAGATAGATGCAAGAATTGAGAAATGTAATTAATATATCAAGATATTGATTACTCCTCTTGTCCTTTTTATAGGGTCGGGAGGAGAAGAAAATTGGAAAAATGACACTTAAATACTATTTGAATTTCCTAAATCCAGATAAGCCCATTGAACTTGTGAAAGGATAAAGAAGTGACAAGGGGCAATCTGGGATTTGAAAGTTTAAATGTTTTTACTAAAATGCCCCTTTACTCTCTTCCTCAATCTCTTGTTCAGTCTCTCCACCATCGTGAGGGTGACGCAACTTCTCCAGTCTCTTCTTCATTTCCCATTAGCTTCCTTCTTCATGCTCCATTCTTATTCTGTTCGTGATTTTGATTTGGCATAATTCTCTTCTGGAGCTCCAACTAGAAGTAATTTCCCCGATTTCAAGTTTGCTTTTCTTTGTGAATTCATTGGTTCAGTTTGATTGCTTTGCTTAATGAGAGTAGCTTGAGTTTTCTGATTTTGCGCATTTTCAAATTTCTGGAGTTTCATTGAAACTGGAGACGAATTTCGAGATCAATGTGTGTATTGTATTGTATATTATTTCAACTGTTATCTTTATCCAGTTGAATGCGTGAAAAAGAGAAAAGAAAATAAAAGTATATTTCTGATTTGAAGGTTTGGATTGGTTTGATGGGTAGATGTTAGGATAAGAATACTGAACATGCTGTGAAGAAGAAAACTCAATGGTTGGACTTCATTGTTGGAAGGGGAATGAAAGAGAGATGAAGAAGAAGGTGAATTGTAAAACGAGCTCAGCTCAGGAGGTTGAAAAATCCAGTAATGAACAGTAAATGAGTTTGAGGAAGAAGGTGAACAGTAAATGTGGACTTTTAATAAAATTCGTAACGGGAATAACAAGTTTAGTAATGGGAATAACAAGTGTATTCATCAGGTTATACACGTCACAGCTGAAACCAAACACTAGTACAAAAAAGGCTTTTAAGACAGTTACATTTAGACCGGATTATAGAGGGTCAGGTCTAAAAAGTATGATCGGTGGCAGTTTCATAAATATAAAGAACTTTTTAGACTGGATTATAAGGGATTAAGTCTAAAAAATATGACTAGTGACAGTTTCGTAAATATATAAATAACTCTTTAGACTGGAGTATAGAGGGATTATGTTTAAAAAGTATGACTAGTGGCAGTTCCGTAAATATATAAAGAACTTTTTAGACTGGAGTATAGAGGATTAGATCTAAAAAGTATAACCGGTGTCACTTCTGTAAATATATAAAAAACTTTTTAGACCGGATTATAGAGGATTAGATCTAAAAAGTATGATTGATGACAGTTCCATAAATATATAAAGAATTTTTTAGATCGGACTTTTAAGACCTAATATTTTAAAAGTTCGATCCAAAAAGTATCACCAGTGACAGTTTTATAAATATAAGAAAACTTTTACTTTTAAGACTAAATGTTTAAAAAGTCTACTTTTAAGACCAGATATTTAAAAAGTCTAGTCTAAAGGGTCTAAAAGATGAATTTTTATTTTCCAGCGCCCAAAATTGAATTTCGCTCTCTGAACCTCTCTTCGACCTTATAAATCTCGCCTCACACTCTCTTCAACCTTACCTCAAGGACCTTGCTCACAAATTGTCTGACGCTGCGAAAATTGCTCTCGCCTTCTCTGCTCTCATTGTCTCATCATCTTTGTCTTCATCCAATAAAAAATAAGACGAAAGCAGTAAGGGGCGTGCAATGGAAGCTGTTTCTTCGATGCAGGGACACGGAGGTTGAGAAATTTGAAGCTCCCATTCTTGTTTCTTACTTCCTTCTTAATTCCCACACTCCTCGCTTGTAACTCATATATATGTATATAGTGTTAAATTGTAATGCTTGAATATATAGTTAATTTTCTTTCTAAATTCGCGTATCAGTTGTCCAAGCTCATTTAAATTAACCTCTTATGTAGTCTAACTCTGAAGTGCTAATGTTCTTTACAATGTTGGTGAACTCCAAAAATATTTGCCCGAGTATGTTTTTCCCCCTTCATAGGACGGACGTAAGCAATTCGGTGTTTGTTGTGATCTTCTAGCAGGAGGTGAAGGGGAAGATGTCTGTGATTGAACCATCCAGCTTTTTCTGTACATTGGTGCCAAAGAAGGTCGGGTTTCTGAATTGAGAGTCGGTTAGCGATTTCCAGGTTCGACTTCAAGTAGGGGATGGTTGGATTTACTGTGGCAGGAGGTGGGTCTCGGTGGAACCCCGAAACAGAGGATGCCGCCACCCGCAGCAGCAGAGAGCGCAGGTCAAGAAGAGTCGGCGAGCTCACAGTATAGCGGTACTGTAGAACTGGAAGATGGGAATTGCATATATAATCATTTTTTAAAAAAGGGAACTTTTAAGACTGGATGTGTTTTCACATTCTGTCTTAAAAGTCACTTCTTATTTTTTTTACAATAGAAATGGACTTTTAAGACCAGATGTATTTTCACATCCAATCTTAAAAGTCTTTTTTTTTTTTCAATATAAAGAAACTTTTAAGACCTAATATTTTAAAACTCCAATCTTAAAAGTCCGATTTTTAAGAGCTCATATTTTAAAGGTCTAATCTAAAAAGTATTTCTTAAGACCGCCTGTATCAAGACCGTTCTTAGATCCAGTTTTACGAGGCAGTTTTCGTCCGGTCTTAAAAGTATTTTTGTATTAGTGAAACTCTGAGCACAATTAACAAATATTATGGGAGTAACAAATTCTTTAATGGTATTAACAAGTTCAATAATAATAAATAATAAAAGCATTCTTTAGAGTGACTTGTACACAATCTGACGAATACACTTGTCATATCATTTAAATTTTTACATAAATATACAATTTCATCCCTATTTTATTATTGTATAGACCTTATAATGTCAAAAGCACTACAAAAATGGTTGTGATATATGAGATTCTTCAACTCGTCACTCATAAGGCTCGAAATATAAGTTGTTCCACTTCCATTCAAACTAGATTCCTTACTCTTGGCTGATGCGATCCCTAAATCTCCATTGTTCATTGAAACCTTGTAGGAAACAACGGATTTGCATGTAAAAATAGATCTCATCTTCACTAAACCATCTACTCCCATATCGATCTCAGATCTCACCATCTCCAATTCTGAGTTCATTGAACCGGACCTTGTCGTCATTCGTTTCGCTTTCACTTTCTCCACTCGTTGAGCCTCTTATTAGAGGCACCGTCCATAGATCTACCTACTTCAAATCCATAATCAGTGAAACATCGCAACTTGCCTTCAACATTGTTGACTCACGCACACACTAGACTCACTCCCCCTGGTGGCCGCTGGGGAGAGGACGCCGATGAACAAAGCTCACAGAAGGAGCGGTTTGTGCTCTCATAATTGGGGAGAGAATTTTACTCTCGTCAAAATTGTGTAATCTGTTTTTTTTTTTTTTCCAATTAGAGTCTTAAATATTTAAAAAATTGTAAGAAATTGAAAAAAAAAACTCTATTGTTTTAACACTACTACAAAAAAAGGGCAGCTGTAATGCTTCTTTTTAGCATAATTAACTATGGCGCTTAGGAAGCACCACACATATCCTATGGCCACTATTTTTTTATTTGTTTTGTAAAAAAACAATTGAGCAAGCGCCATATGAAGTTTACACTTGCTGTGGCGCTTGCTTGTATATATATTTTTATTAAATTTTTGCTTCTTGTGGCACTTTTTTAAGGAAGTGCCATACGAAAAAAATAAATTTTTCGTATTTTTCCTTCAAAATCCTATAATTATAGCTGACAATAAACTTTAAACACAAATTTCTATATCCATAGCAAAATGAAGAAAAGCAAGCCACTATCAAATAATTTCAAAATCATACAAACAAATAACTAATTAACAAACTCACTACTAAATATGTTTACAACAATTGTGAATGAAATACAATTAATTCTAGTTAAATAAACAACACAACAATAGGTAATAAACAACCTAGCTACTTAAATAATAGCTAGCTAGAGTATTGCCTAAGTACATATTCACACAATTCCTCAATGACTTCATTCACTTGATGGTCAGTCAAACTGTCACAATGTTATCTTCATAATGCTACATATACAATCATGAACACAACAAATTGAAATCACTAAAAATTAATTATCAGACACAACGTACTAAGTTAAATTTAAAACACAATATGATATTGCAACTAAAATGACTTACTTTTGGAGGAACAACAAGCTGATTATGACACTACAAAAATTTTGACTTTCGGCGGCGACAAAAGTCGCCACTAAAAGGCCAAAAGTCGCCATTGAAAGTGTTTCAGTAGCGACAAAAAGTCGCCGCAAAAACGACTGTCGCTGATACTTTCGGCGGTGACATTTTAATGTCGCCGCCGAAAGTAGATAATAAGTGGCGACATTTTATCACCACTGAAAGTACATCAGAAGCCAAAAAAATGAGTGTCGCAGCTGAAAGTAAGGTTTCGGTGGCGACAATTGTCGCCACTGATGCACTTTTCCGCGGTGACTCAATTGTCGCTGCCGATACTATTTTTTGCGGCGACAAAATTGTCGCCACTGATAAAGTTTTCAGCGGCGACACTACTGTCGTCGCAGATAGTATTTTCAGCGGCTACATTTGTCGCCGTGAAAAGTTATTTTTTTAAAAAATGTAAATTCCTTAAATTAAAAGTTATATTTTTTTTAAGTTATAGTTTTTTAAATGTAAATTAAAACTGTACCGCAATTAAAACCTGTATCATATTGATTAAAATCAGAAGAAATTTGAAACTAACAATATATTACTAACAATGATGCTAACATAATTCTTTAAAATTAACATCAAATATTTAAATTTTCTAAACAAAGTCTAAAGGTTGTCCATTGGAAGGAAACATCAAACATAAAATTATGAAGAACGACCAACTGGTAGGACAGGAAGGCTAGGAGTAGATGAAGTAGGTGCTGCTACTTTCCCCTGTTGCATTAAGACAGCTAAAGCATGTATCCTCTGCTCCATTTGTTCTATCTTTTGATCAAATTGTGCATGCGCCACAGTTTGCTTCAAACCTTTGACCAAGATTTCTCAACAGACAGTCAAAAAAGATAAAGGTGATTCTCCTTTAATTTCTTCTCGCCTATATCTGCATTATCAACATCAATTATCAGATTATAATGACCTAATGCAATAAAAATACGATTACATTAGCCAAAATTATTTTTTTTTTAAAAAAAGAGGTTATTCAAGTTCTATATTCAGGACCACAACCACCAATTCCAACTTGATTAATAGCAATAAATGGAATTGCATAAGAAACAGAGTTGTGTGAGAAGAGTGTTGAAGAAATATATCTATTCCATTATTTCTAGAGCCAACCCTGTTCAATCCATGGATATACCAGAGTTATCAGTTAATTTTATATGAATAACCAATTAAAAAAAATGGAATTGCCTATTAGTTCTGTTTTCTTGGTTCATTCATGTTCTTAAAGGAAAAGAATTTACACATGGGCATGGCAATAATAAAAGTAAAGAATGTACATGTTCTTATGCTTAACTACAACAATAATGGTACAAGTGAGCATGCAACCAATGCAAATATACGAAATTAATGATTAAAGCTACCATTGTACCAACTTCTAACTCTCTTCCTTTTCTTTTCTTCTCTTGGGCTTTACATTCATTTAAATTCAATTCCTTCTTGCTGGCATTGAGCTAGCCGAGAAGAGCATAAGGCTTTGTTTGGGAGTTTGGAAGGAAGGGGAAGGAAAGGAATGCAAGGAGAATGGAGGGGAGGGGATGGAAGGGAAATGGAGGATATTTCCTTCCCTTGTTTGGGAGTTAAAAAAATAGTAAGGGAGGAAGACGGAGGATTAATGAGTTATTTTTACCATTTTGTCATTTTCTTTAATAATTAATATAATTATTATACTTTTCAAATAAATTTAAATTTAAATTTTCTAAAAAATTTATTTATGTAATTTTTGTATTCAAAAAATTATTTATGTGGTGGCGGCGGCGGTGGCGGGGTGGTGGCGGCGGTGGCCGTGGTGGTGACGGCGGCAGCGGCGGTGGTGGGATGGTGGTGGCGGCGGTGGTAGTGGTGGGTGGGTGGCAGTGGTGGTGGTGGCGGTGGCGGTGGTGGGGTGGTGGTGGTGGTGGTAGGGTGGTGGCGGCGGTGGCGGTAGTGGCAGTAGTGGGGTGGTGGTGGTAGTGGTGAATAAGGGTAACAAAGTAATTATTCTATTTCCCCTCTTAAAACCCCCCAAATTGGGGAAACTTTATTTTTTAGAAGAAGGAGGGTTTTGGGGGATTTGTTAAAATCTCTGATTCCCTCCCCTCCTATTTTTAAAACTTGCAAACAAGGGAAGGGACTACCAAAACCCTCCCTTCCCTTTCCTTTCCCTCCAAAATGAAACTCCAAACAAAGCCTAAAGGGAGCAATATAAAAATTCAGGATGTATTGTAGAGTTAGAGACTAGTGACTTGAGTAATTACATCTGTCATGAATTTCATGATATAATACTTGCAATCATTGTTATTTGGTTGCAAAGGGCACTGCAACACTATAATGAAATAGTTAACTCAATTTTTGAATAAAAGTTGTTTAATAATAAATTTAAGTAAATTTATATATAAGTACCCGTATCTTCTTTTACACATAACTATTGACAAGGTTAGTAGCTTTAGAATAGTGTAATAAGGCAGAGGCTTGATAGGCAGTCAATGGGCTAACAAAACAAATAGAAACTGATTACTTTTGGTTATTCAATCACACACCTAAATAGCGTACACTTACCTATTGAACAACCGCAACACATCAGAACGGTTTTTTGGAAGACCTCCAATTAGAGGATCCACATAGTAAATGTGAGGGCCTGAAGGTTCCGTTGGATTGATAACAATCAATATCCAATGTGCCCTAAAATATTTTGACAACTTTTCTTCAACAATCATGTTATGGAAGCTTTGTAAGCTTAAAAATTAAAAAACTTACAGTGTATAGGAAGCTTAACTAGAGTGAGCTAAAACTTCAAGCACAACCCCTGAAAAAAAGTTAGTGGACGAAAAAAAAAGGTTGCATGCAACTTTAAAAAAAAAAGAAAAAGGAAAAGTGAGTGTGTACTTATGGGATATTTGAGATGAGAATGGGTGGAGGAAATGGGACCAAAGGAAATAATGAAAGTGGGGACGAAGTGGGGACGAAGTGGGTGCGTTGGGGTCTATAAATGGAGAAGGAGAGGGAAGTGGGACAAGGGTAAGAAAAGGAAGAGGCCAATGGGAGTGGGGACCAAGGATAAGCAAAGGAAGTGGCTAATGGGAGTGGAGACAAGATGATAAGGAAAAAGAAAGAGGAAATCGGCAAGAGAGCTATTAGAAAATAGGGAACACATTGCTGCTAAAGTGGGAGCTGATAAAGAAGGATTTGGGAAAAATATTACGAAATATATACTTTGTGTGACGCAAGCGTCGTTCAAATTAAAGTCATTAGCAATTGTGGTGCTTGCTAATGGCTGCTAGGGTATTTTATTTTTTTTAAAAAAATCTTATGTGGCGCTTGGTCAAGTAAGTGCCACATAAGGCCCATAAGTAGTTGTGGCGCTTGCCCGAGAAGCGCTATAGCATCCGAATTTTATTTTATTTTATTTTTTAAAAATCTAGAAGAAGTTGTAAAGAAGTGCCACAAAACGTGCACCACTATTCCCTCTATTTGTAGTAGTGTACTTATAAGATATTAAAATATTGCTCATTTAATGTAGAATCTAATGATTAAAAGAGTCATGAAAAAAATATTTAGGAAGTGCCCCAAAATTTAGGGGTAATGGGGGCACATCACCAAAGGCATAACAGGCACCCGCGTCTCCCTATTTGACTTATTATTCCTATCTCTATATATAAAGATGATTTCAACAAACCAGTCTCTATTTAAAGAGAAAGTTCTTTTTACTTTTGAGGATACGTAACGCTGCTTTCTCACATTATATTGCTTCTTTGGTCAAAAACCATATTGTGGAAATAAGTACTTCCTCCATTCTTTCCTATATAAGAGACTATTTTTCAATATGCATTGTTTCTATTTCTGTTGATAGGTAGGAAACATAACGTAAATACCAAACTAAATACAAGAAAGAACGGCAAAGTAAAGCTAGCTAATTCCACCTTCCATCAGCATCTGGTTGGAGTTTTTACTTGAAATTATTTGTATCCAATATCCCAAAGACAAGGCTTTTTTGGCGAAAAAGTCCGCTGCATCATTCTAATCATAGACGGTGAACTCTCACTCTCCCAGAGGTGGTTTTGATTCATTCCTTTCTAGGAATTGTTGTGAACTCTCATTGTCAAATTAGTATTTCATGCTTCCCACCTTTTTTCTTACCATTATGATTTATCAATTAATAGACTGTGCCAGTTAGGAGGAGAACAATCTAATTTGCTTGAAGATATATATATATATATATATATATATATATATATATATATATATATATATATATATATTATTTATTTATTTATTTATTTGGTGTTTCTAATTTAAGGTACAATTGAGTTTTTCTGGTCTTTTAGAAGTAGGGTGGAAATGCTATTTTCCCTTAAATTTTCTATAGTCACTTGCATTTATGGTGTCGACTAACGCCAAAAAGAAAAGGAGGGAAAAACAACTGCATTTAAGTCAAATGATTTTCTCTCTATGAATTCAAAGTTCTCATAGTTTTAAGATGTAAATATAAAAAAGGGTTGTACTATTGTTTCTCCAAATATAGATACAAACATAACTCATCTATATTTGGATGTTTTGACAAGCGCATAACTATGCTTAAAATTTAATTTGATTATTGTTATAATTTAAAATTAGATTATATGATTTTGAACCCAAAAAGGTGTAACACCCCGTTTTTGAAAAGCAATTTTTTTTTTGTCAGAGTAGAGCATCGGAGCAAATGAGTAACTGATAAACATTTAAAATGTCAACTATAGTGTGTCTGACTAATTATATTAGCGGTACAATTATCCGAGTATTTCAAAAGCAGTACATATCAAAATGAAAGTCTCTGGCCGGAACTCTAAGCGTGCTGCTTGCCCTTATCTTCGACCCTCGGTCCTCCTGACCCTGAAGTTATGGTAAGAGCTGAGGTCCAATGCCCACCGGACCTCAGGTAATGGTTAACCTCATGCTCAAATATGACAGTATATGGATGACAGATATTCACAACATTACAACAGTATATCAATACATAACCACACAGCAGATGCAAGATTAATACAACAACATTACATAAGCACATAGCAGATGTAAAGTCTCACACATGTCTGCACTATCCAGTGCCACGATAGCAACTCGTGTCCTCAGCGCTAGGAAAACTTAACGGTATTATCAAAACTATAACCCGTGTAAAGCTGAATGTATAAACAGTGATCCAAGACAGAGTCTCAGTTTATGAAATTATCTGTAACATCCCAAATTCCATACTACAAATTGTGTCGGATGACACTTGGTTTTAAAAATTCGACAGAATTTGAGGTGCTACTACATTAGAGTACTGCAGAAACGGAGAGCAATGTACTAACAAATGGACAATGACGAGTAGCTGGTATAAAAATACCCCGACATATGATGATGCTAGGCGTATGCTGGTATATTAAAAATTTCCCGAAGGAATATTCATGTGATACAATATACAGAGCTTTGTACAATTACATTTCTCAAAAAGTAACTATACAACCTAGACCAAGCCTTGACTAGACTTGGGGCAATGAACCTAACTCTGTTAACCGAACAGAATGGCCAGGTAAGTGTCTATCATGGGGGCCTCACCGAGTTCACGGCGACTGATTGGCTGACCCACATAGACTAACCTTGCCTTCGGCACCAAATTTTTCGAAATAATTTTATTAGATCCATGCCTGACAATAGGCTCTGATAACTTCTTCTGGCTCTTGTCTCGACCCTCGGTGCATTATTACGACTTTGCCACTTAGCTCCTTTATAAGACTCCACCTACCGGTGCCTTCTCTGTTCCTGGTCCTTACCTGTACTATTATTTAAGACTGAGGTCCAATGCCCATACACCGGACCTCAGGTAACGGTTAACCTCATGTTTACATACACACATAGGTATTACAGATAATCAAAACCTTAATAGTATATTAACACACAACATATGTATCACACCCAACCAATGCAGATGTACTGCACGAAGCGAATGTAGATGTACCGCACGAAGCGAATGTTCCCTTACAGATGTGTCACCCCCAGTGAATGTATCCCGAAAGCACATAAACACACAACAGGTCACCAACCACATATACGCATACAATACTCATAATACATAAACGCATACAATAAACATCAGCGTTAGTGTTATAGTACGCGAACGTACCTTCCACTGTGTAATGGCCAAACGTCCGGTCTTTTGAACTCGACTCCGGACCTCCCGGATATCCTAAAGGGTAATACCGTATCCATTAACTCATACACAATATCCTAAAGGATATTTTAGTCACAAATGACTACTTTACCCCTGACTTCGCTAACCGACGAAATTTCGCCAGAGCTTCGCTACTTTGATTCTAATCTTCCAAAATTTTGACATATCTCTTTCTCCATCATATTTTCGAAACAAATATCATATTTAACCTTAAAACATGATATCAACATCATACTTGAAAGATTAAAGATCAAACTAACATCTATACTAAAACTACCGAATGAAATACTAGAACTTAAAACTAGGGACCGAAGAATTTACCCAGAACTTCGCTACTCCTTCTCCAAAGCTCCTCCTTCTCTCTAACCTCTCTCTACTTCGAACTAGGCAAGTGATTTTGGTGTGAAAATTTGAAGAGCATTGAAGGGCTATTTATAGAGAAAGTTCAAAGGTAACCATGGTAACTTTGGCAACCATGGTTAAAGTTCATCCTTCTTCTAAACCATTGGATCAAAACTTAGTGAAGAAGTTTTGATCTCAACCATCCATCCTCTCTCTCTCCTAAAAAATGACATCATCCCAATGATGTCACCTTATCTTGCTTTATGGGTTTACCCGATAAAATCCCCTGTTCGGTGTTCTAATCGCGTAATCTTAAATAATCTCAAATATTCCTTAGCATAACCTTGGAGGTCAAAGCTTCCTCTTGAGAAATATTTGGATTAACAAAAATTATGGTCCCATTAAGTGTATTTCCTAGCCTGTTAATCATTTTAGGATAAACGCCGTCGGTCACGGAAATGACTTCGGGTAACACCAACTTCGGGACAAAAATTCACTTATTCATAATATGTCCAGATGTTAGAAACCTAGTTCATAGATTTCAAGTTAGGATTTAATTTCTGTCGGTTCTCATTTATCCTATTTGCTTTTCAATAAATATCTTTTCTTCTTTTCACTTTTCTTCCAACTTGCACTTGCATTCACACCTACACACATTCTTTTTCTCTTCTTTTCTTCTTAAAAAACGCCCCCTCCCCCTTTTTGATTTATTTTATTTTGTTATTTAATTATCCCACATTATCCTTTAATTATCTTATATATATATATATATTAGCTAGAAATTCTCCCATTGGTTCTTTACAATTAACATGGATTAAGACATTTTAAATTGCTAGAATTATTGTGAGCCTTTGACCTTACTTTATGAGATTCAATCTTAGCCTTTCATTGGTTAATAACCCTTAATTAGAGATTTCACATAATTACCTTTGAATATTACCCTTGTTCATGCTTAAACAATTAGCAACTAATTACTTATTTAATCACTTACTAATTGTTGACAATTTTCTTAATTAAGATTAATTATTTTCTCACAACTATTGCACTGACATTGATAATTTATGCTCCATGTATTATATTAAAAATCATGGGGCAACTTATGTTCCCCAAAATAATATTAAATTTTGACTCATTATTTTCCAAGGAAAATAATTCAATAAATTATCTAAATTAGAGACAACATACTTTCCTATTTTTAATAAATATTTAATTGCCTCTTAGGATTTATTATAATATTTTCAGGGTATATTATGACCCACAAATTCACTTAGGGTTTTGGTACTTTATTTCTCCTAATTTCAAGAGAAATTACCCTAGGAACAAAGTAATTATTCTACAAAATTTGAGATTACATATTCACCTAATTTCAGTAGGTATTATTTACTAAAGGGTTAAGATGCAATTTTACACATGAAGTTTACCCCCAGGAGCGCCCAGCACCACGAAGTTTTTTCAGGAGCAAAAGTACACACGACGTTACGTTTTGGGAGCAAAAATACCACGGGCCGTTAGTTGACCGTTAACTTGGATGGAAGTGAATAGTAATTCGGGTAAAATTACACTTTTGCCCTTAGTTTTAGTTGAAATACACTTTTGCCCTAAGTTTTTTTTTAAAAAAATTAGAACAAAAATTAGCCCCCCGGTGGGCCCCACCGCCGGCCGGCGGCGGCGGCGGGCGGCGGCGGCGGTGGTCGGCCGCTGGTGGTGGGCCCGACCGGGCGGAGGGGGTATTTTTAGTTTTTTTTTTAGTTAAAACTAAGGGCAAAAGTGTAATTTTTACTTAAAACTAAGGGCAAAATGGTAATTTTCTCTTTTTACTTACCATCAGCGTCCACGTTATCGTCCACACCAGCATCCACGTCATCGTCCACGTCAGCATGTCAGTCCAAATAAGCGCCACGTCACGCCACGTCAGCGTTCCATCCAAGTTAACGGTCAACTGACGGTCAACTAACGGCTCGTGGTATTTTTGCTCCCAAAACGTAACGTCATGTGTACTTTTGCTCCTGAAAAAACTCCGTGGTGCTGGGCGCTCCCAGGGGTAAACTTTATGTGTAAAATTGCTCCTTAACCCTTTACTAAATTATGATACTTATCATAAGTGAGATTTTCAGGGTATTACATTATCTATCACATATAAGCATACAAGAGGCATCAGAGTTAGTATTACAGTACGCGTCCGTACCTGAGTCCGTGATAGCGGTACGTACGTCGGTCGGTATGCGTTCTCAGATAGCCTATAATAGTAATATCGCTTTATTAATCCATAAATAATATCTAAGAGATATTTTGGCCACTAATGACTATTTTACCCCTGGTAAATTTATTTTCAATTTATATCCCCCTCATTTCGTAAAAACGCTGGTTTATAACTTCTGGCCAGATTTTTCCATAACCTTGAAAAATCATAACTAATTCTACAAAAATCGAAATGAGGTTCCGTAAAATTTATTGGAATCATTATCATGTCTACTTTTGAGGAAAAATACTGGTTTTTACCCAGATTTAATATATAATTCCCAGTTTAATATTCTTCAACCTCTGCCCAGAATTTTCCAGAAAAACGTAGCCTAACTTTAGGAATTTTATCTCCTTGTACAGAAATCATATTGCTACATATTATATATATTTAAAAATCCATGGACGTATAATATGTTCATGAAAAATTTCATGATTTTTAAAGATCATTTCAAACATAAAATGATAGCCTCAACGAAGCTGACTCCAGAAATCGCCTCATCGAAAAATTTCGCCAGAATTTCGTTACTTTGATGTTTCTCTTCCAAAAATTTTTACTCTATCACTTTATTCATAATTTTTTTTTTCGAAATAAGGCTATTTCTAACTATAAAAACATGAAAATAAAATTACTCTAGAATATTTAAGATCAAAGCAAAATCTATATATGAATCTAAGAACTCAAACTTAAAGAACTTACTTGCCAATGCTCTAACTCCTTCCAGATACTCCTCCTTCTCTCTCACTTCACTCTATATGCAGATTGTAGTTGTTTTTGGTGTGAGGATATGAAGAACTCAAGGCCCCTATTTATAGGAAAATGTTATGGCAACTTTGGTAAATTTTTCAACCCTACCTCTTCTTGAATTTGAGCCATGAGATCTAGGTTAACTCATCAAACACTCATCCTAACCCTTAATCCCCCCATGAACCGCCCCCATCTCACCATTCTATCCTCTTCCATATTTTGCAAAATATCCCTTACACCATGTACCTTAATCTTGACTTCAATTTGCAACATGTGTTTATAAGATTAATATCGAGATTTTTTTGTAGCTCTTCTTCTTGCCCAAACTTGCTTGAGCCGTGGCCTCCCCTCCTCCATGCACTCTTGAATTGCTTTTTCCCTTATCTCACACATTCTACAATTTAATCCTTATTGGTTCATAGGTTTTTACTTGGATTAAGACTTTTTAATGATGGAATTAATTTAGGCCTTAGGATTTAGCTTTATGAAATTAAATCTTGGCCCTTAGTTTTTATTGGAAAAGAAAATCCTACTTACTTTTGTATATTTTTTCCTCTTATATCACATGTGCTCTTATCTTATATTTTTGTTTAATCCTTTGTTTCTTTATTTATCATATATTTCGCCCAACACAATAACCTTAGGGGTTATTAATTTAATCCAAGTTATTAGGCTTAATTTTACTAGTATGATTGATTATCAAACTAATTAGGATCTTTAGAAATTCATTTGATACTAATATTGAACCCTTATTGATCTTTAATATTTAATCAAGCCAGAATATTCCAATTTGTTGATTTTAAATTGCCCTAATATTAATTGTGAATAATTACGCAATTAAATTAATTAATAAAAATTCAATTGCCTCACAATTGGTTATATTAAAACTAGATGTTATAACATTAATTGTAGGGTATTTTATGATCCCTAATTGAAGATTAGAAAATTTACTTTGACTTATTAAAATTCAAGGAAAAATTGCCCAATAATTATAATAAATAGATTACACAATTTGGAGACAACATACTTTCCTATTCTTAACATGTATCATTTGGTCTTTGGTTAATCCTAATTCTTAGAGAAAATTCCCTAAATTAAAACGAACAAGTTACAAAATTTTGAGACCACATATTCACTTTTATTTAATAGGTATTATTTATCAAAATTTAATGTTTATGATAAATAAAAGTTTTAGGGTATTACAAAAGGTGCATGTCAAAAGGTAGTGAAAAGAAAATTGAGTGTGTACTTATGGGATCTTTGGGATGGGGATGGGTGGAGGAAATGAGACCAAAGAAAATAATGGAAGTGGGTGTGTGTATTGGGGACGAAGTGGGTGCATGGGGTACATAAATGAAGAAGAAGAGGGGAGTTGGAACAAGGATAAGGAAAGGAAGAGGCCAATGGGAGTGGGGACCAATGATAAGTAAAGGAAGTAGCCACTGGAAGTGGAAGCAAGAGTATAAGGAAAAGGAAGGAGGAAATATAACAACTCAGATCATTTTAATCCTAGTTGGTAAGTGACTCATATGAAAAATTCACATTTTAATTTGTTTTCAAGAAAAAATACACATATTAATTTAGAATAAAACTAAAAGAAATGATGAACTCATGTTTTTCTTGAAAAAAAAAATTAAAATTTGAATTTGTTCAAATAAGTCAGCCCCAACTAAGATTAAAATGATCTGAGTTGTCATGTTTTTATTGGATATAATCTATATAATGTGGTATTCCTGGAGTGTGTAAGTATTTCTCTAATGCATTGAGGCGCAGGAGAAACCTAGTACTTTATGGCCACATCAGTGCAATTGGTTATTCATGAAATTTTTTAGGGCAATTATTCATTCTCCTCTCTAACCTTTGCCAACTCAAATCCCTCTTTGTCTTTACAACCCTCCCCCGGGCTCGAACTTTATACTCCTACAAAGATCCTCAGTATAGGATTTAATTGGGAAGTTAATTTTGGTCTTAAATATAAGAGCTATTTCTTATATTTGTTAATTTGTCCTAATTTACTCCTATTGATGTTCTATCAACAATAATCAAATAAGAGAGAGATGAAGGGAATTAAGAAAGATGATTAGGGTGGTTTAAAAAAACATGTCATATTAACTAACTACTCTAATATTATAAAGTTAGGTAAATGAGTCTTATATTAAGTACCAAAAAGGAGTAACTATGTTGTTTATTTTCAAGAATCATCGGGATTTCCTTTGTTGAATGACATCAACAAACGAAAGAAGTATGTCAAAGCTGCTAGTTTTATTTTGTTTCTTTTTGTCCCAGGAGAAGGGAATTGTGCAGAGGCCTTAACCCAGTTCTAACTGTTTAGTTAGTTTTTGAGTTAGTCTCAAGTCCACGGCTAGATGTTAGGTATGAAAGAGAAGGTATGAATGAGTTGCAAGTGGCGAATCTGAGCAAAAAAAAAAAAAAGTCCACGGCTAGATGTTAGGGTATAAAAGAGAAGGTATGAATGAGTTGCAAGTGGCGAATCATGACCAACACAAATATAACTCTTGGACTTTAGCACTCACTATTAAAATATATATGGCAACAACACTTAAAAACATCTACATACTACTTGTGTCACATCATGCAATTTCATAAACAAATGGGTCCGGATCAAAATTTATTGAAAATTATTCTTTTAAAAAAAATTAAAAATGACAATGATAAATATTTCTCACAAGTTTTTTCATATTATGAGGGTTGAGTGTCACCCAGAAGAATTTATGGATTATATGTTTTAGCTATAAATGTATTTATGTCTAGAGAAAAAAAAAAGCGACAAGGCTTGTCTGGCCGACTTGTTTAAGCCTATTTAAGTTGAGGGCAAAGCTTATGATTTAAGGCCTCCAGAGGAAGTGAAGCCTAAAAGGCCAACTTTGTAGAGCCACGGGCTTAAATGATGGGCTGAGGTGGTTTTGATTAATTCCTTTCTAGGAATTGTTGTGAACTCTCAATGTCAATAGGCTCCCCAATTGTAAGGCCGGAAATGTCTAAGAATTGGACTCCCCCACTCGACTGGGTTAAGCTAAACGTTAATGGAGCAGTGACAAGGTTTGGACAGAAAGCAGGTTGTGGGGTTCTAAGAGATCATAAGGGTATGTGGATTACTGGATTCACTCAGGTTTTGGGACAGTGTGAAGCTTTTAAAGCAGAAGAATGAGCTTTACTATATGGCCTCCGTATGGCATGGGATGAAGGAGTTCACAATTGTAGAGTCTGATTCCCAGACTTTGGTTCACAAAGTTCTGCTGCACAGGGAAGGAGGAAACGACAGTCTGGTTCTTCTCCAGATCAGAAGGTTACTAACCAAGGCATGAGATGTTAAGGTGGAGTTTATCCCTCGTAATGGGAACTCTTTGGCTGACTCTTTGGCTAAAGAGGGGCTTTTATCTACTGCTTTTTGGAATATTTGTCCTGACAAATTCAAATTTGTGCTTTTGAAAGATTGTATGGGAGCTAATCCCCTTCTAGTTGATTCTAATATATAATGGCTGAGGCCTCTCTTTTACCAAAAAAAAAATTGTATTTCATGCTTCCCACTTTTTTTCTTACCATTATGATTTATCTATTAATAAACTGGGATGCCCCAGTTAGGAGAACAATCTAATTTGCTTGAAGGTATATATATAAATTAATTTGTTGTTTCTAATTTAAGGCGCAATTGAGTTTTTCTGGTCTTTTAGGGGTAGGGCGGAAATGCCATTTTCCCTTATATTTTATATAGTCACTTGCATTTATTCACAAAAACGAATGGTGTTGACTGACGCCAAAAAGAAAATGAGAGAAAAAACAACTGGATTTAAGTCAAATGATTCTCTCTATGAATTCAAATTTCTCGTAGTTTTAAGATGTAAATATAAAAAAAGGTTGTACTATTGTTTCTCCAAAAAAAATATAACTCATCTATATTTAGATGTTTTGACAAGCTCTTAAAATTTAATATAATATTGTTATAATGTAAAATTAAATTATATGATTTTGAACCCAAAAAGGTGCATGTCAAATAGTAGTGAAAAGGAAAGTAAGTGTGTACTTATGAGATCTTTGGGATGGGGATGGGTGGAGGAAATGAGACCAAAGAAAATAATGGAAGTGGGGACGAAGTGGGTGCATTGGGGTCCATAAATGGAGAAGGAGAGGAGAGTGGGGACAAGGATAAGGAAAGGAAGAGGCCAATGGGAGTGGGGACCAAGGATAAGCAAAGGAAGTGGCCAATGGAGTGGAGACAAGAGGATAAGGAAAAGGAAGGAGGAAATCGGCGAAAGAGTTGCTAGAAAATAGGGGACATGCTGCTGCTAAAGTGAGAGTTGATGAAGAAGGGTTTGGAAAACATATTTAAAGATACTTTGTGTGGCGCTTCCTTACACAAGCAGCATACAAAGTAATTAGCAGCTGTGGCGCTTGTGTCACAACTGCTAGTATATTTTAATTCAAAAAAAAAAAAAAACATATGTAACACTTGGTCAGGTGAGCGCCACATAATGCCCATAAGCAGTTGTGGCACTTGCTAGAGAAAGTGCCAAAGCATCCTAATTTTTTTTATAAAAAAAAATCTAGAAGAAGCTGTGGCACTTCTTTAAAGAAGTGCCATAAACGTGTGTCACTATTCCCTTTATTTATAGTAATATATCCATATCTATTAAAATGTCACTCATTTCTTTTAGAATCTAATGATTAAAAGAGCTATGAAAAAACAATTGGAAAGTGCTATAAAATTGAGGGGTAGCAAGGGCGCATAAAATAAGGCGCATCAGGCACCCCAGCTCCCTATTTAACTGATTATTCCTTTCTCTATATGTAAATATGATTTATATTAACATGTCTCTATTTGAAGAGAATTCTTTTTACTTTTGAGGAAACGCTACTTTCTCACATTGCTTCTTTGGTCAAAACCATATTGAGGAAATAAGTACTTCACACAACTTAATCGCCTCTGTTACGTTGATTCACAGAACAATGTTACTCTTTTGAAGCCACTATCCCATGCATGTCTCAAGCCCATAATGCAGCCCCATAGCTCAGCCACAAGACTATCAGCCCCTCTATGCGGTGTTGGCGGCAACACCTAAATTGTCATGCAATTCAGTAGATCTTCCAACTCCTCCTAGTGCTATATATGCTGACCCTATTGGTGGTAGCACTTGCAAATACCAGAGTTGATTCAAGTCGTGCGCAAGAACACTATCCTATTTAAAAGCTATTTCGATCGACTAGTTTAATTGTCCTCATCATTAATCTATGAACACTTTTACGTGAACATCATAATCTCATGTGGCAAGTAGTAGAAGTTGTAACTATGAAAAAAAGAAAACGTAGGGTAATGATTTGTTTCCCCTTGAAAGTCAATCCTTTTTCTTGTGAATATCTTCTTGTCGAGGAGGCCAATTTGTTAAGTTCTTCAAAATTGATGGTAGGCTCTAACTAACAATGTCATCTTGAAATTGATTTCCACTAGAACAACACATGCAAACTACCCGTTAATACCTTGCTAGTAAAATGAATTATTTTGTTCTTAATATGAAGAACCACTAGTTTCTTCATTGTTGAAACCAACCACGTAATAATTATTAGGCAAGTCATCAACGAGATCGAAATCATGAAACTTCCAGCTGCAACATATATTTTTGATATTTCAGTTTATGAAGGTTAAACTTGACACCTAATGCACCGTGATGCTTGACTGGTTTATGCTGGAAGTTTTCACTGATCAGTATATTAAAGTGTGCTTTGTTTAGAAGTCCCCACTACTTTCTAGCAGGATCACTGGTTTTTGGTGGGAATATGAGGTTTTCCAAACGAATTATTTCGTTTGATATTGAATAGGGCTAAAATCCTCACAATGGACAATTTTACATGTGTTTTTATGAAGTATATATTTATTAGATAAATGAATTTTATTTAGTACTCCTCCAAAGAGGGGGGAAGAAGAGAATTAATGAAGGTGACTATGATATTTTAGAAATTACATGTCATATTAACTAACTTAACCAACTTTATTAATCTAATCAAATTAGGTAAATATGTCTTACAAGAGAAGTAGTTTATTTGGTCAGCATCTAAAGCTTTCTTTGATAGGTTTTGGGAGAAGAAATTGAGGAAATATTATTTGGGAGGATTGAAATTGAACGTTGATGTATTCCAAAGTTATTATCGTGAGAGAGTTTCTTCCACTCAAATGAGAGGAAATAGTAATTTTCTAAATATCAAATTATTTGAAGAATATTTAACAATAGAGGTTTTTGGTGAAACAATAAAAAATTTAACTTGGATTTCTTAGATAATTTTTTCAGTACAAGTCTAATCACTCTATCAATAAGAGGGTAAATGTTGGACTTTCTAATTTTGGCTAGCCTTTGACATAATTTAGATGTAGTTGATAAATTAATCAAATCTAGATGTTTAGGAATGTCATGCTCAAAATGTTGTAACTTCATCTTCAAATACAATTTTTTCTGTTATTTGAAATCTATAGAATCAAATTTATGAACAAGTTTGCAAATAAAGGCACGACTAAATTAACATTTTTTTAGAATTAAAAATTTGTTCATAAATTCCCGGCGTTGGTTACTCATTTAATCATACCTATATTTAATCAAGCCCATTTTCATGTTCACACACACATACATATAAAAAATTAGGGGCAGGGGCCACCCCTAACCCCTCTTGAGTTCACCATTGAGTAGGAGGATGCCTAGGTGGCTTACCTCTCCCCAATATCAAGCTTGCATGTGAGAATCACCTTCTCTTCCACCTCCTTGCCTTTGCTTTCTTCCTCTGTTTCTGTCGATCTGTCTGCCTCTCTTTCTCTTTTCTGATTCAAGTCGCAAATGAGGGGCCGTAAGAGAGCTTTCGAAACGTTTTATGTTATTAATTTGTGGGTCATTATGAAGCTCATAGCATAAGCCTTGTCTTTGGAATTTTTATGGGGCTTTTGTGTGTGAAGGGCGATTGAAGGTTCTCAGGTACGGAATGCGGTGGAGGATGATGGCAATCGACGAATGTCATTTTTTGTTTTGTTTATCTAACTAGTTTATTTATTTATTTTCTGTGTAAATCTTGTACAAATTATACACCATCTGTCATATGATTTGCAGGGAATTATCATGAAGTTTAGCAAACTTTTCATCTTATTATACCAAATACGATATATTGGTATGTTTTAGTGTTTTTGGTCACTAATTTTGATTCGCAAGCTGACCTTGACTTGAGTTGTATGTAGTCAAGGTAATCAATATAGCTGCTCCTTAATTTTTTTTTGTGAGTAGGCACTTATTTGATCAGTTTCTGACAAATAAGGCTTTTAGATATTATCGAAGCTTTGGGAGGTTCCTTCTAGTTGGTCAAGTGTCAAGTGGGTCAGAGTGCTAATGCTATGTCAAACTCGGTCAAGTGTCAATCGGTCGTGCGAATATCATAGGAAATCAATAAAAATCAACAAGTATAAACAAGAGTTATATAAATAAATAAATAAAAAGTAATAAGTATAAACAAGATGCTATAAACTCATTTATTGGAGTTTTGTACTAATAAGGTGTTATATATATATAAAAAAAGAATAATAAGGGAAAGAGATAGTATTAGAGTAAGAGATAATAATTCTAGTTCACTATTTGGAGATATCTCATGTATATGGTACATGCCTTATATTTATAGGCATAACTTTATAATCTCAATCAAATATATCAATATCTACATATCTAATATCTAATGATAATAGAGGATGATAGATATAATGAGAGATTCTATGGGATAATGGGAAGATATTGACATCTAGACAAATACTATATTCATCACATATTATAATTTATTAAATTCAAGAAACACAAATATTATATTTATCACCCCATAGCATAGGGTGAGCCTCAGTCTGTCTAGTGGTAATGTTGCTGCCACTTGACCTAGAAGTCACATGTTTTATCAGCGTTCAATTGCATAGTCTTGATGAGTTGGCGTTTTTTGTTAAATAAAACTAACCCTTAAAATTGAATGACTAAAAATGTATTTATAAAATACTAAATGGAAATTTTATGGCTTTATTCCTTTTTTTTTCAAAAGCTATTTATATTATTACTGCAAATTGGTGCAATACATGAAAACAAACTGAAGATGAAATACAAACAAAGTCAAATCAAAGACAACAAAATAAGCCAAATACAAGAACAACCAATAACCGTACATTAAATATTTAAGAGTAGAAGTAGAAGCATGGACAAAACTGGTCTCCTCGATATCCAAGCTTAGAAGTGACGTGAAAGAAAGTGTTGGTTGTAAAACTCACCCTAATGGGTACACCTCCTTATAAGCATTAGCTGCAATTAGAGCAGCTGGATAGATACCCCGTCTTGGAGTAAATATCAAAGAAAACCCAACCCCAGAAGGAAGAAAACCCATGATATCCTGAAGAACACTTTTGGTCCTCTGTTCAAGCAAATATGGTGACCTCGACCACACACCGAACAACACGTTTTGAAATCTTCCCCCGAGAATGCATATCTGAGCCACCAGGTGATAGTCGAATCTAATAATGTTCAAACAACCATCAAACCAAAAGGATTTATACTCAGATCTCACAGATTTATTTATTTCCTGAGAAACAAGAACACCACCACAAAACCCACCACCACAAAAAAAGAAACAAAAGACAGATAGCTCTCACTGCTGCAGAACAGATCTGATGAAGGAGAGGAAAATACTCAACACAAGGATGAGAGAAGTTCACAACCGCTAGAAATCAGAGGGAGAAGGCCACAGATCAAAGATCTGGGAACCGATTTACCACTCTGATGCAGTTGTGGCATAGAGTGATACTCGCCGGCGGCTTGTGATGGTGCCACAAGCCGCCAGCGAGAAAGAGATGAAGGAGGGTCGTGAGGCAAAGAAGAGAGAATTCAGATTTTAGGGTACCTTGTATGAGCACGGCTTTATTCCTTATTCACTTCTTAAAAAAGATCACATATTCACACCCATGCATTCCGCTGTTCTTTGCACTAATCTATGTCTCATGAGCCATTCGGTTGACTAATTTATTAACGAGTCTAATTTTTAGTAACTTAGTCATACATTGTTTACAAAAGTCAGTCACCATTTCATCCAAATTATCTTAAAATAATTTTTAAATTTTTTTTTATATTTAATTTGTGAGAGGGGTATCCCCACTAACAATTCCCTCTCCACTTAATGTACTATCATTGGGTTAACTTTCAATGGTTGATCGAGATTTAATGTCGTGTAAATAATATTGTGATAATATTAAATATAATAAAAATCTACCATTGTAAAATATTCACATCAAATTTTGAAAACTTGATTCAGTGGACACATTCCGGCGAGTCAGGGATGACAGAATTTCCGGTGAGTCACCAGCGGCTAGTCATAAAGCCCTTCATTGACTACAAAGAATAAAGTCAAGCATTCAAACATGATGAAGGTCTTTATTAATGAAAAAATTCAAAATGGGTGATTCAAGAGTGCTTTAAAAGATGGTTCCATTAAGTTTCCAAAATGGGTATAACCTTTCTTTTCTTTCATTCATAATTCATTCACATTATGTTCTTATTTTCTAAAGAAAAAGTGTGAAAAATATCTAAAACGTGAAGAATCAACAAGAATTGCCTCTCTTATTTCAATTTCATTGGTCGAAAATACCGCCAGTGAAATATTGGAACAAGAATAATAGTGGAAAGGGAGGAAGAGAAAACATTCTTTCTCTGCCTAATCAATAGAATCCATGAAATATATTTAGTTAATTTTTTTTTTCAACCTTTTGAAATCTGCCATTGAAACGTGAAGAAAACTAATTTTTAAACATGTCTAAAAAGCATCATTTTATTAAATATAAACATAGTTTTGTTTTTAATTTGAGTCTTTGAGAATTGTTATACTCGTTATGAGCTTTCTACATTCAACTTATCTAATTTAAAAAAAAAAAAAAGAAAGAAAGAAATTGTCGAGGATTTGGCTGGGAAACATAATTATTTTTATAGGAAAAAAAAATATAATTTTACTTTTTTTTAGGAGATGAATTGGTGCCCATTGTTTTGGCCGAACACTCACGATACGCTAGACAAACAAACTAGTCACTCTTAATAAAGATCGTGAAAATGAGTTTTGCCTCACAAAAAACTTATCAACAAATATTGAACATTTAGCAAAAAACATAATCACCATAACTGGAATGAGCATAGGAGAACAAGAAATATAAACCAAAACATGTCTTTCAATAATGTTAAAAAGACAAAACACCAGGTTCTTTGTTTATGAAAAACAAACTCTCAACATAAGATCCAACATAAATAGTACAATATGCTGGATGTACTAAAGGCTCCACCAATTCCTTAATTGGATCAACCAAAACTATAGCTCTAGTAACAAGGCGCATGACCACTTTTCCACTTCTAGTTAGAGCTAATATGTCTGATATGCCCCAATAATGACTATGATCAAATTCGAATAATTCTGTCCATGACTCGGTGATGCCATATTCTTTCATCACCCAAATGTTGAAAAACAATTGCTGGTTTCCGTAACGATGATTCACCATAGCAAGCAAATGGCCGCCATCCACAACAAGTAATCTTGAAAGAATCCATTCACTCTCACCTGACTGTCGTGGTAATGTTAATTCTCGAAATGTTTCTTCAGTCACATCAAATGATAAAATAAATGTGTCATCTAAACCATCACTTCTTGTACGGCTAACAACCCAATGTACTGCTCCATTCACAAACGTCACAAATGATGTGCTTAACCCATTGTAGTTACCAAGATGAAACTGAGGAACTCTAACCGTAATACTTCTCCAAGAACGAGAAACAAGAGAGTACACCTCGACGTGAGGAGTATCTTGGGTTCTCCAATGATTCATGAGTCTAACGACCTTATAATCGTTGTTCCTGGAATCAAAACCAAATCCAAAACATACAGAATATTCGAGACGCTCGCGGTCTTTGCAGGTCTTTATTGGTTTGGGAAGCACCAAATATTTTCGAAGCAAGGGATTCCAAATAAGGATAGTTTCATAATCTAATGGTGAATAGCAGTCAGCCAAACATACAAGGCCATTGCAAGTGCTAACAAACAGTGCCCAACGATTCTGGTGAAATAGAGGACTGAATGGTAATCTCTCAAGAAAGGAATGATTAGTTTGCTTATTAACCAAGTACAATGAGTAAAAATACTCGGTATGCATAAGGAGATTATACTCGGTATGCATAAGGAGATGACGACACTGCCCTCTGAATTCATGAAAATATAAATGAGAAAAGAGGAAGTTGTTGCCATTGGAAGCTTGAATTGTACGGTTGAGATGATCATATATGAAGGTTTGATCTGTGATGAGGGAATTCCAAGCTTTGCAAACAGAGGTGAATTTCACAAGAGACTTACCGGGAAGTCTGTAGAGAATTTCCAACACAATTTCTGGGGGTAAATGATCAGACATTTTGCTTTGGCTTACAAATTTGGACTCTATCTCAGGTTTATCCTTGATGACTTTTCTCTTCAAAGTAAAAGAAACAGAGGAATAGTTATTTATAGAACAAGAATTAATGACCGTAATGGGAACTATTCTCGAAACCCAACTCCTAATTTAATCAATAATCTCAACAGATATGGATAGAAAAAATCACCAGGTGTATAATATTATCGATATGAAAAGATAAGATATTTTCAATTAGATTATTTAAATAATCTAATTGGGTTAAAAAAGTTTAATGAATAATGAATTAACAGAAGATAATGAAAAATATTAGGAAATAAGATATACTTTTTTTAACCGGTAGAAATAAATTATACTTTTAAATGTTTAAAGGATATGGAAAGATATTAAAATATTTAAAATAATCTAATTTTGAATATAGTTTGAAAATGCATTTGTTATATATCTTAATCATGGCGGTTATTGTTATGGTTTGCCCAAAAGTTTTGTTTTTTTATTGATGAGCAGATTATGCTGGATTGGCCCTAGTTAAGGAACCATATCACCACGATCTGATCTGTATAGCTGTCCACAAATTAAATGAATATTATGATGACTCGATAAATGACAAACAGCATGTTTATGACTTTATGTTTGTGTGCACCAATAGATTTCATCGGGTTCTACACGAGGTTTTATCATCCTAATACATATAACTTTATCCACTTTAATTTGCTGCCTTCCCCACCCTAGAAAAGATGGGAAAAGGAGGTGAAAGGGAAAAATATGCCAAGAAACCCTAATTTCAGGATAAAAAAAAAAAACTTGATAATTAAGTATTTAAAAGTATTATGATTTTTTAATTTTTATAAATTTTCTAATAAAAAATTATTTTTTTATTTTAATTTATGCCGTCTTTACCCATCTTGGCAACCACGATTAGCTCACGCGATTGAAACTCGACACTGAAGTAAAAAGCTTTTAATGATGATATTGATCACATATATAGTGAAGAAAAATAAGGAGAGAGAAGAGACTTCCATACCAGGGATCGTCGATAGAAGAGAAGAGATTATTAGACTGCTCAATGAAAAAAATGGGGTTCAAGTGTTCAACTAAGAGAGGCACATCCAATTTATAAAAGGTATAAGAATACCACTAATAATGACGTTATAATTAGGAAATTGATTAATTTTATAATATACAATAACTTGTTTCTTAATTAACAAATCCATAACTAATGTTGATTTTTTTTTGGTAAAATAATTAATGTTGATTTGTTTCTTATTTGATAAGACTAATTGTTTCTTAATCAAATAACATGACCCATCAAGGGTAGACCTGGACCCAAAGTCCAACCAATAGCTAACACTTGAAATAATTATAATTGTCAAAAATTTAATCAATAAAATATTTTTTTGTTATATACTTTTTGCTATTTTTAAAAATCAAAATTTGTGTATTTCATTAATTTAGAATAAAATTTCAACAGAATCAAAGATAAAAGAGAAAAGAAGTTAAAACTAAAAGAAGTACTAAAGAAAACTAATGTCTACGGCCAACCATATGGTCATTTTAACAAAGAAACTAGCAACAAAAATTTTCCGCCGCTAAAATTCTGTCACTAAATTCTTTGCCATGGAGTTTTCCATTGTTAATCAAAATTTGTTGCACTTTTGTGTTAATTTGAAATTTCACTATTTTAGATTATAATCCTACAATAATCTATGTAATCTATGTAATAATATAATAATTTATTGTTGTGATGATACATGAACAAGCTATGTGAACAGCTAGTTTAGGTGACACATTGAATTTATTGTTGTGTTGTGAAGTTACATTTTTGTGTGAGTGGAAATCCCATATTGCTCAGATTGAAGGTTCCTCTTTTTTTTTTTTTTTTTTTTTTTTTTTAAGCAGGTGGCACCAAGTTAAAAGCTATGAAATTCAACATTATGTTATGATCCGTCATAGATTCTTCAACGTGGGAGTTTCTGAGCTATTTGTCTTGTCTCTCTATATATATAATAGAATAGTACTTCCAACATCGGGTAGCTGCACAATTTGGATGGATCAAGAATCTCAATCCTGATCTATATAAAAAGGGGTAGGATATTGTCACTACCAATTTTATGTCACTACCAAGTCACTGCCACTTTTTCACCGTTAGATCAGAATCCCATATACTTTTATTGAGATTCTGATCTAACGGTGAAAAAGTGGTAGTGACATAAAATTGGTAGTAACAATATCATATTCCATATCAAAAATGAATAATGGGAAAGTAGTTACATAATATCTTATAAATTAACAATGGGAGAAGTAGGTACAAAATATTTCATAAATATTTAATTATTCCCTTAAAGATCTAAGGCATAACAACATATTAATAATACTTGATCTCTCACTCGTGATATAATGGGGAAAGTAGTTACACAATATTTTATAAATTAATAATGGGGGACTTAGGTGTAAAATATTTAGTAGATATTTAATTTAATATCTTGGTTATTCCCTTAAAAATCCAAGTGATATTTTACATAACAACATATTAATAAATACATGACCTCTTAGTCATCAGCGCTATATAATGGCGAAAGTAGTTACACAATATTTTTAAATTAATAATAGGAGAGGTAGGTACAAAATATTTAGTATATATTTGTTTTAATATTTTGATAATTACCTTATAGATCTAAGTGATTTTTTAAATAACAACACATTAATGAATATCTAACCTCTCAACCACCCAATATAATGGGGAAAGTAGTTACACAATATTTTGTAAATTAATAATGGAGGACGTAAATACAAATATTTAGTTATACATATTTTATAAATTAATGATGGGGAGCCCGTTATAAAATATTTAGTAAATATTTAATTTAATATTTTAGTTATTCCTCTAAAGATCTAAATAATTTTTTATATAATATTAATAAATACAGGGCCTTTCACCCGCACATCACGCAGGCCTGAGCTAATTTAATCTAAAAGCTCAAAAGATTTGGATAGAAAAAATGACCAGGTATATAATAATATAGATTTGAAAAGATAAAAGTTGACTTTTTAAACGATATTTTGAATTAGATTATTTTAATAATCTAATTGGGTTGAAATTTTTTTTATATTAAAAATGGATTATTAGAAGATAATGAAAAATATTGGGAAATAAGATATACTCTTTTTGTACCTATCGAACTAAGTTATACTTTTAAAATTTTAAATTTTTATATGGAAAGATATTAAAATATTTTAAAGGGTTAAGATGCAAAAATACACATGGGCTTTTACCCAAAGTGCGTCTAGCGTCATATGCTTTTCGAAGTTGCAAAAATACTTGTGAGGTTACAAAATCGGAGCAAAGATGACCATGCCCTTAAAGGAGCCGAAATTCTATTAGAGGGACCCACGTTATAAAAATAGAAAGTGTCTACCATTTGTAAATTCCTTTGATGCCCTTCCTTGAGATCATGGGTATTTTTGCAACTCCAAAAAGCATATCATGCTGGACGCACTTTGGATAAAAGCTTATGCGTATTTTCACACCTTAACCCTATTTTTAATAATCTAATTTTGAATATAGTTTGAAAATGATTATATTAAACTGTCTTTGTTAAATATCTTAATCATGGTGGGTCAATGGTAGTCTTCTGCCCATAAGTTTTGTTTTTTTATTGATGAGCAAATTATTTTGGATTGGCCCTAGTTAATCAACCATATCACCTCGATCTGATCTGTATATATAATTTTCCACAAATTAAATGAATATTATGATGACTTGATAAATGACAAAAATATGCCAAGAAAACCTAATGTCTTGATCAATGCCAAATTGCATAACTGCAAGGTGTCAGAGGTATTATTGTTGTATTATATATATAGAGGAGTTCAACTAGGTCTGAAACTCTTACTTGAAGAGTATAATATCCATACATCACGGTTATTTTATAAGAGCCAAAATGTATTATAAATGTTCACGGTTCTTTTTTTATAAATTGTTATTTATGTATTTATGTCATAACGGTTGTCTATGTAAAACATATATTAAATTTATTAAAAGTCACAATTCTTAGATACAAACCATTATGTATGTCACTAAATAAATAATGGCTACGTATCATGCAAGCATTACCCCACACACACACATATATATATATTGTGACGGTTGCTTACGTGTACCTGTTAATTATTGTCACAGCAATGGATAAATCATGGCCTCCCCAAACCTCCATATATAGTGAGTGTTATTTTATAATCGATATAATATGTCTAGAATATATAACGGTTTGGAACCGTAATGTATTTGCGTTGAGCTTTTATAGCGACGGCATGTATGTTGATGTGAAACCGTGATATATAGCCGTTAATAACCGTTATGTATCACAATTTCTATAGTAATATTACTTAATTATAAGATATGTAGCTTGATATCTCTAAAATATTTATATGTAATATTATATTATTTATTAGTTTATAAATGAAACAAAGTAATTATGAGAAAAATTATAAACATAAGAGGGAACAAAAAAAAATCTTACAGTCAAGACCAAAATTCACTCTCAAATTAGGTTTTATCTTCAGTAGTAGAGGATTATCATTTTTTGATCCTGATATTTTTGAGTTTTTCGATTAAATTACGGTTAGGGTTTGCAATATATTTCCCATTAGAATCATACAACTACCATATGCACACAAATCCAACCCTAAATCAAACATGGATGCATGGGTGAGTTAGTTACAAGTGGCCAATGAAGATTATCAGAAATATAACTGTTGGACTTTGCACGGATGGTAACCGCACGCATATATAATCATCTATGATCTACCTGTACTACTTGTAACACAAACATGTATTTCATATCTAAATAATTTTTGCATCGTATAGTTGATTTTGAGTGGACACGAGTTCTATATACACAAATTTTGATTTCAGAATTAACCTGAACTAACCTCACCCACCCACTTTTTGCCTCTTTATGACATTTATTTGCTTTCACAAAACTCACTTTAACAAACTTAATGGATTATAATGAACTCTTGTCAATTTTAGTAATGTGTAGGCGTATATCCTCATGCAAAGAAAGGGGAATAAAAAAATGAAATACTCCAAACAACCCACTTTCATGAAACCTGCCTAAAGATGGTTTTTGATCTTCTTATCTATGATTAATACAGCATATTACTTCCAAAGAAAGTAGTTTGGCTGGTTTTGATTTATGATTCCATCATTATTAGCACATCTAGTAGTAGTAACATAAGAAACCGAAGCTGACTTTTGATCTAGAGTTTTTATGCGGGTGATGTTGACTTTGTATGGGGTAGAGGTGGAATTGGGGTTGGAAATGGAATAGGAATGGATTGTAGGGTATGTTTAGTGTTTCAATGGAAGGGAGATATAATTTTTAATTGGGATATGCATGTTTATAACTACCAGAATGCCCTTCTCTTTGAAAATGAAAGGGCCTTCTCCCATGAAACAACCATCGCCAAAGAACATCACCAGCCACCCCTTCCTTCATCATCTCCACCATTTCCTTATTTCCAACACTTTCTCTTCTATCTTGCCGTCGGAAATGTTATACCTTGCTCTAGGGTACTTATAGCTGTTTAGCTATTTAAGAACAACACGTGACTTAAATAGTACCCGATAAAAACTTGAAACTCCATACAAGAGATTGGGTACTAGGAGATAATAAATTTTACTAAAATTTAAAAATTTATAACTAATTCAATATTTGATCAAAAAACGCTCATTTATCAAATCTCGACCAAAAAAAAAAAATATTTCGCTAAATTTAACAGATTTCTAAGTCATCTTTGAAAAGTAATATCTTTATGATTTACACATCTACAAATCATAAATTGGGACTCATTTTAAAAGATGTGTACTATTGTTTTTCAAAATTTCATTATCTAACTCACACATGTTTGCTCTGTTCCTTCTGAGCCTTAACAAATTTGTGGCTCAAATAAAGGAATATAATAATTATTGGATTAAGGTGCAGATTGGCTAACGAATTATTATCCGAGAAGCATATGGCACACACATTAATTGAGGGTACCTTAACTATCAATCAACAATTAAAAAGTGAAATAAGTACCAAGTAACAATTTAAAAAAAAACTATCACAATTATGTTAAAATATGAGGTATTGGCAGGGGACGATGGCGGAGACGCTGAAGAAAAGAGTGGTTATTGTAACACCCCAAATTCCATACCATTTATTGTGTTCGTTGACATGTAGTTTTAGGAAAATCAACGGAGTTTGAGGTGCTACATCAGAGTAATGCGGAAACGGAGAGCATACACTAACGTTTGGATGATGAGTAACTGATATAAAATGCCCAAGCATAATCTGGTCAACTTAAGAATCCCGAAGGAATATTCATGTGACACAATTATCTGGAATATGTATAATTACAATTCTTGACATAGTAACTATACAATCTTAAATCAAGCCTTAACTAGACTTGTAACAATGAATCTAACTCAGTTAATCAAACATATTGGCCAGGACGGATGTTAGTCAAGTGGAAGTCTCCCCGTCTTTCACGGTGACTTATGACTGAACCACAAGACCAACCATTACTTAGACACCAAATGGTTTGAAATAACTTTGTTAGATTCATGCCAAAACTAGTCCTATTAGACTTCTTCCGTCTCTCGTCTCGGCTGGTGCATCTTCACGGCTTCATCCTTTAATTTGGTGCCTCTTCATGGCTCCATCTGCCGGTTCGTCTTCAAGCGATCTTCCCTCTGGAATTAAGTGTAGCACTTCTTCCTAGTGCACACCTGCTGACTGGTAGTGGGGGGTGAGATTCTGGGGAATCTTAGTAGCAAACAATATCAAACAATGCATGCAAGATAAATGCCAGTATATGATGTGCTTACCTTGCATAGGCTCATGCGAACATAATGATACTTTTTCATGCTCAATGTTTAATACTCATACTCATGGCAATAGCATAATCAGAAATAGAGCTTCAATCATTCAAGTATATATGTTAATCATAACAAGCAAGCATAGCAATCATACATATACATACAAGCAATAATATCAGCTACATGCAAGTAGGGAAGTCCACTACCTTAATGACTAACGTCTTTCATTGGTTTTCTTCTTTAACCAACCATCAGAGTTGCTTGAAGTACCTTCCACCGTGTATTTACCAAAATGCCCGACCTTTGAATCCAACTCCGGACTTGATCCCGGATATCCTTACATTATTGTCGGATTATTTCCTTTTCGATAAATTATATGATATTACAATTAATATCATATCACTTAGAATAATATCCTAAAGGTTTAATATACCTTTCTACCCTCGGTGGATTAATTATTCCATTTTTACCCTAATTTTTCTTAAACACAAAATACTAGATTTTCTGGGCAGATTTTTCCAGCAACTTTGAAAACTCATAATTAACTCTAAAAAAATCATTTTCAAGTGCTTCAAAATTCCTCATGACCCTTGACATGTCTACTTGCAAGGGAAAATATTCCCAAAATCTAGAACATCAAGAATCATTCCCAGGTTTTAAGTTTCTCAACGCTGCCCAGTTTTAATCCCAAAAAAATAGGGACTAGGCTTACAAAGACCTAGATACCGATGATGAGACTCATTTTGAAGACAATTGTGTTTAAAAAGGAAAGAAAGTTATAATTGGTTTGGTTATTTTGGTTAACACCATCAAACAAAGAAATAAACAAATGATCGTAGTCAAAAGAAGATATCAGTTTAAAGATAGGCTGAGTTCAGATTTCATCCTAAGCATATTACTCCTCCAGTTTGCCTTAGCGCATTGTTATAGCAATTATGTTGCACAGCTTCCACAATGCAATAGCATAGTCGCCTTCACAATGTTATTTAGTTAACCCACTACTATGCTATACAAAAGCTTCCGCGTCCTATAAGTACAATCCTTGTAATACCCTAAAATTTCTATTTATCATAAATACTATATTTTGATAAATAACACATTAAAATAAGGGAAAAGTATTTCTCCAGTCACTGGAGATAGAGTTATCTCCAGTGACTCCAAAACTACGTCGTTTTGAATTAATGAAGGGTGTGTTAGTAATTTTAGGTGAATTAATGAAGGGTGTTTCGGTAAAGTTTATATGATTAAAAAATAAACAAAATTACAGAAACACCCTTCATTAATCCAAAACGACGTAGTTTTGGAGTCACTGGAGATAACTTTATCTCCAGTGACTGGAGAAATACTTTACCCTTAAAATAAAGGTGAATATGTGTCTCAAAATTTTGTATTTTGTTAATTTAAATTTTTGGCAATTTTCTCTTGAAATTAAATAAATCAAGGGCCAATTTTTAAATTACATTTAAGGATCATAAAATACAATATAATTATCATATTAAAACCTAGTTCTTATATAACCAAAAGGAGCAAGAAAATATTATGAAAATACTTAAAACAAATTAAAGGAAATTAACAAAAATTAATGGGTAATTAAGTTTCACTAATTAAATAATTTGTGTAAATCTTCCTAATTAATCAAGGGGCAAATTAAGAAGCAACAATTAGGGAATTTTTTAATTAAAAATCAAGGATCAATTAAAAAGACAAGATTAAGCCTTGAATGAAATTACTAATGATCATAATTAGCTTAAGAACCAATCACACTTGGACAATTATAATAACATCTAAACCACCATATTAGGGGTCCTAATTGGATTAATTATGGAACCCCCAAAGTCAAGAACCAAGGACGCGTAGCACATGGAAGGGAGAGAAAAAGGTTTAAACAATAATATAGTTAAGAGCACATGTGAGATTAGAAATAAAGATCTTCAATAGTAATTAGGATTTTTCTACACAAATGGAAGGCCAAGATGAAATCTAATAAAGCTAAATCTAATGGTCTTAATTAATCACATAATTAATCTAAATCCATGTGGTAATTGGAGGACCAATGGGGAGCTTGAGCATTTATCTATTAGAGGTAAGAAAATCAAAAAATTCCAAGAGTGAAAGACGTAGGGGAGGGGACGGTTTTGCTCGTGGAAGAAGAAGAGGGAATTGTTTAATATAAACATACACACACATGGGATAATTGCATTGAATAAATGGAAGAGGATAATGGTACTTGGGATAAGGTTTTAAATGGAGTTGGAAGAGGAGAAAGGAGAGAGGGATGAGGGGGACGGTTTGTGGGGGTGAAGAAGAGGTGTTTGGCAAGAGGAATATGGAGTGTTTGGTAGGTGGAAGAGGAGTGTTTGGAACCAAACATAAGCCTTGGAATTTTCTTATAAATAGGGACCTTGAGCTTCATCATTCTTCACACCAACACAAGCAAGAATAAGCTAAATAGAGAGAGTAGTGAGTGTGTGAAGAAGCTTGAAGTAGTTGAAGCAAAAGCAAAGTTCTTGAAGTTCTAGTTTTAAATTCATAGATAAGTAGTGTTTTGATCTTTAATCTTCCAATATAGTTTTGATTTCATGTTTTTATGGCTAAAAAAGGGCTTTATTTCGAAAATTTGATGAAGGATATGGAGGAGACAATTTTTTGGAAGTGGAAGATCAAAGTAGTGAAATTCTGGAAAAAATGTTCAGTTGGGCGTTTTCTGGAGGCAGCGTTATTAAGGCTATTATTTGATGTGTTAAATGAAGTCTTAAAACCATGAAATTTTTCATGAACAAAGTAGACATCCAGGGATTTTGAAATATATAAAATATGTGGTGTTTTGAGTTCTGTGGAAGGAGGAAACAATT
This sequence comes from Acacia pycnantha, assembly GCA_025563575.1. Taxonomy (NCBI): domain Eukaryota; kingdom Viridiplantae; phylum Streptophyta; class Magnoliopsida; order Fabales; family Fabaceae; genus Acacia; species Acacia pycnantha. The sequence goes on from JAMWYP010000061.1 coordinate 700,549, forward strand.
CTTGAAGTTGGGTCACATTTTCTGGGCGAAATCTGGACAGTGGTTGGAAAGATTTAAAATGGTATTTACCCAAGGATTTCGAGTTAAAGAAGTTATTTTTTATAAATAATAGACTTATCAAGGGTCATTTAGGCTTTGGAAGCACATCATTTCTATTTTTTTGGAATTAATAATTATTTTCCAAAGTTACCGAAAAATCTACCAAGAAATGCTGAAATGACGTTTTTAAGGAAATGTAAGGGTATAATTGGAATATCAAATCCACCAGGGGTAAAAATGTCAAAAGTGGCTAAAATATCTCTTAAGATATTATTTTCAATGGAATAATGAGGTGATACTAATATAGGATATCCGGAAAAAGCAGGAGCTGTACCGAACAGACAAACATGAAAGCCGAAATATTACCAAGAGGGGGGGGGGGTGAATTGGGGATATTAAGTTTTCTTCTGAGTTAAAAACAAAAGTAGAGAGAAAGAAGGAAGAGGATGAACACAATGCAACTTATATTGGTTCGGTCCTAATCCTTGACCTACGTCCAGTCCCCAGACACACTCCGGGATTCCACTATCTTAAGTTCAAATGATTACACACTCAGTAACTCTCGGAGCAATTCCTATCTTTTGAATTACACTCCCCCTTACAAGTTGCAATCAAATGACCTAATCTCAAAGTCCCAATACTCTGAGATTCTTACAAGAAATAATAATAGATGAATGACTCTCTCTAAGAGCAGATAACTGAATAATGAAGAACAAAGTTGCAGCTTCATATTTTCGAATTCAAAAGCATTCCATATTTGCTGCGTAATCTGATTTCTTTCCGTTGGAGCATTTGGAGAATCGGTGATGATCATAATCTCACCCTATGATTTCGTTTTGCTGAATATAGCTTCAACACGTTTTGAATCGTGCTTCCTGGTTCAATTGAAGATAATTTTCCATAACTTTAGCAAGTTTCTGATATTGCGTTGATAATTGAATATTGCATAACCCAATCTGATCTCAAATGATCCTGCACTATAATTTCAATATTCGAAAATCTCTGTGGTCAATGGTTAGAAATCAATTCATTAAAGATCATATTAAATTGAATTGAATGACAAAATCTCCATCTGAGGTCTCGATAGTGCGAACTGATTTCTCCCGTCAATACTCGAGTATATGAATTCTTATACTCGGGTATCTGAGTGTTTAAGATATACCGGAGGTATTGAGCTTCGATCATACTCGAGTATTTGATTCTCATACTCGGGTATTACTCTGTGGCGCATAGCAGATCACCAGAGAAGCATACTCGGGTATATACTTATCCTGCGAGAGTATTAGTTAATCAAGAGCAAGTATCATATTTAGGATAAAGGATACTCGAGTAGCATTTTACCCATACTCGAGTATTATAACGGAATCAGAATTCAATTGCTTGAACTTCTGATTAGATACTCGAGTACTCCTTGACAATACTCGGGTATTGATTGTCAAACACTTAAACAACAATGTTAGGCCAACCATACTCGAGTATTATATTTCTATACTTGAGTACATATTTAAAGCACATGACCAAACTTAATTCAAAACCTTAAATGATTTCAAGCCTTGTTATCATCAAAACTTTGAGAGCTAACATTCTCCCCCTTTTTGATGATGACAACACTTAGAGTTATGTTTTGAATTTTGGGTTTTGAAATCAATGAAGCAATGATAATTATAGGAAAGCAATATGAGATTATAAAGCATTTCCTTTTAGTAAGTCAAGATATGGATGCATATATAATCATGATATCAGAATTCACAGAGTTCACAAAATGGGACATGAGTACCTATTGTCATTACACCAAAATGCACAAAATATCCTAGTTCTAGAGACAACCATAATCCTAGTTCTAGAACAGAGTAGAAACAAGACACAATGACATCAACTGGCAGGCTAGCTAGCTTGCTCTGGGTCTGGATTTTCTCCCCCTTTGTCATCCATCAAAGAGGGGGATGTTGGAGCAGCAAAAGTAGCAGCAACAGGAGCAGCAGAGGCATAAGGTGCGGCAACCACAGTAGAGGTAGGAAGAGAGGAAGAGGGCTGAGCTGTGGAGGTGCTAGCACCTTTTGAACTATGTAAGAGCTTGTCAAGCTTGTTGTCTACCAAGGAGAAGACTGTGTGAATTTGGTCAACTCTAAACCCAAAGTCAGTAAAGTGACCTTCAAGATTGTTCAGTCTGTCATCCAAGGAACCCCTTAGCTCGTTCTGATGTTCTGCCTTTTCTTTGATTGCCTAAAATTCTTTTCTCATTTCTTCAGCATGTGACAAGAATTTGGAATCCACCAACTTAGCCATATGATAATGTTGCATGAAGGGATTCAGAACATTTTGAATAGATGTATTGATCAAGTTCTGAATTGCAGCTTGAGTAAGAGGAGGTGAGGTAGTGAGTGCCTGCTTCTGAGGATTGAGCTTCTTCTTCGGGATGCGTGAAGGAAGGAGAGGCATGTTTCTTAATGCTTGTCTCCTTTTGTTTCCCAGTAGCCTTGGTGAAGGAAATTTGCATGTAAAGAAGATGGGTCTTGCCAAATTTCTTTGGAAATATCGTTCTGTCATTATCCAGGAGGTACCAGATATCATTGAAGCCTATGATTTGAGAGACAAGGTTTGGAAAAGGAATTGTGTTTTTCTTGGAAGTGCTGGATGTGGATAGGAAATGTGACATTTCAGAAACAATCCATTTTCCCAAGTTCCTTGGTTCCTTGGCTATGATTGAGGCAAACAGTTCATAATCTTTAAGAATGAAATGCGTATAGCTTTGCCCCTTGTTAACCATGTTGCGGGTATATAGGTACCAAATGACTCGATACGTATCACACATTTGACTAGGCTTGAATTTTAATGGCTTTCCATCATACTCTTCATGAGGTAGTAAAATTTTGAAACATTCAGATTGAGAAAGCTTAGGAGGATCCTCTGGCACATTGGTGAATCCAAACAGATATTAAGAGATTGAGCAGTGATTTTGATTTTCTTTCCTCTGACAGAAGTAACTAACACATCCTCATCATGTTTATGAGCTTTTTCTTCTACAAACATGTTATAGTAAAACACTTTGACAACTTGGGGAGAGTAAGGAGTTGAAATTTTTAACAGGGGCAAGTATTGGCTAAGCCATGGAGAAAGGTCCAGATTGCAATTGATTCGAAGATGTTCTAGGTCCAAGTATACAGTGGGACAGAATGGTCTGAGATTATAATTTACTTCAAAGGAATCGTCATTTGGAAGAGTTAGAGGATTTCGACACATACCGGGAGGACAGTGAAGAGCACTAATCTGTCCAATGAGCTTGGAGGCAAAGGGACTAACCAGATTATGTGCAATTGAAGCAGTCTGCCTTTGGGATCCTTGGATTTTTTGGATTCTGTCCTCAATACTCTTGGAGCGTTGTTCCTGGAATTCTTTATCAGAGTTATTGAACGATGAAGTACTTCCAGTAGCCACGGATTGCGATTGACGCTGAGATTGAGACTGGGCGGTGTTCTTCCCTTTGCTGGAAGGGTCTGAATTGGTTTGAGAAGTAGATTGAGAAGATTCAACGGAAGAGATGGATTGAGATTTTTCTTTGGATTGTTGTGGCGAATTCGGCCTTTGTCGGTAAGTCGAACGAGGCTTCTTCGTCAGTGGTTGGTCGGATGATTTAGAGGAGGATGATGCCATTTTGATTATCGTTGGAGAAATGGAAGTGGGTCTGGCCGAGATGGTGTCGTCGGAGAAGGTGACGACTTGGAGAGAGAGAGCCCAACGGTCGGAAAGACGATGGGTGGTTAACGGAGGTGAAGACGAGGAAGACGGCGGGAGAGAGTATGGGAAAGTAGGGTTGAAAGTATGAGTAATTAGTGAGAAATGGATAGGCGAAAGTGTTTGAAAGTATTTAAATGATAAACGGAGAGTTTAAATGAGAGACGGCGGAAGGTTTGAAATTCACTAATATGGCCGGACAGTACTCGAGTATTTCACTTAAATACTCGAGTATTACTCCTTTATTTATGTACTGGCACTCAAAACCTGGGTATGTTCTTTTTAGATAAATTAAGATAAATACCAAAATACCTCATTTCAAGTATGTATTGTGAATACTTGAATTTCTCTGACTTGTAAGTTGATCATGAAGTGTCGTAGATGATTCAGGATGTTTTTCTCGAGAGGAATACGAACGGTACTCGGGTATAATACTCGACCTACTCGAGTATGTTGAATTGATTTATCGCAGTGCCTTCCTCGGTTCGTCGGTGTTTGGGTATGACTTGGAAGTACTCGAGTATGTATATATGGTACCCGAGTATGAGTCTCTTTCCCTTGCCGATATGGAAATCCCGATACTACTCGAGTATGTGAATTGAATACTCGAGTATCCTTGTCTATTCTGTATTTAATGACAAGTTTAAATGCTGATATTGCTCGAGTATTGCTACACCTACTCGAGTATTGACCATTTCATGTTACTTATTGAACATCCTACAAAAAAGAATTACTAGATACTTCGATGCTTAAGTTAGTTTCCTCATGATCATCAAAACATAATTAATAACATTTTGGCTACTTACAGTTCATTGGGATTTACCATTCCCAATTCTCTTCTAATGAAGTTGAATTGTTCCTTGGCCAATGGTTTGGTGAATATGTCAGCAAGCTGCAAGTGTGTTGGGATGAACATGACTTTGACATCCTTCTTTTGAACATGATCTCTGATGAAGTGATGTCTCACATCAATATGCTTGGTTCTTGTATGTTGCACTGGATTCTTTGCCAAGCTTATCGTGCTTGTGTTGTCACAAAGGATTGGAATTTCTTTGAGATAGACTCCCAAGTCTGATAGTTGCTGTTTTAGCCAAAGGATTTGTGCACAGCAACTTGAGGCAGCAACATACTCAGCTTCTGTGGAAGAGACAACTACTGTGGTTTGTTTCTTACTAAACCATGACACAAGTGAACCTCCAAAGAACTCACATTGCCCACTTGTGCTTTTTCTGTCAGTTTTGTAGCCGGCATGATCAGAATCTGAATAGGCTACCAAGAACTCTTGAGATAGCGAAAGATTCTCTTGACATGTTCAGCATGAGACTCCTTAGGAGCTGATTGGAATCTTGCACACATTCCCACACTAAATTGAATATCCGGACGACTTGCTGTAAGGTAGAGCAATGACCCAATCATTCCTCTATATTTTGTAATATTGAAGTCCTTGCCTTTTTCTTCATCAGCATCCAAAGATGCTGTTGAACTCATTGGGGTGTCGGCACCATTGCAATGTTCCAATCCAAACTTCTTGAGTAGATCACGAAGGTACTTGGTTTGTGATATGAAGATTCCATCCTTTCTTTGTTTGATTTGCAGACCAAGAAAGTACTTCAACTCACCCATCATTGACATCTCAAATTCATTCTGCATTGTCTTTGAAAATTCTTCACACAAAATATCGTTAGTAGCACCAAAGATAATGTCATCAACAAAAATTTGCACAATCAAGATTTCATTTAACTTGTTAGTTTTGATGGACAATGTTGTATCTGCTTTTCCTCTAATAAATCCTTGATCTAATAGAAATTTACTTAGTCTTTCATACCAAGCTCTAGGAGCTTGTTTAAGCCCATATAAAGCTTTCTTTAATCGATACACACGGTCTGGATGATGTTCATTTTCAAAACCAGGAGGTTGTTCAACATAAACTTCCTCTTGAATAAAACCATTAAGAAAAGCACTCTTGACATCCATTTGAAAGAGTTTAAAATCTTTAACACAGGAAAAGGCTAAAAGAACCCTTATAGCCTCCAGTCTAGCTACTGGAGCAAAGGTTTCTTCATAGTCAATTCCTTCTTCTTGATTGTAACCTTTAGCCACTAATCTAGCTTTGTTACGAACGATTATTGCAGATTCATCTCGTTTGTTCTTGAATACCCATTTGGTGCTAATGACCGGATGGACCTTAGGCCTAGGTACCAAATCCCAAACTTGATTCCTATCAAACTGATGTAACTCCTCTTGCATTGCTATCACCCAATCATTATCTGAAAGGGCTTCATCAATTTTAGAGGGTTTGATTTGAGAAATAAAAGCAGAGAATGTTACTTCATTTAAGGTACTTTTTCTTGTTCTTACTCATTGACTCACATCGCCTATTACTTGATCTAAAGGATGATTTCTAATGAACTTCCAAGCCTTAGGCTGTGATGAGCTAGAATTTTCACAATCATTTTGAGGTTCAGATTCAAAAATGTTTTCGGGATTTTCAATTAAGGCAGGAGTAGTTTTTGAAAAGAACTGATTTTTGTAAACATTTTCCTCATCATCATCCAGAGTTGTCTTAGTTTTAGATTCACAAAATACAACATGCATAGATTCTTCAACAACACGGGGCGCAGATGAGACAGATTTGGTTTTCTTCCTTTGTAGAGCTCATAAGGTGTTTTGTTCAACTTCTTTCTCATATATGCTCGGTTTGATATATAACTGGCCGTGCTCATTGCATCTGCCCAAAAGACCTGTGATATTTGATTTTCGTTTAACATAGCGCGGGCCATTTCAGTAAGTACACGATTCTTTCTTTCAACTACACCATTCTGTTGTGGTGTTCTTGAGCCGAGAAGTTATGATCAATTCCGTGAGCATCACAAAATTCCCGAAAAGCTTGATTTTCAAACTCCTCCATGATCGGTTCGAATAGTGAAATACACATACCTTTCTCATTTTGCACCTTTTTGGCAAACATAACAAACATATCAAAAGTTTCATCCTTTGAAGATAAGAAAATAGTCCAAGCGAATCGAGAGAAATCATCAACAATGACTAAAGTATATAAATTTCCACCAAGACTCTTGACTCTAGCTGGACCAACTAAATCCATATGAAGTAGTTGAAGAGGTCGTTTTGTAGAAATTTCAATTTTGTTTTTAAAAGATGATTTAGTTTGTTTACCCTTTTGACAGGCATCACAAATCATGTCATTTTTAAAATGCAGTTTAGGATGGCCAATAACTAATTATTTTCTTAGCAGTTTGTCCAATTGAGGCATGTTAACATGAGACAGACGCTTATGCCATAGCCAACTTTCGTCCAGGTTGCTTACAAAACATTTTTCGGAAGTAATTTTAGGTAAATCTAATGTGTAGCAATTACCTTCTCTAGGAGCTTTAAACAAGTATTTTGAGTTTACCTTTGTCGATAGGAAGATCATCTTTCTTGACAATGAGACATTCTTCTGAGTCAAAGATGATCCAATTATTTTTGTCAGCACTTTGACTTACACTTAGGAGGTTGTGGTTGAGACCTTCTACCAAATAGACATATTTGATCACGGGTCCTTCTTTTGTGCCAATTTCACCAATTCCAGTAATTTTTCCTGACTGGTTGCTTCCAAAGGTGACTTTACCACCATCTTTTGATTTCATTGCAACAAATTTAGCTTGATCTCCTGTCATATGTCTGGAGCATCCACTGTCAATGTACCACTTGTCTATTCTTGATGCTCTCAAACAAACCTCTTTTTCATTTTCTTGTTGTTTTTCTTCTTCTGCTACCAAGCAGATATTGGCAGCTTCTTCTTTCTCCTCATCTTCTTCCTCATCTGAGGAGCTGTCTCCCCATATGGCAGACACATAGGCCTTCTTTCTGAATCGACTGAGATTCTTCTTCTTTTCTTTGTCTTTCAGCTCTGGACATTCTGATTTGAAGTGTCCTGGTTTCTCACATTCGTAACAGTTGACTTGAGCTTTGTCATTTTTGTTGTTTGAATTTCCTTTCTGGAATCTATTTCTGAAGCCTTGATCCTTTTTGTAGAAATTCTTGAATCTTCGTACGGACATGGCTATCATCATCATCTTCAGTTTTGACTTCCTTTTCTTTTACAGAGTTTAGAGCAATACCTTTCTGCAACTGAAGACATTGATTCTCCACGGGCCTCTTCTATTGCTGTCACTTTAGCTTCCCAATCTTTTGTCAAAACATTGAGAATTTTTCTGACCTGAGGACCTTGATCTTATGTCTTGCCCAGGGTTGCTAGTTGATTAGTTAGATGTGTGTAGCGGAGTTGGAACTCAGCGATGGTCTCTCTGGACTTCATTCGTAATAGATCATACTCAGTGGTAAGAGTATTGATGCGATTTTCTTTGATTCTGGAAGTTCCTTCATATGCTAATTCTAAAGCCTTCCACATTTCTTTTGCAGTAGATAAGTTACATATCCGGAAGTACTCCTTTTGACTGAGAGCACTTTGCAGCATCAAGATAGCTTTACAGTTGAGAGTAATATTTTTCTTGTCAGTCTCATTGAACTCATCTTCTGTTTTGGGAGTGGCGCTTCCTCCTTCAATCTTTGTAGGGACGTAGTCTCCTTTTTCAATTACATTCCAGAGTCCATACTCAGAAGCTAGCACGTACACCTTGAACTTTGCCTTCCAGAATGAGTAATGTTCTCCGTTGAATCCTGGAGGTCGGTTGATTGAAGCACCATCAGGCAATATTCCTTCCATGATCTTATATCGGGATGTTAAGCCCAACTGAGATAACTGAGCTCTGATACCAAATGAAAGCCGGAATATTACCAAGAGGGGGGTGAATTGGGGATATTAATTTTTCTTCTGAGTTAAAAACAAAAGTAGAGAGAAAGGAGGAAGAGGATGAACACAATGCAACTTATACTGGTTCGGTCCTAATCCTTGACCTACGTCCAGTCCCCAGACACACTCCGGGATTCCACTATCTTAAGTTCAAATGATTACACACTCAATAACTCTCGGAGCAATTCCTCTCTTTTGAATTACACTCCCCCTACAAGTTGCAATCAAATGACCCAATCTCAAAGTCCCAATACTCGAGATTCTTACAAGAAATAATAATAGATGAATGACTCTCTCTAAGAGCAGATAACCGAAGCATCGAAGAACAAAATATTACACACCTCATCGAAAGTATTCGAAAGTATTGGCAGGAAGTATTCGTAGTATCTTACAAGAGCTTAGCGGAACTAATCTCTTGAAAGTATAATTCTGATTTTGTGCGATTTCTTTGCTGTGTACTTAGGTGTCTTGAGCTGCTAACCCTTCTCCTATTTATACTACTTGTAGATGACTGTTGCAGCTTCATATTTTCGAATTCAAAAGCATTCCATATTTGCTGCGTAATCTGATTTCTTTCCGTTGGAGCATTTGGAGAATCGGTGATGATCATAATCTCACCCCATGATTTCGTTTTGCTGAACATAGCTTCAACGCGTTTTGAATTGTGCTTCCTGGTTCGATTGAAGATAATTTTCCATAACTTCAGCAAGTTTCTGATATTGCGTTGATCATTGAATATTGCATAACCCAATCTGATCTCTAATGATCCTGCACTATAATTTCAATATTCAAAAATCTCTGTGGTCAATGGTTAGAAATCAATTCATTAAAGATCATATTAAATTGAATTGAATGACAAAATCTCCATCTGAGGTCTCGATAGTGCGAACTGATTTCTCCGTCAATACTCGAGTATATGAATTCTTATACTCGGGTATCTGAGTGTTTAATATATACCGGAGGTATTGAGCTTCGATCATACTCGAGTATTTGATTCTCATACTCGGGTATTACTCTGTGGCGCATAGCAGATCACCAGAGAAGCATACTCGGGTATATACTTATCCTGCGAGAGTATTAGTTAATCAAGAGCAAGTATCATATTTAGGATAAAGGATACTCGAGTAGCATTTTACCCATACTCGAGTATTATAACGGAATCAGAATTCAATTGCTTGAACTTCTGATTAGATACTCGAGTACTCCTTGACAATACTCGGGTATTGATTGCTGAAACACTTAAACAACAATGTTAGGCCAACCATACTCGAGTATTATATTTCTATACTTGAGTACATATTTAAAGCACATGACCAAACTTAATTCAAAACCTTAAATGATTTCAAGCCTTGTTATCATCAAAACTTTGAGAGCTAACAAAACATACCGCTAAGCTCTACGAACTAAGGTACGGACACGTACTGTAACTCTAACTCTGATGTTTCTTGTATGCTAATATGTGATAGATTATTTCATAGAGTCATGAACAAGACATTGTCTTGGGACATGCACTGTGGCTAGGACTCTGTCTGAGGTCACTGTTTACATACATTCAGCTTTATGCGGGTTATAGTCTTGATAACACCGTAGTGTTGTTTTCCTAGCGCTGAGGACACGAGAGGCCGTCGTGGCACTGGTTAGTGCAAACATGGATAACTTTACATGTGTTGTGTGCTATGTACTGTTGTGTTGTTATAGCCTTACATCTGCTGTGTGCTATGTGTGGTATGCTGTAATGTTATGAATATCTATCTGCCACATATTGTTTTACTTGAACATGAGGTTAACTGTTACCTGAGGTCCGATGGGTATTGGATCTCAGCACTTACCATAGCTTCAGGATCCGGAGGATCAGGAGCCGGTGACAAGGGTAAGAAGCACGCGTGAGGACCTGGTTGGAGTTTTATTTTGGAGATGTATTTACATTTTTATTTAGTGGATATTTTGAATACTCGGATAAATGTACCGCTATTATAACCAGCCGGATACGCCACAACTAATATTTGGACACATACTTATCAGTTACTCATACTCTTATCTACTCCAATGCTCTACTCTAATAATATTAAATTATTCCGCTTTTGAAAAATGGGGTGTTACAATCCTAGATATACTTCTCCCATATTCCTATGGCGATTCTCTAGTTCAAATTATCAATCCTAACCAAGGTGTGTGGTTATGAGCGGTAGATCCATTCCTGTAGCCTACAATGATAGGTCAAGCCTTGCACTAGCCTGTCTAGCAAACATTGTCTATCAAAATTTCATTGTTGGTTGAATTCCTTGATGGCAAGTGAACTAGTCGAATAAGTAATAAAGAGTAAGTAGAGTATCGTGTTGGTTTTGATTAGTTTTGATGATGTCTTATATAGATGCCATTATTAAGAGCAAAAAGATTGAATGATATATTTATCTTCTACTTTGATTAACTCTTATATTGTGAAGTTTATTTTAGTAGAAGATCATCAAAGAAGTATCAAATTAGAGGAAGAAGAAGAAAGAAATTGAATCAAAGAAGATGTGAAGTTCAAATGATAAAGAATGATCAAGATGGAAGTCGGAAGATGGAAGAACTTGCTGAATGGAATCAAAATATATTTATTCAAGTTCCTAGATTGATGCTAGAAATGTTCAAGATCATATGGAAGTTGGAATGGATCAATTAAGAGTTAAAATCAGCAAAAGTTCGGTTTCGGTCGACATAACTCGAGTCATGAAGTCAGTAACTCGAGTTATCCCCTTCGCTACAGTGTTTTTGGTGGTTCTGGGATGATTTGACTCGAGTCAAGCATCATTAACTCGAGTCAAGAAATATTCTTTTCATCTCTGGACAGGTTTGACTCGAGTCATACACACATAACTCGAGTCAAGGTGTATATCGGCAACTCGCTGAGCTCAGTTTCACGTATTCAGCTGGCGACCTCTGGTAATTCGTCAATATCTTCCAAACCAGAAATCCGATTGAGGTGAAACCACTTTTTTGGAAACTAGACTTCCAAACGGTTCTATTCGCATAAGATTCAAGTCCAAAGGAGTTCATATGAGAGAGCCATGATTTTTTGAAATTGACAGTATAATTTCCGCCACTCAGCAGACCAAGCTTCAATGTTTTGAGTGTATCTCACAAACTACAAATCCAATTGAGCTGAAATTGGTGGCATATGAAAATATACTCAAAGGGATTTCCATCAAGACTTGAACCATCAAAAACGAAGTTCAGACCAGGGAGATATGGCCCTCAATGAACAAATAAGGAATGGGCATCGTTTGAATTCAAATTCTAATGCTTCCTCAACAGTCATCTCATGCCAAACAATATAAATACATGAAGACTTGACCAACTAAGATACAGATGGAAGAAGCAGAAACGAAAATCACTTGAGCTGTTTATTCATTCTTTCAGTTTTGTTTTTGTACAGTATCTTTGATACTTAGAGCTTCAGTGTTTATCATTTATCTACTCAATGAGGAGTTTAAACACTATTTGATTATCTAAACATCTGTAAATCTTAAGGTTGTGGAACCTTAAGTAAGGGAGTACAATTACAACTTGTAAGGGGGAGTGAGTCCGAGTGAAGGATCAACTTGCAGAGTGTGTAATTGTGATTGTAAGTCCCGGAGTGTTTCTGGGTGAGTGAAATCCCAGAGTGTTTCTGGTAAGATAGTGAAATCCGGAGTGTTTTCGGGATTGGACGTAGGTCAAGATTTGGACCGAACCAAGATAAATTCTCTGTGTCAATCTCCTCTTCTCTATCTCTACCTTGCCTTGATTTATCTGTTGTGTGGGTGACTAAGCAATTAGCGAAAGAATTTTGTAATCACCTATTCACCCCCCCTCTAGGTGATATTTCACCCTTCATTTGGTATCAGTACGGGTCTCTTGTTTAAAGGACTTAACTGTCTCAAGAGTTATCAATGGCTAATTCTAGGTGTTGCTTGCTTTCTGAAGGTTTTGATTATACTATTCCACCGTTTTTCAAAGATACTGATTTTTGGTTTTGGAAAGCTAGAATGACTAGTTTTATCAAAGCAACTGATTTTGATATGTGGAATGTTTTTACAAATGTCTTTGATTTTAAACCGAGAAAGGATTGGACAGAAAAAGAAAAGAAAATGTTTTCATTGAACATTAGAGCAATGAAAATTTTGTATAGTGCTTTAACCGAAAATGATTTTATAAAAATCAAATGTTGCTCTAATGCTAAAGATATTTGGGATACTCTTGATTTTATATATTCTTCTAACAAATATGTTGAAGTTGAAAATATTGACAGTTCATCTGAAACTATAAGCTGCGTATCCACAATTGATGAACAACTGGATGTGGAGAATGGAGAAGGAAAAATCTTAGATCTCTTCCTCGATCTAGTCAATACAGAAGAACAAGAGAGAGATGATTCCCAGGAAGAGTTTATGCAAGATTGTGTTCAATCATTATCTGGAGCTCAAGATGTACATGTGGTAAACAATTCCATTTCTTCTTGTGTAGTTAAGAAAAATGATTCTTAACATTTGCATAAAATTGTTGTTCAACCATTTACTGATTCTATTTTAAAAAACAAACATGTTTTCGAAAATCATGCTGGAAAATCATGTGGGAAGAAAAAATATACAAATATGGATCATTTGACATTGCATCCACTTGACCAATACAATTCTTGCAAAACTGTTTATAATAAGCATCATTCTATTGTTTGCAATTATTGTGGTAAATCTGGACATATTTCTCATACATGCTATATTAGGAGAAATTATAATGTGAGAAATAAATTTGTTTGGGTTCCTAAAGGACAAGTAAAGTCCACTACTAACAGTCAAGGACCCAAGTATAAGTGGGTACCAAAATGTCCATCTAGTACTCCATGTATGCGGGATGATTTGAATATCAATGGACATCAAGGTACGAGAGAAGAGGAAGAAAAGTCCAAGAGTTTCTCATGAACTTAAAAGGAGACTCACGTTTGTTAGGAGAACTCATGGAGAAGTCATTGCTAGAACTACAAAGTTAAATTATAAGAAGCAATGGATACAAGCAATAAGGGTATCTTCCACCTCAAGAACAAACTACCATAGAGTACCATTCAACTATCTTGAGGAGAACAAGAAGAGGAAAATATCTCATGTGCCAAGCAAAAGACTTTTGAAGTCTACATTTTCGAGAGAGCCTTGCCCACACCCATAAGAAAATATATGAAGAACCAATGGGTAAGCAAAGGCAATACTCCAAGTACCTAAGGTAAAGGTATACAATGGTAAAACCTCCTATGTTATCATTTGAAATATTCATTGAGGTTTTAAATTCTATAACCTTAGGAATGAACATTGCAAACTATTTTTAAAATTGAGCCTTCACATCCTAATTTATTTTTCAAAGGGATTGCAGTGTTAAATAACTTAGTTCTTTATGTATACATGATAATTTGAAAAGAAAACATCTCTTTTATGCATAAAGTCATGTTTAATTCATTGTGCTCAATTATTCTGATTTGAGTGTATTCTTTAGAACATGTGAATCTTATTTCTACAAGCTAACAATGATTGGATCCAAGTAAGGTTGGATACCATGAAAGAAAAAGGCTTATAAGGTTTTGTAGGATCAAGGAAAGCTTCTCAAAGATGCAATGATCCAAGACTTGAGAAAGCTAAACAAGTTATGCTGGATGTTGATGGTGAACATTGGAAAAAGAGTTATCAACATCAATCCATCTCAACCAAGCAAGCTTCCACAAGGACAAGAGGATTTACGGTGATATCTAATCCTTACCCCATATTGTGATTATATTCATTTTTGGGTAATGAATACTTGTCTATCATTACATTCCATTAGCAACCAATCATTTATGTATTTCAAAATGTTTCTAGATTGCTAAATGGACTATAAGTGAATTTGTGCATAACTTTCTGAGTTTATGTCTTTGAAATGCACAATTCTAAATTCTGTTTGAATTTCAATTAACCTTGTTTTATAAAGATACATGCAAACATTTTGAAAAGTATTCATACTTTGAAAGCATTTCGATAGATTTGAAAAATACCTTGATTACTTTCAAATGATGTTTTCAAAATGGGAAGTTAATGTTGTATACTGAATATTGGATATGCTTCAAATCTGTTTTGTAGAATTTTCCCCATGAGTCACATATTGATCTTTGATGTTCAATGTGTTGCTTGAGTGAGTGTGTTATGCCTACTGCATAAATTCTCATTGGCCAAGTTATTCCAAGTTTTATAAATGTTCATTAGTGCATTGAAAGATAATGCATTAACCATTAATGGAATAACTCACTAGGATGATGTTATGGAACTCTAGTCATTTGGACTAATGAGTATGTGTTTCACCTTTCATGATTCCTAGTAGTCATATTGTTACTCAAACTCATCAACTTTGTTTGTTATCCATTTTTGAGTAACTATAGTCAAGTTCTTGCCTTGATATATTTCAAGACTCTATTCAAAGAGGCAAGATTATTTCTTGGTCAATAGCAAAGTCATTGTGCTTATAAATGTTTTGTTGTACTAAGCATGTTTCTTTAATGCTCTCCTTTATGACTTTTGCTTCTGAGAAAATTCTTCTACTTGTTAATCTCAATGTTTAACATGTTCTTCAAAATTGAAGCATTCAGATACACTTTGATACATATTGACTTCCACCTTGTTTAGAGAGAGCATTGATCTTAAATATGTTTTCAAAAATGTAGTTAATGATTCAACTAAAAATATTGTTATCTTGGTTAAAGTTGAATCAAAAAGTGTTTTCAAAGTTGATGTCAAGACATGGTTGAGTAACTCAAGTCATAGGCATAGACAAAAACTTCTGGTTTAAGTATTTACTGATTTGACTCGAGTCAACTTGCATGACTCCAGTCATCTTATCAGCTTTTCGTCTCTGTCTGATTTTATCTGAACTTATGACTCCAGTCAAGGTAGATGACTCGAGTCAACTTTTTGAAAGTTCGTCTCAGTTTGCGAAAAACACAATTATGACTCCTGTCATCCAAAATGACTCGAGTCGTCTCGGTTGGATTTAAGAACATGACTCCGGTCAAGTAACTTGACTCGAGTCAAAGCTTGCGAACTTCTTCTCTGTTTAAAAAATTCACATTTTTGACTCCAGTCAAGAGATATGACTCCAGTCAACATTTTGAAAATTATTCTCTGCATGAATAAATCGAATTATGACTCCAGTCAACCTAATATGACTCCAGTCATTATAGTTGAATTTAAGAATATGACTCCAGTCAAGTGATGATGACTCCAGTCAAAATATTTATAAATGATTTTTTTTTTCAGAAAATTGCATCGATGACTCCAGTCATAGAGATATGACTCCAGTTAAGTTCTCACTTAAATTTTTACTGATTCAAATATATATAGCTTAACTCGAGTGCAACTTTTGAATGTTATTTTTCAAAATGCATTATTATCAATGACATCCTTTCTACTTAAAGTGTACTCCCAAATTATCATTGAGAAATAATATTCTTGGCATCATTTAATTATTACCCTTTTGATTCATTTGATTGAACTTATTTGATTGGGTAAAAATTATGTGGAAAAGAGCGATTGTACTTTAAAATATTTGATCACTGTTCATATTTGCTTTTGAAACTCTACTGCAATTATGTCATATTTTGTAATACTCTAAGTTATGCATTATGGCAGTATGGTTTATACTTCATAGTCAAGTCATGCAGTTTGGCGGTGTAGTCAATGCTTCAGTTATATTGTTGGTTCATATATTAACTCTGAAATTTGTTGCATTCTACTGCTAACTCTGATTATGATTCAATTCTGATTCTGATTACAATTCCTAAGCTTAACTCAAATATATCTATAGAATTGTGTCTAATCTTATGTGGACTTAAGAATCATTGGGTACCAAAGAACATATATTTGCAGGAGTTGACCAAAATGTTGTATTATCAGACAAAGAGAATAGGCAAACAAAATAGACCATATCAGTACCTATGTCTGCAAATTATGTGGCATCCCATCACTAACAAGAGGTTTAGACCAAGATGATAAGGAGCATACCAGATTGATGAGAAGCTATGAGCAGAAACTAATTTTGAGATCCTTTGCGAAGTTTATTTGGAATCTCTGCTTCTTAGATGCATTCAAAGCAGTTGATAATGGCTAGCCAGTGATGGATCTATGGATTACAGAGAATTATAACTCAAGTGATTGTGATATTGCTTGAGTAAGGTATTGTATCTTGAAATAATATATCATAATCATGCTTGGCTAACTTGATTTCATTCATTCTATTTTATTTCATGAACTTTAGCCCAAGCAGACTCTTTCTAAAATGATCCTTATGCCTTAAACACTTCTATCATCATGAAAAGCATAAGGAATTTCTACATACCAATTTTAAATCCATCCAAGTGAACTTGAAAGTTCTTAATTCTGAGATACCTTGTTGTGTTCTTTGGAGTATGGATAACTTCAAACCTCATAACATTTGGTGTCACAGAATTATTTGGTATCTTTAAAGGGAGATTTATGTTTTTAACTTATGCATTCATTAAGGGGGAGCTTCACAATTACATGTGCTTTATATCTTAAAAACTCATCTCCTTTATTTGAAGAAAACCCTTTTAAGCATTATCATCTACATCTACTATACTGTATTAGTTTTGATGATGAATTAGTTATCTTAATTTGAAAATATCAAGGGATATTTTGATATCAGGTTGCTCTAACAAATCTCTTTGGCAAAGAAAAGTGTTCAATTTGTAACAGGAGATTCTGTCATGTGCTAGGACATTCCTCAACATACTACAAGGAGAAACTATTATATTGAGGAAAGATGTCTTGATGCTCAATCACACTGAAGTTGTGATATGCTCTACAAAGAAGAAGAATAGTTATATGAAGGAAATGAGAAGGATGGAAATGATGTCATGCAACAAGAAAGCAAGCAAATGGACCTCATCGATGAATCATCAATTTGCAAAATCAACATGAGCATTTCTAATCTCTATCTTTTATATTCAGTAAATTTTGCACATGTTTGGTGTTTATATGCTTTAATTATGAAAGATTTCTTGAAAACCTCTCCAAATTTTCTCAAATTTGTTTTCATAAAAACATTCCAAATTATTACATCATTTTTATAAAAAAAAACAATTTCAAAGCTGGGAGAGCAAATCAGTTTCTTGACTCATTCTAATTTGCTTTCATATTTGTCTCTCTACAAGCATTTCTTCTTTAAACTCAACTTTTTGCTAATGACAAATAAGGGGGAGAGAATGGCAAGAAAAATATGTTGGGTTTATTAGTTTTTCATATTCATACATATTTTTCTTAAAGTATTTGCCATCATCAAAAAGGGGAGAATGTTGGTTTTGATTAGTTTTGATGATGTCTTATATAGATGCCATTATTAAGAGCAAAAAGATTGAATGATATATTTATCTTCTACTTTGATTAACTCTTATATTGTGAAGTTTATTTTAGTAGAAGATCATCAAAGAAGTATCAAATTAGAGGAAGAAGAAGAAAGAAATTGAATCAAAGAAGATGTGAAGTTCAAATGATAAAGAATGATCAAGATGGAAGTTGGAAGATGGAAGAACTTGCTGAATGGAATCAAAATATATTTATTCAAGTTCCTAGATTGATGCTAGAAATGTTCAAGATCATATGGAAGTTGGAATGGATCAATTAAGAGTTAAAATCAGCAAAAGTTCAGCTTCAGGTCGACATAACTCGAGTCATGAATCTGTAACTCGAGTTATCCCCTCGCTACAGTGTTTTTGGTGGTCTGGGATGATTTGACTCGAGTCAAGCATCATTAACTCGAGTCAAGAAATGTTCTTTTCGTCTCTGGACAGGTTTGACTCGAGTCATACACACATAACTCGAGTCAAGGTGTATATCAGCAACTCTGCTGAGCTCAGTTTCACGTATTCAGCTGGCGACCTCTGGTAATTCGACAATATCTTCCAAACCAGAAATCCGATTGAGGTGAAACCAATTTTTTTGGAAACTAGACTTCCAAACGGTTCTATTTGCATAAGATTTAAGTCCAAAGGAGTTCATATGAGAGAGCCATGATTTTTTGAAATTGACAGTATAATTTCCGCCACTCAGCAGACCAAGCTTCAATGTTTTGAGTGTATCTCACAAACTACAAATCCAATTGAGCTGAAATTGGTGGCATATGAAAATATACTCAAAGGGCTTTCCATCAAGACTTGAACCATCAAAAACGAAGTTCAGACCAGGGAGATATGGCCCTCGAAAATTGGCTGTCAGTTCAAGATATGCAAGAACGCTGGAACAGATATTATCTAAATTTCAGATTTCGATTCGGCATTCAATATTATTAATGATGATCTTTAATGACCTGTTTCTAACCGTTTTACTCATAGTTTTTCAAATATTCAAGTTATAATACAGGATCATCATGGGTCACTCAAGATTCTAATCTCCATTTGAAAACGAAGCAAATCGGGTAACTCACTGAAAAGTGGAAAATGATCTTCCAACGGTCAGTAAGCATGAGTCACAACTTGTTAGAGCTATATTCGGCAAAACCGCATCATGGGCAAGGACTAAGGACATCTCCAATGCTCCAACGTTCCAACGGGAGGATTTCCAATCAATAGCAATTATACAGCAATGAACAAATAAGGAATGGGCATCGTTTGAATTCAAATTCTAATGCTTCCTCAACAGTCATCTCATGCCAAACAATATAAATACATGAAGACTTGACCAACTAAGATACAGATGGAAGAAGCAGAAACAAAAATCACTTGAGCTGTTTATTCATTCTTTCAGTTTTGTTTCTGTACAGTATCTTTGATACTTAGAGCTTCAGTGTTTATCATTTATCTACTCAATGAGGAGTTTAAACACTATTTGATTATCTAAACATCTGTAAATCTTAAGGTTGTGGAACCTTAAGTAAGGGAGTACAATTACAACTTGTAAGGGGGAGTGAGTCCGAGTGAAGGATCAACTTGCAGAGTGTGTAATTGTGATTGTAAGTCCGGGAGTGTTTCTGGGTGAGTGAAATCCCAGAGTGTTTCTGGGTAAGATAGTGAAATCCTAGAGTGTTTCCGGGGACTGGACGTAGGTCAAGATTTGGACCGAACCAGTATAAATTCTCTGTGTCAATCTCCTCTTCTCTATCTCTACCTTGCCTTGATTTATCTGTTGTGTGGGTGACTAAGCAATTAGCGAAAGAATTTTGTAATCACCTATTCACCCCCCTCTAGGTGATATTTCACCCTTCATATCGTTCTACAGAGACCGAGATACCGATGATGAGACTCATTTCGAAGACAATTGTGTTTAAAATGGAAAGAAAATTATAATTGGTTTGGTTATTTTTGGTTAACACCATCAAACAAAGAAATAAACAAATGATCGTCGTCACAAGAAGATATCAGTTTAAAGATAGGCTGAGCTCAGATTTGATCCTAAGCATATTACTCCTCCAGTTTGCCTTAGCGCATTAATTGCTATAGCAATTATGCTCCACAGCTTCTGCAATGCTACAACATAGTCGCCTTCACAATGTTATTCAGTTAACCCACCACTATGCTATACAAAAGCTTATGCGTCCTGTAAGTACAATCCTAGCTATACTTCTACCAAATTCTTATGGCGATTTTCTAGTTCAGATTATCAATTCCAATCAAGGTGTGTGGTTATGAGTGGTAGACCCATTCCTGTAGCCTACAATGATAGATCAAGCCTTGCACCAGCCTGCCTAGCAAACACTGTCTATCAGATGTCTAACCCCGACTCCCTTCTAGTAAGTCGAGGCCACTAATCTAGCCCTTAGCTTCTGCTAACCGACAAGAGATTAAAATACTAGTAAACAAACTGAATTTATTTAATTAAAGAACAAGCATACTGGGTTCATTCTACACTTAAGAATTCATCCTTGCTCAGCCAAAGGAATTTTTAGTTCATGACTGATGAGGGAATTACAAAACAAATCACAGCAGAATAGCCAATGGAAAAAGATAAACTAAAATGAAACTAAAGAAGACAGAAAGTTCTCTAGAGGGGTTGACGGCGTAGGAGGCACCTATCACGTGACGTCTCCACGTCTTTTAATCTGCGTCTCAATACAATGAAGGATTCTGGGTCTCTTCTGGAGCTTTTGTGCCTCGTAACTTCTCTCCTCTTCTTTGGAGTCTAACCAAATAAGAATTCTCTTGGCTCCTTCACGACTTCGATGATCTTTAGGGTTAGTCGTCTTTTCCTCTTATAGTCAGGTTTTCTTGCAGCATATGTCCAATGAGCTGGACCTTTCTAAATTGTCAGGTCCACCGGTCCAACTTTCCAAATTCGGTTGATTGATTCTGTTGGTACTACTGGATTCTCCAAATCTCATCTTCAATCCTCTACATCTTCCAATTCAATCTGTCAGCATTTCAACCACCGTCTAAACGTCCGTCCAATAACCTACACGTAACTTCCTGAAACAGCCTCGAGGAAAAGTCAGAACATAAGGCACATAGCATTACTTCGCTTATGTTGCTATAGCATTATGGTTGCATTGTATTGCGGGTGCATTATGGCTTACCTGATGCTAGAGCATTGTATCGACTATGCTATGTGCGTTCACAATAACCTCAAACTTGCCCTTTTCTTATGCACATGTATAAGATGGTTATACAATTACCACATTCATGAGATTCATCCTACATTTGCCTATATGCGTTAATTATGACATTGTTAGTTCCCAAATGGTTTTGATGATAACGGACAATTGTAAACACAAGAGAAGTTTGTCTTTGTAAGTTGGAAAACTTACTGTCAAAGGCAAACTCGAGTTTTGGTTTGAAAACTTCGAGTTCTGGCCTGACAGTGAAATGCTCGAATTTTTACTGAGTTAAGAAAACTCGAGTCAGGATTTGAAAACTCGAGTTTTGATCATACAGAGAGCATTCTAGTTTTTCGCTGAACAAAGCAAACTCGAGTCACATATTGAAAACTCGAGTTTTGACAAGACAGAGAGCAACCACGATTTTCAAAGAATCCAAAACTCTAGTTTCCATGGGAAACTCGAGTTTAGACTTTTTAAAGAAATTTCTAAAAGTTTTCAAAGTTCATGAAAACTCGAGTTTTGTACCATGAAAGAAAGTTGCTCTAATCCAACCTTGTGAAAACACTGTTATTCAATTCGATTAAGTTTTTTCAATGTTTTCTCATAAAAGAGAAAACTCGAGTTTTGTTTTTTAAAACTCGATTTTTGATCTTACAGAGACGTTTCCAAAGTTTTCAAAGTATATAAAAACTCGAGTTATGTTTTGGAAACTCGAATTTTGAGCAGACAGAGAGCACTGCGAAATTTGATCATTTGAAAACTCAAGTTATGTTTTGGAAACTCCAGTTTTGAGGTTTTGGACTAAAACATGATTTTTCTCATCAAGAGTCCAAAACTCGAGTTAGTCACTTAATGACTCGAGTTTTGCACTATTCACTAAGCTTGTCCAAAACGCCAAATCGTGACTTTTGTCTCTGTAATGAGAAAACTCGAGTTTCGGTTTAAAACTCGAGTTTTGGTCTCTTTGCAGAAGTAACACTGAAGCATGAAAACTCGAGTTTCGATTAACTGACTCGAGTTTCCATCGCGGAATTTGAATTTCAAACAGAATGAATTTGCGAAACTTGTGTGTTTGATCTCTATACTTTATATCATCACTCATTACTATTCCTAACAATGTTTAATCAGTTTGTTAGTAAGTTTCAGATGATTTAGACAGGATTAAATGAAGAATGAGCATAAAGCATAAAGCATGTCAGCATATTAAATGCAAAACCCAGAAAAATTGCATTTCTTCTGGTTAATCCTTCTGCACACGTTTTGGAAAGCAGAAAGAATCGTTTCCACTTCCAGCATTAACTACTCCAACGGATTAATTTGCAGAGAGTCAACTCTGAACATTTGCACAACTGGATTAAATGAAAATTAGAGAGAGAAGAAGACCAAAGCTTCATGTAAATAGCTCCCAACATCACCAACGGTTATAATTGGGATTACAACGGTCAATTAATGATCTCTACCTATAAATAGAGATGCATTCAATTCTTCTCAACATCCAACAAGTGAGAAAACGAAAATCATTAATAGCTTCAACTACTCTTTGAGTTTTCAGTTGTAAAGTATCTTTTGATACAATTGTTCTTCAGTGTTTATTCTTATCCACTCTTTGAGAGAGTTTATTTATTGTAAATCATTTATTGTAAAGTATCTCAAGTGAAGGGGACTTGGAGATTGGGTTATTGATTACAACTTGTAAGGGGGAGTAAGTTCTAGAGAGAGAATTACTCTTGAGTGCAGAGTGTGTAATCAATTGATATAGTGAGAAATCCCAGAGAGTCTGGGGACTGGACATAGGTCAAGTGGTTGAACCAAACCAGTATAAATCTTGGTGTCTTGCTTCTCTTCTCTATACTCTGTTTCATCTTTATTACTTATCCGAAAAACAGAGCATACCAAAAAGTTTCTAAGAATCCCCAATTCACCCCCTCTTGGTGATTCAAGCTCCACTTTCAGACATATCACTCAGATTAGAGGCATTTAAGTTCATATTCATCATACAAAACAATAACACATCATAGGGAAAACATGGCATAAATCGTACTCATCAATCACTCATTTCATTTCATGTAGAATCTAATGATTAAAAGAGTCATGTAAAAACATTTGGAAAGTACCTCAAAATTGAGGGTACCAGGGGCGCATCACCGAAGGTGCATTAGGCACCCCTACTTCCTATTTGACTGATTATTCCTATCTCTATATGCAAATATGATTTCTACAAATCAGTCTCTATTTAAAGAGAGTTCTTTTTACTTTTGAGGAAACGCTACTTTCTGACATTGCTTCTTTGGTCAAAGCCATATTATGGAAATAAGTGTACTTCCTCCATCTTTCCTATATAAGAGACTATTTTTCAAGATGCATTGTTTCTATTTCTTTTGATAGGTAGGAAACATAACAATGATACCAAACTAAATACAAGAGAGAACGCCAAAGTTAAGCTAGCTAATTCCACCTTCCATCAGCATCTGGTTGGAGGTTTTACTTGAAATCATATGTATCCCATAACCCAAATACAAGGCTGCTTTGGTGAAAAAGTCCGCTACATCATTCTCATGTCTGTTAATAGCTAACACCGGGGTATGTCATTCCCTCTATAATAGCCCCCTTAGCTCCAAGATAAGCCCCAAGTGTTCATGCAGATCCACATTTCTAGCTTCACAAAAGTTAATTGCCTCTGTTGATTCACAAAACAATCTTACTCTTTTGAAGCCACTATCCCATGCACGTTGTAAGCCCATAATGCAGCCCCATAGCTCAAGCACAAGACTATCATCCCCCTCTACACTCTTCCTAGTGCTATATATGCTGATCCTATTGGTGGAAGCACTTGCAAATACCAGAGTTGATTCGAATCATACCCAAGAACACTGTCCTAAATAAAATCTATTTCAATTGACTATTTAATAATACTCACCATTAATCTATGATTACTTTTACATGAACATCATAATCTCATGTGGCAAGTAGTAGAAGTTTAACTATGAAAAAAGAAAACGTCACTACAAAATAACTTATGTTTTGTAGCGATTAAAATAACATATTAGTAGCGGTTTTAACCATTACAAAAGACAAAAGTATCAATTCAAAGAACCGCTACAAAATACACTATTGCAAGCTCTTTTATAGCGGTTGTTAAAAACCACTACTCATGATAAAGCCGCTATTGTACTTGTAGTGGTTATTAATCACCACTACAAGATGAGATCAAGATAACGGATTGTGTAAACATTTTGTAGCGGTTAGGAAAATCTTTTAGAAGGCGCGTGATAATGAAATTTGCATGGTTAATTGTTTGGTGGTGGCGCGTGTATAAAGTCTTCAACTTTGTAGCGGTTTTACAAAAAAATTGCTACAAAATGTAAACATTTGTAGCGGTTTAACTAAAATCACTACAAATCATGAAACCCTACCTCGTCCAATGTGAAACTTTGTAGATGTTCTTTATAATTACTACAAATGTGCATGACTGTTTGCATTCTGTAGTAGTTTATAAGAGTAACCGCTACAAATGTGTAAGACTCTTTCATTCTGTAGTGGTTTGTACGTATAACCGCTGCAAACTTTCATGTTCATAGACATAGAGATATGAAGGATCAGATTTTGTATCAGTGAAGAATTTGCAGCATGAAGCTAAACATTAGTTTGAAAGTAATTGCCAACCACATGAAAAAATGTAAATGGCATGTGCTTGGTATCATGTTGCATATCAACCTCGATATAACCAGAAGAGCTCTAGTTGTCTAAGTTTTCCATGGATCTTAGAGGCCATTTTATTGCAGATAAACTCTATGGAAAACTCAGACAATTAGAGCTCTCCTGATTATATGGAGGCTTATATGTAACATGATACCAAGCACATGCCATTTGCATGTTTTCATGTGGTTGTCAACTACTTTCAAACAATTGTTTAGCTTTATGCTGTGAATTCTTCACTGATAACATAAACTAATCCTTCATATCTCTTTTTATCATCCTAAGCATAAGAGAATCTTTTTGAAGGTGGGTGAGAATCAAATTTGTGTGGTTAACTGTTTGGTGGCGGTGTATGTATAAAGGCTTCAACTTTGTAGCAACTTCTTTTTTTTTTTTTTAAACAAGCTGTAAAGTGAAAATTTGTAGCGGTTTCTATGACTAACTACTACAATTGTGAAAAATTGTTTGCATTCTGTAGAGGTTCCTATGAGTAACTTCCACAAATGTGCAAGACTCTTTGCATTTTGTAGCAGTTTGTACGTCTAACCACTACAAACTTTCAAACTTTTTACATTATGTAGCAGTGTTTGTAACATCCCAGTGCCTCACTCTCGATGCAAGGCACTGATATGTTACAGGATTTTATGTTAAATTGCTACAAATAAACCACAAGAACTTTCATGTCATGAGGCGCCTAGCTGGTGCCACATTTGCGGTGATTTTTGAAAATAAACTGCTACAAAATTGGCGCCAGCTTCACGCCAAATTTTTTAGCGGTTATTTTTTGATAACCACTACAAAGGTCGTCCCTTAACTAGCGTGTCAAGTTTGCGTGAGTCATCCGTCGCAAATTTGTAGCAGTTTTGGTCTAAACCGCTACAAATATCAGAATTTGCAATGGTTTTTTTTGTATCCGTTACAAATTCACCACTACGAATTGTAGTGCGTAGGGTAATGATCCCCCCCCCCCCCACACACACACACAAAGTCTAAACTTTTTCCAGTGAATATCTTCCTATGGAGGAGGCCAATTTGTTCTTCAAAATTGATGGGAGGCTCTAACTAACAATGCCATCTTTAAATTGATTTCTACTATAACAAGACATGTAAACTACTCGTTCACACCTTTCTAGTAAAATGAATTATTTTGTTCTCAATATGAAGAACCACTAGCTTTCTTCATTGTTGAAACCAACTACCTAATAATTATTAGGCAAGTCATCAACGAGATCGAAATCATGAAACTTCCCGCTGCAACACACACACACACATATAGTTGTTCTTTAAGTATATAAAGGATAAATTTGACACCTAACACCGTGATGCTTGACAGGTTTACGTGGGTCGGATCCGGATTAGTTAGGGCGAAGCTCTGGATACCAGATGAACCAAAAAAAAAAAGTATGCTCTGTTTGGAAGTTCCTAGCACTTTTTAGAAGGATCACTAAAAATGCACTTTACAAACTTAAAAGACTAAATGGAAACTTTATACAAACACAAAGCACCGAATGTATAGGTTTTATCCCTTATTCACTTGTTGAAAAAGATTACATATTCACACCGACACATTCCCCCCGTCTCAGCACTAATCTATGGGTGTGCATGGGAACCATTCTGTTCCCCAACACTGATTCTGAGATGACATTTTTTTTTTCTGATTCTGTGCCTGGGAAAAGTTCTGAGAATCAGAATTACGTTTGTTAACTCATTTTATTTTTACTCCAAGAATCAAAATTACGTTTATTAACACATTTTATTTTTATTTATCTAATTTTTATATTTTAAAAAATATTTATGTGGTGGTGGCGGTGGCAGTGGTGGTGGTGGCAGCGGTGGTGGGGTGGCGGGGGTGGTGGCGGCGGCGGCGGCGTCGTGGTCATGGTGGTGGCAGTGGGGGTGGCGGTGGGGAGGGTATTCGTCAATGTCACGATCGAGAGAATGGGAAAATTAGATTCTGGCTTTGTGCCCTGGAATTGAGAAGTAGAAATTTTCTGCTTCTTTTTTTTTTTATTCCCCAACACAAGAAAGAAACCGGTTCATCCCGGGAGCCCAAAAAAAACCGGATTTACCAAACATAATTTCTATGCAATTTTGTTCCAAAAGTCATACATTGTTTACAAAAGTCAGCCGCGATTTCATCCAAAATATCTTAAAATAATTTTTTTAATAATTATTTTGTTTGATGTTTAATTTGGGAGAGGGGTATCTCCACTAACTTCCCTCTCAACTCCCTCTCCACTTAATGTCTCTACTATTGGATTAACTTTCAATGGTAGAGATTTAATGTTGTGTAAATAATATTGTTATAATATTAAATATAATAAAAATATACTATTGTAAACTATTCACATCAAATTTTAACAATATAAATTTATTTATCTACTTTTTATTATTTAATATTATCCTAATATTTTTGTAGAATAAATCTCAACTATTGAAACTTGATTCAGTGGGGGACACATTCAATGGAGAGGAAGTGGATAGAGTGGCACTACTCACCCAATTTGGTGAAGTATATATTCATTAGAGAAATGAATTTTAATGAATTTATAAATTGATAAAATATTAATTTATTTAATAGTATTTTAGAATTGTTTTAGTAATTTATTAAATAAATTTATCCAAGATTAAAATAAAAATTTAATTATAAAACAATGGAAAAATGGAAAAGCAGAAAAAACAAAATAGTATATTAGTTATATATATAATATTATAATAACTCTATATATTTGTACATTAAAAGAAAATTAAAATTAAAATCATTTTTTTTATTTGTTATTTCTATATCCATATTAATTTAAAAGGAGGCTAGCATAACACAAGAAATAATTGAAGAGATAAGGCCGGTATTATTGACAATTACTGTGCTGTTAAGGGCATTTTAAAGATTGGCCTGCTTTGCAATCAACAACAAGTAGGACTTGTAAGTCGAAGGTCCAAACGTAAGTGAAAAGTCTAAAATTAAAAGAAGATAAAGGAACTGTGTTGCCAAGGTCAAAATTGCTCAGTTAAAACTGAACTCTGTAATTCTCCGGAACTATTCCGCGTGATTTCCGACTTCTAAAATTTTTATGCTATATTTAATGGATAACCGTCTGCAACTTTTGTCGGCAATGGCAGAATTTCCAGTGCGTCACAAGTGGCTAGTCAATAGTCATAAAGCCCTTCATTGACCATAAAGAAGCACGCCCAAACGGAAACATGATGAAGGTCTTTATTAATGAAAAAGCATCCAAATTCTAGGTTTGTCCCTGCCTTCTTCACCCACCCACCCTGAATCACCTATTTTGGGATCCTAATGGAACCATCTTTTCACATGGGTGCTTCTGTATAACCTTTCTTTTCTTTCATTTATACTCCATTCACATAAATACTTGTTAATGTTCTTTTTTTTTTTATATAGAAAAAGTGTGAAAAATATCCAAAATGTGAAGAATAAACAATAACTGCGCCCGCTTGTCTCAATAATAATAGAAAGGGAGGAAGAGAAACATTATTTCTCTGCCTTATCAATGGAGTCCAAGGAGTATAATTAGTTAAAAAAATTTTTCAATCTTATGAAATTTGACATTAAAACGTGAAGATTCTGAAACTAATTTTTAAACATGTCTAAAAAGCATCATTTTATTCAATATAAACATAGTTTTGTTTTTAATTTGATTCCTTGAGAATTGTTATACTTTCTATGAGCTTTTAAAATTCAACTTATGGATTTTTTTTTTTTTTAAAGGAAAGAAAGCCATTGTTGAGGAATTGGCTGGTAAACATAAAATTTTTTTAAGAAAAAGATAATAATTTTACGTGTTTTTAGGAGATGAATTGGTGCCCCATTGTTTAGACCAACACTCACGATACGTTAGACAAAGAAACTAGTACCTCTTAATGAAGATTATGAAAATGAGTTTTGCCTCACATAAAACTTTCAACAAATATTGATCATTGAGCACAAAACACAATCACCATAACTGGTTGGTAAAGAAAATGAGCTCAGGAGAACAAGAAATATAAACCAAAACATATAATCTTAATCTTACACTTACAAGATCAGTGTCTTTCAATAATGTTAAAAAGACAATACACCAGGTTCTTTGTTTATGAAAAACAAACTCTCAACATAAAATCCAACATAAGAATTAGAATATGCTGGATGTGCTATAGGCTCCACCAATTCCTTAATTGGATCAACTAAAACTACAGCTCCATCAAAAAGGCGCATGACCACTTTTCCACTTCTAGTTAGAGCAAATATGTTTGATATGTCCCCATAATGACTATAATCACATTCGAATAATTCTGTCCATGACTCGGCGATGCCATATTCTTTCATCACCCAAATATTGTACACCCATTGGTCATTTACATAACGACGATTCACCATAGCAAGCAATTGGCCGCCTTCTACAACAAGTAATCTTGAAAAAATCGATTTACTCTCACTTGACTGTCGTGGTAATGTTAATTCTCGAAATGTTTCTTCAGTCACATCAAATGATAAAATAAATCTGTCATCTAAACCATCACTTCTTCTACGGCTAACAATCCAATGTACTGCTCCATTCACAAATGATGTTCGACACCACATGAAATTACCAAGACGAAACTGAGGAACTCTAACCGTAATACTTCTCCAAGAACAAGAAACAAGAGAGTACACCTCGACGTGAGGAGTATCTTGGGTTCTCGAAACATTCATGAGTCTAACGACCTTATAATCGTTGTTCCTGGAATCAAAACCAAATCCAAAACATAGAGAATATTCGAGACGCTCGCGTTTTTTGCAGGTCTTGATTGGTTTGGGAAGCACCAAATATTTTCGAAGCATGGGATTCCAAATAAGGATAGTTTCATAATCTAATGGTGAATAGCAGTCAGCCAAACATACAAGGCCATTGCATGTGCTAACAAACAGAGCACCACGATTCTGCTCAAATAGATGACTGAATGGTAATCTCTCAAGAAAGAAATGATTAGTTTGCTTATTAACTGAGTACAATGAGTAAAAATCCTCGGTATGCATAAAGAGATGAAGACGCTGCTCTCTGAGTTCTTGAGAAAAGAAATGGAAAAAGAGGGAGTTGTTGCCATTGGAAGCTTGAATTGTACGATTGAGATGATCATATATGAAGGTTTGATCTGTGATGAGGGAATTCCAAGCTTTGCAAACAGAGGTGAATTTCACAAGAGACTTGCTGGGAAGTCTGTAAAGAATTTCCAACACAATTTCTGGGGGTAAATGGTCAGACATTTTGCTTTGGCTTACAAATTTGTACTCTATCTTGGGTCTATCCTTGATGACTTTTCTCTTCAAAGTAAAAGAAACAGACGGAATAGTTATTTATTGAACAAGAATGACCGTAACGGGAACTATTTTCGAAACCCAACTCCTAATTTAATTTAAAAGCTCAAAAGATACGGATAGGAAAAAATGACCAGGTGTATAATAATATTATCGATGTGAAAAAATAAAAAGTTAACTTTTAAAAGATATTTTCAATTAGATTATTTAAATAATCTAATTAAGTTGAAAAAATTTAATGAATAATGGATTATCAGAAGATAATGAAAAATATTGGGAAATAAGATATACTTTCTTTTTTTAACGGTAGAAATAAATTATACTTTTAAACTTTTAAATGTTTAAAAGATATAGAAAGATATTAAAATATTTAAAATAATCTAATTTTGAATAGAGTTTGAGAATGATTATATGAAACTACCTTTGTTATATATCTTAACGGTGGTTAATGGTAGTGTTCTGCCCAAAAGTTGTGTTTTTTATCGATGAGCAGATTATTTTGGATTGGCCCTAGTTAAGTATTCAAAAGGCTAAGATGAGGTTCAACTGAGGGAGGCACATCCAATTTATAGAGGTTTAAAAAGACCACTAATAATGAAGTTATGTACACTCCTACTTGTCCGGTCCTCTAAGTTATATATAATTAGGAAATTGATTAATTTTCTAATATATAACAACTTGTTTCTCAATTAATAAATCCATAATTAATGTTGATTTATTTCTTATTTGATAAGGCCCTAATTGATTAATTTTCTAATATATAATAACTTGTTTCTCAAGTAATAAATCCATAATTAATGTTGATTTATTTCTTATTTGATAAGGCTACTTGATTTTTAATCAAATAGTGTAATACCCTAAAAATCTGTATTATAATTTAGTAAAATTATACCTATCAAAAATAGGTGAATATGAGATATCAAATATTAAGTAATAATTAGCTTATTTTCTAAGGAAAAATCTCTAGGAAATTAGAGAGTTTAAGGGCCAAAGTGCCAAAATGACGGAAATACCCCTAAGGGACATAAATGACTTAGGAAAATTTTGACAAATCCTAAAAGGCAGTAAAATGACTAAGTGAAGTATGAGAGTATATTATCATTAATTATAGTAATTTAATAAATTATGAACTTGGAGAAATTGAATAAGAATGCTCAAAAGGTATTGAAATGACTAAATTATCCTTGAAAATTCTAATATAATGCAGAAGACATGAAAACAAAAATGTCAGGGCAAAAGTTATGAGGTAATATGACATTATAATTAAGAAAATTATCAACTAGTAATAATAAAGTAATTAAGTAGTATTGGCTAATTACTTAAGCTTAAGCAAAGAAAATTCAGAGATAATTATGTAAAGTTCAAAAATTAGCGGAAAATGGTTGAAAATTAGTAAAAGTATATTTACTAATTAATTGGAAATTTTTGAGAAAAATAGTTGAGTTTAGGTATTTTTAAGCCTAAATGCAAGAATAGACCAATAGGAAAATTTTTTAAAAAAATTATGTAAACAAAATTATTTAATTAATTAAATAATTAATTAAATAATTAATCAAATAAATAAAATAAATAAAAAACGAAATAAAAAAAAGGGCAGAAAAAAAAGAAAAAAAAGAAACTTAGTTGGTAAGTTTTATTATTATATAATATAATTAATTAAAGTTATATTATTATATAATATAATTAAATTTTGTGAATAGTGATTCAAAAATTAGGAAACGGACCCTATCTAGAGGACCAGGAATAGGAATTCCAAAGTCAATGTAAAATATTGATCAGTGAGTTTTTACCTTCAAATGACCTCTTCTGGAAGTTAATTCCGACGTCGATTGTGCATTTTCCTAATAAAACAAAATAGGGAAAAATGTAGACAGACACATTTTTGGATATGAAGAAAATAAATTCTAACTCAACATCTAGAAATGAGTTTGAATTTATATGGACATATTTGGAATCAGTAAATTTTTCTCTAGAGATTGATGATTCCGAAACGAGTTTAAAGAATAGGACCGTACGGACACGTTTTCGAGGAACTTCGATCGACAGTTGGAGCCCTATATGGAACCAAAATTTAGGTTAACTTGGACATTTCTAATAAGTGAGAAAATGTCTTCAAAGTTGTAAATCCAGAATTTTGAGAATTCTCCGAAATTACGCGAATCGGGTACCGATCGGGGAATTCTCTTGACCAGGGCCATAAAGCAACCATTAATCATTGCATTGAATCAAACTTGGGCTGCCACCTCCTTCATGCATGTCGACCAAGGCATTCCATGGTCAAGATTATGCCTTATTCAACAAGTTAAATCCAATGGTATAAAACAAGTTGGAAAATGCCATCTATGTCCCTTGAAATCTCTATAAATAGGCATGCCTCCTCTTCAAATTCTTCACACCATTCTTCTTGCTCTTGGCCGAAATCCTAGAGGGAGAAAGAGAGAGAGAAGCTCGGAAAAATTTTGAAGAGGTCTTCAACGAGTAAGTCCTTCGGTCCTTAGTCTTTAGTTCTTTCGGTAGTTTTAGTAGAACTGTTAGTTAGATCTAGGAAGTAGGAGATGAGATTCCTATTCTTGTTTTTAAGCCTCATTGCATTGAAAGATGCCTGACGAGGTAAAAATATAGTAGGGATTGAGTCTCTGAAAGTTGAAAGTTAAAATAGCGAGCTTTAAGCTTTCATAATTCTTTCAATAATTAGAGTAGCCTTTATTTTTCAAAGTATGATTAAATATCATATGATAGGGATATTTTAGTCTAGAATTTCGAAAATCATAATTGCGTCGAAGTTCTGGCGAAATTTCGGGAAGAAAATTTGTAAGAGTAACGAAGTGCTGGTGAAATTCCGCCAATTAGGGGCATAGGGGCAAAATGGTAATTTTTACCTAAAATGCCAGTTATAATGCCAAATCACTAATGAAAGTGATATTACTCTTATAGGATATCAGAAACTCTGATTTGTTGCCGTTACGCTGCCGAAGTGCCGCTGTTGGACGTTTCCACGTTTTTCGTAAAAGTACGTTTTCTGCCAGAAGTACCTAACGTCGTCAACGAAGGTACATTCGCGTACTGTAACACTAATCTAGTGCTGCTCATATACATATATGTGATAGGTACATTCACGGATAGAGATTCTGCTGTTTTATTTGAGCATAAGATTAACCGTTACCTGAGATTCAATGCGGTGAATTGAATCTCAGCTATAGCTTCAGGGTCAGGAGGACCATGGATCGGAGATCGAGGCAAGCTGCACGAGTAGGCTCATGGTTGGAGGGCATGTAGCACGAGTGAGCTCTGAGACGGAGATGTCACTTTATCGTTTTCCGTAATTACCTATGAGAACAATAGGATGCTGTATCAACACTTTATTACACTCTGGTTATCGTTTTAATGGGAATCAGTTACTCTTACGCTCCAAGGCTCGACTCTGATTTAAAAAAAAAAATTGGCTCTGGAATTGGGATGTTACAAATAGCCTGACCCATCACTTGGACCCAAAGTCCAACCGTTAGCTAACCCTTGCAAAAAGTATAATTTTCAAAACTTTTAATCAATAAAATATTTTTTTTTGTTATATACTTTGTGCCATCTTTAAAAATCAAAATTTAGGCTTTTTGACCCTTTTGCCCTTAATTAATTAATTAACAACCAAAATGCCTCTTTAGGAAACCATATCACCCTTCTGCTACTGTTTAGTCGATCACAACCCGATATGTAGTTGACTAAACAATGCCATTTTTTTTGTTTTCCCGTGATGTAATCGACCAAGCTACCGTACTTAGTCGATTACACCACGCCAAATCTGTTTTTTAAAACCCCACTTGGGGTAAATTAGAACTCTTATAGTTGATTAAACTACCCAAGCCTCTTCCCCTCAAAATTTTTCCTCAAAAGCTCCTTGAATCCGTTGGTGGGTTAAGAAGGGATCTAAAATCTAGTGGCATTTGCGTTCCGGAGGGATATACACACACACACACATGCTTGTTGTCATGAGGCGCTGAGTATCCAAGGGAATAGGGAAAAATTTGCTAATATATGTTGTTCTGGTTCAGAACTCAGATGTCCGGCCTATTGAAGGTCCGGTGATTCGATATAGGATCTGTGTGCTCCTCCTGTATGCTTATAGGACAAGCGTTCAGGAGAAGGTATGATCACGGTACACAAGCAGGCGTTTGGTCTAAGGGGTGCTGTGTGTGCCGTGTGACTGAATATAGATTAGTCCGGGCTTAGAGATTGTGTACCTGGCACCCGTCTCCCTCCTCTGTATATATAGAGTCTACCTGGTTAGTTAGTCCCTTGGCTGCCACACCGTACGTGTCCTGGGATCGTGCTGTTCGTGTCCGGGATCGTGTGTGCATGCCCAAGGTCATGGCTGGGTCTAGAGCTGGCAATCAGGGCCGGCCTGGCCCTTCAGGGCCCGAAGTAAGAAAAATACATGTTTTCCAAAGCCCGGCCCGAGAGCACCAAGGCCAGGGCCGGCCCTCCAGGGCCCGGAAATTACTATTCCAAATTTTAATTAATTTTCCTATGTTTTTTTAAAGAAATATAATTAGTAACTTACATCACAAATCATCCAGCAAATAAGCACAGTCACTAATTCATAATCAAAAGCAAACTATGTTCACAAATAACTCACATAAAACATAAGAAACATACCACTAAGCGACATTAGTACGATGATTATTATTGTAACAAATAATTTAATCTGTTAAAGATAAGAGTAATTTTATTTACAACAAATAATAAACCAAATCATAAAATTAGAGTATATTTATTATGTATTTGTAGTTAAATGGATAAATAACTCTATAACAAAGACAAAATATATATAAATTAATAAATTAAAAAAGAAAAAGCTACTGTGAAAAGGGCCTGCAGGGCTGGCCCGTGGCCCTCCAGGGCCAGACCGTTTAAGCCCGAGGCCTCTGTGGTACGGCCCTGGGGCCAATTTCAAATATCTCGTCTATTTTTCAAGCCCGGCCCTTGCAGGGCCAGGGCCTAAACGGGCCGGCCCGATGGGCTCGGCTCGATTTGCCGGCTCTAGCTGGGTCCCACGGATAGTGGGATGCCCCCTGTACTAGCCAGTGAGATAATGGGCCTAGACTAGGTCCGTAACAGTTGCCCCCAAGCTCGGTTGCTCAGGTCTCTGAGCTACCGAGTTTAGATGTTCGTTTGATCAAGTACGGAAGTCCGAGTCTTTGTTGATCGCGAAGTAACATGATATCCTTGCCCCAGTAGGGTTGTCCAGAGTCTACGGTCAGCCGGGTGGATATGTTGCTAAATCCTGATTTTGTATCGGAGCTGGTACCACCCATTTTACTTTGATAAGGTGTCTATCATAATCTCAAACATCCTCGGAGTTACAAGTCTTCTGGTTGAATTGCCCCCAGACATGTGGTCCGGGTTATGTTTGCTTTTAAATTTCGTTGTTCTTCGACCATCCGGGAGTCCGGGCTCGCCTCTTGCACGGTCGAAACCTCCAAGTGTGGGTCCTTTCTCGGGTGATTAGCCTAACCGGTGGCGGGATACTTGACTGTGAGCGCTGCCCCTTGAACCCAGGCGCTTTCTACTGTCGATTCCTCTTCTAGGTCATCATTAGCCTCGCCAGTGGCGTCCCTCGACCGTCGTGAAGCCGAATTAAGGGGTCTTGCCTATACTGACCCTTGGCGTAATTAATGCACGGCAGATGCGCATTAAATGAACAGTCACGTCACCTTGCTAATGAATGAAAAGGCGCTTTTCCCCGTCGATTGGGTTTTCGAAGGTTTATACCCGCAGAGCCTCCTTCGGTGCCATTTTACCCAAGTTGTTCGAAGAAATTCTCTCCGACGATTTTCGCTGGGAAGATAATCCGTCTCGTGAACCATCTTCATTCCACAACTTTCATCGAGCATCTCCATATCTTAGGCGGGTATTATTGTTTCCCTGCCTCTTTCTTTTGTTCGCTCTCGATCTGTTTGTTTCACTATAAGATTGCGTCGTATTTAGTTGAAGTTAAGGTAGATTTCTTTATTGAGTGAATTTTCGCGTAGTCGTTTCGGTTCCCACATTTGTGCAAAAATCCCCCTGTTTTCGAGTGAGCCGTTTCCTTTTCGGTTCATTGATCGTTAATACCTTTGAGAGAGTGGTTCCAAATGTCGAAGGACATAAAGGATATGACCCCGAAGAACTGGATGAACTACGCCAAGCTGTCGGGGGAAGAAGCGTTGGTGGCTTTGGGGCGATGAATCTTCTCGTCCAACGTCGCAAACCGTTGCTTTAACCGATCATCACCGTGGAGGCAAGGGAAAAACTTCTGGTGGCGGGCCAGCGAAAACTCGAGACGGCACATCATCGGTTAGGGGAGTCCCAATGTTTCTTTCCCGCTTCTTCCCAATCCAAGGGTGTTTAACCCGAGCTTCGACGTGTCGCTTCTCAGGGCCTTCCGAATAGCCGCCGCCTAACGAAGTGGCGATTCGGGCCCTAGGGCCGAGGTTGATTCCTACATCGGGCCTTGCTATGACCGCTTGTACGAATGCTCACGACTTATTTCTTGCGGGGATTCCTCCACACCGACTTGATTTTAGGCTCTGTCGACACAATCTTGTCAGGCTCCTCAAGCTTCATCGCCGAGTCCTGTTGACTTGGATTTTAATCTTACCACAACTGTGGAATCTTGCCTTCAATTTTTGACATTAGGTATGCTAGGAAGATTCTGATCTTGTTTATATTTTTATTTGTGTTAGGTATAATGGCGTCGTCTTCTTCTTCCCACGCGGCGAGTCAGAGTCTGGAAATGCAAACCGCGCTAGCCCCCCACAGGATTTAATTGAACAATTCCCTTGGGTTACCCGCGAAGTGTTGTCCTATCGGTCGAAGCTGACCATAGAAGACTTGGGAGGTCTCCCAGTTCAAGAGACTAGCGCCTACTCTCTCTGTCTCCCGGAAGAGGAAGAGCCTGTGTGCTCCGTGAGGGAGGGGCCACAACTCCTTTTTCTTTTCTATGCGACTACCTCACCGAGACTTGGTATTCGCTTTCCCTTTTCCGAATTTCAAATGGCCACCCTCCAATTCCTTAGTGTAGCTCCTCGGAATTACACCCCAATGGATGGGGTTACCTAATTGCCTTCGAGTGGTTTTGCATGAGCCTTGGTCCGCCTTGCACCACCTCTATGTTCTTCTACTTCTTCACCCCCCATACCTCTCGTTCTGGGAAAGAGCCGCCGGAGCTCAAGGGCTGGACATCCATTCGGGGAATAGCTAACCGGCGTTTGTTTACCCCAGTCTCTGACTCTTTCAAATGCTTCAAGAGCAACTTTTTTAAAGTTGTCGCTAAAACTGGCACAACTCCTTGGTTCCTCAAAGGGTAGGACTGCGCAAAAGTCGACTGGGACTTTAATTTGTATTGGTGTCAAGATCACCACAACGTGTCTCCTAGCGCTTTATAAGGTAGAGCGGTCCAATCTGTTTGAAGCCTGAAAGGAAAGCCATTGACGCCATAATAGACCATGTGAGGGCGAACGACACTGTTGGGGCCGGCTCCTTGGTGGCCCAATATCGGGCCGAGGCTCAGCGTCGAGATGAGATGGTGTCAAGGCCGAGTATGATATTTCTGCTGTTTAAATATCGGCGTTGATCCGCGTCTTAGCAAAGTATTCATCGTTTTTGCCTTCCTAGTAGCTAACACGGTGTCTGTGTTTCGTGCAGGTCTCAAAATGAAAGAGCCGCAATATCTTTCTGGGATCCCAGAGCCAACAACTAAGGGAGAAAGAGGTCGGCCCGGGACGCGGCAAGTCGAAGGTCGGAGAGTCATCGAAGCGGCGAGCCAAAGAAGCTCAAGGCCGGAGAGTCGTCGAAGCCCGCAACTGATGCTAGGGCTATCTGTCCTATCCGAGCCTCCCCTACCGCGGCCTCGCCGCCTCCCAAGTCGACCGACGTCGGGCCCTCCTTGTGCACGATACCCGGTCCCCCTCGTCCTCCAATTGTCATTCCCCGTTCCCATTTGTGGAGTAAGGGAATTACCGAAGAACTCAGCATCACACTCCTGCCTCCTACCCGCTATCAAGAGCCAGTACCCTTACGGGAAGTCGATGTACGAGATGTCCAGGAATTGGGAAATGCTTTCTTGAGAGGTGCTGGTTTGACCCAATCTTTTCTCACCCTCCACCACAAATATGTAGAGACTGCCGCGGAGCTGAAGCGTGCCCGATCAGAACGCGATGAAGCTCTGAAACAATGGCAGATCGCTTCGAATGAGTTCCAGGCTCGTGAGGTTCAGCTGGGGAAAGTGGAGTTTGCACTGAAGGAGACCCAGGGTCTCTTGGCCGACTCCAACGTAATAATTGAGGGCTTTAAAGCGGCTCAAGCTAGCAATAAGAGCGGTTGAAAGCCATAACATTGAGAGGACGGGGTCAAAGCCAAAGGAGGCGTCTTGGCGCATCCGACGGCGGAGATAACCCGGCCCGGGAGTTGCTACCGGGATCCGTAGTGGAGGCATTTGAGAATTCTCTTGCCCGGATCCAGGGCTTTGAACCCGGGTCGAGCTCAACACTACGGGGCATCATTTTCGGGCCTATGTGGATGACGGGCGGTTTGTCCCCATGTGGAACCTCCCGCTAACTCCGAGACCCGAGTAGATGGCGATGCGGCCGTCTTTGGAGGCCGAGCGGGTGAGGAAGTCTCGGCCGCCCCCAAGCTCGTGGGTTAATTTCCTTGATTTATACTTTGTATATTACATCCAGGTTGTGTTACCGGCATTGACTCTTATTAGCCATTTTTGCCTATGATTAATAGTAGATGGTAACCTAGCAATCATATGCATCATATAAGAATATAACTTTACCGATTATTGCGGTCGGCCAGGGCCAAGGTCATATGAAAGTAAGCGAGAATCTGCGAACGCGCTTCTTGGTCATAAGACCATAATGTTTTAAAGTGCTAGTGTTTGCCTTTGTCTTATAAAATTCTGGTATTGTAAGGGTCATCCAAAGGCAAACGAAAATTGCCACTGCCGGGTTCGGTTTTGTCCAGATAGCGTCAGAACATTTTGACTCGATCGAGTGCATGACATTTTCTATTGATACCCGGAGTAAATAAGCGTGTGCAGGCTGCGATAGCTATCCAGACCTATTTTCTTCAGCTGAAAAGCTAGTAACAATTTAATCTTGAAAAAGACAATGTTTGGAATTCAACAAATACTATCCAACGAGAGTTTCATTCATACTCGACAAAACAATTGTTACGAAGGGAAAAGCCAGCAGGCCAACATCGAACAAAGAACATAATGGGAAAAGATGCTTTAAGACAAACAAAAGACAAGCCTAACTGAAATACGCCTTTAACTTGTCCGCATTCCATGTTCGCTTGATTGGGGCTCCGTCCAAATTTTCCAGAATGTAGGCTCTCTCAAGAGTTTCCCGACGCGATAAGGTCCGTCCCAATTAGCCGCAAGCTTGCCGTCTTTGGAATTCTTGTTTCCAATGTCGGCCCTTCTAAGACCAAGCAACCGGGTTGGAATGTCAAGTGGTCTAACCTTCTTGTTATAACGAGCCGCGATCAGCTGCTTCATTGCAATATCCCGACAATGGGCGGTCACCCGGGCCTCATCGGCCAGATCCAACTCGACTGCTAACGCCTCATTATTGGCTGTCTCTCCTTGTGATAAAATGCTCTTCCTGCGCCAAGACATCATCCCTATTCCGACAGGAATCATAGACTCACAGCCGTAGGCCAGCCTATAAGGAGTTTCTTGAGTGGATGTCTGCGGTTGTTCGGTTTCCCCAAAGAACAAGGGTAGTTGATCGGCCCAAGAGGGTCGGCCTCCGGCATACGTTTCTTCAAACCATCAAGGATTACCTTATTGGCGGCTTGACTTGCCGTTGGACTGCGGGTGTTCGACGGAAGCAAAGTGATGCTTGTATTCCGTATTCATAAATCAAATCACGAAATCCGACTCAATGGCCGAGTTCCATTGTACATTACTATCTCGGTGGTGCTCGAACCGCGTAATTATATTCACTTCAACAAATCGTTGCACACGTGCCGAGGAGATCGTTGTGAGAGGTTCGGCCTCAATCCACTTGGTGAAATAGTCTCGCCACGATTAGCCACCGTAGTTGCCGGTCTTTGTCTTGAATGGCCCCTGAATGTCCATGCCCCATTTGTAAAATGGCCAAGGGGCCGTGATGGAATGAAGCTCGGCAGGGGGCGCCCAAATAACTCTGGCATGTTTCTGACAACTATCGCATTGTCTTACCAGGGTCTTTGAATCCGCCTCCAATGTTGTCCAGTAATAACACCTTTCGAAGGGTTTTTCGGCAAGCGCCTTAGCCCCCATATTGACCGTTGGCCCCTCCATGTACCTCGGCGGGACATACCGGCTTCATTTGGGTTCAAACACCTTAGCATGGGAGAATGTAATCCCTTTCGGTAGAGTTGATCCTCCACCATTGTATACTTGGCCGCTTCTCGAACCAACATTTTGGCCTCCGTTGCATCGTGCAGGATGAGTCACGTTCAAGATAGTCTTCTATTGGCTTTTTCCGGTCAGATTCAACCGAAATAGCCATCATGCACACCGGATCTTTGAGGTTTTGCTGGACAACCGTGCGGTGACAACCAGCCTGCTTAGTGCTTGCCAATTTTGACAAAATGTCGGCTCTTGCGTTTTCTCCTCGAGGAATATGGGTAACGGTTGCTTCATCGAAGTCTGACATTAAGTCCTTGGCTTTTAGGAGATACTTGGCCATTAGTGGGCCTTTAGCCTTATACGTACCCTCGATCTGAGCCGCCACAAGTTGGGAGTCGGTGAAAACCTTAACTCTTGTGGCCCCAATTTCCTTGGCTTGAAAAATCCCGGCTATCAAGGCCTCGTATTCTGCTTGATTGTTCGAAGTTGGGAAGTTAAGATGCAACGAATGCTCAATTGTAACCCCCTCTGGACTCTCAATGATGACTCGGCTCCACTTCCTTTCGTGTTCGACGATCCGTCGACATACACCTTCCATTCGCCCGCCATCGTATCATCTGCCCTAGTTGCCGGGGTGAGCTCTCTGATGAAGTCGGCCAACGCCTGTGACTTGATTGCATGACGATCTTCATAGGTGATGTCGAACTCGGAGAGTTCTATCGCCCAATTAGTCATCCTCCCTGCTAAGTCCGGCTTATGTAGGACTTGTCGAATTGGCCTTTCTCCGGCTTTTGGTATCGGACCTCGGCATTCTGCGGGGTTACGCGACAAAATATACGGGAATTTGTCAGTGTTCGCCTCTCTTACTAAGGCCGCGACGGCCTCCTCGCCAAACGGATAAGTACGGGAAAAGACTCTCGCCGAGGTTGAGGTTTTGAGAGGATTTGGAGGATTGGCCGGACATAGCTTTATCTCTTCAAATGCGTCATCGCACTTTGAATTCCACTCCACCGATGCCTCCTTCTTTAAGAGCACGAACATGGGGAAAGCCTTCTCTGTGACTTTGGCAAAAACACGGTTAGGGTGGCCAATATTAGGTTGGCTGTGGACTTCTTTTTATTACTCGGAGCCTTCATCTCCATAACCGCCCTACATTTATGCGGGTTGGCCTCAATGCCTCGGTTAGTCGGCATGAAACCCGGGAACTTTCGGCGGGGGCGCCAAAAGTACACTTGGCGGGTTCGATCGGATTCAGCGAGGTTACGAGTTTGGCAAATGTCGCTCCGGGTCTTGTATATGGCGTTCTTTGGTCCAAAGTTTTGACGATCATGTCATCTATATACACTTCCACATTGCGACCGTCTAGTGCAAAGACCTTATTCATCATCCTTTGATATGTAGCTCCGGCATTCTTCAATCCAAAGGGCATGACATTGTAGCAATAATTAGCTCTTTCGGTAATGAAGGCCGTCTTTTCACGATCCTCAGGCACATCGCTATCGATTATATACGGAATATGCGTCCATAAAGGATAGGAGCTGGAATCTGAGGCGTTGTCCACAGTTGGTCGATGTTTGGCATTGGGTAGGAGTCCTTCGGGCACGCTTTGTTCAAGTTCTTGTAATCTGTACAAACTCTCCACTTCCCGTTTGGCTTTTTTACCATCACCACATTTGATAACCAGGTTGTATACTGAATTTCTTGAATGAATCCGGCTTCAAGCAATTCTTGGATGTGAATCTCCAATGCTTTCCTTTTTTCTGGTCCGTGGTTCCTCTTTCTCTGCGACACTGGGATTGAGCCCGGATAGACTTCTAGTTTGTGACAACAAAACTTCGGATCTATTGAAGGTACCTGAGACGAATTCCAGGCGAAGACATCCCGGTTTTCCTTCAGGAACTCCACCAAACTGCTTTTAAGTTCGGGAGATAGGTGTTTGCCGATCTTAGTGGTCTGGAGAGGGTCGCCTACCACCAGATCTTCCAGGTCTCCTGCCGGCTCGGGCGTACCTCCTCATCGCGGATGTCTAACTCCACGGTATTAACTTCGTCGTCTGGAGAATCCCGGTCCGAACGGTCCGGATAGTTGCTTCTTTGGGGCTGAGATGAAGATCCGCCCTCCCCTATTCTGACGGTTTCAAAGTAGCACTGTCGAGACTCTTTTTGATCCCCCAATACCGTGACCACGGTTCCTTGGTTGCCTATCACCTTGAGTTTTTGATGCTTAGTAGATACCAGCATGTCCCACTTGTGAATGGTTGGCCTTCCCAAGATTATGTTGTAGGGTGAAACGAAGTCGGCCACTATGAACCGCACTCTTTCGGACTTGAAGGCGTTTTTGACTCCAAGGGTGAATCGGAGGTCGATAAACCCCTTCGGACGCGATTGTTCTCCGTTAAACCCGATGAGGTTTGTCTTGCAAGGTTTTAAGTCATCCCGGTCCAGGCTCATTCTTTTGAACGCCTCCCAACTTAGTATGTCGGCTGAGCTACCGGCGTCCACAAATATCCGCCTGACTGCTTTTTGAACTTTCGGGGGGGAGTCCTGCTGCGGTTCTTGGTCTTTCGTTTACCACCTTTTCCTTGATGCTCTATGACATACTGTTGAAGTTTGCCTTCACGAACAAATCGTTCGATTGCATCACGGAGCTCGTAACATTCATCATTTGTGAGACCATCTTTTGTGATTAGCATCATTGATTGACACTACCATGAATTGTAATTTGAGATGAAGGAGTTTTGGTTTTGAATGATTGGTCTTTTGAAGCTTTGTGTCCCTTGATTCAATTTTTGCATTGTTAGCAATTATTAGTAAAGAAGAGTTTTTCCTTTAGGTCTTTCTCTTTGAATTTTGCTCAGGAGTGCAAAAAGATAAGTGTGGGGGAATTTGATAATTGAATATTTTATACACTTATTTTTGTCT
The DNA here is from genome assembly GCA_025563575.1 of Acacia pycnantha. Classification (NCBI taxonomy): domain Eukaryota; kingdom Viridiplantae; phylum Streptophyta; class Magnoliopsida; order Fabales; family Fabaceae; genus Acacia; species Acacia pycnantha. The sequence continues at coordinate 744,003 of JAMWYP010000061.1, forward strand.
CTTGAATAATAATTTAGGACCCTTTAGCTAATAAATAATGGCTCTTATGTTTATTTGGGCCTTGGGCCTTTTATTGCATTTTAGCCATTGTTTATAATAAAATTCCAGTTTTGTATTGCTTCACTATTTCTACCATAACTCTTGAACCAGACATCGGATTTGCCTCAGTTTTGTCTCATATTTCAGATGATTCAGAGAGCTACAATTGTTATGAAGACATCAAGAGCAAATTCGGTCAAGAAGGTGGTCAAGTTTGGAGCCAAAGTCGGATGTACAATTCTGGATTTATTTTGGACCCGAATTTTGTAATTTAAGTCCTGTTGTTCTTCATGTTCTTCGCGCGTTCTTCGCGTTCTTCGTTCGTTCTTCGATTTTCCCAGCCATGATCGGCTAAACTCTTGTGATTAATCCAACGATGAGGATTCCATGATTCATCCAGAGAACTCGTGCCTAATCGGTAACTACTCGATTCTGTTTTCATCTTATCGGATTCGATTTCTGGAAATAGTTCGAATATTAGATTTAATATTCGGTTTGGTTCATCCCAAGGACTTAGTTCGGACTAGGTTACGGTGTTCTTGTGCGATTGCACAGTGAGACGCCACTGTCCGGGCAGATTCTAGGCGATCGTCTAGGCGAGGAATCTCGGATGAATGCGGAGATTTCGATTCATCCGGAACCAAACGTGGGTTAGTTATATTTTCGTTCAATGATGGAGGTTTCGGAATCAATTCGTTGGGTTGATCATCTTTAATCTGTCTCTGTTTATTTGATTCTGTTTGACTCTGTTTATTGCACTTTGATTATGTTATTTCGTTTTGTTCTATTCTGTTAAACCAAACCCCCCATTTTATCATTATGTTTCACTATTGTTATTGAACAAGCCCGCTGCAAATTCGTTGGGAAACGACCCAGGTTCCCTAATTCTGCAAATTAATCACGAACTTGGTTGTTTTGGGAGATACGACAAATAATCTTTCCAAAAATGGAAAGTTGGGGTGATTTCTCCAACCAAAATTAAGTCGGCTGTGGAGGAATCCCCACAAGAAATAAGTCGTGAGCACTCATACAAGCAGTCGTAGCAAGGCCCGATGTAGGAATCAACCTCGGCCCTAGGACCCGAGCTGGCCACTTTGTTAGACTGGCTATTCGGAAGGCCCGGAGAAGCGGACACGTCGAAGCTCGGGTTAAACACCCTTGGATTGGGAAGAAGCGGGAAGGAAACATTCAGACTTCCCCTAACCGATGATGCATCGTCTCGGATTTTCGCCTGCCCACCACCAGAAGTTTTTCCCTTGCCTCCACGGTGATTGGTTAAAGCAACGGTTTGCGACGTTGGACGAGAAGATTCATCGCCCCAAAGCCACCAACGGCTTTTTCCCTTGACGGTTTGGCGTAGTTCCGCCGGTTCTTCGGGGTCATATCCTTTATGTCCTTCGACATTGGGATCCACTCTCTTAAAGGTAAGAGCGGAACAAAAGAAAGAGGCAAGGAAACAAGAATACCTACCTAAAATATGGAGATGATCAATGAAAGTTGTGGAATGAAGATGGTTCACGAGACAGATTATCCTCCGGAAAGAATCGTCGGGAGAGAAGTTCTTCAAAACAACTTGGGTAAAATGGCGGTGAAGGAGGCTTGGCGGGTATAAACCTTTCGAAACCCAATCGACGGGGCAAAAGCGCCTTTTCCATTCGTTAGCAAGGATGACGTGACCTTTTCATTTAATGCGCGTCATCGGGCATTAATTACGCCAAGGGCCGTATAGGCCAGCACCCCCTCAATTCGGCTTCACGACGGTCGAGGACGCCGGTGGCATAGGCAAATGATAACATAGAAGAGGAATCGACAGCGAAAGCGCCGGGCACAAGGGGCGGGGTTCACGATCAAGTATCCGGCTCACCTAGGTTAGGCTAATCAACCTCTGAGAAAGGACCCACATTTGGAGTTTTCGACCGTGCAAGAGGCGAGCCGGACCCGGATGGTCGAAGAACAACAAAATTTAAACAAACATAACCCGGACCACATGTCTGGGGGCAATTCAACCAGAAGACTTGTAGTTCCGAGGTTGTTTGAAATTCTGATAGACACCTTATCAAAGTAAGACGGGGGGGCAGCTCCGATACAACTAGAGGATCCAGCAACATGTCCACCCGGTTGACCAGAGACCTGGACAACCCGGCTGGGGGGCAAGGATATCATGTTACTTCGCGATCAACAAAGACTCGGACTTCAACAAAGACTCGGACTTTCGTTCTTCAGTCAAGCGAACATCTAAACTCGGCTGCTCAAAGACCTGAGCAACCGAGCTTGGGGGCTGTTACGGACCTAGTCTAGGCCCATTATCTCACTGGCTAGTACAGGGGGCAACCCACTATCCGTGGGACCCAGCCATGACCTTGGACTTGCACCCACGATCCTGGACATGCACCCACGATCCTGGACATGCGCACACGATCCCGGACACGCACAGACACGTACGGTGTGGCGGCCAAGGGACTAACTAACCGGTATACTCTATATATACGAGAGGAAGGAGACGGGCGCCGGGTACATTCATTCTAAGCCCGACTTATCTACATTCGGTCACACGGCACACACAGCACCCCTTAGGCGAAACGCACGCTTGTGTACCGTGATCATACCCTCTCCTGAACGCTTGTCCCATAAGCATACAGGAAGGGCACACAGATCCTATATCAAATCACCGGACCTTCAATAGGCCGGACATCAGAGTTCTACACCAGAACAAATACATTACCTCTCGGTCACCAATGCAATTTGTAAATTAAGAATAGGGGAGGTTAGGTACAAAATATTTAGTAAATATTTAATTTAATATTTTGATTATTTCCTTATAGATTAAATGATTTTTTACATAACAACACATTAATAAATATCTAACCTCTCACCTGTGCAATATAATGGGGAAAGTAGTTAGACAATATTTTGTAAATTAATAATGGGGTAGGTAAGTACAAATATTTAGTAAATATTTACTTACACAATATTTTATAAATTAATAACGGGGGATCCAGATATAAAATATTTAGTAAATATTTAATTTAATATTTTGATTATTCTGTTAAAGATCTAAGTGATTTTTTACATAACAATATATTAATAAATACATGAGCTCCCAGGCTCTCACCCGCACATCACACAGGCCTAAGCTAGTTTAATCTAAAAGCTCAAAAGATATGGATAGAAAAAATAACCTGTATAATAATATAAATTTGAAAAGATAAAAGTTGACTTTTAAACGGTATTTTGAATTAGATTATTTTAATAATCTAATTGGGTTGAAAAAGTTTTATTAGTAATGGATTATCAGAAGATAATGAAAAATATACGGGGATAAGATATACTTTTTTTTTCGATCGAAATAAATTATACTTTTAAAATTTTAAATGTTTATATGGAAAGATATTAAAATATTTTAAATTCCTAAGGTGGAAAAATACACATGAGCTTCTACCCAAAATGTATCTAGCGTCTTATGCTTTTTAGAGTTGCAAAAATACTCATAAGCATTGTTGTAATCTCGCGAGTTGACTCTCTAGTTTACCGTTTTTATATTTCTAGCTCACAAAAACAAGTCGAGTCAGTGGTAAACTCATACTAATTGTTAACTCAATTAAACTCACGAGTTTATACACCGAGTTAATGTTTTTATGTTTAATTTCTAGCTTACAAAATCATGTTAACCTACTCTTAAACTCGTGTTAACTTTTATGATTTAATAATACTCATCGGCTTTATATATAAATTTTATAGAAATTTCTTTGTTAAATATGATAAATGATAGATGTTAATAGATTTTATTTTCAATTATTTGAATTTAAAATATATTTAAATCAAATTGTTGTCATTTTTATATTTTAATTATTTAATTATACACTAGTAATACCTATTTAATAATAAAAGTAAACTCTTATGAGTTTATGATTCGAGTTCACGAAATAAGTTTAGCTCATTATCATGAATTGTTTAAACACGTGATTTTGACAACTTTGAGAACTTTGGTCGGCTAACTCTCTCTCTCTCCTTCATTCCTTCATCTCCCCATGGTCTTCTTAGATGTCGGTGATGGCGGCAGCGACGTCCTCACAGCGACAATAACAACTATCCTTCAGTAGCAAAGGCAAAGATTTTCCGTCTCTCCCAACATCTTGTAGGTCCAATTGGGTCGTGCGTTTTATTCTTTGTAGATCTGAATCTGTCATCAACTTAGCATGGTGACTGATTCCAGATTCTTCCTCCTCTGACCCACCGCATTGATCTTCGGCTAGGGGCTTCTACTTTTTTGAAACGTTCCCTTGTTTGTCTAGTTCCATCGCAACGTTCCAAATAGAGGTGGAAACTCATAGGAATTCGTTCTCCTTTACTGGTACTTAGGGAGTCGAATTCCCCTGTTCGATCATGTTTCTTTAGTACAACTTCACTATCGCATCAAACTCCCTTCTTTGGTTGTGTTTATGTGGTTCCAATTTGCGATCTTGTTTCTGTGATTTGACTCTGTTTCCCTCAAATTCACATAGCTTTGTTCTGGTCCATGATTCTAGGCCCTAAATTATGCAAACATCACTAAATTAGAGATATATGGCAAGGACTAGCTAGATGATTTCTGTACTAGGGCTTGGACTTCTCACGTGTTTTTTAATTGTTGATTTCTAGTTTAATTTCTTGTTGAGATGGGTGATGATGAATTTGGCGTTGAAGGAGATGAATCAACCAATCAAAGGTCGGGAGAGAAGCAATGACTAGATGATTTCTGCATTAGGGCTTGGACTTCTCACATTTTTTTTTAATTGTTGATTTCTAGTTTAATTTCTTTGTTGAATTTGGCGTTGAAGGGGATGAATCAGACTATGGAAGGTCGGGAGAGATTTTTTTCTTTTTTATATAAGAGAGAATTTCTTTTTATAAGAGAGGTCGGGTATTTTAGTACTTTCAAATTATCATAAACGGATGTTAGCCTCTTTTAACACTAGTGTTATTTTTGCTCCAATTTTGTAAGTTCATGGGTATTTTTGCAACTCCGAAAAGCATATGACATTGGGTGAACTTAGGATAAAAACTCATATGTATTTTTGCACCTTAATCCTATTTTAAATAATCCAATTTTGAATATGTAATACCCCAAAATCTGACTTAGGGAAAATATCATAAGTGAGTAAATATACCTATTGAAAATAGGTGAATATGAGGTCTCAAACACCTTGTATTGAATTTACCTTGTTGTTAAGGTAATTTCTCTTGAAATTAGATAATTTGCAATTAGGTCCCTAAAACGTTTGGGAATTTGCAAATAGGTCCCTCAGCACATTATGGGTTATAAATACCCTGTGAAAGCTATAAAAGAAACAAGTAAAAATCTACTTGAAATAGGGAAGGATATTGTCCCTAATTTAGGTAATTTATTAAGTTACAAACTTGGAGAAATTGTAGAAGAATACCCAAAAAGTATTGAAATGACCGTAATACCCCGTAGATGCTAAGATAATATAGAACACATGGAAACAAATGTGTCAGTGTAAAAGTCATGAGGTAATGAGGTATGATAATTAAGAAAACTATAAACTATTGATAAGAAAGTAATTAAGTAATATTGGGCTAATTACTTAAGCATAAGCAAGGAAAATTCAGTAATAATTATGTAGAGCTCAAAAATTAGTGGAAAGTGGTTGAAAATTAGTAAAAGTATATTTACTAATTAAATTGGAAATTTTGAAGAAAAATAGGTGAGTTTAGGTATTTTTAAGCCTAAATGCAAGAATGGACCAATAGGGAAATTTTGTAAAAAATTATGTGAAAATAATTATTTAATTAATTAAATAATTAATTAAATAATTAATAAAAAAATAATAATAAAAAACGAAAATCAAGGGCAGAAAAAAATAATAATAAATAATGAAAAGGAAAAAGAGAAAAACAAAAAAAAATATATATGTATGTAAGTTTGCAACTTGCAATTAAAATATAATATAATTAATTAAAGTGAAAAAGGGTGAATAGTAAAATGGGAATTAGGAAACGGATCCTATCTAGAGATCTAGGAATGGGATTCCCAAAGTCAAGGTAAAATATTAATCAGTGGGATTTTATCTTCCGTTAAACTCTTGCGGAAGTTAATTCTGAAGCCGTTTGTGCTTTTTCCTAATAAGACAAAATAGGGAAATTCTGAGAAAAGGCCAGATAGCCAAAAGGACGAAAAGGTTATGTTGTGACATTTGGAAAAGAATTGGGAATTTTCATGAACATATTTGGATTCAGTGAATTTTTCTGAAGAGATGGGTGTTTCCGAAAACAAGTTTCGACACCGGACACGTTTGGACACGTTTTCGAGAAAGACTCAACTGGACTGTTGGAGCCCTATATGGAATCAAAATAAAGGTTGACTTGGACATTTCTACTAAGTGAGAACATGTCTTCAGAGTTGTAAATCCAGAATTTTGAGAATTCTCCGAAATCACGCGAATCGGGTACCGATCGGGGAAAACGGTTAGACTAGAGCATAAAGCAAGCCTAGTCACCATTTTGAGCCAATCCTTGGCTGCCACATCATCATGGAGGTCGGCCAAGAGGGGAAAAGGCAAGGGCAAAAATTGTGTGCAATTCTTGGACATGAATAGTGCAAACAACTTGCATAATTCCAACCTTGTCCCTCCAAAAAGTCTATAAATAGGCATGCTCCCTTGAGAAATTTTCACACCATTTTCTTGCCCTTTGGCCGAAAATTAGAGAGAGGAAGAAGTAGAGAGAGAAGCTGCGGGGAAGTTCTCGCCGAAGTCTTCAACGGGTAAGTCTTTCGGTCTTTAGTTTTTAGTCTTTAGTTCAATAGTTAGTAATGCTAGAGTAGTCTTTATTTTTATGTTTTGATATTAGATGGGAGGGCTATTTTAGTCTTTATTTTCGAAAATCATGATGGCGTCGAAGTGCTGGCAAAATTTTGGGAAGAAAATAGCCTATGTAGCGGAAGCGCTGGCGAAATTCCGCAAAGTAGGGGTAGAAGGGCAAAATGGTAATTTTTACCTAAAATGCCAGTTATAATGTCAAATTACTAATAGAAGTGACATTATTCTCATAGGATATCTGAAAAGCTGAATCTGCTGCCGTTACGCTGCCCGACGTGCCGCTGTAGGACTTTTGTACGTTTCTCCGTAGAAAGTACGTTTTCCGCTGGTAGTACCTAACGTTGCCAACGAAGGTACGTTCGCGTACTGTAACACTAATCTGATGATTATTGAATGATTATATGTGATAATATGTTGTATGAATAGTTTGGTGCCGAAGGCAAGGCTAGTCTATGTGGGTAAGCCATTTAGTCGCCGTATAAGTCGGTGAGGCCCCCATGATAGACACTTACTGGCCATTCTGTTCGGTGCTAGATGCACCGTATCTATGGAACCGTACTTAGATACCCCGTGTCTAAGGAATCGTACTTAGATACTCCGTGTCTATGGAACCGTACTTAGACGCACCGTGTCTATGGAACCGTACTTAGACGCATCGTGTCTATGGAACCGAACTTAGATGCACCATGTCTATGGAACCGTACTTAGACACACTGTGATTAAGGTATCGTACTTAGATCACTATTACAGTTTTTGTGTTGTTATTAAATGATCATGTACCGACTTGATCAATGCTGTTAAGATTAGGAATACCTGTTGTACATATACTGTTTATAAGCATGAGGTTAACCGTTACCTGAGATCCAATGCGCTAAATTGGATCTCAGCTATAGCTTCAGGGTCCGGAGGACCGGAGAGCCGAGAAGAGAAGCAAGCAGGCCACGTAGAAGATCCAGTTGAAGATTTCTTTCGTTGTATTATACCTTTGAACCACACGGTTTTGTACCATTGTTGTATCCAAATGGACTTACGGCATTTTATATGTACATATCAGTTACTCAATCGCTCCGATGCTCTACTCTGATGTTTTCAAATGATGTTTGTTTGAAAAAAAAAATTATACTGCTTTTGGAAATTGGGTTGTTACAGAATACAGTTTGAGAATGATTATATTAAACTACCTTTGTTACGTTGTATATCTTAATCATGGTGGTTAATGGTAGTGTTCTGCCCATAAGTTTTGTTTTTTTATTGATGAGCAAATTATTTTGTATATATATCACCGCGATGTGATCTGTATATATAATTTTCCACAAATTAAATGAATATTATGATGACTTGATAAATGACAAACATCATGTTTAAGACTTTTATGTTTGTGTGCACCTATAGATTTCATCGGGTTCTACAAGAGGGTTTATCATCTCAAGACGTATAAATTTATGAAAATAGATCAATCACCAAATCATCCTCAATAATCCACTTAGCAGGCTTCCCCGTCATAGAAAAGATGGGAAAAGGAATTGAAACAAAAATATGCCAAGAAAACCTAATGTCTTGGATCAATGCCAAATGGCACAATCACAAGGTGTCAGAGGTATTATTGTTCTATTATATATATAGAGAGTAGTTCAACTAGCTCTGAAACTCTTACTTGAAGAGTATAATATTCATATATCACAATTATTATATAAAAGCCAAAATGTATTATAAAAATGTTGACAGTTGTTTCTTATAAACTATTATTTATGTACTTATGTAATAATGGTTGTCTACTTAAAACCATTATTAAGTTTATTAAAAGTCATGGTTCGTATCATATTACTAAATAAAGAATGTATCATGCCAGCATTACCATATATACACATGGTGATGGTTGTTTGCAAGTACCCTCCCCAAACCTTCATATATAACGAGTGTTATATTATAATTGTTATAATACGTCCGTAATATATAACGGTCTGGAACTAGAATATTATAGTGCCGGCATCTATGTTGATTTGAAACCATGATATATAGCAGTTAATAACTGTCATGTATCTCAATTTCTATAGTAATGTTACTTAATTATAATATATGTGGTATGATCTCTCTGAAATATTTACGTGTAATATTATATTATTCATTAGTTTATAAATTAGACAAATTAATTATGACAAAAATTATAAATATAAGAGGGAGAGAAAAAATCTTATATTGAAGACTAAAATTCACACTCAAACTAGGTTTTACCTTTAGGACTAGAAGATTATCATTTTGCCATCCTGATATTTTTGGGCTTATCGATTAAATTACGGTTAGGGTTTGTAGTATATTTCCCATTAGAGTCCTACAACTACAATATACACACAAATCCAACCCTAAATCAAATATGGATGCATGGGTGAGTTCCAAGTGGCCAATGTGCGAAAAGGTCCCTAAAACGTTAGATAATTTGCAAATAGGTCCCTAAAATGCTGCATAATAAATATTTATTTGAAATAGGGAAGAATATCGTCCCTAATTTAGGTAATTTATTAAATTATTACTTTGGAAAAATTAAAGGAGAAAAATCAAAAAGTATTGTGGGGCCATAATTGACCCCATGATTTTTAATATTTTACATGAAGCGTAAAATACCAATGTCAGTCCAATAGTTGAGATAATGATTAGTTCTAATTAATAAAATTATCAACAATTAGTAAGGGATTAAATAAGTAATTATTGGCTAATTGTTTAAGAAATGAATAGGATGAGTTATATAAAGACTTAAGGAATAATTAGCCAATAGACTAATTATTAATTTAGGTAATTAAGGCATATATTTAAGTGATTAAAAAGGTTGAAAAGTCAACAAAAAAGGGCCCATGAATTTTCGAAAAAATAGAAGGAAAAATAGAAGAAAAGAAAGATGTTGTGTGAAAAGGGTTTAGGTTTAGAGAATATTCTAAAGGAATATTCTGTGGGATATTTGTGAAAGAGCAGACAGGATAAATGACCACCGATAGAAAATAAATCCTAACTCAAAATCCATGATTTAGGTTGCTAACAATTGGACATATTATGATTAAGTGTAATTTTGTCCAAAAGTTGACATTTCCGGAAACGATTTCCGTCGCCGACGGCGATTGCCTGAAATCTTCAGTAGGCAACGGAATACCCTAAATGGAATCAAAAATTTAGTTAACCGAGGTATTTTTAAGGAGGAAGAATAGACCTTCAGGGCTATGTTTCCGGTTTTCTAAGATTTTACAAGATTACGCGATTCGAACACCGAACCGGGACTTTATCGGTAGAAAACTTCTAAGGCAAGTTGATGCCATCATGCATGACATCATTGGGATGACTTCATTGGTGGGAAAGATGACATAGTGGACGTTTTTTGTGGTGGAAAATGAAGGAGAAAACTTGTTTTCTAAGTTTTCAAATGGAAGATTACCGTATTGCCCTCGCTTTTCTTCTATAAAAAGCCACCACCTTCATTTGAGTTCTTCACACCAAATCCTCTTAAGGATTTCGAAATAGAGAGAGGTTTTAGAGAGAGAAGCTCTAGAGAAAGTTGTAGTGAAGTTCTTCAAGGGTAAGTTCTTCGGTTCTAGTCTTTAGTTTGGTAGTTCGGTAGTTCTTGAAGTTCTAGGGTAGTTGTTGTTTTGATCTTTAATCTTCCAGTATATTTTAGATATCATGTTTTAGGATTTAATATTATATTTATTTTGGAAAATATGTTGGAGTAAGGGATATGTTGAAATTCTGGAAGATTAGAGTCAAAGTAGCGAAGCTCTGGCGAAATTCCGCCGATTAGGGGGTCAGGGGTAAAATGGTCATTTATGACTAAAATGTCCGTCATAATGTTTGATCATTAATAAAATGTAATATTATCCTTATAGGATATTTGTAATCACGAAACGCTGTTGTACCGCTGTCGTACCGCTATCAAACGTACAATTTTCTGTTTTCCGTCAAAAGTACCGATTACCGTCAACGAAGGTACGTCCGCGTACTGTAACACTAATCTGATGTTTATGGTATGCATGTATGTGCTAGGTGTATTGTATGTGGTAGTTGATAGCTCTATGATATGTTTATGTACTGTTGATATGTTTACGTTTGCTATGGGCGATATATCTGCATGCTTTTGGGCGATATATGTATGCATGCTTTTGGGCGATGAGTGCACATATACTGTTGTTGATATGATTGTCTGTAGTCCATATGCTGTATATGTAAATATGAGATTAACCGTTACCTGAGATCTGGTGCGGATCTCAGCTCTTAACATAGCGTCAGGGTCAGGAGGACCGAGGACCGAGGAGAGAGGGAAGCAACAAGCTTAGAGACCGGCTGAAAACTTTCTGTTGTTGTCTTTACTTTTGAAAACTCTCGGTTACTATACCGCTTCTGTAATTAGCCAGTGGGCATTTTGAATATATATATCAGTTACTCTTCCGCTCCGATGCTCTACTCTGATTATAAAATTTTATACTGCTTTTGGAAAACGGGATGTTACACAAGACAAACAGAAAGAAAAACCGTCAAATTTTGAGTAAATACCCTTTTTGGTCCCTGAAATAACACGCGCTACCCATTTTGGTCCTTGATTAAAAAAATGTCATTTTTAGTCCTTAAACAGTAAAAAAAAGGTCCCTTTTAGTCCTTTTAGTCATTTTTTGTGGGCATTTTAATCCCTCACAAATTCCCAAAACATCATTTTTAGTCCCTAAAAAGACCGAAATGACATTTTTTTTACTCAGGGACCAAAATGGGTAAAGCGTGTTTTTCCAGGGACCTAAAAGGGTATTTACTCTTAAATTTTTTATCCATTTTCTCCACTCTCTGTTTAATATGCTGTCCCATATCGGCCTTTATGGGAAATAGGACCTTGATTCTCTTCCCAAAGGGTTTAGAAATGTAAGTTCCTCAAAGGATGTTTCTATGTTTGGACATATGGTACACGGCTTAAAGGGAATTGATTTAAGATATGCTACAATGTTATTACTCAACCAATTCATTACATCATAATCATGATACATTTCACATAATCCTAGGGTGAAAAGAAAGATTATCTTCATGCTAATATTGCGATAAAAGGTTTTAAAAAACTTCTCTATAAACTACATTTATTGTAGTACTACTGCATTCATTGAACTCATCTAATATAAGTAATTTCAATCCATTGAAATTCTTAACCTTTGATAGTGCAACGTATATAGTTTCCCATGTGAGAAAACTGGGCTGATTGATCTTAGCTTTTGTTTATCGTTATTGTAAATGAAATTATAATGGGAAATTGCCTCCTTATCATTTTAAAATGTAGTTTAGATTTAGATGGGTATTCTGTATATCAAAATCTTTTCACCAATACTTATGACATTCAAGGCCTTTGCCTTAATTACCCATGCGTTGAGCGGATAGAGAACATCTCCATTACTGTCAACATAAAGATGTATAAAAGGAAAAAAAAAAACCCCTAAACCAATAAGCTCAAAAAATTATTTTAGTATAAATTGAGGTTGAAATAATGTGTGACTTACTTATTACATGCATTAGAAAATGACCAACTAATCTAAATTCAACTATTCATGCGGAAAAATATTGTTGAACTCTTGAAAAATTATTTCTTGCCGGTAGAAATAGAAGAGAAAAGAATTGTGTTGTCAAGGTCAAAATTGCTCAGTTGAAACCGAACTCTATAATTCTCCAAAACTATTCCGCGTGACTTCTGACTTCTAAAATTGTTACGCGATGTTTAATGGATAACAGTCTGCAACTCTTATCAGGGATGAAAGAATTTCTGGTGAGTCACCAGTAGCTAGTTGTTACGGACCTGGATAAGGCCCAAACACGATGGGGCCCAAACACAGGCAGGTATACCAGATCCGCCATATCAGCGATCCAAGGATATCTCAGCTACCCCGGAAATATAGGAGCATATCCGTAGGAGATAGGCAGTTCGGATAACAAGAATATCGCGAATGCCGCCCCAGGTACTTCCTATAAATACACGGTCAAGCAGCCTAAGGTACACACGCTCTAAACCTAGACTATTTTACATACTGCCACACTGAGCACACACCCCACCCCCTCGGCTAAGAGCCTGGTTGTGTTCAGTGATCCCGTCTCCGTCTGTGTGCTTCCACATACGCACCCAGGCCGAGACCCTTGATCCAATATCAAATCACCAGCCCATACACGCGGCTGGACATCTGTGTTCTACACCAGAACAGTGGCGCCGACCGTGGGGATCTGATAAACTTCAATTCCCGTGACCAATGAGGGTTAATACGCGCAGTACTAGCCAGAAGCAGCCGGAGATGGTTCGAACAACCGAAGAACAACGTCAACCACCTCGGCAACCACAACACATCGAGCAGTCGACTAACCCTATCGGTGGTAATGAGCAGGACAACGAAGACCGGCTATCGCAGTCGGAAGAACACTTTGAGGAACCTCATGTCCCGAATCACGATCAAACTGAAAAAGAAAACAAGTCCGAAACGGGTTCATCGGCAGCGCGAGAACATTGCCGCGAACCAGAGAAATCCAACCCAGATGTAAATCAGGAGGCCCAGTTCCAAAATCCGGACTTCCTGGCACTCCATAACGGACAGCTCGCCATGATCAAACGCATCGAGAATATGGACAAACGTTATACTCTTCAATTTCAACGCATGGACGAGCGGGACCGAAGAAGGGAATCTAGAGACACGAGCTATGATCGGGATGACAAAACATGGGAACCCGACCAGGAAGGTCATAGTTTCCGACGGCAGAGGACAATAGACAATACAAGAAGGGCAGCCTCTTCCACCAAAGAATCAAAAAGGGAGAAGTCGTCCCGGATCGAAGGGTCGTCCCGGCCTCCCCCACATGATTCTCGGCAAGGAAGATACGCCGTAGGCAAGGCCGGCAGCCCCTTTTCACCCGAGATCCTCAGGGCACGTTTCCCAGGGAAGCTGAACCTCACCGAATTCAGCAAGTACGACGGTTCGCAGGACCCAACGACTCATTTGGACGATTTCCAGACGATCATGATGTGTAGAGGTCTTGGAGAACCCATCATAAGTAGGGTTTTCGCCACAACCTTAAAGGGACCAGCTCTAAAATGGCTACAAACCCTGACCCCAGGGTCGATAAGTAAATTTGATGACCTGGCAAAGGCTTTCGAGTTGCAATTCGCGACTAGTAAGAAACACCAAGTCTCGGTATACCTTATCCAAAATCGGGCAATGCCCGGCGAATTACTCCAAAGCTACTTGGATCGCTTCAACCATGCGGCCCGCAAGTCCCGAGATTAAAGGAGGAAGTGCATGTACACCTCTTGGCCGATGGCCTGGACAGTTCGAGCCGACTAGCTGAATCGTTCTTCAAAGAGCCGGCTAAGAACTTAAAAGACTTCATGACGCGGTCAAAGAAGTATCTCGAGGTGGAACAAATGCGCCAAGCAAATGCCCAAAGGGACCCGGACAAGGACATCCCGCCAAGGGATAAAAGCCAGTCCGAGGGTCGCAGGCAAGATCGCCGTGGAAAGGACCAGATAGTAAGCAATATAAACCAAGGACGGAGTCGAAGAATAAATATGACCAATATACCTCTCTTAATGTACCCCGGTCCCAGCTATGGAGGGAAGTAGCATCGACCGAGATGCAAAAGGTCGACAAACCTCATCCCCTCAGGAAACGGTCCAATACGGACCAGTCCCGTTATTGTTCTTTTCACGGTTGCAAGGGGCATACCACGGATCAATGCTATGAACTTCGGGATGCCATCGAGAAATTCGTCCGAGAAGGAAAGCTGCGTCAATACGTGATTAAAACGCAGGGGCGCACAAAGGAAAAATGAAGGCAGGATGACCGATCGAACAGCCCAGACCCCGAGAGAAAAAGAGAGGGTAAGAGGCAGAAGCCGGCATTGGAGGACAGCGGATTCCCCGAGGCCGAGTTCGATTGCAATGTTATCAGTGGAGCTTTCGGAGGAGGAAGAGATACGGCGAGCCAACGGAGGAAATATCTAGAGCAAACATTTAGCAAGTTAAGGGCGCATCAGATTCGGCTGAACCCGGCAAAATGTGCGTTCGGAGTACCGGCAGGAAAATTCCTGGGTTTCTTGCTGACCAGCCGAGGAATCGAGGCGAACCCGGATAAGTGCAAGGCCGTATTAGACATGCAGGCCCCCAGAAACAAGAAAGAAGTTCAGCAATTGACGGGCCGGTTGGCCGCGCTAACTAGATTTTTACCCAAATCAGCAGAAAGCGCCTTGCCTTTCTTCAAGTTGCTTAAAAAGGACACCTCAGGAAATTGGACCCCGGAGTGTGACGCCGCATTTTCAAAGATTAAGCAATGCCTGGCCACTCCACCGGTCCTATCGAAACCACAGCCCGGCGAAACCCTCTTCCTCTACTTATCGGTTGGGGAGGAAGCAGTAAGCTCGGTTATTGTCCGGGAAGGAAAGAATGGCCAAGAACCAATATACTTCGTGAGCAAAGCTTTGCAGAGCTCGGAGCTAAGATATCAGAAGTTAGAGAAATTGGCGTTCACCATAATAATGACGGCGCGCAGACTGCGCCCATACTTCCAAGCTCACAAGGTAACGGTTCGGACCAGCCAACCCATTCGACAGGTACTCCATAAGCCGGACCTGGCAGGCCGAATGATCAGTTGGGCCATTGAGTTATCCGAGTTCGACATCACATATGAAGCACGGCATGCTATTAAGTCACAAGCTCTCGCAGATTTCCTCCGAGAACTAACTCCAACCAATGACGACCCCGGCAACATCGACCTCTGGAAGGTATACGTCGACGGTTCGTCCAACTCGAAGGGAAGCGGAGCCGGAATCATTATAGAGAGCCCTGAAGGAGTCACGATCGAACACTCCCTACAACTGAATTTCCGACGTCAAACAATCAGCCGAGTATGAGGCGCTCTGGCCGGACTCCAGCACGTTAAGGAGCTCGGAGCCCAAAGAGTCTCGGTCTTCACCGACTCGCAACTCGTCGCCGCCCAGATAGACGGGACATACCAGGCTAAAGGGCCTCTAATGGCTAAGTACCTTAGCAAAGTCAAGAAAATCCATGCTGAATTCGAAGTAGTAAAGGTTACCCATATACCAAGAGGGGAAAATGTCAGAGCCGACATCCTGTCGAAACTGGCCAGCACTAAAGGGACGACCAACCATAGAACCGTCATACAGCAAAAGGTCGAAGAGCCGACCTGCGTGATGGTCATATCCGATGCCACCGATTGGAGGAAGCCGCTCGAGGACTACATTGAGCGAGGAATTGTCCCCCTCGGAACTGCGAATGCCCAAAAACTGATACGGGAGGCCGCGGTATACACCATGGTAGACGATCAACTTTACCGGAAAGGCTTGCATACCCCAATGTTAAGGTGCCTGAGTGCTCACGAGAGTAGATATGTCCTCGCCGAGATTCATGGAGGAATCAACGGGCAACACATGGGCGCGAAAGCATTAGCAAGAAAGGCACTTAGGGCCGGATACTACTGGCCGACCATGCAGGCGGACGCGAACGAATTCGTGAAAACATGTGACAGTTGCCAAAAACACGGAAAAATCATTTGGTCCCCTCCATCAGACATGGAATATATCTCGGCCCCGTGGCCCTTCTTTAAATGGGGAATGGATTTACTCGGACCATTTAAGCCGGCCCCCGGACAACTTCGATGGCTAATCGTGGCAGTGGACTACTTCACCAAGTGGATTGAAGCCGAGCCGCTCGCCACCATCACTTCGGCAAGGGTCCGGCGCTTCATCCAACAGTATCTTTTCCCGCTTCGGATCCCGCCGAGGAAGTAATGTACAACGGCACCCAGTTCACTGACAAGAATTTCCAGGACGTAATGGTGGACCTCGGCATCACGCACCACTTTGCATCGGTCGAACACCCACAATCAAACGGGCAGGCGGAAGCGGCAAATAAAGTAATCCTGGACGGACTTCGGAAAAAGATGCAAGAGGCCGGCACCTGTTGGGTCGAACAGCTTCATAATGTCTTGTGGGGAATTCGCACGACTATCCAATCGGCTACACAAGAGACACCCTTCCGCATGACATACGGATGCGAAGCCATGATCCCAGTCGAAGTAGGTCAGCCATCATGGAGAAGGCTTCGAACCCTGGAGGAAGGAGAACTATCAAATTCGAGGGCGTTGGCAACCGAGATGGAGCTGGTAGATGAAGTCAGGACCACGGCCCACTGCCGAGACATAGCAACCAAGCAACTGATGGTGGCCAAACACAACAGAAAGGTCAAACCTGTGGCATTTGACGGGGTGACCCGGTCCTAAGAAGGGCCGACATCGGCAACAAGAACGCCCAGGACGGCAAACTGGCCGCAAATTGGGAAGGACCGTACCGAGTCAAGGAGAAGTTGGAAAAAGGAGCATATGTTCTCGAAACACTGACAAGGAAACCCATCAAGAGGACATGGAATGGCGACAAACTGAGGGCCTATTATAGTTAGGGCACAGTCACAGACAGGATGTCGCAAAGGACACCTCGTGTCCCAGTTAAGTTTTGATTTTGTTATTGCAAACTTATTTTGGTTTCAGTCATTTCCTTTCTGCAAATTTCCTTTCATTGTCAGCTTTGTAAAGCTAATCATCTCTTGAATAAATAAATGGTTTATTGACCAAATGTTCAATTTTAAGAGGGCTAAAGTGATTCGCTAAATAAGCAGACAGACACCGAGGTCTATACACCCGGTAAATATTTTGATGCATCGAAATTGACACCTAAGTAAGAAGGTGAATAGTCATATCGGACTCGATCAGATCCACATGGTCAAAGTGTGTCCTGACGACGACCACGAATGAGCATGTGACCATTCACCCTTACCCTGGTTAAAAATCACGGATAACGACTCCGAACCTCGTAGCGCGGTATATTTAGACACCCCTACTCATGCACCTGGTTTCCGACACCAGAAGAGTACGATGCGAACTCTAACTATTTAAAGGCCCTGGCCCGGTCTACAACTTGACTACATGCAGAACACGCATAAAGTTAAAAATAAACGACGAAATACTATTTGAATCTCCATTCATAAGGTTAATCGTTCGAAGTACAAACAACATATACATTGCAGATTACTACAAACCGGCCTCCTAAGCCGAAAGTGAAATAAAGAAAAAGAAAATTGGCAAATCTTCAAGGGGCCGCCTCGTCCTCAGGCGCCCCACTACCAGCAGGCTCGGCTCCAGAAGCAGCCCCTCCACCGGCATGCTCTCCACCGTCGACCTCGGCATCTGACGAGGGTTCTTCTTCAGGAGACGGAGGTGGAGGAATGAGGACACCGGCCTGAAAACGAGAGCGACATCCATAGCCGGCGAGGTTCAGAGTAAGGCCTGGATTTAGATATTCAATTTGAGCCAGGGCCATCTTGAAACAGTCCGACGCGGTCCTCCTCACCACATCCACCGCCATCTCGTGAGCGGCCTTCTGCTCTCCCAGGTCTTTCCGAGTCTGCTCCAACTGTGTGCACAGCTCGCCGCGCACCCTGGTAAGCCGCTTTACCGCATCCATAGATTGAGAATGCAAGGATTTCATCTCCGCCAGGCTAGAGTTGGCTTCGGCCAGACAAGAATTGGCATCGGCCAGGTTAGAATTGGCATCGGCCAGGGCAGCTTGGGTCTGCATCAGATCAGCGTTGGCCCGTGTCAATGCCTGGTGGGTCAGCAGAAGGTCTTCGCCAGATTTTTCAGCGGCATCTTGGGAACTTTTAAGTTCCACCTTCAGACTGTCCCTTTCACCTCGGCTCTCTCCTTATCCGCCGCGAGCCTATTAGCTCTCTCCTCAGCCGACTCTAATCCCAGCCAGAACTCGGGACTCACCGGAAGCTCGAACATAATAATTATGGAGGTGCAGATAGGCTCGAGACAAACCAAGGGCCTGGCAAAGACTATCGGAGACGTGCTGCACCTTGTGAGCGTCCTCGCTTGAAAGAGGCTGAGGGCTTAAAAACCGACGCGGCGGAAAGAAGGCCATGCCGATCTCTTCAGAGACGTCCCCGTCCCAAGCTTGGCCCCGTTTGAAGGCTCCAGGGCGTACAGTGGCGGCCGGTTCAGATAAAAGAGAAGCCGAGTCAGAGGCAGCCACCTTTTTCCCCTTATCAGGAGACGGAAGAGGATCGGTAGGGACAGAGGCCCCGATAGCAGCAGAGGCTGGAGCAGACGGAGGCACTACACCGGTGTCGGCCTCCTCGGACAGAGGGGAGGAAGACATTACTCCGGGTTGAATGGCCAAAGACGGAGTAGCGGAAGGAGTAGCGGCGGTAGCCCCAATCCTGGCCCGCTTCGCCGAGGAAGGCGTCGGGACCGTAGACGCCGCAGGAGTTTTCTTCTTGGAAGGCTCGGCGGCAGACCGTTTCTTGGAAGCTTTCTCTCTCGGTTTGCCGGCCGCCGGCAAGGTATATGCAAGGTAGTCCGGATTCAGCTCCATAGCACCCTGACCTGTTACAAAGGCATCCAGAAACAAAATTAGAAGAAGCTAATTAAATAACAAAGGGCAAGTAGGAAAACAGAATTCGCATCAACAATGCCATACTAGAGGCCGCGCCGGACGACACGCCGGCCTTCTGAATATAGAAGGCCGCCCTTTTGACGCCGTGTT
The DNA here is from genome assembly GCA_025563575.1 of Acacia pycnantha. Classification (NCBI taxonomy): domain Eukaryota; kingdom Viridiplantae; phylum Streptophyta; class Magnoliopsida; order Fabales; family Fabaceae; genus Acacia; species Acacia pycnantha. The sequence continues at coordinate 763,466 of JAMWYP010000061.1, forward strand.
CGCAACGTAAGACGCCAGCCGAGCGGCATACTCCCTCTCTTCCTCAGAGAGATCTTTGGCCGAGAATTGATACGTGGAAGAGGAGAAATGATGGTGTTCGGAGGTCCAGTAAAGAGGGAAGCGCCACTCAACGCCCGGACCTTCAGCGGCTTTCAGAAACCAGGGCGCTTCCCCAGGGATTGCAACAACTTTAAAGAAAGCATTTTTGAAATGCTTGAAGGAGTCGGAGAAAGAGTTCATAAGTTTCCGGTCCGCCTCGGCACGAAGAGAAGTTAGCCCTTTCAAAGAGGGCGGTTCCTTGCCCGACCGGGGGGTGAAAGGAGAGAAAAAATGAAGGAATAGGGCGGCGGTACATGGAATGGCGGGATCCATCGTCCCGCAGAGATACGCGAACGCCGCCAGATAACCCCACCCGTTTGGATGAAGCTGAGAAGGAGCTAGATGAAGGTAGTGGAGAACGGACATTTGGAACCCGGTAAACGGAAAGCGAATACCGAGCCGGGTCATATAATCCCGATAGATCGGCTCAGACCCTGGTTCCCGAGCGGCGCAGATCGGCTCATCCTCTTCGGGAGGGGCAAGGCAACATCCTGATGACCCCGGAGACCCCACCTTCGCCACATCCGCGTCGGTCATCAGTGAGCGCATGGTTAACACTTCGCTCGTCACCCACGGATATTTGGATCGCAGGGTCGGTGAAGGACTACCGGAGTCCGCCTCCGGATCGGAAACTGAAGGACGAGGCGAAGAAGTAGACTCCATTTACCTACAACAAAAGGAAATAAAACTAAAGTCAGAACTACGCAGAATACCTGATGAAGACAGATCTGAGGAAGGAGGACCCTTGGAGTAGGACACGGGCTCAATTGACGAATTATGCCGACATGAGCCCAAGACGACCTCGGCCATACGGTCTTGCCCACTCGCAATAAGGGAGGAGCTCTCGGCAACACAATCCCAACAGGGACCGTGATAACCAGCTGGTAATGACCCCGACTCAGACGGACGATGCACTCGGTAGGCGTTTATAGGTTCGACTAGGAGAGGCTCGGATACTGCCAAACTATGAGAATCTGGCCTGCCAGGGCCAGGTTCCGACTGACTGGACCCAGGAACCACAGGCTGGGGCCTCCCAACCTGCCGTGCGCCCGACCGACCACGGAGGGCCAAAGATAGTTTCTCCTCCTCGGTTAGAGAGGTCCCTAGCAGCCAATAACTAAAAAAGGGATAACGCTCACGAAGGGCCTCATCGTCGGTAGGACCTAAAGGCTGACGTGAAGACGAACTTCCCCTATCCATCAAAAGCCCAAACCTATACAACCAACACAAGGATAAGAAGGAGGGGAAAAAACTAAGACCAAAATAAGGAATATCAGAACTTAAGAAGACAAGACCTATGGGTTCGATAACTCAACTCACCCGCACCCCACACAGAAACTCAAGTTCGAAACGCACCAACGGAGAGAAGAAAAAGGAGGAGGGAGAGTTTAAATACTGTAATGGCATAAAAAACTAAGAAGGCAAGATGGATACCTGAAGTTGCACAGCGAGAATCGACGGAGAATCCTGGGTAAATGAAAAGCCTTGACTAAATTCCTGGGATACAAGAAGGAACCAATACTCTCTGGAGACAAGAGAGCCTTGCACAGAAGAAGTTTCGCGTAGGAGTGGAATGAGCAAATGGAAAAAGTGATAAAATGAACTATAACAATAGTTTATATCGAGAGAAAGGAAGGGGGGAAATTCAAAACGAAAGAAACCCAACTGACGAGGGTAGTCATGACCTTTCACCCCTAAAGTTGAGGGGACGTGCAACGTACTGCCAGAGCATTAAATGCGCACGAAATACGGGGGCGGCGGACACGTTAATCAAGGCGCCTCCCCAATCGCAGAAAGCCAGGTGGCGCAGGTAATCATGGCAAGATCAGAATAGGCTTCCCAAGAGTCACGCCGTGGCCACAACAACGGCCTCGGGCCGTCAGATTTCGAAGTCTTGACGTCGGCATATCAATGCAGCCAAAATCGGCCCACACCGCGGTAGGGCCAGAGATTATCACCTCGGATCCTTACGTCGTCGGTCATCACCACGGCATTCTTAGGACCATAGGCTACCACCTCGGTCCCCTAAAGTTAGCATTAACCACCCCGGATCACGGGATCCAGTAGAAACACCATACATTCGGGAGGGGAACCAGAGACTAAACGTCCGGTATAAACATCGGATGAAGGCAAAGCCTCGGATGGCACGAGCCAGGATATCGAACACCCCGGCAGTCGGAAACATCACACTACCGGGCTGGGGGGCAACTGTTACGGACCTGGATAAGGCCCAAACACGATGGGGCCCAAACACAGGCAGGTATACCAGATCCGCCATATCAGCGATCCAAGGATATCTCAGCTACCCCGGAAATATAGGAGCATATCCGTAGGAGATAGGCAGTTCGGATAACAAGCCAGATATATCGCGAATGCCGCCCCAGGTACTTCCTATAAATACACGGTCAAGCAGCCTAAGGTACACACGCTCTAAACCTAGACTATTTTACATACTGCCACACTGAGCACACACCCCACCCCTCGGCTAAGAGCCTGGTTGTGTTCAGTGATCCCGTCTCCGCCTGTGTGCTTCCACATACGCACCCAGGCCGAGACCCTTGATCCAATATCAAATCACCAGCCCATACACGCGGCTGGACATCTGTGTTCTACACCAGAACACTAGTCATAAAGCCCTTCGTTGACTACAAAGAATAACGTCAAGCATTCAAACATCATGAAGGTCTCTTTATTAATGAAAAAACATCCAAATTCTAGATTTGTCCCTACCCTTCTTCATCCACCACTCTTAATGGAACCATCTTTTCAAGTGGTGCTTCAGTATAACCTTTCTTTTCTTTCCTTTATAATTCATTCACAAAAATACTTATTTATGTTCTTCTTTTCTAGAGAAAAAGTGTGAAAAATATCTAAAATGTGAAGAATAAACCATAACTGCCCCCTCTTGTTTCAATAATAGTAGAAAGGGAGGAAGAGAAACACTATTTCTCTGTCATATCAATAGAATCCACGGAGTATATTTAGTTAAAAAGATTTTGAAACTAATTTTTAAAGATGTCTAAAAAGCATCATTTTATTAAATATAAACATAGTTTTGTTTTTAATTTGAGTCTTTGAAAATTTGTATACTCGCTATGATTTTTTAAAATTCAACTTATCTAACTTTTTTTAGAAAGAAAGAAATTGTTGAGGGAATGGAATGGGTGGTGAACATAATTTTTTTACAAGAAAAAAACATATAATTTTTCTTTTTTTTAGGAGATGAATTGGTGCCCCATTGTTTAGGCCCAACACTCACGATACATTAGACAAAGAAGCTCTAAGGGTCTGTTTGGTTTGAGGGGATCGCAGGAGATGGAGGGATTTTAGCCCCTCCCCTCGTTTGGGTGATGATATTTTTTAGAAGGGGGGGGGGAATTTTTTAAGATTTTCCCCTCCCTGCCCTAAAAAATGTCACCCCCCAAATCGGACGGATTTGGAGGGATTATTAGAATAGGTGTGTTAGTGGACTAAGATACCCCTGTTCTTTTTTTCTTATTCCAAAAATACCTAAGCCCCTCAACTCTGATGGAGCGCTGGGATTCTGCGACCCTATTCGGTACGCAGCTCAACTGGTTCGGTGAGGCGAGAGAGGGCGAAGACTGACGATAATTGAAGGCGGAGATGATATTTATGTAGAGTCCGTTCGAAGTTGGTGATACTTTCCGGTGAGTAGCACTCGTCGCTAACTCTGTAATTGGACATTCAATCATTTCGCGCACACACAGATATATATATATATAGAGAGAGAGAGAGAGGTGACCGTGAAAGAACTGGAAGATTGGGAGAGTGCTCCAATTATAAATAAGCAATTCGACGCTTATCATTTCCTCTTATGTCCATTTTTCCTCAGATTACGTGACTGTCATGGAGCGCTTGTAATTTTCAAGAAGTTGAGCTCAAGGAAATGTGGAGCCGGACTACGTGACTCATCACTCCCTTTGAATTTGAATATGATTATGGATGAGGAAAGGCAACGTGGAGGCGAAGTAGCCATGGACACTTTCTTTTTTCTCATCCTACCATCTGAATTTTCTTACCGATGAGAAATTCAATTTCTCTGTTTTTCTTCTACCACCAAAGCTTAAACCGCTTGGCTTGCAACAGAATTTCTTCATCATCAATAATGGAGAAAGCTTCAGCGGGTTATCAATTATCATAGTCATAACTGAGATTTCTAATTTGGGAATTTTATTATTGTTTTTGTGGTTGCATGTATTTGTGTTCTCTATCACTCTATTTATTGCTTAAAACCTTAGACATCATCATTCCGAAGTGACGGTGAATCTGGAGGTTCCTGGTTTTTTTTTGCGCTGCGCTGCTCCTCACTCTCGTGCTCTGTTTCCGTTCCCTTCGGCTGCTCAAAATTCCATTCCGAAGTGACGCTCCCTCCCTGCGTTCCCAATTCCCCCTTTTCAATTATCATTTTTCCTTTTTTTGTTTTCCAGTACAGTGCAATATATCCGGCCGACACCCCTCTTTTTGCTTTTAGGTCTTCTTTTTCATTCAATTTGTGGGCCCCATTCAAAGCTCTGCACCTCATTCATTACGAAAAGCAAAGAAACTTTATATAATAATAATAATAATAACCTAAACCTTTTTCTTTTTTTTATCTACCTTATATCATTATAATTTATTTATTCTTATATATAAAACTAAATATTTCTATTTAATAAAAATTTAGATATTTACAATTAAATCCCCTAAATAATGTGCCAAATTGATATCTCTTAAAATCTCAATAAAATCTTTTCAATTTAGTATTGATGCATTCCTAAATATATCAAAATATGTCTCAAATCTATTAAAAATAGGAAGTCATCATCAAGCATTCAAACATGATGAAGGTCTTTATTAATGAAAAACATTCAAAATGGGTGATTCAAGAGTGCTTTAAAAGATGGTTCCATTAAGTTTCCAAAATGGGTATAACCTTTCTTTTCTTTCATTTATAATTCATTCACATTATGTTCTTCTTTTCTAAAGAAAAAGTGTGAAAAATATCTAAAACGTGAAGAATCAACAAGAATTGCCTCTCTTATTTCAATTTCATTGGTCGAAAATACCGCCAGTGAAATATTGGAACAAGAATAATAGTGGAAAGGGAGGAAGAGAAAACATTCTTTCTCTGCCTTATCAATAGAATCCATGAAATATATTTAGTTAATTTTTTTTTCAACCTTTTGAAATCTGCCATTGAAACGTGAAGAAAACTAATTTTTAAACATGTCTAAAAAGCATCATTTTATTAAATATAAACATAGTTTTGTTTTTAATATGAGTCTTTGAGAATTGTTATACTCGCTATGAGCTTTCTAAATTCAACTTATCTAATTTTTAAAAAAAGTAGAAAGAAATAAAGAAATTGTCGAGGAATTGGCTGAGAAACATAATTATTTTTATAGGAAAAAAAAAATATAATTTTACTTCTTTTTAGGAGATGAATTGGTGCCCATTGTTTTGGCCGAACACTCACGATACGCTAGACAAACAAACTAGTCACTCTTAATGAAGATCGTGAAAATGAGTTTTGACTCACAAAAAACTTATCAACAAATATTGAACATTGAGCACAAAACATAATCACCATAACTGGAATGAGCATAGGAGAACAAGAAATATAAACCAAAACATGTCTTTCTCTAATGTTAAAAAGACAAAACACCAGGTTCTTTGTTTATGAAAAACAAACTCTCAACATAAGATCCAACATAAGTAGTACAATATGCTGGATGTACTAAAGGCTCCACCAATTCCTTAATTGGATCAACCAAAACTATAGCTCTGGTGACAAGGTCCATGACTACTTTTCCACTTCTAGTTAGAGATAATATGTCTGATATGCCCCCATAATGACTATGATCAAATTTGAATAATTCTGTCCATGACTCGGCAATGCCATATTCTTTCATCACCCAAATGTTGAAAAACAATTGTTGGTTTGCATAACGATGATTCATTATAGCAAGCGAATGGCCGCCTTCCACAACAAGTAATATTGAATGAATCCATTCACTCTCACCTGGCTGTCGTGGTAATGTTAATTCTTGAAATGTTTCTTCAGTCACATCAAATGATAAAATAAATGTGTCATCTAAACCATCACTTCTTCGACGGCTAACAACCCAATGTACTGCTCCATTCACAAACGACGTGCGTAACCGATTGTAACTACGAAGAAAAAACTGAGGAACTCGAACTGTAATACTTCTCCAAGAACGAGAAACAAGAGAGTACACCTCGACGTGAGGTGTATCTTGGGTTCTCCAATGATTCATGAGTCTAACGACCTTATAATCGTTGTTCCTGGAATCAAAACCAAATCCACAACATACAGAATATTCGAGACGCTCGCGTTCTTTGCAGGTCTTTATTGGTTTGGGAAGCACCAAATATTTTCGAAGCAAGGGATTCCAGATAAGGATAGTTTCATAATCTAATGGTGAATAGCAGTCAGCCAAACATACAAGCCCATTGCACGTGCTAACAAACACTGCCCAACGATTCTGTTGAAATAGATGACTGAATGGTAATCTCTCAAGAAAGGAATGATTAGTTTGCTTATTAACCGAGTACAATGAGTAAAAATACTCGGTATGCATAAGGAGATTATACTCGGTATGCATAAGGAGATGACGACGCTGCCCTCTGAATTCATGAAAATATAAATGAAAAAAGAGGAAGTTGTTGCCATTGGAAGCTTGAATTGTACAGTTGAGATGATCATATATGAAGGTTTGATCTGTGATGAGGGAATTCCAAGCTTTGCAAACAGAGGTGAATTTCACAAGAGACTTACCGGGAAGTCTGTAGAGAATTTCCAACACAATTTCTGAGGGTAAATGATCAGACATTTTGCTTTGGCTTACAAATTTGAACTCTATCCCAGGTTTATCCTTGATGACTTTTCTCTTCAAAGTAAAAGAAACAGAGGAATAGTTATTTATAGAACAAGAATTAATGACCGTAATGGGAACTATTTTCGAAACCCAACTCCTAATTTAATCAATAATCTCAAAATATATGGATAGAAAAAATCACCAGGTGTATAATATTATCGATATGAAAAGATACGATATTTTCAATTATATTATTTAAATAATCTAATTGGGTTGAAAAAGTTTAATGAATAATGAATTAACAGAAGATAATGAAAAATAGTACGAAATAAGATATACTTTTTTTAACCGGTAGAAAAAAATTATACTTTTAAATGTTTAAAGGATATGAAAAGATATTAAAGTATTTAAAATAATCTAATTTTGAATACAGTTTGAAAATGCCTTTGTTATATATCTTAATCATGGCGGTTATTGTTATTGTTTGCCCAAAAGTTTTGTTTTTTTGTTGATGAGCAGATTATGCTGGATTGGCCCTAGTTAAGGAACCATATCACCGCGATCTGATCTGTATAAAAAATTAAATGAATATTATGATGACTCGATAAATGACAAACAGCATGTTTATGACTTTATGTTTGTGTGCACCAATAGATTTCATCGGGTTCTACACGAGGCTTTATCATCCTAATACATATAACTTTATCCACTTTTCAGGCTTCCCCACCAAAGAAAAGATGGGAAAGGAGGTGAAAGGGAAAAATATGCCAAGAAACCCTAATTTCAGGATAAAAACAAACAAACTTGATAATTAAGTATTTAAAAGTAGGGAAAATTAAAATAAAGGACCAAGAGAAAATAGTATTTATTATAAAGGACCATAAAAATTGTAATTATTTAGAAGGAACAAACATCATAATATAAATTTAAAATTACTAAATTGCTCCTAATCAATTCTCATGTATTATCTCTTGTATTCAAAATTAACAAAATAACTAAAATTAAAACTAAAACTACCCATCATGATATAATTATATCTTTTTTTCCCCAATATATTATTTAATTAACAATTGTTAAATTAATATTTTTCTTAATTTTTATTTTCAACAATTTATATCATCAAGTTACCTGATTTATATTATCAACATCGATGTCAATTAAGTTCTTTATAAAAATAAAAAATAATCTTAGTTCATATTTTCAGGATATAATAGGTGAATTAGACTTTTTTATTTTATTAACATTACATGAATTTGTTAACCCACATAAATTTCGTCTAAAACAAAAATAAGTCATACAAACTTTCTTGGTTTCACATATATGATAAATTATAAAAGACCTTGACTTTTATTAAAACTATATAATTGCATTTTTAATTAAAATTTTTGTTAATCTTAAAAAATATAATTTTTAAAACTTGAAGAATGCGTAATTTTTTTTTTCATAGATATATATTCAAGTGTTGAAAATTGAGAAAACCATTGTTTAATTTAATGAAACTTAGTGTTCTGGTGTAGAACTCTGATGTCCGGCCTATTGAAGGTCCGGTGATTTGATATAGGATCTGTGTGCCCTTCCTGTATGCTTCTGGGACAAGCATTCATGAGAGGGTATGATCACGGTACACAAGCAGGCGTTTCGCCTAAGGGGTCTTTGTGTGTGCCATGTGTTGAATGTAGATAAGTCGGGGCTTAGAATGAATGTACACAGCGCCCGTCTCCTTCCTCTCGTATATATAGAGTATACCGGTTAGTTAGTCCCTTGGCCGCCACACCGTACGTGTCTGTGCGTGTCAGGGATCGTGTGCGCATGTCCGGGATCGTGGGTGCATGTCCGAGGATCGTGGGTGCATGTCCAAGGTCATGGCTGGGTCCCACGGATAGTGGGTTGCCCCTGTACTAGCCGGTGAGATAATGGGCCTAGACTAGGTCCGTAACAGCTTGCCCCAAGCTCGGTTGCTCGGGTCTTTGAGCGTAGAGTTTAGATGTTCGCTTGATCGAAGAACGAAAGTCCGAGTCTTTGTTGAAGTCCGAGTCTTTGTTGATCGCGAAGTAACATGATATCCTTGCCCCCAGTAGGGTTGTCCAGTCTCTCGGTCAACCAGGTGGACATGTTCTTGGATCCTCTAGTTGTATCGAGCTGCCCCCGTCTTACTTTGATAAGGTGTCTATCGAATTTCAAACAACCTCGGAACTACAAGTCTTCTGGTTGAATTGCCCCCAGACATGTGGTACGGGTTATGTTTGTTTAAATTTTGTTGTTCTTCGACCATCCGGGGTCCGGGCTCGCCTCTTGCACGGTCGAAAACTCCAAATGTGGGTCCTTTCTCAGAGGCTGATTAGCCTAACCGGTGAGCCGGGATACTTGACTGTGAACCCTGCCCCTTGTGCCCGGGCGCTTTCTGCTGTCGTTTCCTCTTCTATGTTATCATTTGCCTATGCCAGCTGCGTCCCTCGACTGTCGTGAAGCCGAATTGAGGGTGCTTGGCCTATACGGCCCTTGGCGTAATTAATGCCGACAGACGCGCATTAAATGAAAAGGTCACGTCATCCTTGCTAACGAATGGAAAAGGCGCTTTTGCCCCGTCGATTGGGTTTGAAAGGTTTATACCCGCCAAGCCTCCTTCATTGCCATTTTACCCAAGTTGTTTTGAAGAACTTCTCTCCCGACGATTCTCGCTTTCCGGAGGATAATCATCTCGTGAACCATCTTCATTCCACAACTTTCATTGATCATCTCCATATTTTAGGTAGGTATTCTTGTTTCCTTGCCTCTTTCTTTTGTTCTGCTCTGATCTGCCGTTTCCCTATAAGACTGCGTCTGTATTTAGTTGAAGTTCTGGGTAGATTCCCTTGTTGAGTGGATTTTCGCGTAGTCTCGTTTTCGTTCCTTCATTTGTGCAAAACTCCCCTGTTTTTGAGTGAGCCGTTTCCTTTTCGTTAATACCTTTAAGAGAGTGGATCCCAATGTCGAAGGACATAAAGGATATGACCCCAGAAGAACCGGCGGAACTACGCCAAGCATCAAGGGAAAAAGCCGTTGGTGGCTTTGGGCGATGAATCTTCTCGTCCAACGTCGCAAACCGTTGCTTTAACCGATCACCGTGGAGGCAAGGGAAAAACTTCGGTGGTGGGCGGCGAAAATCCGAGACGATGCATCATCGGTTGGGGAAGTCCGAATGTTTCCTTCCCGCTTCTTCCCAATCCAAGGGTGTTTAACCCGAGCTTCGGCGTGTCCGCTTCTCAGGGCCTTCCGAATAGCAGTCTAACAAAGTGGCCAGCTCGGGTCCTAGGGCCGAGGTTGATTCCTACATCGGTCCTTGCTACGTTGCTTGTATGAGTGCTCACGACTTATTTCTTGTGGGGATTCCTCCACAGTCGACTTAATTTTGGGCTCCTGCCGACATAATTTGGTCCCGGCTCCTCAAGCTTCATCGCCGAGTCTGTTGACTTGGATTTTAATCTTACCACAACCGTAGAATCCCGCCTTCAATTATTGACATCGGGTATGTTAGGAAGATTCGATCTTGCTTATATTTTTATTTGTGTTAGGTATAATGGCGTCGTCTTCTTCTTCCCACGCGGTGAGTCGAGTGCTGGAAATGCAAACCGCGCTAACCCCCCACAGGACTTAATTGAACAATTCCCTTGGGTTACCCGAGAAGTGTTATCCTATCGGCCGAAGTGACCATGGAAGACTTGGAAGGTCTTCCAGTTCAAGATACTAACACCTACTCTCTTTGTCTCCCTGAAGAGGAAGAGCCTGTGTGCTCAGTGAGGGAGGGGAGCCACAACTCCTTTTTCTTTTTCTATGCTGACTACATTACCAGGCTTGGGATTCGATTTCCCTTTTCTGAATTTCAAATGGCCACCCTCCAATTTCTTAGTGTGGCTCCCTCGCAATTACACCCCAATGGATGGGGTTACCTGATTGCCTTTGAGTGGTTTTGCCTGAGCCTTGGACTGCCTTGCACCACTTCTATGTTCTTCTACTTCTTCAGCCCCCACACCTCTCGCTCTGGGAAAGAACCGCCGAGCTCAAGGGCTGGACATCCATTCGGGAATAGCCAATCGGCGCTTGTTTACCCAGTCTCGAGACTCTTCCAAACGCTTCAAGGGCAACTTTTTCAAAGTCGTCGCTAAAGCCGGTACAACTCCTTGGTTCCTCAAAGGGCCGGACTGCAAAGGTCGATCGGGAGTTTAATTTGTATTGGTGTCAAGATCACCACAATGTGTCCCCTAGCGCCTATAAGGTGGAGCGGTCCAATCTGCTGAAGCCTGAAAGGAAAGTCATCGATGCCATAATAGACCACGTTAGAGCGAACGGTACTGTTGGGGCCGGCTCCTTGGTAGCCCAATATCGGGCCGAGGCTCAGCGTCGAGATGAGATGGTGTCAGGGCGAGTATGATATTTCATTATTTAAACATCGGCGTTGTTCCGCGTCTTAGTACAGTATTTATCGTCTTTGCCTTCCTAGTGGCTAACATAGTGTATGTGTTTCGTGCAGGTCTCAAGATGAAAGAGCCGCAATATCTTTCTGGGATCCCCGAGCCCACAGCCAAGGGGAGAAAGAGGTCGGCCAAGGACGCGGGCAAGTCGAAGGTCGGAGAGTCTTCGAAGCAGGCCGAGCCAAAGAAGCTTAAGGTCGTGGAGTCGTCCAAGCCCGCAACCGAAGCCAGCCCTGTCTGTCCTATCCGAGCCTCCCCTACCCCGAAATCGCCGCCTCCTAAGTCGACCGACGTCGAGCCCCTCTCCTTGCCTGATACCCCGGTTCCCCCTCGTCCTTCCACCGTCATTCCCCGTTCACATTTGTGGAGTAAGGGCATTACCGAAGAACTCGATGTCGCACTCCGCCTCCTACTCGTTATCAAGAGCCGTACTTTGCGGGAAGTAGACGTACGAGATGTCCGGGCATTGGGAAATGCTTTCTGAAAGGTGCTGGTTTGACCCAATCTTTTCTCACCCTCAACCACAAGTATGCGGAGGCTGCCGCGGAGTGAAGCGTGCCGGCAGATCGCGATGAAGCTCGAAACAATGGCAAATCGCTTGAACGAGTTCCGGGCTCGTGAGGTTGGTGGAGAAAGTGGAGTTTCAACTAAAAGAGACCGAGGGCTCTTGGCGGACTCCAATGTAATAATTGAAGGCTTTAAGGCGGCTCAAGCTAGAAGCGAAGAGCAGTTGAAAGCCATGACAGCAGAGCCGAAGTGGACAGGATCAAAGCCGAGGGGGAGGCGTCCTCAACATATCTGTCCGCGGAGATAACCCGGCTGCAGGAGTTGCTACTGGGTTCAGTGGTGGAGGCGTTTGAGAATTCTCTTGCCCAGATCCGGGCTTTGAACCCGGGGATCGAGCTCAACACTACAGGGCATCATTTCCGGTCTTATGTGACTGACGGCGATTGTCCCCTATGTGGAACCTCCTGCCGGCTCCGAGACCGGATAGATGGCGATGCGGCCGTCTTTGGAGGCCGAGGGGTGAGGAAGTCTCGACCGCCCCCAAGCACATGGATTGATTTCTCTATTTTTTTCTTTGTAATTTGTATAATCTGCCTTGGTTGTGTTACCGCAATGACTTTATCAGCAGTTGGCCAATATGGCCATTTTTGGCTACGATTAACAATAGATGGTAATTTAGCAACCATAATGCATCGTATTAAAATATAACTTTACCGATTATCGCGGTCGACCGGCCAAGGTCTTATGAAAGTAGGCGAATCTGCGAACGCGCTTTTGGTCATAAGACCATGATGTTTTAAAGTGCTAGTGTTTGCCTTTGTTTTATAAAAGGGTCGGCATGACATTTTCTATTGATACCCCGGAGTAAATTAGCGTGTCTGGGCTGCGATAGCTATCCAGACCTGTTTTCTTCAGCTGAAAAGCTAATAACAATTGAATCTTGAAAAAGACAATGTTTGGAATTCAACAGATACCCTCGAACGAGAGTTTCATTCATATTCGACAAAGCAATTGTTACGAAGGGAAAAGCCAGCAGCCAACGTTGAACAAAGAACATAATGGAAAACGATGCTTTAAGAAAAACAAAAGATAAGCCTAAGCGAAATATGCCTTTAACTTGTCCGCATTCCATGTTCGCTTGATAGGGGTTCCATCCAAATTTTCCGAATGTAAGCTCCTCTCTCAAGAGTTTCCGAACGCGATAAGGTCCGTCCCAATTAGCCGCAAGCTTGCCGTCTTTGGAGTTCTTGTTCCCAATGTCGGCCCTTCTAAGTACCAAGCAACCGGGCTGGAATGTCCTTGGTCTAACCTCCTTGTTATAACGAGCCGCGATCAGCTGATTCATTGCAATATCCCGACAATGGGAGGTGACCCGGGCCTCATCGGCCAGATCCAACTCGATCGCTAACGCCTCACTATTGGCTATTTCGCCTTGTGATAAAATGTTCTTCCTGCGCCAAGACATCATCCCTATTTCCACGGGAATCATAGACTCACAACCGTAGGCCGTCTATAAGGAGTTTCTTGGGTGGATGTCCGGCAGTTGTTCGATTTCCCCAAAGAACAAAAGGTAGTTGATCAGCCCAAGAGGTGTCGCCTCCGGCATACGTTTCTTCAAACCATCAAGGATGACCTTATTGGCGGCTTGACTTGCCGTTGGACTGCTGGTGTTCCACGGAAGCAAAGTGATGCTGTATTCGTATTCATAAATCAAATCACGAAATCCGACTCCGGTGAACTGAGTTCCGTTGTCTGTTATTATCTCGGCTGGTGCTCCGAACCGCGTAATTATATTAACTTCAACAAATCGCTGCACACGAGCCGAGGAGATCGTTGTGAGAGGTTCGGCCTCAATCCACTTGGTGAAGTAGTCATCGCCACGATTAGCCACCGTAATTGCCCGGGTGCTGTCTTGAATGGCCCCAAAATGTCCATGCCCCATTTGTAAAATGGCCAGGGGACCGTGATGGAATGCAGCTCACTGGGGCGCCCAAATAACTCGGCATGTTTCGACAACTATCACATTGTCTTACAAGGGTCTTTGAATCCGCCTCCAACGTCGGCCGCAATAGCTTTGCTCGAAGGGTTTTTCGCGAGCGCCTTAGCCCCATATGCTGACCATTGGCCCCTCCATGAATCTCGGCCAGGACATACCCCGCTTCATTTGGGTTCAAACACCTTAGCATGGGAGAATGTAATCCTTTTCGGTATAGTTGATCCTCCACCATTGTGTACTTAGCGCGTCTCGAACCAACATTTTTGCTTCCATTGCATCGTCGGGATGAGTCCACGTTCAAGGTAGTCTTCTATCGGCTTTTTCGGTCGATTCGACCGAAATAGCCATCATGCATACCGGATCTTCGAGATTTTTTTGGACAACCGTGCGGTGACAACCCACCGCTTAGTGCTTGCCAATTTTGATAAAATGTCGGCTCTTGCGTTTTCTCCTCGGGGAATGTGGGTAACAGTTGCTTCCTCGAAGCCTGACATTAAGTCCTTAGCCTTTAGGAGATACTTGGCCATTAGTGGGCCTTTAGCCTGATACGTACCCTCGATCTGAGCCGCCACAAGCTGGGAGTCGGTGAAAACCTTAACTCTTGTGGCCTCATTTTCCTTGGCTTGAAGAAGCCCGGCTATCAAGGCCTCGTATTCTGCTTGATTGTTCGAAGTTGGGAAGTTGAGATGCAACGAATGCTCAATTGTAACCCCCTATGGACTCTCAATAATGACTCCGGCTCCACTTCCTTTCGTGTTCGACGATCCGTCGACATACACCTTCCATTCGCCTGCCAGTGTCTCATCGGTCCTAGTAGCGGGTGAGCTCTCGATGAAGTCGGCCAACGCCCGTGACTTGATTGCATGGCGAGCTTCGTAGGTGATGTCGAACTCGGAGAGTTCTATCGCCCAATTAGTCATCCTCCCCGCTAGGTCCGGCTTATGTAAGACTTGTCGAATTGGCCAGCTTGTTCTAACAACAATATGGTGACCCTGGAAATAAGGTCTTAACCGACGGGCCGCAATAAGCAGAGCGAATGCCACTTTTTCTAGCTTTTGGTATCGGATATCGGCATTCTCGGGGTTCGCCGACAAAATAAACAGAATTTGTCCGTGTTCCGCCTCTCTTACTAAGGCGCGCGACGGCTTCCTCGCCGATCGACAAGTAAAGGAAAAGACTCTCGCCGAGTTGAGGTTTTGAGAGGACTGGAGGATTGGCCGGACATTGCTTTATGTCTTCAAATGCGTCATCGCACTTTGAATTCCATTCCACCGATGCCTCCTTCTTTAAGAGCTTGAACATGGGTAAAGCCTTCTCCGCCGATTTTGGCAAAAACACGGTTAGGGCGGCCAATCTTAGGTTAAGCTGTTGGACTTCTTTTTATTACTCGGAGCCTTCATCTCCATCACCGCCCTACATTTGTCCGGTTGGCCTCAATGGCCCGGTTAGTCGGCATGAAACCCGGGAACTTTCAATGGGACGCCAAAGGCACACTTGGCGGGTTGATCGGATTACGTAGGTTCCGAGTTTGGCAAATGTCTGCTCCAGTCTTGTATATGACGTTCTTGGTCCAAGGTTTTGACGATCATGTCATCTATATACACTTCCACATTGCGACCGATCTCGTCCGCAAAGACCTTATTCATCATCCTTTGATATGTAGCTCCCGCATTCTTCAATCCGAAAGGCATGACATTGTAGCAATAGTTAGCTCTTTCGAATGAAGGCTGTTTTTTCCGATCCTCTGGGTACATCGCTATCCGATTATATCCGGAGTATGCGTCCATAAAGGATAGGAGCTGGAATCCTGAGGCGTTGTCTACCAGTTGGTCGATGTTTGGCATTGGGTAGGAGTCCTTCGGGCATACCTTGTTCAAGTTCTTGTAATCTGTACAAACTCTCCACTTCCCGTTTGGCTTTTTTACCATCACCACATTTGATAACCAGGTTGTATACTGTATTTCCCGAATAAATCCGGCTTCAAGCAATTCTTGGATGTGAATTTCCAACGCTTTCCTTTTTTCTGGTCCGTGGTTCCTCTTTCTGCGACACCGGGATTGAGCCGGATAGACTTCTAGCTTGTGACAACAAAATTTTGGGTCTATTCAGTGCACGAGATGAATCCCGTGCGAAGACATCCTGTTTTCCTTCGAAGTCCTCCAAACTACTTCTAAGTTCGGGAGACAGGTGTTTGCCAATCTTAGTGGTCTGGAGAGGGTCTCCGATCACCGGATCTTCCAGTCTCCCGCCGGTTACGGGCGAACCTCATCGTCTCGGATGTCCAATTCCACGATTAACTTCGTCGTCTGGAGAATCCCGGTCCGAACGGTCCGGATAGTTGCTTCTTTGGGGCTGAGATGAAGATCCGCCCTCCCCACTCGACGGTCTCAAAATAGCATTGTCGAGACTCTTTTTGATCCCCCGTTACCGTGACCACGGTTCCTTGGTTGCCTATCACCTTGAGCTTTTGATGCTTTGTAGATACCAGCATGTCCCACTTATGAATGGTTGGCCTTCCCAATATTATGTTATAAGGTGAAACGAACTCGGCCACTATGAACCGCACTCTTTCGGACTTAAAGGCGTCTTTGACTCCAAGGGTGAACCTGAGGTCGATAAACCCCTTCGGACGCGATTGTTCTCCATTAAACCCGATGAGGGTTGTCTTGCAAGGCTTTAAGTCGTCCCGGTCCAAGCTCATTCTTTTGAACGCCTCCCAGCTTAGTATGTCGGCCGAGCTACCGGCATCCACAAATATCCGCTTGACTCGGCAGTTGACGACTGTTCGGTTATCACTAGCCCATCTTGATGGCCGGGGACAACGTCCTTGAGGTCGTCTCTTGTGAAAAACAAAGGCGGTCGTGCTACCTCAGTGTGATGTTCCTTGAATTTTGGTCGGTCTCGACGGATAGGACTTCTCGAAGGTATTTCCTTCGCGGCTCATAGTATCTCCGCCTCCGCCCATTGCTCCGTGATTACGTTACGGTCGAATTCAGCTTACGGAAATTCGTCATCGACTTCGGGAGCCATTCGTTTATCTTCCTGCTTTTGAACTTTCGGGGGAGTCTGCTGCGGTTCTTGGTCTTTCGTTTCCCACCTTTTCCTTGATGCTCTATGACATCCGTTGAAGTTTACCTTCCCGAACAAATCGTTCGATTGCATCCGGAGCTCGTAACATTCATCGGTTGTATGACCTCGACCATCATGGAACGAGCAATATTTAGACCGGTCTATCCGGATCTTCGGTAGGACAGACGAGGCCGATCGACCTTCTTCATCTCGGTTGTTGACACCTCCTTCCATACTTGAGATCGAGGCACCGTCAGGGCCGAATATTTCTCGTACTTGCTCCGCTGATCAAACTTGCCACCTCGGCTCTTGTTTTCATTCCCCTTCTCCGGGATCCCTATTCTGTTGTCGGAGAAGTCTCGACCCCAGGGGAGGTTTTATCTTGGTCCCGCCTCGAATTGGGATTGTTTGCCATTCGCATCTGCTCGACATCCAAGTACTTCTTTGAACGGGATATGAAGTCGTTGAGATTCTTTGCCCGCTCCTTTAAAAAAGATTTTGCCAGGCGGGACTCTTTATCGAGGCCGTCCACCAATAAGTGAACGTGTACGTCTTCGTTAAGTCCGCGCACTGCAGACCGCATGATTGAAGCGGTCAAGGTAACTTTGGAGCAGCTCTCCGGCGGTTGTCTGATTTTGGAGAGAGAATACTGGGATTTTGGTTGCCGTTTGCTAGTCGCGAAGTGCAACTCAAAGGCCTCGGCCAGGTCTTCAAAGTTGTGGATCGACCCAAAAGGAAGAGTGTGAAGCCATTTCAACGCCGGCCCCTTTAACGTCGCGGCGAAGATCCGCGGCACGATTGGTTCCTTGAGACCTCTAACCGACATGTGAACGTCAAAGTCTTCTAAATGAGTCGTCGGGTCTTGTGTGCCATCATACTCTGTCAACTCGCCCAAATTCAGCTTCTCAGGGAATCGGGCGTTCTTGGAAAGGGTGTGGGTCCGTCTTTTCTCCCGCTCTTCCGCTCGGCGATAGTGAAGGGTATGGCGCTTGTCTATGTTGTCCACCCGTCTCATTATCGCAAGCATCCCGGCTTGAAGAGATCGAAAGTCCGGCTCGGCATGTGGGATGTCCGGCCTCCTCGCAGTGGAATTACGTGGTCCACGGTCTTGGTTTCGTGGAGCCGAGGACTCCGTGTCGGACGGAGTTGTCCTCTTGATGTCGTTCATTGTTGGGAATCAATGGTTCTTACGCCGAGAAAGCCGATCTTCTCCTTCCGATGGTCTCCATCGTCTTGGTTAATCGGCTGCTCATTACGGGGTGGTTGACGCGGTGGTTGACGGTTGTCCCCGCTTGATCCGCCTCCGATTGTCTTTGGCACGAAGCACGAGTGCTTATCCTCATGGTCACGGGAATAGAAATTTATTGATCCCCACGGTCGGCGCCATTGTTCTGGTGTAGAACTCTGATGTCCGGCCTATTGAAGGTCCGGTGATTTGATATAGGATCTGTGTGCCCTTCTGTATGCTTATGGGACAAGCGTTCGGGAGAGGGTATGATCACGGTACACAAGCGGGCGTTTCGCCTAAGGGGTCTTTGTGTGTGCCGTGTGATTGAATGTAGATAAGTCGGGGCTTAGAATGAATGTACACGGCGCCGTCTCCTTCCTCGTATATATAGAGTATACGGTTAGTTAGTCCCTTGGCTGCCACACCGTACGTGTCCTGTGCGTGTCCGGGATCGTGTGCGAATGTCCAGGATCGTGGGTGCATGTCCAGGATCGTGGGTGCATGTCCAAGGTCATGGTTGGGTCCCACGGATAGTGGGTTGCCCCCTGTACTAGCCAGTGAGATAATGGGCCTAGACTAGGTCCGTAACACTTAGAATTTTGTATTAGTTTTAAAAATAGAATGGGGAAGAGAATGTAATATAAGAGGCCATGCATAAGATTTTGTTAGGGGACGTAAGTTGTCCAATGATTTTTAATATTTTACATGGAGCATAAAATACCAATGTAAGTAAAATAGTTGTGAGTTAATGATTAATCTTAATTAAGAAAATTCTCAACAATTAGTAAGGAATTAATTAAATAATTAATGGCTAATTGTTTAAGCATGAGAAAATGAGATATTCAAAGTTAATTATCTAAAACCCCTAATTGAAGATTAGTGACCAATAAAGGGTCAAGATTAGCAAGAGAATAATTGTTAATCAATTGGAGATGAATAAGAAAAATATAAGATGAATTGTATATGATTCCTAAAGCCTAATTAACCATAAGTTAATCCTTGTTAAATGGAGAGAACCAAAGGGATAATTAACTATGGACCAATAGGAGGATTTCTAGCTAGATAATATATGATAATGAAAAACTAAATTGAAGAGCCAAAGGGAAAGTACACACAGTTTTGCAAACTTGTGAAAGAAGTGAAGATTTGATTAATAATTAACATATTGCAAATGAATAAAGCATGGTTGAAAAGTCAACAATGGAGGGAGGGAATCAAAGTGATTGTTGTATGTCAGTATAAACCGAAATCATTTCAAATCATCAGAGTAGAGCACCGTAGCGATTGAGTAACTGATATATATTCAAAATACCACTGTAGTATATCAAAATATAGTATTTATGATAAATAGAAATTTTAGGGTATTACAATATTGGAATGGGATCCTCTCACTGGCCTCTTTTCTCATAATCTCTCCTCATCCAATCTAGACCATTGATATCTCTCCTCATCTAATCTAGACCATTAATTTGAATTAATATTGACTATCCCATCCTAAAGTACTTTTTTAATATCAGTCATTATCCTGAAATATTTTTTCAAGATTCTAAAATTATTTTAGGATCTTTAAAAAAATTTCAGAGTACTGACTGATACTAAAAAAAATACTTCAAGACACTGACTGGTACTAAAGATATTTTAGGATGAGATAATACTGACGAGTACTGCAAAAATACTTCATGATCTTGAAAAACATTTCCGAATACTGACTGGTACTAAAAAAAATACTTCAGGATATTAACTGGTATTAAAAAGAGACTTCAGGATACTGACCAAAAAAATATTTTAAGATATTGACTAGTACTAAAAAAATATTGCATGATCTTTAAAAAAATATTTCAGGATACTGATTGGTATTTAAAAAAATACTTTAGGTGATGTGGCTTTTTTTGAGTAGTTAGATATTAAATGGATGACCAAGATTTAAAGCCAATGAGAGATAAGGAGAAAAAGTGGTTTATGAGAGAATCCGAACCCGCACTAATCTATGTCTCTTGAGCCATTGGCTTCACTAATTTATTAACGAGTCTAATTTTTAGTACCTTAGTCATACATTGTTTACAAAAGTCAGTCGCAATTTCATCCATATTATCTTAAAACAATGTTTTAAATAATTATTTTGTTTGATATTTAATTTGTGAGAGGGGTATCTGTACTAACTTCCCTCCCCACTGAATGTATCTATCATTGGGTTAACTTTCAATGGTTGAGATTTAATGTTGTGTAAATAATATTGTTATAATATTAAATATAATAAAAATCTACCATGGTAAAATATTCACATCAAATTTTAACAATATAATTTTATTTATTTAATTTTTATTATTTAATATTATATTAATATTTTTATAGAATAAATCTCAACCTAGTGAAACTTGATTCAGTGGACACATTCGGTGGAAAGGAAGTGGAGAGTGGTAGTCCTCACCCAATTTGATGAAGTATATATTCATTAGATAAATGAATTATAAATATATAAAATATCTATTTATTTAATACTATTTTAGAAAATTGTTGTAGTAATTTATTAACTAGATTTATTTATGAATAAATTTATCTAATTAAGATTAAAATAAAAAAATTAATTATTACACAATAAAAAATTGAAAAAACAGAAAAAAAATATTATATTAGTTATCTAATATTATAATAACTCTATATAGTTGTATATGAAAAAAAATTAAATTTAAAACCAATTTTTATTTTAACCTTTTTATTTATGTATCCATATTAATTTAAAAGGAGGCGAGTATAACACAAGAAATAATTGAAGAGATAAGCCGGGTATTATTGAAAATTACTGGGCTGTTGAGGGCATTTTAAAGAAATAAGGTCTAGCATTCAAACATGATGAAGGTCTTTATTAATGAAAAACATCCGAATTCTATTTCTTCACCCACCACTCTCGAATGACCCATTTTGGGATCTTTGGTGCTTCGGTATAACCTTTCTTTTCTTTCATTTATAATTCATTCACAAAAAATACTTATTTATGTTCTTCTTTTCTAAAGAAAAAGTGTGAAAAATATCTAAAACGTGAAGAATAAACAATAACTACCCCCTCTTGTTTCAATTTCATTGGTCGAAAATACTGCCAGTGAAATTGGAACAAGAATAATATATAGTGGAAAGGGGGGAAGATAAAACATTCTTTCTCAGCCTTATGAATAGAATCCATGAAATATATTTAGTTAAAAAGTGTTTTCAACCTTTTGAAATCTGCCATAAAACGTGAAGATTTTGAAACTAATTCTTAAACATGTCTAAAAAGCATCATTTTATTAAATATAAACATTGTTTTTAATTTGAGTCTTTGAGAATGGTTATACTCGCTATGAGCTTTCAAAATTCAACTTATCTAATTCTTAAAAAATAATAAATAAATAAATTGTGGACGGATTGGTAAATATAAATATATATATATATATATAAATTTACAAGAAACAAAATATAATTTCACTTTTTTTTAGGAGATGAATTGGTGCCCATTATTTTGGCCCAACACTCACGATGCTCTAGACAAACAAACTGGTTGGGTGAAGAAAATGAGTTTTGCCTCACGTAAAACTTATCAACAGATATTGAACATTGAGCACAAAACATAATCACCATAACTGGTAGAGAAAATGAGCTCAGGAAAACAAGAAAATATAAACCAAAACATGTCTTCCAATAATGTTAAAAATAAAAAACACCACCACGCTTTTTGTTCATGAGAAACAAACTCTCAACATAAGATCCAACAGAAGTAGTAGTGCAACATGCTGCTATAGGCTCCACCAATTCCTTAATTGGATCAACTAAAACTATAGCTCCATCAACAAGCTTCATGACCACTTTTCCACTTCTAGTCAGAGCTAATATGTCTGATATGCCCCCATAATAACTATGATCAAATTCGAACAATTCTGTCCATGACTCGGCGATGCCATATTCTTTCATCACCCAAATGTTGTACACCAATTGTTGGTGTTGGTTTACGTAACGACGATTCACTATAGCAAGCGAATGGCCGCCTTCCACAACAAGTAATCTTGAATGAATCCATTTACTCTCACCTGACTGTTGTGGTAATGTTAATTCTCGAAATGTTTCTTCAGTCACATCAAATGATAAAATAAATGTGTCATCAGAACCACCCCTTCTTCTACGGCCAGCAACCCAATGTACTGCTCCATTCACAAACGATGTGCGTAACCCGTTGTAATCACCAAGACGAAACTGAGGAACTCTAACCGTAATACTTCTCCAAGAACAAGAAACAAGAGAGTACACCTCGACGTGAGGAGTATGTTGGGTTCTCCAATGATTCATGAGTCTAATGAGCTTATAATCGTTGTTCCTGGAATCAAAACCAAATCCCAAACATAGAGAATATTCGAGACGCTCACGATCTCTGAAGGTCATGATTTGTTCGGGAAGCACCAAATATTTGGGTTTCCAAATAACGATAGTTTCATAATCTGATGGTGAATAGCAGTCAGCCAGACATACAAGGCCATTGCACGTGCTAACAAACTGTGTCCAACGAATCTGTTGAAATAGATTACTGAATTGTACTCTCTCAAGAAATAAATGATTAGTTTGCTTATTAACTGAGTACAATGAGTAAAAATACTCGGTCTCGTGATGCTTAAGGAGATGACGACGCTGCCCTCTGACTTCAGGATAATAGAAATGAAAAAAGAGGGAGTTGTTGCCAATGGAAGCTTGAATTCTACGGTTGAGATGATCATGTATGAAGGTTTGATCTGTGATGAGGGAATTCCAAGCTTTGCAAACAGAGGTGAATTTCACAAGAGACTTGCCAGGAAGTCTGTAAAGAATTTCCAACAGAATTTCTTGAGGTAAATGATCAGACATCTTGGGTCTATCCTTGATGACTTTTCTCTTCAAACTAAAAGAAACAGACGGTATAGTTATTTATATAACAAGAATGACCGTAATGGGAACTATTCTCGAAACCAACCCCTAATTTAATCTTATAATATTATCGATGTGAAAACGTAAAGTTGACTTTTAAAATATATTTTCGATTAGATTATTTAAATAATCTAATTGGGTTGAAAAAGTTTAATGAATAATGGATCCGAAGATAATGAAAAATATTGGGAAATAAGATATACTTTTTTTTTTTACCGGTAGAAGTAAATTATACTTTTAAACTTTTAAATGTTTAGAGGATATGGAAATATCGATATTAAAGTTTTTAAAATAATCTAATTTTGAATACAGTTTGAGAATGATTATATTAAACTACCTTTGTTATATATCTTAATCATGGTGGTTAATGGTAGTGTTCTGCCCAAAAGTTTATATTTTTATTGATGAGCAAATTACTTTGGATTGGCCCTAGTTAAATCAACCATATCACCGCGATCCTATAGATTTCATCGGGTTCTACAAGAGGGTTTATCCTCTCAATACATATAACTATATTAAAATAGATCAATCACAAATTCATCCTCAATTATCCACTTTGCAGGTTTCCCCACCAAAGAAAATATTTAAAAGTATTTCGATTAGCTCATGCGATTGAAACTGGACACTTGAAACTCGAGAGTCGAGTAAAAAGCTTTTACTGATGATATTACTCATATATATAGTGAAGGAAAATAAGGAGAGAGAAGAGACTTGCATACCAGGAATTGCCCATTGAAGAGAATTGATTTCCAGATCGCTCAACAGATGGAGGCACATCCAATTTATAGAGGTTCAAGAAGACCGCTAATAATAAAGTTATGTGATACTTCTTTCCTAATCAAATAGTCTGGCCCATCAAGGGCAGACCTGAACCCAAAGTCCAATTGTTAGCTAACACTTGCAAAAATTATAATTTTCAAAATTTTTAATCAATAAAATATTTTTTTTATATATATACTTTTTGCCAACTTTAAAAATCAAAATTTTTGAATTTCATTTAGAATAAAATTTCAACAAAATCAAAGAAAAAAGAGAAAAGGAGTTAACTAAAATTAGAAGAAATAAAGAAAACTAATGTCTACAGTCAACCATATGGTCATTTTTAACAATGAAATTAGCAACAGAATTCTTCGGTCGCTAAAATTCTGTCACTAAATTGTTTGCCATGGAGTTTTCCATTGCTAATCAAATTCTGTTGCAATTTTGTGCTAATATGAAATTTCATTATTTTATATTATAGTCCTACAATAATCTATATCCACACACACACAAACACACATATATATATATATATATAAATTAATAATATAATGATTTAAATCTCTTTTCAGTTACAAAATAGATTGATATATTAATGGTGTTAGTGTTAACCAAGGCATCATTATGATTGAACTCATCATTAGAGACTTGTTAAGATATCTATTTATAACCACCAAGCGCTTAGGTCAACTGGTAAGGGGTTGTTCTAGTTTAACCACGGGTCTTGAGTTCGAGACGTGGGAATGCAGCATGCGTGGGTGGTAGAGGCTTCCCCCCGAAAGGGGCCAACCCGGTCTCGGTCCGGATTAGTCTGAGACCGTTGATGTGCCTGAAAGATGGCCTGCCCTAGGATATCGGACGCTCTAAGCAAAAAAAAAAAGATATCTATTTATAGGACAAGAATGACCGTAATGGGAACTATTCTCGAAACCCAACTCGTAATTTAATCTAAAAACTCAAAAGATATAGATAGAAAAAATGACCGATATTGCTCGCGTATCTGAGTAGATTCCAGTGACATTGCTTCAAGTAGAGAAAGATCCCAACATGGGTTAACCGATATTTTTATATGCCTCAAGTTTAAGCTTTAGCGAGTCCATATCTGGCAAGCCCTCGTCGTCATGGCTAATCTCTATTACTTCGGCCAAGCTTTGTCGCCATGAGAGGAGGTTGGAATGGTGTTCGTGAGGTCCAACGAAGATGACCCATCTTTCTTCTGGGCTTAAGATTTTCAGAACTCTATCCCTTAGGATCGAAGGTATAGTAATGCCCATCACTTCAGAACTCTATCCCTTCTGACACAATTTTGCCATATCTACTTTTTATCTTTGCCACATCATCATATGCCATTAGCTAAACGTCCGTGAGAAAAAAAAAAAAAAAAGCTGACAGTGCTGTGCTTTTTACCACATTTTAATTGGTCTTTTGCATTTAAGGTACCATTAATTAATGTTTGTGCCAGATGCTCTTTTTGTAATAGTTTATTGGTAAATATGCACCTTAACCCTTAAAATAATGTTTTAAATAATTATTTTGTTTGATATTTAATTTGTGAGAGGAGTACCTGCACTAACCTCCCTCTCCATTGAATGTAGCTATTGGGTTAACTTTCAATGATTGAGATTTAATGTTGTGTAAATAATATTGTTATAATATTAAATATAATAAAAATATACTCTTGTAAACTATTCACATCAAATTTTAACAATAAAAATTTATTTATCTAATTTTCATTATTTAATAGTATACAAATATTTTTATAGAATAAATCTCAACAGTTGAAACTTAATTCAATGGACACATTCGTAGAGAGGAAGTGGAGAGAGCGGTCCTTCTCACCCAATTTGATGGGGTATATATTCATTAGATAAATCAATTTTAATGAATTATAAATTTATAAAATATTTATTTATTTAATACCATATTAGAAAATGGTTGTAGTAATTTATTAAATAAATTTATCTATGATTAAAATAAAAAAAAAATTATTAAACAATGAAAACATGAAAAAACAGGAAAAAAATTTATATTAGTTATCTAATATTGTAATAACTTTATATTTGTATATTAATAGAAAATTAAAATTAAAACCAATTTTTATTTTAACCTTTTTATTTCTATATCCAAACACAGAAACAATTGAAAAGCTCAGGCTGGGTATTATTGAAAATTACTGGGCTGTTAAGGGTATTTTAAAGATTGACCTGTTTTACAAATGGCAACAAGTAGGCTCTCGTAAGTCAAGAGTCCAAAAGTAGGTCAAAAGTTTAAATTAAAATCAGAGAAAGGACTTGTGTTGCCAAGGTCAAAATTGCTCAGTTGAAACGAACTCGATGATTCTCCGAAATCATTCCGTATGACTTCTGACTTATAAAATTGTTACGCGATATTTAATGGATAAGAGTCTGCCACTCTTGTCAGGGATGGCATAATTTCTAGTATGTCACCAGTGGCTAGTCATATAGCCCTTGGTTGACAACAAAGAATAACGTCAAGCATTCAAATATAATGATGGTCTTTCTTAATGAAAAAACATCCAAATTCTAGATTTGTCCCTACCCTTCTTCACCCACCATTCTTGAATCACCCATTTTGGGATCTTTTCAAGTGGTGTTTTGGTATAACCTTTCTTTTCTTTCATTTATAGTTCATTCACATAAATACTTATCTATGTTCTTCTTTTCTAAAGAAAAAGTGTGAAAAATATCTAAAACGTGAAGAATCAACAAGAACTGCCTCTTATTTCAATTTCATTGGTCGAAAATACCGCCAGTGAAATATTGGAACAAGAATAATAGTGGAAAGGGAGGAAGAGAAAACATTCTTTCTCTGCCTTATCATTAGAATCCATGAAATATATTTAGTTAAAAAAGTTTTTTCAACCTTTTGAAATCTGCCATTAAAACGTGAAGATTTTGAAACTAATTTTTAAACATGTATAAAAAGCATCATTTTATTAAATATAAACATAGTTTTGGTTTTCATTTGAGTCTTTGAGAATTGTTATTCTTGCTATGAGCTTTCTACATTCAACTTATCTAATTTTTATAAAAATAAAAAGAAAGAAAGAAATTGTGGAGGGATTGGCTGGTAAACTTAATTTTTTTTTTCAGGAAAAAATATATATAATTTTAGTTTTTTTAGGAGATGAATTGGTGCCCCATTGCTTTGGCCCAACACTCACGATACGTTAAACTAATAAACTAGTCCCTCTGAATGAATATCATGAAAAGGAGTTTTGACTCACAAAAAACTTACCAACAAATATTGAACATTGAGCACAAAACATAATCACCATAACTGGTTGGGTAAAGAAAGCGAGCTCAGGAGAACAAGAAATTAAATATAAACCAAAACATATGTCTTTCAGTAATGTTAAAAAGACAAAACACCAGGTTCTTTGTTTATGAAAAACAAACTCTCAACATAAGATCCAACATAAGTAGTATAATATGCTGGATGTGCTAAAGGCTCCACCAGTTCCTTAATTGGATCAACTATAACTATAGCTCCATCAACAAGGTCCATGACCACTATTCCACTTCTAGCTAGAGCTAATATGTCTGATATGCCCCCATAATGACTTTGATCAAATTCAAATAATTTTGTCCATGACTCGGCGATGCCATATTCTTTCATCACCCAAATGTTGTACACCAATTGTTGGTTTCTGTAACGACGATTCACTACAGCAAGCGAATGGCCGCCTTCCACAACAAGTAATATTGAATGAATCCATTCACTCTCACCTAACTGTCGTCGTGGTAATGTTAATTCTCGAAATGTTTCTTCAGTCACATCAAATGATAAAATAAATGTGTAATCTAAACCATCACTTCTTCTACGGATAACAACCCAATGTACTGCTCCATTTACAAACGACGTGCGTAACCAATTGTAACTACGAAGACGAAACTGAGGAACTCTAACCGTAATACTTCTCCAAGAACGAGAAACAAGAGAGTACACCTCGACGTGAGGAGTATCTTGGGTTCTCGAATGATTCATGAGTCTAATGACCTTATGATCCTTGTTCCTGGAATCAAAACCAAATCCAAAACATGTAGAATATTCAAGATGCTCGCGTTTTTTGAAGGTCTTGATTGGTTTGGGAAGCACCAAATATTTTCGAAGAAAGGGATTCCAAATAAGGATAGTTTCACAATCTAATGGTGAATAGCAGTCAGTCAAACATACAAGGCCATTGCTCGTGCTAACAAACAGTGGCCAACGATTCTGTTGAAATAGATGACTGAATGGTAATCTCTCAAGAAAGGAATGATTAGTTTGCTTATTAACTGAGTACAATGAGTAAAAATACTCGATCTCGTGATGCATAAGGAGATGACGACGCTGCCCTCTGAATTCTTGAAAATATAAATGAAAAAAGAAGATGTTGTTGCCATTGGAAACTTGAATTGTACGGTTGAGATGATCATATGTGAAGGTTTGATCTGTGATGAGGGAATTCCAAGCTTTACAAACAGAGGTGAATTTCACAAGAGACTTGCCGGGAAGTCTGTAGAGAATTTCCAACACAATTTCTGGGGGTAAATGATCAGACATTTTGATTTGGCTTGCAAATTTGGACTCTATCTTGGGTCTATCCTTGATGACTTTTCTCTTCAAACTAAAAGAAACAGACGGAATAGTTATTTATTGGACAAGAATGACCGTAATGGGAACTATTCTCGAAACCCAACTCGTAATTTAATCTAAAAACTCAAAGGATATAGATAGAAAAAATGACAAGTACGTTGTATAATATTATCGATGTGAAAGCATAAAAGTTGACTTTTAAAATTTATTTTCGATTAGATTATTTAAATAATCTAATTGGGTTGAAAATTTTTAATGAATAATGGATTATCATAAGATGATGAAAAATATTGGGAAATAAGATATACTTTTTTTTTTTTTTACCGGTAGAAATAAATTTTGAATAGGATATGGAAAGATATTAAAGTATATAAAATAATCCAATTTTGAATACAGTTTGAGAATGATTATATCTCTTAATCATGGTGGTTAATGGTAGTGTTCTGCCCAAAAGTTTATTTTTTTTATTGATGAGCAAATTATTTTGGATTGGCCCTAGTTAAATCAACCATATCACCGCGATCTGATCTGTATACTTGTCCACAAATTAAATGAATATTATGATGACTTGATAAGTGACAAACAGAATGTTTAAGACTTTATTTTTGTGTACACCTATAGATTTCATCGGGTTCTACCAGAGGGTTTATGATCTCAATACATATAACTTTATTAAAATAGATCAATCACAAATTCATCCTCAATTATCCACTTTGGAAGTTTCCCCACCATAGAAAGTATGGGAAAAGGAGGTGAAAAAAATGCCAAGAAACCCTAATATCAGGATTATCCTAATGAAATTCAGATAAAAAAAATATTTGATAATAAAATATTTAAAAGTATTTCGATTAACTCATGCGATTGAAACTGGACTCTTGAAACTCGAGAGTCGAGTAAAAAGTTTTTACTGATGATATTACTGATACATATAGTGAAGGAAAATAAGGAGAGAGAAGAGACTTGCATACCAGGAATTGCCCATTGAAGAGAATTGATGTCCAGATCGCTCAACAATATGGATGGGGTTCAACTGATGGAGGCACATCCAATTTATAGAGGTTTTAGAAGACTGCTAATAATAAAGTTACGGGATACTTCTTTCCTAATCAAATAGTCTGGTCCATCAAGGGCAGACCTGAACCCAAAGTCTAATTGTTACCTAAAACTTGCAAAAATTATAATTTTCAAAAATTTTAATCAATAAAATATTTTTTTTACATACTTTGTGCCATCTTTAAAAATGAAAATTTGTGAATTTCATTTAGAATAAAATTTAAACAGAATCAAAGAAAAAAGAGGAAAGGAGTTAATTAAAATTAGAAGAAATAAAGAAAACTAATGTCTACGGCCAACCATATGGACATTTTTAACAATGAAATCAGCAACAGAATTCTTCGGTCCCTAAAATTCTGTCACTAAATTGTTTGCCATGGAGTTTTCCATTGCTAATTAATCAAATTCTGTTACACTTTTGCGCTAATATGAAACTTCATTATTTTATATTATAATCCTACAATAATCTATATCTATATATACACACACATATATATCTATATATGTGTGTGTGTGTATATATATATATATAAATTAATAATATAATGATTTAAATCTCTTTTCAATTACAAAATAAATTGATATATTAATGGTGTTAGTGTTAACCAAGGCATCATTATGATTGAACTCATCATTAGAGACTTGTTAAGATATCTATTTATAATAGTGTGTTCTAAAAAAACAAATTAAAGTACAAATTAAACTATAAAATACAGGGTATAACATCTCAATTTTTATTCTAGAACTGAAAAATATCTTAAGAGAAAATAATTTATGATAATTAAAATTTATCATCTTATTACTCCATAAAAGTAAACTTTTTTAGGTGAGAGTTTAAGAATTTTAATATATATATTATGATATAATAATGTATTATATGATATACGTTATATGTTATATGATATATATTAAATATTATATGATATATTAAAATAGGGATAGGTTATTCTGCCTACCCTTATTTTACCTACCTTTGCCTACCACTCTCAATAACGTTAGATTATAATCTTATCCAACGATGAAGATTTGAGGGATAAAATAAACCCTTTTATAAGTTCCTGTAACATCCCATTTTCTAAAGCGGAATTTTTTTTTTTTTCAATCAGAGTAGAGCAATGGAGCGAAAGAGTAACTGATCATAACAAAATATGAATCATAGTGTAATATAGTATTGACATTACAGTGATCCTACTTGTTCGAAAGATAAGTACAAAAAGCGATAATGTGACTTCGCCGGTAGCCTACTCCGCCGCCGCTTATCCCTAGCACCGATTCGTGGTCCTCCGGATCTCGAAGCTATAGGCGAGATTCAATTCACCGCATTGAATCTCGGGTAACGGTTAACCTTATGCTCAAATAAAAACAGTATATAGACAATGAGATATTCATGACATAACAAAGAACATCTCATCAGAAGTGTGACACAGACAGAACATAAGCATGAAGCAAATATGTAAGGTCCTACACAACAACATTGTGACACAGACAGGACATAAGCATAAAGCAGTATGTAAAGTCCTACACATATATAGCCTACACATTACCCTGTGCCACGAACACGTGTCCTCAGCGCTAGGAAAACTCAAAGCGGTATTATCATGTCTTATAACCCGTACAAGGCTGTATGTAAAGCGGCGACCCTAAGCAGAGCCCCGGTATATGAACGTATCTATGACATATCTGTATATGACATAGGATTAGTGTTACAGTACGCGTTCGTACCTTCGTTGATGTACGTAGATGTTTCTGGCGGAAACTGTACTTTCTGACGGAAAACAGAGGTTTGTCCGACAGCGGCACGTGGGACAGCGTAACGGCAGCAGATTAAGATTTCTGACGTCCTATAAGAGTAATATCACTTTCATTAGTGATTTGACACAATAACTGGCATTTTAGGTAAAAATTACCATTTTTCCCTTCTACCCCTAATTGGCGGAATTTCGCCAGCACTTCGTTACTCTGACAAATTTTCTTCCCGAAATTTTGCCAGAACTTCGACGCCATTTCAATTTTCGAAAATAAAGACTAAAATAGCCCTCCCATATGATACCCAATCATACTTGAAATTTAAAGGCTATTCTAACAAATTCTACCCTTACTTTTGAAAAACTGCGAAAGCTTCAACTTTTCGGCGACTCGATCCCTACTATGTTTTTACCTCTGCATATTTTTTCAACGCAAACAAGGCCTAAAACAAGAATAGGAATCTCATCACCTACTTCCTAAATCTAACGAACAATTCTACTAACTACCGTACTAAAACTAAGAACTCGAACTTAAAGACTAAAGCCCGAAAGACTTACCCGTTGAAGACTTCTGAACAATTTTCCAGGGCTTCGCTGCAAAATCTCCAGAGCTTCTCTCTCTTCTTTCTCCCTCTAGGCTCAGCCAAACAAGGGAAAATGGTGTGAAGAAAGTGAAGGGAGTGGGGGGGTATTTATAGAAACGGTGGTAGGGTTTCGGCCGTCGGATCAACTTTGTGAGAAGCGATCTGGACCGTCCAACACAACTTTTGGAAAAACCCTTTCTCCCCTTTTGCTTTCACACTAGGCCAAAAATTCAAGGGTCTTGGCCAATGGGAGGTGGCCACGTGTCACCTTCCAGAAGCTTTCGGACCGATTTCTCCGATAGGTACCCGATTCGCGTGATTTCGGAGAAATCTCAAAATTCTGGATTTATAACTCTGAAAACATATTCTCACTTAGTAGAAATGTCCAAGTTAACCTATATTTTGATTCCATATAGGGCTCCAACAGTCCAGTTGAGTCTTTCTCGAAAAACGTGTCCAAACGCGTCCAGTGTCGAAACTTGTTATTGGAAACATCAATCTCTTCAGAAAAAATCACTGAATCCAAATATGTTCATGAAAATTCCCAATTCTTTTCCAAATGTCACAACATAACCTTTTCGTCCTCTTGGCTATCTGGCATTTTCTCAGAATTTCCCTATTTCGTCTTATTAGGAAAAAGCACAAACGGCTTCAGAATTAACTTCCGCAAGAGTCTAACGGAAGATAAAAACCCACTGATTAATATTTTACCTTGACTTTGGGAATCCCATTCCTAGATCTCTAGATAGGATCCGTTTCTAATTCCCATTTTACTATTCACCCTTTATCACTTTAATTAATTATATTATTATTATAATAAAACTTATATATTAAGTTTTCTTTTATTTATTATTATTTTTTTTTCTCTTTTTATTTTTTTTTCTGCCCCTTTTTTTTTATTTCGTTTTTTTTTTATTTTGATTAATTATTTAATTAATTAAATAATTATTTTTACATAATTTTTACAGAATTTTCCCATTGGTCCATTCTTGCATTTAGGCTTTTAAAAATACCTAGACTCAACTATTTTTCTCCAAAATTTCCAATTAATTAGTAAATATATTTTTACTAATTTTAAGCCAATTACCACCAATTTTTGAGCTTTACACAATTATCTCTTAATTTCCTTTGTTTATACTTAAGTAATTAGCCCAATATTACTTAATTACTTTATTATCACTTGTTGATAATTTTCTTAATTACAATGCCTCATTACCTTCATACTCTTGTATTAACATTGGTATTTTCATGCCTCTTGCATTTTAGAAATTACAAGGGTATTATGGTCTTTTATTACTTTTTGAACCTTCTTATACAATTCCTCCAAGTTCATAATTTATTAAATTACCATAATTAGAGATAATATACTCTCCTAATTCACTTGGTCATTTTACTGCATTCTGGTATTTTTATAATTTCTCTAAGTTAATTACCCTTTACAGGGGCATTTTGGTCATTTTGGCACTTTGGCCCTTAAACTCCCTAATTTCTTGCAGAAATTCTACTTAGAAAATAGACTATAATTATACAAGACCGGAGATTGAAATTTCACTTATCAGAAATATCCAACTTTTATTTATAATATTCCGATAAATATCCGGTATTACATTTCTCCCCTTACACAAAATTTCGTCTCGAAATTTAATCTATACTAACTAAACTTCGGGCCATGAACTCGGGTACTTCTCCTTCATGTCACTCTCGGTTTCCCAAGTTGCCTCTTCGGGTGTTAAACCCTTCCGGACCACCTTCACTATCGAATAGTCTTATTTCTGAGCCGTTTCTCCTTATGATCAATGATCTGTTCTGGCTCAACTATGAAGGTATTATCATGCCGTACTTCAACGTCTTCGTACTCAATGACATGACCTCGGTCTGGCTGGTATTTCTTCAGTTGTGACACGTGGAAAACGTCGTGGAGATTACTCAGGTTCGGGGGTAAAGCTATCTGATAAGCTACTTCTCCGCGCTTTGCCAAAATCTCAAAGGGTCCTACGTATCGTGGACTCAGTTTCTTCCTCTTAAGCGTTCTGCCGACACCGCCATGGAGATAACTTTAGGAATACATGGTCGCCGACATAGAACGTCAAGGGTCTCCTCCTTTTGTCCGCATAGCTCTTCTGTCTACTATGTGCAGCTAGGAGTCTCTTCTTGATTAACGCGATCTGTTCAGAGGTCTGCTCAAGCATATCCGGCCCAAGTAACTGCTTTTCAGATGAATCTGTCCAGCATAATGGTGATTGACACTTCCGCCCATACAATGCCTCAAACGGGGCCATTTGTATACTAGCATGATAACTGTTGTTATATGCGAACTCAGCTAGCGAAAGATGTTGATCCCAACTTCCTTTGAAATCTAGGGCACATGCTCGCAGCATATCCTCCAAATGCTCGAATTGTCCTCTCGATTGACCGTCGGTTTGAGGGTGATAAGCCGAACCGAACCTCGGCCTTAGTCCCCATACCTTCGTGTAACGCTTGCCAGAAACGGGATTTGAAACGCGTATCCCGATCAGAGACAATGCTCTTAGGGACACCGTGTAATCTCACTATCTCTTTGATATAAATCTCCGCCAATCGTTCCGGAGAATAGTGGATACTGATGGGAATAAAGTGTGCTGACTTGGTTAATCTGTCAACAACTACCCAAATTGTATCATGATTCCTGATTTTGGGCAGACCTACTACAAAATCCATGGTTATGTTCTCCCATTTCCATTCCTAGCTCCAGTCCTTGCAGAAGACCAGGGGGTCGACGGTGTTCAATCTTCACTTTCTGACAGGTCAAGCACTTGGCCACGTACTCTATAACGTCTTTCTTCATTCCGGGCCACCAAAGTTCGAATTTCATACTTTGGTACATCTTGACCATGCTTGGATGTAGAGTATATTTACTCTTGTGAGCCTCGTCCATTATCTTCCGCCTTAATTCATCAACTGGCGGTACATAGATTCGCTTCTTGTACCTGACCAAACCACTAAGTGATAGGTCATGGTCTTGGGTCTCACCTCGAGAGATCTTCTCACGAATCTCGATAGCCCAATCATCTTGCTTCTGAGCTTCGTCAACTTCGTCTCTCAGATCATACTCCCCTTGACTCGCAAGAAGAGTAGCAAGATAGGCATCAGCAGGTGCGTGCAGACCCATGCAGATTTGATTGGATAGATTCAGATCCCTGAAATCTTCCAGCAGTTACTGCTCTTGTATCATCATATATGATACCTGCACCGTCTTCCTACTAAGAGCATCAAGAACGACGTTTGCTTTACCCGGATGATACTTGATCTCCGAGGTGTAGTCTTTAATCAGCTCCATCCAACGACGTTGTCTCATGTTGAGTTCTCGTTGATCGAACAAGTATTTCAAACTTTTGTGATCATAATACACTTCTACGGTTACACCGTACAAGTAATGCCTCCATATCTTCAAAGCGAACACGATAGCCGCCAGCTCTAGATCGTGTGTAGGATAGTTCAACTCGTGAGGCTTCAGCTGACGAGAGGCATAAGCCACCACTCTCATCCCAACCCTTGCCCACTGGCATCACTGTAAACAACATACTTCTCATCTGGATCTGGGATGATTAACACTGGTGCTGTAGTCAATCTCTCTCTCAGTTTCTGAACGCTCTCCTCACAGTCGTCTCCCCATAAAAAGGGTTGATTCTTCCTCGTAAGCTTTGTCAATGGTAGGGCAAGACGCGAGAAATCCTGTATGAATCTGCGGTAGTATCCCACCAGACCAAGAAAACTACGGATCTCGTCACGGTCTCCGGCCGTTTCCGACCCGTAATCTGCTTCCACCTTGCTTGGATCAAGTGCAACTCCGCCGCTAGATATAACATGGCCCTGAAATTTAACTTCCGGTAGCCAAAATTCACATTTGCTCAGTTTAGCATAGAGTTGCTTCTCCCTGAGTATGTCTAACACCTTTCGCAGATGTTCTTCGTGCTCTTCTTTGCTCTTGGAATAGATGAGAATGTCATCAATAAACACCACCACAAACTGATCTAGGTGTTGTCGGAAGATACGGTTCATGTAATCCATGAATACCGCAGGTGCATTTGTCAATCCGAAGGGCATCACAAGGAATTCATAATGCCGTGCACAGTTACGAAAGTTGTCTTGGAAATATCACCATCTTTAACTCGCAAGCGATGATATCCCGAACGCAGATCAATTTTGGAGAAGACAGTGGAACCAGATAACCGATCCAAAAGATCATCAATCAGGGAAGTGGGTACTTGTTTTTGACCGTTACTTTGTTCAATTCACGGTAGTCAATGCGAGTCGGAAGCTTCCATCTTTCTTCTTTACAAAAAGCACCCGGGCTCCCCATGGTGATACAACGGGTCGAATGAACCCCTTCTTCAAAAGCTCTTCTAGCTGCTTCTTTAACTCCTGCATCTCGTTAGGAGCCATACGATACGGCGCCTTTGATATTGACCTGTACCAGGCATCAAATCAATGTTGAACTCCACTTCTCGGATAGGAGGTAACTCTGTGAGATCCTCCGGGAATACATCGGGAAAATCATTCACCACAGGGATATCCTGGAGTGAAAGATCAGCTTCTGCTTTGACTGAAAAGAATACCATGTAAGCATGGCATCCTTGCTTCACGCACCGATCAACTTCTGTAGCGGAGAGAAGGTTCAGGCCCACTTCAACCTTTTCTCCGGGAAATGATATCTTCTTCTTGCCACAGTCGATCATCGCACCGTTGGCCGTCAGCCAATTTAGACCGAGTATGACGTCGATGCCGTGAAGAGGAAGACGGATAAGGTCTACTTTAGAAACTCGTCCATCCACGTTAGTAGTACAGTTCATACACGCGTCAGAAGCTAAAGATTTTACACCCAGTGGTGTAGATACTACCAAATCATAAGGTAAACTACAGGCATTCATTCCTAGGCGACTTGCACAATCATAGGAAATGAAAGAATGACTGGCTCCCGAATCATACAATGCCTCAAGTAGATTTCCGTTGAGAGAAATTGTACCTTGGACCATTTTCGGGGATTGTCTGGCTTCTGTGTCGGTAAGTGCAAAGATTCGGCCAGTGCTCTGAGGTCTCGCCTCTGCAGCCTTCTCGGTACACTCCCTGCTATAGTGCCCGGGCTTATGACATCTGAAGCATATCAGCTTCCCTTCACAGTTCACGCCTGGGTGATGCTTCTTGCATTTGGGGCATGTTTGTGATCCCGGCTGCCTGGGATAGTTCTGTTGCCCGGCCTTGGTACGGCCTTTTGTTTCAAAGCACGGGGTTACTCCAGGGCGCCTTCCTCTTTGGTGAAGAGTTCTCGCGGTTGAATCCACCTCGACCAGCATTGTTGTTGTTGAAGTTCCTTGATCTCTGGAATCCTCTGAGGTTGCGCTCAGTCATCCGACAAGTTTCCACTGCGTTCGTCAAATCCTGGAATCGCTGGGACATGAGCCTTTCACCAATTTCATATTTTAACCCGTGAATCTGTATATTCACCATACTGCTTTCATCGTTGCCCCTTCGAAGATGTGCTGAGTATCGGGACAGGTTGGTGAACCGGGCGTAGTAATCGTCGAAAGATTCCTCCTGTCCTTGTCGGATATGGAGAAATTCCGACTCCTTGTTCATTTTCACTGAAGGAGGGAAATATTGTTCATGAAATTTCTCCAGAAATTTCTCCCATGTCACGGGGACAGTCATTGGTCTCGTAGAGGGTTTACGCCGTGACTTCCCACCAACGGTCGGCATCTCCTTCGAGTTGGTAAATCGCTAGTTGGGCTTTGCGATTCTCAGGGCAGTCAATCACCCTGAATACCTTCTCTAGTCTTTTCAGCCAATCCTCTGCCAAGTCCAGCTTTCCTCGAAAAGTTGGTGGCTTCAACTTACAGAATTGGTTCACCCAATACTGGGTATTCTTTTCCCTTCTTCCTCGTCGTGGAGGTGATTGCGATCTATCAGATTCATTATCTTCCTCCTCTTCTTCGGCGTTCTCCTCCTCTTCATCATCATCTAATTCATCCTCGGGATTTTGTCTTTCTTCTTCAGCATGTCTTCTTTCTTCTGTTGGTTCTGATTAGTTTTGATGATGTTTTATATAGATGCCATTAAGAGCAAAAAGATTGTATATTATACTTATCTGCTACATTGACTAACTACAATATATTTGATGTAGATTAGTCCATGATTAATTATAGAGATTAATCAAGAAAGAAGAACTTGCTCCATGTGAAGAGATTAATGATGTGAAGTTTAATGATGGAGATTAATCAAAATGAGATATGGAAGAATGAAGAACTTGCTGAATATAATGAGAATATCATTATTCATGTTCCTAGATTAATACTAGAAGACTCCACGGTGATATGGAAGTTGGAGCGACTCAATTCGGACTTAAAATGATTAAAAATGAGCTTCGGGATGAATTGCCTTGAACTTCCGTCAATACCCGAGTATCCAACATCCATTCTCAAGTATCATGCTTCAATTATTCAGTATGACACTTCAATACTCGAGTATGGTACTTGGCTACTCGAGTATGGTGCATAAACAACTGCTTCTGTGCTTAAATCCCGACAATACCCGAGTATGGATCAACAATACTCGAGTATGACTCTGATCAGCTCTGTTCAACGTTCAGTTTCGGGCGACCTCTGGTAATTTGACAATATCTCCCAAACCAGAGATCGGATTGAGGTGAAACTAATTTTGTTGGAAACTAGACTTCCAAGCGGTCCTAGTCGCACAAGATTCAAGTCCAAAGAAGGTCATATGAGAGAGCTATGAATTGTTTAAGATGACAGTTACATCACCGTCATACTGCTGACCAAGCCTCAATGTTTTGAGTATATCTCACAAACTAGAAGTCCAATGAAGCTAAAACCGGTGCCATTTGAAAGTAGACTCAAAGGGCTTTCCAACAAGACTTTAACCAGTCAAATCGGAGTTCATACCAGGAAGTTATGATCTTCGAAAGTGGACACTCGAAATACTGGAAGCAACAGAGTTCAAATCACTTAGATACCCGAGTATAAGTATTCTGTACTCGAGTATGATCGGTAAAAACTCTTCTACGCTGACGAGACTTCAGATTCCGATTTGTGGTATTCAATGCTATTACTAATGATCTTTAATGGCTTGTTTCTAACCGTTGTGCTCAGAGTTTTCGAAAGTTTGACTTATAGAACAGGATCCTTTGTAATCTCCATGGGTCATGCAAATCTGTCTAAATCGAGCAAAACGGCAACAAACAGAAATGACGCGTAATCATCGTCAAGACAAACAGAAAGCAAGGAAGAATGATTCATTGAATATCTCTTACAGAAGCACCGAATCCATGGGCTAAAAATAAGGATATGTCCGAAGCTCCAAACGGAAAGGATTTCAAAATTAATGAGAGTTATGCAGCAAACGAACGAATGAGGAATGTTCTTCTATTTGAATTCAAATCACAGAAGCAGCAACGGTCATCTTCAAAGCATTATAAATAGATGAAGCATTGGCTGCTCAAAATGACTGAACGAAACACACGAAGAAATACACATACGAGAGTTCAGTTCCTTATACTTTCGCCAATACTTTCGAATACTTTCGCCAATACTTTCAAATACTTCCAAGCTGATTTTGTGTAACAGAAAGAGACAGCCTAGAGTTTAGTTTCGCTAACCTCTTGTCTGATACTTTCTGGAATACTCTCTGCTAATACTTTCAATACTTCTGGCTGAGACTGTGTAATACCTTGTTCTTCAGTGCTTATGGTTATCTCGCTCTTAGAGAGAGTCATTCATCTATTACTATTTCTTGTAAGAATCTCAGAGTATTGGGACTTTGAGATTGGGTCATTTGATTGCAACTTGTAAGGGGGAGTGTTATTCAAAAGAGAGGAATTGCTCCAAGAGTTACAGAGTGTGTGATCAAGTGGGTGTATCAATTACTACTTGTAAGGGGAGTGGAGTCGAGAGTGAGAGGACCATCCTTCGTTTACAAAGTGTGTAATTGTTCTCAAAAGGATAGTGGATTGAAAATCTCAAGTGGAACTTGAGGACTGGACGTAGGTCAAGGATTGGGCCGAACCAGGGATAAATCACGGTTTGCATACTCTCTTCCTTATCTCTTACATTCCAGCATATATGTTTGAATGATTGCTTATCACCTTCTAAATTATTATTGTCATTCAAACTACCTTGATAATTTGCAGAAAGTTTTTAAAGTTCTAAGTTTTTAATCAAACACCCAATTCACCCCCCCCCTCTTGGGTGATAGCCAAGTCTTTCATTTGGTATCAGAGCAGGTCTCTTGTTTAAAGGACTTAACCGTCTCAAGAGTTATCAATGGCTAATTCAGGTGTTGCTTGTTTTCGAAGGTTTTGATTATCTTGTTCCACCGTTTTTCAAAGATACTGATTTTTGGTTTTGGAAAGCTAGAATGACTAGTTTTATCAAAGCAACTGATTTTGATATGTGGAATGTTTTTACAAATGTCTTTGATTTTAAACCGAGAAAGGATTGGACAGAAAAAGAAAAGAAAATGTTTTCATTGAACATTAGAGCAATGAAAATTTTGTATAGTTCTTTAACCGAAAATGATTTTATAAAAATCAAATGTTGCTCTAGTGCTAAAGATATTTGGGATACTATTGATTCTATTTATACCTCTAACAAGTGTGTTGAAGTTGAAAGTGTTGACAGTTCATCTGAAACTATAAAGTGCATATCCACGATTGATGAACAATTGGAAGTAGAGAATGAAGAAGGAGAAATCTTAGAACACTTCTATGATCCAGTCAACATGAAAGAACAAGAAAGTGAGGATTCCCAAGAAGATCTGATCATAGACAATTATGATGAATCATCATCAGAAATTCAAGATGCACATGTGGTAAATAATTCCAATTCTTCTTGTGTAGTTAAGAAAAATGATTTTGAACAATTGCATAAAATTGTTCTTCAACCACTTATCGATTCTATTTTGAAAAGCAAAAATGTTTTCAATCATCTTTGGAAAATTTATTGGGAAGAAAGATTATTCAAATGAGATTTATTTAAATTTCCATTTTGACAACCGACACAATACTTGCATAAAAGCTCATAATGCACATCATCATATTGTTTGCAATTATTGTGGAAAATTTGGTCATATTTCTTACACATGCTATATTAGGAGAAATTCTAATGTAAGAAATAAATTTGTTTGGGTTCCTAAAGGACAATTAAGGTCCAATACTAACAGTCAAGGACCCAAGTGTAAGTGGGTACCAAAATGTCCATCTAGTGCCTTGTGTGTGCAGATTGATTCCAAAAAGACTGGACATAAAGGTACACGAAGAGGAGTCCAAGAGTTTCTCATGAACCTAAAAGAAGATTCATATCGAGTTAGGAAAACTCATGGAGAAGCCATTGCTACAACCTTATCCTCAAATCATAAGAAGCAATGGATACCTATAAGAAGAGTATCATCTACCTCAAGAACAAACTACCATAGAGTACCATTCAACTATCTTGAGGAGATCAAGAAGAGGAGAATCTCTCAAGTATCAACTAGAAGACTCTTGAAGTCTATATCCTCAGAGAGAACTTTGCGAGATACCCATGGAAAGACATATGAAGAACCAATGGGTAAGCAAAGTCAATCCTCCAAGTACCTAAGGTAAAGGTATATAATAGTAAAACCTCCTATGCTATTATTTGAATTATATATTGAGGTTTTATATTTTGTAGCCTTAGGAATGAGCATTGCAAACTGTTTTGAAATTGATTTTTTCACATCCCTTAAAAATCCACTTAATAAGTTTATAAAGAGATTGCAATGTTCAATAATTTAATTCTTTATGCATACATGATGATTTGAAAAGAAAGTATCTATTTTATGCATAAAGTCATGATTAATTCATTGTGCTCAATTATGCTAAATTGATTATATTCATAAGAGCATGTAAATTTTGGTTCCTACAAGCTAACGATAATTGGATCCAAGTAAGGTTGGATACCTAGAAAGAAAAAGATTTATACAGTTTTGTAGGATCAAAGAAAGCTTCTCAAGAATGCAATATAGAGAAATGATCAAGTCTTGAGGAAGCTAAACAAGTTATGCTTGATGTTGATGGTGAATGTCAAAAAAAAAAGGGGAGACATCTACATCAATCCACCTTAATCAAGCAAGCATCTACAAGGACAAGAGGCATTACGATTGCTAAATGGACCATAAGTGAGCAAGCATCTACAAGGACAAGAGGCATTACGGTGATATCTAATCTTTACCCCATATTGTGATTATATGAAATTGATTTTTGGGTAATGAATACTTGTCCATCATTGCATTCCTTTAGCAATAAATCATTTATGTTTTTCAAAATGTTTTCAGATTGCTAAATGGACCATAAGTGAATTTGTGCATAACTTTTCGAGTTTATGTTTATGAAATTCACAATTCTAAAATTTGTTTGAATTTCAATTCACTTTGTTTTATAAAGATGCATACAAATGTTTTGAAAAATATTCATGCTTTGAAAGCATTTCAAATAGATTTGAAAAAGACTTTGATTGCATTTAAATGATGTTTCAAATTGGAAGTTAATGTTGTATACCGAATGTTGGATATGCTTTAAATCTGTTTGGTAGAATTTTCCCTATCAGTCACATATTGATCTTTGGTATTCAATTTGTTGCTTGAACCTCTCATTCTTTATTCTCTAACTAGTTGGACCTCATGTCTAACAAGTTGATCATATATGAGTTTCAAGCTTATCTCCTATAAAAGAATTCAATTTGTGAGTGTTATGCCTACTATATAAATTCTTATTGACCAAGTTATTCCAAGCATTATGAATGTTCATTAATGCATTAACCACTAGTGGAATAACATACTAGGATAATATTCTGAAACTCTAGTCATTTGGACTAATGAGTTTGTGCTTCATCATTCATGAATCCTAGTAGTCATTTTGTTACTCAAATACATAAACTTTGTCTTCATCCATTTTTGAGTAACTATATTCAAATTCTTGCTTTGAATGTTCATATACTTTAAAACTCTATTATAAGAGGCAAGATTATCTCTTGGTTATTAGCAAAGTCAATATGCATTTATATCTCTATTGTGCTAAGAATGTCTTGCTAATGTTTTTACCTTCTTGACTTTTGCTCTTGAGAAAATTCTTCTACATGTTAACTTCATTGTTTGACATGATCTCCAAAACGAAGCATTCGATATATTCTTTTACATGTTGACTTCCACCAGTTTTAGAGTGAGCATCGATTTTAAACATGTTTCAAAAATGAATCTTTCATACACTAAAATTTCAATTTCATAATGCATTATCAATGTTTGAAAGAAAATTTGAGATTTGAAACAATTTGTATATTCTATTACCATTCTTGAAAAATCTGATCTCATTCATGAAATGCGAGTTGATAAATGCTTATCTCTATGGATAAGATTTTCTATGCATTTTGATCAAACTTACAGACATTATTATCAATAACATATTTTCTACATAAATTGCATTTACAAATTGTCATTGAGAAATAATTGTCTTGGTATCATATAGTTGTTACCCTTTATAACTCATTGGATTAAATTTACTCAATTGGGTAGAACTACAGTTTGGTTTTTGATTGTTATACTCTTTGCTCAAATATCATATGGATAAATTATATAAGAGCATAAGAGTTGTTATGTCTAATCTTGTATGGACCCAAGAATCATTGGGTACCAAAGAACACATATTTTTGCAGGAGTTGACCAAAATGTTCTATTGTCATATATCACTTGAGTGACCTCTCATCTATAGAAAGAAGCTTAGACCAAGATGATAAGGAGCATACTAGTATGATGAGAAACTATGAGCAGAAACTGATTTTAAGATCCTATGCAAGGCTTATTTGGGATTTCTGCTTCTAAGATGCATTCAGAGCAATTGATAATGGCTAGCCAGCAAAGCATCTATAAATTACATATGGTTATGAATTGAGTAATTACGATATTACTCGAGTGAGATATTGTATTTTAAAATAATGTGCATATATATATCATAATCATGCTTGGCCAACTTGATTTCATTCATTCCATTTTATTTCATGAAGTTTTGCCCAAGCAAGTTCATTTTTAAAATGATCCTTATAAAATTCGGTGTTACATTATTAGTTTGGTATCATTAAAGGGAGCTTCATAATTTTAATCATGCATTCATTAAAGGGAGCTTCACATTCACAACTGTTTGATATCTTAAAAGCTCATCTTCTTTATTTGAAGAAAATTCTCTTAAGCATTCTCATCTACATCTACTATGTTGTATTAGTTTTGATGATGAATTATATTTTCCCTTCATTGTCTTAATTTAAAAATATCATTTAGAAAGGAATATTATGATATCTTATTGCACTAATAATTCTCCCTTGCAAGAAAATTTTACAATTGTGGCAGGAGAATTAAGTCTGTGCAA
This sequence comes from Acacia pycnantha, assembly GCA_025563575.1. Taxonomy (NCBI): domain Eukaryota; kingdom Viridiplantae; phylum Streptophyta; class Magnoliopsida; order Fabales; family Fabaceae; genus Acacia; species Acacia pycnantha. The sequence continues at coordinate 807,736 of JAMWYP010000061.1, forward strand.
GAACTTTCCTTAATGCACTACAAGGAGAATCTATCAAATTAAGGAATAGTGCTTTCACGTTCCATCATTCAGTGAGATATACTCTATGAAGAGTTCCCTGAAGAAAAGGCAAGAGATGGAAGCCGAGTACCGACCATACTCTTTCATACGAGATATAACTCAAGCCGTACCTTAGTCTCATTCCACATCTCAAAGGTTATTCGAGCACATCGTGGATCTCACACAACAAGAAAAGAAGCAAATGGACTTCACGACAGATCATCAATTTACAAAAACCAACATGAGAATTTCTAAACTCTACCTTTTTATATTCAGTAGAAATTTTGCACATGTTTGGTATCTATATGCTTTAATTGTGAAAGATGTTTTGAAAACCTCTCTAAATTCTCTCAATTTTTTTTTCATAAAAACATTCCAAATTGCATCATATTTAGAATGAAAATCGGGGAGAGAAAATTGTTGTCTTGATATATGATTAATGAGAGAAGTCATTTCTAACTTATTCTCATATTTGCCTCTCCATCTATATTTCTTCTTTACCTCTATCTTTTTGCTAATGACAAATAAGGGGGAGAGAAATGCAAGAAAGAAAAATATGTGATCTATTGTATTTTCATATTCAAACATATTTTTCTAAATGTATTTGCCATCATCAAAAAGGGGGAGAATGTTGGTTCGATTAGTTTTGATGATGTTTTATATAGATGCCATTAAGAGCAAAAAGATTGTATATTATACTTATCTGCTACATTGACTAACTACAATATATTTGATGTAGATTAGTCCATGATTAATTATAGAGATTAATCAAGAAAGAAGAACTTGCTCCATGTGAAGAGATTAATGATGTGAAGTTTAATGATGGAGATTAATCAAAATGAGATATGGAAGAATGAAGAACTTGCTGAATATAATGAGAATATCATTATTCATGTTCCTAGATTAATACTAGAAGACTCCACGGTGATATGGAAGTTGGAACGACTCAATTCGGACTTAAAATGATTAAAAATGAGCTTCAGGATGAATTGCCTTGAACTTCCGTCAATACCCGAGTATCCAACATCCATTCTCAAGTATCATGCTTCAATTATTCAGTATGACACTTCAATACTCGAGTATGGTACTTGGCTACTCGAGTATGGTGCATAAACAACTGCTTCTGTGCTTAAATCCCGACAATACCCGAGTATGGATCAACAATACTCGAGTATGACTCTGATCAGCTCTGTTCAACGTTCAGTTTCGGGCGACCTCTGGTAATTTGACAATATCTCCCAAACCAGAGATCGGATTGAGGTGAAACTAATTTTGTTGGAAACTAGACTTCCAAGCGGTCCTAGTCGCACAAGATTCAAGTCCAAACAAGGTCATATGAGAGAGCTATGAATTGTTTAAGATGACAGTTACATCACCGTCATACTGCTGACCAAGCCTCAATGTTTTGAGTATATCTCACAAACTAGAAGTCCAATGAAGCTAAAACCGGTGCCATTTGAAAGTAGACTCAAAGGGCTTTCCAACAAGACTTTAACCAGTCAAATCGGAGTTCATACCAGGAAGTTATGATCTTCGAAAGTGGACACTCGAAATACTGGAAGCAACAGAGTTCAAATCACTTAGATACCCGAGTATAAGTATTCTGTACTCGAGTATGATCGGTAAAAACTCTTCTACGCTGACGAGACTTCAGATTCCGATTTGTGGTATTCAATGCTATTACTAATGATCTTTAATGGCTTGTTTCTAACCGTTGTGCTCAGAGTTTTTCGAAAGTTTGACTTATAGAACAGGATCCTTTGTAATCTCCATGGGTCATGCAAATCTGTCTAAATCAGAGCAAAAACGGCAACAAACAGAAATGACGCGTAATCATCGTCAAGACAAACAGAAAGCAAGGAAGAATGATTCATTGAATATCTCTTACAGGAAGCACCGAATCCATGGGCTAAAAATAAGGATATGTCCGAAGCTCCAAACGGAAAGGATTTCAAAATTAATGAGAGTTATGCAGCAAACGAACGAATGAGGAATGTTCTTCTATTTGAATTCAAATCACAGAAGCAGCAACGGTCATCTTCAAAGCATTATAAATAGATGAAGCATTGGCTGCTCAAAATGACTGAACGAAACACACAGAAGAAATACACATACGAGAGTTCAGTTCCTTATACTTTCGGCCAATACTTTCGAATACTTTCGGCCAATACTTTCAAATACTTCCAAGCTGATTTTGTGTAACAGAAAGAGACAGCCTAGAGTTTAGTTTCGCTAACCTCTTGTCTGATACTTTCTGGAATACTCTCTGCTAATACTTTCAATACTTCTGGCTGAGACTGTGTAATACCTTGTTCTTCAGTGCTTATGGTTATCTGCTCTTAGAGAGAGTCATTCATCTATTACTATTTCTTGTAAGAATCTCAGAGTATTGGGACTTTGAGATTGGGTCATTTGATTGCAACTTGTAAGGGGGAGTGTTATTCAAAAGAGAGGAATTGCTCCAAGAGTTACAGAGTGTGTGATCAAGTGGGTGTATCAATTACTACTTGTAAGGGGGAGTGGAGTCTGAGAGTGAGAGGAGCATCCTTCGTTTACAAAGTGTGTAATTGTTCTCAAAAGGATAGTGGATTGAAAATCTCAAGTGGAACTTGAGGACTGGACGTAGGTCAAGGATTGGGCCGAACCAGGATAAATCACGGTTTGCATACTCTCTTCCTTATCTCTTACATTCCAAGCATATATGTTTGAATGATTGCTTATCACCTTCTAAATTATTATTGTCATTCAAACTACCTTCAGTAATTTGCATAAAGTTTTTAAAGTTCTAAGTTTTTAATCAAACACCCAATTCACCCCCCCTCTTGGGTGATAGCCAAGTCTTTCATCTTCCTCCGCCCTCCGTTCTGCTAGTTGCCTTTCAGCTTCCTGATCTTGTTGGTTCTGTCTCTCTATGAGCGCGTTAATGAGAGCTCTCTGCTCCTGTAGAGTTCTCCTCATCTCCTGAATCTCGTTCTGTTCAGGTTGGTTGGGTATAATATTCTGCTCGGGTATTGCGTCCATTTGAGGCTGCCTGCCTCTGCCTCGACCTCGGCCTCTGCCTCGGCCCCTACCTCTTGGTGCACCGGCACCTCTTATGATGGCCATGTTTTAACTTTTCCTTTATATCAAATAACGGATAAGTGTTAGAACAATAACACAACACATGGCATCAAGTCATATATATTTTCATATTAGATGTAATGTACATGCTAACGTATACTACATCATCCAACTGGTTTATGACCAGTGGTTACATTGTATATCCCACGTTGTCGTCATCAGATGAATGATCTGAGCCAACAGGTTTCTTTGGTTCTAAGGCATACTAGCCATTGACTCTACCCTGAGTCAGGATCATATTTCGGTTTGGGGTCATCAGAAATATCAGGGTTTCGTCTTCGTCCCGCCGTCTCTGGAATTACGAATCTACGAGTGTTACGTCGAACTATTACGGGATAGAAGATATACAAAATTTTCGTTTCTGTCCATCACTACCTATTACACCAGGGTCATATCAGTACTCTTTTTAAAAACGTGCTCAAAGTTTAAAAGGCTTAAGAACCTAACTCCGTTATCCGAACAGAATGGCCAGGTAAGTGTCTACCATGGGGGCCTCACCGACTTATACGGCGACTGATTGGCACACCCACGTGGACTAGCCTTGCCTTCGGCACCAAACCGTTCGTGGTAACATAGTTAAACACTTGCCAGAAAGATTGCTCTGATACCATAAAGTGTAACATCCCATTTTCTAAAGCGGAATTTTTTTTTTTTTTCAATCAGAGTAGAGCAATGGAGCGAAAGAGTAACTGATCATAACAAAATATGAACCATAGTGTAATATAGTATTGACATTACAGTGATCCTACTTGTTCAAAAGATAAGTACAGAAAGCGATAATGTGACTTCACATAACAAAGAACATCTCATCGAAGTGTGACACGAGATGTAACATAAGCATGAAGCAAATATGTAAGGTCCTACACAACAACATTGTGACACAGAAAGGACATAAGCATAAAGCAGTATGTAAAGTCCTACACATATATAGCCTGCACATTACCCTGTGCCACAAACACGTGTCCTCAGCGCTAGGAAAACTCAAAGCGGTATTATCATGTCTTATAACCCGTACAAGGCTGTATGTAAAGCGGCGACCCTAAGCAGAGCCCCGGTATATGAACGTATCTATGACATATCTGTATATGAGAACTATAGGATTAGTGTTACAAGACGCGTCCGTACCTTCGTTGATGTACGCAGATGTTACGGCGAAATCGTATTTCTGACGGAAAAGCAGGTTTGTCCGACAATGCGCACGTTGGACAGCGTAACGGCAGCAGATTAAGATTTCTGACGTCCTATAAGAGTAATATCACTTTCATTAGTGATTTGACACAATAACTGGCATTTTGGGTAAAAATTACCATTTTGCCCTTCTACCCCTAATTGGCAGAATTTCGCCAGCACTTCGTTACTCTGACAAATTTTCTTCCCGAAATTTTGCCAGAACTTCGACGCCATTTCAATTTTCGAAAATAAAGACTAAAATAGCCCTCCCATATGATACCCAATCATACTTGAAATTTAAAGGCTATTCTAACAAATTCTACCCTTACTTTTGAAAAACTGCGAAAGCTTCAACTTTTCGGCGACTCGATCCCTACTATGTTTTTACCTCTGCATATTTTTTCAACGCAAACAAGGCCTAAAACAAGAATAGGAATCTCATCACCTACTTCCTAAATCTAACTAACAATTCTACTAACTACCGTACTAAAACTAAGAACTCGAACTTAAAGACTAAAGCCCGAAAGACTTAGCCGTTGAAGACTTCCGAACAATTTTTCAGGGCTTCGCTGCAAAAATCTCCAGAGCTTCTCTCTCTTCTTTCTCCCTCTAGGCTCAGCCCCGTCGGATCAACTTTGTGAGAAGCGATCTGGACCGTCCAACACAACTTTTGGAAAAAACCCTTTCTCCCCCTTTTGCTTTCACACTAGGCCAAAAATTCAAGGGTCTTGGCCAATGGGAGGTGGCCACGTGTCACCTTCCAGAAGCTTTCAGACCGATTTCTCCGATCGGTACCCGATTCGCGTAATTTCGGAGAAATCTCAAAATTCTGGATTTATAACTCTGAAAACATATTCTCACTTAGTAGAAATGTCCAAGTTAACCTATATTTTGATTCCATATAGGGCTCCAACAGTCCAGTTGAGTCTTTCTCGAAAACGTGTCCAAACATGTCGGTGTCGAAACTTGTTTTCTAAACATCAATCTCTTCGAAAAATCATGAATCCAAATATGTTCATGAAAATTCCCAATTCTTTTCCAAATGTCACAACATAACCTTTTCGTCCTCTTGGCTATCTGGCCTTTTCTCAGAATTTCCCTATTTCGTCTTATTAGGAAAAAGCACAAACGGCTTCAGAATTAACTACCGCAAGAGTCTAACGGAAGATAAAAACCCACTGATTAATATTTTACCTTGACTTTGGGAATCCCATTCCTAGATCTCTAGATAGGATCCGTTTCCTAATTCCCATTTTACTATTCACCCTTTATCACTTTAATTAATTATATTATTATTATAATAAAACTTATATATTAAGTTTTCTTTTATTTATTATTATTTTTTTCTCTTTTTTTTTCTTTTTTTTTCTGCCCTTTTTTTTTATTTCGTTTTTATTTTTTTTTTATTTTGATTAATTATTTAATTAATTATTTGATTAATTAAATAATTATTTTTACATAATTTTTACAGAATTCTCCCATTGGTCCATTCTTGCATTTAGGCTTTTAAAAATACCTAGACTCAACTATTTTTCTCCTAAATTTCCAATTAATTAGTAAATATATTTTTACTAATTTTAAGCCAATTACCACCAATTTTTGAGCTTTACACAATTATCTCTTAATTTCATTTGTTTATACTTAAGTAATTAGCCCAATATTACTTAATTACTTTATTATCACTTGTTGATAATTTTCTTAATTACAATGCCTCATTACCTTCATACTCTTGTATTAACATTGGTATTTTCATGCCTCTTGCATTTTTAGAAATTACAAGGGTATTATGGTCTTTTTATTACTTTTTGAACCTTCTTATACAATTCCTCCAAGTTCATAATTTATTAAATTACCATAATTAGAGATAATATACTCTCCTAATTCACTTGGTCATTTTACTGCCTTCTGGTATTTTTTTATAATTTCTCTAAGTTAATTACCCTTTACAGGGCATTTTGGTCATTTTGGCACTTTGGCCCTTAAACTCCCTAATTTCTTGCAGAAATTCTACTTAGAAAATAGACTATAATTAAACAAGACCGGAGATTGAAATTTCACTTATCAGAAATATCCAACTTTTATTTATAATATTCCAGATAAATATCCGGGTATTACAGTTCCCCTCTCCTCTTTGCCGTCCAATTCACAATCCAGCTTCCAATTCACCATCACCACCACACAAACCCATCAGATCCGTCTTCTTTTTCCCTCATGAAAATCATAAACAAAAAACCCTACTAGCATGTGAAACTCTCTCCGTCTCTTTGCCTTCTTTTTCTCTACACAGTTTTCAGTTTTTAAATCTTTAATATCGATCTCAGGTAACAATTTTAGGCGATCGGAGGGCTCGTGAACTCGTGAACGGCGTTTTCAACGGTAGTCATGGAAAAACAGTTATGAGCCAAATTTTGACATGGATCTAACAAATAAACATGAAAACTGAACCTAAAACATGAATCTGAAATGGAAAAAAAAATATATGGGTTTTCACCATTCGTTTTTACCGATGAAGGACCGATGGTAACGATGTTGGTGGGTGTTAACGAAAATCCATCTGATCATGATTTATTAATCAATTATAAAAGCAAAACAAACCATCATAAATTCTCTCTCCCAGCCACGCCATTTTGGTAGAATTGCAGAAGGTATTGGACCAAAGGTGGTGCTCTTCGAAACATACCGTCGGTGGTACAGATGTTTAAACAAGTTCGTAAATGTAGCGGAGGAGAGAGAGCGGTGGGAGGGAGGAAGGGGTAAAAAGATTTATTTTATCCCTCAAATCTTTACCGTTAGATGAGATTATAATCTAACGATCTTGAAAGGGGTAGGCAAAGGTAGTTAAAATAAGAGTAGGCAGAATAACCTATCCCATTAAAATATTATCAAATATAATACGGTGGGTTACGGGAACCACTGTATATTAAAAGTGGGAAGGAAGTATATATGTGCCACGCTGTATCATCAAATTGGGGCCACAAACACGCACATGTACACCAATGTGCACACACAAACATACACAAACACCGAACACTCACACAGCGCGCACACACCCACGGTTTGGGCGATGAGAGTGGGAGAGAGGAGAGAGAGAAAGAAAGAAAGAAGGATAGCCAAATGGTGGAAATTATTTAGAGCAAAAAAGAAGAAGAAGAAGCAAGTATTGGTGAAAGTAAGTTTGGAGTAGAGGTAACCTGGTTATTCTTTTATATACTTGTCAACTAGATATATGTATATATATTAGATTGGTTTGTGATTTGTGGTGCGGTGCGGACTTGATTTAAGAATTGTATATTTGGTGAGGTTACTAAGTACTTGTTTGGGATCACGTTTGGAATTCAAAAATGCTTATTCACGTAAATCATGATAAAACTCATCTCTCTATATATTTTTATACTTGGGAACATATTAAATATTTTAATTTGATTTTCTTTCGTGCATTTTCCTCTGATTCTTGAATGTGATTAACCTTCATAAGGTTCCATGTGTTTTGATCTGGAAAACTGTTTTAAGCATGTGTTATGATTAAAATATTATTTATTATAAATGATTTGTAAATAACGCTATATGTTTTAGAAGACATATTTGTTATCAGTTATTTGGTGAATCCTGTATGATGTTTGTCATTGATGCATATGAAGGGTGGTACATTTGTGATGCGTAAGGAGGAATTTGTATAATTAGATCTCTTACCATTAAATGTGAAATCCAAATTTGCCACTAGGATCATAATATATACCATTATATTTTGGTAGGAGGATGTTTAGGTGGCTTGCCTCTCACTAAACCAGATAGATTATGAGCGTCCTCCATCCCTCCCTCGGGACATCTCACGTGAGAGAAATAATGGTAGGAGGATGTTTCGGTGGCTTACCTCTACCCAAGATCAAGCTTGCATGTGAGAATCGCCTTCTCTTCCACCTTCTTCTTGCCTTTGCTTTCTTCCTGTTTCTATCGTTCTGTCTGCCTCTCTCTCTCTCTCTCTTGATTCAGGTCGCCAATGAGGACTGAGGGAGCTTTCGAAACGTTTTTTGTTATTAATTTCTGGGTCATTATGAAGCTCATAGCATAAGCCTTGTTTCTGGAATTTTTTTTGGACCCATTTCTACAAAATCTGAAGGTTATATCTTCTTGGTCAGGGGAAAACACATCCTTGGATTCTTATTTTGGGCTAACAATTGGCTCAATTATATTTTTGAACTTGAGTAGTTTATTTGTTTATCTAAGTAGTTTATTTACTTCCAGATTAGTCAGGAGGACGAAGCTCTGGATATCGGATGGGCAAAAAAAAAAGAATAGTTTATTTACTTAAGTGTAAATCTTGTACAAATTATACACCAGCTGTCATATGATTTGCAGCCTTGCAGGGAATTTTTTAGTGTTTTCTGTCACTAATTTTGATTCGCAAGTTGACCTTGACTTGTATGTAGTCAAGTTAATCAATATAGCTGCTACTTAATTTTTTGTGAGTAGGCACATATTTGATCAGTTTCTGATAAATGAGGCTTTTAGATATTATTGAAGCTTTGGGAGGCTCCTTCCAGTTGGTCAAGTGGGTCAGAGTGCTGATGCTATGTCATACTCAGTTGGTCAAGTGTCAAGCGGTAGTGCGAATATCATTAGGAAATCAATCTCATTTTATGCTTAAGATAAAATGTAAAGAATCCATCATCATCCAAAGCGTGGGGCAACTGCTTAACTCATCAGCATTTAAACCAATAAAAATCGATAAGTATAAACAAAATGTTATAAACTCATTCAATGGAGTTTTGTATTGATAAGGTGTTATAAATAAAATAAAAAAGATACTAAGGGAAAGAGAGAGTAAAAGAGTAAGAGATAATAATTCTAATTCACCATTTGGAGATATCTCAAGTACACGGTACATGCCTTATATTTATAGACATAACTTTATAATCTCAATCAAATATATCAATATCTAATCTACAAATCTAATGATAATAGAGGATAATAGAGATAATGAGAGATTCTATGGGACAATGGGAAGATATGGACATCTACACAAATATTACAATCATCACATACTATAATTTATTAAATTCATGAAACACAAATATTATATTCGTCACCATATAGCATAGGGTGAGCCTCGGTCCAATGGTAATGTTGCTGCCATTTGACCTAGAACTCTCATGTTTAAATCGTGGAAACAACCTTTTTGCTTTTATCCCTCCCTAAACTAATTTGATGAGAGCATTGTGTACTCCAACTTTGGGCTACAGTTATACACAATCCAGTCTGGTTAAGAGTTTTGGGTTTTCGTCGCAGTTTTGAGAAAGCATTTGGACTCATTATCAAGTCCGTTCAGTCTCCTGCACCGTAGTCTGTTGCAACCAACACCGTCATTCATATGAAACAATAATGTAATATTGAATATTGAAATTCAAATTCAAAGGTGAATCAATGCAGTTTAATGTGTTTATATTGAAGAAAAGGTGCTACAGTTGAATAAATAGTCTGTTAAGATGTTTACGCACCGCATCCAGCTCCACCTCTCCATAGTTCACATTTTTGCCGTAATCTCCAAATCGACAAGCTCTTGTTGTTATGTGAGCCTGTTTTATCAGCATTCAATTGCATAGTCTTGATCAGTTGGCATTTTCCGTTAGATAAAACTAACCGTTAAAGATTGAATGATTAAAAATGTACTATATAAACTTAAAATACTAATGGAAACTTTATGGCTTTATTCCTTTTTTTTTTTTGAACAATACTTTATTCCTTTTTCACTTCTTAAAAAAGATCACATATCCACACCCATGCATTCCGCTGGTCTCTGCACTAATCTATGTCTCTTGAGCCATTTGCTTGACTAATTTATTAACAAGTCTAATTTTTAGTACCTTAGTCATACATTGTTTACAAAAGTCAGTCTCCATTTCATCCAAATTATCTTAAAATAATTTTTTAAATAATTATTTTGTTTGATATTTAATTTGTGAGAGGAGTATCTCCACTAACAATGCCTTCTCCACCTAGCTAGGGTTAACTTTCAATGGTTGAGATTTAATGTTGTGTAAATAACATTGTTATAATATTAAATATAATAAAAATCTACCATTGTAAAATATTCACATCAAATTTTAACAATATAAATTTATTTATTTAATTTTTATTATTTAATATTATACTAATATTTTTATAGAATAAATCTCAACCATTGAAACTTGATTTAGTGGACACATTCAGTGGAGAGGAAGGGGAGAGAGCGGTAGTCTTTACCCAATTTGATATTCATTAGATAAATGAATTTTAATGAATTATAAATTTAGAAAATATTTATTTAATACTATTTTCGAAAATTGTTGTAGTATTTTATTAAATAAATTTATCTAATTAAGATTAAAATAAAAAAATTAATTATTAAACAATGAAAAAAATAAAAAAACAGGAAAAAAATTAGGATAATGCAGCCTAATGTGAATAGCTCCAAACCAAAGCTGCCCTCCATCTCGCATATAGAAACGGTTGACAGGCAGACCAATTCATGATATCGAATAGGAATGATCATTATCAGGGGATACAGATATGCCATGCTAGGATGGATGAGCTAGGCTTTCAACAGCAGAAGCCACCTTCCAAGCAGCTTCCCTCCAGTGCTCTCTATTGATGGCTGTAGCCCCTTTTAGAGAAACGCTGCCTTTTTCGGTTAGTTTAGCTCCTGGTCCTGAGTAAGAGTGTTAGAATATAAAGTGGTTATTAGTTGGTTAGTTAGCAATTAGTTAGCCTATTAGTTAGAGGATTAGTTAGGGGCTTAATCTATATAAAGAGTCCATTCCCTCACATTACTCTTGTAACATCCCGACTTTTCTAAAGTAGTATAATTTTTTTTTTTAAACATCATTTCAAAATGATCAGAGTAGTGCACCGGAGCGATTGAGTAACTGATATATATATTAAAATACCCATGGTAGCATGTCTTGCTGTTTAAACAGCGGTACAAGAGTGTTTCAAAAGTAATACAGAAAGAAGTCTTCAGCCGCGACTCCTAGGCGTGCTGCTTGTCCTTCTCCTTGATCCTTGGTCCACCCGACCCTGAAGCTAAGTTAAGAGCTGAGGTCCATGCATCGAACCCCAGGTAACGGTTAACCTCATGATTACATACATCATATATGTACAACAGACATTCATAGACTTTGGCAACACTTACTACGGTCAGACATAGGGTATACATATCAGATATGTATAGCAATAACGATACAGTCCGATGACAGACTTTCATACAGTCGGATGATAGACAACAATACAATCGGAGTACAGATAATAGTACATTCAGATGTATAGACAATAGTACAATCAAAGTACAGAACAATAGTACAATCGGAGTACAGACAATAGTACAATCGGAGTACAGAAAGTAGTACAATCGGAGTACAGGCATGACAGACAATAGGCATGACAGAACAACAGTACAGTCGGAGTACAGGCATGACAGACAATAGTACGATCAGAGTACAGACAATATACTCATATGCATACAATAAACATCAGAGTTAAGGTTACCAGTACGCGAACGTACCTTCGTTGACGGATTACGGTATTTCTAGCACGTTTTACGGAAAACTGTACTTTTACGGAAAATCGTGAAATCTCCAACAGCGGCTCGTCGGGCAGCGTAACGGCAGCAAATTAGGATTTCTGACGTCCTATAAGAGTAATATCACTTTCATTAGTGATTTGACATTACGACTGGCATTTTAGGTAAAAATTACCATTTTGCCCCTATACCCCTAATTGGCGGAATTTCGTCAGCACTTCGTTACTCTTACTAACTTTCTTCCCAAAATTTCGCCAGAACTTCGACGCCATTTTGATTTTTGAAAATAAAGACTAAAATAGCCCTCCCATATGATATCCAATCATACTTGAAAAATTAAAGGCTATTCTAGCATTACAACCCCTATTTTTGAAAGAACTTCAAAAGCTTCAACTTTTCGGAGACTCGATCCCTACTATGTTTTTACCTCTTCGGGCATATTTTTCAATGCAATGAGGCCTAAAAACAAGTATAGGAATTTCATCCCCTACTTCCTAGATCTAACTAGCAATTCTACTAACTACTAGAACTAAAACTCGAACTTAAAAACTAAAGCCCGAAAGACTTACCCGTTGAAGACTTCTGCACAATTTTGCCCAGAGCTTCTCTCTCTATTTTCTCCCTCTAGGTTCGGCCAAGGAAGGAGTGAAATGGTGTGAAGAAATATGAAGAGCAAGGCACCTATTTATAGAATTTTCTAAGGACACATATGGAATTTTCAAGGTTGTTCTTAACCATGGAAAATCCAACTTGAAATGGTGTATAATTCTTGTCCATGGGAGCTAGTTGGACGAAATTCAGAGGTGATGTGGCTGCAAGGGAGTGGTCCAAAAATGGTGACTTGGGTTGCTCCAAACCCGGTCTAATAGAATTTCCCCGATCGGTACCCGATTCGCGTGATTTCGGAGAACTTTCAAAATTCTGGATTTACAACTTTGAAACCATTTCCTCACTTACTAGAAATGTCCAAGTTAACCTAAATTTTGATCCCATATAGGGCTCCAACAGTCCAGTTGAAGTTTTCTCGAAAAAATTCCAAATATGTCCAGATAAATTCAAACTCATTCCTAGATGTTGAGTTAGAATTTATTTCCTTCATATCCAAAAATATGCACATGCGCATTTTTCCCTATTTCGTCTTATTAGGAAAATGCACAATCGGACTCGAAATTAACTTAGTAAGAATCTAACGGAAGATAAAATTCCACTGATCAATATTCTATCCTGACTTTGGAAGTCTCATTCCTAGATCTCTAGATAGGATCCGTTTCCTAATTATCAAATCACTATTCATCATTTTTCACTTTAATAAATTATATTATATAATAATACAAAACTTATAACCTAAGTTTTCATTTTCTTTTCTCTTCTTTTTTTTTTCTCTTTTTATTTTCTGCCCTTTTTTTCGTTTTCATTTATTTATTTATTTATTTTTGATTTAATTATTTAATTAATTATTTAATTAATTAAATATTTATTTTTACATAATTTTTACAAAATTTTCCTATTGGTCTATTCTTGCATTTAGGCTTAAAAATACCTAAACTCAACTATTTTTCTCAAAAATTTCCAATTAATTAGTAAATATACTTTTACTAATTTTCAACCATTCTCCACTAATTTTTGAGCTTTACATAATTATCTACGAATTTCCTTTGCTTATGCTTAAGTAATTAGCCCAATATTACTTAATTACTTTCTTATCAATAGTTGATAATTTTCTTAATTATAACACCTCATTACCTCATAACTTTTACACTGACACATTTGTTTCCATGTGTTCTGTATTATCTTAGCATCTACGGGGGTATTATGGTCATTTCAATACTTTTTGGGTATTCTTCTACAATTTCTCCAAGTTTGTAACTTAATAAATTACCTAAATTAGGGACAATTTCCTTCCCTATTTCAAATAGATTTTTACTTGCTTCTTTTATAGCTTTCACAGGGTATTTATAACCCATAATGTGCTTAGGGACCTATTTGCAAATTTCCAAACGTTTTAGGGACCTAATTGCAAATTATCTAATTTCAAGGGAAATTACTCTAACAACAAGGCAAACTCAATACAAGGTGTTTGAGACCTCATATTCACCTATTTTCAAGAGAAGTTACCCTAAGTCAGATTTTAGGGTATTACATTTCTCCCCCCGTTAAACAAAATTTCGTCCTCGAAATTTGCATTCTACCCACAAATCTCCGTACTATCTAAACTCCGTCCGATTCAGACTTTGGACTTCACGCGTCGGTCTTTACTTTGTCTACCAGCTGCTTCTTTCGGTGATCGAGAATTCGCTTTGGTTTGACCATAAAGATCCTGTCATATCGTACCTTGATATATAGTGTCTCCCGTGGCTCATACACCGCGGTCAACACCACAAATACCAAAATGTCTCCTTGGACTATACCATAGCAACACAAGATACTTTAAATGTTTCCATGGTTCCCACACACCATGATAACACAAAATACCTCCTACTCAATGACACGATCACGGTCGAATTGTAATAACGAAGAAACATGGAACAGTGATGGTTCACGCAATCATATGATCATCGGGTTCTACAAGAGGGTTTATCATCTCAATACATATAACTTTATTAAAATAGATCAATCACAAATTTATCCTCAATTATCCACTTTGCAGGTTTCCCCACCATAGAAAATATGGTAAAAGGATGTGAAAAAATGCCAAGAAACCATAATTTCAGGATTATCCTAATGAAATTCAGAGAAAAAAAAAATACTTGATAATAAAATATTTAAAAGTATTTCGATTAGCTCATGCGATTGAAACTGGACACTTGAAACCGCATTGAAGAGAATTGATTTCCAGATCGCTCAACAGTATGGATGAGGTTCAACTGATAGAGGCACATCCAATTTATAAAGGTTTAAGAAGACCGCTAATAATAAAGTTACGTGATACTTCTCTCCTAATCAAATAGTCTGGCCCATCAAGGAAGACCTGAACCCAAAGTCCAATTGTTAGCTAACACTTGCAAAAATTATAATTTTCAAAATTTTTAATCAATAAAATATATTTTTTATATATACTTTGTGCCATCTTTAAAAATCAAAATTTGTGAATTTCATTTAGAATAAAATTTCAACAGAATCAAAGAAAAAAGAGAAAAGGAGTTAATTAAAATTAGAAGAAATAAAGAAAATAATGTCTACGGCCAACCATATGGACATTTTTAACAATGAAATTAGCAACAGAATTCTTCGGTCGCTAAAATTCTGTCACTAAATTGTTTGCCATGGAGTTTTCCATTGCTAATCAAATTCTGTTACACTTTTGCGCTAATATGAAACTTCATTATTTTAGATTATTATAATGATTTAAATCTCTTTTCAATCACAAAATAAATTGATATATTAATGGTGTTAGTGCTAACCAAGGCATCGTTATCATTGAACTCATCATTAGAGACCTGTTAAGATATCTATTTATAATATTGTGTTCTGTAAAAACAAATTAAAGTACAAATTATAAAATACAGAGGGTAACATCTCAACTTTTATTCTAGAACTATATAATTTCTTGAGAGAAATTAATTTATGGTAATTAAAATTTATCATGTAATTACTCTATAAGTTTTTTTTTTTTTAGGTGAGAGTTTAAGAATTTTAATATATATATTATGATATAAATATTATAGGGTTTGCAACATCCCATTTTTAAAGCGGATTTTTTTTTTTCCAATCAGAGTAGAGCATTGGAGCGAAAGAGTATCTGATACATATTCAAATATAAACCAGAGTGTAACATAGTATGGATAATACAGTCATCCTACTGTTCCAAAAGTAAATACAAAAGCGGAATAGAAAATTCTCCGGCCAGCGGTCTAATCGTGCTGCTTTCCCCGATCTCCAACTCTTGGTCCTCCACACCCTGAAGCTACAGCTGAGATCCAATTTACCACATTGGATCTCAGGTAACGGTTAACCTTATGCTCAAACAATACAGTATACAGACAACAATTATTCAAGACAATACAACAGTATATCAGTACAAAAGCATACAACAGATGCATGATTATCATGATGACAGAACATAAGCACAAAGCAGTATGTAAAGCCCCATAACATAACAACAACAACAGCCTGCACATACCTAGTGCCACGATAACCACTCGTGTCCTCAGCACTAGGAAAACAACGGCATTATTATGACTATAACCCGTATAAAACTGTCTGTATATTCGGTCTACGAACGTATCTATCACATATATGTATTTAAGCAGCACAGGATTAGTGTTACAGTACGCGTCCGTACCTTTGTTGACGACTTTCTGGTACGTTTGACGGAAACAATACTTTTGACGGAAAACAGCAGGTTGACAGCGGCACGTCAGACAACGGAACGATAGCGGTATGACGGCGTTTCGTGATCAATGATTTCCTATAGGAATAATATCACATTTGTCATCAACTTGCTTTCGCGTAATCTTGCAAAAACTCAAAATTCCGGAAACATAGCCCTGCAGATCTCTTTTTCCTCTTTCAAAATACTTGGGTCAACCAAATTTTTGATCCCATTCAGGGTGTCTTCGGTTCCGCTGAAGATTTTGGATATCCGCCTTCGGTTGCAGAAATTACTTCGGGTAACAACATCTTCAGGACAAAAATCCACGATTCATAAAATGCCCGAGATGTTTACCAACTCATTCTTGGATTTCAAGTTATGGCTTGGTTTCTATAGGTTTTCATTTATCTGATTTGCTTTTTGAACATCAGATAGATTCACAGTCAGACTAGTATAACCTTTTTCGGTTTCGGAAATAACTTCGGAGACAGCCTACTCCGAGGTAAAAATTCACTTGTTTAGAATATACACTGACTTTAGAAACCTTGTTCATGGTTTTCTAGATAGGATTTAGTTTCTATCGGTGGTCATTTATCCTATTTGCTTTTTACCACTTAACCCTTATTTAACCAAAGTTACATGTTATTTAACTTTGAAAATCTTATCCCCTTATCCTTTAGGATTTTCGGTCCTTTTCTTTATTTTCTGTTTTTATTTTCGTTTTTAATTATTTAATTAATTAATATTATATAAAATAATTATTTAATAATTATTTTATATAATTTTTTACAAAAATTTTCCTATTGGTCCATACATGTTTTTAGGCTTAAAATTACTTAATCTCACATATTTTTCTTAATATTTTTCCAATAATTAGCAAATATATTTTATGCTAATTTTAGCCATAAACCACTAATTATAGGGTTTTACATAATTATCTTTGGATTTTCCTTTGTTTAAGCTCAAATAATTAGCCAATAATTAATTAATTAATTACCCACTAATTGTTGATAATTTTCTTAATTAGAATAACTCATTACCTCATAACTTTTGCACTGACATTAGTATTTTACATCTTATGCATTATATTAAAATTCATGGAGGCATTTTGGTCATTATAATACTTTTTGATTTTTCCCCCTTTATTTTTCCAAGGTTATATTTTATTAAATTACCAAAATTAGAGACAATATACTCTCTTACTTTTAATAATTATTTTACTGCCTCCTAGGATTTTTCATAATTTCCTTAGGTCATTATATGCTCCACAAGGGCATTTTAGTCATTTTGACTCCTTATTCTTTTTCCCTAATTTCCAAGAGATTTTTCCCTTATAAATACGATATTTATAACATAGAAATTGAAACGAAATATTGACTTATAAAAAATAGCCATTTTATTTATCCAGGTATTACATTTCTCCCCCCGTTAACCAAAATTTCGCCCCCGAAATTTAATCTATCGTAACTAAACTCCAGGCCATGAACTCCAGATATTTCTCCTTCATATCTCTCACTGTTTCCCAAGTTGCCTCTTCGGGTGATAAACCCTTCCAGACTACATTCACTATTGGTATGGTATTGTTTCTAAGTCGTTTTTCCTGGTGTCCGATAATTTGCTCCGGCTCGACTACGAAGGTATTATCATGCCGTACTTCGACGTCCTCGTACTTGATGACATGATCTCGGTCTGGTTGGTATTTCTTCAATTGTGACACGTGGAAAACGTCGTGGAGATTACTCAGGTTCGGGGGTAAGGCTAACTGATAAGCTACTTGTCCTCGCTCGGCCAAAATTTCAAACGGTCCCACATACCGTGGACTAAGTTTCTTCCTCTTAAGCGTTCGGCCGACACCAGTTACTGGAGATAATTTTAGAAATACATGGTCGCCGACATAGAACTTCAGAGGTCTTCTCCTTTTGTCAGCATAGCTCTTCTGTCTGCTTTGTGCTGCAATGAGTCTTTTCTTGATCAACGTGATCTGCTCGGAGGTCTGTTCAAGCATATCCGGTCCAAGCATTTGCCTTTCGGACGATTCTGTCCAGCATAAAGGTGTTTGACACTTCTGCCCATACAATGGCTCAAACGGGGCCATTTGTATACTTGCATGTAACTGTTGTTATATGCAAATTCGCTAGCGAAAGATGTCGATCTCAATTTCCTTTGAAATCTAGGGCACAAGCTCGCAACATATCCTCCAGTGTCTGTATCGTTCTTTCAGATTGACCGTCGGTCTGAGGGTGATAAGCCGAACTGAACCTCAGCTTTGTACCCATACCTTCGTGTAATGTCTGCCAGAAACGGGATTGGAATCAAGCATCCCGATCAGAGATAATACTCTTATGGACTCCGTGTAGTCTCACGACCTCTTTGATATAAATCTCCGCCAATCATTTCGGGGAGTAATGGATACTGATAGGAATGAAATGTGCTGATAATCGAACCATATTTTTATATGACTTTTCATAATCAAATTGGGATTTTTAATGCATTTTCTGGGACGTTATTGCATGATTAAGCATTATTTTGAGTTAGGGACATTTGTATTGAATTAAATGTAATTAGGGGTAAAATGGTCATAATTTGTTAATTATTCATCCAAATGATTTATTGGACTTTTGATGCTACATTATGTTTAATCTTGCATTGTAGGTGTTTAAGAAGAAAATGGAGATTTTTAGGGTCAGAATCAATGTTTTGAAGACTGGGAAAAATTACAAGAAAGGGCCCAACAATTTCTGAAAATTATAAATCAATGAAGAATCGGGCCAGAGGCAAATTACAAAAAATGACCCAGTTGTTTTCGGAAATATCATTTCGGCCCCAACAATGTTTTGGAAATTCTCACTTAAGTCCCTCCAGAAAACATTTCAGAATTTCATTTAGGTCCCTGTTATCAAGCTGCTGCGTTTTGGGCAGGAGATTAGGTTACCTTCTCCATGATTCAAAAAGGGGAATCCCGATAGGAGAGGGGAGCTGGAGTTTTTGGGCGGCCGACAGAGAGAGAGGGAGCTGAGGGACGACAGACCTGGAGCAAGAGACGCACGCGAGAGAGTGAGGGAGGATTGAAGGGCCGAACCAGAGCAGGAGGGAGAGTTGGGACGGAGAGAGAGCTGTAAGAGATAGTAGGCCGCGAGAGGGGTTATGCAGAAACGAACCAGAGAGAGCAGACGGCGAACGAGAGATGGACCTTCAGACCTTCATCGAGACCTTCCCTCCTTCCTTCCTTCTCCTCTGTCGCCGGCGATCTTCTACCAACCGTCAACCACCATCGGCCTCCACCTTCGTTTCCACCGAACCGACGATCTCCCTCAACCCACCTTCACCGTTTTCACCAGCACCACCAGCGACCCTCACTCACTCACTCTCTCTCGGCACGTTTTGTTTCTGAATTTTCTGGTTCATTGGCTGGTTCTGGATTGCAGTTTGTGTGTGGCCCTTTAATTACTATGAGTAGCTGATTTAATTCTTGGAGATGGATTATGTGGCTTGAGTTTCAGAGTTCAAAATTAGGGGAGTTTATTTTGTTCAATCTATTTTCTCTAATTATATTTGGATTTCCTAGTTTTAGGGATGTTGGTTTGAATTGTTGAGTCTTAGTTTACCCGTTTGGATAACTTTGTGGATTGAACCTATGTGATTGGATTTAATTTTGGTAGCTTGTTGGATTTATGTATATGTATTTCCTTATTGATTCAATGATATTGTGCTTTCTACGTGGTATTGTTAGATAGTATGATTGAATTGGATTAATTGAGTGGCGTGGTATCGCATTCATATCTAGAGGAAGCGAGTTGCATTAATTTAATCCTAATCACACACTAAGTGGGTTTAAACAATATCTCAAGAGATAGTAGTTAGCTACGGTAGTAGGAGCTACTATTAATTGGGAATATTGGACTCAAGTGGTATCTTGGGGTTTTCATTTAGACTTAGTGAAAATTTACTCCTACATTTAATTTAACTATGATAGTCACTATTCCATTTCCAAGAGCATTCATACTCATATTTTCATTTCATCCATTCCATTTTCATACTCCATTCCATTTTATAAAGAAAATACCAAAAATAGTAGTTTGACATTTAATTTAATTGCATTCTTATTTTAGTTCATCAATTCAAAAACCCAAAACCAATTTTTCCCCTTGTTTTAATTGCATTTGCATGTCATTTAGATTACTTAGGATTCAATAAAAGGCTCCTCGAGAGAGAGAACGATCCTAGGTTTGCCTATACGCAATCCTTGGTTATTTTTGATTGTGGACCCCAAGGCTAAAGACAAAAAGGCCCTCATCAAATGGCGCTGTTGCTGGGGAGCTAAGTAATTGGCTCCCTAGGTAATCTAATTGTCAAATTCACTTTTGACAAGGGGTTTCTCGTGTGAAGCTTTTTAGTTTAGCATTTTTTTTTGATTTTTCATTGCATATAGTTTAGGATTTTTTTCATTTAGATAGTTTGCATAGCATTCATTGCATTATTGCATTGTCTTGACTTGGTAGCTTATGTGTGGTGTGTTTGCATTAAATTCGATATTATGTTGAGTTTAATTGTTTGAATTCACCATGTCTCCAAGTTGATTCAAAGATACTTGCATCTTTTGTCTTTTTTTTTTTAGATTCCTTTTCTTAGTTAGATAGATACTTGTGATTCATTTGGGAATTAACTGAATTGAACTTTTATGTCTTGGTTTAATGGTAATCAAGATTCACCCATTCAATCCCACTCTTTTGTAGGAGATTCAACCCGAAGGGAAGAGTCTATCTCTCAAAGCATTGAATCCATTCAACAAACAATACGGGCTCTTCAAGCTAACTTGGGAATTCAAGATAAGAGTCCAATTGGTCAAGAATGTCAAGGTCCATTCCACCACCCCTATCATGAACCTTACCACCAACCTTCATTTCAACCAAATCACTCACCACACCTCCCATATAGATCATACCATGAACCCTACCCCCAACCTCCATTCCAACAATGTCATCAACCACTTCATGAATCTCCTCCACCTTCATTCCATACCACTTCCCGACCATATCATCCATCTCATGAATCCCTATATCCATTTGAGCCACCTTATGGACCCCATTCTCAACCTTGTGTACCAAACCAAGAACCTACCACTAGTGAAGTCATTGGAAAATTGCAAAATCAAGTGACTCAGACGGTAGACGAGGAGCGGTCATACAAGGCTAACTTTGACCTTCAAATGGATTCTATAATGAGACGAATGGAACATCAAGAGAATGAGAATGAGAGAATGGAAAAGGAAATTGAGCGTCTCACTCAGCAATCACAAGTGTTGAAGACTAATTTCCAAGAAAATCATATTCCCATGTTCACACATACACAAGAAGCGGAGCAATTGAAGAAAGAAAATGAGGAGTTGGAGAAAGGAATGGAGTGGCCTACACAAGAGCCTTCTATGTGTCATACTCCACAAGAGGCTTGCTCATCACATACACTTCCACATGAGCCACCCACTCCACCATGCCCCGAACATCCATTCCAACCCTCTACTCCTCAACCTTAGGACTTGATGCTTTCCTCACTTTGCCATATATGGATGCTCAAACCCTTGCCCTAAGAAGAATGTATGACGAACTAAAGGTTCGGCATCTACATTTATTCAATCTCAAAGAGGTACTTCCTAGTGAATTCTTTGAGGAAATAGAAGAGGAAATGAAGGACATTGAAAAATTCAACAAGGCATTTGTTCACCATGTGCTATGGATTAAAACCGAAGGAGAAGAAGGAGCTCCATGGTCATGTACCTCCAATGATGATGGGAAAACCGAAGAGCAACACCTAAATGCCACTTCACAAGTTGAAGTTTCCAATCCTTCGGTACCTATTCCCACACAAGCACAAGAGGTGCAGCAAGTACAAAAGTGCATTGAAGAGTCTTCTCTACCATTTGGTAATGATCCTATCCTTATAGAAGTAGACTCTCCTACTACTTTAACTAGTGAAGCAATTAATGATTGGAGTGATAATGAGGTGGATGAGCAAATCATTGTTGAATCCCCTCAAATGTTTGAAAAAGTAATTGCTCAACCCATTAGTTCTAGTAGTAGCGATTCAATTGTACTTGTTGATAAGTGTGCTCCTACTTCTTTATGTGATGCTGTGGTTGTTGAAAATGCTTCTCTTCATAGTACTAGGGATGATTGTGAAAAATTGAATGAAATATTTTCATGTTCTTGTGCGGAAGATCGAATATGTGTAGATTGTTATCATGAAAAATGCCACTTGCTTGTTGAGTTTCGAAAGAAAGCATTTAGTGAAGTGGTTGATTCTACCATTGATCATAATGCACCCCCTTGTACTATTGATGATAGCATGCATGACAATTGTGAACATGTTGACTCTTGCATGGATGATAATGTTGGTGATTTGAGTGAAAAAGATCATAGCCAAATGTATGAAATTGCCATTGGATTACTTCCTTATAGCCTTGTTGATAACAAAGATTCTAAAATTTTGATTGCTAAAATTCCACATGTTGATGAATCTTTCCAACAAGTGCTTTCTTGTGATTTGCCACCCGATTTAGAAAAGAAACATGATTGCTTTGAAATTTTGGAACCATCGGGTGGTGACAATTTAAAAAATTCTCTTTCTTCTTCCATTCTTTTGCCTTCCATCTCTTGTGATTGCAATGCTGATGTGGTGTACCCCAACACTAAGTTGGATTCCGCACTTTCCACTTTGCAAACGCAAGAGAATTTTCAAAATATAACTGTTTGTATGACTCCTACTGATGGGAGTAGCATTGATTTCCTTGGATGTGATAGTTACTTGGAGAGTTTGATTCCTAAAATGTCTTTAATTCACATGAAATCTCTCCATATTTCTATTTTTGGATGGGATACTGCTGATTGCTTGTCTTCTTTACAGGCACATTCTTGGAAAGGTCCTCGATGGAACCAACATCCACCGTATATTCTTGGACCTCTTCCAATTGATCCTGAACCACCTCCACTAAGGAAAATCAATGCGGGAGAAGATGTTATAAAAGAAAAATGCATGATTCTCATCGGGGATGAGAACTTCTCCTTCAAGCGACTCAAGATACTCTAACACAGGTTGTCTCTTTCCTCACTTATTTTCTTCCTATTTCCTATGATTATTTGGGCTTAATTGTTATATGAGGAAGATAAGTGTGGGGGAAGGACACGATCCAGTAGAAAAAGTAGAAATAATGTAGTTGAGTAAGTAGAATAAGAACCACCTATGTATGCTTTGCATCTCTTTGGCTACTACCATACTTAATTACCATTGTGCCTTGAATTTCAATTTGTCTATCATTCTCTTTAGAGTGATTTTTCACATTGAGGACAATGTGTTGATTAAGTGTGGGGGAGAAAAATACATTTTGAGTCCCATTAATTACTAGAATTTTTTTTTTTTGTAGAATGACTTGCTTAATGCATGTCCTAAGTGGTAAAGGGTCGCATTTGCCACTTTGGAAGTGCATGATTTGTGGGAAATTCTTTGAGCTTTCATGAGATCTAGTATTTAGGCAATTTTTTTAAAAAACCATGTCTTGTTTTTCAAATAGATGAGAAGAGAAATGAACCCACAATTGGATTTTTGCTTACTCCTTGTTTTGTAAATGATAGTTTATGAATCATTAGTGCATTTAAGAGTTAAGCATGATTATAACTGATTGCAATGTTTTGATTGGTTGTGTTTGTAAGGTTAGCACTTGGAATAGTTAAGTAGATGCTTTGTGGTTAGTTTACCATGCAATTGATTTTGTTAGAGTGAGCATTGGAGGAAAACCTTGTTGGAAGGATATTTGAGCCTTAAATTCTTTCCATGTGTGCATGTTCACTTGGTTTTTCACCTTCTAGAACTTGTTTCAACTCTTTTTCAAAGCGGTATTTGCGTTATTGTGATGAAAATGAAAGAGGCATTTAATTCTAAACCATTGTCACCAAACACAAACCTACATTCATCTACCATTTGCTTACCCCCTTTGAGCCTTTCCTATGTTGTATGCATGTCATTACTCATAGTGTCCATAGTATTCTAAAAATCAAAGAGAATTGCCAATAAAAATTTGAAATGCCATGTATAGAAAAAAAATATATATATTGAAAAAGGAAAGAGAAAAATGGAAAATGTTTTGTAGATAAAAACAAAACAAAAAACAAAACAAAAAAAGAAAGAAAGAAAGAAAAAATAAAAAAGGCATGTGTTTATGAATTTTCAAAAGAATTGGCAAAAGTTTGTAAAGTTATTTAGATGCTATGAACTTGGTTGTTAACTTTGACTTGCATATAAACTATTTTCTTTTTCTCATTAATTCATTCCATTTAGCCTTCATCCATCATTACAAGCCTTTAAAGTCCTATTGATTCATTACATTAATTGCTATTAGCAGTGGAGATGTTAGAGTTGTTACAAGCCTATGGTAAGGTGTTGATTAAGTGAGCTAGAGTGAAATTATTCCAATGAGGTGAGATGAGTGAAACAGTTATAATACCTTGAGAGTGCTCTTGTGCTTCATTTTAATATTTTGGATTGTATGGTCAGCTAATTTCTTTGCATCGCTTGATTATCACTGGTGTTAGCTTGAAGAATTTGATTAATTAATCCATTTCTTTCTAATTATGAAATTGCTCATATTTCAAATGCATTAGTGATTTCGACTTGGAATTGTGTACTCAATTTCCTTTGTTCAGGAGTACAAAGGTCTAAGTGTGGGGGAATTGATCGAACCATATTTTTATATTACTTTTCATAATCAAATTGGGATTTTTAATGCATTTTCTGGGACGTTATTGCATGATTAAGAATTATTTTGAGTTAGGGACATTTGTATTGAATTAAATGTAATTAGGGGTAAAATGGTCATAATTTGTTAATTATTCATCCAAATGATTTCTTGGACTTTTGATGCTACATTATGTTTAATCTTGCATTGTAGGTGTTTAAGAAGAAAATGGAGATTTTTAGGGTCAGAATCAATGTTTTGAAGACTGGGAAAAATTACAAGAAAGAGCCCAACAATTTCTGAAAATTAGAAATCAATGAAGAATCGGGCCAGAGGCAAATTACAGAAAATGACCCAGTTGTTTTTGGAAATATCATTTTAGCCCCAACAATGTTTTGGAAATTCTCACTTAAGTCCCTCCAGAAAACATTTCAGAATTTCATTTAGGTCCCTGTTATCAAGCTGCTGCGTTTTGGGCAGGAGATTAGGTTACCTTCTCCATGATTCAAAAAGGGGAATCCCGATAGGAGAGGGGAGCTGGAGTTTTTGGGCGGCCGACAGAGAGAGAGGGAGCTGAGGGACGACAGACCTGGAGCACGAGACGCACGCGAGAGAATGAGTGAGGATTGAAGGGCCGAACCAGAGCAGGAGGGAGAGCTGGGACGGAGAAAGAGCTGGAAGGAGGGAGAGCTGTAAGAGATAGTAGGCCGCGAGAGGGGTTATGCAGAAACGAACCAGAGAGAGCAGACGGCGAACAAGAGCTGGACCTTCAGACCTTCATCGAGACCTTCCCTCCTTCCTTCCTTCTCCTCCGTCGCCGGCGATCTTCTACCCACCGTCAACCACCATCAGCCTCCACCTTCATTTCCACCGAACCGACGATCTCCCTCAACCCACCTTCACCGTTTTCACCAGCACCACCAGCGACCCTCACTCACTTACTCACTCTCGGCACGTTCTGTTTCTGAATTTTCTGGTTCATTGGCTGGTTCTGGATTGCAGTTTGTGTGTGGCCCTTTAATTACTATGAGTAGCTGATTTAATTCTTGGAGATGGATTATGTGGCTTGAGTTTCAGAGTTCAAAATTAGGGGAGTTTATTTTGTTCAATCTATTTTCTCTAATTATATTTGGATTTCCTAGTTTTAGGGATGTTGGTTTGAATTGTTGAGACTTAGTTTACCCGTTTGGATAACTTTGTGGATTGAACCTATGTGATTGGATTTAATTTTGGTAGCTTGTTGGATTTATATATATGTATTTCCTTATTGATTCAATGATATTGTGCTTTCTACGTGGTATTGTTAGATAGTATGATTGAATTGGATTAATTGAGTGGCGTGGTATCGCATTCATATCTAGAGGAAGCGAGTTGCATTAATTTAATCCTAATCACACACTAAGTGGGTTTAAACAATATCTCAAGAGATAGTAGTTAGCTACGGTAGTAGGAGCTACTATTAATTGGGAATATTGGACTCAAGTGGTATCTTGGGGTTTTTCATTTAGACTTAGTGAAAATTTACTCCTACATTTAATTTAACTATGATAGTCACTATTCCATTTCCAAGAGCATTCATACTCATATTTTCATTTCATCCATTCCATTTTCATACTCCATTCCATTTTATAAAGAAAATACCAAAAATAGTAGTTTGACATTTAATTTAATTGCATTCTTATTTTAGTTCATCAATTCAAAAACCAAAAACCAATTTTTCCCCTTCTTTTAATTGCATTTGCATGTCATTTAGATTACTTAGGATTCAATAAAAGGCTCCTCGAGAGAGAGAACGATCCTAGGTTTGCCTATACACAATCCTTGGTTATTTTTGATTGTGGACCCCAAGGCTAAAGACAAAAAGGCCCTCATCAGCTGACTTAGTTAATCGGTCAACAACCACCCAGATCGTATCATAATTCCTGATCTTGGGCAAACCCACCACAAAATCCATGGCTATGTTCTCCCATTTCCATTCTGGCAATTCTAGTCCTTGCAAAAGACCAGGGGGTCGACGGTGTTCAATCTTTACTTTTTGACGAGTCAAGCATCGGCCACGTCTTGGGCTACATCTTTCTTCAACCACGGCCACCGAGTTCGGATTTCATGTTACGGTACATCTTGACCATGCCTGGATGCAGAGTATATTTACTCTTATGAGCCTCATCCAGTATTTTCCGCCTTAATTCATCAACTGGCGGTATGTAGACTCGCTTTTTGTACCTGACCAAACCACTAGGTGATAGGTCATGGTCTTGGGTCTCACCCTGAGAGATCTTCTCCCGTGTTGCAATAGCCCAATCATCTTGCTTCTGAGCTTCCTCAACTTCATCTCTCAGATCTTACTCCCCTTGACTCACCAGAAGAGTAGCAAGATAGACATCACTTGGTGCGTGGACACCCACACAGATCTGATTTGATAGATTCAGATCTCTGAAATCTTCAAGCAATTTCTGCTCCTGAATCATCATGATGTATGCTACCTGCATTGTCTTTCTACTGAGAGCATCAGCACCGACGTTTGCTTTACCCGGATGATACTTGATCTCCAGGTTGTAGTCTTTGAGCAACTCCATCCAACGACGCTGTCTCATGTTGAGTTCCCTTTGATCAAACAGGTATTTCAGGCTCTTGTGGTCGCAGTATAGTTCCACGATCGCACCGTACAGGTAATGCCTCCATATCTTCAAAGCGAGCACGACAGCCGCAAGCTCTAAATCGTGTGTAGGATAGTTTGACTCGTGAGTTTTCAGCTGACGAGAGGCATAAGCCACCACTCTGCCCTGTTGCATTAGGACACACCCCAATCCATGCCCACTGGCATCACTATAGACAACATAGGTCTCATCCGAATCTGGGATAATCAATACCGGTGCTATAGTCAACCTCTCCCTCAGTCTCTGAAAGCTTTCCTCACAGTCATCTCCCCATATAAAGGGTTGGTTCTTCCTCGTAAGTTTTGTCAATGGTAAGGCAAGACGTGAGAAATCCCGTATGAATCTGCGGTAGTATCCCGCCAGACTCAGAAAACTATGTATCTCCATCACTGTCTCTGGTCTCTTCCAGTCCAGAACTGCTTCTACCTTGCCTGGATCAACCGCAACTCCACCGCTCGATATAACATGGCCCAGAAATCTAACTTCCGGCAACCAAAATTCGCATTTACTAAACTTAGCATAGAGTCTCTTCTCCTTGAGTATGCTCAACACCAGTCGCAGATGTTCTTCATGCTCTTCTCTTCTTTTAGAATAGACGAGAATGTCGTCAATAAACACCACTACAAATTTATCTAGGTGTTGTCGGAAGATTCTGTTCATATAGTCCATGAACACAGCAGGTGCATTGGTCAAACCGAAAGGCATCACAAGGAATTCGTAATGCCCATACCTGGTCTTGAAAGCCATTTTGGGGACATCACCATCTTTAACTCGCAACTGATGGTATCCTGAATGCAGATCAATCTTTGAAAAGACTGTAGAACCAGATAGCTGATCCAAAAGATCATCAATCCGTGGAAGTGGGTATTTTTTTTTTAATTGTTACTTTGTTCAGTTCACGGTAATCGATACAAAGTCGGAAGCTCCCGTATTTCTTTTTCACGAACAATACTGGGGCTCCCCATGGTGATACACTGGGTCGAATGAACCCCTTAGACAGCAATTCTTCTAGTTGCTCCTTCAACTCCTGCATCTTGTTCGGTGCCATACGATACGACGCTTTTGATATTGATCATGTACCAGGCATCAATTCAATTGCGAACTCCACTTCTCTGGTAGGAGGTAGCTCGGTGAGATCCTCCGGAAACACATCAGGAAATTCATTTGCCATAGGAATATCCTCGAGTGAAAGATCAACTTCTGCTTTTACCGAAAAGAATATCATGTATGCTTGGCATCCCTGCTTCATGCATCTATCAGCTTCTGTAGTAAAGAGAAAGTTCAGGCTCACATCAACCTTGTCTCTGCTAGGCGAATCGGGAAAAGATATCCTCTTGCTACCACAATCGATTATTGCACCGTTTGCCGTT
The DNA here is from genome assembly GCA_025563575.1 of Acacia pycnantha. Lineage (NCBI taxonomy): Eukaryota > Viridiplantae > Streptophyta > Magnoliopsida > Fabales > Fabaceae > Acacia > Acacia pycnantha. The sequence continues at coordinate 836,681 of JAMWYP010000061.1, forward strand.
AGCCAGTTTAAACCGAGTATGACGTCGATGCCATGAAGTGGTAATCGGATAAGGTATACTTTTGAAACTCGCCCATCCATATTCACAATACAATTAAAACATGCATCAGAAGCTAAAGATTTTACACCAAGTAGTGTAGATACTACCAGAACATATGGTAACCTATAAGCATGCATCCCTAAGTGATTTGCACAATAATAGGAAATAAACGAATGACTAGCACCCGAATCATACAATGCCTGCAATAGATTCCCATTAAGGTAAATTGTACCTTGAACCATTTCTGGAGACTTCCTGGCCTCTGTGTCTGTCAGTGCAAAGATCAGGCCGGCGCTTTGAGGTCTTGCATCTGCAGCCTTCTCAGGGCAATCCCGGCTGAAGTGTCCAGGCTTCTGGCACCTGTAACATCCCGTTTTCACAAGCAGTATAATTTTTTTTTTATCAAACATCATTTCAACATGATCAGAGTAGTGCACCGGAGCGATTGAGTAACTGATATATATATTAAAATACCCACGGTAGCATGTCTTGCTATTTAAACAGCGGTACAAGAGTGTTTCAAAAGTATAACAGAAAGGAGTCTTCAGCTGGGACTCCTAAGCGTGCTGCTTGTCCTTCTCCTCGATTCTCGGTCCACCCGACCCTGAAGCTAAGTTAAGAGCTGAGGTCCATGCATCGAACCCCAGGTAACGGTTAACCTCATGATTACATACATCATATATGTACAACAGACATTCTTAGTACAGTCGCATGTACAGACAATAGTACAGTCAAAGTACAGAACAATAGTACAATCGGAGTACAGAAAATAGTACAATCAGAGTACAGGCATGACAGACAATAGGCATGACAGAACAACAGTACAGTGTCGAGTACGGGCATGACGGAACAACGGATGCGGTCGAGTACAGGCATCACATACAATTGGCATGACAGAACAACAGTACAGTCGGAGTACAGACAATATACACACATGCATACAATAAACATCAGAGTTAAGGTTACCAGTACGCGAACGTACCTTCGTTGACGGTAGACGGTACTTCCGTCGGAAATCGTACTTTTTACGGAAAACTGCGAAACGTCCAATAGTGGCACGTTGGGCAGCGTAACGGCAGCAAATCAGAGTTTCTGATATCCTATAAGGGTGATATCACTTTCATTAGTGATTTGGCATTATAACTGGCATTTTAGGTCAAAATTACCATTTTGCCCCTATACCCCTAATTGGCGGAATTTCGCCAGCACTTCGTTACTTTGACTTTAATTTTCCAAAATTTCAACATAACTCTTACTCCAATATCATTTTCAAAATATAAATCATATTAATCAAAGATTTACATCATAACAGGCATTTTAGGTAAAAATTACCATTTTGCCCCTGATGCCCCTATCGGTGAATTTCGCCAGAGCTTCGCTATTTTAACTCTAATCTTCCAAAATTTTGCCAGAACTTCGACCCCACCAAGAATTTCGAAATAATGACTAAAATACCCCTAACATATGATATCTAATCATACTTGGAAGATTAAAGACTATTCTAGCATTTCTACTCTAACTTCCGGAAAAACAACGGAAGCTTAAAGCTCTGGCATCAGAAAAACTTACCCAGAGCTTCGCTGCAATTTTCCCCAGAGCTTCTCTCTCTAAAATCCTCTCTCTAAAACCGAAATGCCTCTTGAAATGGTGTACAAAATATGAAGAGAGATCATGCCTATTTATAGAAGAAGTTGTAAGGGCATAATAGTCTTTTCCATATTTCAACCTTCATTTTAAACCATGGAAATTAGGGGTTTTGGTGGATGATTTTCAGCCATGGAACACACCATTTTCGTTCAGCCCCTCCTCCAAGCAAAGATGAGTCATCAAACCATTTTTGCTTTTGCCTCCGACCGAAAAGTTCCCCGATCGGTGTCCGTTTCGCGAAATCTCAAAATTCTGAATTCATAACTTTGAAGATCTTCTCTTTCTCATCAATAATATCTAATTTAACTTTGATTTTGGTCTCTTACAGGGTTCCAACAGTCCAGTTGAAGTTTTCTCGAAAAACGTGTCCGAACGCGTTCGGTTTCAGAACGTATTTCTGGAATCATCAACTTCTTCAGAAAAATTCACTGATTCCAAATATGTCCAGATAAATTCAAACTCATTCCTAGATGTTGAGTTAGAATTTATTTTCTTCATATCCAAAAATATGCCTATCTGCATTTTTCCCTATTTCGTCTTATTAGGAAAATGCACAATCGGACTCAGAATTAACTTCCGGAAGAGTCTAACGGAAGATAAAATTCCACTGATCAATATTTTACCCTGAATTTGGAAATCCCATTCCTAGATCACTAGATAGGATCCGTTTCCTAATTATTGAATTACTATTTACTATTTTTACTTTAATTAATTATAATATTATAATATTACAACTTGCAACAATAATATCTAGATATTATTTTGAAAATTCTTATCCAATTTTGCTCCAACATTTCGGTCCATATTCTGGTCCTTTTTAATTTATTTTTCGTTTTTTATTTAATTATTTAATTAATAATATATATTATTTAATTATTTAATAATTATTTTTTCATAATTTTTCCACAAAGTTTCTTATTGGTCCATACTTGTTTTTAGGCTTAAAAATACCTAAACTCACTTATTTTTCACCAAAATTTCCAATTAATTAGTCAATATATTTTTACTAATTTTAAAACAAAAACCACTAATTTTAGGGTTTTACATAATTACTTGTGAATTTCCTTTGCTTATGCTTAAGTAATTAGCCCAATATTACTTAATTACTTAATTATCACAAGTTGATAATTTTCTTACTTAGAACACCTCATTACCTTCATACTTTTGTATTGACATCTTTGTTTTCATGTCTCTTGCATTATCTTAGCATTTACGGGGGTATTTCAGTCATTTCCTTACTTTTTGAGTATTCTACAATTTCTCCAAGTTTGTAACTTAATAAATTACTTAAATTAGGGACAATATCCTTCCCTATTTTAAATATATTTTTACTTGCCTCTTTTATAGCTTTCACAGGGTATTTATAACCCACAATGTGCTTAGGGACCTATTTGCAAATTTTCAAACGTCTTTAGGGACCTATTTGCAAATTATCTAATTTCCATAGAATTTACCCTAACAACAAGGTAAACTCAATACAAGGTGTTTGAGACCTCATATTCACCTATTTTCAATAGGTATATTTCCCAATTTTTGATATTTACCCTAAGTGTGATTTTTAGGGTATTACAGCACCTGAAGCAGATTTGCTTCCATCGCAATTGGCTCCCGGATGGTACTTCTTGCATTTTGGACATGTTTGGGATCCCTGCTGTCTGGGATAGTTTTGTTGCCCAGCTTGGTACGGCCTCTTGTTCCCACCTCGGTTATTATTCCAAGGTGCCTTGCTCTTCTGCGAGGAATTTCCGCGGTTAGACCCACCGCGACCAGCATTGTTTCCCTCAAGGCTCCGGAATCTGCGCAGTTCCTTCAAGTTGCGCTCGGTTAAACGACAAGACTCCACAGCTTGGGCCATGTCAGGGAACCGCTGTGACACCAATCTGGCCCTTATGTCGTACTTTAGCCCGCAGATCAATCTGTTCGCCTTCCAGCTTTCATTATTATTACTCTTCGGGTATGACGAATACCGCGGTAGGTTGGTGAATCGGGCAAAGTAGTCATCAAATGATGATTCCTCTTGGCCTTGTTGAATGTGAAGGAATTCCTCCTCTTTAATCACCTGTATCGAGGGAGGGAAATATTGTTCGTTGAACTTCTCGAGGAACTCCGAGGTAAAAATTCACTTGTTTAGAATATACCCTGACTTTAGAAACCTTGTTCATGGTTTTCTAGATAGGATTTAGTTTCTATCAGTGGTCATTTATCCTATTTGCTTTTTACAACTTAACCCTTATTTAACCAAAGTTACATGTTATTTAACTTTGAAAATCTTATCCGCTTATCCTTTAGGATTTTCGGTCCTTTTATTTATTTTCTGTTTTTATTTTCATTTTTTAATTATTTAATTAATTCATATTATATAAAATAATTATTTTTATATAATTTTTTACAAAATTTTCCTATTGGTCCATACATGTTTTTAGGCTTAAAATTACTTAATCTCACATATTTTTCTTAATATTTTTCCAATAATTAGCAAATATATTTTATGCTAATTTTAGCCATAAACCACTAATTATAGGGCTAATTTATGAATTTGCCCCTTATTAAATAACTATTTACCAAAATGCCCCTGTCAGAAACCTATTTCCCAAAATGCCCCTGTCAGAAACCTATTTCTCAATCTGCCCCTGTTTAGTCGACTAAAACATTTGGTTTAGTCGACTAAATGGAGGGCAAATTTTTTTTTCCAGGCCCCGACATTTAGTCGACTAAACCAAATTTTTAGTCGACTAAACCCATTTAGTCGACTAAAAACTCTTTTTTAATTATATATATATATATAGTTTTCTTTTATTTGATGTTTTATATTCATTAAATATAATCACTAATATCACTAACCAACAGACTCGGTAAAACAAATTAAAATGACTCCACTACTTCCTAAAAAATAGCTAACCACATGTTTACAATAATATAATAAAAGATCAGCACACTCAACACAATAAACAATTAAAAAATAAATAACTTAATCCTTCTTATTGTGGAATCAGCAACGTGCGGAAATCAGCGACATGAACCATGTAGAGAAAAAGCTGGGATTATTAACTTCAACAATACTAACAATTCATTAAATATATATCATGGGCTTTTTTCCCAATTTGCTATATTTAATGAATTGTTAGTATTGTTAGCATTTTAATTTATTTTACCGAGTCTGTTGGTTAGTATTGTTGAACAAATACTAACAATTCATTAAATATCAGTGTAATTTTGTCCCGAAGTTGACATTAGCCAAAGTTATTTCCGTAACCGATGGTGTTTATCCGAAAATGTTCGGCAGGTTAGGAAATACCCTGAATGGGATCAAAATATTTGTTAACTCAGATATTTTTAAAGAGAAAGAAGAGATCTTCAAGGCTATGTTGATGGATTTTTGAGATTAGTTAAGATTACGTGATTAGAATACCGATCAGGGAACTTTATCGGTAGAAGGTTCATAAAGTAAAGGGGTGACATCATATGCATGACATGGGATGACATAGGGGGACGTTTTGTGTGGAGGAGAGGAGAGGAAAATGAATGGTTTGCAAGAGGCCACATCTTCATCCTCTGAACCGTTGATGCAAAAGAAGATCCAACGGTTGAAATCCATAACCTTTGCCTATAAATAGGCTTGCATCTCTTTGTTAAATATCACACCAAAACCACTCTTAGAAAGTGTAGAAAGAAATTAGAGAGAGGAGCTCTAGAGAAAGTTGTAGCGATGTTCTTCAAGGGTAATTTCTTCGGTACCGAGTCTTAAGCTTTAGTCTTTTGTTCGGTAGTTGTAGTAGGAATGTTAGTTTGATCTTTAATCTTCCAGTATATTGTAGATATCATGTTTTAGGGTAAATATGATATATATTTCGAAAACTATGTTGGAGTAAGGGATATGTTGAAATTCTGGAAGATTAGGGTCAATGTAACGAAGTGCTGTCGAAATTCCGCCGATTAGGGGGTCAGGGGTAAAATGGTCATTTATGACTAAAATGTCTGTCGTAATGATAGATCCTTAACAAATACGTTGTTATCTTGATAGGATATCCCTGATTACGTTCTGACCTACTGTCGTACCGTTTACCGTCAACGAAGGTACGTTCGCGTACTGTAACACTAACTCTGATATTTATGGTATGCGTATATGTGCTATGTGTTTATGTGTACTGTATCTCTATGTATTGTTGGTCGGGATACATCTGCATGCTATGGGCGATATACTGCATGCTAAGGGGTGATAGATCTGCATGCTAGGGGCGATATATCTGTATGCTAGGGGAGATTCATCTGTAAGCTAGGGGCGATGCATTTGCATTGGTTGCATACTTATAAACTGTGAATGTTGTGATTGTCTGTAGTCCATATATTGTATATGTGAATATGAGGTTAACCATTACCTGAGATCCGGTGCGGATCTCAGCACTCCATATAGCTTCAGGGTCGGGAGGACCGAGGATAGCGACAAGCAGCCCGCGTAGAAGACCCAGCTGAAGACTTCCTTTTGTTGTTCCGGCGGAAGCCTTCCTTTTGTTGTTGTACTTCACTTTTAAACCACACGGTTACTGAACCGCTGTTGCATCCAGCCAGACTTACGGCACTTTATAAATACATATCAATTACTTTTCCGCTCAAATGCTCTACTCTGATGAAAAAAAAAATTATACTGCATTTTAAAAATGGGATGTTACACCCAAATGATTTTGATTCAACCATTCTGCCAAAGTATAATGGAAGTCAGGTTCCACAAGCCTATGTTAATGTAATACCCTAAAATCTGAATTATGATAAATAGGTGAATATGTGGTGTCAAAGCATTGTAGAATGTTTATTCTAATTTCTAAAGGAAAATTTCTTGGAAATTAGGGAAAAATCAATAATGTGTTAGAAATGACCAAAATGCCCTTGTGGAGCATAAAGTGACTTAAGGAAATTATGAAAACATCCTTAGAGGCAATAAAATAATTATTAAAAATAAGAGAGTATGTTGTCTCTAATTTAGACAATTTTTGGGATTTATTTCCTTGGAAAAGTGTAACATCCCAACTTTCCAAAAGCAGTATAAATTTTTTTTTTTCAAAATATCATTGCATAATCATTAGAGTAGAGCATCGGAGTGATTGAGTAACTGATATATGGATTCAAAATGTCGTAAGTCTGGCTTTTTACAACAGCGGTATTGTAACCGAGTATTTCAAAAGTGATACACAACAAGAAAAGGAAGGCTTCCGCTGGAACATCGAAAGGAAGTCTTCAACTGGGTCTTCTATTCGGGCTGCTTGCCTCTCTCCTCGGTCCTCGGTCCTCCGAACCCGGATGCTATGTTAAGAGCTGAGGTCCAATGCATACGGACCCCGGTAACGGTTAACCTCATATTTACATATACAGTACATGGATCACAGATAATCATAACATAAGCAGCTCACAATAGATGTATCGCACGGAGTGAATGCAGAAGTATCGCACGGAGTGAGTGCAGACGCACCACACGGAGTGAATATAGATGTACCGCATGGATTGAATGTATTCAAAAGCACATAACAACACTTATAACATATTAATAGACCATCAACCACATATACTCATACAATACTCATAATACATATACCATAAATATCAGAGTTAGTGTTACAGTACGCGAACGTACATACATACAGTATTCCAACAGTATATAAACAAACATCACATCATCAAACACATATACGTATACGATAAACATCAGCGTTAAGGTTACCAGTACGCGAACGTACCTTCGTTGATGTTATTCTAGCACGTTTTACGGAAAACCGTACTTCTGACGGAAAACGGAAACCAGCACGTCGGACAGCGGTTCGACAGTAGGTCAAAACGTATTCAGGGATATCCTATCAATATAACAACGTACTTTTTAAGGACCTATCATTACGACAGACATTTTTAGTCAAAATGACCATTTTACCCCTGACCCCCTAATCGGCGGAATTTTGCCAGCACTTCGTTACTTTGACCCTAATCTTTCAAATTTTCAACATAACTCCTACTCCAACATAGTTTTCGAAATATAAATCATATTAATTAATGATTTACATCATTATAGGCATTTTAGGTAAAAATTACCATTTTGCCCCTGATGCCCCTAATCGGCGGAATTTCGCCAGAGCTTCGCTATTTTAACTCTAATCTTCCAAAATTTTGCCATAACTCCGACCCCATCATGATTTTCGAAATAATGACTAAAATACCCCTAGCATATGATATCTAATCATACTTGGAAGATTAAAGACTAAACTAGCAATCCTACTTTAACTACCGAAAGAACTACGAAAGCTTAAGTACCGAAAAACTTACGCAAAGCTTCGCTGCTTTTTCCCCCAGAGCTTCTCTCTCTAAAACCTCTCTCTAATTTCTAAATTCACAAGGGAATTTGGTGTGAGAATTGCAAAGGGGGTGAGGTCCTATTTATAGGAAAATCCAGTGCACTATTCATGCTTTACCAGACTGGATCTCAGCCGTCGGATCAGAAACTTTTGAAATGGCAAGATCTTGACCATTGGGGCTCTTGGCCGACCTGCACCCTTAGGTGGCAGCCTTGTGACATCATCTTTGATGATGTCATGGGTTGCTTTATGCCCTTGATCCGACAGAAATTCCCCGATCGGTGTCTGAATCGCGTAATCGCATAAAATCCAAGAAATTCAGAATTATAACTTTGAAGACATTTTCTCACTCATTAGAAATGTCTGGGCTAAATAAATTTTTGATTCCATACAGGGTTCCAACGGTCCTGCGGAAGTGTTATGGAAAAGCGTGCCGGTTACGGAATCAACTTCCGGAATCGTCAAAAATTCACTGATTCCAAATATGTCCAAGAAATTCTCAACTCATTCCCAGATGTTGAGTTACAATTTATTTTCTTCAAATTCGAAAATCTGTGACTATCTGGCTTTTTCTCAGATTTTCCCTATTTCGTCTTATTACTAACTTCTTCTACCGATCTCAGAAACGTCTCCAGGTATAGCTCAATTCGAGATAAAAATCCACTTATCAATATTATACCCTGACTTTAGAAATCCTATTCCTGGTTCTCTAGATAGGATCCAACTCCTATCGGTATTTATTTACCTTTACTTTAATTAATATTTAAATAAGTGTTTATATTTTACACTCTACCTATTTGTTTTTCTTTTATCCACACAAAGATGTCGGCACACACATATATTATTATATATATATTTTTATTTTTATTTTTAATTAATTATTATATAATTTAATAATTTTTTTTACATAATTTTTTTTTACAAAATTTTCCTATTGGCCCATTCTTGTATTTAGGCTCAACATTACTTAATCTCATTTATTTTTCTCAATATTTTCCAATTAATTAGAAAATATATTTATGCTAATTTTCTAGCCATAAACCATTACTTATAGAGTTCTACATAATTTATCACAATTATTTCATTGTTCAAGCTTAAATAATTTACCAATAATTATTTAATCAATCACTTATTATTTTTTGAAAATTTTCTTATCTAGATTTAATTACTTCCTCTCAAAATCAGAACTAACATAGCTATGTTATCTCCCATGTAAAATATCAAGAATTATGGAGTTAGTTATGATCTCCAAATACTTTATAATTGTTATTTAACAATTCTTCCAAGCTTATAATTTATTAAATTACCAAAATTAGAGACAATATATTCTCTCAATTTTAATAATTATTTTACTACCTCTCAGGACTTTTCATAATTTTCCTAAGTTATTTATGTCCTACAAGGGCATTTTCGTCATTTTGGCACTCTAATTTTCAAGATATTTTCCCCCTACAAATTTGATATCACATATTCACCTATTTTCAATAGGTATTATTTACTCAAGATGATACTTACGATAAGTGATATTTTCAGGGTATTACAAAAATAGTGAGCGAAAAATTAAAAAGTATTCCGGGATCATTATTGACCCCGTGATTATAGATATTTTATGTAAAGCATAATATACCAATGTAAGTGCAAAAGTTGTGAGAAAATGAGTTATTATAATTAAGAAAATTATCAACAATTAGTGGGTAATTAATTAAAAAATTATTGGCTAATTATTTGGGCTTAAACAAAGGAAAATCCAAAGATAATTATGTAAAACCCTATAATTAGTGGTTTATGGCTAAAATTAGCATAAAATATATTTTCTAATTATTTGGAAAAGATGAAGAAAAATATATGGGAATATGTAATTTTAAGCCTAAATACAAGTATGGACCAATGGGGAAATTTTGTAAAAAAATCTATAAAATAATTATTAAATAATTATTTTATATAATAGTAATTAATTAAAAACGAAAAAAAAAAAGACCAGGTATGTTGACCGAAATTTTTGGACAAGAAAGAGATAAGATTGAAGGAAAATGAATATCTAGATATTATTGAATATAATAGTAATATAAATTGTGATATTTTGTGAAAAAGCAAATAGGATAAATGACCACGGATAGAAATTAAATCCTATCTAGAAAACCATGAATAAGGTTTCTAAGGTCAGAGTATTTTATAGACAAGTGAATTTTTATCTCAGAGTGAGCTGTCTCCGAAGTCATTTCCGAAACCGACAGAACAACAAGGGAATAAGACGAAAAGGACAAAGGAGCAGTTGAGGAAATGAAAACCTATAGGAAATAAATCCTAACTCAATATCTGGGGATGAGTTGATAAGCAACTAGACGTTTTATGCATCAGTGAATTTTTGTCCCAAAGTTGATGATTTCGGAAGTTATTTCTGTAACCGACACGTTTTTCCGTAAATCTTCGGCAGGACCGTAGAAGACCTTAAAGGGATAAAAAATTTAGTTAACCCAGACATTTCTAATGAGTAGGAAAAGAACTTCAAAGTTGTGATTCCGGATTTTTGAGATTTTACAAGATTACGCGATTCGAACACCAAACCGGGACTTTACCGGTAGAAACCTTCTAGAACAATGCAAGGTGGCTCCACTTGGCATCATTTTTGTTGACTTTTGGGGCCAAAATTTCGACCAAGGGGCTGCTTGGAGGAGAATTGGCCACCTCCCAAACCCTAATTTCCATGGTTAGAATTGAATGTGAAGTTTGGAGAAAATTACCTAAGTTGGCCCATTTTTCTTCTATAAATAGCACCTCATTCCTCTTCATTCTTCACACCAAAACCACTCTTAGAAAGTGTAGAGAGAAGTTAGAGAGAGGAGCTCTGGGGAAAGTTGTAGCGAAGAACTTCAACGGGTAAGTTCTTCGGTTCTAGTCTTTAGTTCGGTAGTTCTTGAAGATCTAGGGTAGTTGTTGTTTTCATCTTTAATCTTCCAGTATATTTTAGATATCATGTTTTAGGATTAAATATTATATTTATTTTGGAAAATATGTTGGAGTAGGAGATATGTCAAAATTTTGGAAGATTAGAGTCAAAGTAACGAAGTGCTGGCGAAATTCCGCCGATTAGTGGCTCAGGGGTAAAATGGTCATTTATGACTAAAATGTCCGTCGTAATGAATGATTTCTAATAGATGTGATATTATCCTTATAGGATATCCCTGATTACGTTCTGACCCGCTGTCGTACCGCTCTGTATGATTGTCTGTCATCCGACTGTATTATTGTATGTTGTGCCTTAACTTTACTCCGACTGTATTGTTATTGCCGTGCATATCTGATCATGTACATTTCTCATTGTGCCTTAACCTTACTCGGACTGTATTGTTATTGCCATACATATCTGATATGTATACCTTATGTCTAACCGTAGTAAATATACCCTATGTCTGACCGTAGTAAATGTACCCTATGTCTGACCGTAGTAAATGTTGCCAAAATTCTATGAATTTCCGTCGTACATATATGATGTATGTAATCATGAGGTTAACCGTTACCTGGGGTTCGATGCATGGACCTCAGCTCTTAACTTAGCTTCAGGGTCGGAAGGACCGAGGACCGAGGATAGAGGCAAGCAGGCCGCATAGAAGACCGGGCTGAAGACTTCTTTCCATTGTTATGTACTTTTGAAACACTCTTGTACCGCTGTTTAAATAGCAAGACATGCTACTATGGGTATTTTAATATATATATCAGTTACTCAATCGCTCCGGTGCTTTACTCTGATGATTTGAAATGGTTTTAAAGAAAAAAAAATTATACTGCTTTTAGAAACGGGATGTTACAGTTAATACGTTCGATATGGACATGTTTGTGAGGGGTTTCGATGAGCTTATCATTTCCCGGTTATTTGCTGCAATATTGACAGGAGTGGCGCAAACATGGTTTCACACTTTGCCTGCAATGTCGATCCAGAATTTTGAAGATTTGGGAGAAAAGTTCTTGCTGAACTTTGCAACAGGCAATAATTAGCCGAAGTCTGAGTTCGATCTTAGCAAGATTAACCAACAGTCGAGGGAAACACTTTAGAAGTATCTGGATCACTTTAAAGATGCCACTCTACAACTGCATGGATTGGAAGAAAATGAACATATGCACTTAAACATAGCTAGCTTGGATGGTGCATCTCAGCTAGCGAGATCAATTTACAAGGATCCCGTTAGTGGAATTCAGAACTCGGGCAAAGAAATATCTGGAGTTGAAGCAAATGGAGATAGCCAATGCCACAGGAAAGGAGGGGAGGAAGAGTCCACTTTCGAAAGGAAAGGAACAACCTAGAAGTCAAAAGGACGATGTCCGTGGAAGGAACCCAGATAATAAATTCCGGGGTGGCAAGTATGAAGCAAAGTATGAAAAATGCACTCCCTTAAATGTTCCACAGTCTCAAATTTGGAGGGAGGTTGCATTGTCTGAGATGAAAAAAGTGGACCGACAAGGCTTTCTTTTAGTTTCATGAGATATATATATATATATATATATATATATATATATATATATATATAGGGTTTAATAATACTTTTTCTACAGCACTCACATAAAAGTAAGTGGGTCCCATTATAAAGAGAAGAGAGATAAAATATGAGTGGGACCCACCCACTTTTATGTGAGTGCTGCAGAAATATTAAACCCATATATATATAAACAACAAAGCTTTCTTTTGTTTTCTAAGAGTTCATGTGCAGCGATATATATATAGACACACACAAAACAACAAAGCTTTGTGTTCCATAATTATCATTCAAGTTTCCTATTATTTTCCAATGGTTGTGTGCAGCGACATACACAGAGAACATCAAAGCTTTGGGTTCCCTAAATACCATTCACCACGTGATACACACACACACTATTTCAAGCAACCTCTTTTATTTTCTAAAGATTCATGTGGATTTTGAAACTAATTTTGAAACATGTCTAAAAAGCATCATTTTATTAAATATATAAACATAGTTATGTTTTTAATTGAGTCTTTGAGAATTGTTATACTCGCTATGAGCTGTAAACATTCAACTTATCTATTTTTAAAAAAATAAAAAGAAAGAAAGAAATTGTGGAGGGATTGACTGGTAAACATAATTATATTATTTTTACAGGAAAAAATATATAATTTTACTTTTTTTAAGGAGATGAATTAGTGCCCATTGTTTTGGCCGAACACTCACAATACGCTAGACAAACAAACTAGTCACTCTTAATGAAGATCATGAAAAGGAGTTTTGCCTCAAAAAAAACTTAGCAACAAATATTGAGCATTGAGCACAAAACATAATCACCATAACTGGTTGGATAAAGAAAAAGAGTTCAGGAGAACAAGAAATATAAACCAAAACATATGTCTTTCAATAATGTTAAAAAGACAAAACACCAGGTTCTTTGTTTATGAAAAACAAACACTCAACACAAGATCCAGCATAAGTTTTACAATATGCTGGATGTGCTAAAGGCTCCACCAATTCCTTAATTGGATCAACTAAAACTATAGCTCCATCAACAAGGTCCATGACCACTTTTCCACTTCTAGTTAGAGCTAATATGTCTGATATGCCCCCATAATGACTATAATCAAATTCGAATAATTCTGTCCATGACTCGGCGATGCCATATTCTTTCATCACCCAAATGTTGGACACCAATTGTTGGTTTCTGTAACGTTGATTCACTACAGCAAGCAAATGGCCGCCTTCCACAACAAGTAATCTTGAATGAATCCATCCTGACTGTCGTGGTAATGCTAATTCTCGAAATGTTTCTTCAGTCACATCAAATAATAAAATAAATGTGTCATATAAACCAACACTTCTTCTACGGCTAACAACCCAATGTACTGCTCCATTCACAAACATAACTAGAGGAGTCCACCTCATGTTATGAAGACGAAACTGAGGAACTCTAACCGTAATACTTCTCCAAGAACAAGAAACAAGAGAGTACACCTCGACGTGAGGAGTTTCTTGGGTTCTGCAATGATTCATGAGTCTAACAACCTTATAATCGTTGTTCCTGGAATCAAAACCAAATCCAAGACATACAGAATATTCGAGACGCTCGCGTTCTTTGCTGGTCTTTATTGGTTTGGGAAGCACCAAATATTTTCGAAGCAAGGGATTCCAAATAAGGATAGTTTGATAATCTAATGGTGAATAGCAGTCAGCCAAACATACAAGCCCATTGCACGTGCTAACAAACAGTGCCCAACCATTCTGTTCAAATAGAGGACTGAATGGTAATCTCTCAAGAAAGGAATGATTAGTTTGCTTATTAACCGAGTACAATGAGTAAAAATACTCTGTATGCATAAGGAGATGACGACGCTGCCCTCTGAATTCATGAAAATATAAATGAAAAAAGAGGAAGTTGTTGCCATTGGAAGCTTGAATTGTACGGTTGAGATGATCATATATGAAGGTTTGATCTGTGATGAGGGAATTCCAAGCTTTGCAAACAGAGGTGAATTTCACAAGAGACTTACCGGGAAGTCTGTAGAGAATTTCCAACACAATTTCTGAGGGTAAATGATCAGACATTTTGCTTTGGCTTTGGACTCTATCTTGGGTTTATCCTTGATGACTGATCTCTTCAAAGTAAAAGAAACAGAGGAATAGTTATTTATAGAACAAGAATTAATGACCGTAATGGTAACAATTCTCGAAACCCAACTCCTAATTTAATCAATAATCTCAAAAGATATGGATAGAAAAAATCACCAGGTGTATAATATTATCGATGTGAAAAGATAAGATATTTTCAATTAGATTATTTAAATAATCTAACTGGGTTGAAAAAGTTTAATGAATAATGAAATAACAGAAGATAATGAAAAATATTAGGAAATAATATATACTAGAAATAAATTATACTTTTAAATGTTTAAAGGATATAGAAAGATATTAAAATATTTAAAATAATCTAATTTTGAATATAGTTTGAAAATGCCTTTGTTATATATCTTAATCATGACGGTTATTGTTATTGTTTGCCCAAAAGTTTTGTTTTTTTATTGATGAGCAGATTATGTTGGATTGGCCCTAGTTAAGGAACCATATCACCGCGATCTGATCTGTATAGCTGTCCACAAATTAAATGAATATTATGATGACTCGATAAATGACAAACAGCATGTTTATGACTTTATGTTTATCATCCTAATACATATAACTTTATCCACTTTAATTTGCAGGCTTCCCCACCCTAGAAAAGATGGGAAAAGGAGGTGAAAGGGAAAAATATGCCATGAAACCCTAATTTCAGGATTAAAAACAAACAAACTTGATAATTAAGTATTTAAAAGTATTATAATTTTTTTATTTTTATAAATTTTCAAATAACAAATTATTTTTTTTATTTTCATTTATGCCGTCTTTACCCATCTCGGCAACCGCGATTAGCTCACGCGATTGAAACTCGACACTGAAGTAAAAAGCTTTTAATGATGATATTGATCACATATATAGTGAAGAAAAATAAGGAGAGAGAAGAGACTTCCATACCAGGGATCTTCGATAGAAGAGAAGAGATTGTTAGACAGCTCAATGAAAAAAATGGGGTTCAAATGTTCAACTAAGAGAGGCACATCCAATTTATAAAAGGCATAAGAATACCACTAATAATGACGTTATAATTAGGAAATTTATTAATTCTATAATATAGAATAACTTGTTTCTTAATTAACAAATCCATAATTAATGTTCATTTGTTTCTTATTTGATAAGACTAATTGTTTCTTAATCAAATAACATGACCCATCAAGGGTAGACCTGGACCCAAAGTCCAACCAATAGCTAACACTTGAAATAATTATAATTGTCAAAAATTTAATCAATAAAATATTTTTTTGTTATATACTTTTTTCCATTTCTAAAAATCAAAATTTGTGTATTTCATTAATTTAGAATAAAATTTCATCAGAATCAAAGATAAAAGAGAAAAGAAGTTAAAACTAGAAGAAGTACTAAAGAAAACTAATGTCTACGGCCAACCATATGCTCATTTTAACAAAGAAACTAGCAACAGAAATTTTCCGCCGCTAAAATTGTGTCACTAAATTCTTTGCCATGGAGTTTTCCATTGCTAATAAAAATTTGTTGCACTTTTGTCATTTTGTGCTAATTTGAAATTTCACTATTTTAGATTATAGTCCTTCAATAATCTATGTAATCTGTAATATCCCAACTTTTACAAGCAGTATTTTTTTTTTTTTTGAAAACATCATTTCAAAATCATCAGAGTAGAGAATTTGAGCGGAAAAGTAACTGATATATATTTATTAAGTGCCGTAAGTCTGACTGGATACAACAGCGGTACAGTGACCGTGTGGTTCAAAAGAAATGTACAACAACAGAAGGGAAGGCTTCTGCCGGAACATCGTAAGGAAGTCTTCAGCCGGAACTTCTACGCAGGTTGTTTGTCTCTCTCCTCGGTCCTCGGTCCTCCAGAACCTGACGCTATGTTAAGGGCTGAGATCCAGTGCACCGGATCTCAGGTAACGGTTAACCTCATGTTTATGTATACACATACAAACGACAGACATCCACAACATCATCAGCACATACCATCACTCTATCACAACCCATGCATATGTATTGCCCCCAGCATGTAGACCTATTGCCCCCAGCATACCGACAGATTGCCCCCAGCATACAGACATATTGCCCCCAGGATACAGACATATCCTCTAACCACTATATGCATTCGAACAATACAACATCTATACAACACACATACCACATACATGCATACCATAAACATCAGAGTTAGTGTTACAGTACGCGAACGTACATACTTTCGTAAACCGAACAGAATGGCCAGGTAAGTGTCTATCATGGGGGCCTCACCGAGTTCACGGCGACTTAATGGCTTACCCACATAGACTAGCCTTTCCATCGGCACCAAACTGTTCTAACATATTTTCATTCAATAAACATACCATAACAATACAAATAGCACATATATGCATACCATAAACATAAGAGTTAATGTTACAGTACGCGGACGTACCTTCGTTGACGGTAGACGGTACTTCCGTCGGAAATCGTACTTTTACTTTAAAACTGCAAAACGTCCAACAGTGGCACGTCGAGCAGCGTAACGGCAGCAAATCAGAGTTTCTGATATCCTATAAGGGTAATATCACTTTCATTAGTGATTTAACACTACAACTGGCATTTTAGGTAAAAATTACCATTTTGCCCCTATACCCCTAATTGGCAGAATTTCGCCAGCACTTCGTTACTTTAACTTTCAACTTTCAGAGACTCAATCCCTACTATGTTTTTACCTCGTCAGGCATCTTTCAATGCAATGAGGCTTAAAAACAAGAATAGGAATCTCATCTCCAACTTCCTAGATCTAACTAACAATCCTAAAACTACCGAAGCTTAAGACTAAGTACCGAAAAACTTACTCAGAGCTTCGCTTCAGAATTTTCCAGAGCTTCTCTCTCTAGAACTTCTCTCTAGATTTCGGCTAGAAGAAGGAAATGGTGTGAGAATTCAAGAGGCAAGGCCTCTTATTTGTAGAGAATTTTTGGGTCCTAAAGTGTAATTTTCCCTTCTCAAATTTTGGGTCCAAAGTTGTAATTTTCCCTTTAATATTTTGAACAGTGATTCTTGGCCACACAATGCTCCAAAACGTGCTGCCCCCTCTCCAAGCCAAAGATGAGCCAATTGCATGATGACATGTGTCCATTCTAGCTCCTTTCCAGACCAATTTCCCCGATCGGTACCCAATTCGCGTAATTTCGGAGAAATCTCAAAATTCTGGATTTACAACTTTGAAGAGCTTCTCTTCCTTACTAGAAATGTATATTCTAATCTAAATCTTGATTCCATACAGGGCATTCCGTGTTCAGCCGAAATTTCTCGAAAAACGTGTCCGTGACGGTAGGTTACGAAACTCGTTTTCGGAATCACCAATCTCTAGAGAAAAATTCACTGATTCCAAATATGTCCATATAAATTCAAACTCATTCCTAGATGTTGAGTTAGAATTTATTTTCTTCATGTCCAAAAGTGTGCCTATCTACATTTTTCCCTATTTCGTCTTATTAGGAAAATGCACAATCGGCTTCACCGATCTCGGAAATGACTCATTCCCAGATGTTGAGTTATGATTTATTTTCTTCAAATCCTAATTTTATGCCTATCTGCCTTTTTCTCAGATTTTCCCTATTTCGTCTTATTATCAAAATGCTCCACCGATCTCGGAAATGACTCCGGGAACAGCTCAATTCGAGATAAAAATCCACTCATCCTTATTATATTCTAACTTAAGAAATCCTGTTCCTGGTTCTCTATATAGGATCCAATTCCTATCGGTGTTTATTTATTTTTTTAACCTTTTACTTTAATTATTATTTAAATAAGAGTTTATTTCTTATACTCCACCATTTAATAAACCTATTATTTCTTTTCCCTTTTTCCCTTAGGATGTCGGCACACACACACATTTATTTTATAATTTTCGTTTTTTATTTATTTAATTAATAAATAATATATTTAAATTATTTAATATAATAATTTTTACAAAATTCCCCTATTGGTCCATACTTAGTTTTAGGCTTAAAATTACTTAATCTCACCAATTTTTCTTCATATTCTCCAATTAATTAGAAGATATATTTATGCTGATTTTTAGCCATAAACCATTAATTATAGAATTCTACACAATTTATCACTATTATTTCATTGTTCAAGCTTAAATAATTATCAAATAATTATTTATTCAATCACTTATTATTTGTTGACAATTTTCTTATTTAGAACTAATTACTTCCTCTCAAAGCCTGAACTAACATTGTTATTTTATCTCCCATGTAAAATATCAAAAATTATGGAATTAGTTATGATCTCCAAATACTTTATAATTGTTATTTTACAATTCTTCCAAACTTATAATTTATTAAATTACCAAAATTAGAGACAACATATTCCCTCAATTTTAATAATTATTTTACTACCTCTCAGGATTTTTCATAATTTTTCTAAGTTATTTATGTCCTACAAGGGCATTTTCGTCATTTTGGCACTCTAATTTTCAAGAGATTTTTCCCCTACAAATTTGATATCACATATTCACCTATTTCCAATAGGTATTATTTACTCAATATGATACTTATCATAAGTGAGATTTTCAGGGTATTACAACAAAGGTTTGACTTCTTCCTCTCCAAAGAACTTTGTCGCTGTTGCTCTATAATTCTTTCTACTTGCATCTGAAGGGCTGTATTCCACGCCAATAATTTTGGAGTTGCTTCATAATAGAGGTTTTTCAATGTGTGTTTTTTGTTTTTTGTTTTTTTTTTTTTGTGGACCGTCTTGCATTGAGAAGTTTAATTGACAAATTGAACTTCGAGGTTTGAAGAATTAGGTGGAAATTTAGAGAACCAAATGTAGGAAGTCTGTCCAGGATTCTGAAACATTGTGCCCTGATTCACTTGGTGCCTAAGGAAACGAAGTAGGACTCTGATATCATCCTAATTGGGTTATTATTGATCAAACTGTGATTTCTGAATTGAGAAGATTGCTTGATGAGAAATTATGATGGTGCCTTGAGTTCTTGGTGTTCGATGCTATTATTTTTTATGTTCAAGTTGTGTTTGAATTCTTGTTGTTTCCTGGAAAATTATAATTGACTATCAAGGTGATTAGAGCTTCGAATCAATGCGGTGGTGATCCATTCACATTGCCGTGCGGTGGCAAATGATTTTTTGTTAAGTCATCATGGTTTTGCTTCAACATCTATTTCACTGAACTTTGGTCAATTTATTGTCCCTATTGGAAGCAAAGAATTTCTCTGTCTGGTCCCCATCACAATTTGTCATGGGTATGAACGATGGGCATCATCATTGAAGGAACGTATATGACTGTGATTGTTAAGAGGTTTGCCTGTGTTGATGCATTTTATTGTCTATTCTTTTGGGCATCTATATTTTTCTACATCTCTGTTTCGTGGAAGATTGATTTTGGTCGGAGTGTTGAGTATTGGCAGCAAAACAAATGGAATGGTTGTTTTCCCAACAATTTGTTAAGGCACCAAGCATATTTCTCATGGCTCTGTAGAGAATAAATAGTGGCAATGATTGCAGAAGCTTACCGTGATTGAAGCTATTCAAAAGTGAAGCAGCAATAGTTGACATGGAGAAGAATGTGGGGGAATTGAAAAAATCTTTGTATTTTGTAGATTGTAAAACTATTCAATTTAATTTACCTTATCCCCTTATTTTTGTGTTGTTCAAGTTGAGCACTTTGTTAAGTAGTGTTCAACTTGAGGGGGCGTGTTAGAATATAAGGGAATAATTGATTAGTTAGTGAATTAGTTAGTTAGAGAGTTAGTTAGAGGCCCTAGGCTATAGAAAGTGTCTTAGGCTATGAGATTAATGAGCTGTTGTGTGAGAGTAACCATTACTCTTTGTAAGTGCAATAAGCTCTATTATCAATAACATACATCATCTCGCATCTTCTTTCTCCCAATTATCCTCTCTAATTATAATACTTAACGTACACGTTCTAATCGTCATTTCTTAGACTTTGAGCAAGGGTATGAGGTTCGGTTGTTGGGTTGAGTTGTCTGTTTCACAACAATCTCACAATTCCACTGCATAATAAGATCACCTGGGGGGTCACCTTGAAACTTCCACTGAATTTTGAGTTTGGGAACTCTCAGAATGCTTTCTCTCCATTTCCTCTAAGAATATTATTCCCTTCTCAGATTAAAAAAATAGATATTTATATTTTATAGATCTATTATTTTAAACATAAATAAATGAATTCAAACTATTAAAACCTTATCTGCACAATTTACAACCACAACATAAAGAAAATTTATAAAATTAATTAATTTATAAAATACTATAATAATAGTTTTAGAAAATATGAATCATTCAAAAAAAATTTCGGTTGCCTATCCAGATCTGACCCAGGTCGGGCACCTGGCTATGGTGGGTGAGTCTTCTAGTGGGCCTTTTTTACATTCACAAGGCTCGAACTCGAGACTTTACTTAAGGCAACACAAGCCGCTTACCATTTGTGCCAACCCCCATTAGTGAATCTTTTTTTTTTTTTTTTGTTAATTTAAGGGTGGAGATGAGATTCTGAGAAGAAAAAAAGAAAAATGATTTTGAGAGAATATGCTGTCTTCCTTCTTTTAAATATTTATATTCCAATTATTATTTCTTAATTTATGAATTTAAAAAAACCTACTACCTTACTTATATATAATAAAATATTTTATAAACATTTTAAAATGATGATTTTATTAATTTTAATAAATTATATGATTAATTTTAATATTGTTTTTAAAATATTATAAAATTCAAATAAATAAAATAAAATTAGGTTACCAAAAAAATATATTATAAAATTAAAAAATTAGAAAGAAGTATAAAATTTTAACATTCTAATGTCTTTAATTTGATCATTAATATACATACATATTAGTGTGTGTGTAAATGTTGATGGGAAGGAAAAAAAAAATAACGATGATGAACTTGAAAGATGTAAACAACGAGGTGAGTAACAAAAAAGCTTTTTCATCTAAGGGAAAACTTGGAATATTAAAAAATAGGCATGGAAAATTAAATGTGAAATCCAAATTTGCCACAAGAAGCATAATATATACCATTATATATTGGTAGGAGGATGTTTAGGTGGCTTACCTCTCACGAAACCAGATTATGAGCGTCCTCTTTTCATCCCTCAGGACATCTCAAGTGAGAGAAATAATGGTAGGAGGATGTATATTAGTCATCTAATATTATAATAAAAAACTTAATTACTAAACAATGAAAAAAATGAAAAATCAGAAAAAACAAAATTGTATATTAGTCATCTAATATTATAATAACTCTATATATTTGTATACTAAAACAAAATTAAAATTAAAACCATTTTTTATTTTAATCTTTTCATTTGTATATCCATATTAATTTAAAAGGAGGCTAGTATAACACAAGAAATAATTGAATTGATAAGGCGGGTATTATTGAAAATAACTGTGTTGTTAAGGGCATTTCAAAGATTGGCCTGCTTTGCAAATGATAACAAGTAGGTTGTAGTCAAAAGTCCAAAAGCAAGTCAAAAGTTTAAATTAATAGAAGAGAAAGGAATTGTGTTGTCAAGGTCAAAATTGCTCAGTTGAAACCGAACTCTATAATTCTCCAAAACTATTCCGCGTGACTTCTGACTTCTAAAATTGTTACGCGATGTTTAATGGATAACAGTCTGCAACTCTTATCAGGGATGAAAGAATTTCTGGTGAGTCACCAGTAGCTAGCCATAAATCCCTTCGTTGACTACAAAGAATAACGTCAAGTGTAACATCCCATTTTCAAAAGCAGTATATATTTTTTTTTCATCAAAACATCATTTCAAATAATCAGAGTAGAGCATCGGCGCGATTGAGTAACTGATATGTATATATAAAATGCCGTAAGTCCATTTGGACAGCGGTACAAAAACCGTGTGGTTCAAAAGTATAATACAACAGAAAGAAATCTTCGACCGGATCTTCCACGTGGCCTGCTTGCTTCTTTCCTCGGCCCTCGGTTCTCCGGACCCTGAAGCTACAGCTGAGATCCAATTTAGCGCATTGGATCTCAGGTAACGGTTAACCTTATGCTCAAATAAAACAGTATATAGACAACAGATGTTCAAGACATAACAGCAGCAACTCATCAGCTAATTGTGACACAGACAGAACATATGCATAAAGCAGTACGTAAAGTCCTACACAATAATATTGTGACACAGACAGGACATAAGCACAGGGCAGTATGTAAAGTCCTACACAATAATAGTCTGCACAAAAACCAGTGCCACGATGTACGGTCGTGTCCTCAGCGCTAGGAAAACTTAAAACGGAATTACTATGTCTATAACCCGTGTAAAGCTGTATGTATAATCGGTAATCCTGAACAGAGTCTCTAACCGTGAATGTATCTCGGTGACCCCTAACAGAATCTCTATCCGTGAATGTACCTATCACATATATGTATATGAGCAGCACTAGATTAGTATTACAGTACGCGTCCGTACCTTCGTTGACGAGCGTAGGTACTTCTGGCGGAAAATCGTACTTTTTACGGAAAACAGCGAAACGTCCAACAGCGGCACGTCGGACAGCGTAACGGCAGCAGATCAAAGTTTCTGATGTCCTATACGAGTAATATCACTTTTATTAGTGATTTGACATCACAACAGGCATTTTAGGTAAAAATTACCATTTTGCCCTTATCCCCCTAATTGGCGGAATTTCGCCAGCACTTCGTTATTTTAACTCCCAACTTTCAGAAACTCAATCCCTACTATGTTTTTACCTCGTCAAGCATCTTTCGACGCAATGAGGTCTAAAAACAAGAATAGGAATTTTGTCTCCTACTTCCTAGATTTAACTAACAATCCTACTAAAACTACCGAAGCTTAAGACTAAGTACCGAAAAACTTACCCAGAGCTTCGCTGCAGAATTCCCCGGACTCCTTCCTCCTCCAGAGCTCCTCTCTCTAACTTCTCTCTAGGATTTCTAAGAGTGGTTTTTGGTGTGAAAAACTCAAAGGGTTGCACTTCTATTTATAGAAGAAATTGTGACACTATTCATTGCTTTTTCATACCGGATATCGGCCGTCGGATCTCACTTCTGCAAGGTGTTACGATCCTCACCAGGCCACTTGGCAACCAACCTGCCCTCCCCTTAGGTGGCACCCCTTGGCCAATCACAAGGTGCCATGTGGTCATTTCTAGAAGGTTGTACCGATAAAATCTTCGATTGGTGTCCGAATCGTGTAATATTGTAAAATCTTATAAATCTGGAATCACAACTCTGAAGACCCTTTCTCACTCATTAGAAATGTCTAATTTAACCTAAATTTTGATTCCATATAGGGTTTCAACGGTCAGTCTGAAGTTTTACGGAAAAACGTGTCGGTTTCGGAACAAACTTCCGGAATCATCAACTTCTGGACAAAAATTCACTGATTCCAGATATGTCCAGAAAATCATAAACTCATCTCCAAATGTTGAGTTATAACTTATTTTGTTCAAATCCTAATTTTATGACTATCTGCCTATTTCTCAGATTTCCCCTATTTCGTCTTATTACTAACTTCTTCTACCGATCTCGGAAACGACTACAGGTACAGCTCAATTCAGGATAAAAATCCACTCATCAATATTATATTTTGACTTTAGAAATCATGTTCCTGGTTCCCTAGATAGGATCCAATTCCTATCAGTATTTATTTTACTTTCTACATTTTACTTTAATTAATTTTAAATCAAGTGTTTTAAGTTTACACTTCACCTATTTCTTTTAATCACAATTTTCTTCCACCTCACCTCAACATGTCGGTCACACACACACACAAATTCAATATCCATTTTTATTTTATTTTTTAATTTATTATATAATTTAATAATTATTTTTTACATAATTTTTTACAAAATTTTCCTATTGGCCCATACTTGTATTTAGGCTTAAAATTACTTAATCTCACATATTTTTCTCAATATTTTCCAATTAATTAGAAAATATATTAATGCTAATTTTCAGCCATTTACCAATAATTTTAGGGTTTTACATAATTATCTTTGAATTTTCCTTTGTTTATGCTTAAGTAATTTGCCAATAATTACTTAATTACTTCCTTAATACTTGCTGCTAATTTTATTAATTAGAATGACCCATTACCTCACAACTTTTATACTTACATTGGTGTTTTATGGCTCATGCATTATATCATAATTCACGGGGGCATTTTGGTCATTATAATACTTTTTAACTTTTCCCCCTTTATTTTTCCAAGGTAATATTTTAATAAATTACCTAAATTAGGGACAATATTCTTCCCTATTTCAAATAAATATTTACTTGCCTTTTTTATAACTTTCACAGGGTATTTTATAACCCGTAAATGCATTTAGGGACCTATTTACAAACTTCCAAACGTTTTAGGGACCTAATTGCAAATTATTCTTTTTCAAGAGAAACTACCCCAAAAATAAGATAAATTCTCTACAAGGTCTTTGAGATCATATATTCACATATTTCCAATAGGTATTATTTACTCAATATGATACTTATCATAAGTGAGATTTTCAGGGCATTACATTTCTCCCTCCGTTAAATAAAATTTCGTCCTCGAAATTTGCGCGTATCACCTCGGAGAAATAACTTAGACCTTTAGTCTAACCCTTGTCCATGCATACTTACTTAGCACGCATCCCAACATCCCAACATCATTTTTATCCAACTGGTACTCCGGTTAAATACAGGACTCACCTATCCATTCTTCGTACTATCTAGCCGTTGCACTAACCAGACTCCGGATCATACGCTCCGGATACTTATTCTATCAGAACATTTTTAGATCATTTCTTTCGGTGATCAAGAATTTGTATACTAAAACAAAATTAAAATTAAAACCATTTTTTATTTTAACCTTTTCATTTGTATATCCATATTAATTTAAAAGGAGGCTAGTATAACACAAGAAATAATTGAATTGATAAGGCGGGTATTATTGAAAATTACTGTGTTGTTAAGGGCATTTCAAAGATTGGCCTGCTTTGCAAATGATAACAAGTAGGTTGTAGTCAAAAGTCCAAAAGCAAGTCAAAAGTTAAAATAAAATTAAAATTAAAACCATTTTTTATTTTAACCTTTTCATTTGTATATCCATATTAATTTAAAAGGAGGCTAGTATAACACAAGAAATAATTGAATTGATAAGGCGGGTATTATTGAAAATTACTGTGTTGTTAAGGGCATTTCAAAGATTGGCCTGCTTTGCAAATGATAACAAGTAGGTTGTAGTCAAAAGTCCAAAAGCAAGTCAAAAGTTTAAATTAATAGAAGAGAAAGGAATTGTGTTGTCAAGGTCAAAATTGCTCAGTTGAAACCGAACTCTATAATTCTCCAAAACTATTCCGCGTGACTTCTGACTTCTAAAATTGTTACGCGATGTTTAATGGATAACAGTCTGCAACTCTTATCAGGGATGAAAGAATTTCTGGTGAGTCACCAGTAGCTAGTCATAAAGCCCTTCGTTGACTACAAAGAATAACGTCAAGCATTCAAACATCATGAAGGTCTCTTTATTACTGAAAAAACATCCAAATTCTAGATTTGTCCCTACCATTCTTCATCCACCACTCTTAATGGAACCATCTTTTCAAGTGGTGCTTCAGTATAACCTTTCTTTTCTTTCCTGTATAACTCATTCACAAAAATACTTATTTATGTTCTTCTTTTCTAGAGAAAAAGTGTGAAAAATATCTAAAATGTGAAGAATAAACCATAACTGCCCCCTCTTGTTTCAATAATAGTAGAAAGGGAGGAAGAGAAACACTATTTCTCTGTCTTATCAATAGAATCCACGGAGTATATTTAGTTAAAAACTTTTTTCAATCTTTTCAAATTTGCCATTAAAACGTGAAGATTCTGAAACTAATTTTTAAACAGGTCTAAAAAGCATCATTTTATTAAATATAAATATAGTTGTACTATGTTCTTAATTAGTGTCTTTGAGAATTGTTATACTTGCTATGAGCTTTTAAAATTCGACTTATCTAAATTTTTTTAAAAGAAAAAAAAGAAAGAAAGAAAGAAATTGTTGAGGGGAGTTGCTGGTAAGCATAAATTTTTTTTTTTTTTACAAGTAAACAAAAATATAGTTTTAGTTTTTTTAAGAGATGAATTGGTGCCCCATTGCTTTTGCCCAACACTCACAATACGTTAAACTAATAAACTAGTCCCTCTAAATGAATATCATGAAAATGAGTTTTGCCTCACATAAAACTTATCATCAAATATTGAACATTGAGCACAAAACATAATCACCATAACTGGTTGGGTAAAGAAAGCGAGCTCAGGAGAACAAGAAATTAAATATAAACCAAAACATATGTCTTTCAGTAATGTTAAAAAGACAAAACACCAGGTTCTTTGTTTATGAAAAACAAACTCTCAACATAAGATCCAACATAAGTAGTATAATATGCTGGATGTGCTAAAGGCTCCACCAGTTCCTTAATTGGATCAACGAAAAATATAGCTCGATCAACAAGGTCCGCCATGACCACTTTTCCACTTCTAGTTAGAGCT
This sequence comes from Acacia pycnantha, assembly GCA_025563575.1. Taxonomy (NCBI): domain Eukaryota; kingdom Viridiplantae; phylum Streptophyta; class Magnoliopsida; order Fabales; family Fabaceae; genus Acacia; species Acacia pycnantha. Next base: position 863,810 of record JAMWYP010000061.1, read on the forward strand.
AATATGTCTGTTATGCCCCCATAATGACTTTGATCAAATTCAAATAATTTTGTCCATGACTCGGCGATGCCATATTCTTTCATCACCCAAATGTTGCACACCAATTGTTGGTTTTTGTAACGTTGATTCACTATAGCAAGCAAATGGCCGCCTTCCACAACAAGTAATCTTGAAGGAATCCATTCAGACTGTCGTGGTAATGTTAATTCTCGAAATTTTTCTTCAGTCACATCAAATGATAAAATAAATGTGTCATCTAAACCATCACTTCTTCTACGGCTAACAATCCAATGTACTGCTCCATTCACAAACGGCGTGCGTAACCAATTGTAACCACGAAGACGAAACTGAGGAACTCTAACCGTAATACTTCTCCAAGAACGAGAAACAAGAGAGTACACCTCGACGTGAGGAGTATCTTCGGTTCTCCAATGATCCATGAGTCTAATGACCTTATAATCGTTGTTCCTGGAATCAAAACCAAATCCAAAACATGGAGAATATTCAAGAAGCTCGCGTTTTTTGAAGGTCTTGATTGGTTTGGGAAGCACCAAATATTTTCGAAGAAAGGGATTCCAAATAAGGATAGTTTCATAATCTAATGGTGAATAGCGGTCAGACAAACATACAAGGCCATTGCTCGTGCTAACAAACAGTGGCCAACGATGGTGTGGAAATAATAGATTACTGAATGGTAATCTCTCAAGAAACGAATGATTAGTTTGCTTATTAACTGAGTACAATGAGTAACAATACTCGTTCTCGTGATGCATAAGGAGATGACGACGCTGCCCTCTGAATTCATAAAAATATAAATGAAAAAAGAGGATGTTGTTGTCATTGGAAACTTGAATTGTACGGTTGAGATGATCATATATGAAGGTTTGATCTGTGATGAGGGAATTCCAAGCTTTACAAACACAGGTGAATTTCACAAGAGACTTGCCGGGAAGTCTGTAAAGAATTTCCAACACAATTTCTGGGGGTAAATGATCAGGCATTTTGCTTTGGCTTACAAATTTGGACCCTATCTTGGGTCTATCCTTGATGACTTTTCTCTTCACACTAAAAGAAACAGACGGAATAGTTATTTATATAACAAGAATGACCGTAATGGGAAATAATTTCGAAACCCAACTCGTAGTTTAATCTAAAAACTCAAAAGATACGGAATGAAAAAGTTTATAATATTATCGATGTGAAAACGTAAAGTAGACTTTTAAAATATATTTTCGATTAGATTATTTAAATAATCTAATTGGGTTGAAAAAGTTTAATGAATAATGGATCCGAAGATAATGAAAAATATTGGGAAATAAGATATACTTTTTTTTACCGGTAGAAATAAATTACACTTTTAAACTTTTAAATGTTTAGAGGATATGGAAAGATATTAAAGTATTTAAAATAATCTAATTTTGGATACAGTTTGAGAATGATTATATTAAACTACCTTTGTTATATATCTTAATCATGGTGGTAGTAGTGTTCCGCCCAAAAGTTTATTTTTTTATTGATGAGCATATTATTTTGGATTGGCCCTAGTTTTAGTTAAATCAACCATATCACCGCGATCTGATCTGTATAGTTATACACAAATTAAGTGAATATTATGATGACTTGATAAGTGACAAACAGGATGTTTAAGATCGACTTTATATTTGTGTGCACCTATAGATTTCATCGGGTTCTACAAGAGGGTTTATCATCTCAATACATATAACTTTATTAAAATAGATCAATCACAAATTCATCCTCAATTATCCACTTTGCAGGTTTCCCCACCATAGAAAATATGGTAAAAGGAGGTGAAAAGAATGCCAAGGAACCCTAATTTCAGGATTATCCTAATGATATTCAGAAAAAAAAAAATACTTATAATAAAATATTTAAAAGTATTTCGATTAGCTCATGTGATTGAAACTGGACACTTGAAACTCGAGAGTCGAGTAAAAAGCTTTTACTATGATATTACTCATATATATATAGTGAAAGAAAATACGGAGAGAGAAGAGACTTGCATACCAGGAATTGCCCATTGAAGAGAATTAATTTCCAGATCGCTCCACAGTATGGATGAGGTTCAACTGATAGAGGCGCATCCAATTTATAGAGGTTTAAGAAGACTGCTAATAATAAAGTTACGTGATACTTTTTTCCTAATCAAATAATCTGGCCCATCAAGGGCAGACCTGAACCCAAAGTCCAATTGTTAGCTAACACTGTCAAAAATTATAATTTTCAAAATTTTTAATCAATAAAATATATTTTTTATATACTTTTTGCCATCTTTAAAAATCAAAATTTTTGAATTTAATTTAGAATAAAATTTCAACAAAATCAAAGAAAAAAGAGAAAAGGAGTTAATTAAAATTAGAAGAAATAAAGAAAACTAATGTCTACAGCCAACCATATGGTCATTTTTAACCATGAAATTAGCAACAGAATACTTCGGTCGCTAAAATTCTGTCACTAAATTGTTTGCCATCGAGTTTTCCATTGCTAATCAAATTCTGTTGCACTTTTGTGCTAATATGAAACAACCATATGTATGTATATTAATAATATAATGATTTAAATCTCTTTTCAATTACAAAATAAATTGATATCATTATGATTGAACTCATCATTAGAGACTTGTTAAGATATCTATTTATAATAGTGTGTTAAAAAAACAAATTAAAGTACAAACTATAAAATACAGAGTGTAACATCTCAATTTTTATTCTAGAACTAAAAAATATCTTAAGAGAAATTAATTTATGATAATTAAAATTTATCATGTAATTACTTCATAAAAGTAAATTTTTTTAGGTGAGAGTTTAAGAATTTTAATATATATATTATGATATAATAATATATTATATGATATACGTTATATGTTATATATATGATATATATTATATATTATATTATATGATATATTAAAATATTATCAAATATAACACGGTGGGTTGCGGGAACCACTGTATATTAAAAGTGGGAAGGAAGTATATATGTGCCACGCTGTATCATCAAATTGGGGCCACAAACACGTACATGTACACCAATGCGCGCACACACAAACAGAGCTTGTTTGGGATCACATTTGGAATTCAAAAATGCTTATTCACGTAAATCATGAAAAAACTCATCCCTCTATATATTTTTGGGTTTAGGAGCAAAAATACACATTTGCTTTATCCCCGGGAGCGCCTAGCACCATATTTTTTTTTTTTTGAGCAAAAATACACAAGTGGTTATATTTTAGGAGCAAAAGTCACACCACCGTTAAAATCTAGCCTATTGTAAATATGACTTTTTGTTGTCGTGAATGACCCGATTTTAAATTTTGTTGTAAATATAGCAGTTCCTATTGTAAATATAGCATTTTTCTGTTGTAAATGACATTTCTATATTCAAAATCCAGGTGTTTAAATGTTGTTGTAAATATGACATTTTCTGTTATAAATATGGCTAGATTTTAAATTTTGTTGTAAATATAGCACTTCTGTTGTAAATATAGCCTTTTTTTTTTATTGTAAATGACATTTCTATGTTCAAAATTGTAATACCCTAAAATCTGACTTAGGGTAAATATCATAAATGAGTAAATAATACCTATTGAAAATAGGTGAATATGAGGTTTCAAATATTAAGTTATAATTATTCTATTTTCTAAGGAAAATACTATGGGAATTAAAGGAAATGAAGTGCCAAAACGGCTTAAGAATGCATTTTTAGGGTCATAAAATATCCTAAAAATATTATGATAAATTTTAAAGGGCAGTAAAATAATTATTAAAAATTAGAAATAATATTGTCCTTAATTTAGACAATTTATTAAATTATTTCCTTTGAAAATAAAAGAAAGAAAAATTAAAAAGTATTCTGGGAACTATGATTGACCTCATGATTTTTAATATTTTATGTAAAGCATAAAATACCAATGTCAGTAAAATAGTTGTGAGATAATAATTCATCCTAATTAATAAAATTGTCAACAATTAGTAAGTGATTAATTACATAATTATTGGCTAATTGTTTAGAAAATGAATAAGGTAAAAACCTAAGAATTTAATTAGCCAATGGAAGAATTATTAAGTAAAATAATTAAGGCATAATCTAGGTGATTAAGCAAGGTTGAAAAGTCAACATATTTTTGAAGAGAGCTAGCCTAAATTATTAGGGGAAAAATGAAGAAAAACAAAAGGAAAATTAAAAAGAAGACTTAGTGGAGAAGTTTTGAAAAAGTAGAAAGATATTTGTGAAAAAAAAAAACATACAAGATAAATGACCACCAATAGAAATTAAATCCTAACTCAAAATCCATGAATTAGGTGGGAAACAACTGGACATATTTGTTATCGATTATTTGGTGAATCCTGTATGATGTTTGTCGTTGATGCATATGAAGGGTGGAACATTTGTGATGCAGTTGGAGTAAGGAGGAATTTGTATAATTAGATCTCTTACCATTAAATGTGAAATCCAAAGTTGCCACTAGAAGCATAATATATATCATTATATATTGGTAGGAGGATGTTTAGGTGGCTTGCCTCTCACTAAACTAGATTATGAGCGTCCTCCATCCCTCGGGACATCTCAAGTGAGAGAAATAATGGTAGGAGGATGTTTAGGTGGCTTACCTCTACCCATGGGCGGACCCAAGTTATACACTTGCCCCCTCTTAAATTTGAGATGTTTTTTTTAAAATACACACACACACACACACACACACATATTTAAATGATTATCCACCCTTAATACATCAAGACTACACTTCGTAATCAAATAGGGGATGAATGGTTGAATGATTGTTTAGTGCCTTATATTGAAAAAGATGTATTTGATAGCATTGATAATAAGGCAATTATGATGGAATTCTAAAAAATAAGGCCTAGAATGATGACATTGTAATTATTTTCATTGTAATATACTTTTGTTATTAAAATATATGTACTTGAACATATTGAGTGCCCACCCTTCATTGTAATTTATGTAATTGCATTTCTAACAGCACTTAGGCTTGCTTTTCTAAATGACAGGTTTGTAAAATAATTGCCTCCCTTATCATATCATCAGTGTTCACTTAATTTCATGAATATTTTTTTGATATTCTTTTCTTTTCTTGTTTATATTCTTTTGTTTATTGATACATTTAAAACTTTCCTTGAAAAAAAAAATTTAATCCCCCTGCCAATTTTGCCCCCCTCAGTAAATTTTTGGGTCTGTCCTTGCCTCTACCCAAGATCAAGCTTGCATGTTAGAATCGCCTTCTCTTCCACCTTCTTCTTGCCTTTGCTTTCTTCCTCTATTTCTATCGTTCTGTCTACCTCTCTCTCTCTCTTTTTTGATTCAGGTCGCCAATGAGGAGTGAGGGAGCTTTTCAAAACGTTTTTTGCTATTAATTTCTGGGTCATTATGAAGCTCATAGCATAAGCCTTGTCTCTGGCATTTTTTTGGACCCATTTCTTCAAAATCTGAAGGTTATCTTCTTGGTGAGCGGAAAACACATCCTTGGATTCTTATTTTGGGCTAAAAATTGGCCCAATTATATTTTTGAACTTGACTAGTTTATTTGTTTATCTAAGTAGTTTATTTACTTAAGTGTAAATCTTGTACAAATTATACACCAGCTATCATATGATTTGCTGCCTTGCAGGGAAGTTTTTAGTGTTTTTTGTCACTAATGTTGATTCGCAAGCTGACCTTGACTTGAGTTGTATGTAGTCAGAGTAATCAATATAGCTGCTGCTTAATTTTTTGTGAGTAGGCACTTATTTGATCAGTTTCTGATAAATGAGGCTTTTAGATATTATCGAAGCTTTGGGAGGCTCCTTCCAGTTGGTCAAGTGTCAAGTGGGTCATAGTGCTGATGCTATGTCATACTCAGTTGGTCAAGTGTCAAGCGGTAGTGCGATTATCATAGGAAATCAATCTCATTTTATGCTTAAGATAAAATGTAAAGAACCCATCATCATCCAAAGCGTGGGGCAACTGCTTAAACTCATCAGCATTTAAACCAATAAAAATCAACATGTGTTATGGACTCAAGTAATGGGCCTGGCAGGAGTGAGGCCCAATGGGGAGAGTTCTAGGCGGGAAACCTTCCATCAAAGAGGTAAACTGCCAATAACCCTTGACTGTGCCGATAATGCAGGAATCATGCAGATATGGAGAGCACATGATCAAGAGAGGGAAGGCGCACGACGACGGAGTGCTGGTAAGAAGGACGAAACCCTAGGTAATCTCTATAAATAGGGATTACCTACCATGTACACACCACGACTCACTAGTCCATTCTTTACCATTCAGTCTCACTGTGCACACACCTCACACTCAGGCGAAAAGCTACCCCCGTGTAGCACAGTGATCCACCAGCATTCGCTGTTATCTCCTCTATAGATATCAGCGGGCGCTGTATCCGATCCAATATCAATCATACCTAGCCCATCGAGGACAGACATCTGTGTTCTATTACAGAACATTGGCGCCGACCGTGGGGATCGTCGAAAAGATCGATTCTCAGAACTTTAAAAGCTACTCATAATCACTGAGTATGGCTGCTCAAACCAGGAGCCGCAATAATGCGAATAGACCGCCACCGCTGCCGGAAGGACAGGTTCAACCTTCAATTCCAGATCAGACAACCCAGCACTCAAATCCGAAAGGCTCGGGACAAGACATGGAGGAGGACGGGTTGATATTGAGATCGAGGACACAGCTCGCTCCCCTCACCCCGACCGGGAACAGCCAGGGGGACAGCGAATAGTTCAGGTCCAAGGAATCCCTCATCCTCCCCACGAGTTCCAGATCAACCATCCCGACATACGCCTATTGCACACTGCCTTGGGATCACTGATCCAGCGTATGGACAACATGGAAAACTGACATGAGCTCCAGAAAGATGAAAGTGCCCGGGTTGTTCGAGAGGAATTGGAGCGTCAGAATGCAGTATGGCGGCAGGAAGAGCGAGAAAAGATGCTGCAGTAGTTAAAAGAGCAGCATGATGCGAAAGCAAATCAAACCCAGGATGAAGGCCATAGAGACGAAGGTTCTAACCAAACGGCCAATTCGGCCTCTAGGCCCATCAACCAAGATAAAGATCAGGAGAAGGAGGCCGGTCAGAAAGGCGGACATCAACCAACTAAGAGCAGTGACACAAGGGCCAAGGAAGCAAAAGATCTCAAGACTGCCCAAGCCAATTTAAAGGGGCATGAGGGAAAGCAGTCTGCCAAAGACCGTGTTCCCGAAGAAGGACCACCGCTTCCTAGTAAGACACCAACTCAGACGAAGGAGGTAGATGAAGACGTATTTTTGGGCCAATTCACTGATAAAGTCATGTCGGCGGTGTACCCGAAGGGCCTAGATTCGAGGGAATTGCAGAAGTATGACGGAACCCAGGACCCCTCGACGCACCTGAACAACTTCAAAATGGAGATCATGGTGAAGGGAATAATAGGAAATGTGATACGCCGGTTATTTGCCGAAACGTTCAGAGGAGCCACGCAGTTCTGGTTTCATTCTTTGCCACTTCTCTCCATTCCCGACATGAAGACACTGGAGCAGAAGTTCTTACTAAACTTCGCAACAAGCAGGCGGCAGCCTAAGAGTGAGTTCCAGCTCGCTCAGATTAAGAAGGACCAAGGAGAAACCTTGGGCAAATATCTGGATCGCTTTAAAAGTGTCGCGTTGCAGATTCCGGGGTTGAAGGACGACGTCCACCTGCATTTCATCAAAGCCGGCTTGGATACATCATCCCGGCTAAAGAAGTTGATCATTAAGCGACACCCTACAACGTTGGCCGACTTTCATACGCGATCGCAGCAATATCTGGAACTAGAGCAGATGGAGATGGCAGCTAGTGCTGTGAAAGATCGACCTAAGAGCCCACCGCACCGAGGAAGGGAGAATCAGGAGGCACATAAAAAGAATCCTCGCGCCCGGGACAACAATGATAAGAACCGAGATGCTAGATATGAAAAATACACTCCATTAAAGGTTTCCTAGGCGAAATTATGGAAAGAAGTGTGCTCGACCGAAATGAAGAAGGTTGAAAAACCCCGACCCCTCGGTAGGAGAGCCACTGCTGATAAAACTCAGTTTTGTGAGTTCCATGACCAACACGGATACACAACCGAGCAATGCTGGGATCTGAGGGATGCGGTTGAAAAATTTGTCCGAGATGGAAAGCTCCGAAAGTACGTCATCCAGACCCAGGCTAATTATTGTTATAACGTGATGCCATTCCGATTGAAGAACGCGGGAGCAACGTATTAGCGAATGATGAACCGGGTCTTTGAAGACCAATTGGGCAAGAACGTTGAAGTTTACATTGACGACATGATCGTCAAATCTTTGAATGGGGATAATCATGTGGAGGACTTGCGACAGACCTTTGACAAACTGAGGAGGTATAGAATTCGCCTAAACCCGTCCAAATGCACATTTGGAGTACCCCTGGAAAATTCCTGGGTTTCCTGCTCACAAACCGGGGCATAGAGGTGAATCCTGATAAATGTCAGGTTGTATTAGACATGAAGGCCCCGCAAAAGAAGAAAGAAGTTCAGCAACTGACAGGAAGGTTAGCTGCATTGACTCGCTTTCTACCAAAGTCAGCAGAAAACTAGCTCCCCTTCTTCAAACTGCTAAAGAAGAAAGCGTCTGAGGGATGAAATGCTGAGTGTGAGACGACGTTTGAGAAGATCAAACAGTGCTCAGCGGCGCCTCCAGTACTAACAATACCCACGGCTGGAGAAAGCCTGATATTATACTTATCTGTGGGCAATGAGGCGGTAAGCGCTGCGCTGGTGAGGGAAACCGAGGACGGCCAGAGCCCGGTATATTTCATAAGCAAAACGCTACAAGGATCAGAGTTGCGATACCAGAGGGTGGAAAAGATGGCGTTTTCCTTATTAGTGGCGGCAAGGCGGCTCCGCCCATATTTCCAGAGCCATCCGATCGTGGTCCGCACCGATCAACCCATCCGGAAAATCCTTCACAAGCCAGACCTAGCTGGGCGAATGGTAGTGTGGGCTATTCAGTTGTCTGAATTCGATATCACCTACGAGGCTCGGCACGCAATCAAGTCACAGGCGTTGGTGGATTTTGTGATGGATCTAACCCCGGTGAACGGGGATGACAATCATAGTGTTTGGAAGTTGTTTGTAGACGGCTCGTCAAACGTTAAAGGAAGTGGAGCAGGAATTATTGTTGAAAGTCCCGAAGGCGTCTCGTTAGAGTTGTCTTTACGCTTCAACTTCCCAACATCCAACAACCAGGCGGAGTATGAGGCGCTAATAGCTGGTTTAATCCAAGCTCACGAAAAATGGGGCTCGTCGAGTAAACGTGTCTACTGATTCCCAGTTGGTAGCTTCTCAGATCGATGGAACCTACCAAGCCAAAGGACCCTTAATGATCAAATATTTGGGGAAGGTAAAGGAAATCATCACTGAATTTGACAAAGTGATGGGGGCGCACATTCCAAGAGGAGACAATGTAAGGGCTAATGTCCTAGCAAAACTAGCAAGCACCAAAACTCCTGGGAATCACCGCACCATCATCCAGCAAAACCTCCCAGAGCCAAGTTGTGTAATGATCATTTTGGAGTCAAGCGACTGGAGGAAACCCATCGTGGACTATTTGGAAAAAGGAACCCTACCTGACGAATCCTTGGAGGCCAAGAAGCTCGTGCGAACAGCAGCTTCGTACGCACTTGTTAATGACCAATTGTATCGCAAAGGGGTACACTCTCCAATGATGAAGTGTTTGGCGGCAAAGGAGGCCCGTTACGTCCTAATGGAGATTCATGAGGGGATCAATGGTCATCACATGGGAGCTAAGGCGTTGGCTAGAAAGGCAGTGAGAGCGGGATACTTCTGGCCTACCATGGCGGTTGATGCTAAGAGTCATGTCCAAAACTGTAACAGTTGCCAAAAGCATGCTAGTATCATCAGATCACCACCTGCATCCCTTCAGGTAATCTCCGCACCATGGCCATTCTTCAAATGGGGAATGGACCTATTGGGGCCTTTCAAGCGAGCGGTTGGGCAGCTGCGATGGTTTATTGTGCCAGTCGATTATTTTACAAAGTGGATTGAAGTAGAACCACTCGCCACGATCACATCAGCTAGGGTGCAGAAATTCTTGCAGAAGAACATCATTTCACGTTTCGGTATACCAGCCGAAATCGTTATTGATAATGGAACGCAGTTTATTGACAAGGGTTTTCAACAGTTGGTAGCTGATTTTAATATCCAGCAGCACTTTGCATCCGTGGAGCATCCGCAATCAAAAGGGCAGGCAAAGGCCGCTAACAAGATCATTGTAGACGGATTAAAGAAGCGAATGGAAGATGCTGCATCTAGCTGGGTAGACCAACTGCCCTATGTCTTATAGGGTTATCGAACAAGTGTACAATCATCAACCGGAGAAACGCCATTCAAGCTGACTTACGGATGTGAAGCCATGATCCCAGTTGAGATTGGAGAGTCATCTTGGCGGAAGGTTAGATTGGAGAGTCATAACCCTTCAGCATGAAGAAGAGAACAATGATGCAATTGTGGTTGAGTTAGATTTGATAGATGAAGTTCGGATCGCGGCACACTGTCGAGATCTGGCAGCTAAACAGCTTCTTTCAGCCCGCTACAACAAAAAGGTGCGACCCCGGTCTTTTGATAAGGGGAGCCTCATTCTTAGGAGGGCGAATATTGGCAACAAGAATGCTGCAGAGGGAAAGCTGGCTCCCAACTGGGAAGGCCCATACCGAGTTACTGAAAATCTCGGTAAAGGAGCCTACAAGTTGGAGACGCTGCAAAGGAAAGCTGTGAAGCGGACTTGGAATGCTGACAAGTTGAAAGCTTATTATAGCTGAAGATTACAGCTCCAAGGAGGGCGCTTTCATTTGAAGGACCTGGCATGACCTTACTTGTAGGAGGTTGGCACGTTATTTCTTTACGTTTAAGTTTATTGTAAGACATTTTACCAATGTTTTTTATTCTATGAATAAAAGAATGGCTTAGCCATGTTTCTTCAATTAAGATCAATGCCTACCTTCTGATTATAAAACGCGTAGAGGCCAGGGTAATGAAACCCAATTTTCGAAATCGTGTATGACTTAAAATGTGGTGAAACTAGGGTAGATAAACCCGGTCTCAAAAAATCACATTTTAAAACGCGTAGAGGCCAGGGTAATGAAACCCGGTTTCCGAAATCGTGTATGACTTAAAATGTGGTGAAACCAAGGTAGATAAACCCGGTCTCAAAAAAATCACATTATAAAACACGTAGAGGCCAGGGTAATGAAACCTGGTTTCCGAAATCGTGTCATAAATAAACATGATGAATTCAGGGCATCAAGCCCATTTTCCAAAATCGTGTAAAATATTATTGTGTAGAGGACAGGATAATCAAATCCGCTCTCCAAAACCACGGATAATATAAATATGCAGTAGTCAGGGTATCAAATTATGACGTTTAAAAGTATATATAATTCAGACATGGTAGCAGACAATGATATCTAGTCTGCAAAAATCATGCCTCAATCAAGCATATAAAGGATAGAGGAATTAAACCCATCCTCCAAGGCTATATACTCGTCTAAGGGTGTTCAAAGTCGGAGCAAAGAAGCTCGTCTTTCGGCATCGTAGTTAACATGCTTGTTTGTTTTATGATAACAACTTCGGTTGTGAAAAATCATACATCGAACAAGTAAGCCCAAATGCACGGGAGTAAAGATAACGCTATAATCATGAGCATATCTAAAAAATAACAGCTTACAAGGCAAAATATTATGGCCTACGGCCACAGGTTTACAAACATAGAAGTCATCGCACCAATACAAATGTTCAAAGTTGCGACTGCGGCTCAGTAACTGATGGAGAAGGCTGCTCATCTTCGCTTTCGTCAGCCCCAGGAGGAATCAGCTTCCCCTTGTCACTGACATAAGCCTCAATGTGCAGCCCAACCGTATTCAAAGTAATGCCGGGATTCAAGGTACAAATTTGATCGACCGCATTCTGAAAGGACAGTTCAGCAGCCTGACCATACTACACAAGCTTGGAGTTGGCAGCCGCAAGCTCCTCATCCTTCTCTCCAAGCCTGTCCTTCAAATTATCACCATCTAGGGTCAACTTCCGGATGGCCGCGGCATCTTCCAAACGGAGAATCTCTAGATGACGCAACTTATCCTGTGAAGCAACTAGCTCGATTTCCTTCACGGCCAGCTTAGAGAGCGTAGCGGCAGCCTCGTCAGTGGCTGTTTCCAGTTTGCCATTGGTTCTCTCAAGCTCGGCTCCAAGGGCGGTTTTCTCCTTGTTTACCCCTTCAAGAATGTTAGTCACCTCGGCAAGTTGATGGGTCACGTCATCCAAAGCTTTCGACCGAGCGGCGTACTGAACCCTGAGAGCGGCATAAGGTTGTACCAAAGAAGCTGCCTGGAAGGCATGCAGCTGAATATCATCCAGGCGAAGTTGTTCTTCCTTGCTAGGCGTGGTGGGGGAATACATTTGTGCATGCGGGCACACAAGATCCATAAGTTCTGGCGTCACCCCGCCTGACCAAAGAGCTCCCCCAGACATAGCGGCATGGGTGCGTGGCATAGCAAAGGCAGGACTGGGAGCGGATGGAGACACTGGTCCTGCACTCGCAACAGGCGGGCTAGAAGGAGTTGGAAGGTCAGGTATTGCGGTTGTGACAGGCGCAACCTGCTTCCCCTTGGATTTCCTCGTCCTTTTCTTCTCCCGCTCGTATCCGTCCTTGACAACAGAGCGCTTGCGGGGAGTCTTGACGGTAGCGGCCGCCTCCCGAGCAGCAGGTTGGCTGCCCACGGTGGGTTCATTGGCAGGAGGAGGAGGCGCTGATCCAGCAGGGTCCGCACGCAGACGAAGCTCTTTAAAAAGCTCCAGATGTGCTGGCCTTACCATTTGCTGACCTGCATAGAAAAGAGAAGGTTAGCTAGCAATGATAATCGTAAATGGGTCATCCATGACTATAGTACAAGTACGTGACGGATCTCATACCCCTGGGGGATCGTCGCTTCATGGAAGAGATGGACATATAGTCACGTGGATCCATCAGCGAGTTGAGGGAACTGGAAAGGGTGGTAAGCCGTTCAACGGCCGCTTCTTCAGCGGGAGTAAGGTTGGCCGGGTTGGGAGTGTAAGCCCCAGATTTAAGCTTGTGATGGACGTTCGTCCAATAAAGAGGAAATCTCCCTTCCAGATCCCCAGAAGCAGATGTCGTAAGGAACCAAGGACACTGGAATGGAATGGCCTTGACTTTGACAAAAGCCGACTTGAAATTCTTCCAGGACTCAATAAAAGCTTTGAAAAGCTTATGTTCTCCCCTCCCCCGGAATGTGGTCCATCCAAACCAGAACTTACTCCTACTTAGGAATGTATTTGTTTCTAGGGGGCGTAAAAGGTCATAAAGACTGAGACAGTACAACAGATACTCAGTTTATTGCAAAGGCTCTCAAAGGCAACAGCGAACGCCCAACCATTGGGGTGAAGTTGTGAAGGAGCCAGGTGCAGATGATTGAGGAGATCAACTTGGAAGTTGGAAAAAGGGAATCTGACACCGAGGAGAGTAATAAAATCCCGGTAAAAGAAAAAGAAGTGAGGCTCGTGAGGCTGGCTATCCCTTGGCCGAACAGCGGCAATTGATTCATAATCCTGGGGAAGTCCCACGGTATATCCAAGCCCATTCGCGTTTATGCCAAGTTGAGGGAATTCCTTGGCGCTCAAGGTGTTCTTAAATTCAATCACCTTCACGCTCACGACCTTCTTGGGGGAATCAAGATTTCTTATCGACCCTGTCGAGTTGGCCTCGTCCTCCTGGGACGGCACAAGAGATTGAGACGACGATGCCATTTATGCCTAGGAAAGGAAAAAATGCTACGGTCAGGAAAACGGTCCACGGGAACCAATCCTAGGGTGAAAACGTGGAAAATCAATAAAATGTCCAGAAGCAATCTGGCCATGCATGCCTAAAGTTCCACAAAAGTGATGATCCAGTGAGGATGGAGGCAGAAAAAATTTTTTGTGGTCAAAGGAGTGGGGCAAGAGTGGCTCAGCCTAGGAAACCAAGAAATTCAGAGGTCCACATATAAACTCAGGAACTTGAAGAAAATTCCGGACAAAATAGTGAATCCAGACAAAAAGCATAGAAAATACGACGATGGAAAAGAATTTCAACAATGAAAAAGGTTGTTGGAATACCTGATAGAAGATTTCTGCAGAAGATTTGCAAAAAGCCGGTAGAGAAAGGCAATCGCTGAGAATATCGCTGGCAAGGCAGACAAAGTGTCAAGCGAGTAAAGTACTCAAATGACGAAGAAAGTCGAAATATATAGGTTTGGCATATTCAAGACGTTGGTGAAAGGGTTTGAATCTGAAGCGACAAGGGCAGTTGCGTAAAAAAGGCAGAAAATCAGAGTAACCCCAAAAGGCGCAATGATTTCGTTCCTAAAGCAATGTGAGCATTAAATGTTCGCGCCTTTCCAGCGCTTATCTCGTAGCACCTACGTCTGAGCAGGCGGTTATACGTAGAGACGTGGCAATTTGTAGAGAGAAGATACGTCTTTTCATATCAATATGAACCGGCAGATTACAAAAGAGTCATGATGATAAAAGCGACGGTTCACAAAAAGTGAGGATTGTAACCGGCATCATACGATACTAAAAACACGGTATGGCAGACAAAGACGACAACCCGGTTAAAGTCGTGTGGAATGCCGGGGTCCTCGCTAGCGTAAATTCAGTGTATTGGGAAAAATGCACTCAGTTGATCTCGGTTATTAGAGGAGAACTCAGTACCAATGATCGAACACATTCAAGATTATACCAAGACAAATGAAGAAAGCAGAAATCATCTTTATATTGATACTTGATCGGGTTACACAAGTCTTTTATGAGAAAATCGACTAAACTACCCGTCAACAGAGACGATTACAAGGTCAATATAAAGAAAGAAACTACATTTATGCATCCCTTAATCACAACAGGTGATGATGATCAGAAACATCCCATGAAATGGGAAAAAACCTGGTGGCGGGGGTAAAGCAACTGCCCAGCAGAAACATCACGTTGGTGAAAGCGCTTGCTGGCAATGCTGGAGTTCTTAGAGAAGTTTAGACAAGTCCAGGAAGACTGCCAAACGCCTCTCGGACCTCCCCTGGGGGATGATGAAGCTCTCCAGACTAGAAGGGGCTGAAATAAAGCCCGAACATCTTCCCAAAACCCATACGAAGTTGAACCAGACGTGAAGACTGGAAACTACATCTGGGACCCCAGGAACCCACCAAGCGACATGCTTGAAGACTAGCAACTATATCTGGAGGTAAGGCCGCAGGGCTGAACAAGTGTTTTCTTTTTCCGGAATCTCTTTCTCCTTCCCCACATGGTTGAAAAAAGGGAAACAGGCCAACGGATGATAGAGTTTGAAACTCTCACAAGAAGGCTCATCGCTCTTTGAAGAGTGTTTACCCAGCAAATAAAAAGCAAAGACCAGTGGTGTGGGAGCAAGAGAAATGACGAAGAGAATTTATAGGCCCAGCAGATTGCAAGGGCCACGCAACAATCAATGATGCTTTAATGGAAATAGCGTTGCAGATTCCCATAAAAGAAATCATGACTGTTGCTAAGAAAAGCGTGAGCGTTAACTTCGCGCAAAAACCAAGAACGGCAGAAGACGCCCAATAAACGCCAGGATGTGATAGTCTGATGTCAGATGGGTAAGTCGAACGGTCCTCGAATCACCACAGGCCACGTGTCTCTATTTCATCCAAGATTGGGGGCAATGTGGCGTGAGAAGAATGTGAAGCGACAAAACTTTGTACAATCCAATAAAGACAAAATCTCAGATGCCATAAAGACACTGTCGTGATTTTCCTCCGAAACCCGAGCTAAGAAAAGCGACAAACATCACGGTAAACAAACCCGGTATAGAGGTAACTCGGGATTTAATTCTTGAAGTTTAACTGATGCCGAAGTAAGTTAAGAAGAAGCACCCCGGGATAAAAAGCAGCTAATCTCAGCAGCCCGGGAGCCCGAACTTCTGAGCTTGGGGGCAACTGTTATGGACTCAAGTAATGGGCCTGGCAGGAGCGAGGCCCAATGGGGAGAGTTCTAGGCGGGAAACCTTCCATCAAAGAGGTAAACTGCCAATCACCCTTGACTGTGCCGATAATGCAGGAATCATGCAGATATGGAGAGCACATGATCAAGAGAGGGAAGGCGCACGACGACGGTGTGCTGGTAAGAAGGATGAAACCCTAGGTAATCTCTATAAATAGGGATTACCTACCAGGTACACACCACGACTCACTAGTCCATTCTTTACCATTCAGTCTCACTATGCACACACCTCACGCTCAGGCGAAAAGCCACCCCCGTGTAGCACAGTTATCCACCAGCATTCGCTGTTATCTCCTCTATAGATATCAGCGGGCGCTGCATCCGATCCAATATCAATCATACCTAGGCCATCGAGGCTAGACATCTGTGTTCTATTACAGAACAACATGTATAAACAAAAGTTATATAAATAAATAAATAAATAAAAATCGATAAGTAAAAACAAGATGTTATAAACTCATTCAACGGAGTTTTGTATAGATAAGGTGTTATAAATAAAATAAAAAAGATAATAAGGGAAAGAGAAAGTATAAGAGTAAGAGATAATAATTCGAATCCTGATTACATGCTTCTCTTTTATGTGCTTCTTAGGTGCTTCTCCTCCTAAAAAGCACATAAAGAAATATTGATAATTTTTTATATATTTTATATATTTAGATTAAATTATATAATGCATCCTGAAATATTTTTTTGCACACAGTATCTCAAATTAATTAATTTACAAGATACTGGTGTTACAAGAAAAATATTTCTAATTGTAAGACTGAAAATTAATTAATTTAAGATACTAGGTGTAAACAAAATATTTTAGGATGTAGTATATAATTTAATCTAAATATAAAAAATATAAAAAAAATTAAAAAAATTATCAATATTTCTTTATGTGCTTCTTTGGAGGAAAAGCACCTAAGAAGCACATAAAAGACAAGCATGTAATGAGAACCCCAAATATATCAATATCGAATCTACAAATCTAATGATAATAGAGGATAATAGAGATAATGAGAGATTCTATGAGACAATAGGAAGATATGGACATCCACACAAATATTACATTCATCACATACTATAATTTATTAAATTCAAGAAACACAAATATTATATTCATCACCATATAGCATAGGGTGAACCTCGGTCCAATGGTAATGTTGCTGCCATTTGACCTAGAACTCTCATGTTTAAATCGTGGAAACAGCCCTTTTGCTTTTATCCCTCCCTAAGCTCATTTGATGGGAGCCTTGTGTACTCTAAATTTGGGCTACAGTTATACACAATCCAGTCTAGTTAAGAGTTTTGGGTTTCTTGCAGTTTTGAGAAAGCATTTGGACTCATTATCAAGTCCGTTCTGTCTCCTGCACCGTAGTCTGTTGCAACCAACACCGTCATTCATATGAAACAATAATGTAATATTGAATATTGAAATTCAAATTCAAAGGTGAATCAATACAGTTTGATGTGTTTATATTGAAGAAAAAGTGCTACAGTTGAATAAATAGTATGTTAAGATGTTTACGCACCGCATCCAGCTCCACCTCTTCGTAGTTCACATTTCTGCCGTAATCTCCAAATCGACAAGTTCTTGTTGTTATGCGAGCCTGTTTCATCAGCATTCAATTGCATAGTCTTGATCAGTTGGCATTTTTCGTTAAATAAAACTAACCGTTAAAGATTGAATGATTAAAAATGTACTTTATGAACTTAAAATACTAATGGAAACTTTATGGCTTTATTCCTTATTTTTTTTAACAATACTTTATTCCTTATTCACTTCTTAAAAAAGATCACATATCCACACCCATGCATTCCGCTGGTCTCTGCACCAATCTATGTCTCTTGAGCCATTTGCTTGACTAATTTATTAACAAGTCTAATTTTTAGTACCTTAGTCATACATTGTTTACAAAAGTCAGTCTCCATTTCATCCAAATTATCTTAAAATAATTTTTTATATAATAATTTTGTTTGATATTTAATTTGTGAGAGGAGTATCTCCACTAACAATGCCTTCTCCACCTAGGGTTAACTTTCAATGGTTGAGATTTAATGTTGTGTAAATAACATTGTTATAATATTAAATATAATAAAAATCTACCTTTGTAAAATATTCACATCAAATTTTAACAATATAAATTTATTTATTTAATTTTTATTATTTAATATTATACTAATATTTTTATAGAATAAATCTCAACCATTGAAACTTGATTCAGTGGACACATTCGGTGAAGAGTGTAACATTCCATTTTCAAAAGCAGTATAATAAAATTTTTTCATCAGAGTAGAGCATCGAAGCAATTGAGTAACTGATATATATTCAAAATGCCATAAGTCTGGCTAATTACAGCAACGGTACATTATTCCAAACGTTCAACTAAAATGTAACTACATAAACAGAAGAGGTCTTCAGGCGGATCCCTAAGCGTGCTGCTTACTCTTCTCATCGGTCCTCGGTCCTCCCGACCCTGAAGCTATATTAAGTGCTGAGGTCCAATGCATACGGACCACAGGTAACGGTTAACCTCATATTTACATATACAGCATATGGACTACAGACAGCCAACATCAACAGTATAATAGCACATAATACAAGCATCTCCCAACAACGTATCTCGGCGGCACATAGACCCCTGAAGCGTACTCTAGCAGCACCTAGGCCCCCTGAAGTTTATCCCGGCAGCACCTAGGCCTTCTGAAATGTACCCTGGCGGCACCTAGGCCACTAACAAGCATATCCCAATACCCAACAACCATAACAACAGTACATAAACATACAATACACATAGCACATGCACGCATACCATAAATATCAGAGTTAGGGTTACTAGTACGCGAACGTACTTTCGTTGACGATATGCGGTACAATAGTTGGTCAGACGTAATTAGGGATATCCTATAAGGACTAAAACGTATATGTTACTAATCAATCATCATAACAGTCATTTTAGTCAAAAATGACCATTTTACCCCTGACCCCACTAATCGGCGGAATTTCGCCAGAGCTTCGCTACTTTGACTCTAATCTTCCAAAACTTCAACATATCTCTAACTCCACATGATTTTAGAAATAAATACCTTAATTAATCCTAAAACATGATATCTAAATCATAGTTGGAAGATTAAAGATCAAACTAGCATTTCTACTATAACTACCGAACGAAAGACTAAAGCTTAAGACTTGGTACCGAAGAAATTACCCAAGGCTTCGCTACTTCTTCCTCCGGGCTCCTCCTTCTCTCTACCTTCTCTCTATTTTCGAAATCACTCTTGTGATTTGGTGTGAGAATTTCAAATGGTGGAATGGCCTATTTATAGAGTTTGCCAAGGGCAAAATTGCACTTTTTCCAACTTAATCTAAGCCATTGGATCTTAACTTGTTCACAAAGCTTTCTCTCCACCCTTGGATCATCTTGGCCGACCTCCCCCTCCCCCATTTTCAACAAAAACATGTCATCCCATGTCATGCACATGATGTCACATACTTGCTTTAGAAGTTTTCTACCGATAAAGTCCCATGTTCGGTGTTCTAAACGCGTAATCTTAGAAAATCTCAAAAATCCAACAACATAGCCTCGAAGTTCTATTCATCCTCTTTAGAAATATTTGGTTTAACTAAATTTTTGATCCCATTAAGGGTATTTCCTAACATGCTGAAGATTTTCGGATAACCGTCGTCGGTTACGGAAATCACTTCGGGTAATGTCATCTTCAGGACAAAAATCCACTGATTCATAATATGTCCAGTTGTTAGACCCCTAATTCAAGGATTTTGAGTTAGGATTTATTTTCTATCGGTTCTCATTTATCCTATTTGCTTTTTCAACAAAAATCTTCCTTTCTTTATTATTATTACATCCACTTGTAATTCTCATTTACTTAACAGTTTCTCTCTTTCTTTCTCCCCTCTTTATTTTTGAAAAGATGCTCCCTTTTTGGCCAAGGAATATGCTTCAATTATCCCATGCCTTATGCTCCCATTGGCTTTTTGCATCTTTTGACTTTTCTACAACTTCTTTGCAAAGTTTCCTAACAACTTCTTAACTAAGTTTCCCCCCCTTCTACATTCAATATTTCGGTTCTCTCTCCCTCTTGACCATCTTTGACTTTTCAAATCTCTTTATTAACCCTTAAACCATTCCCTAAGTATTTAATTAGCAATTATCCCATTATCTTTGGTCATTTCCTTGATTCATGTTTTAAATAATTAGCCAATAATTATTTATTTAATCCCTTACTAATTTTTGATAATTTTCTTAATTGAGATTAATTATTATCTCACAACTATTTTACTAACATTGGTATTTTATGCTCCATGTAAAATATTAAAGATCATTGGGTCACTTATGATCCCCAAAATAATATTTATTTTTGCCTGAATATTTTCCAAGGAAAATAGTCCCAAAAATTATCTAAATTAGAGACAACATTCTTTCTAATGTTGCATTCAGAGTTTTTTCCTCCATTCTTGAAATTTGCAGGCTATCTCGAATGGTCATTGCTTCATCATTTATCTGCAATTTATTTGGAGGAGGAGCCATGTATTCAGGTTCATATTGCTGGAGACATATTTCACAAATTGTATTCCCTTTCTCATTGCACCATCTCTGTATGCAATATCTGTGAGCAATCTTAACAGTTCAAACACAAGCACAAGAAGCTTCAAAACCTTGTGAGCTCTCAAATTCTTCTTCATGACACATTTTCTGCCTTTGATGAAGTTTCTTCATTCCTCTATTGACATGACAATGTTCTTGACTTAACCATTTTCTCCTTCTCCAAGCTCTCAATGGTAGGACTTAAGAAAATAAAGGTAGAAGATAGAACTCTAGAGCCAGGATCTGCACTCTAGCCGTAGGAAGTACTTCTAAAATATCATATATTGCTTGACCATTGATTACAACAGAACACCTATATATAATGTTATCCTGAATAACTACTTCTTACAACTACCGTAGACGAGATAATAGCAAATAACTTCCCTAGTACAGAATAACTTCTCCTAAGATAATAATGAATAACTTCTCCTAACTTCCTAACTTCTTTTGAATAACTAATCCTAAGTCTTCCTTCTGGTCCTTCTGGAGTAAACCAGAAGAGGATGTGTACTTCTATCAATGCCCTCCCCTAGGAGAATAGCCTTGTCCTCAAGGCTGAATAGTGGAAATTGATCTGCAATGTCATCATAAGATTCCCAGCTGGATTCTTCTTGCGGCCTGTTTTTCCATTGAATTAATAGTTCAATGTCTTGCTCCCCTTTTGCTGTAGTAAGCCGAAAGGTTAGTACCTTTTCTGGTTGGAGGGAGAATTCCCAATGTTCATTGACAGGGGGTGGGGATACCGAAGCTTGATCACAACCATGAGCTTGCTTGAGCAAAGAGACATGGAATACTGGATGAATCCTTGATCCTTGAGGTAGTTGGAGTTCATATGCAACTGATCCAATGCGTCGGAGGATGGAATATGGTCCAAAGTAGCGTGCTGACAGTTTGGTAAATTTATGGACGAAAGAGAATTCTCGCGGTATGGTTGTATCTTCGAAATACTAAATCCCCAACCTGAAATTCCAATGGCCTTCGATGGGCATCGCTTGCTTTTTCATGTGGGTTTGTGCTACGGACAGATTGGATTTGGTCAATTCCAGAATAGCATCCCTATCTTGGAAAAAATCTTCTAGCTCAGCAATTGGTGTAGTACCTTGAACATAAGGCACTAGGATAGGGGGATCCTTTCCATAGACAATTTTGAAGGGTGTATGACCTGTTGATGTGTGGAATCCAGTATTATAGGAAAATTCAGCCCAATGTAAATAACGGAACCTGTGTTTTTGATGGTCATGGCAAAAGCATCGGAGATAAGTTTCTAGACATCGGTTTACCACTTCAGTTTGACCATCAGTTTGTGGGTGGTAAGAAGTATTCATCTTAAGTTGGGTGCCAGAAATTTTGAATAAAGTTTGCCAAAAAGAGCTGAGAAAGATTGAGTCCCTATCAGAAAGGAGGGATTTTGAACCCCGTGTAAGCGAATGATTTCCTTACAAAAGATAGCAGCAACGGACTTTGCAGTAAAAGGATGGTGTAGGCCAATAAAATGAGCGTACTTGCTGAAACGGTCTACCACAACTAGAATCACATCAATGCCGTTGGATTTTGGTAAACCTGTGATGAAGTCTAGTGAAATATCCTCCCAAATATGTTGAGGAATAGGTAGCGGCTGTAATAGACCAGCAGAAGACTTGGGCAAATACTTGCTGCGTTGACAAACCATGCAGTGTTGAATGAAGTGTGTTACCTCTTCCTTCATGTCCTTCCAAAAGTAGAATTGCTGTAGCCTTTTTAAAGTTTTAAGGACACCCCCGTGGCCACCCATAAGGGAAGTATGTGATTCAGATATAAGCAAACTAGTGAGGGGGGAGTTTGATGGTATGACCAATCTGTTTTTGTAGTATAGTTTGCCAGATACTAGAGAGTATTTAGGGACTGAGTAGGGATCTGTTTGAAGAGATTGGAGTATATGATTCGTAAAAGGGTCTTGCTGGAGCAGAGTAGGAAGATCATTCAAATCAGTTGCATGAGGTACAGCAAGGTTGAAAAATTCACCGAATGAGGGCAGCGAGACAAGGCATCAGCACCTTGATTGTTTACACCAGGCTTGTAGGTGATAGTGAAATCAAATGGAAGAAGCTTTAGGATTAGACGTTCTTTGTGATGGTGTGGTGATTCATTGTTGTAGGAGGTATTTCAAACTGAAATGATCGTCGAACCAAAAATTTTCGACCCAATGAGATAGTGTCTCCATTTATCAAGAGCCATCACCAAAGCGAATAGTTCTCTGTCATAAACAAATTTCTGTTGATGGAATCTTTGATAAACCTTTCTGTAATAAGCAATAGGGTGACCCTCTTGCCTGGAACTTGGGTGAGAACTAGCTTGAGTTGTTCAAAAGCAGCTAATGAACTTGAGTCCCATTGAAATGCTCCCTTTTTGGTCATGTTGACAAGAGGTTTTGCAATCTGCCCATATTGAAAGACAAACCTCCTATAGTAGCCAGTAAGTCCTAGAAATCCCCGTAATTCTGTAAGATCTTTAGGTAGTGGCCAATTATTAATGGCAGCAATTTTATCAGGGTCAACCGCAACCCCTTGAGTAGAAATAATGTGACCCAAAAATGAAATTTCTCGCTGAAGGAAGTCACACTTCTTGGGATTGGCATAATAGTCATCGTGCTGCAAAACTTGGAAGACGGTATTCAAATGCTCCATACAATTAACTCATCAATTGTTGGTATGGGATACTTATCAGGTATGGTCAGTTGGTTAAGCTCCCTGTAATCCACACAAAACCTCCAAGTGGAGTCCTTTTTGGGGACTAGAAGAACTGGGCTTGCGAAAGGACTAACACTGGTTTGAATAAAACCTTTTTCTAACAAGGCAGCCACTTGTTTTCAATTTCATCCTTTTGAGCAAAAGGATACCGATAAGGACGGATGTTGGGAGGTACCGAATGAGGGTAGAGAGGAATAGCATGGTTATATTGTCGAAATGGTGGCACTGTCGTTGGCTCTAGGAAGACCGAAAAATAATGCAACTGCAATTCCTCCAATGTGTCAAATTGCTGAACCATTTGTTCACAAATATAGCTGTGAAAGGTTGCTACAGTGACTTTTTGCGGAATACCCTGTAGTTTATACCTTTTCCCATTGATCCAGAATATCATGAATAATTGATTCCAATTCGCTTCCACAGTATTTAAGGAAGCCAACCACTTGATCCCCAAAACCATATCAACCGTGCCCAATTTAAATGGAAAGAAGTCGTCGGTAATGGTGATATCTTGGACTTGAATTTTCAGTTGAGTACAAACTGATTTACAAGAGATCATACCGCCTCCTCCTACTTGTACGCCGAATGTAGGGAGTGTCTAACAAGGGAGCTTCAGGGTCTCTACTATTTGAGTGTCAACAAAGTTGTGAGTGGAGCCACTGTCGATCAGGATCAGAATTGATTTAGAATGCAAAACTCCTCTGACTTTCATGGTTGGAGCCGACGTTCGCCCCAGGATTGCATGCAGAGAAATTTCTGCAAAATTTTCGTTGGTTGGTGGTTCCTCGTCAGGTATTTCAGAATGCTCGTCTGTTTCCTCTCCAATCTCCATTAGTTGTAATGTGGATGTTCGACATCTGTGACCCGGAGCAAATCGCTCTCCACATTTGAAGCAAAGCCCCTTCTCACGCCGATATTGGCGTTGCTGGTCGCTCATAACGGAAGGGTGCGAGATTGCGGGAAGATTCTGATTTGTTCGAGTTTGATCAGATACTGCCGGTAATTGTGGGTTGGTTACACGATTATAGGAAGAAGCTGGATACGACAATTTATTTGAGGAATTCGCCGATTGAGAATTAAAATTGGTTTCCCATTGATGACGTGGCGGAAAAACCCTGTTATCCCGAGAATAATAGTTATTCTCTACGCCACGTTGCCGCTGGGTAGAGCGTGTCAATTGCTGGGACTGCGATTTGGCCTCAAATTCTAGTGCCAAACTAACTGCCTTATACACGGTGCGAGGCTTCTGAATTTTTACATCAGCCTGGTACTCTTCCTTCAACCCATTAATAAACACCCCTAATAGGCAATGCTCCGGCCATCCTTGGACGCGTGACTGTCGGCGAACAAATTCCTGTTTGTACTCTCCTACCGTGCCTATTTGTTTCATGCCACAGAGATGTACGTCAGGATTTTGGAACTCTGCAGGGCCAAATTGTTCCTGGAAGACCTGCACTAATTCTTCCCAGTGTCTGATTGTTCGTCCCGACGAGATCCACGTGAAAGTATCTAACGCGTCTCCTTCAAGGTATATGGCTGCAACATCAACCTTTAAATCCTCAGGTGTCTGGTAATATCTGAAATATTTCTCAGCTTTCAAGATCCAACCTCGTGGATCTCCTCCTTCATACTTGGGGAACTCAACTTTTGAGTATGGTCTCTTATTTGAATTTCTGTTCCACGAGTGATTGTCTATATCGTTTTCTTCTTGCTCTCCAAATGGGTCCCTATACTGATGACTCATTTCTCCAGGGATCATTATTGGAGTCTTTGCTTTCTTCAGAGTATTGATTTCAGAGTTCATGAAATGCAATTGCGACAAAATAGCCGATAATTGTCGCTGGTTAGAATCAGGGTGTGTCTGGGGTGTTTGGGAAGGTTGCTGTACTAAAATTACAGCAGGATCATCTTCAGGATGAGAGTTGGGAGGGTTTTCTGGGTTCTGATTTGGGTGTGTAGGTGACACATTCTCATAGGAAGAATGCCGTGTGTTAACCATGGTGTTACACAGGTCTATAGGAAGGAACTGCTCTGATACCAAGTTGGTAGGACTTAAGAAAATAAAGGTAGAAGATAGAACTCTAGAGCCAGGATCTGCACTCTAGCCGTAGGAAGTACTTCTGAAATATCATATATTGCTTGACCATTGATTACAACAGAACACCTATATATAATGTTATCCTGAATAACTACTTCTTACAACTACCGTAGACAGATAATAGCAAATAACTTCCCTAGTACAGAATAACTTCTCCTAAGATAATAATGAATAACTTCTCCTAACTTCCTAACTTCCTAACTTCTTTTGAATAACTAATCCTAAGTCTTCCTTCTGGTCCTTCTGGAGTAAACCAGAAGAGGACGTGTACCTCTATCACTCAACAGGACAACCTAATAGCTGCAAGTATTTCCCTCACCAAAGGACTGAAAATTACTCTGGCCTTGTTCTTCATATCACTAAGCTTGGCTTCAATGCGCTTGTACAAACACCAGGGTCATGTGGCCTTGAAGGAAGAGCTTTCTTCTTCCCCACCTATCGATTCCATAGATGGAGAATTGAGTATAGCAAGCATGTTCACAAGACCAATTATCACAATAACTATGAAAGCCACACCTTCTTCATTATGCCATACTTAATGAAAATGTATTTTTTAGCATTGCCTTTACTTGTGGAACTGAGCTTTACTCTCTTCTACCCCAAGCCTGAGACTCTGAACTGACGAATGATGTTGACAATTCCAAGCACAGACAAATCCAAAACCTCATACTAACATGAATCGCATGAATCATTTAATTACAAAGAAATCAAAACATATAGACAAGATGTTATGAGTTTGTACTTTCACTACAAGATATCCACTAATTCTCTTGTAATATTGACCTCCTTTTTGTTAAATAATAGTTGTAAAATCCTTCAATGATTTACTCAATCCAAAAGTTTAAGAAAAAATGCACCTAACGCACCATACCAAACATCAAATTGACACCCTGTAAAGGACCAAAATTGTTGTCGTCGCCAGAAAACTTTATCCAGAGGCTTCAGGCGCGTATTTTAGTTTGACGTCGTTGGAGAAACAAGTGAAGGATGGCGGTTATTGACAAGAGTGAGCACATTGCCTATGCTTCTCAAATGGATTCTCAATAACCATTGTCTACCACAAGAACCCAACGGCATCTTGAATACGAGTCAGGCAACCATAAACAGAGAAAGACTTGGGTGGTGAACCAAGAAATTGATTGAACAACTCTTGTCGATGAGTACAGAGAAGAAAGAGTGTCGTCGAGTCTAAGGACTTAAAGGGGTGCTTGGATCTTAAAGATAAATAGAAATCGAAGATCCAAGAGTGATCCTGCAATGGAGCTTTGATGGAATTGTTCGGCGGAGAGAGTTTTCAGAATCAAGGAAGCAAGGACCAAGAATCGGATTGTCGAATCACACCCCCATTTCACCGACGAAAACGCAGAAGGCAAAATTGAACATTTCGACGGCCTGTGAGGGCACATGACCGCTAACGCCCAATCTGACACCGAACACTGTGAGGGAAGAAATAGACAGACGCAAATCTTTAATACAAACGTGAACGATGTCCGTGAAGCGAGATTTCGATGGCGAGCTCTCTTGAATGGCGAGATCATGCACTTCGACAGAAATGTTTGACAGAGATCACATGAGAAGAGCTAAACGGCGGCGAAACAAGAATGCTAGGGTTTCTGACCAAGAAGGCTCAAAACACAGGCGTTTAACCAAGAAAGGGCGATGGGTAACAAGAAGGACAGTGGACCTGCAAAAAAATTAGCCCAAGGATCTCTAATACCGTATAAACCATATAAATTAGAGAAACATGATGGAGAGAATATGAAGAATCATGTATTGAACATGTTAACATGTTCGTACAAACTATAACTCACTTGGGTTTAACAATAATCACCTTCACTTGAGGGTATGAGGGACTTCTCTCTCTAAAGAGAGACTCATATTAACATCTCTCTTATCATGGTGTGGATCTCACTATCCTACATACTAAACACATTAACCATAACCATTTATATAGTCCTCAACCAACTACTCATTTAATTTTACCTAATTAATTATCTCTAACAGTATGTATTGGTTTTTGTTGTGGTATGCTCAAAGTTGCTTTGTTGCGTTATGATTTCTGTAAAGTCATGACATTTTGAAAAGGAATTGGAATGTTGTTTACTGAACATAGATGATGATTGTTGGGAATTGCTCCAGATTTTCTCATTGGTTGCTTGCTATACCCTCATCATTTTGATTACGGACTGTGCATAGTTTCTTATATATATACCCAATGAATTGAGATTGCTACATTCCCTGTTATTGATCACTGAATGCTGCATATTAGTTGGCACATAATTTCTTTCAGAAAACTATCACAACTCTGTGCCCTCATGTAACATCCCAACTTTTAAAAGCAGTATAAATTTTTTTTTATCAAACATCATTTCAAAATGATCAGAGTAGAGCACCGGAGCGATTGAGTAACCGATATGTATATATAAAACGCCGTAAGTCTGGCTGGATACAACAGCGGTACAGTGACCGTGTGGTTCAAAAGAAATGTACAACAAAAGGGAAGGCTTCCGCCGGAACATCGAAAGGAAGTCTTCGAACGGAGCTTCTACGCAGGCTGCTTGTCTCTCTCTCGGTCCTCGGTCCTCCCGACCTTGACGCTATGTTAAGAGCTGAGATCCGCACCGGATCTCAGGTAACGGTTAACCTCATATTCATATATACAACATATGCATTACAGATAATCATACAGCAAACAAGCATATCCCAACAGCACATAACCCCTTTGGCAAATGTGTCACACCTAGCTATCGTGTCACACTTAGCAGCCGTTTCACACCTAGCAATCGTGTCACACCTAGCATTTCACACCTAGCAATCGTATCCCAATACCCCGCAAGCATAACAACAGTACATGAAGATATCACGAGCTAACAATTACCACAATAGGCATACGTTACACATAGTACATATACGCATACAATAAACATCAGATTAGTGTTACAGTACGCAAACGTACTTACCTCAGTTATCACATATCAACAGTACATAAACATACCACAACATATATGCATACCATAAACATCAGAGTTAATGTTACAGTACGCGGACGTACCTTCGTTGACAGATTACGGTATTTCTAGCACGTTTTACGGAAAACTGTACTTTTACGGAAAATCGTGAAATCTCCAACAGCGGCTCGTCGGGCAGCGTAACGTCAGCAAATCAGGATTTCTGATATCCTATAATGGTAATATCACTTTCATTAGTGATTTGACATTATAACTGGCATTTTAGGTAAAAATTACCATTTTGCCCTTCTACCCCTAATCGGCGGAATTTCGCCAGCACTTCGTTACTCTAGCAAATTTTCTTCCCGAAATTTCGCCAGAACTTCGACGTAATTATGATTTTCGAAAATAATGACTAAAATAGCCCTCCCATATGATATCCAATCATACTTGAAAAATTTAAAGGCTACTCTAGCATTACTACTCTAACTATTGAAAGAACTACGAAAGCTTAAAGCTTGGTACCGAAGACTTACCCAGAGCTTCGCTGCGAATTTTCCCCCAGAGCTCCTCTCTCTAAAACCTCTCTCTAGAACCGAAATCCTCTTCTTGAAATGGTGTGAGAATTGAAGAGAATTCAAGGCTATTTATAGAAGAAAATGTGACACTATTCACTACTTTTTCATATCGGATATCGGCCGCCGGATCGCACTTTGCCACATGTCACGATCCTCACCGGGCCACTTGGCAGCTGACATCATCATTTAAAGCCATGATGTCATGGTGGTGATGTCACTTACTTCCTCAAGAAGCTGTCTCACCGATAAGTTTCCGATCGGTGTCCGAATCGCGTACTTTCGGAGAAATCTCAAAATTCTGGTTAACTAACTTTGAAGATCTCCTCTTACTTACTAGAAATTTCTATTCTAATCTAAACCTTGATTCCATACAGGGCATTCCGTGTTCAGCCGAAGTTTCTCGAAAAACGTGTCCGTACGGGTCCGGTTACGAACGCGTTTTCGGAATCACCAATCTCTTGGAAATAATTCACTGATTCCAAATATGTCCATATAAATTCAAACTCATTCCTAGATATTGAGTTAGAATTTATTTTCTTCATTTCCAAAATATGCCTATATGCATTTTTCCCTATTTTGTTTTATTAGGAAAATGCACAAACTACTTTAATTAACTTAGGAAGAGTTTAACGGAAGATAAAATCACTGTGATCAATATTTTACCTTGACTTTGGAATTCCCATTTCTAGATCTATAGATAGGATCCGTTTCCTAAATCTTAAATTACTATTCATCATAATAAATTATATATTAAAATAATATTATAACATGTGCAAATTGATACAAAAATCATGATATTTTAAAATTGATCTTATCTTCAATTCTCTTTGAGCATTTCGGCTGGACCCTAATTTAATTTAATAAATCTGCTTTATTTTAGAATTTGTGAGGGCATTATGGTCATTACCATACTTTTTGAGCATTCTTCCTCGATTTCTCCTAGTTTGTAATTTATTAAATTACCAAAATTAGAGATATACGCTCTCTCAATTTAAATAATTATTTCATTGCCCTTTAGGATTTTTCACCATTTTCCTAAGTTATTTACTCCTCCCAGGGGTATTTTGGTCATTTTGGCACTTTGGCCCTTAAATTCCCTAATTCAAATTTCGGGGTATTACACCTCACTTGTTGGAATACCAAATTGCGATATTCACTTGTTGCTGCTCATTCTAACCCATTGAAACTGTCCGTTCTAACCGTCAGTTCTTGGACATTGAGCAAGGGTATGACGTTCGGTTGTTGGGTTGATTTGTCTGTTTCACAACAATCTCACAATTCCACTGCATCATTAGATCACCTGGGGGGTCACCTTGAAATTTCCACTGAATTATGAGTTTGGGAACTCTCAGAATGATTTCGCTCCATTTCCTCTAAGAATCTTATCTCCTTCTCAGATTAAAAAAATAGATATTTTATATTTTATAAATCCATTATTTTAAACATAAATAAATGAATTTAAACTATTAAAACCTTATCTACACAATTTACAACCACAACATAAACAAAAATTAATAAAATACTATAATAATAGTTTTAGAAAATATGAATAATTCATTTTTTATCTAAGGGTGTAGATGAGATTCTAAGAAGAAAAGGAGAAAAAGGATTTTGAGAAAATATGCTCCATCTTCCTTCTTCTTTTAAATATTTATATCACAATTATTATTTCTTAATTTATGAATTTCAAAAAAAACCTACTACTTTACTTATATATAATAAAATATTTTATATTCATTTTTAAATGATGATTTTATTAAATTTAATAAATTATGTGATTAATTTTAATATTATTTTTAAAATATTATAAAAATAAAAAATTTTAATATTTTAATATTCTAATATCATTAATTTGATCATTAATATACATATATATTTGTGTGTGTGTATAAATCTATAAAATATATAAATGTTGATGGAAAGGAAAAAGAATAACGATGATGAATTTGAAAGATGTAAACAGCGAGGTGAGTAACAAAAAAATGTTTCTTAATCTAAGTGAAAACTCGGAATATTAAAAAATAGGCATGGAAAATGAAATGTGAAATCCAAAATTGCCACTAGAAGCATAATATATACCATTATATTTTTAAAAAAATGGCAAAGTAATTAATGGAAAAAAGAAGAACTAAATTAGTTTGATACAATTTTTATTTAATGAATATATATGTTTAAAAAATTTAAAACATTTGTTGAAAAATCCCCATTGCAAAATTATTAACCAAACGTAACTAACTAAAGATCAAGGTCCTTCCTTCATGGTAAAAAATAAAAATGGATCAAGGTCATTCAATAGACACAACTCATATTCGGTGGATAGAACTCCTTTTCCAGTTTGGCGAACAAATCTTTATTTAACTAGTTTTCAAGTTATGCGCACAAAAGTATTCCATTTTGCATGCAATGAGGAGGCGGGGCATGTCTGTCTCAGCTGCATGTGTTTGATGCAGTCATACTCCTGAATGGTGTATTATGAATCTCTCAAAGAATATGGGTCTTAGCAAGGAGTCATGGAAGGAATATATTGCTTGTGTTGATTTGTTGGCGTCGCAATGAATGTGTATTTAATAGTGTAATTAAATCCGACCGGATCCGCTGACTCAGCCCAAAAACCGGCGAATCGGTGCGGGAGTAACTTGAGGTTAATTTCTTAAAAAAATTTGCTTTTTTTTTTATAATTTTATATTAATAATCCTGAAAGTTTCAATTTTTCACTGTTTTGCCTGCAAGTTAGCTCTAATTTGACTCTGGTCAGACCCACTAACCCAAACCCAGTATCCTGACCAACTTAGTGACCGGTTCGGTTTTAATAACTGGTATTTAACCGAACTGTTCCCATGGCTGACAGCATTGTCAGTAGAGCCAAGGCCACTCTTTTAAGTTACATGCATGCCAGCCACGGTTGCAAAATACGTGAATTCGAGGCACACAAGCGGCTGCTGCAGAAACTACACATGATTTAATGGAGGAGGGCTCTATTTAGTGGGTGGAGCTTATATTCCTTCACTAGCACTTGAGCAGCTTGTGGAGGGATCATCAAGGATCATGAGGACTGGCCAATTGAGTCTTTCATGTTTCATATGGGCCGAGGTGATCCTCGGTGTGTGGAATTGTGGCCATGCCTGACCGGATTACAAAGAGCTTGGGATCGTGGGTCTAGAAATATAATTATCAAAAGATTGTTCTCAAACATATTACCTTAGTCACACAGACCTCTATTTTATTTTAAAAATCTACACTTAAATCCAAATTGTTACAAAATTATTTTTATTAGATTTTTTATTAAAATAAATTTTATTTACTAATTTACCTTTCATGAGAATGCTTAATATATTTTATTACTTTAATTACACATACCTCTACTTTATTTTGTAATGTGTGGACTTATGACGAATGCTTAATATATTTGTAATATTTGAAATTTTGAATTTGATGTTTCATTATCACTTTATGACTTTGTGATGTATTTATTTATCTTTTATGCTTTAGGTTTGTAGGAAAAAAATCAGTATATTGTTTATAAAAAGTTTGAAGAAAGTAGTATAAAAAATTAAAATAATAATAATAATAATAATAATAATAATAATAATAATAATAATAATAATAATATGGGTTGGGCGGGCCAACCCTCCAACCTAGACGTTATAGGTTGGGTTGGCTAAATGTCAACCCATATTAATGCGGTTCTTTTTTATCCGTACCCATATGGTCCCAACTCGTGGTGGGTTATAGCCCGAACCTAGTTGTCCGCCCATATTACCAACTCTAGGTTGAATGGATGGAAATTAAATTTCAAAAATACAACGGAAGTTTGTGTAACATGCATGTTAATTTTGAGGAAGGTTTATATAAACTTTCAAAATATAGAGGTGGTCTATGTAATTTGGTAAAACAGTGGGATATGAATGTATACTACTTTTGAACATCAGTTGCACACTCTTGTTGAAGATGAATTTTACCTGAGTGCTTAAAACAAATTCAAGACATCTATCTATCTATTACTCCCTCCGGTCCTAATTATAGGAGCAAATTTTAGAGTTGGTTTTGGTCCTAATTATAAGAGCAAGTTTTAACTTTTGTCAATTTTTTCCTCTAACACCCCTATTTATACTTATTATTAAGAGCATTTATATATATTTGTTGGTACATATATATGTATATTTGTGTTTATATGTGTCAATATATATATGTGTAGATATGTGTGTGTGTGTGAACACACACACACACACACACACACACACACACACACACACACATATATATATATATATATATATCTAATGTGTGTGTCTATATATATATATATATGTATGTATGTATGTATGTATGTATGTATTCATGCGTGTGTGTGTCTATGTATGTATGTATGTATGTTTATATAGCAATACCATTATTTCAATTAGAAAGCGTGTGGAAAAGAAATTAGATCTATATGTATACACATGGCTATATATGTAATACCCGGATATTTATCTGGAATATTATAAATAAAAGTTGGATATTTCTGATAAGTGAAATTTCAATCTCCGGTCTTGTATAATTATAGTCTATTTTCTAAGTAGAATTTCTGTAAGAAATTAGGGAGTTTGAGGGCCAAAGTGCCAAAATGACCAAAATGCCCCTAGAAAGGGTAATTAACTTAGAAAATTTATGGAAAAATCCTAAAAGACAGTTAAATGACCAAGTGAGTTAGGAGAGTATATAATCTCTAATTATTGTAATTTTATAAATTATGAAATTGGAGAAATTGTTGGAAAATACTCAAAAAGAAGTGAAATGACCATAATACCCTTGTAATTATGGAATAATGCAAGAGGCATGAAAATACTAATGTTAATACAAGTGTATGAAGGTAATAAGGCATAGTAATTAAGAAAATTATCAACAAGTAATAATGAAGTAATTAAGTAATATTGGACTAATTACTTAAGCATAGGCAAAGGAAATTCAGTAATAATTATGTGAAGCTCAAAAATTATTGAAATTAGTGGAATATTAGTAAAAATGTATTTACTAATTAATTGGAAATTTCTATGAAAAATAGTTGAGTTTAGGTATTTTTAAGCCTAAATACAAGAATGGACCAATTAGATAATTTTGGGGAATTTTTGAGAAAAAGTAAATAAATAAATCATTAAATAAAAAAAATAAATATTTATTAATCTAAAATAGGGCCAGCCGAAATACAAGAGAAAGGAAAATGGAAAAAATATATAAAAATGAAATAGAAGAAGCAAGTGGCCAAGTTGCACATTATAAAATTAATATAATTAAATTAAAGCAAAAATTGTGAATAGTAATTTAAAAATTAGGAAACGGATCCTATCTAGAGATCTAGGAATAGGAATCCCAAGGTCAAGGTAAAATATTGATCAGTGAGTTTTTACCTTTAAGTGACCTCTTCCGGAAGTTAATTCGAGGCCGTTTGTGCATTTTCCTAATAAAACAAAATAGGGAAAAATGCATATAGGCATATTTTTGGAAAAGAGGAAAATAAATTCTAACTCAATGTTTAGGAATGAGTTTGAATTTATTTAGACATATTTGGAATCAGTGAATTATTTCGAAGAGATTGATATCTCCGAAAACGAATTCCGACACCAGGACACGTTCGGACACGTTTTTTTAGAAAACTTCAACTGGAATACTGGAGGCCTATATGGAATCAAAATTTAGGTTGACCTGGACATTTCTACTAAGTGAGAACTTGTCTTCAGAGTTGTAAACCCGGAATTTTGAGAATTCTCCGAAATCACGCGAATCGGGTACCGATCGGGGAAAACGGTTAGACTAGAGCATAAAGCAAGCCTAGTCACCATTTTGAGCCAATCCTTGGCTGCCACATCATCATGGAGGTCGGCCAAGAGGGGAAAAGGCAAGGGCAAAAATTGTGTGAAATTCTTGGACATGAATAGTGCAAACAACTTCAAAAATTCCAACCTTGTCCCTCCAAAAACACTATAAATACCCCCCCTCCTTCACTTTTCTTCACACCATTCCTTCTTGCCTATTTCAAAATTCTAGGGAGAGAAAGTAGAGAGAGAAGCTCTGGGGGAAGTTCTGCCGAAGTCTTCAACGGGTAAGTCTTTCGGTCTTTAGTTTTTAGTCTTTAGTTCAATAGTTAGTAAGGCTAGAGTAGTCTTTATTTTTATGTTTTGATATTGGATGGGAGGGCTATTTTAGTCTTTATTTTCGAAAATCATGATGGCGTCGAAGTTCTGGCAAAATTTTGGGAAGAAAATAGCCTATGTAGCGGAGCGCGGCGAAATTCCGCCAAGTAGGGGTATAGGGCAAAATGGTAATTTTTACCTAAAATGCCGCTTATAATGTCAAATTACTAATAGAAGTGACATTATTCTCATAGGATATCTGAAACGCTGATTCTGCTGCCGTTCGCCCGACGTGCCGTAGGACTTTTGCACGTTTCTCCGTAGAAAGTACGTTTTCACGGTAGTACCTAACGTTGCCAACGAAGGTACGGACGCGTACTGTAACACTAATCTTGCACATCTTAAATACTTATATGTCAATGATATGTTCGTAGACCGTTATACAGACAGTTATACGGGTTATAGTTTTGATAACGCCGTTTTGTTTTCCTAGCGCTGAGGACACGACTAATTATCGTGGCACTTGGTGAATAGTGCAAGCCGTTGTTGTTATTTACCTTATGAGGCTTTACATATTGCTCGTGCTTATGTTTTGTCGGCATAATGATCATGCATCTCTAGTATGCTTATGATATACCGTTGTATTAGCTCTTGAATATCTCGTTGGCCATATACTTGTGTTGTTTGGGTATGAGGTTACTTGTTACTCTGAGATTCAATGCGTTGAATTGAATCTCAGCTGTAGCTTCAGGGTCAGGAGGACCACGGTTCGTGGATCGAGGAAAATACCCAGAGTAGGCGTGCAGCTGAAGATTTATCTATCTTATCGCTTTCTGTTTCTTCCTGTTATTTCCTTTCCAAACCTTAGGATTACTGTAATCATTACAATGTTACACAATGGTTGATGTTTTGGCTAAGAATCCAATTACTCTTTCGCTCTTTTGCTCCACTCTGATTGCTTGTTTGAAAAAAAAATTTTCCGCATTTCAAACATGGGATGTTACATTTTATGGTATCAGAGCAAAACTTTCTGGCAAGTATTTAACTATGTTACCACGGACAGTTTGGTGCCGAAGGCAAGGCTAGTCTACGTGGGTGTGCCATAAGTCACTGCTAATCCGGTGAGGCCCCCATGGTAGACACTTACCTGGACATTCTGTTCAGATAACGGAGTTAGGTTCTTAAGCCTTTTGACTTTGAACACATTTTTGAAAATGAGTACTGATACGACCATTGGTGTAAATATGTAAAGATGAACAGGGATAATGGCTAGTATGCCTTTAGAGCCGGAGAAACCTGTCAGATCAGATCATTCATCTGATGATGACGACTGTAAGTATTCCCAGCTATTAAGCTGTCAGAACGATTCGAGAGTGAATCTTTCTATGAACCCAACATCCTAGACAAGTTCTAACTACGAACGAACGCCGATAAGCACTATACGATCAAAGCATTGGATGGCGGAACAACGCAGCAAGACTATTAGAAGAGCGTACTTCCGATATGAAGTTATGAATTACAAACGCGAAGGATTTTAACCACTGGTCATAAACCAGCTGGATGATGTAGTATACGTTTGCATGTGCATTACATCTAATATAAAAATATATAGGTTTTGATGCCACGTGATGTGTTAATTTCTGACACATATATCTGTTATTTATATAAAGGAAAAGTTAAAACATGGCCATCATGAGAGGTGCCGGTGCACCAAGAGGTAGGGGCCGAGGCAGAGGCCGAGGTCGAGGTAGAGGCAGGCAGCCTCAAATGGACGCAATACCCGAACCAGGGAGCCCTGCTGGGTCAACCCATTCCTCGGTAGGAGACAACTTCGACTACCCCGAAATCCAAGATATTGATAATGAGATAGCCGGTCCTGATGACTATCACTATGTCTTGAATGATAATAGGGCACTGACACAGTTGTTAGAGTCCTATTACATGCAAGCCGAGGACTACACCAGACTGTTAAGGAAAAATACCTAATGTTCTTAAGCCTAGTTAAAAATTTCCAAGCCGTTTATGGCCGTTATATAGCTGAGGATTGGATCAGATCCATCCTGTACTATTTTCCCCAAACCCATTTCTGGGCAAGATTAATAAATGAGCTGTTAGATGAAGGACCCATCGGGGGTGTCCGTATCTATCTTCATTATCTGAAGTGTATGGTTCGCCAGCACATGTAGCTGGGGATTAGCAGTTGAAGAAAGCTGTGGAAGGACTAGTAGAAGCTAGTATAGTATAGTATAGTGTGTATTTAGAAAACCCGAGGGGTTGTAAAGTATGTTGGAATAAAACCTTGTAACATATTTTGGCTTGTACTAGGGTGTGACCGACGGTTAGGTCAATACATTTGTACAAATATCATAATAAGAATATATATATATTGACTTGGTACCAATCCTTGTGCAAATCGCCTAGGAATGCATGCCTATAGTTTACCTTTTGACCTTGTAGTATCTACACCGTTGGGTGTAAAGTCTTTAGCTTCTGATGCATGTATGAATTGTACTACTGACGTGGATGGACGAGTTTCTAAAGTGGATCTTATCCGTCTACCTCTTCACGGCATCGACGTCATATTCGGTCTAAACTGGTTAACGGCCAATGGCGCAATGATTGACTGTGGCAAAAAGGAGATATCATTTGCCGGAGACAAGGTTGAAGTGAGCTGAACTTTCTCTCCGCCACGAAGGATTTTCCTGATGTATTTCCGGAGGATCTCACCGAGTTACCTCCTATCCGAGAAGTGGAGTTCAATATTGATTTGATGCCTGGCACAGGATCAA
The DNA here is from genome assembly GCA_025563575.1 of Acacia pycnantha. Classification (NCBI taxonomy): domain Eukaryota; kingdom Viridiplantae; phylum Streptophyta; class Magnoliopsida; order Fabales; family Fabaceae; genus Acacia; species Acacia pycnantha. The sequence continues at coordinate 901,766 of JAMWYP010000061.1, forward strand.
TATCAAAGGCGCCGTATCGAATGGCTCCTAACGAGATGCAGGAGTTAAAGAAGCAGCTAGAAGAACTTTTAAAGAAGGGGTTCATTCGACCCAGTGTATCACCATGGGGAGCCCCAGTACTTTTTGTAAAGAAGAAAGAGAACCAGATATGGGCATTATGAATTCATTGTGATGCCCTTCGGATTGACAAATGCACCTGCGGTATTCATGGATTACATGAACCGAATTTTCCGACAACACCTAGACCAGTTTGTGGTGGTGTTCATTGATGACATTTTGATCTACTCTAAGAGTAAAGAAGAGCACGAAGAACATCTGCGAAAGGTGTTGAGCATACTCAGGGAAAAGAAACTATATGCTAAGGCGAGCAAATGCGAATTTTGGCCGCTTAGGAAGTTAAATTTCGGGCCATGTTATATCTAGCGGCGGAGTTGCGGTTGATCCAAGCAAAGTAGAAGCGATTCGGGTGGAAACGGCCGAGAGGCGTGACGGAGATCCGTAGTTTTCTTGGTCTGGCGGGATACTACCACAGATTTATACGGGATTTCTCGCGTCTTGCCCTACCATTGACAAAGCTTACGAGGAAGAATCAACCCTTTATATGGGAGATGATTGTGAGGAGAGCTTTGTGAGTACGAGGAGAGGTTGACTACGGCACGGTATTGATTATCCCCGATCCAGATGAGACCTATGTTGTCTACACGTGATGCCGGTGGGCAAGGATTGGGATGTATCCTAATGCGGCGGGCGGGGTGGTGGCCTATGCCTCTCGTCGGTGAAACCTCACGAGTTAAACTATCCTACACACGATCTAGAGTGGCGGCTATCGTGTTCGCTTTGAAGATATGGAGGCATTACATGCGGTGTAACCGTAGAAGTGTATTGTGACCACAAGAGTCTAAAATACTTGTTCGATCAACGAGAACTCAACATGAGACAACGTCGTTGGATGGAGCTGATTAAAGATTACACCCTGGAGATCAAGTATCATCCGGGTAAAGCAAACGTCGTTGCTGATGCTCTTAGTAGGAAGACGGTGCAGGTATCATACATGATGATACAAGAGCGGCTATTTGGAAGATTTCGGGATCCGAATCTATCCAATCAAATCTGCATGGGCTGCACGCACCGGTGATGCCTATCTTGCTACACTTCTTGCGAGTCAAGGGAGTATGATCGAGAGATGAAGTGGAGAAAGCTCAGAAGCAAGATGATTGGGAAAAAGAGATACGTGAGAAGATCACTCGAGGTGAGACCCAAGACTATGACCTATCACGTAGTGGTTTGGTCGAGTATAAACAGTGAGTTTACATACCGCCAGTTGATGAATTAAGGCGGACGATAATGGATGAGGCTCATAAGAGTAAGTACACTCTACATCCAGGCATGGTCAAGATGTACCAGAGTATGAAATCCGAACTGTGGTGGCCCGGAATGAAGAAAGACGTAGCAAAATACGTGGCCAAATGCTTGACCTGTCAGAAAGTAAAGATTGAACACCGTCGACCCCCTGGTCTTTTGCAAGGACTAGAGTTGCCAGAGTGGAAATGGGAGAACATAACCATGGATTTTGTGGTAGGTCTGCCCAAAATCGAAATCATGATACAATTTGGGTAGTTGTTGACAGATTAACCAAGTCGGCACACTTTATTCCCATCAGTATTCACTATTCTCCAGAACGATTGGCGGAGATTTATATCAAAGAGATAGTGAGATTACATGGTGTTCCTAAGAGCATTGTCTCTGATCGTGATACACGATTCAAATCCCGTTTCTGGCAAGCGTTACATGAAGGTATGAGGACTAAGTAGAACGCTTAAGAGGAAGAAACTGAGTCCACGGTACGTAGGACCCTTTGAGATTTTGGCAAAACGCAGAGAAGTAGCTTATCAGATAGCTTTACCCCCGAACCTGAGTAATCTCCACGACGTTTTCCACGTGTCGCAATTGAAGAAGTACCAACCGGACAGTGATCATGTCATCGAGTACGAGGATGTCGAAGTACGGCATGATAATACCTTCATGGTCGAGCCGGAGCAGATCATTAATCACAAGGAGAAACGGCTCAGAAACAAGACAATCTTGCCGTGTAAAGGTAGTCTGGAAGGGTTTGTCACCCGAAGAAGCGACTTGGGAAACCGAGAGTGACATGAAGGAGAAGTACCCAGAGTTCATATCCCGAAGTTTAGTTAGTATAGATTAAATTTCGAGGGCGAAATTTTGTGTAAGGGGGGAGAAATGTAATACCCGATATTTATACGGAATATTATAAATAAAAGTTGGATATTTCGATAAGTGAAATTTCAATCTCGGTCTTGTATAATTATAGTCTATTTTCTAAGTAGAATTTTCGTAAGAAATTAGGGAGTTTGAGGGCCAAAGTGCCAAAATGACCAAAATGCCCCTAGAAAGGGTAATTAACTTAGAAAATTTATGGAAAAATCCTAAAAGACAGTTAAATGACCAAGTGAGTTAGGAGAGTATATAATCTCTAATTATTGTAATTTTATAAATTATGAAATTGGAGAAATTGTTGGAAAATACTCAAAAGAAGTGAAATGACCATAATACCCTTGTAATTATGGAATAATGCAAGAGGCATGAAAATACTAATGTTAATACAAGTGTATGAAGGTAATAAGGCATAGTAATTAAGAAAATTATCAACAAGTAATAATGAAGTAATTAAGTAATATTGGACTAATTACTTAAGCATAGGCAAAGGAAATTCAGTAATAATTATGTGAAGCTCAAAAATTATTGGAAATTAGTGGAATATTAGTAAAAATGTATTTACTAATTAATTGGAAATTTCTATGAAAAATAGTTGAGTTTAGGTATTTTTAAGCCTAAATGCAAGAATGGACCAATTAGATAATTTTGGGGAATTTTTGAGAAAAAGTAAATAAATAAATCATTAAATAAAAAAAATAAATATTTATTAATCTAAAATAGGGCCAGCCGAAATACAAGAGAAAGGAAAATGGAAAAAATATATAAAAATGAAATAGAAGAAGCAAGTGGCCAAGTTGCACATTATAAAATTAATATAATTAAATTAAAGCAAAAATTGTGAATAGTAATTTAAAAATTAGGAAACGGATCCTATCTAGAGATCTAGGAATAGGAATCCCAAGGTCAAGGTAAAATATTGATCAGTGAGTTTTTACCTTTAAGTGACCTCTTCCGGAAGTTAATTCCGAGGCCGTTTGTGCATTTTCCTAATAAAACAAAATAGGGAAAAATGCATATAGGCATATTTTTGGAAAAGAGGAAAATAAATTCTAACTCAATGTTTAGGAATGAGTTTGAATTTATTTAGACATATTTGGAATCAGTGAATTATTTCGACACGTTTTCGAGAAAACTTCAACCGGAATACTGGAGGCCTATATGGAATCAAAATTTAGGTTGACCTGGACATTTCTACTAAGTGAGAACTTGTCTTCGAGTTGTAAACCAGAATTTTGAGAATTCTCCGAAATCACGCGAATCGGGTACCGATCGGGAAAACGGTTAGACTAGAGCATAAAGCAAGCCTAGTCACCATTTTGAGCCAATCCTTGGCTGCCACATCATCATGGAGGTCGGCCAAGAGGGGAAAAGGCAAGGGCAAAAATTGTGTGAAATTCTTGGACATGAATAGTGCAAACAACTTCAAAAATTCCAACCTTGTCCCTCCAAAAACACTATAAATACCCCCCTCCTTCACTTTTCTTCACACCATTCCTTCTTGCCTATTTCAAAATTCTAGGGAGAGAAAGTAGAGAGAGAAGCTCTGGGGGAGTTACGAAGTCTTCAACGGGTAAGTCTTTCGGTCTTTAGTTTTTAGTCTTTAGTTCAATAGTTAGTAAGGCTAGAGTAGTCTTTATTTTTATGTTTTGATATTGGATGGGAGGGCTATTTTAGTCTTTATTTTCGAAAATCATGATGGCGTCGAAGTTCTGGCAAAATTTTGGGAAGAAAATAGCCTATGTAGCGGAAGCAATGGCGAAATTCCGCCAAGTAGGGGTATAGGGGCAAAATGGTAATTTTTACCTAAAATGCCGATTATAATGTCAAATTACTAATAGAAGTGACATTATTCTCATAGGATATCTGAAACGCTGATTCTGCTTGCCGTTACGCCGCCCGACGTGCAGCTGTAGGACTTTTGCACGTTTCTCTAGTAGAAAGTACGTTTTCGCCGGTAGTACCTAACGTTGCCAACGAAGGTACGGACGCGCACTGTAACACTAATCTTGCACATCTTAAATACTTATATGTCAATGATATGTTCGTAGACCGTTATACAGACAGTTATACGGGTTATAGTTTTGATAACGCCGTTTTGTTTTCCTAGCGCGAGGTTTCTGTTATTTCCTTTCCAAACCTTAGGATTACTGTAATCATTACAATGTTACACAATGGTTGATGTTTTGGCTAAGAATCCAATTACTCTTTCGCTCTTTTGCTCCACTCTGATTGCTTGTTTGAAAAAAAAAAATTCCGCATTTCAAACATGGGATGTTACATTTTATGGTATCAGAGCAAAACTTTCTGGCAAGTATTTAACTATGTTACCACGGACAGTTTGGTGCCGAAGGCAAGGCTAGTCTACGTGGGTGTGCCATAAGTCACTGCTAATCCGGTGAGGCCCCCATGGTAGACACTTACCTGGACATTCTGTTCAGATAACGGAGTTCCGGAGAAACCTGTCAGATCAGATCATTCATCTGATGATGACGACTGTAAGTATTCCCAGCTATTAAGCTGTCAGAACGATTCGAGAGTGAATCTTTCTATGAACCCAACATCCTAGACAAGTTCTAACTACGAAACGAACGGACGATAAGCACTATACGATCAAAGCATTGGATGGCGGAACAACGCAAGCAAGACTATTAGAAGAGCGTACTCCGATATGAAGTTATGAATTACAAACGCGAAGGATTTTAACCACGGTCATAAACCAAATGGATGATGTAGTATACGTTTGCATGTGCATTACATCTAATATAAAAATATATAGGTTTTGATGCCACGTGATGTGTTAATTTCTGACACATATATCTGTTATTTATATAAAGGAAAAGTTAAAACATGGCCATCATGAGAGGTGCCGGTGCACCAAGAGGTAGGGGCCGAGGCAGAGGCCGAGGTCGAGGTAGAGGCAGGCAGCCTCAAATGGACGCAATACCCGAACCAGTGGAGCCCTGTTCGGGTCAACCCATTCCTCGGTAGGAGACAACTTCGACTACCCCGAAATCCAAGATATTGATAATGAGATAAATGCAGGTCCGATGACTATCACTATGTCTTGAATGATAATAGGGCATTGACACAGTTGTTAGAGTCCTATTACATGCAAGCCGAGGACTACACCGGCTGGTATGAAAAATACCTAATGTTCTTAAGCCTAGTTAAAAATTTCCAAGCCGTTTATGGCCGTTATATAGCTGAGGATTGGATCAGATCCATCCTGTACTATTTTCCCCAAACCCATTTCTGGGCAAGATTAATAAATGAGCTGTTAGATGAAGGACCCATCGGGGGTGTCCGTATCTATCTTCATTGACTGGTGAATAGTGCAAGCTGTTGTTGTTATTTACCTTATGGGGCTTTACATATTGCTCTGTGCTTATGTTTTGTCGGCATAATGATCATGCATCTCTAGTATGCTTATGATATACTGTTGTATTAGCTCTTGAATATCTCATTGGCCATATACTTGTGTTGTTTGGGTATGAGGTTAACCGTTACCGAGATTCAATGCGTTGAATTGAATCTCAGTTTGTAGCTTCGTGGTCGGGAGGACCACGGTTCGTGGATCGAGGCAAATACCCAGTAGGCGTGCGGTGAAGATTTATCTATCTTATCGCTTTCTGTTTCTTCCTGTTATTTCCTTTCCAAACCTTAGGATTACTGTAATCATTACAATGTTACACAATGGTTGATGTTTTGGCTAAGAATCCAATTACTCTTTCACTCTTTTGCTCCACTCTGATTGCTTGTTTGAAGAAAAAAAAAATTCCGCATTTCAAACATGGGATGTTACAATATAAAAAGTAACTAATATACATATATACTAAACTAATATGTCATGGATGTTTAACGTAAGGCAAATTAGAAACACTTATAATTAGGGCAACTTGTGTCATTTTAAATTTATATAAGGACATTTTGGGAAAATGAGTAAAATTAACTAATTTAACTCCTCTCCTTAATTCCCCCAAAATCGGTTAAATTGCTCCTATAATTAGGACCGGAGGGAGTATATATCTATAGAAAACTTGTAGAAGCTTCACTACTAACAGCATCCAATGAAACATTGTTACTAAATAATCATAATTAAAGGTGTTAATTAACGGTTTTCCTCAAGCAAGACAATTGACCATTAATAAAAATAGAAAAACAACTAAATGCAATAAAGGGTCAAAATATGGGCAATTAAAGGTTTGGGAAGGCCAAAGGTATTAACCAGTAACCACACCCTTTCACATTCCCTTGAATAGTAGAGTGTCATCTTTAAAAAGTCATTCAAATGTTAATTATGAATTGTTCCGAAAATGAAAAGACGCTTGAATATTAACTTAAATAGTAAATTTCAATGTGAAACAAGTGCATTAGATTATCAATTATACACCTTTCATATGCCTTTGTAAATTGGAAATATATATATATATATATATATATATATATATATATATATATATATATATATATATATATATATATATATATATGTTTGTGTGTGTGTCATAGGCTGTAAGTGGTACGATCCATGTTTGTGGCCACATGCAAGCAATCTTTCAACACATTTTACTTTTGCTGTAAAAAATAGAGTAAATACTCTTTTTGGTCCCTGACAAAAAACACAAACCTCATTTTGGTCCCTGACAAAAAAAATATCCTTTTTAGTCCATAAAAAGAACGAATAAGGGTCGATTGGTGGACATTTTGATCCCTCACAAATTTCCAAAAAGTCCTTTGTAGTCCCATAAAAATGACGAATAAGGGTCGGTTTTTTTGTCAATGACCAAAATGGGGTCCGTGTTTTTTATCAGGGACCAGAAAGGGTATTTACTCTAAAGATACATGGGTCATTATATTACACATGTTTTGTAATACCCCGAAATTTGAATTAGGGAATTTAAGGGCCAAAGTGCCAAAATGACGAAAATGCCCCTAAGGGACATAAATGACTTAGAAAAATTATGGAAAATACCCTTGTAAATTATAAAATAATGCATGAGGCATGGAAATTCTAATGTTAAAGCAAAAGTTTGAAGATAAAGGAGTGTCTTAATTAAGAAAATTATCAACAAGTGATAATAAAGTAATTAAGTAATATTGAGCTAATTACTTAAGCCTGAGCAAAGAAAATTATGAAATAATTATGTAAAGCTCAAAAATTAGTGGAAAATGGTTTGAAATTAGTGAAAATATATTTACTAATTAATTGGAAATTTTGGAGAAAAATAGTTGAGTTTAGGTATTTTAAGCCTAAATGCAAGAATGGACCAATAGGAAAATTTTGTAAAAATTATGTGAAAATAATTATTTAATTAATTAAATAATTAATTAAATAATTAATAAAAAAATATATAATAAATAAAAAAAAAAAAACGAAAATAAAAATGGGCAGAAAAAAAAAAAAAAAAAAAATTGGATAACTTAGTTGGTAAGTTTGTATTATTATTATATTATATAATTAATTAGAGTTATATTATTTTATAATATAATTAATTGTAGTGAATAGTAATGGAATAAATAGGAAACGGATCCTATCTAGAGATCTAGGAATGGGATTTCCAAAGTCGGGAAAAATAATGATCGGTGGAATTTTGTCTTCCGTTATACTCTTCCGGAGAAAATTTCAAGTCGTTGGTGCATTTCCTAATAAAACAAAATAGGGAAAAATGCATATAGGTATATTTTTGGATATAAGGAAAATAAATTCTAACTCAACATCTAGGCATGAGTTTGAATTTATTTTGACATATTTGGAATCGGTGAATTTTTTCAAGAAGTTGGTAATTTGAAATGCGTTCAAACCGACGCGATCGGACACGTTTTCGAGAAACTTCACCGGACAGGTTGGAACCCCCGTCTAAAGTCAAAATTCAAGTTTAAATAGATATTATTGATGAGGAAGAGAAGGTCTTCAAAGTTGTAAATCCATAATTTTGAGATTTTTCCGAAATTACGCGAATCGGGTACCGATCGAGGTTTATCGGTACAAAACCTTCCTTAACAAGTTGATTACATCATCAAGATGATGCAATTTTGGTGCCACCTAGGGCTGTTATGTCGACCAAGAGGGGTTGGATGACCAAGATCTTGTCTTCCAAAGCAAGTTAGATCTAATGGTTTCAAACAACTTTGAAAATGCCATATGTATCCCTTGAGAATTCTATAAATAGGCATGCATGGTCTAGAGAATTCTTCACACCTTCCTCTTGCTCTCTTGGCCGAAATCCTTGAGTGAGAAAGAAGAGAGAGAAGCCTGGGAAGTTTCGCCGAAGTCTTCAACTGTAAGTCTTTCGGTCTTTAGTTTTTAGTCTTTAGTTCAATAGTTAGTAAGGCTAGGGTAGTCTTTATTTTTATGATTTGGATATCATATGGGAGGGCTATTTTAGTCTTTATTTTCAAGAATCATAAATGCGTCGAAGTTCGCGAAATTTTGGGAAGAAAATAGCCTATGTAGGAAGCGCCGCGAAATTCCGCCAAGTAGGGGTATAGGGGCAAAATGGTAATTTTTACCTAAAATGCCGCTTATAATGTCAAATTACTAATGGAAGTGACATTATTCTCATAGGATATCTGAAATCCTAATTTGCTGCCGTTACGTTTCGTCCAACGTGCCATTGTCGGACAAACCATTGTTTTCCGTCGGAAAGTACAGATTCGCGTAAACATTTACGTACATCAACGAAGGTACGTTCGCGCATCGGTAACCTTAACACTTGTGTTTATAGTATGCATATATGTGATGATATGTTGTGTGAATAGTTTGGTGCCGAAGGCAAGGCTAGTCTATGTGGGTAAGCCATTGAGTCGCTGCTAACCCGGTGAGGCCCCCATGATAGACACTTACCTGGCCATTCTGTTCAGTTAATGGATGTACGTTCGCGTACTGTAACACTAATCTAGTGCTGCTCATATGCATATATGTGATAGATACATTCACGGATATAGGCTCTGTCTGGGGTCACCGACTCGGATGGAGGCTCTGTCTAGGGCCACCGACTCGGATAGGGATTCTGTTAAGTGCCACCGTTCCGGATAGAGATTCTGTTTGGGGTCACCACTTTGGATAGAGATTCTATTAAGGGTCACCAAACGGATAGAGATTCTGATTAGGGTCACCACTTATATGTACGCTCTTTGCTTATATGATCTGTCATCATGAATCATACAACTGTTTTATACTCTTGTGTTGTTGTCTTCTTTGCTATGTCATGAATACCGCCATCCGTATACTGTTTTATTTGAGCATAAGGTTAACTGTTACTCGAGATTCAATTCGATAAATTGAATCTCGGCTATAGCTTCAGTGGTCGAGGACCACGGATCGGAGATCGAGGCAAGCTACACGAGTAAGCTCATAGTTGGAGGGCATGTAGCACGAGTGAGCTCGAGACGGAGTTGTCACTTTATCGCTTTACGTAATTACCTATAAGAACAATAGGATGTTTGTATCAACACCGTATTACACTCGGTTATCGTTTTAATGGGAAACAGTTACTCTTACGCTCCAAGGCTCTACTCTGATTTTAAAAAAAAATTCCGCTTAGAAAATGGGATGTTACACTTTATGGTATCACCGTAGATCCGTAATTCCGAGACGGCGGGACGAAGACGAAATCTCGATATTTCGATGACCCCAAACCGAAATATGATTGTGACCCAATATGCTACCCGAGTCATTGACTAGAATGCCTTTAGAGCCGGAGAAACTCGTTGGCTCAAATCATTCATCCGATGACAACAACGTGGGATATACGAAATAACAACCGGTCATAAACCGGTGGGTGATGTAATATACGTTAGTATGTACATTACATCTAATATGAAAACATATATATGTTTTGATGCCATGTGTTGTGTTATTTTCTGACACTTGTCCGTTATTTGACCAAAGGAAAGGTTAAAGCATGGCCATCATAAGAGGGGCCGGTGCTCCAAGAAGTAGGGGCCGGGGCAGAGGCCGAGGCCGAGGTAGACTAGGAGGCAGACAGCCTCAAATAGACGCGATACCCGAACAAAATCTTATACCAAACCAACCTGAACAAAACGAGATTCAGGAGATGAGGAGAACTCTACAGAGCAGAGAGCTCTCATTAACGCGCTCGTAGAGAGACAGAACCAACAAGATCCGGAAGCCGAAAGGCAACCAGCGTAACGAAGGGCTGAGGAAGAAAGAAGACATGTGAAGAAGAAAGACAAAATGCCGAGGATGAATTAAATGATGATGAGGATGAGGAAAACGCTGAAGAAGATGAGGAAGATAATGAGTCTGAGAGATCCCGATCACCTCCACGACACCGGAGAGGAGAGAAAAACACTCAATACTGGGTTAACCAGTTTTGTAAGCTGAAGCCGCCAACTTTTCGAGGAAAGCTAGACATGGCAGAGGATTGGCTGAAGCGATTAGAGAAGGTGTTCAAGGTGATAGATCGCCGCAGGATCGCAAAGCTCAACTAGCAATCTACCACTCAAGGAGATGCAGATCATTGGTGGGAAGTCACAGCAGAAACCCTGCGGACCCAATACTATCCCGTGACATGGGAGAAATTTCTAGAGAAATTTCATGACCAATACTTTCCTCCTTCGGTGCAAATGAATAAGGAGTCGGAACTTCTCCACATCCGACGAGATATGAGGAATCTTTCGACGAGTACTATGCTCGATTCACTAATCTCTCCCGATACTCCCCACACCTGAGGAAGGGCAACGATGAAAGAAGTATGGTGAACATACCGATTGACGGCTAAAATATGAAATCGGTGAAAGACTTATGTCCCAACGATTCCGAATTTGACAAGCGCGGTGGAAACTTGTCGGATGATCGAGCGTAATCCGAAAGGTTTCCAGAGATCCGTAAACTTCAACAACAACAATAGTAATACAGACGTGGTAGTTTTAGCAACGGAAACTCCTCACGAAAAAGGAAGGTGCCTTGGGACAACTCCAGTGGTGGAAACAAGAGGCCACCAAACCGAACAACAAAACTATACCAAGTCGGCGTAATCTCAATCTTGTCCAAAGTGTAAGAAGTACCATCCAGAGTCAACTGCGATGGGAAACGAATCATACAAATGTCGAAGCCGGACACATCACTTGGAATTTCCCGAGAAGGCCGCCGAGACAAGACTACGTAACTCAGAAGAATCTTTGCGCTAACCAATATGGAGGCCGGCGAATCCTCAGAAAGGACCGAGATACTATCGAATAGTACAAGTCCATGTTGGTTGTGAACCGACTCGGGTGTTAGACCAATCGATTTCTTTTGATACTTGTACGGATCCTTTTGGGATGCATACTTATGTGGTAGCTACACCATTAGGTGTAAGCTTTTAGTTTGTAAAGCATGTTTTGAACCAAGTTGTGGGTTAATATAAATCTTCTTACTACTTCATAGCGTCAATAACATTCTCAATGGTGTTAAGCTAACAAGTGATGTAGAAAGTAAGTAACAAGCGGATAGAGGCTCGCTTAAGGTCACCGACTCGGATGGAAGCTCTGTCTAGGGGCACCGACTCGGATAGAGATTCTGTTAGAGTCACCGAGATACATTCACGGTTAGAGACTCTGTTCAGGGTTACCAATTATACATAGCGGATAGAGACATCGTTTAGGGTCACCAATTATACATGCTGCTCTACACTTAAGTTGCTCAACGGAATTGCCGGAGCAGAAATTTTCTAGACCAGATATGATCAATCACATTTCATAGTTTGAACAAGACAAAAAGGAACGTTAGAGTCTTTTGGTGATTGTGATGATCGTATATCCTTCAAGCCGGTGTCAATAAAGCACCTCAAGGGCGAATGTATAGTTTGCATTACGTGAGATCATTTCGTGAGATCATTTCGGGAGATCATCCAAGGATTCATTGGAAACAAACTAGTCAGCCTTATTTCCGAATATGATTAGACTTCCATAACAATTTCCATATTTCTTAGGAATTCGACCGTGATCGTGTCATTGAGTAGGAGGTATCTTGTGTTGCTATGGTGTATGGGCGCCATGGTGACATGTATGATATCTTGTGTTGTCATGGTGTATGGGCGCCATGGAGACATTTTGGTATTTGTGGTGTTGACCGCGGTGTATGGGCGCCTCGGGAAACACTATATATCAAAGTACAATATGACAAGATCTTTATGGTCAAACCAAAGCGAATTCTCGATCACCAGGAGGAGCAGCTGACAAATAAAGCGAAGATCCGACGCGTATAGTCCGAGATCAGGATAGTACAAAGTTTAGTGGGTAGAATACAAATTTCGAGGACGAAATTTTGTTTAACGGGGAGAAATGTAATACCCGAAATTTGAATTAGGGAATTTAAGGGCCAAAGTGCCAAAATGACGAAAATGCCCCTAAGGGACATAAATGACTTAGAAAAATTATGGAAAATACCCTTGTAAATTATAAAATAATGCATGAGGCATGGAAATTCTAATGTTAAAGCAAAAGTTTGAAGATAAAGGAGTGTCTTAATTAAGAAAATTATCAACAAGTGATAATAAAGTAATTAAGTAATATTGAGCTAATTACTTAAGCTCGAGCAAAGAAAATTATGAAATAATTATGTAAAGCTCAAAAATTAGTGGAAAATGGTTTGAAATTAGTGAAAATATATTTACTAATTAATTGGAAATTTTGGAGAAAAATAGTTGAGTTTAGGTATTTTTGAGCCTAAATGCAAGAATGGACCAATAGGAAAATTTTGTAAAAATTATGTGAAAATAATTATTTAATTAATTAAATAATTAATTAAATAATTAATAAAAAAATATATAATAAATAAATAAAAACGAAAATAAAAATGGGCAGAAAAAAAAAAAAAAAAAAAATTGGATAACTTAGTTGGTAAGTTTGTATTATTATTATATTATATAATTAATTAGAGTTATATTATTTTATAATATAATTAATTGTAGTGAATAGTAATGGAATAAATAGGAAACGGATCCTATCTAGAGATCTAGGAATGGGATTTCCAAAGTCAGGGAAAATAATGATCAGTGGAATTTTGTCTTCCGTTATACTCTTAGGAGAAAATTTAAGTCGTTGGTGCATTTCCTAATAAAACAAAATAGGGAAAAATGCATATAGGTATATTTTTGGATATAAGGAAAATAAATTCTAACTCAACATCTAGGCATGAGTTTGAATTTATTTTGACATATTTGGAATCGTGAATTTTTCGAAGAAGTTGGTAATTTGAAATGCGTTCAAACCTGACGCGATCGGACACGTTTTCGAGAAACTTCAAAGGACAGTTGGAACCCTGTCTAAAGTCAAAATTCAAGTTTAAATAGATATTATTGATGAGGAAGAGAAGGTCTTCAAAGTTGTAAATCCATAATTTTGAGATTTTTCCGAAATTACGCGAATCGGTACCGATCGAGGTTTATCGGTACAAAACCTTCCTTAACAAGTTGATTACATCATCAAGATGATGCAATTTTGGTGCCACCTAGGGCTGTTATGTCGACCAAGAGGGGTTGGATGACCAAGATCTTGTCTTCCAAAGCAAGTTAGATCTAATGGTTTCAAACAACTTTGAAAATGCCATATGTATCCCTTGAGAATTCTATAAATAGGCATGCATGGTCTAGAGAATTCTTCACACCTTCCTCTTGCTCTCTTGGCCGAAATCCTTGAGTGAGAAAGAAGAGAGAGAAGCTCTGGGGGAAGTTCTGCCGAAGTCTTCAACGGGTAAGTCTTTCGGTCTTTAGTTTTTAGTCTTTAGTTCAATAGTTAGTAAGGCTAGGGTAGTCTTTATTTTTATGATTTGGATATCATATGGGAGGGCTATTTTAGTATTTATTTTCAAGAATCATAAATGCGTCGAAGTTCTGGCGAAATTTTGGGAAGAAAATAGCCTATGTAGCGGAAGCGCTGCGAAATTCCGCCAAGTAGGGGTATAGGGGCAAAATGGTAATTTTTACCTAAAATGCCGCTTATAATGTCAAATTACTAATGGAAGTGACATTATTCTCATAGGATATCTGAAATCCTAATTTGCTGCCGTTACGTTGTCCAACGTGCCATTGTCGGACAAACCGTTTTCCGTCGGAAAGTACGCTTCCGCCGAAACATTTACGTACATCAACGAAGGTACGTTCGCATCATCGGTAACCTTAACACTTGTGTTTATGGTATGCATATATGTGATGATATGTTGTGTGAATAGTTTGGTGCCGAAGGCAAGGCTAGTCTATGTGGGTAAGCCAATGAGTCGCTGCTAACCCGGTGAGGCCCCCATGATAGACACTTACCTGGCCATTCTGTTCAGTTAATGGATGTACGTTCGCGTACTGTAACACTAATCTAGTGCTGCTCATATGCATATATGTGATAGGTACATTCACGGATAGAGGCTCTGTCTAGGTCACCGACTCGGATGGAGGCTCTGCTCAGGGCCACCGACTCGGATAGGGATTCTGTTAAGTGCCACCGTTCCGGATAGAGATTCTGTTTGGGGTCACCACTTTGGATAGAGATTCTATTAAGGGTCACCAAACGGATAGAGATTCTGATTAGGGTCACCACTTATATGTACTTGCTCTTTGCTTATATGATCTGTCATCATGAATCATACAACCTGTTTTATACTCTTGTGTTGTTGTGTCGCCGCTATGTCATGAATACCGCCATCCGTATACTTGTTTTATTTGAGCATAAGGTTAACTGTTACTCGAGATTCAATTCGATAAATTGAATCTCGGCTATAGCTTCAGTGGTCGAGGACCACGGATCGGAGATCGAGGCAAGCTACACGAGTAAGCTCATAGTTGGAGGGCATGTAGCACGAGTGAGCTCGAGACGGAGTTGTCACTTTATCGTTTTACGTAATTACCTATAAGAACAATAGGATGCTGTATCAACACTGTATTACACTCTGGTTATCATTTTAATGGGAAACAGTTACTCTTACGCTCCAAGGCTCTACTCTGATTTAAAAAAAAAAAAATCCGCTTAGAAAATGGGATGTTACATGTTTTGATAAAATTTGTTCCTTACAAGAAGACTCTATTGTATGCTCCTTGGAAGGCTAGCATTATTTTGATGGATGTAAGGTATGCCAATAATAAAGTTTCCTTATATATGTTTTGTAACATAGGGGAGAGTGTGGGAAAATTACATGAAAGAAATCAAAGAGGGTGAAGTTTATGATTTTTTTAAAAAAATATCGAGGTACCACAAAATGAACAATATAAAGTGACACATCACATCTAAAAGCTCATGCTCCCTCCAGTCCTAATTATAAGATTAAGTTGACTTTTTTGAAGAGATTAAGGAAGCTAATTAAATTACTTTAAAATATTTTTATTTTTTTCTCCAAGCTAATTAGTTTAACTAATAAACTAATATATAATCTAAGGATACTCCGATCCCTCCAGTCCTAATTATAGGACATATTTAACCGATTTTGGAGAGATTAAGGAAAGAAGTTAAATTAGTTAATTTTACTCATTTTCCTAAAATGTCCTTATATAAATTTAAAATGACATAAATGAAAGTAAATCAATAACTCTTACCACATGCCTCTCCAACCTATTTTTTTTTCCACATGCTATCTAATTGAAATAATGATCTTACTATATATACATATATATGTGTATACATATAGATACACACACACATATATATATGTGTGTGTACATATATCGACACACATATAAGCACACACACCCGCACACACATATAAGCACACACACACACACACAAAGATATACATGTATATATGTGTGTGTGTTTATATTTGTACACATACATATATTGACAGACACACACAAATATACATATATGTACACACACACATCCACATATATATATTTGTGTATAGACTCACACACACACAAAAAATATATGTGTGTAGACACACACATATATACATACATACATACATACATACATACATACATACATACATACATATATGTAGACATAAACATATATGTGCACGCGCACACACACACAAAATATATGTGGATAGACACACACACATATACATACATACATATATGTAGACACACACATATATGTGCGCACACACACACAAAATATATGTGTGTAGACACACACATATATACATACATACATATATGTAGACACACACATATATGTGTGTGTCTATAGTGTCTATAGATATTTGTGTGTAGACACACACATATATACATACATAGACACACACACACATATATCTAAAAGTTTCGTTGACTGTAAGAGTATACGCATCCACATACATATAGTCACAAAAAATCAAACACACTTGAGATAATAAAATAGGGGTATTTTAGGAAAAAATTGACAATTATTAGAATGTTGTCCTATAATTAGGACCAAAACCAACTCTCAAATGTTGTCTTATAATTAGGACCGGAGGGAGTACAACAGATGATATAATTAACTAACTTATTTAGCATCCTTAATCTCTTTAAAAAAATCAATCTAGTCTTATAATTAGAACCAGAGAGAGCATTATATTCCACAGCAAAACATATTTCCAAAGATTTAGATTTCTAAATTCTAAAGGAAGCATTAACTATGTTCCTATAAAACACGTTAATATTTATATTTTTATATAGTTTGCTTATATTGTAGTCGCTATATTTAATGTAGTTTAACAAAATCATTTTTGCAGAGGTGTCTGACAAAGACATGGATCTAGGGCTTCAAATTAGATTAAGAAGGAGAAATGAATACATGGAAGGTCATGTTCCAGTTGACATTCATTAACTTTGGCTTTATTCGATTGTTAAACATTGGAAGGTCATGTTTCCAGTTTTAAATTTCCTTTATCAGTTTATTTCCATGTAATATAAAGTGAGCCAACACTCATAGAAGATCATATTCCACAACAAAACATATTTTCCAATATTATTGTTTCCCAATTCCTAAGGAAGCATTCAGCTTTAATTTGTTCCAATAAAATACAACATTTAATTGCCATTAGTCATATAAATCATCGGTTCATCTGGTGCAAAATATGTGATTCATTTATAAGTTTACTAAAAAGGATCTTTTTTTTTTGTCGAGGACCAAAATGGGGTCCGTGTTTTATGTCAGGGACCAGAAAGGGTATTTACTCTTAGTTAAAATATGAGCGATGATAAGTCATATTTCTACTATGAATTTCCACTATGTTATGACTGATTTGCACTGTGTTTTTGAGTTTAAATGTGTTTGATGTGATAAAATATGATCGAATTTATGCATATGTGGAAATAAAGATTAGAAAAGCTTATTGCATGCAATTTAGGAGTTATCCCGTATGTAGATAGAGAAAATGACTTAAGTTTGCTATGAAAAGCTGATTGCATGCAATTTAGGAGTTATCTTGTATGTAGACAGAGAAAATGACTTAAGTTTGTTGTGAACTCTGAGCTGACATATCAATGTTGTCTCAATGCTACAACAACATACGGATGGTTACGTTATCTGAGATTTCATATTTTGTTATGAGCTGATCTTTTCTTGAGAATATCCAGAAGATAATTTGAAGAAATTTGGCTGAACTTCTAAAAGGTGGTTGACTAGATTGAAGCAGAAATCATGATAGCGGAGAATCAGAAAGAATATCTAACAAAATCTCTCTAAATTAAAAGAAAATCAATCAACTAAATCTTCCATCTAGGTCTAACAGAGTATGAAAACCCAACTCACAAGACGCTAGACTGGATACGGCGCAAGGACCTTAGCCATATAAGGAAAGATGGCTAGACCTAAAGGGGAGTTGGCGGAGAATCAAGAAAAATGCAAAAAGATCACACTATGCTGAAAAGCTCGAGAGGACCAATTGTGAGAGAAGGTTGTTGATCCAAAGAAGACGTAAAGGCGTTATGTGATAGACGCTACCATGTGCCATCGAAATCCTTCGACGATTCCTTTTCGGTTTAGTTTCCTTCTCTGCACTTCATGAATATGTGTGTTATTAGTTTCAATGGTCTTTTGCTCGTTAGAAATGAACTAAATTCCTTTGACTCAGCGAGAATGGATCCTTAGTTTGTAATTCCGAACCAGATTATGATTTTTCATTTATATAATTTAGTTTCCTTAATAGCGTAGTTAATGCCTATCTTGTGCGCTAGGTGGCCACTGGTAAGCAAGAGTCATGGTCTTAATTTACTGGAAAGGAGTTATGATTAGACCTCAATTAAGTAGTGTGTGCTAGTAGAGTTTGTGCAAAACTCTATCTAAACTATAAACTACAAGAACAGGTTTTATCTTACATAGCCATTACACCTAGGTTTACATGATATTCTAAGCTTGAAAATATGCATAGGCATATGGGAAAAGTAGAGTTTATAATATAATTACAGAATTGCAGAAGCTTCTATATATATTAGTGGTGGGTTAACTGAAGAGCTTTGTTGTAGGCATTGTTGTAGTATTGCTGAAGCTCTTACAGTATTGATGTAGCTTTGGAATAAAGCAATCTGGGGACAAAATACAAATTAAGGGAAAATCTGAGCTCTGCCTATTTTAAATCTGACATATCTCAATCGTGTCCTCGATCACTCTGTTTTATTAGTTTGTTAGAATTAGTAGTTCAAACCCAACACTCATACTTTATAATCACGTGACGTTTGATTATTAACTGGTAGCTTAAACCAGTGTTTCAATCTCTGTGGGACGATATTTTACTTTTCACTTTATTACTTGTTCGATTGGTTTACTTGTCATAAGGCAATTCGACCAACAAGCGACCATTAAACAATTTCCTCTTTGTCACCCCAAAATATGAATAGTTGAATGCAATCAATAATGTATGCAACAACTGCAACAACAAAGGCTTTATCCCACTAGGTGGGGCCGGCTACATGATCACACAACGCAATTGTACTCTATCGAAAACCAAATCTTTGGATATATTATTAACCAAAGGATCCTGTTTTATAACTTCATTGAGTTTTCGCTTTAGTCTTTCTCTGCCTCTTTTTAGAGTACTCAATATTACTTGATTAACCCTCCTCACTGGCATACTCAATGATCTTTTTTGAACATGTCCAAACCACTTTAAATAATTTTCTATCTTTTATTTTTTATAGATGAAACTCTAACTTGTTTACATATATAATCATTACGAATCTTATCTTTACTTATATGACCACACATCCATCTCAACATCCTCATCTCGACTACTCCTATTTTATATTCATGTTGTCTTTTTAAAGCCCAACATTCACGACCATAAAAAGTAATGCTGATCTTATAGTAGTGTGATAAAAATTTCGATCCCTTTATCTTATTAGGTACTTTCTTATCACAAACAACTTTAGTAGTTTTTCTCCAATTATACCATTCAGTTTGAATTCTATGATCAACATCTCCATCAATTTCACCATCTTGTTGTATAATTGATCTCAAACACCTAAACTTTGTCACTTGTGGAATGACAAAAAAATAATAATAATAACTTCCACTTCAGTTCTAACTTGTCTTTTATCAAAATTGTCATGCATATATTCAGTTTTGCTCCTATTAAAACGAAAGCCCTTCAACTCTAGAGTTTTTCTCCATATCTCAAGTTTGGAATTAATTTTCTTGATGGATTCAACCAATAGAACAATATTGTCAAATAATGTATGCAACGTAAAAAGGAATAAATGAAAAAGACAACATTTAACAGCCATTAGACATTGGCTATTTTCCCAATTTGTCCCTTATTAAATAACTATTTACCAAAATGCCCCTGTCAGAAAACTATTTCCCAATTTGCCCCTGTCAGAAAACTATTTCTCAATCTGCCCCTGTTTAGTCGACTAAAACCATGGTTTAGTCGACTAAATCGCTGAGCAAATTTTTTTGAAGACTCGCGATTTAGTCGACTAAAAACCCATTTAGTCGACTAAATCATTAAAAAAGGTTAAAACTTCGGAAGGTCATAACTTTTGGCTCGGAAGTTGAATCAAGTGATTCTTTTTTTGATTCCACATAACTTTTTGAGATCTATGCACTGACATAAAAAATTAACTTCCAGATTTAATGAAGAGAAAGGAGGAAAAATAAGCGATTCTTTATTTTACAGGAGATACTAACAATTCATTAAATACAATCAAGATATAATATATATATATATATATATATATATATATATATATATATATATATATAAAATATGTATATATATATATAGATGTATATATATAGTTAGAGATTGAACTCCAATAAAGAATTTCTTTATTTATCCGTGATTTATTCCTCTTAAATGAGGTATACTTATACAGATGAAAAATTAACAGCAACTAGCAATAAAGCAGGAAATAATCCTAAATCAATTGATTATATTTAATTAATTGGTAGTATCTCCTGCAAAATAAAGAATCGCTTATTTTTCCTCCTTTCTCTTCATTAAATCTGGAAGTTAATTTTTATGTCAGTGCATTAATCTCAAAAAGTTATGTGGACTCAAAAAAAGAATCACTTGATTCGGACTCCTGAGCTAGAAGTTATGGCATTCCGAAGTTTTAACCTTTTTTTTAATGATTTAGTCGACTAAATGGGTGTTTTAGTCGACTAAATCGTGGAGTCTTCAAAAATAAAATTTCCCGCGATTTAGTCGACTAAACCATGGTTTTAGTCGACTAAACAGGGGCAGATTGAGAAATAGTTTTCTGACAGGGGCAAATTGGGAAATAGTTTTCTAACAGGGGCATTTTGGTAAATAGTTATTTAATAAGGGGCAAATTGGGAAAATAGTCTTAGACATTCATATGACTGTATTAGGTTCCATACAAATTCAAAGCTACAAAATTGTCATGAAGAACACACTCAACTATGTGCTACATCTAGATATATTATGAAAACAATGCACATCAGTCCACACATGGGGAGAATACCTAGTTTGGGTGATAAATTTTAGGATGAGAATTTGTCAGCAAATATTCCTAGGGTGTGCATGATAACGCTTTCAGAATGAGTTTTTTGTTAATTTCTGTTCCCCGGAACACAAATGGATGAGAAATCTATTTGGTAAATCCGGTTTTTTTTTGTTCCCGGGATGAACCGGTTCAATTTTTGTTCTGGGGAATAGAAAAAAAAAGCAGAAAATTCATGCTTTTCTATTTCTGGGCACAAAATCAGAATCTATTTTTCCTCTTCTCTCGATCGTGACATTGACAAAGCGAATAAATTTCAATCACCCTAAGTGACGGATCAACTACCCTCTCAACCGCCGCCACCCCCACCGCCACTACCACCACCACCGCCGCCGCCGCAACCACCACCGCCACCGCCGCGGCCACTACCCCCACCACCCCCATCGCTGCAGCCACCACCCCACCGCCGCCGCCGCCGCCGCCGCCCATTGCCGCCGCCACTACCACCACCGCCACCGCCGCGCCACCACCCCCATCGCCGCGATCGCCACCGCACCACGCCCACCGCCGCCATCGCCATCGCCATCGCCACGCCACCGCGCCACCGCCGCGTCCACCACCACCCCCGCCATCGCCGCCGCCGCCACTTCCACCACCCCCATCCCCACCGCCGCGGCCACCACCGCCACATAAATAATTTTTTGAATATAAAAATTACATAAATAAAAATAAAATGTGTTAACAAACATAATTCTGATTCTTGGAATAAAAATAAAATGAGTTGACAAACATAATTCTGATTCTCAGAACTTTTCTCAGGCACAGAATCAGAAAAAACTGTTTCATCTCAAAATCAGTGCTGGGGAACAGAATGGTTCCCATGCATACCCCTATTCTTAACTATATTTTTAATTGATATAAAATAAGTTGGATAAAGTATAAGTTCAATTGAAATAATAACATAGAGACACCAAATTAATAAACCCGCTGTTAAAAAAAAAAAGTTTTCTCTCTATTGAAGGAAAAAAATTAGTTTTTTTTTTTTTTGCTTAGTGGATCCAACAACCAGTCCAACAAATAGGAAACAAAAGACAGACCAAATGCCGTGGCGCAACCGCAAAGGCAAGAAAGATGCCGAGCAAAATGGGAAGCGCCGGCGAAGAATTTGATATTCACCTTCATGCCTTCATCATCACCCCCAAGCCGTACGTTTTACGGCTCAGTTCGTTTTCAATTTCATTCTAAAACTACGTAAAACACAATAATTAAAATTAAAAAAATTAATAAAATATTGAAGCCACGTGGTGGTTAGTCAATTTATCCAGCCGATTATGACCCCATTCTTGAACTACTGATGGTGGACTCGATCTACCTGTACTCCATGCTCACGTTCTGAACGTTTCCGTTCTGCCAACGCTTCAATTTCAACTTCTCCAACCATAACCGACCTAGCCATCCTCTCTTTCTCCTTCCCGCATTTTCCAGATCTCTTCCTCTCTTTCGGTCGTTTTCTTCTATTCTATGGCTGTTGCCGCCGCTGAAGCCGGCGGCATGAGTGAACCGCAGACTCAGCGTATGGATGCCGCGCCTTCGGAATCAGTATCCGGCGCATCGTCGTTATCTGCTTCGACCTCAAATGGTCCTGATCGGAGCTATTCTAACAATTCTTTGCAAAACCCTCGTCAAGATGCTGAAATTGAGGTGCTGAGCTTATTATGACACGAATTTCTTCTTAGTTATTTGTTAGTTGATTATGCCTAATTATTCTGGATGGTTAAGATGATTTGAATGGGTTAATTATGCGTTTTATTGCTGTGTTGCGTGTTTATTGTGCTGTTTTAAATTATAGTCTCCGGAAACTTCGAAGAGCGAAGAGTATCGTCTGTTGTTTCGTCTTCCGCCGGATGAGGTGAGTATTTTCGGCCTTCATGAGCACCAGTATTTCTTGATTATAGCTATAGTTTCGTTATAGGCGGATTATTTGTAGGCTGATTGTTAATGCCATTCTGTTAACATTGCATTTCAATATACTTGAAAAGATTAAAAATTTGGCAGTCTCTTCTGGCTTGTGAAATTTACATCTTGTTTTAGTGCTAATGCAATTGTGCTGATTAATGATAACATATAACACTTGTCATTTGATTTGGTCATGTTACCTTTCCACCACTTGTTTCCTTTTCATGAGTTAATTAGAGGATAAAACCTTGCCATTCCCTTTACAAAGGGAAAAAATGTTTAAATGAATCGATTCTGCTCATGAATATGAATGAGTGCTGAGGTTTGTGCTTTTCAGCTAGACTTTGCTGCATGCGTCAATATTACACATCAACAGCAGTACAACAAATATAACATTGCTGTCTGACCTGTGCGTTTATATATAATGTTGCGTCCCATAGTTGAGAAGTTTCTGAAATTTCCTTTTGTTTGGTATTGAAGAAACTTTTCTACTTTATTGATTTTCTTTTATTTTTTTAGCTCCTTATTGAAGATTTTAACTGTGCCGTCCAGGAAAATATACTAATCCAGGTAATTTTTATGTTTGGCTGAATGTTGCCGTAGGAGCTGATTTGTTGTTCGTTTTAGTATTTCATTGTATTGTTAAGCTTTTCTTTTGTTTTTTTGTAGGGTCATATGTACCTGTTTGAAAATTTCATTTGTTTCTACTCAAACATATTCGGGTTTGAGACAAAGGTTTGCTACATAACACAATGCTTGACTATTTATTTTTTAATATGGCGTCAGTGCCCATTTTGTATGTATTCTTAACGTGAATTCATGTTTATGTATTTTTCTGTAAAAACATTCTGGTTGTTAACCATACGGTGAAGTATAAAACACTTACCTTAAAAGTTTGCTGTAGGTTCAAGTTTCTCCACTTAGGGGGCTCTTAAGTTGTAGACAGAGAATTTAATTGTCATCTTTATGTTAGTCCTTCTGATATATCACACTCGATAAATGTATATATATTACTCTCCATAAATTTCTAGAATGTGCATGCAAGTTTATGAATACATAAATTTCCAAAGGATTATTTAGTTACACGGCCTAGTCAGGCAACCAAACAAGCTTTCAGCTGGTTTACTCGGTTTTAGTTGGAATTTTCCTAGATTCTAGTCAGCAAGCATTGTGCTACGGAAGGGATCACTTTTCATGGTCTGTTATATGTTCACTATGACTTCTGTTGTTACTTCCTTTAATTCTTATTATTGGTCTTTATTGCTTCCTACAAATTCTGATGGTTTAATGATATAGAGAGTAATCCCATTTGATGAAGTCACCAGTGTACGGAAGGCAAAGACAGCAGGACTCTTTCCTAATGCCATTGAAATTTTTGCTGGAAGTAAGAAGGTATGCTGTATAATCAAAGTCTTTGGGTTGTGTTTGGCTTTTGATCTGTGTCAATCTTGTGTTTCAATATCAGAGACATGTCCTTATTACTTTTCTATATTTGGCAGTACTTTTTTGCATCCTTTCATCAGAGACATGTCTTTATTACTTTTCTATATTTGGCAGTACTTTTTTGCATCCTTTCTGTCCCGTGATGAAGCATTTAATATCATTAATGATATCTGGTCACAACATCGCAATGGTGCCAAAGCCAGCACTGAGCAGCAGGTTAATGAAAAATTATGTTGACCCTTGAATTTCTATTTCTAAAATAATGATTGGCTACCGTCAATTGAGATGTTCTAGAATGTCAATTAATTGGCCATCACTACATTACTCAAGTTGTCTACTATATTGATTTACTTCAGGAAGCAGTATCTGAATCTAGCAGCCAAGAGAATGGATCTCTAGCTATTGTAAAAGTGAACAGTTCTGAGATAGTAGAGAATGAATCACTTGCTACCAATCTGTATGCTTATTACTACTATTACTAGTATTACAGTTGTTGCTTTAGATTTCTTTGATTTAATGTGGGACTCATCCATGGTTTGCTTATATGTGGGTATCAGGAGCAAAGATAATTCTAGCAATGACGGCGAATCCATGGCAGTTCCAGAGGAGCAATCCAGTGTAGGAAACGGTGCAGAAACTGTATCAAACAATGCTGATTCGGAAGCTGCCTGGAATTGGAAGGAAGAGAATATGGATGCTCCAAAAAGTGAGTTTGGGTAGTCCTTCTATCTCAATTGAGATGAAGGCACATGAATCGATTTAATTTTATATGATTGTTTATGGAAGAAAAAGTTCTCATGTCAATGTTTCCCCTTTATTTTGAATTCCTGAATGAATGTCAATTATAAGTCATGGAAAGGTCTGGTTTCCACGTAATATTTTCAGAAAAAGGGAAATTTTACTCTCCTGTTGCTTCAGGGATGTGGAGTAGAGCCATAATATTCTGACAATAAACCATGACTACTGAAATTTTGACAGCAAAGGGTCATATGTATCTCATCAATTTAGAACTTACCTTCGAAGTTGTGTTACAAATATTTTGTACAAGAAGTTGTGCTGGTTAAGAAGACTGAACCATGAAGTTAGTGCATAACTTGTTTGTTGGCTATTAACCTTTTTTCTCCTCTGGTTTAGGTTTGCTATAAATATGCTTTTTCCTTTTCCCACCTTTTTTAGAACTATTGCTTTGCACAGTCCAGGTAAAAGGGTGTTGTCCCTCTATTGGCCTTTTTACATAATTCCCTTGTATAGACTTTCATATATTCACATGCATAACATTACAGAAAGAACAGTTATATTTCTTTTGTAACATTTGGAGAACTTTAAGATTAGAAAGGTATCATTGGTTCTGTAATATGAAATAACATGCTTGACATTTGCAAATAAAGGTGATTTATTGCTGTGTGGCCATGTCTGAATTCTGCTTTCATCTCTGTGGTTCAACCAACTTCATTGAAAGTTGATGTTATGGATGGTATATCATAATGAGGACCGTTTTCTCTTTAATGCTAAAAGTAAAGTCCTTATTCCTTTTTCTATAAAAACACTGTTGGGTTACAATTATCAGCACCAGAAATTGATATTTATCATAGAGTAGCTATGGATAGGAGGAAGAGTTTGATTAAGGACTCAGAGTTAAAGAAATTGGACTAATTGGTGAGGAGGCAACTTTTTCCCCCACCTTTTTTGTGAGAATTTCAAGGATATATCTTGTAGGTCTTTTATTAAGAGGCTGGACTGGGTATTTCTCTGGATAATTCAGCTTAGAATGGCCCTTTGAGGAATAGGAAGTTTGGAATTCCATTTAAATAGTTGTATGAAGAAAACAAGTCTTCAGGACCTGTTGGTTTTACAGATTTGGTTACACCCGGCATTGTTGGGTCATAGATAGAGAAGACATTATATAGGACTATCAGGTGAGGGATTGTATAATAGGAGACTAGTGGGTTTGATTGTAATGGGAAGGTGGTAATGGTAATCCTTGTGCTGAAGAAAAGTAGGTCTATCAGGTGAGGGATTGTATATTGATTTTTTAGTTGTACGAAGGTCCTCTTTGTTAGATTATAGCTGAAATGTTTGATACATCTTGAGCTTTATTTCCGGAAGGATAATCTTCGATGCAGCATCAGTAGCAAGATGTATCTGTTTATTAAAAGATGGGAAGAAGTTGTCAAACTATTCATGTTAAGATCTCTGAAAATTACTTTTAAGTTTCATCGTATGCTTTGAAAACTACTGCAGTTCTCATGGGCATTTTGAAATCTACAATGATTAAAAACTTAATCTTATTTAGAACTTTTTAACACATGAAGGCGGCTTACCATGCTTATGCTATGCTTTGTCATATAGCGTAATAAACTATATGCTAAAAGCACACTGACAAGTATATTTTAACATAATACTATTATCCAATATTTTATAGAATTTTAGCTTTGCTGGTTAATGCATTATTATGAGTTGTGAATAATTTGTTGTTCAGGGAAATATTGTATGTTTGTGAGAGCGGGATACACAGTCTATCTACCCATTCTTTGTATTTTATTGTATGCTGTGTTTTTGGTTTATTTAACTACTTTATTCTTGTTATTTTGATGCTTTTATCTTGTTTTTTGCCTTTGCAGTACCAGAGGTTTATAAACATGTTGCAGAATCAAAGTTTCCGGTAATTTGTGTTACATATAGAAAGTTCCTAAAAGAATTAGGGAAAATGACACCAAGGTTCTAACCAAGAAAAATAATATAAGAAAAGTCCCATAGCTTGTTAAAGACAAGTGAAAGAGTAGTCATTGATGAGTGAAAGAGCGATCATTGACAAGTTATGGGAATTTTCTGATATTATTTTTCTTGGTTGGGACCTTGATGTCATTTTCCCGAAAAAGTAACATGTTGATGTTTAATATAATCTACACTAAAACCCCCTTCGGGGTGATTGTATACAAACATCTTTTTTGATGTTCAGGTGACCTGCGTCCACACTCTAGATGGTATTGATTTTTGAGATGCACAATTATGTCGTCTAACAGTGTTTAAAATATTTGAGTGTGTGTGATAGGTTTAGAATGAATTTAGGATAGAAAAGGGAGGAGACTAGAACCAGAATCTGAGTTCTAGGGAAAAGAGAGACAATCTAGAGCAGAATCTGAACTCTAGCCAACACAATCAATCTGGACATCATATATCTTCATTCATAATCTCTTCTAAACAGAATACAAATATATATAGAGGTTTTCCTAAATAACTACTTATCATAACTACCCTACAACATATAAGAATTAATAACTACTCCTAACTTCCCTTGAGTATTTAAACCAGAATAACTACTCCAAACTTCTCCTAACATGTGTCTTTCTTTAAAAGAGGACACATGGAACCCTAACAATGTGTAATAATTTTAAAGTAGAGGGGGCTGAGATTCTTGGAGTAGTTTAGCAAAGCACTAAGGTCATGTTTGGTATGGATGAAAGAGGTTTCAACAAAGGGAGATGGAGAGAGAATTCATTATATTGATATGTTTTCTGCATATTGTCAAGTTACTAAGAAATTATGCTTGAAGTAGGCCCCATTACTTTGACCAAGGAAAGTTGCTTCCTGCCAAGAACAAAAAATGTATTGCCATGTCCTAATTTATAACATATTTTGACTATTTTGTCCATTCTTGATGTAAGATATCTCAATTTTATATGATTTTATATAAATATTTAAATGTCATTTCCTGTAAAAAAATTAATCTTCTGTCTATTTTATATTAAAATAGTGTCCATAATTTTGAAACTTCAACTTAAATGTTTTAATGAGTGGTTTTCAGGTCATTTGGATATTTTGACTCCTTCCTTCCCTTTCTTGACTGCTTCATACCAAACTTTCAGTGCAAAAAATTAAAAAAAAAAAAAAAAAAAGATTTCTTCCTACCTACCAAACACGTTTTTTTGGCCTGAGAATCACACTTCCGTAGTAGCCTCTCTCCTTATCCCTCTCCCTTTCAATGTCTCTCATAAATAACTCTATCCTACCAAACATGACCTCTTTTAAGTTTTGCAATGTTGAATACTTGTATATATTGATTAATAATTAAAAGTTACAACTGACATGTACGTAAGTTTGTCTGAACCTTCTCATTGCAAATTGCAGATAAAGGTAGAGGACTTCTTTAGGTACTTTTTATCAGATGAAGCTGCTAATTTCAATGAGTCGTTTCATAAAAGATGTGGAGATAAAGGTAGCCTGCATGAATCTTGTATTATTAATTTATCTCAATTTACTGTTGCAATTTTAATCTTTTGTTTCTGATCTTGTATTATTTATTTTAATTAAGGTAAGAAATAATGAATACATAGTCTTTCACAGCCTTATTCTTTCGGTATGTATGATTGTTACGTTCAGGCTTCAAGTGTACTTCATGGCATTCTCAAGAAGTTGGGTATACCCGTGAAAAGTCATTTCAACATCCAATAAAAGTTTATTTTGGTATGCATCAGCTGCTTTAATTTTGAACATCCAATAATACGAAGTTCCTTGTTCTAGCCTGTGTTTTACTTTGTCCTTTTGCAATTATATTCTTACGTTTCTCGTGTTTTTTAATCCTTTTAAGGAGCAAAATTTGGTGGTTGTCATGAAGTTCAGACACTCCGAATCTACGAGAACAGGTTGTAGCTATGGTATCAATCTTCTTATGTGTATCTGAGTTATCTTCTCTCATTTATTTGGGAAGATAGTTAAGTTGTAGCTATGGTATCAATCTTTTTATGTGTATCTGAGTTATCTTCTCTCATTTATTTGGGAAGACAGTTAAGTCTGCACTTAAACCCTGATTGTATTTGCAGTCTGATTTTAACTTTTTATGCGGCTAAATGAGTTTTTAGCAGGGCTAAGTTTTGGGAAAGCTATAGGAATGCCAGGATGGATGTCCCTGGTAGCTAGGGGAAAAATGGGTGAGGCTTAAGAACAACATAATCAGGTAGGCTTAGATTATTACTAATTGAGTTATTTAAGAGATGTAAATTGACATTGACGCAGGGTGTTTTAAAGTTGAACACATTAGAAGAAAATGTGTGTTGAACCATTTTGTGTAGCTTCAAACAAAAGGCAGTGGTATCAGAGTCTATGCAACATTGTTATATATTGGAATCATGTGAGATGTCACATTATTCATATCACCTAATGATTGGAGAGAGAAGGGGTTGGTGGGGGCACCAGTAGTGCAGGAGATGAGGAAGATTCTTGTTAAATAATTTATCTCTCTCCAATGGCTGTTAAGTGAATTTGGCGAGTATTTGAAATTTTGAATCGCTTTATTTGGTTTTTTTATTTTTTGACATTGCACTTTTTGCTTCATTTAGTCATTTGGTTTTAGAGACATCACAAGAAGTTACTGGTGTACCGTATGCAGATTACTTCCGTGTCGAGGTAAGCTTCTGTATATTTCAATGCTTATAATCAGATATTTTCTGTAAATTAAAGCCTTATAAGTATCTATTAGAATAGAATTATTTCTTCAGGTTATATGGTGTCCAGTTGGCTGAATTAGAGGAAGGGGATTATACCAGTTCTAAAACTTTGATTATCCTTAAATGTGCCTAAATGGAGAAAATTTTATGTTTATACAAAAATGTAACAAGGAAGCTGCATTTAGGGGATATAGATGCCCTCTTGTAGAGATGAGTGCTTAATTTGGGGCTGGCAAGCTTCTATGAGCGTGCAAGACAATGGTTTTTTAGTACTTTAAGAAGGTTGACTAGTCCCTTCATTGGTCTTCTGTGCGCTGTCAGTAATTTGAAGTCTCTGATCAACGTTTCTAGTTGATAAGAGGAAAGGAGGGAGTAGCCAACAAACTCCATAGTTTATTCAAATCATAAAAAAGATCTAACATCAAACTAACCCTAGGGCTTGTTTATAAAGCCCTTAGTTCTAGTATTAAATTTTTTTTTTTTGAGGATAACACCCTTAGTTCTAGTATTAAAATAATAAAAATAATCTAAATAGAACCCAGCTAAAATAAGTTAATCCTATGTAATAGTAATAGGATAAATCTTATTAATACTAATCCAAATAAATTTATTTAAAAAATAATCTAACTGTTCTGCTGAAAATGAATTTAAAATAAAGATAAAGTAATCCTTACTCTTTATCCCATCATTTCTCTCCTCTTGAAGGACTCTCTTTTGAAGAGTAAACAGGATGATAAAACTCCAGCAACATGCATATATTATTTTCAATATCTTTACTCCTGTGGCTTTTGGAGAACAAACAAGCTCTTAATGGATCCTTTATTTTTTGCTTGGGAAATATAATTAACATTGAAAAATAAATAATAGTATTTAAAATTGGACAACCAGGTATTCCCCCCCCCAAAAAAAAAAAACAGAGGAGAACAACCTGGTTTCTTTTGAGTATCTTCTCATGTGAACACTAGTAAATTTTTGATTTCTAGTCTCTATGCTCTAACAACTTTTCCCCAGAATTATTTGTAAATTTTGCTTACAAAGTACTTTCCTCACTTAACCAGGGACGATGGGATGTCGAGAGAGACAACAATGAATCTAAAGAGTGCTGTATTTTGCGGATTTATGTGAATTTGGCATTTTCAAAGAGCACTATATTTAAAGGTGTTCTTTTATAGCACATAGCTTACTCAAATATTACCTTGGTTTCTTTGGGTGGTTATTTTTTCTTTATACAACCTTATATTGCACTAAGACATAGTATTCTTATTTGGTTTTTTAAATTTATTGATGTTAATTCATGATACTTTAAAGGGTTCAGAATTATGCTATTCTTGTATCTGTTAATGATATGGTACCATGGTTTTGAAGCTGGTCATATAAGAAAATAAACACAGTCAAATCATAAATTTATAAATTGCATAGTAAACAAAGGGTTGTTAATTACATCTGCTGCTGTCAAGTGCTGGGATTCTTGAGCATTATGTAGCCATTTGGTTTTTTATGCTATTCATGGAATGGTATATGGTTTAATCCCGAATTTATAGAGCTTATGATTTCAGTATGGGATAAATCAAGTCAAAGGTTCACATAATTTGATGAAGGAACTTTCTTGGCGTCACAAGCCTTCTTAGGCGGATGTCTTGTGACTTTTAGTTCTGTTAAAAAAATGTATGTCATTGGAAAATGTCTATATCTTATATTCATGACGATGTTTGAGTCCAACCTCATAATTACTCTGTAATTGCATATAATGAGTATAAAATTATAGGCAACCATTGAGCATTGTCATTTTAGTGTCTACTTTGTGATATTCTCTTAATCTCAAAGTTTAATGTGTTTTTACAGGTAAAGAAAAGGGGCTTTTATCTTACTTCTCTTGATGATCTACGATGCATTAAATTATTTGCATAAATTACATGTTTGAATCTTTGCATGGGATATTTTGTGTACCCTTGCATCAATTTCTTCTGCTGCAATTATACACATTTTGCACAAAGATCATATTAATCTAATATAATCGTGTCTTCATGAGCTACCCAGCAGTGATCTATTTTTGAACTAGTTTCCGATGACTATAATTTCACCTTCGATTGTCAGAATAATTATTCTCAAACTTAATGTCATTTGCACTGAATCTTTAGAAGTTTTGCCCTGTACACGTTCTTTCACACTTGCACGGGCAAAGCTCCCATATTAATGCAGTGAGTTGCATATGTGCATATGGATGTGCATTGCTTTTAATGCTATAAATTGGACTTTCCTGACTCCAAGCGGCTGTACATAATCACAGGCAAAATAGTACAGTCAACAATTGATGAATGCCGAGATGCTTATGCTACATGGATAGACATGGCAAGTTCATATTCTCTTTTTGTGCTGTGTAACTGTTAACATGTTTTCTCTATTAATAATAATGTTTTTTTACTGTAATCTGTCTCTGATTTCATTTCTGTCAGGCTCACGAGTTGCTAAAGCAAAAGAAACTCGAGAAACAAGAAGGTTGGTATTTGCATAGTTTATGTGGTGTTTGTCAATCCAAAGATTTTATACTTTCCAAATATTAATAATGAAGGTTCATGTAATTTACTTTTCTTTATGCAGAGAGTGCTCCTACTGCTAGTGGGGCACAGGCAAGCGAAGGAAATTTAGATGGTGAACAAAAAGCTGGAGGATCTTCAGAGAGTTCACAAGAGCCAAATGTCTCTGGAGTTCAACCAGTTACCTCTGGCATCGTTCATTCTTACCACAACATTGACAACCAATTGCAAGGAAATTTGATTGACTCGACATCAATTTCATGCATGTTAAGAGAATGCGTGACAAAGTTCCGGTCTTGTTTAAAAAGTCAAAGCCATCTCTCTCTGTTCCTAGTTATGATTTTTGCTGTCATCTTCTTTATGCAGGTGCGTTTCAGTTAGTTAAACCTTATTTTGCCTTTCATTTTATAAGGATATACATACATGAGTTACTTTTAACCTTTTATTCTGATGCAGCAGTTTAGCATACTTATACTGTTGTCGAGGCCTCAACACATTCATGTGAGCACTCCAACAGAGTATATGAACAGGGTAGAATATGGAGTGGGCAGAAGCCCTTCAGATATAGCCTGGTTAGAGAAAAGGATTCACTTCCTTAAAGATGAGATGTATATGGTTGAGAGTAGGCTGGAGAGAATGAGATACGAACATGCCCTCTTGAAAAAGCAACTAAAAGATCTAGAGCCTAAATAGATAGATAGATGCACAGAGACACCCACCAAACTTTGATTCTTGTACTTGTGGCATTCCTTCCTTGTAAATGAGAGAGAGAAAAGTTAAAAAGATAAAGAATATCCTGCAGAACAGTGGCTGGATTTTCACTCGGCTTATTGTTGATACTTGATATAGAAGTTTCAATGTGTAATTTTTTATTTTTATTTTGTACAAATGACAGTTCATAGGTTTACATTCTTGGTCCATTACGAACTTGCGCTCTAGCATGGT
The DNA here is from genome assembly GCA_025563575.1 of Acacia pycnantha. Taxonomy (NCBI): domain Eukaryota; kingdom Viridiplantae; phylum Streptophyta; class Magnoliopsida; order Fabales; family Fabaceae; genus Acacia; species Acacia pycnantha. The sequence continues at coordinate 935,129 of JAMWYP010000061.1, forward strand.
TTGTTTCTTATTAATCACATCAGATGGGGGCAACCCTATTCGTTTTACTACTATACATGTTTTTTTTAAAAAAATTGGTTGTAAGTATCTTGCATTTGTTTTAGTTGCATATATTTTCCTTGGCATGATATGATCAAATGGATTTGGTGGCCATTGTTCTCTTAAAAAATATAGTCAAAAGGTAGCCCAGTGCATAAGGTTGCTACTAGATGAGGTGTAGAAAGGGATAGATGTATATAGTTTTTCCTCCACAATCGGAGAGGCTATTTTCAAGATTTGAACCAGTGAAAAGGGCGGCCTAATGCATAAGGCTCCAACCAAGTGTGGTCTGGGAATGACAGATGTACGTAGCTTATCCCTACATGTGAAGAGACTGTTTGTAGGATTTTAACCCGTAATCTCCAGATCACATAACATCAACCTTACCAAGGGAAATAATATATTTCACTCATAAAATTTAGGGAGAATGAAGAAAAAATACCAATTGAAATTTCAAAACCTCAAAGGTCTGTTAACATTTATAAAGGATATAAAGGTGACAAGTATCAAATTAAGATTTTAAAATGACGAGTTTACCATTATGCCTTTAGTTGTTAAATTAAAAAGAAAAAGAAGAAGGGAAAAATGAGCAGCACCATCGCTAACAGACTGAAGAGAGGCTAGGGTTACTGTTCACCTTCTTCATCTCTCCTTCCATCCCCTTCAACAATGGAGTCTAGTCCCAACAACCACCACATCTCAAACCCATCACCAGATCCGAATCTACCGCCCCCACCACTTTCATCCAAGCCAACACTCCCTTCTTCAATCAAGTCGTCCAAATGCTTACCGGATCCTCCGACACCGTCCGGCAAGCCTCCGCCTCTAAACCCAACTCCAATTTCAAGAATCACATCTTGTCCATCAAATCCACCTCAAAAACCCGAGATCCTATCCCTCTCTCTCTCTCCCTCCAATGTGGCGGAGCCACTCTCTCTCTCTATTCAATTCGCCAGCGGTAGTACGCGGTGGTGCTACTCATTTTTCTTTTTTCTTTTTTAAATTTAACAACTAAGGGTAGAAATGATAAATTCATCAACATTTTAAAATCTCAATTTGATACATGTCACCTTTATGTCTTCTATAAATGTTAATAAACCTTTGAGAGTTTTGAAATTTCATTTGATATTTATTCATCATTCTCCATAAAATTTAATTTAATTTTGATTTAAGAGGAGGCATTGAAGTATTAGAAATTTTTGGGGGTATAGGCTTTTAAATTGTTACAATATAGGTGTAGTGAAATTTTCCCGAATGGATTTTATAAAATCCCTAGGGCTCTGAGAACTTTTTTGTGTTTGGCTCACTACAGATATGCATATTAATGGGTTTCGGCCTCCACACAACAACAATAAATACAAATCAGCTTATTATCAGTAGGAAGCCAATTCAATGCACTTGGCTTATAAATAATGTAGTGAACATAAATGTTTGATGTAGACTAACGAGTTAGTAGTTGATTGAAGTTGTAAGTAGCCTTATTCATGTAAGAAGAAGAATACAAGGTTAAGTTTAGGGAAGTGTATTTGTTAGATGAGACAAAAACCCTCTTAACTTTAAACTTTGAAAATGTTACTCTGAAGTTCAAAGTGGTTTGGGTTACACTGATCAAATTAAAAAAATTAGAAAGTGACATAGAATTTTTTTCTAAACATCCTACACAATATCAGGGTTTTTTTTTTGTGAACATCCTCAGCAAATTTATTCGTAAATTTTCAATCATTCGTAATCATTGACTAAAATTATTTTTCAAATTTATAAAAATCAGTCACATTCTTCGTTCTAATGGAAGGGCACGTGCATTGCATGGGGATAATCTGTCTTACAATGCCTTACACTTTCAAGCTTTCAGCTCATTTATTTTTATCTCCAATATGAATTACAAGTTATAATATAAAAAAACATACATAGCTTCGATTAACTTGTGTCACATTTCCCTTACTTTCATATTTTCAATCATTTGTAATCATTGACTAAAATTATTTTCCAAATTTATAAATCGTTCACATTTTCCTTTCTAATAGAAGTGTCTGTACATTGTACGGGGTAATCCGCTTAATTATAAGTCTATTTTAACTAATTCTTACATATTAAAGACAGTTAGTTAAGTCATTAAATATAATTAAAGTTTTTTAAATTTTCCCTTATTAAAAAAAAAAAAGTTCTCTATCTGTGCTTACAAATCATTCTCATGTCTCTCTTCTCTTTCTCTATTTCCAACATGAATTAAATAAGGTAAGAATTTGAAAACATTCATGAATAACATATAAATGGATTTATATATAGAACCAAAAAGAAATTCTAAAAATAAACTTATAATAAGGATTAGAGTGATATTGTGGAATTCCGAAGAAAAAAAAAAAGAGTGATGTCGTGGAATAGAGGGATGAACGAGTAATTAAGTATGGTTACTTTTTTATGAATAAAAAAATGAATCACATCAGACAATGAAAACCTCTCTTAAAAAATTCGAAATAAAAGTCATTAATTGTGATGCTTTCCTTTGCCTAATTGTCTCTTTGACCATCAAAATTCCCAAAAAAATAAATAAATAAATAAATAAATAAATAAACACAAACAGGAAAACAAATTAAAAGCAAAAAGAAGTCTGAACCTAACCCAGCTTCCACGTCTAGTGCTATATCAACCGAGCTGTTCTTTTCGGCGACATGATTAATTGAGTTTTTATATATTAAATACTTTTTAACTTTGTTAAAATTACATTTCATTCTTATTTTTTAAATAAACAACTTGTGTAAGTAAAGTACTTTTTGTTTACCGAAACTTGTGTAAGTACTACAATAAATAAATAAAAATAAATTTTAAATCTCAATTTAATGGAAATACTTAATAAACATAAAAATAAAATAAATAAATTGTTCAACTTAAAGGTGATTGAGATTGAGAGACGTGAAAATAAACCTTTTCTTCATGAGTGAGTAGAGTCTAAATGCAACCTAATGCATGCTGGGGATGTTAGAGTTTATAGAATAGAGACTTCATACTGCCTCCCATTCAAAATTTTAACTATCTTACCGAAATAAAGGAATGACGGTTATTTCTTTAAATTTATCTTAAATTAAAAAAAAAATATCGACTTTACTCTATTTAAATATGTCTCGCCTCTTTCTTTCTTTCTTTTTTCCAATATTCAGGTTGTATCGCTGCTGAAATAGGGGTAAAATTAGAATATAGTAATTAATAATTCTGTAAGTGACTCATATTATATTATATACCAATGATTTTTTCTAAAAGGTGCACTATATTTTGGACTAGAGGAATTACAATTATTTTAAAAAATAAAATAAAAGATAATATAACATATTTATTTATATAATTTCACCACAAAAATAAAATATATACACACACATTTCACTTTGACCAAACCTTTAAAAAAAAAAAAAAAAATAGGTGGACCAAGCTTTGATGTAAGGAAGGAATGATGAAAGAATAAAGAGAGGCCCACAATTGAAGTTCTGAAAAGAAAGGAACCTCGTCTTTGGGTTCAAAAAAAAAAAAAACTGATGAAGGGGTCGGACTTTCTCATCTAAAGGGAGAGGGTTTGATCATGGAGTTGGTTTAGGCGCTGGGGGAGGCATCCTAGGGGTCTATAAAGCAGTGAAAATACTGGGAAGAGGTAGAGGAATGTGTACTCTCTAACCCAGTATGCCCTGTGAATTGGGCTCCAAACGCCCTACCCTTAGACTGTGGGTGAGCCTGTAACATCCCACTTTTCAAGCAGTAAAATTTTTTTTTTTTTAAAACATCTTTTCAAACCATCAGAGTAGAGCATTTGAGCGGAAGAGTAACTGATATATAGATTCAAAAAGCCAACAGTAGTGTATCTGACATCCACAACATCATCAAGACATACCATCACTCTATCACAACCCATGCATATGTATTGCCCCAAGATGCGAGACAAATTGCACCCAAAGATACTGAGACAGATTGCACCCAAGATACGGACAGATTGCACCCAAGATACGATGCATTGCACCCAAGATACAAACATAACCTCTAACCACTATATGCATTCAAACAAGTATAACATCTATACAAAGACACCTACCACATATATGCATACCATAAACATCGAGTTAGTGTTACAAAGACGCGAACGTACATACTTCCGTAAACCGAACAGAATGGCCAGGTAAGTGTCTATCATGGGGGCCTCACCGAGTTCACGGCGACTTAATGGCCTACCCACATAGACTAGCCTTTCCTTCGGCACCAAACTGTTCTAACATATTTGCATTCAATAAACATACCATAACAATACACATATCACATATATGCATACCATAAACATCAGAGTTAATGTTACAGTACGCGGACGTACCTTCTTTGACGGTATTCTGGCACGTTTTATGGAAAACGGTCGTTTTGACAAAAAAATAAACGTCTGTCGGACAGCGTAACGACAGCAAATCAGAGTTTCTGATATCCTATAAGGGTAATATCACTTTCATTAGTGATTTGACATTACGACTGACATTTTAGATAAAAATCACCATTTTGCCCCTATACCCCTAATTGGCGGAATTTCGCCAGCACTTCGTTACTTTGGCTTTAATTTTCCAAAATTTCAACATAACTCTTACTCCAATATCATTTTCAAAATATAAATCATATTAATTAATTATTTACATCATAACAGGCATTTTAGGTAAAAATTATCATTTTGCCCCTGATGCCCTATCGTGAATTTCGCTAGAGCTTCGCTATTTTAACTCTAATCTTCCAAAATTTTGCCAGAACTTCGACCCCACCAAGATTTTCGAAATAATGACTAAAATAACCCTAACATATGATATCTAATCATACTTGGAAGATTAAAGACTATTCTAGCATTTATACTCTAACTACCGGAAGAATTACGAAAGCTTAAGTACCGAAAAATTTACCCAAAGCTTCGCTGCAAAATTCCCCGGACTCCTTCCTCCTCCAGAGCTCCTCTCTCTAACTTCTCTCTAGGATTTCTAAGAGTGTTTTTTGGTGTGAGAAATGCAAGAGAATTCAAGGCTATTTATAGAAGAATTTAGGGATATACAAGGCATTTTCCAAATTGTTCTAAACCATGGAAAATCAAATGCATAATGGTGTATAATTCTTGTCCATGGAGCTGCTGGTCGACATGCATGGGCTGAGGTGGCAGCCTCCAATTGCTCCAAAAATTGATGACTTAGGCTCACTTTATGCCCTGCCTCGGCCGTTTTCCCAATCGGTACCGATTCGCGTGATTTCGGAGAAATCTCAAACTTCTGGATTTACAACTTTGAAGACCTTCTCTTCCTCATCAATAATATCTATTTAAACTTGAATTTTGACTTTAGACAGGGTTCCAACTGTCCATTGAAGTTTCTCGAAAACGTGTCCGAACGCGTCCGGTTTGAATGCATTTCGAAATCACCAACTTCTTCGAAAAATTCACCGATTCCAAATATGTTAAAATAAATTCAAACTCATGCCTAGATGTTGAGTTAGAATTTATTTTCCTTATATCCAAAATATACCTATATGCATTTTTCCCTATTTTGTTTTATTAGGAAATGCACAAACGACTTGAAATTTTCTCCGGAAGAGTATAACGGAAGACAAAATTCCACCGATCATTATTTGCCCTGACTTTGGAAATCCCATTCCTAGATCTCTAGATAGGATCCGTTCCCTAATTTTTAAATCACTATTCACATTTTTTTGCTTTAATTAATTATAATACTAAAATATTACAACTTGCACATTACATTGATTAAAATTCTTATCTTCTTCCACTTGCAATTTCGGTCAAAATCTGATCCCTTTTTTTTTATTTTCGTTTTTATTTAATTAATAATTAATTAATATTATATAAAATAATTATTTAATAATTATTTTTATATAATTTTTACAAAATTTCCCTATTGGTCCATACTTGTTTTTAGGCTCAAAAATACCTAAACTCAACTATTTTTCTCCAAAATTTCCAATTAATTAGTAAACATGTTTTTACTAATTTTAAAACAAAAACCACTAATTTTTGAGCTTTACATAATTATTTCATAATTTCATTTGCTCAGGCTTAAGTAATTAGCCAATAATTACCTAATTACTTTCTTATCAACAGTTGATAATTTTCTTAATTAGCATGCCCCATTACCTCATAACTTTTGTATTGACATCTTTATTTTCATGTCTCTGCATTATCTTAGCATCTACGGGGGCATTTCGATCATTTCCTTACTTTTTGAGTATTCTTCTACAATTTCCCCAAGTTTGTAACTTAATAAATTACCTAAATTAGGGACAATATCCTTCCCTATTTTAAATAGATTTTTACTTGCTTCTTTAATAGCTTTCACAGGGTATTTATAACCCATAATGTGTTTAGGGACCTATTTGCAAATCTTCAAACGTCTTAGGAACCTAATTGCAAATTATCCTTTTTCAAGGGAAATTACCCTAAGTCAGATTTGAGGGTATTACATTTCTCCCCCCGTTAAACAAAATTTCGTCCTCGAAATTTGTACTCAAACCACTAGACTCCGTATGAACTAAAATCCGTTCTACTCGGACTTTGGACTATACGCGTCGGGTCTTTACTTCGTCTGCCTGCTGCTCCTCCTGGTGATCGAGAATTCGATTTGGTTTGACCATAAAGATCCTGTCATATCATACCTTGATATATAGTGTCTCCCGTGGCTCATACACCGCGGTCAACACCACAAATACCAAAATGTCTCCTTGGACTACACCATGGCAACACAAGATACTTTAAATGTTTCCATGGTTCCCACACACCATGATAACACAAAATACCTCCTACTCAATGACACGATCACGGTCGAATTGTAATAACGAAGAAACATGGAACACGTCACAGAGATCTACTCAAGTTTCGGGGGTAAAGCTATCTGAAAGTTTGAATGGTCTTACGTTATGAAGACTACGAGTTCTCCTTTGAAGTACTCTACTGACACCGGCCACCAAGGATATTCGTAAAAACATATGATTATCGTCTCCAAACCATGGAGCCAGGTTTCGATCCTTTCCTTCGTTAGATTCTCGTTGGTTCTTTCTACTCAAAACGGGTACGGAAACACGTATCGGAAGTTCCTATACATGAGTCAAATACTGCATGTACTTATCTTTATTGGTCTCGGAGTCTCATCCGGCGTGGCCTATCTTCGCATATAAGCTTGGTGTTAGGAAAGAATCACCGTCCAGCACAAACTGGTGATTATCAGAATGACCAGAGACTGATATTAGAGTTATCAGAAATATCAGAGTTCAGAGTTATCGGAGACATCAGAGTTATCAGATACTGATATCAGAGCTATCGGAGACTGATATCAGAGCTATCAGAGCTATCGGAAACTGATATCAGAGCTATCAGAGCTATCGAGAGGCGATATCGAGCTATCGAGCTATCGGAAGCGATATCGAATTATCGGAGATCGATATCGGGGTTATCGAACCGATATCAGGATTATCAGAATTGATGTACCGACAGAAAGTGGTACACCTGTTCAGAATGGTATACCGGTTCAAACCAGTACACCGAATGAGGTGGTACACCGACCTTGGGCTATATCAGTACTCATTTTCAAAATATGCTCCAAAATTTTTGAAAAGGCTTTTGAACATAACTCCGTTAACCGAACAGAATGGCCAGGTAAGTGTCTACCATGGGGCCTCACCGACTTATACGGCGACTTATGGCACACCCACGTAGACTAGCCTTGCCTTCGGCACCAAACTGTCCGTAATAACATAGTTAAATTCATGCCAGGACTACTGCTCTGATACCAAATGTAACAACCCGACTTTTCACAAATGCCCACTGGCTAGTTACATAAACGGTATATTAACCGAGAGTTTCCAAAAAGTAAAGGATAATAATGGAAAGTCTTCAGCCGGATCCTCAAACCTGCTACTTTCCTCTCTCCTCGATCCTTGGTCCCCCTGAACCTGACGCTATGTTAAGGGCTGAGATCCAGTGCACCGGATCTCAGGTAACGGTTAACCTCATGTTTATGTATACACATACAAACGGGGGGCCTCACCGAGTTCACGGCGACTTAATGGCCTACCCACATAGACTAGCCTTTCCTTCGGCACCAAACTGTTCTAACATATTTGCATTCAATAAACATACCATAACAATACACATATCACATATATGCATACCATAAACATCAGAGTTAATGTTACAGTACGCGGACGTACCTTCGTTGACGGTATTCGGCACGTTTACGGAAAAGCGGTCGTTTTGACAGAAAACAATAAACGTCTGTCGGACAACGTAACGACAGACAAATCGAGTTTCGATATCCTATAAGGGTAATATCACTTTCATTAGTGATTTGACATTACGACCGGCATTTTAGATAAAAATCACCATTTTGCCCTATACCCCTAATTGGCGGAATTTCGCCAGCACTTCGTTACTTTGGCTTTAATTTTCCAAAATTTCAACATAACTCTTACTCCAATATCATTTTCAAAATATAAATCATATTAATTAATGATTTACATCATAACAGGCATTTTAGGTAAAAATTACCATTTTGCCCCTGATGCCCCTATCGGCGGAATTTCGCCAGAGCTTCGCTATTTTAACTCTAATCTTCCAAAATTTTGCCAGAACTTCGACCCCACCAAGATTTTCGAAATAATGACTAAAATACCCCTAACATATGATATCTAATCATACTTGGAAGATTAAAGACTATTCTAGCATTTATACTCTACTACTACCTAAGAATTACTTAAAGCTTAAGTGCAGAAAAATTTACCCAAAGCTTCGCTGCAAAATTCCCCGGACTCCTTCCTCCTCCAGAGCTCCTCTCTCTAACTTCTCTCTAGGATTTCTAAGAGTGTTTTTTGGTGTGAGAAATGCAAGAGAATTCAAGGCTATTTATAGAAGAATTTAGGGATATACAAGGCATTTTCCAAATTGTTCTAAACCATGGAAAATCAAATGCATAATGGTGTATAATTCTTGTCCATGGAGCTGCTGGTCGACATGCATGGGCTGAGGTGGCAGCCTCCAATTGCTCCAAAAATTGATGACTTAGGCTCACTTTATGCCCTGTCAAGCCGTTTTCCCAATCGGTACCGATTCGCGTGATTTCGGAGAAATCTCAAACTTCTGGATTTACAACTTTGAAGACCTTCTCTTCCTCATCAATAATATCTATTTAAACTTGAATTTTGACTTTAGACAGGGTTCCAACTGTCCATTGAAGTTTCTCGAAAACGTGTCCGAACGCGTCCGGTTTGAATGCATTTCGAAATCACCAACTTCTTCGAAAAATTCACCGATTCCAAATATGTTAAAATAAATTCAAACTCATGCCTAGATGTTGAGTTAGAATTTATTTTCCTTATATCCAAAAATATACCTATATGCATTTTTCCCTATTTTGTTTTATTAAGAAATGCACAAACGACTTGAAATTTTCTCCGGAAGAGTATAACGGAAGACAAAATTCCACCGATCATTATTTTTCCCTGACTTTGGAAATCCCATTCCTAGATCTCTAGATAGGATCCGTTCCCTAATTTTTAAATCACTATTCACATTTTTTTGCTTTAATTAATTATAATACTAAAATATTACAACTTGCACATTACATTGATTAAAATTCTTATCTTCTTCCACTTGCAATTTCGGTCAAAATCTGATCCCTTTTTTTTTATTTTCGTTTTTATTTAATTAATAATTAATTAATAATATATAAAATAATTATTTAATAATTATTTTTATATAATTTTTACAAAATTTCCCTATTGGTCCATACTTGTTTTTAGGCTCAAAAATACCTAAACTCAACTATTTTTCTCCAAAATTTCCAATTAATTAGTAAACATGTTTTTACTAATTTTAAAACAAAAACCACTAATTTTTGAGCTTTACATAATTATTTCATAATTTCATTTGCTCAGGCTTAAGTAATTAGCCAATAATTACCTAATTACTTTCTTATCAACAGTTGATAATTTTCTTAATTAGCATGCCCCATTACCTCATAACTTTTGTATTGACATCTTTATTTTCATGTCTCCTGCATTATCTTAGCATCTACGGGGGCATTTCGATCATTTCCTTACTTTTTGAGTATTCTTCTACAATTTCCCCAAGTTTGTAACTTAATAAATTACCTAAATTAGGGGCAATATCCTTCCCTATTTTAAATAGATTTTTACTTGCTTCTTTAATAGCTTTCACAGGGTATTTATAACCCATAATGTGTTTAGGGACCTATTTGCAAATCTTCAAACGTCTTAGGAACCTAATTGCAAATTATCCTTTTTCAAGGGAAATTACCCTAAGTCAGATTTGAGGGTATTACAGAGCCCAACCCCTTTCCTAAAATTTCTATATAAAAAAAATAAAAAAAGCAAAGAAAGAAAGAAGGCATTATTGATATCTTAATATCCTCTTGGCCTTTTCCTAATTCCAAGATACAAAACCTCACTTTTCAACCCTCTAATTTGCCACCTTTTTCAAAAAGCAAAGGCCTCCATTAATTAATTAAGAAACCCAAAAAAGCAAAAACTTAAATCCCATTTCTTTTTGTTTTTTGTTGGGAAGTGTGGTTGTTAAATGTCCAGTCTTAAAAGTCTTCGTCTATTTTAAAAATATGGCGACACTTTTAGGACCGTTGATTTGTTAATTGTCTCCTAAATAGCAAATTTTTCGTTTGTTTTAAAAAATATGGCTTAACTTTTAGGACCGTGCATTTGTTAAATCTCCGGTCTTAATAGTCTTCCTTTAAATAGAAATGGTGACTCGCTTTTCAAACAAATCATTAGGGTTCAAGACAACCAAGGTTCTGGCGTTCTGCTCAAGCTTTGTGCTTCGCTGTCGTCGTTTTTACCTCTCCTGTTTTTGAGCAGCATTATCGGTGTCCCTTTTCTTTGTCCTTTTTATTTTTGTCGGAAAAATAAGGAAGATAATGAAAAGGACACTAAAATATTCAAAGAAGGGCGAGGTAAAATCGACGATAATGATGGTCCAACCTTGAGAAGAATTGTCACTGTGTTTGTTTTTATCCGAATAAGGTAAACAATGTTTTTTTTGTGTGTTTTGTTTGGTCTTAACTTTTAACTGTATTCTGCGAATTTTTAATGTTGATCACACACGATGAGGACAATGTTTTGTTTGTTTCCTTTTTGTCAGAAAAAAGAAGAAGATAATGACAAGTACAAGACGATCGAAGATGGGAACTAAATATTTTATTTAATATATTTTTTATCTGCTGCCTTGTAAGGGGTAGCAGCAGTACAAAAAAAACATAAAAAAATCTAATCCTCCCCATCGTTGTCGGAGGGGAGGGAAGGGAAGGGTCGGAGACGTCATCATCAGAAGTATGGTATTCAACGTCATAGGCGTCGAGTACCGCGTTCAGCTTGTTATTGACGGCGTGATAGACCTGAAACAGTTGGCCCAAGCGTCGGTCTATATGATCGACGCGGGCCACGAGGTGCTCCATCATCTGGTAGAATGACGGGTTTGGAAGCAACGACGGAGGGTACGGAGGTGGCAGAGGAGTACGCCGAGAGGGAGGACCTCGTGGTGGTGGAGCAACCATTATGGTGGAGGTTGTAGAAGTGATGGAGATGAATGTGAAGAAAGTAAAGTAACAACGGGTTTAAATAGAGAACCCATCCTGAAAAATGTGAAACGCTGGAAACTTTAACGAGTAGACGCATAGTTCCTCAGAATACGAGGAGACGCCTAGTTGAGAAGTTTATGTGGAAGCCGAAGAGACTCTGAATCATTCATTTTAACATAGGGTAAGGATACGACTCTGCTATCTGAGTAATTTGAAAAGAATGAACTTTTAATATTGGATACTGTAAAAGATCCATTCTTAAAAGTAATATTGTTTAACAAAAAATTCTTACTTTAAAAAAAAATTTGAATTGAAAAAAAAAAGAGTTTTAGGACCGGATACAAGATAAAAGGTTGGTCTTAAAAGTAATTGAATTGATTGAAAAAATAAATAATAGACTTTTAGGACCGGATATTTATCAAAATACGCTCTTAAAGTAGAAACACTAAATTCATTTATACCAATTGAATCTGAATTCTCATCATCTGATGCGTATCTCTCCTGCTCTCTGTCCTTATTAACTCCTCATACTACCTCTTTGTCCTTATTAACTCCTCAGACTACCTCTCTGTCCTTATTAATTCCTCACTGCCTCATAACTCCTCACTACCTAGCTCTCTGCCTCAACTGCTCAAAGCCTCAAACCATGGTTAGATAAGAGAGAACTCCTCATAGGGGTGCTCTTACACTTGAAGCTCATACCATCGTTAGATCGTTATACGATGCGCCTCCTCCAGCGAGAGTGCATTCTATTGTGACCGAAGAGTCTCGGGTCGTTGGACCCATTGTTATTTCGGATGATGAAGAGATTGTCGCACCCCCTCCATCCTTCTGCCGACCCTGTCCTTACTGAGTTCCTCCGTATTCTTGATGGTGAAGAGATTGCCAGCCCCCTCCAGCCTTCAGACCATGAAGAGGTTTGTGCTCCCCCTCTCCAACCTGTTGGCCCCAGCGCGCCTACCTCTGACCCCTCTCCTCTTTCCTCTAATGTTGCATTGTGGCTGCTGCAACAAAGACAGGAACTTACTGATCTCCGCCGGGAAATTAATGCTGTTCACGCCGATATCGCCAAGGCATTGGACGATAATAAGCTTTAGGATGTTCAGTCAGATTCTTGTTTTTGATAATTTTCAGCTTTTTTTTTCTTGTGTACGTGCATATTCTCCAGTAATGTAAGAAACATTAAGAACTAAGCTTGTGTAATTTTTTTTTTGCTATTCTCCAGTAATTAAAGAAGTTTATTCTCCAATTTTCCTTTATCTTATTCATTCAGTTGCTACTGCGCTCACCAAGGCAGTTAAGACCGGACACTTTATAAGTAACTGGTCTAAAAAGTATTTGACTTTTAGGACCAGATGTTTTATAAAACTCCGGTCTTAAAACTAAATGAATAATAAAACTTTAGGACCGGAGACTTTTAAACCTCCGGTCTTAAAGATTTAATTATATATTTAGGACTGGACAATTTATAATTAACCGGTCTTAATAAAATCCAAAAAGCTAAATAAGTGTCTTTGTGGCGCGGAAAATTAAATTTCCCTCTCTGAATATCTCTCGTCGCGCCGAAAGTGATTACTCAGGTTCTGACTTCAGTGTTTGTGTGTTGCTTCGTTGCTGGTTCGCGTACCTCTCTCGACAATCACTTTCTGGTTCCTTAGCTAAACGTCTATAGACCAAGCTGTAAGAGGTGTTTCGGTTATATAACTTTATGATTTTCCTACTTATCGTTCTGGGTTTTTCATGGGTTTAACGAAATCGATGAAATGTTCTTGTGGATTTCTCTGTTGTTAATGAATATTGTATTTTGAAGATTATATTTGCACTTTAGACCTACCTAACTGACCAACAAGTGTTTTTAGGTTATTCTTGTTGTCTGCAACATCAACGTTCGTGGCCGGAGAAGTAAGACTCAGCAAACGCTTTTGAATTTATATGCTATAGGTGAGTCCACAAGACATTCATGCCATGCATTTAATTTCCTCGTCATGCATTTATTTTGGTTCTTGGATTCACTGTGATGCATTTATGACCAAAAGTGATTCTTTGTTATGCATTTAATGGGCAAGTTCCTTCGTAAAACAAAAAAAAAAGAAGAAGACATAACCGACATTGAGCATATATTTGCATTTGTAGTTGGCTTATTTTATATGCAAGTTTCAATTTTTTCGGATTATGTATGTTAAATCTTTCCATCTATAGGAATTCTACTATGGATCACAGTTGGATAAATGCTTTACGGACGAGTGTTGAATATCAGAATGGGGTGAGGGAGTTTATAGAATTTGCTAAACAAAATGCTCATGATGATAGGGGAAGTTTTATTGCCCTTGTGTAAAATGTTTGAATGAGAGGCGACTAAGTCCTGAGGTTATACACACACATTTAATTTGTGAAGGATTTTGTAAGACTTGTACAATATGGGTATGGCATGGTGAAAAAGTGCCAAGTGGGTCTCAACATGGGGAAGTGGCCTTTGACGATAATGACACGAATATGGATGATCGCATAGAGGACATTATCCGTGATGTAGGAGAAGAGGCTTTTTAGCAATCACATGCATATGGTAATATGTGCAGTAATGCAGAGACGCTGCTATACCCTGGGTGTAAAAAATACCAATTGTTGAACTCTGTATTGAAATTGGTAAGCTTGAAGGCATGTCATGGATGGAGCGACAAGAGTTTTTCAGAAATGCTTGAGGCTTTTAAGGACATGCTTCCGGATGATAATGTGTTGTCGCATCGATACTATGATGCTAAGAAAATACTTTGTCCACTGGGGATGGAGTACAAAAAGATCCATGCATGCCCGAATGATTGCGTATTGTATAGAAAAGAGTTTGAAGAGAAGCAGACTTGTCCGATATGTGAAACCCCACGGTACAAGTCAGATAAGGGGCCTGCGAAAGTGTTGTGGTATCTTCCAATCATCCCAAGGCTCAAGCGGTTGTTTGCGAATGAAAATGATGCAAAAAATCTGAGGTGGCATGCAGATGAGAGAATTTCTGATGTATAGCTTCGACATCCGACCGATTCTTCTCAATGGAAGAAATCGATCAATTATTTCCGAACTTCGGCGAAGAACCTAGGAACCTTAGGCTTACCATTAGCACTGATGGCATGAACCCCTATGGAAGCCTTAGCAGCATACATAGTTCATGGCCTGTACTCCTGATTATTTACAACTTATCTCCTATGTTATGCATGAAACGAAAGTACATCATACTGTCTATGTTGATTTCAGGACCAAAACAACCCGTAAATGACATTGATGTTTACCTTGATCCCTTGATCGAGGACTTGAAGGAGTTGTGGGAAGAAGGTGTCGATGTTTTTGACTCTTTCAAGAAGGAGGTCTTTAAAATGAGATCCATGATATTTTGTACTATAAACGACTTCCCTGTTAGTTCTCTATTGGTTTTGATGATAACTGACAATTGTAAACTCATATTGAAGTTTGTCTTTGTTAAGTTGAAAAACTTGCTGTCAAAGGCAAACTCGAGTTTTGGTTTGGAAACTCGAGTTTGGACTTGACAGAAAATAGCTCAAGTTTTTGCAAAGTTAGGCACACTCTAGTTTTGATATGGAAACTCGAGTTTTGACCATACAAAGAGCATCTAAGTTTTTCACAGACAAAGCAAACTCGAGTTTGGTTTTAACAAACTCGAGTTTTGGCAAGACAGAGAGCTACCAATTTTTTCAAAGATAGAAAAACTCCAGTTTCCATTTGGAAACTCGAGTTTAGGCTACACAGAGAGTTCTCTAAGTTTCCAAGCTTTGTTGGAAACTCGAGTTTAGTTTTGGAAACTCGAGTTTACAGCATACAGATATCAATGCTCAATTCTGAGCTTGTGAAAACTCCAGTTTTGATTGAAAACTCCAGTTTTAAACAAGCAAAGAAGTTTCCATTTTTCAAAGAATCATGGAAACTCGAGTTTCAGTTTGGAAACTCGCGTTTAGACCAAGCAGAGAGTTTTGCTAAATTTTAACATTTTGAAAACTCCAGTTTTGGAATGGAAACTCCAGTTTTGAGATTTTGGACTAAAACATGATTTCTCATCAAAGTTCCAAAACTCGAGTTTGTCACTTAACGACTCGAGTTTTGCACTATTCACAAAACCTGCTTCAAAGACCAAATCGTGATATTCTTCTCTAGAATGAGAAAACTCAAGTTAAATTTTGGAAACTCGAGTTTGGGCTTTTAATGAAAAATGAAAACTCCAGTTTTGAAGAACAAACTCGAGTTTGTGTCGCTGGATTTGAATTTCAAGTTGAACGAATTTGTGAAACCTTTGTGTTTGATTCTAATACTTCATATCATCACTCATTACTATTCCTAACTATGTTTAATCAGTTTGTTAGTGAGTTTCAGATGATTTAGAAAGGATTAAATGAAGGATTAGCATAAAGCATAAAGTGATGTCAGAACATTAAATGCAAAGTCTAGAAAACTTGCATCCTTTTGGACAATCATTCTCCACATGTTTCAAAGGAATTAATGTTTCCTTTCCACATCCAGTCTGGATTAACCAAAGAGTAGAGAGAGAAGAAGACCAAAACTTCAACTAATCCATTCCTAATGTTGGCAACGGTCACATCATGAATTACAACGGTCATTTAATGATCTCTTGCTATAAATAGAGATGCATTCAATTCTTCTCAACAACCAATTATTGAGAACACGAAAATCATTCAAGTTTCAACTACTCTTTGAGTTTTCTTGTAAGAAGTATCTTTTGATACATTGTACTTCAGTGTTTAATCTTATCCACTCTTAGAGAGAGTTCATTTATTGTAAATCATTCATTGTAAAGAATCTCAAGTCAGGGGACTTGGAGATTGGGTTATTGATTACAACTTGTAAGGGGGAGTAAGTTCTTGAGAGAGAATTACTCTTGAGTTGCAGAGTGTGTAATCAATTGTGATAGTGAGAAATCCCAGAGAGTCTGGGGACTAGACGTAGGTCAAGAGATTTGACTGAACCAGTATAAATCCTTTGTGTCTTGCTTCTCTTCCCTATACTCTGTTTATCCCTGTTTTATTACCCGAAAAACAGAGCACATCGAAAAGAATTTTAGAATCCCCAATTCACCCCCCCTCTTGGTGATTCAGCTCCACTTTCATTCCCAGCATATGGGAACTTGTCAGGGTATAGTGTAAAAGGCCATAAAGCATGTCCAGTTTGTGAAGAAGGCACATGCTACCATCAATTTCAACATGGAAGAAAGACGGTTTATCTTGGACATAGGAGATTTATTAGACGGGGCCACCCATATCGTCGATTAAAGAAGGCCTTTTTTGGTGGACAAGAGTATAAAGATGCTCCGGTGGCATTGACTGGGGAGCAAGTGTATGAAAAAGGTTAAAAATATCAGTGTCATCTTCGGTAAGACTAGAAAGAGTAGAAAAGAAACAAATATATGAAAAAAGAGATCTGTATTCTTCGATCTTCCATATTGGCGCAATCTTGATGTGAGACACTGTATTGATGTCATGCATGTGGAGAAAAATGTATGTGATAGTATTGTTGGCACGCTTCTCAACATACAAGGTAGTTTCAAGGATGGTGTGAAGGCAAGATTGGATTTTCAAGCAATGGGAATAAGTGAAGACTTACATCCAAGGCCATATGGGAAGAGAACTTATTGTCCCCCGGCTTCTCATACTTTGTCTAAGAATGAGAAACGAAGTTTTTTTGAGTGTTTACATGGCACAAAAGTTCCCTCGGGGTATTCTTCAAATTTTAAGAGGCTTGTCTCGATGAAGGACTTGAAATTAGTAGGTCAAAAGTCTCATGACTGTCATGTCTTGATGCAACAGCTACTCCCAGTAGCTATTCGAGGCATCGCCGAATATGATCTTCGGGTCGTTTTGACTAGACTTTATTTCTTCTTCAATGCGGTTTGTAGTAAAGTTTTCGAGATTGAAAAGTTGGATGAATTGGAGAATGAAGGATATCTTATCTTGTGCCACCTTGAGAAGCTTTTTGTTCCTACATTTTTTGGCATCATGCTTCATCTAATTGTTCATCTCGTGAGGGAGATAAAGTTGTGCGGCCCTATCCATTTACGGTGGATGTACCCTATTGAAAGATCTATGAAATTCCTAAAAGGGTATATGAAGGACACATACCGGCTAGAAGCATCAATTGTTCAGAAATATGTTTCTGAAGAAGCCATGGAATTCTGTCAAAATTATTTGGCCAAAGTAAGACATATTGGGCTTCCAAAACGTCAGCATGCTGAAGGGGGGCTTCAGTAAAGAGTGTGGATCCTGATGAATTGTCACAAGTCCACTTATACATCTTGAATAATGTTGATGAAGTTCAAGCCAACATATCTGCACATAAAGAAGCTGTAAGGAAAGAAAACCATCGAATGACCGAACAAATGTTGATTAGGAAGCATAACAGAACTTTTGCAAACTGGTTCAAACAAAAGGTGGAGGGATCTGAATGTGTTTCTGATACAATGAAATGGTTAGCACGTGGTCATGAGGTTGATGTCAAAAGTTGAAATTCGTATGTGATAAATGGTTATACATTTTACACGAAGTCCCTAGATGATAGGAGCACAGTCCAGAACAGTGGTGTTATGTGAGAGGCTGAATCTATGCACTTCTCCAGTTCAAAAGACAAGAGGCCTAAATTGGCAGTCATGCCATATTATGGGGTTATTGAAGAGATTTGGGAGGTGGACTATGTCAAAATTAGATTTCTCATCTTCAAATGAAGTGGGTTAATGTCAATAATGGTGTTCAGATCGATTGGCTAGGATTTACATTAGTTGATGTCAATAGTAGAAGTTTTGGAGATGAACCTTTTATTATGGCAGACCATGCGAAAAAAGTGTTCTATATCACCGATCAAGAAAATAAAATGTGGTCTGTAGCTCTCCAATGAAAAAGGGTCATTGATATTGATTAGGAAAGTCAGTCAAATTATGGTCTTCCTGAGAGTACTCCTTTTTCAAGGGGTCTACCGGACATGAACGAAGAAGATGAAGCAGATAATGAACCCGGCATAAGAAATGATCATCAAGAAGGGATATGGGAGGATATCACTTTATAAAAGAGTCAATTCATAAGGTAATATTCATATGCAGAATTCTTTGAAAACTTTAAGGTTTTAACTATATTATATTCCTTCCATGTTCTTAAACAATGTCACGCTGACTATGAATTTGTTCTTGTTTTATTTTTGTGGCAGAATCCGATCCAAAGGGGCATGTTATAAAAGAGGATGTTATGTTGTTGGGCGGGAATCAAATGAAGGCATGGTGAATAATATATTGGGCATGTATGTTGATTTACGTGCTGTATTTGTAACTCATTGTGATTGTAAGTTATCTTATTGTATAAATTAATTTAGTTGTTGTAGTCATAGTATAATCATTAATTAAGAGGTCACATAACTCATGGTGAATAATATTTGTATTCTTTTTCCCAATTCAATTTATTCATAATTGTTCATAGCTTGTAGCTTAAAGTATCGACTTTTATGTGCTGTTTTGGGTGGTGGATTTGTGTAAAATATATATGATCAGGAAGAACAGAACAGGGAAAAAATTAAGGAAAATTTGGACCGGAAATAAATAAGCCGGTCTTAAATGTTCAACTGTTAAGACCAGATGTATTTCTATGTCCAGTCTTAAAGGTTAGGTGTACATATTTGATATTAAGCCGGTCTTAAAAGTTGGTCTTTTAAGACCGATCTATTTATAAGTCCGGTCTACAATTTCAATTTTTAAGACCGGATGTATATATCATCCGGTCTTGAAAGTCAGTCTTTTAAGACTGGGTAATTAGTCGTCTGGTCTTAGAAGCCGCTATGTTTTGGACCGGATTTATCTTTGTCCGGTCTTAATATTTGGATCTTTTAAGAGCGGTCGAGTTTTTGTCCGGTCTTAAAGGTTGAGTTTTAGGACCGAACAAAAAATATTTCAGAACTATTTAGTACGACTTTTAAGATCTAATGTTTAAAATGTCCGGTCTAAAAGAAACTATTTAAGACCGGTTCGAATCCAGTCTTAAAAGTGAGACTTTTAATACCGCCTGAAACAAGACCTAACGCGGGTCCGGTCTTACGATACCTCTTTTGTCCGGTCTTAAAAGCCTTTTTTCCACCTGTGAGTGTTTATGTATTAGACTTGTTTTTTATGTGTGTGAATCCTTCTATTAGACTTCTTATAATCCTTGTTGTTTAATATATATATATATATATAATGATCTGTTTAGTGGCTGGACCTAAGAGTTGAAAGTGGAGCTTAATCACCAAGAGGGGGTGAATTGGGGATTACAAAATTCTTTTCGAATTGCTCTGTTTTTTAACACTAAAAACAGAGCTGAACAGAGTATAGAGAAGAAGAGTAGAACACAAGAGATTTATACTGGTTCGGTCCAACCTCTTGACCTACGTCCAGTCCACAGACACTCTGGGATTTTTCACTAACTCAATTGATTACACACTCTATAACTCAAAAGTAATTCTCTTACTAGAACTTACTCCCCCTTACAAGTTGCAATCAATATCCCAATCTCCAAGTCCCCTGACTTGAGATTCTTACAATAAATGAATTTCAATTCTCTAAGAGTGGATAAGTATAATCACTGAAGTACAGTGTATAAAAAGATACTTTACACAAGAAAACTCAAAGAGTAGTTGGAAACTTGAATGATTTTCGTTTTCTGCAGATTGGTTGTTGAGAAGAATTGAATGCAACTCTATTTATACAAAGAGAGCATTAAATGACCGTTGTAATCTTCAATATGACCGTTGCCAACATTAAGAATGGATTAGTTGAAGCTTTTGTCTTCTTATCTCTCTACTCTTTGGTTAATCCAGTTGCACAGGTGTTTATGTTTGACTTCTTGATTTTTAATCCGTTGGAAAAGTAGCTACTGGATGTAGAAAGGAAACATTAATCCCTTTGCAAGTAGAATGATTGTCCAAAAAGATGCAAGTTTTCTGGACTTTGCATTTAATGTGCTAACATCACTTTTTACTTTTGTCTAAATCTTCATTTGATCTTCTCTAAACCATCTGAAACTCATTAGCAAACTAATTAAACATAGTTAGGAATACTAATGAGTGATGATAAGAAGCATTAAGATCAAACGGGAAGATTTTATAAAATCGAGCAATTTGATTTTCAAAACCAGCGACACAAACTCGAGTTTATTTATCCAAACTGGAGTTTGTAACTATGCTCAGAAGACAAACTCGAGTTTTCTTCTTCCAGAGAAGAATGTCGTGTCTTGAGTTTAAAAACATATTTTGAATCATAGAGCAAAACTCGAGTTGATTAATGACAAACTCGAGTTTTGGACTTTTATAGTGAAAACATGTTTAGGTCCAGAAACTCAAAACTGGAGTTTCCAAAAGTAAACTTGAGTTTTCAAATCACTGAAATGAGCAAATCTCTCTACTTGGTACAAACTCAAGTTTACAAAACAAAACTCGAATTTTCTATTAAATATGAAAACCGTTGAAAATTTATGCCAAGTGAACATTGGAGTTTTCAAAAACAAATTGGAGTTTTCTCAAAGTGAGTAAAACATGAAAGCTCTATGTCTAGTGAAAACTCGAGTTTCCAAATCCAAACTCGAGTTTCCTCATAAGAGAAAACTTTGATAAACATTCTGTCAAATACAAACTGGAGTTTTAAATAAAAAACTGGAGTTTTCTCAAACTCAGAAAGGAGCATACCTCTTTGTATGTTACAAACTCGAGTTTACAAGCACAAACTCAAGTTTCCAACAAAGCTTGAAAACTCAGAGAACTCTCTGTCTTGTCAAAACTGGAGTTTCCAAATGAAAACTGAAGTTTGGCTTAGTTCAACAATGTTGACAGCTCTCTGTAAGACCAAAACTCGAGTTTACTAATTGCAAACTGGAGTTTTGTTCCTTTTAGAAAATATTGAAGAGTCTCTGTAAGGTACAAACTCGAGTTTGTAAAACTAAACTCGAGTTTGTCATAATATGAAAAACTTGGAGTGCTATTTGTATGTCACAAACTCGAGTTTGCCTATGCAAGCTGGAGTTTTTTTAGTTCATTAAAAATTGAGCTACTTTCTGTCAAGTCAAAACTCGAATTTTCTAACCAAAACTCGAGTTTGCCTTTGACAATAGGTTTTTCAACTTACCAAAGACAAACTTCAACTTGTGTTTACAATTGTCAGTTATCATCAAAACACATAGAAAACTAACAAGAGTTTCTCCTGGTATGAGGCTGAGAAGTATCTTTCAACCTTCACATAAAGCTTCAAGTGTTAACCAATTAGAACCACACGCAGGCAACATAAAGCTTTTAAACATTCTCTGTTTTCAGTATTCAAACCAAAGCACGTATGCAAAACCAAACCTCAGCTTCTCAAGCTTTAAAACACCAAAACCAATGTGCAGAACCCATGGAGCTAAATGGAAAGAGGTTTAAAACTCACCATGAGAACTGTTGCATAGGTGTTCGATTTAGAGAAGAGAACGAGTGTGCTGTCAGCATATAACAAAAAGAGAAGGGCGTGAGTGTATGTGCTGCTGTCGACATACACTAAATAAAATGAAGATGTGGTGTTTGCTGCAATTCATAAAGAAGTAGTGCAGTATGGGTATATAAGAAATCATACCCATACACTGGCCAAGTAGAAAAAAAAAAATGCTTCTTTTCATACCCCAATGTAGTCCATCTTTTTAAAACTCTCTGGGAAGGAATATGGAGAGTGATGCCATGGAATGAATTTATGTACTTTGGATTGATCTTTGATTTTTATCTGTATCTGATAGTGGTATTTGATGCATTTAGTGATATTTTGGTGTATCCTTTGACAGGATTGAAGACTCGAAACTCAGTTCTTGACAGAATACCATTTGCGTGGCGCGATTGCTTTGAATGTTGGATATCATCCTTTCCTCAAAATCAGAGGAAAGAAACTTTGCAATGTAAATAAACCTGATACAATGAGTGTAGAGGACATTTCCGAAGCTCATGGTCCATGTCCTCATCTTCATATACTAGTTCGTGGTTAACACACACATATAAATTCCAAAAAAGAAAATATGACTGAATGGGTTCCATGGGTTTTAAACTAGTTCATGGTTAACACATACATGCAAAACTGATCAAGGTGAGTTTTAAACCTCTTTTCATCTAGCTTCCATGGGTTCTGCACGTTGGTTTTGGTGTTTTAAAGCTTGAGAAGCCGGGGTTTAGTTCTGCATACGTGCTCTGGTTTGAATGCTGAAAACAGAGAATGTTTAAAAGCTTTAGGTTGCATGCGTGTGGTTCTAATTGGTTAACACTTGAAGCTTTATGTGAAGGTTGAAAGACACTTCTCTGCCTAATACCATTCTCACGACGTTGCTGGTTCGGAAATTGATTCATGGGTTTTTTGTTTTTTATTTTTGGCGTGCTATCACTAAAGCAAACGACGTAGCTTCGGGTTCACAGGAGAAACTCTTAGGTCCAGTCACTGGACAGATCATTTGCCCATATATATATATATATATATATATATATATATATATATATATATATATATATATATATATATATATATATATATATATATATATATATATATATATATATATATATATTTGTATGTATGTATATGTATGTATGTATGTGTGTTGTGTGTGTGTGTCTATCAATGTTATGATACTCGGACCGAAAATCGGCGAACCGACCAGAAAGTCGGTCCGAGTTAAGCCCATGATCTGGATTCGTTGGGGTTTTTTTTTTTAAAAAAACGTCATCTGAAACTTGCTAGATAGAGAAAGAGAACAAGGAGAGAGAGAGAGAGACATAGAAGGAGACATAGCCGAACCCTGAGAAAAGAGCGAGACAAGGAGAAGGAGGAGAGAGAGATCTGAAGAACCACCCAGATCTGAAGAGTCACCAAGTTCTCACCGTCGAATTTGTCGCCAAGAAGATCATAGTAGCGTAGTTCTTGACTTCTCGCCGCTGAAGCCTTCTCTCACTCATTGAGTCATTTCTCAATGAAGCAGAAGGTGAGACTTGCAATGGGGGGTGAGGTGATTGGGAAAATCTGAGATGAAAGAGATGAAATAAACCCATAAACACGCCAAAGTCATAAGAAATGGTTGTTGGTGTGAAGAATAATAATAAAATATACGACGCACACATATTAATGGAGAAAGACATGACGGATTTGACAATACATGGCAGAATAGTGGAGAGGGAAAGGCAATGACAAGACATTTTTTTTATTGCAATGAAGGCACACAGCACGAAGACAACAATGAACATGTGAGGTTGAAACTGCTTGAGGTTAAAATAAACACTTAAAAATTTCAAGTACTTTATCATCTTATTAAAATTTTATATTAATATTTTCATAACATTGAATCTTTATTTTTTTATCGGTTTGGCCTCGGTTTAGCTCCAGTTTGACTCCGATCTGACCTACTGACCTTTAACCCAGTATCTCGACTGGTTCAGTGACCGGTCCGTGTTTAATAACCTTGTGCTCTGTGTGTGTGTAATTGTTTATAAAAAACATATATGACATGAATTCTCTCAAACTGTGCGTATTAAATTATGTATCATTTTAGATTTTGACAAAAAATAGTCTCATAAAAGGTTAGTTCCTTATAATTTTCAAGCAATCAATGTTCAAATTTAGATGATGTCTACATACCGTTAATACTCAGACAATGTCTCCAATAAGGAAATACCGTGTTTAGCAAAAAAGGAATTACTAGATGTTTGAAAATCTCATAATTAATTAAAAAATTATTTTATATTACAAAATATGTTTTTACATATTTATATCATATAGTGTAAGATCATTCTAGATAAGTTATTCAAATACCCACTTAAAATGTCTAAGTTGAAAACATTGATTAGTTGAGTTTTGACCTTTTCTCATTTTTAGTAGATATAATATATAAATCAAAATGTAGTTTCGATTTATTCTAAAAATAGAAAAGTAGTAAAGCAGAGAGTCAAATAACGCGCGAGGAAGGTGGTGAAAAAAGAGACGGAAACAAAACTTAGGTTTTGTGCCAAATCAGAAGCTATTATACATTAAACCAATGTTTTGAAAAAGTTTGCCAAACACCCATACCAGAAGTTATTCTGCATCAAAACTTATGTTTTGGAAAAAAAAAAAAAAACTATTTTTTTCCATATTTTTCTCTCTCCTCGCTATCCATAGTATTTTTTCAGTACCAGTTAACATCCCAAGTATTTTTTTGGGAAAATTACGTTCAGGTCCCAAAGAAGGAAAAAAATTATAAAAAAGTCCATTGAAATCACAAAATTACAGAAAAGTCCTAAGGGACTTTTTGTTGTAAATACATGCATTTCCTGTTGTAAATACATACATTTACTGTTGTAAATGGTTTGAGACTTTTTTGATATTATTTGTACAGAATTAAAATCCAGGTTTTCAAATGTTGTTGTAAATACATACATTTTCTGTTGTAAATACATACATTCCTGTTGTTAATGGTCAGGTGTTTAAATGTTGTTGTAAATATATGCATTTCCTGTTGTAAATCAAAGTCCCAAGGGACTTTTTAATATTATTTGTATTAACAACAGGAAATACATGTATTTACAACAGAAAATGTATGTATTTACAACAACATTTAAACACCTGACCATTTACAACAGGAAATGTATGTATTTACAACAGAAAATGTATGTATTTACAACAACATTTAAAAACCTGGATTTTAATTCCATACAAATAATATAAAAAAAGTCTCAAACCATTTAGAACAGGAAATGCATGTATTTACAACAACATTTAAACAGTTGACGATTTACAACAAGAAATGTATGTATTTACAACAGAAAATGTATGTATTTACAACAACATTTAAAAACCTAGATTTTAATTCCGTACAAATAATATAAAAAAAGTCTCAAACCATTTACAACAGGAAATATATGTATTTACAACCGGAAATGCATGTATTTACAACAAAAAGTCCCTTGGGACATTTCTGGAATTTTGTGATTTCAAGTGACTTTTTTTGTAATTTTTTTCCTTCCTTGGGACCTGAGTGTAATTTTCCCTATTTTTTTAGTACCCTTAGTACCCTGAAATATTTTTTTCAAGATTAGTCATAAACCTGATTTTTTTTTTCAATATCCTAAAATAAATTTTTAAGACCATGAGAAGTATCTTTTTAATATCAGCCAATATTAAGTATCTTTTTCATACTCAACAGTACCGTGAAATATTTTTTCAATATCAGTTATTACCCTAAAATATTTTTTTAATATCTTAAAATAAATTTTTAAGCTCATGAAGTATTTTTTTCAGTACCCTGAAATATTTCATGATCTTAAAAATTTATTTTAGAATATTAAAAAATATTTTAGGGTAACGACTGTTTTTGAAAAAATATTTTAGGGTACTGACGAGTACTAAAAGGATACTTAATACTGACTGGTACTGAAAAGATACTTCTCATAATCTTAAAAATTTATTTTAGGATATTGAAAAAATATTTCAGGTAACAACTGATCTTGAAAAAAAATTCAGGGTACTAACAATCTTGGAAAAAAAAATTCATGGTACTAACGGGTACTAAAAAGATACTGAAAAAATATTGAGTAAATACCCTTTTGGGTCCCTGGAATAACACGCGCTACCCATTTTGGTCCCTGAGTAAAAAAAATATCATTTTGGTCCTTTTTAGGGACTAAAAACGATTTTTTGGGAATTTGTGAGGGATTAAAATGCCTACAAAAAATGACTAAAAGGATTAAAAGAGACCTTTTTTTTTACTGTTTAAGGACGAAAAATGACATTTTTTTTACTCAGGGACCAAAATGGGTAGTGCGTGTTATTTCAGGGACCAAAAAGGGTATTTACTCAAAAATATTTGATGATCTTGAAAATAAAATTTAGGATATTGAAATTTTTTTCAGGGTAATGACTAATCTTGAAAAAATATTTCAGTGTACAGAAATGTATTAAAAAATATCTTAAAGATATTGATTGATACTGAAAAAATACTGATGATGGCAGAGAAGAGAGAAAAAAATTGAAAAAAATATAGTTTTTTTCACAAAATATAGGTTTGGCTTCAAAACTTAGGTTTTGATGTAGAATAACCTCTGGAAAAAATATGGGTGTTTGGTAAGGTTATGAAAAAATCTAGGTTTTGATGCCTGAAAAAAATAGGGGTGTTTAATAAACTTGTGTTAAAACCTAGTTTTTAATGCAAAAAAGCTTCTAGAATGGGGTGTTTGACAATTTTTTTGTTAAAACATATATTTTGAAGTTATCCAAATACTCATTTTTATCCAAAAGCTATTATTCAAAAGCTATTTTTTAAAAATTATTTTTACTTCGTAAATCCTAAAAGCTATTTTCTAAAAGCTATTTTTAGATGGTAAATCCCAAAAACTATTTTCTTTTTTTTTGCTCAGATCCAAAAACTATTTTCTAAAAAGTCTTTTTTACCTCATATAAATTGTAAAACTCATTTTTCAAGAGCTACAACGGCTATAAGTCCCGAGCTGTATTGCGGAATCCAAAACCCGATCTTGGAGAAGGATTTTCCAAGTGATGACAGAGATATTTAGAGAGAGAGAGAGCAGAGTTCCTTCGCCTTCGCCTTCACCGTCCCCACCTCTGAAAACCAAGTTTCTCTGCTTTCCCCTTTCCTTCCTTGTGTTAGGATCAACCTTCTGAGATGGGGGGGGGGGCTGTGTCTGGAAAAATCAAAGCTCTGAGCTCTCTCGAGCTCTTGAAGATCATAGACGGAGAAAAGCGGGGGAAGAAATTAAGATGTGACCCATTGTTTTGAATAGCGTGACTGAGACGACGCCCTCCCCTGTTTCAGTCCAGAGAGGAGAAAAAGATGATCCAGTCCATCGGCGGAAACCCTCCTCCATTTATGTTAAAGAATCAAACTTTGTTCTCAGATCCGGTGGCTCCCTCCTTCTTAATCTGCCTCTTCCTCTTTTGCTGATCTCCATTACGCGCTTTCATCTGGGTAAATTTCTCTCTTTCCCCCAACCCTGCTTCATTTCCGAAAATTCTTAGTTCTGTTTTTAATTCGGATTCCGATTCTTGTGCCTCTTTCCGGTCTCGCTTCGTGTTTATGTCCATGCTGAGAGACAGAGGCGACATCAGATTTCTGATCTCGCTTCGTGCTTGTTGACCATCCGATTCGCGATTTGCCGTGTCATATGCGTGTCCGTGTCGTTTGCGTGTCGAATACATTTAAATCACAAAATTTCACGTGTCCGTGCTACATTTATACACAAACCTGACTCATCTTTTGTGTATTTCTATTTCATCAATTAGATCCGCTGTTTGTGCATCTTCTTCCTTGTGGATCATCCCAGCAATTATTCTAGAATTCCTTGAGAAAAAGCTTCAGGTTTGGTTAATTTCATTATTGTTTGAACATTCTTTTGTAATTATTGATGGATGTTTGGATATTTGTTAGTGGGTAAAGCTAATTCTTTTGCTTTTCTTACATGATCAACTCAATCCTTTAATATTATACAAATACAAACTGATTCGGCCTTGAACATATTTTTTACCTCATCAATATATATAGATTGTGATTCAATTAATAAATTTTGATTTCATACAACTAGGTCCCAATAGTTTTCGCTTAGTTGAAACTCGATCCCTAAGCTTTAATTCATGCAACTTATTCCTATTATTTTAACCATTAAACACTTCAATCCTTAAGTTTCTGAAAATATATAGTTTTAGTTTCAAAAATGTAGGAATTAATATTTTAAATGGTAAATTGTATATTGAGTTAAAATTCAAGAATGATATTTCAAACAAGTCAAAATCATGGGGTCTGAGTTATATGGAGTTAAGATTTAGGGACTGGACTGAATCAAAACTATAAGCACGAAAAAAGATTAATTTCCTTTTAAGTCAAAAGTTATTTTGTTTCAAAACTTTCGTTATTTGTCTGGTCAAATTATTATTTTCCTTGCTAAGCCCTCATAACAAGTCGTCTGTTTGTATTTGTCGCAGCTGGAAACAAAGAAACATAGATTATCTCAGGAAACCCAAGTACGATGGTGAAGAATTACGTAAAATCATAAGAAACAACCAACTTTGTAATTCCAACCTTCGACATGAAGCAAAACACACCTCTTATTTTCTCCAGCTTTAAGGTATGTTTTTGTTAGCGTGAGATAATTATTAAAATCTTTGTTCAAATTACATTCTAATATCTGATTATGGCATTTTTGATGATGTTAGGTGAGAAGGAACGGTGTAGAAGTCGATGTGAAGCTGTCAGACATATGCATCGTAACTACAGCTGCACCAACTTGAAAAAGATAACCGAGAGTTCCATTTATTAAAATCTTTGTTCAAATTACATTCTAATATCTGATTATGGCATTTTTGATGATGTTAGGTGAGAAGGAACGGTGTAGAAGTCGATGTGAAGCTGTCAGACATATGCATCGTAACTACAGCTGCACCAACTTGAAAAAGATAACCGAGAGTTCCATTTGATTGATGGCAGGCTTATAGCAAATAATCTGGTAATTACATTAATGTCTGTTGGCTCAAACTCTCAATGCTTATATATTTATATACTGCAGGAGTGCCACGTCATTTGAATTTTGTTCAATGAAAACATAATAACTCATATCATTTTAATCTTAATTGGCTAATGACTCATATGGAAAAATTCAAATTTTATCTTGTTTTTAAGAAAAAAAACCATCTTAATTTGAAAGATAAAAAAAAAAAAAAAACTATAACAAATTGATTAACCAATATTTTTCTTAAAAATAAGATAAAATTTAAATGTTTTAAGATGAGTCATCAACCAATTAGGATTTAAAAGATATGAGATGACACTATACTAATTCAATGAGGCCACCTAGTACTTAGGAATACTAGTACCTAGGAATACCAGCGGCACTATATTAATTTAATGAAGCTGCCGGGGTTAGTATTACTTAGGACTATTAGTATTAGTTATCTGTTATGATCAGTGGACTTAGCTAATGGGCCTTGAGGGTCTAGGCCTAGGACTATACTATATATAGGATGCTAGACTAATGAGAGAGTGTGTATGAACCAGCTATGATGAATAAATGAATTGGTTGAATTGGCAGCAGTTTTTAATGTTACATTTAAGACTAAAAAAAACTCTAAACTAACTCCTATTTTGAAGACCAAATTAATTTAGTTATTTAACAAACTCTTGGCCCCAGAAGCATCATGATGGTTTCCTACATTGTCTTCACACAAGTACCTGCCATAATTAAGGCTCGGAAAGCCTCATAAAGGGGGAGAAACTCTCACTTACTTCCCAACACAAAATTGATTTTTTTTTTTTATTTGAATACGCCGGAAATTAAAGGAACCCAAACTTGAAATTTTGTATGTTCAAAATTCAGTTTCATTTTAAAGTTGCATAACTTTTGTGGCTCCCCTTTAAAATTTAGATTAATTATTTTTTTCCTTTTTTATTTTTGTCTATATGATGATTGACTGACGAGATCAACTCATCTACTTTACAGGCCTTGATTGCTATAAGTGAGGTTGTACAAAATTGGCCACCACCACAAAAGCAGCAGGAAGAGATTGGCAGCACTAGTACTGCGATCATATAAGACCGTGGCAGCACTAGTACTGCGACGCTAGTACTGTGATCACATACGATCGTGAGAGCACTAGTACTACGACCACACAAGATCATGGCAGCACAAGTACTGCGATCACACAAGATCAATAGTCACCACCAGATTCGGATGAGGTAAAATTTGGATGAGTTAATTTTTTCTTCTTTTAATTTTGATTATGATAAATGATTATATATGAAACATGCAACTTAAGGTCTTGACGCCGCGAACTTGGCATGGTTTGACTTACCATAGTTCATCAAAGAAAGACAAAGAAGATAGGAAGAAGAAAAAAATATCGGAACTAACTTGAGCACTCAAAGAAGCAGTACCACAAGTGAAGGGAAATGAATATGAAAAAATGTATTTGGTATCATTAGGAACTGGATTTCAGAAACGAGATGAAGAGGTGAGGGCTAGATGAAAAATAGTGCAGAAGGTGGTTGAAAAACTCATAAGAAACCGAAGTGTATGATGCAAAAAGTGCGGAAAAATGGGGACTTCTTGCATGGGGAGCTAGTCCTATAACTGAATTCTCTCTTAATGGCAGTCAGTACATGGTTGATTACTACATTGCCCCTGTTTTCCGAACCCTTCATAAATCAAATTATTTGAGGATTCAGGTACACATTATCAATTAATGCACTTCAGATACTTTTTCATACATATTATGGTCTCCTCCATTTAGTCGTAATAATAGGTTTCATTTTATACATATTAATTATACAAATAACAAAATCATACAAGGCTGCTCTTGAATTCCATTAACAGATTTTAATTAATTTCATTTCTGCAGTTGGTTAAAACCACTCACCAATTGTTACTCTTATTAAAAGAGTTAGCTATCAATGAAATTAATTAAAATGTGTATTTTATGGAGACTAGACTCACTTTTTTTAAATAAGTAACTAACTCATCAACTATGTTTTTCTAATTTATATGAAGTAGTAATCTAACTTACATATTTAAGACGAGATGATAAGATTTGTAAGAAAAGTTGCTAGCAAGTCATAGGTAATTAATATAGGATAATACATGAGACCATTTAATTAAACTAATTACAAAAAGCTATATATTTATATTTTCTTTGCCCTCTCCAGTACAGAAGGTACAACTACACGAGACAATATGTAATTTGCTCTAAACTCAAAGCATAAGACAACTCACAATCTTGTTTGGTATCGATTGAAATGGACTAAACAAACCAAAAAATTGGGTCAATTATATGAATAAAAATGAGTTATGAATTTTTAAACTTAGGGCAAGGTTTAAGGCAAAAACTATATTTTCCCATATAAAAGACTTCAAAATCTGTTAATGAAATTTAAGAGCAGCCTTGTATAATTTTGTTATTTGTATAATTAATATGTATAAAATGAAACCTATTATTACGACTAAATGGGGGAGACCATAATATGTATGAAAAAGTATCTGAAGTGCATTAATTGATAATGTGTACCTGAATCCTCAAATAATTTGATTTATGAAGGTTCGGAAAACAGGGACAAGGTAGTAATCAACCATGTCCTGACTGCCATCAAGAGAGAATTCAGTTATAGGACTAGCTCCCCATGCAAGAAGTCCCCATTTTTCCGCACTTTTTGCATCATACACTTCGGTTTCTAATGGGTTTTCAACCACCTTTTGCCCTATTTTTCGTCTAGCCCTCACCTCTTCATCTCGTTTCTGAAATCCAGTTCCTAATGATACCAAATACATTTTTTCATATTCATTTCCCTTCACTTGTGGTACTACTTCTTTGAGTGCTCGAGTTAGTTCCGATATTTTTTTCTTCTTCCTATCTTCTTTGTCTTTCTTTGATGATCTATGGCAAGTCGAACCATGCCAAGTCTGCGGCCGTCGGGACCTTGAGTTGCATGTTTCATATATAATCATTAAGCAAAAATAGAAGAAAAAAAATTAACTAATCCTAATTTTAAATTAACCTCATCCGAATCTAGTGGTGATAGATGATATTGTGTGATTGCAATACTTGTGCTGCCACGATCTTGTGTGATCGCAGTACTAGTGCGGTCACAGTCTTATGTGATCGCAGTATTAGTGCTGCCACGGTCTTGTGTGATTGCAGTACTAGTGCTGCCAATCTCATCCCACTGCTCTTGTGGTGGCAGCCAATTTAGTGCAACCTCAGTTATAGCAATTAAGGCCTATAAAGTAGGTGAGTTGATCTGTTAGTCGTCATGACAAAAATAAAAAGGGAAAAAATAATTAATCTAAATTAAATGGGTCATCCATTGGATATAATTTGTAATGCAAATGATTAAAGGGATATTTTAAGAAACTGATAAGAAAGATTAGAAGAAGTAAGGAGAAATAGAGAAGAGGGATGCCAACTCATTCATTCATACACACTAGGGCTGTACAAGATACCCGGCAACCCGACCCGGACCGAACTCTACCCAGTCAAACCTGAAAGGGGGGCAAAAGCCTGAACAACTTTTAAGCAAGACCGGGTTTGACCCGAAGTCTGGGTAGGACCGGGTTTCGGGTAAGGGTAAATGACCCGATATCCCGGTCCTACCCGGATAAAATTACATATATTTATTATAATATTTAATATATATTACATCCTTCAATTAAAAAAAAAAATTCTTACCTGCTTAAACGACATCGTTGAAGCCTTGAAGGGAAACATATTGGGAAAATCTGTATAGGGGCCCAATTAAGGCCCAGAATACCAAAAAGGGCCCCAACCACTTTCACAGATCATAAAAGGCCCTAGGGCCCTTTTTGACATCTGAATGTTAAGTTAAATTACCAAAAAGACCTACACTAACACGTTGAAACAGGAGGGGGCTGGAAATTGAAAATCGACCTACCTACATCGACTCGTCTCTGCTCCTTGAGTCACTGTCGACCCTCAACTCCGGCCTCATCCCTCGCCGTCATAATCATCGGTCTGGGCATCTACTTCTCTTCCATCGGTCTGTGCATCTCCTTCTTCTACCCTTCTGTGCTCCGAAAGGTGATCGGGTTTGATGGGTTGGTTGATATTAGCTGCCGAAAGATTAACCGGTCCTTATGTGCCCAATATATGAACTGCTTTGATCCCCCTACAAAAGACTAAACAACAAAAGTAGTGTTTTGGATTTCTAAACTTTTCCTATACTCTCTATAGTATAAAAAGTCATGTTTATAAAAACATCTCCATGATCATGACCATATGTTTTTGTTGGTTTATTTCTCCCATATGAAGCTGATGAGCATGGTAGCGAAGACATTGGTGGCTGACCAAGTAGAGAATGGTGGTGTTGTCCAAAGACATATTTTCTGACCTCATTTATGGAAAAAATGATTAATCCTAAAGCTGAAATGGTATCGAAGCCAATGTTGGCGAAATTCTTCCCGAAAATGTTGGATACAACATTGGTATTTGTGATTTCATATTCGGCCCCACACTCTTCATTAATCATTGGTTTTGTTATGTCTTGGATACAAGAACAATGGTTTTCTATCTGTTTGGACTCCTTGGTTGAGCACAGAACTTATTATCGGATGCAACATGAAAAGGAGAATCCAACGCTTAAGACAACCAAGAAAAAGAAGAAAACAGAGCTGGAGAAGTCTAAGGACCTTATGGAAAATAAAGTGGTAGGTTCAATTGAGATGTCTCTGCATTTTATTGTATGAACTGTGGGTGGAAAATTTGGCTGTCACGTGACTCCTTTAGTTGTTATGCTCAATTACTCGTATTGCTTGCTGTATAGTTGTTATCATAAAATTTTGTGGGACATGTCTAACTGTTTGAACTTCCTTTTCAGCGCAATAATTTCTTGGCTATACTCCGAACGCTCAAGCCGGAGTTGTTACAAGATGACCACAAAATCCCCAAAGATGTTACATGGCCTAAAGTCTACGTCCAAACGGACACGTATGTTACTTATTATCGGTTTTTTTTTCAACCCATTATTAGAAGTTTGACAGTTGATCTGACTAGAACGCATTGTCTAATTTATTTCAGGCATTCTTGTGGGGTTCATGTGCTTACATGGTTACAAATGTGGGATGGCTCAGAGCAAGGAGAGGATGGGCACACAATGCCATTCTACACAGACGTAGAACTTCATGAATTGAATGTTGAGTTGTTGTGGTGGCTAGTCACCCATCCTAGCAACAAGCATCAGGCAAAAGTGTTGTCGTTGATGGAGAACTTCCAGAAGCAAAAGAAAAGACATTAGGATGCATAGTTGTTAGGACACATGTATATTTATGACCCCTTTTGTATTTCATTACGATGACCTTCATTTGTTGTTTTGCAAATAGCCTACTGATGTTAACTTTACAAAACAGTTTGACAATGTTGTCTATAATAGTGAAAAGTTGAGGCAAAAGTGTCTTAAGCTTCAATGTGTCAAATGTTACTTGTTTACTATATCTGATTGTCATGAGTTTTTTTTCCTACATATTTGTTACTGGAAACTCTGTCAGTGTATGTCATAGTTGCCAACACTATCAGATTGCTATTCTTTTCAGGGCTGGTTAACAACAAAAAGAGGGGTCATTAACAAAAATAACATGGGTCATTTACAACAATAACAGGGGTCATTTACAACAATATCAGGGGTCATTTACGACAATAACAAGGGTCATTTACGACAAGAACAGGGGTCATTTACGACAATAACAGGGGTCAGTTACGACAATAACAGGGGTCATTGGGTCATTTACTACAATAACAGGGCTCATTTACGATAATATCAGGGGTCATTTACGACAATATCAGGGGTCAGTTACGACAATATCAGGGGTCATTTACGACAATATCAGGGGTCATTTACGACAATATCAGGGGTCATTTACGACAATAGCAGGGGTTAGTTACGACAATATCAGGGGTCATTTACAACAATAACAGGGGTCATTTACGACAATAACAGGGGTCATTGGGTCATTTGCGACAATAATAGGGGTCATTTACGACAATAACAGGGGTCATTTACGACAATAACATGGGTCATTTACGACAATATCAGGGGTCATTTACGAGAATAACAGGGGTCATTTACGACAATAACAGGGGTCATTTACGACAACAACAGGGGTCATTTACGACAATATCAGAGGTCATTTACGACAATATCCAACTACATATATATTTCCATGTCCTTTACATTTGCAAGACAATATGATCACTGTGTACATAAATGAGACTTGGATACAATTGTGACAATAATATCCAACCTTCATTTACAACAACACCAAATGCATCTACAAAATCATAATGACAACATCACACACCATCTCCAAAAATAATACGGTGTGCATTTCTATCTAAAGACATATACAACAAAAGAGTGTGACGCGCATTACCCAAAAAAAAAAAACCCAAGGCACCATTAATTATCAACTTGGATTTGGATTCTTGCAAGTCTTGACGGAGTGTCCCTCCTCATGGCATCTACCACAATGATAAACCTTCTTGTCTTGGCGAGATTCTCGCCTTTTTTAGGCGGTCTACACAGCGGCCTAAAAGTAGTTGGAGGCTCCAAGAAAGTCTCGATTAGCATTTACGTGACCGTTGGCTTCTCAACACATGGAGAATCATGTGTTGCAATTGGCCGCATGGTATGTGCATAAATTTTGTCTTGGTGCAATTGTAAAGCAATCATCAACAAATGTGTACACACTACCGTTAAGTTTCTTAATTCTGCACATGCATGTGGGCAAGGTAGTCCACTCATTTTCCATGCTAAACAAGAACATTCTTTTGCAACCAAGTCAACGACAACATGACCATATGCATCACCGCGTCTAATTTCAATCAAAAACTGGTTCTCCCCATAATATGCCGTCTGTATATTTTCGCAAAGTTCACATGTTGCTGCAATTTTTTTTCTATGTTAGGCCTTACACCATTTTTCCAATTAACCAAAGCCATCTTGCTTGCAAGCAACTTCGCAGCCAACTTCTCCCTATGCTCATATATTAATACTCCAATGTTAGTGGTTATGTTATCCCACCTTTTAAACGGAAACTTGCTTAGAGCCCATCGATCAACGTCCCCCTGAGTCTCAACCCATTGTGCCAATTTTGGATTGAACGATTTCAAATTTCTCATCGCAACAGTGAAGTCTTCAACCGGCCTTGCATACGCAATTGCATCGAGGAGCTGCAATGCTAACTCCTTGCTATTCCAGTACGTGTCACCCCTTTATTGATTTTCAGAAATGTTGAACTATAGTTTTCCTTGACATGCCTATAACAAAATGCATGTCTCTCGGTGTTTACACTATTTAGAAACCAAGCCCAATCATCATAGGTCTCACCACTAACAATGCCATATGCTAACGGAAACATTTGGTTGTGCATCATACGCACAAGTGACAACATTGTTCCCCTATAAGGGCCACTGAGATGACATCCATCTATATATAGTATTGGCCGACAACCATTTAGGAAACCTTTAATAGAGCAACCATATGCAATAAATAGCCTATCAAATCTGTTATCAGGTGACCCTTCCCATTTTGCAATTGTGTCGGGGTCACTCTCTATGAGTCTGTCACACAACCAAGGAATGACATTGTAAGAGTCCTCAACTCGTCCGTGCAATTGCCTCACGGCTCTTTGTTTCTCCCTATATGCTTGACGATAGTTCAGCCGTATCCCATACTCACTATACAAGTCCGTTCGAATTTCATCTGCCGTCTTGTCAATATTACATCTCACACCATCGATTACAAGCGTTGATGTCAAGTTAGACTTGGGTGGATGAGATACAATAAGGCTATCCTGTGCATGGTGTATGTGTTCACTTCTATATGTTCTGATGATTAGGA
The DNA here is from genome assembly GCA_025563575.1 of Acacia pycnantha. Lineage (NCBI taxonomy): Eukaryota > Viridiplantae > Streptophyta > Magnoliopsida > Fabales > Fabaceae > Acacia > Acacia pycnantha. The sequence goes on from JAMWYP010000061.1 coordinate 972,174, forward strand.
AAGCGGTATCTTGGCGTTCTCCCGCTGAATACGCACCCATGTACCAAGGACAACCATCAACCTTGCACTTCACTATTATCTTCTTTGGCTTGTTCTTCACAAAAATGTAGGAAAACTTGTGAGCAATGCTGAATTTGTACAACGTTTCACGGAGGGTGACAACATTCGCAAAAATCTGTCCTTCTTCCATTATCAAATCCGTCCATTTACAATGATTCATTTCTGCTGTTTAATGGCACACTTTGCGAAGCACAAGGCAAGGATAGCAACTCTTGACTCTCATTGAACATTTGTGGGGGAGACATAGACAACCTAGGTGCACCTACATGAAGTTGATCACTCCTGCGACAACCAACAAGTATAAGTGCAAGTAATGAGAACCAAGTAATGTCAATTAATTTAGGAACAAATTACATTTATTAACACAACAAGACTTACACTTCTTGCTCTTCCATTTGAACATTCCTTCGTTGTGGTCTATTGTCATTATTCCTATTTTCTTCAATGTACACATGACAATATTCTTCATTATACCTTATTAAATGTTCTACCCCTTCATCATCTACAAGATCAACAAATGTAGATGCATCCATGCTTAGTTTGAACTTCACGCAAATGTCAGTACTTTCATTCCCATTTAAAGACGCTATGATTCGATCAACTCCGATATGTTGTTCCTTCCTTAATGCATTTTGTTCTTACCCTTCCACCAACATAGTCACTTTCTTGTCCTTCCCCACAAACAATGTTACCCCCCACATGGAAGAAACATAATAGATTCTTCCGGAAGTACTAGCCATCTTTAATTATGATCGAAACATAAAGTTAGTATTAACAACTTTATGATCACATTAGCAACTAAAGTGTAGCTATTTACAACAATCTCATTTCGGCCTTTTCACATTCGGTCATTCCCCTAACAAACAGACCTCCCTTTGTTTCCATGCCCAAAACAAGCGAGAACCTACAACGTTTTAACATTCACCTTGTATTAACAACTATATCAGTCATATTAACAAGTATATCGGTCATATTAACAACTATAATGATCATATTAACAACTATAATCATATTAACAACTATCCCTTTTCGGCGTTTTTACACCAAACCGACTTCATCCCATTCCCATTAACACGGCTTTCCCTCTGTTTTCAACCCAAAAAGCGAGCAACATTTTCCACAATACCTAAAATGATTAAAGTCCAACTAGAATGGTGATGATGATATCTTGATGAAAAACTTAGTATTTCATACCTATTTCCAAGCCGATAATAACATAAACTTGGCAAAGCTCCAACCTTTCAACCGGTGACCTTCTAAGTGGAAAAATATGTTCAAGAACAAAATAAAAACCCACCGAGTTCGAGGCTAATGCAGTAGATGATCAGAACACACGTGGGAATATAAATGTTCTCTTCGTCGCTGAGTTGAGCAGATATAAAGGATCAGAACCCTGCTTGCCGTGCGTGCGTCTCTCCTGCGTTCTGCTTATGTTTCAGTTTCAGTTTTTCCTTTTTTCCATCAGGCGCCAAAACCATCTGCTCCTATTGTACAGTCTGCTTTTTTGTTTATTACTTTAGGGATATTAATGTCATTGCATTGTTTCATCAAATACCCATTAGGGCCCTAGGGCCATTTGTGGTAGAGGAAAGTTGTTGGGGCCCTTTTTGCATTTTTGGGCCTTATTTGGGCCTTGTCAAGGATTCTCCCAAACATATTTTCTATTCTCACTTGCCCTAACCTTACATTTGCATTTTCCCATTTGACCTCCTGCCCTCCCCGATCGATTCTCAGATTTTCACTCCCCGAAAGAATGAAACCCTAACTCCATCATCTCCGTCTCCGTCTCCATCTCCTCTCCGACTCCGACTCTGTCTCCGACTCCGACTCCGAGATTCAATCAGCGCGACCAGTTGCATCAGCACCAAGATCTTCGGTGTCATGTCTCAACTCTCAAGACTGACTGTCTCCGTCTCCGTCTCTGAGATTCACTTTTCCGTCACAGCACCTGGTAAGCCGGCCTCTAGTTCTCTTATTCAAGGTTCAAGTTCTCGTATTTATTGTTAGTTGGTCACTTGTCGTCTTTTCCCTTGAGTTTGTTCTGTCGTTCTTTTTTATTTTATTCCTCACATCTTTGGTGTTGGTTGTTGCTGTCGTTATGTTTTAGTTTGTGCTGTCTTTTTGTTAGTTCTGGCTCATAAGGAACATCTTTGGTGTTAATTTGTGCTGTCGTTCTGTTTTATTTTATGTTCTGTCACTCATTCTGCTGATTTCTTATGTTCTGCGTTTAGAAGTTCTTGCTCAGTTGCATTAGGCCTGATTGCCTGAAGTTACATTTTGCTTAGCATTTAGAAGTAGTGTTATGTGTTATGCTGATTTTTGAGTGAGGCATTTGCTCATCTGAGTCTGAAGAACTTGTTTGAAGAGATAGCAAATTCTGAAGCTTCCATTTTTTAGACCTTTGCTTGTGAGAGCTATTTCTTTTAGTCTAGGTTATTAATTATTTCTTCTCTTTTACTTGTTTTCCCGTCATTTTTCACAGAAATTTTCTACAAAAAATTTGCTGTTTTAAAGAAAATTGGGTGAATATTATGTTTCAAGAAGATCTTTTGATTCAGCTATCGGATTTCTTTAGTTAAAATTTGTTCCTGCAAAGTTTAATGAAGTGTGTTAATAGCTTTCAACTCCCTAATTATTGCTTTGGCCTTCTAGAGATTGGCCAAAGACATTTATCAGCAGTACTAAAGTAAAGGAGCATTGCTGTTTATTTCAATGTTAAAGTTAGTTGACCTTTTTCATGCGAATACATTTGACACTCATTTCCAGTTGGTTGTCGAGATCTTGTAGGTTTTTCACACTTAAACCATAAAGCTGTTCTCCCATCATTTTTGCCTGCACCTTCAAAATATTATTCATACATGAAGCTTTACGATATATATATAGTCGTTCTGTTTATTTTATTGCCAGTTTCTATGTGTAAATGAAAGTAGTTTAAAGCTTCTATTTGAAAGTATATTTTTGTTGCATTATGGCAGTGCTTGACTGCATGTGGCATGTAGGCGTATTAATTTTCTTCTTGTGTTCATATTCATGTGATTGGCCAGTGAGCTATTTTATTTTTATTTTAACCACAATTTTTAATGCAAGAAGAAAGGGGGAAAATGAAAATAAGGAAAAAAAAGCATGCAAATTTTCATAATGGGGATGAGACCTATTTTTCTCCTAGTGGGAGCTATTGAATATTGTCGTAGATCTCCTAGTGGGAGCTATTTTATATATTTGTTTGAAATGCAAAGTGCTTGTTCTTTCTTTACGAATATGAAGAACTAAATGGCTGATTTATTTATTTTGTTCGAAATGCAAGGTGCTTTTTCTTTCTTTCTGAATATAAAGCCTCATGATTATCTTTATAAATTTTATGATAACCATTTGTTTTGCTTGTGCATATGGACATGTTTCTATGATATGATTCCCGAAAGAAAGGGATGATTGGATCAACTAGGAATGGAATTTTGCACCGAAAATTCAGCCTGCAACACGTCCTAGTAAGAACCGAACGTATCTCACGCTATAGACCTCGGGTTTGAGTGATTCCAAAACGAGGTGAAAGATGGCTTTCCGAAACGCGATTTTGGCTCAAGAAACACCGAAAAACGATAAGGGAATCTGGAGATACGAAACCAAGAAATATAGAACGAAAATTGAAGTTTATGGATTATAGGAAGGCGCCACAATTTCAAAGAATTGATAAGCCCAAGAACGCCACAAGGATCGATGCCCTTGATAAGTTCAGAGATTCTCAAAAGAACCCTAGAGAAGCTAGTCTCTCACCAAAAAGGTTAACTTTGAATTCTATCGTCCTCAAAAAGGCTATGGTGTTCCCTTATATAGTGGACAACATCCATATTGAGTTTAACCTAAATATGCTTACACACAAATGAAAATAAGAAAACCCAATAAGCCAGCCCAATAAGCCTTATTACAAAAGTTTTACTAAAGGTATGAAAAATAAAACTAAGTGCAGAATTTGGGCCAAGTAAAATGAAGCCTTCATGCATATCCATTGAGGCTTATTCTTCAAGGTCTTCAATCTGAATTTAAGTGTATCATTTTAGTCTCTTCTTCCTTTAGACTTGAGCTTGTCTCAAGTAAAGTGGTCACCAAGAGATTTAGAGCCTCTTTAGCTTTTGCTCTTGTCATTGGGCCTCCAAGACCTTGTATGTCCTCCAAGTTTGTTGCCTTGGTCATGCTGCCTCCTATGTCCTCATCATTCCCTCCTTCTTCAGAAGAATTTGTCCTCAAATTGTAATCCTCTTCTCCTCACTTACATTCTTAGGAGTTGGCCACTCTTGAATAGCTTTCACCTTCTCTTGATCAACCTGCACTCCTTATGAGCTAACAACAAAACCAAGAAAAACTACATGGTCTATGCATAACACACATTTTTCCATGTTAGCATACAATTTCTCATGCCTAAGAGCTTCGAACACACCTTAAATGCACAAGATGGTCATCATAGGATTTGCTATATATCAGAATATCATCAAAATACACCACAACAAACTTCCCTAAAAACTCCCTTAACACATGATTCATTAATCTCATGAAGGTACTAGGAGCATTAGTTAAACCAAATGGCATAACCAACCATTCATACAACCCATATTTAGTTTTAAAAGTTGTTTTCCATTCATCCGTTTTACATTCATCCCCTTCTCTAATCCTAATTTGATGGTATCTACTTTTTAAATCAATTTTAGAGAAGAAACAAGCACCATGCAATTCATCCAATAAATCATCCAATCGAGGAATGAGATATCTATACTTTACTAGTGATGTTATTGATGGCTCTACAATCGGTGCACATCCTCCATGTTCCATCTTTCTTAGGTACTAGAATGGTGAAGCGCACATGGACTTAAGCTTTCTTGCACCCACCCTTTTTGCATCAAGTCTCCAACTTGTCTTTGAATCTCCTTGGTATCTTGGGGTTACTCCTATAGGTTGGCTGTTAGGCAATGAAGCTCTGGAATGAGATCAATTTGATGTTCTATGCCTCTTAGAGGCAGTAGTCCGTGAGGTACCTCTTTAGGAAAAACATCTTTAAATTCCTACAACAAATTAGAAACCTCATTTGGAAGAGAGTTAGTAGGACTTGCATCTGTAAAATTATTCTCTTTACTCAAAAGTAAGAGCATTGGCTTTTTCAAATGCATTGTCTTTTTCACCTCTTTTTCTTTTATAAACAAGTTTGGTGCTTTTCTCTCTTTTTCTCTTTTTTTCTTGCTCTCTTCCACTCTCTTTCCTCTCTTGCTTTCTTTTTTCTCTCATTTTTAAATTATCCTTACTAACTTCTCTTGGTGTCAAAGGCGCAAGAATAGTCTTGCGTTCTTTATGTACAAAAGAGAACTTGTTGGTGTAACCATCATGCATAACTTTCTTATCATATTTCCTAGGTCTTCCAAGAAGCAAATGACAAGCCTCCATTGGTACCACATCGCATAAAAATGTATCATCATACTTTCCTACGGAGAAGTTCACCTCCACTTGTTTGCTTACGGTCACTTCACCATCCTCACTAAGCCATTGAAGCTTGTATGGCAGCGGGTGAGGTTTTGGTTTCCATGCCCAATTTAGACACCATTCTAGCACTTGCAACATTGATACAACTCCCTCCATCAATAATTAAATTTCCTTGGATAATGCATCTAGTATGAAAGATATTAATTTGGCACATTATTTAGGGAATTTTATTGCAAATATCCCAATTTTATATTTAAAAATAAAGGGTTAAGGTGCAAATTTGCCAACCAACTATTACCCGATGAGCATCTGGTACAAAAAACAATTGAGGGGACCGAAATTACCAATCAACAATTAAAAAGTGAAAAAAAAAACACAATTTGGTGCAGATTCGCCAACGAACTATTATCCTGTCACTGTCATGGTGTCTCCGTCTTCCATTGACTGTCACAGTGTCGGCGACATCGGGGTCTCCAAAGATCTATTGTTGCAGGGTGTTCCACTCACCCTCTTGAACTCATCCAGCAGTCCACAGCTTTCGACTGGCACGCGCCTTGCACTCTGGTTCCATCCCTCCGGTGCCACAAGTAGCACCCGTCGCTGCCACAGCGCCTGCTCCCATGGGTCCCATCTCTGTTGGTGTTTACCTTATCCAACAAGAAGGCTTAATCGCTCTTTTCTCCAGGAATTCTCATTCCATGCACATAATTATGTACTTCTTAGGTGCACATACTTCTAATTAGAGGTATGTAAATATTTTTTTTGATTTTTTTAATTTTTTTATATATTCTATTTATTTAGATTTAAATTATATGAAAAATCTCAGCAGCATATAATTTAAATCTAAATAAATACAATATTTAAAAAAATTTAAAAAAATCAAAAAAATATTCACATACCTCTAATTAGAAGTATGTGCACCTAAGAAGCACATAATTATGTGCATGGAATGAGAACCCATGCGTAATAGTTGGTTGGCAAATCTGCACCTTAACGTACCCTTTCTTTTATGAATCGTTCCTTTTATTGACGAATCAGAGACTCCGTCTTTGAAGAGGGGGGAAGATGCTGAGACCTAAAAAATGAAGCACGGTTGGGTCACGATTCATCTTCCTTTGAAGAGCAAAACACCCAGGACCAGCAGGGACCTTCGTCTTTAAGAGAGGGGAGGAGCAGCTGCCGTTGTTAAACTGAACAGAGGAGGAAAGAGAAAAGTTTTTATGAGCTGGATTTAATGTAGTTGGAGAGGTGAGGTTATGCAATTTTAATAAAGAAAATATGTAAGATAAAGGAGTATGAAAAATTAATTAAAATTTTTAACTCCGCTTAAATGATTTTTTAAAATCCAACTCAATTTTTTTCCCTCATCCCTTACCTTTCCCTTCTCTCTCCTTCTAATACCAAACAGCCCCTAAACGAAACAAATTTTTAACTTCCTAATTCAACAAGCAAATTCAAATGCCTCTGCGGCAACACGCCAAACAAACATAGTCATCCCAATTGATGTCACCAACTTAACAATTTAGGTTTAAAGGTATCAACAACGGTGATTGGACTGAATCAAAAGGACTAAATACTTCTTAAAGACAAAGGGAATCAATACTTCTTAAACAATTGTAAGTTTAAGCTTTGCAATAGGAGAAAAAATATCCTTAGTTGAGAGATGTATCCTATTTGAACTAGTCAATGTACAAATCTGACTCAATAATATTGGATATCAATCGATCATACCCAAAAAGTAAAGAATACTAAAACTTTTGATTATCTTTAATAATTGGACGTTCTAGATTTATTTTGCACCATTAATTAAAATATTTTGAATAAATATCCATGTTGTTTTCAATTTTATTAATCAGATATAGTGTTTGTTACTAGTGCCTGTATATATAATTCATACATATACGTATATGTGTGTGTTAGAAGTTGTACTGCCTTTTATGGAGTTGCAAATAATATTATTTTGACGTATTTAAGGTTGTACAATGCACAAGACTAAAAATCCTTTTTTCAAGGTTATGTGCAGCGCAATACATGAATCTCAGTAACCGGGGGGAAAAACACACGACCCACACGAGCTATCATGATAATACATATATTATGATAATTTATTTAGCACCTTAAATTATTTTTCTATATGCATTCAGAACCTTAAAATATTTCGTTATTTATTCAACAGTTTAATTAAAATATTTTATAGAACAATTATTCAGTTTAAGAATTAAATTTTTAGGGATAATATTGCCCTTAAAGTATTTTTCTTTAAGAACAGTTTTAACATTACTATTAACCAGCAAAAAGCCTGTTATGTATATGTGCATCCAACCGCCTAAAGTATTTTTTCGATATCATTCAACATCCTAGTTATTAACTTGTTGGTACAATTGTGCCCTTAAATTATTGTTCTGAACGAGTTAATTATTTTATCACACATCCTCTATATTTTTATTACTCATATTTGAGGCCAAAATTATCACTCATATTAAATTTTGGTTTTTACCACTCATCTTCCATTTTTCCACTACAAATTAAAATACTTTAGGATGTATAACATACTTAGAAAAATACTTCAAAGTGTTGAATGAACCACAAAATACTTTAAGGTGTTGAATGCATCCGGAAAAACACTTCATCGTGTGGAATGAGTTACAAAATATTTTAAAGTATTGAATGCACCTGAAAAATACTTTAGGGTGCTAGATAAACCGTAACCCTAATATTTCCCTGACTTGATTATAAGAGTAATAGGCTATTTTATTATGTTGTATGATCAACGTGTAGGTTATTTTAAGTTTGTTTCTTCCATACAAGAAATCATACTATATTGTATGATTAACGTGTAGGTTATTCTAATGACGCGAGAATGATCCAAATGTTTGGCTTATTTCATTATTGGTGCGTCATCTAATGATCCAAATGTTTTGCTTATTTTATTATTGATGTGTCACCTGTACGTATTTTGAGAATAGAAAATGCATGCGTGTGTATGCACAGGATTAATAGAAAGCACAAAAGAGGATAAGAATAGAGGGAAAACATATCTCATCGGCTAATTATTCTAATACTACCTTCTGTCTTAAATATAAGAGTTAATCTAGAAGTGAATTTTAATCCTAAATATTTATAGCTTATATTATCTATTATATTTTTTCATTTTTTTCTCCTTTATTTTTTATTTTTATTTTCAATTTAATTTGCCTGACTTAACAAATATTATAATTAGGTAATTCATTAAGCATTTTTACTTTCCCTAAATTACTCAACTTGCTCCTATAACAAAGATGGGAGGTAGTATCTTAACACTCCCAACTACTTATTAAATCTTGTAAATATACCAACAATAGCAGTTAGTCTGGCTTTAGCCATTTAAATACGAGGTCTTGAGTTTGAGTATATATGAATACAAAAACGCCTTTCATATAGCTACTTCCAATTGGACTGACAATGCTCAAATATGACCCAGTTAGATAGCCTAGCCGTACTATTTTTTTTTAAAAGAAAAAAACGTATGTCAAACTACTTATATCCACTACGTAAAGTTCATGAGTGAATTCACATATGTATTGTAACATCCCATTTTTAAAGCGGGATTTTTTTTTTATTAAAAAAATCAGAGTAGAGCATTGGAGCGAAAGAGTAACTGATCCATAACAAAACATTAACCATAGTGTAACATAGTATTGATACAGTCATCCTATTGTTCTCGAAAGTAAATACGGAAAACGATAAAGAGAAATCTCCGTCCGAGAGCCTACTCGTGCAGCTTGCCCTATCTCCAATCCTTGGTCCTTCCGACCCTGAAGCTACAGCTGAGATCCAATTTACCCCATTGGATCTCAGGTAACGGTTAACCTTATGCTCAAATAAAACAGTATACGGATGACATATATTCATGACATACTAGCAAAGATATCGGTACAAAAGCATAAAGCGGATGCATGATCAATATAATGACAGTACATAAGCAAAGAGCAATATGTAAAGTCCCATAAAGTGTACGCACATAAACCGGTGCCACGATGTACGGTCGTGTCCTCGGCGCTAGGAAAACTCAAACGATATTACTATGTCTATAACCCGTGTGAAATCTTGTATGTATAATCGGTGACCCTAAACAAAGCCTCTATTCGAATCGGTGACCCTAAACGGGGCCTCTATCCGTGAATGTATCTATCACATATATGTATATGAGCAGCACGAGTTAGTGTTACGGTACGCAAACGTACTTTTTGCGGCGTAGGTACTTTTTGACGGAAAACAATGCACGTCGGACAATGAACGACGGCGGAATAAGATTACTGGTATACTATAATGATAATATCACATTTATCAATATTTGACATCATAATAGGCATTTTAGGTACAAATTACCATTTTGCCCCTAGTTGCCTAATCGGCGGAATTTCGCCAGAGTTTCGCTACTTTAACTCTAATCTTCCAAAATTTTTCCATATCTCCGCTCCAACATGATTTTCGAAATTATTTCCTTAATTACCCCTAAACATGATATCTAATCATACTTGGAAGATTAAAGATCAAACTAGCATTTCTACTCTAACTACCGAAAGAACTACCGAAGCTTAAGACTAAGGACCGAAGAAATTACCCAGAGCTTCGCTGCGAATTTCCCTGGACTCCTTCTCCTCTCTTCTCTCTAGGAAATTTTGAACTAGAGCTCTTGAAATGGTGTGAAGATTTCTAATGAAGGCTTGGGGTATTTATAGGGAAAATTCGGTTACTATTCATGCTTTGTCAGACGGATTCTGGACCGTAGGATCGCACTTCGTTGAGATGGCACAATCTTGGCCATCCAACTCACCTCCTTACATCATCATTCAAGGCCATGATGTCATGCCAATGATGTCACCCATGTACTTTGATGATGTCACTTACTTCCTCAAGAAATTTTATACCGATAAAGTCCCTGTTCGGTGTCCTAATCGCGTAATCTTGTAAAATCTCAAAAATTTGGGAACATAGCCTTGAAGATCTCTTTTTCCTCTTTCAAAATAATTGGGTCAACCAAATTGTTGATCCTATTCAGGGTGTCTTCGGTTCCGCTGAAGATTTTGGATATCCGCCTTCGGTTGCAGAAATCACTTCGGGTAACAATATCTTCGGGACAAAAATCCACTGATTCGTAATATGCCCAGATGTTTACCAACTCATTCTTGGATTTCAAGTTATGGCTTGGTTTCTATAGATTTTCATTTATCTGATTTACTTTTGAACATCGATAGATTCATAGTCGATCTAGTATTACATTTTTCGGTTACGGAAATAACTTCTGAGACAAACCTACTCCGAGGTAAAATTCACTTGTTTAGAATATACCCTGTGTAACAACCCGACTTTTCAAAAGCAGTATAATTTTTTTTTTAAACAAACATCATTTGAAAACATCAGAGTAGAGCATTTGAGCGGAAAAGTAACTGATATATAGATTCAAAAAGCCAACAAGTAGTGTTTTGCTGATTACAAAGGCGGTTCAATAACCGAGAGTTTTCAGAAATAAAAGATATCATCAAAAGGAAGACTCCTGCCGGAACAACGAAATGAAGTCTTTAGTCAGGTCTTCTACTCGGGCTGCTTGCCTCTCTCCTCGATCCTCGGTCCACCCGACCCTGAAGCTAAGTTAAGAGCTGGAGTCCATGCATCGAACCCCAGGTAACGGTTAACCTCATATTCACATATACGATATATCATCCACGATCATTCATATTAACAAGTATAACAGATGTGTCACACGGAGTGCATAAAGATGGGTCACACGTAGTGCATGTAGATGGGTCACACGTAGTGCATGTAGACGGGTCACACGTAGTGCATGTAGATGGGTCACACGTAGTGCATGTAGATGTGTCACACGTAGTGCATGTAATCAAAAGCTCATAACAATACTCACAACATATCATCCGACTCACAACCACAAATACGCATATGATCAACATCGGCGTTAAGGTTACCTGCACGCGCACGTACATACTTTCGTAAACCGAATGAATTGCCTGTAAGTGTCTATCATGGGGGCCTCACCAGAGTAGAACTTCGACGCCATCATGATTTTCGAAAATAAAGACTAAAATAGCCCTCCCATCTAATATTAAAACATAAAAATAAAGACTACTCTAGCCTTACTAACTAATGAACTAAAGACTAAAAACTAAAGACCGAAAGACTTACCCGTTGAAGACTTGGCAGAACTTCTCCCGAGCTTCTCTCTCTACTTTCTCACCCTAGAATTTCGAAATAGGCAAGAAGGAATGGTGTGAAGAAGAGTGAAGGAGGGGGGGTATTTATAAGAAAAGGTGTAGGGTTTTGGTAGTCGGATCAACTTTGTGAGAAGCGATCTCGGACCGTCCAAAGCAACTTTTCAAAAACCTTTTTCCCTTCTTTGCATTCACACTTGAACGAAATTCAGGCCCAAAAATAAAGGGTTTGGCCAATGGGAGGTGGCCACGTGTCACCTTCCGAAGCTTTCAGGCCGATTTCTCCGATCGGTACCGATTCGCGTGATTTCGGAAAAATCTCAAAATTCTGGATTTACAACTTTGAAAACATATTCTCACTTAGTAGAAATGTCCAAGTTAACCTATATTTTGATTCCATATAGGGCTCCAACAGTCCAGTTGAGTCTTTCTCGAAAAACGTGTCCAAACGCGTCCGGTGTCGAAACTTGTTTTCGGAAACACCCATCTCTTCAGAAAAATTCACCTTGAATCCAAATATGTTCATGAAAATTCCCAATTCTTTTCCAAATGTCACAACATAACCTTTTCGTCCTTTTGGCTATCGGCCTTTTCTCGAATTTCCCTATTTCGTCTTATTAGGAAAAAGCACAAACGGCTTCAAAATTAACTTAGGAAGAGGTCACGAAGGTAAAACCCACTGATTAATATTTTACCTTGACTTTGAGAATCCCATTCCTAGATCTCTAGATAGGATCCGTTTCCTATTTCCCATTTTACTATTCACATAATTTTACTTTAATTAATTATATTAATAAAATAATAAACTTAACTTATCAACTAAGTTTTCTATTTTTATTTCTTATTTATTTATTTTTTTCGTTTTTTTTTTATTTTTTTTCTGCACTTTCTTTTTTAATTAATTATTTAATTAATTATTTAATTAATTAAATAATTATTTTTACATAATCTCTTACAACATTTTCCTATTGGTCAATTCTTGCATTTAGGCTTAAAAATACCTAAACTCAACTATTTTTCACAAAATTTTCCAATTAATTAGTAAATATATTTTTACTAATTTCAAACCATTTTCCACTAATTTTTGAGCTTTACATAATTATTTCATAATTTTCTTTGCTCGAGCTTAAGTAATTAGCTCAATATTACTTAATTACTTTATTATCACTTGTTGATAATTTTCTTAATTAAGACACTCCTTTATCTTCAAACTTTTGCCTTAACATTAGAATTTCCATGCCTCATGCATTATTTTATAATTTACAAGGGTATTTTCCATAATTTTTCTAAGTCATTTATGTCCCTTAGGGGCATTTTCGTCATTTTGGCACTTTGGCCCTTAAATTCCCTAATTCAAATTTCGGGTATTACATTTCTCCCCGTTAAAAAAAATTTCGTCCTCGAAATTTGCACTCTACCCACTATACTTTGTACTAACTAGACTCCGTCCTACTCGGACCTTGGACTCCACGCGTCGGATCCTTACTTTTTCTGCCAGCCGCTCCTCCTGGCGATTTGAGAACTCGTTTCAGCTTGATTATAAAGTTTTTATCATGTTTTAAGTTGATATATATAGTGTTTCCGTGGCGTCAAGACACCGCGTACTTTATATATATTGCTTAGTGGCGCCCATAACACCGCGTACTTTAGTGTTTTAGCGTTTCCGTGGCGCCCATAACACCACGTACATAAGTGTTTCCGTGGCACCCATAATACCGCGTACTACACATTCATCATGTCGTATTTTGATATACTGTATCCCCATGGTTCCCGTACACCGCAAGCAATACCATATATCTCATACTCATGGATATCATGTCGTACTTCGATATATTATGTTCCCATGGTTCCCATACACCGTGGCAACATAAGATACCTTATACTTAATGATACTATCGTGATTTGTTACTTAAGAAATTTGATAATGATTATCACTATGTTATGTGTGGATTAGTTCGACTTTGAACTACGAGAGGTCTTCCCTTTTTCTCAACGTAGCTCTTCCGTCGTCTGTCTTGCTAAGAGTCGTCTCTTAACTACGCCGATTTGTTTGGAATTTCGTTGGTTCTTTCCACCCAACAATGGATACGTAGAAAATGATGATAAGTGGATCTCGATCCGGCCTTCGAAGAGTATGGAAATACGTAATGGTTCCTCGATAGAAATTTTCAACGTGGGTCACGATCGATATCGATCCCACTCGAGGTTATCTACCTCGTCCTCCACCTTGGCCTCTCGCCTCGACACGCCTCGACCTCCGGGAGTTCCGTCTTCTCTCGGATTTGTCATGTCTCGTTCTTTTTCTTTTACTAAGGGAAAACGTTAGATAGGGAGTACAACGATGATTATATCATAAATTCCTATCGCACTTCGACCATCGAGCGTGTTTCGATCCTTTCCTTCGTTGGATTCTCGTTGGTTTTCTATATTCGAAAATGGGTACGTAGTACGTCTCGGAAGTTCTACATGAGTCAAATACTGCATGTACTTATCTTTGTTGATCTCGGAGTTTCATCCGGCGTGGCCCAGCTCCGCGTATGAGCTCTGTGCTAGAATAGAATTAACGTCCAGTACAAACTGGCAGTTATCAGAGTGATGCACCAACAGAGGGTGGCCTATATCAGTAATTATTTTCAAAATATGCTCCAAATTTTTGAAAAGGCTTAGAACCTAACTCCGTTAACCGAACAGAATGGCCAGGTAAGTGTTTACGATGGGGGAGCAAGATAATTTTTTTTTTTAAACAAATATCATTTGAAAACATCGAGTAGAGCATTTGAGCGGAAGAGTAACTGATATATAGATTCAAAAAGCCAACAGTAGTGTATCTGGCTGATTACAAAGGCGGTTCAATAACCGAGAGTTTTCAGAAATAAAAGATATCATCAAAAGGAAGACTCCTGCCGGAACAACGAAATGAAGTCTTTAGTCAGGTCTTCTACTCGGGCTGCTTGCCCTCTCTCGATCCTCGGTCCCACCCGACCACGAAGCTAAGTTAAGAGCCGGAGTCCATGCATCGAACCCGAGTAACGGTTAACCTCATATTCACATATACGAGTATATCATCCACGATCATTCATATTAACAATATAATGAGATGTGTCACACGGAGTGCATAAAGATGGGTCACACGTAGTGCATGTAGATGGGTCACACGTAGTGCATGTAGATGTGTCACATGTAGTGCATGTAGATGGGTCACACGTAGTGCATGTAGATGGGTCACACGTAGTTCATGTAGATGTGTCACACGTAGTGCATGTAATCAAAAGCTCATAACAATACTCACAACATATCATCCGACTCACAACCACAAATACGCATATGATCAACATCGGCGTTAAGGTTACCGAGACGCGCACGTACATACTTTCGTAAACCGAATGTAATTGCCGTGTAAGTGTCTATCATGGGGCCTCACCGAGTTCACGGCGACTTAATGGCTTACCCACATAGACTAGCCTTTCCTTCGGCACCAAAGCTGTTCTAACATATTTGCATTCAATAAACATACCATAACAATACACATAGCACATACATGCATACCATGAACATCGAGTTAGTGTTACGAGACGCGGACGTACTTTCGTTGACGGATTACGATATTTCTAGCACGTTTACGGAAAATCGTGAAATCTCCAACAACGGCTCGTCGGGCGCGTAACGGAAGCGTAATCAACGTTTCAAATATCCTATGAGAATAATGTCACTTCCATTAGTAATTTGACATTATAATCGGCATTTTAGGTAAAAATTACCATTTTGCCCCTATACCCCTACTTGGCGGAATTTCGCGCCGCTTCCACTACATAGGCTATTTTCTTCCCAAAATTTCGCGAACTTCGACGCCATCATGATTTTCGAAAATAAAGACTAAAATAGCCCTCCCATCTAATATTAAAACATAAAAATAAAGACTACTCTAGCCTTACTAACTAATGAACTAAAGACTAAAAACTAAAGACCGAAAGACTTACCCGTTGAAGACTTCGGTAACTTCTCCAGAGCTTCTCTCTCTACTTTCTCTCCCTAGAATTTCGAAATAGGCAAGAAGGAATGGTGTGAAGAAAAGTGAAGGAGGGGGGGTATTTATAAGAAAAGGTGTAGGGTTTCGGCCGTCGGATCAACTTTGTGAGAAGCGATCTGGACCGTCCAAACACTACAAAAAAATGTTACTTTGTGGCGGTTAATTTGTAGCGGTCAAAATAAACCGCTACAAATATGCGAATTTGTAGCGGTTTATACGAAACCGCTACAAATTTGTAGCGATATGACTTCAATTTGGTTCGTGAACGACATTTGTAACGGTTATCATAAACTAACCGCTACAAAATATGGCGCGAAGTTGGCGCCAAATTTGTAGCGGTTATTTTGTAGCGGTTTATTTATATAAACCGTTACAAAATGTAAAAAAGCCTCTACAAATGTGAACCGCTACAAAAACTGTTACATCAACCGTTACAAAGTGTGTAATATTGAAATTTGAATATTTCGAATCCCGCCAAGTTTATTTTTTTAAAAATATGTTCATATTTGTAGCGGTTATTAGGATAACCGCTACAAAATGTGATATATTGAATTTTTTTTAAAAAAAAATACCAATCAATTTTTGTAGAGGTTTTGAAACCGCTACAAAACGAAAAAACCGTTACAAATGTGAACCGTTACAAAACTGTTACATCAACCGCTACAAAGTGTGTTATTTTGAAATTTGAATATTTCAATTCCGCCAAGTTTATTTTTTTTTAAAAAATATGTTCATATTTGTAGCGGTTGTTAGTATAACCGTTACAAAATTTGATATTTTGATTTTTTTTTTTAAATGCCAATGAATTTTTGTAGAGGTTTTGAAACCGCTACAAAACGCAAAAAAACCGCTACAAATGTGAACCGCTACAAAAGCACATTACATCAACCGCTACAAAGTGTGTAATATTGAAATTTGAATATTTTGAATCCCGCTAACGTTCATTCATTTGTAGCGGTTGTTAGTGTAACCGTTACAAAATTTGAAAATTATATATTTTTTAAATACTAATGAATTTTTGTAGCGGTTTTTAACCGCTACAAAACATTAAACCGTTACAAAACCGTCACATCAACCGCTACAAATGTTACGTATATCCCTATAAATATCCCCACCACACCTCATCTCACACACTCATTCATTTCTTCCCACTCACTTCTCTCTCGTTTTCTCTCATTTCTTCCCACTCCTTCTAAAATCTTTGATTTCAATGTTTTATTTTTACTTCTTATAATACTGATACTATTTTTTTCCTTATCCAGAACTTTAAGTATATTTCCTCAATATTCCTTCTATCATCATCAACTTTCTTTATATAATCAAATATCATCTAATGCACAACATAATTTTTTTGCTCAGAGGTGGACAACACAATAAATCCTTATTATCTACATATTCTCAATATTATACCTACATAATATTTATACTTATCTAACTTAAGTTAATCAGTTTTTAAATATTAACTATTATCATTTAATTTGTCACTTAAATAATAAAAATATTCAATATAATATTTTTTTTTTCAATATTTTGTAGCGGTTTATCATAACCGCAACAAATATAGTAGCGGTTTATATGTATGTAGTATCGGTTTTTTTTAACCGTTACAAATCGGCTTGCCACAGGCGTTTTTGTCGCGGTTCCTCTAACCGCTACAAATGTCGTTTGTCACGTCAAAACCGTTACAAATAGGTCATTTTAACCGCTACTAATTGTCTTTTTTTTGTAGTGAAAGCAACTTTTCAAAAAACCTTTTCCTTCTTTGCATTCACACTTGAACGAAATTCAGGCCCAAAAATAAAGGGTTTGGCCAATGGGAGGTGGCCACGTGTCACCTTCCGTAAGCTTTCGATCGATTTCTCCGATCGGCACCGATTCGCGTGATTTCGGAAAAATCTCAAAATTCTGGATTTACAACTTTGAAAACATATTCTCACTTAGTAGAAATGTCCAAGTTAACCTATATTTTGATTCCATATAGGGCTCCAATAAGTCCAGTTGAGTCTTTCTCGAAAACGTGTCCAAACGCGTCGGTGTCGAAACTTGTTTTCGGAAACACCCATCTCTTCGAAAAATTCATTGAATCCAAATATGTTCATGAAAATTCCCAATTCTTTTCCAAATGTCACAACATAACCTTTTCGTCCTTTTGGCTATCCGGCCTTTTCTCGAATTTCCTATTTCGTCTTATTAGGAAAAAGCACAAACGGCTTGTAATTAACTTAGGAAGAGGTCACTTCAAGGTAAAAACCCACCGATTAATATTTTACCTTGACTTTGGGAATCCCATTCCTAGATCTCTAGATAGGATCCGTTTCCTATTTCCCATTTTACTATTCACATAATTTTACTTTAATTAATTATATTAATAAAATAATAAACTTAACTTATCAACTAAGTTTTCTATTTTTATTTCTTATTTATTTATTTTTTTTTCGTTTTTTTTATTTTATTTTCTGCACTTTCTTTTTAATTAATTATTTAATTAATTATTTAATTAATTAAATAATTATTTTTACATAATCTCTTACAACATTTTCCTATTGGTCAATTCTTGCATTTAGGCTTAAAAATACCTAAACTCAACTATTTTTCACAAAATTTTCCAATTAATTAGTAAATATATTTTTACTAATTTCAAACCATTTTCCACTAATTTTTGAGCTTTACATAATTATTTCATAATTTTCTTTGCTCAAAGCTTAAGTAATTAGCTCAATATTACTTAATTACTTTATTATCACTTGTTGATAATTTTCTTAATTAAGACACTCCTTTATCTTCAAACTTTTGCCTTAACATTAGAATTTCCATGCCTCATGCATTATTTTATAATTTACAAGGGTATTTTCCATAATTTTTCTAAGTCATTTATGTCCCTTAGGGGCATTTTCGTCATTTTGGCACTTTGGCCCTTAAATTCCCTAATTCAAATTTCGGGTATTACACCTGACTTTAGAAACCTTGTTCATGGTTTTCTAGATATGATTTAATTTCTATCGGTGGTCATTTATCCTATTTGCTTTTACAACTTAATCACCAGTTAACCGAAGTTGCATGATCTTTAACATGGAAATCCTATCCTCTTATCCATTCAAGATTTTTGGTCCTTTTTTTTATATTTATTTTTCGTTTTTATTTAATTAATTAATATAAAATAATTATTTAATAATTATTTTATATAATTTTTTTACAAAATTTTCCTATTGGTCCATACATGTTTTTGGGCTTAAAATTACTTAATCTCATATATTTTTCTTAATATTTTTCCAATAATTAGCAAATATATTTTATGCTAATTTTAGCCATAAACCACTAATTATAGGGTTTTACATAATTATCTTTGGATTTTCCTTTGTTTAAGCTCAAATAATTAGCCAATAATTATTTAATTAATTACCCGCTAATTGTTGATATCTTAATTAGAATAACACATTTCCTCACAACTTTTGTACTGACATTAGTATTTTATGTCCCATGCATTATATTAAAATTCACGGGGGCATTTTGGTCATTATAATACTTTTTGATTTTTCCCCCTTTATTTTTCAAAGGTTATATTTTATTAAATTACCAAAATTAGAGACAATATACTCTCTTAATTTTAATAATTATTTTACTGCCTCTTAGGATTTATCACAGTATTTTTTTATGGATCTTAGCTCATTGAGGGCATTTTAGCACTTTAATTCCTCTAATTTCAATAGAAATTTCCCTAGAGAATTATGATAAATTCCTTCCCATTTGAGACCTCATATTAACCTATTTTCAATAGGTATATTTTACTAATTTATGATATTTACCCTAAATCAGATTTTAGGGTATTACATGTATATACGCATTTTAACAATTAATAATAATAAAATAACAAGCATATAATGAACTGGATAGTACTCCCTCGATCCAATCCTGAATATAAGATATAATTGATTTTTTTTTAGGTTAAAGAAGCTAAATAAGTTACTTAATTATATTAAATGTTTTGTATCCTTAGATTATATATTAGTTTGAAAGTTAGGCAAAATAGTTTGGAGAAAAAATGACAAACATAATTATTTAAAGTAATTTAATTAGCTTTCTTAATATATCAAATTTTTTTTTACTTTGTCTTATATTTAAGACCAGATGAGTAGAAACTTAATCAAAATTTTGTCCATTAAAAAAAGAAGCCAGCACATGATGTTGAAGATGGCTATATATCCCCAAGGTAGCACGAAGGATGATGAGCAAGAGAGGAAGGCAATCAATCAACCATGATGACGATGATGAGTAGCTTAAAACTAGTGTTGATATTTGGTGCTGCCTTAGGTTTGTACAAGTTCAACGCCCAAAATACAAACTATCTTGTTAGTGTTGTCCCACAATACAACACTAATAACACAGACCAGCTTACTACTCCTACTAGTGCCCTCCAACTCAATCCTGGATTCGATTATTTTGTGTTTGTCTTGCAATATCCAGCCGCTTTCTGCAATATTCAACGAAGTAAGCAGAGAAAGTGCAATCCAGATCCTGTACTACCCAAACACCGAAATAAGTTCACCGTTCATGGACTTTGGCCTCAGTTGAATAGTGCCCAGTCTCCATTGTATTGTACAACAAATCAATCTGTGCAAGAGAGTGATGTACGGAAACCACTCTTACATATATATATATATATATTTCATATATTACTTTCCTGTGTTCCCAATTCATACACTTGTATGTATATATGTGCGTCAATGCAGCTCACGGCATTCCAGAATGATCTGCTTGAGTACTGGCCGAATTTGTTTTCTGCTCAAAACTTCCAAACCAGCAAGAGTTTTTGGAAATATGAGTGGGACAAGCACGGAACATGCTCTTCATACACGTTCACTCCACGACAGTATCTCAAAATAACTCTTGATCTTGCAAAAAAGTTTGCTAAACCCATCTTTGATGAACTTCAAAAACAAGGTAAGAGGAAATTGGTTCAGTATTAAATGTACATACAACATATGCATGAAATTAAATGATTATTTAAAAGCATGGCAAAATGTCCAAGACTCCCATCAGATGAAGTCTGGAGAAGAATAGATGTACACAATCTTATCATCCTGACAATTCGAGAGGCTATTTCTAGTATTTAAACCTGTGACCTCCAGGTCATATAGCAGCAACTTTACTATTGCTTTGAGGCTCATCCTCACAATTAAATGATTATTTATCAGCAAGCAATTGTGTTTCTTTTAATTTTTTTAATTTCAGGAATCAAACCAGATGGAACTACGGTGCGTCGGCTCGAAGACATGAGAAAAATTGTTATGAAGTTCACGGGCAATTATTTTCCAATACTAAACATAGTATTAAATGGTTCAGGTGATCATCTGATTCTTGAGATTAAACTGTGTGTCCAAAACGATGGGGTCAAACTCATGAATTGTGACGAAGTTTACAAATTTGCAGCTCCTTAATAAGTAACCTTTGTCACCTGTAAGTCATCATCAATTTCGCATGTTCCAATTACAAATATATCTTTTGTTTTTTATATTATATCCAAAGAAAATCAGAGTTATATGATTTCCCCCCTAACAGTTTGGACGCTCCTGCCGAGTGTTCATTCACAAGACCATAGACAACTGCATGAACACACTTGTTTCTGAATCTTTATATACCATCTTACTCAGAAGTCTTGAGTGTTTGATACCTGAAATAAAGTATCCACTATATAATAAAGTGTCTATGGTATCTAAATATGATAAATAAAATAAAAGTGTCTGTGTTAGGGGTTGTCAGTGCCCTTAGTCTATAAAAAATGGATTGGGATAGTTGTGAAGATGGCTTATGAGTGTGAATAATAAGACTGATGGCTTATGGGTATGAATAATAAGACTTTGTTTCGGTCCTCTATTTTACCCTTCTCTCGTCTCCTCTCTCTCTTCTCTTGTTCTTCCCTCTTCCTAGTTCTTTCATACAACAGTCTATATTTGACAATATATTTGCCACCTAGCTAGCTATGTCTTTTTTTTTTATACCAAAAACTAGCTATGTCTTCACTACATGATTTTGCTCGCGTGATATCAATTTGGTATAGAATAATATTAGTACAAGGATATCAAAATCAAATTCAAAACTTGATAATATCAAGAACTTCTTAACTGAAAAAACTATCAACGCTAGTCTGTCGTCTATTGACAATAGATCAATAATTGCCACCTTGCTATGTGTTCACTTTCACTGCATCGTTTTTCTAGCGAGATATCAATTTGGTGTAGAATAATCCTCAGAAATTAAATGTAAAACCTGGTTTGGAAGTGAATTTTGGCCTTAAATGTAACACTTTTTTTTGTCCATTATTTACCTCTTATATTTATTATTTTTCTTCAAACTAGTTTGTTTCAATTATAAATTGGTATATAATCTAATGACATGCAAAAATATTTTAGAGGCATCAAGTCACATATGTTAAATAACTAAATCGTTTATTTAGCTTTCTTAATCTCTTAGAAATTAAATAAATAGATCTTACATTTGTTTCCGGAGGGAGTGTTAATATTTGGATATCTAAATCAAATTCAACACTTGATAATGTGGAGATTTTTTTTTTATTGAAAAAATTATCAACATTATTCTAAAATGGCGTTACTTAAGCTCTAAAATTAATTTAACATGTAAAAATAGATATGTTTCAATCTCATACGCCGTGAGAAGTCCCAGCACTACCCCTAGATTGTGGCTAGTGCTGGTCAAGCCAAGGGCTTCACCAAGAGGGGTGTCCGTCGCCCCGTCCCTAATGTGGCCCTTGCTGCCCCTCCTTTTTACCCAACTTCCCAAATATTTTTTTCTTGTTTTTTTTTTTTCTTATATTAGATTCTATATAAAACGAGTGAATTTTTTGATATCTTATATATAGGTAAAAAATGGAGAAGTTTTCAAATTTATTACAATTTTTTATAGATTTCCATGAAGATTTGTGTAATTATTTTTAAATTAAAGTATTAAATCTTTAAAAAATCGTAAAAATTTGAAAGCGTCACATTTTTTTTGCCATAAGATTAAAAAATGTCATTCATTTTAGAATATAAAGATCCAAAGAAATAATAAATGAAAAAAAAGGAAATTAGGGTCACATTAGGGAAGAGGCAGCAGACAATACCAAGTTGTGTTGCTGTTTATAAAGTTACAATTACGCGGGCACCTTTTTGTTTGTTTTTGCTGTTTATAAAGTTGTGTTTTAATTTCCCCGTCGGTTCTCTTTTATTTTTTTCACAAATGTTTGAAAAGTGGTCCTATATGTCAGAAAAGTTATGACTTTTCGAGAGCAGCGAGTTTATTAAAACTACATGGAGAAAGGAAAAGGATAAGGGTGATATTTCTTGGCTTTTTTAATAAATATAACAACTGTTTCTTAGAAACAAGCATTTAATCTCTTTTTTTAAGAAAAGAAATTTAACCATTGTTATTTAAAAAATAGTCATTTTGTCTCTAAATAAATAATTGAAAAAAAAAAAGTTGAAATGGTGTGATGGAGGGTTGAACTCTCGACCTTAGGAAAGCTTATAAGGGCCCTAACCAACTGTACCATTATTAAACTTGTAAAAAAATTCAATGACTATTTTTCTTGAAACAGTCGTTAAATGTTAAGGCAAAATTTCAAAAATATCACCGTCTTTTTTTTTTTAACTTCTGTTTTCAAAAAAACGGACGCTAATTGAGTATCGTTAAATATACTTTTTGTAGTAGTGACGATGAACTCTTTCTTCTTAGAAGTAACTCTCCTTTAGATGAGGATTTGACTCTCCTTCACCACAAGTTAAAGCCATTTATTTATAGAGCCTAATGAATTAACTAACTGCCGCATTGTAACTCTCCAACAATCTCTTTTCTTCTATTTCACCCATGTTGTACTCCAAAATAGTTTAATGACTTTTTAATTTGGATCTTATTATAAATTAACCCATGTTGTACTCCAAAACCCACTTTTCAGCCCTCAAATGCATTTAAATAATATTAAAACAACACTAAAGAGTTAGAAAAAAGGAAACAAATAATGATATGCTTGTTCTCTTTTTCTCTAATAAACTAGTTATTCAAGTAGCAAAGACTGTTTATTTTAAGGGGTTGAATAATGAGTTTACAGTAATTAAGTGAGCCCATATGCAAAGGTATCATGCCCATAATAAAGCTCAATTAGCCCAACATTTAGCCCAAAATTCTTTCGAATGAAGCAAAATAATCTTTTTTTTTTTCGCTCATAGGGACAAGCCTCTCTGCACCTTCCCACAATTGGAAAGAATCACCTCACCTTTTTTTTTATATAATCACCTCACCTTTGTGATTCCGCATGCTGCAACGTCGCTATGGGCTGACCAAGCCCCATCAACATCAAATGTTGCCTTTATAGCCCACTGACATAAAATGGGCTTCGACTTTGAGTTTAAGATTAACGTGCTGCAGGTGATGATAACTGGGCTTCTGCGGGAAGGCCTGCTTAATGAACCTACCTAAGTACAAACTGTACCCTTGTGCCTAATTTAAGATAATATTTAGGAGTTGGTTTTAGTTCTAATTATATAAAAATATTTTTTTTTTTTTGTCAATTTCTTTCTAAGATAATATTTAGGAGTTGGTTTTGGTTCTAATTATATGAAAATATTATATTTTTTGTCAATTTCTTTCTAAAATGCCCCTATTGATACTTTCCCAATAATAATTAAACGTAATAATAATTTAATAATACATTTATATAAAAGTAAGTAATACTTGCAACTTATAAATGACATATACACCTTAATTCTACTGTTTTTTTTTTCATAAAATAAGTTTGATCAAATTTTTCATATTTTTCTCATATCACCTTAGCTAATTACTGTAAAATGGAATTCTTATTCATGATTTTTGTTGGAAAATTTACATTTTTATTTACGAAAATATTGTATATTTATTATTATTTAACATTGGTTTTTATATCTTTTATTTTTATATCCTTTATTTCATTTAATTATTACCAGTCTAACGCCACATTAACCTCAATTTGACATACCCTTAACCCATTGCTTTGATTTGTTCAGTAGCCAATCTGCTTTTTAGTACATTACTTAATATATGATAAAATAGTATATTTAAGCTATTTTTTCCAATTAAGTATGACATCGTGTCTTTATATATACATATATACATATACACACATATATATGTACATGTCGAGGTGGATCCAGGTTGAAGAGAAGGGGGCACTAGTGTGCAAAAATTATGATGGAATTAAAGAAAAAAAAGGGAATTAAAATGTATTTGATAGCATTGATAATAAGTCAATTATGATGGAATTCTAAAAAATAAGGCCTAGAAGAATGACATTGTAATTATTTTTGTTGTAATATACTTTTATTATTAAAATATATGAACTTACATCATCAGTATTCACAATTATTTCATGAATATTTTTTTGATATTCTTTTCTTTTCTTGTTTATATTCTTTTGTTTTTAAATATATTTAAAAATTTCCTTTTAAAAACATTCAGGGGTGCTGCTCCTGAATGCCCACTAATTGTGCAAACATAAACAAAAAATCTTAACTCCTAGATCCGAGTAAATGTAATACCCTAAAAATATATCACGATTTGGTAAAGTTAAACCATGAAAGTAGGTGAATATGAGATATCAAATATTAAGTTATAATTATTTTATTTTCTAAAGGAAAATCTCTTGGAAATTAGAGAATCTAAAGGGCAAAGTGCCAAGTAATGAAAAAAATGCCCTAAGGGACATAAATAACTTAGAAAATTATGGGAAAAATACCAAAAGGCAGTAAAATGACCAATTGAATTAAGAGAGTATATTACCTCTAATTATGGTAATTTAATAAATTACGAACTTGGAGAAATGGAATAAGAATGCTCAAAAAGTATGGAAATGACTAAATTACCTTGTAAATTCTAATATAATGCGAAGACATGAAAACAAAAATGTCAGGGCAAAATTTATGAAGTAATGTGGCATTATAATTAAGAAAATTATCAACTAGTGATAATAAAGTAATTAAGTAATATTGGGCTAATTACTTAAGCATAAGCAAAGGAAATTCACGAGTAATTATGTAAAACCCTAAAACTAGTGGTTTTGTTTTAAAATTAGTAAAAATATGTTTACTAATTAATTGGAAATTTTGGAGAAAAATAGTTGAGTTTAGGTATTTTTTAAGCCTAAATACAAGAATGGACCAATGGAAAAATTCTGTAAAATTATGTAAAAATAATTATTTAATTAATTAAATAATTAATAAAAAAAACGAAATAAAAAAAAATGGGGCAGAAAAAAAGAAGAGAAAAAAGAACGAAACTTAAGTTAAAAGTTTTATTATTATTATATAATATAATTAATTAAATTTATATTATTTTATAATATAATTAATTGTTGTGAATAGTGATTCAAAAATTAGGAAACGGACCCTATCTAGAGATCTAGGAATGAGATTTTCAAAGTCGGGGGTAGAATATTGATCGTTGGAATTTTATCTTCCGTTAGACTCTTGGGAAGTTAATTCTGCCGTTTGTGCATTTTCCTAATAAGACGAAATAGGGAAAAATGCGATAGGCACACTTTTTGGATATAAAGAAAATAAATTCTAACTCAATATCTAGATGTGAGTTTGAATTTATCTGAACATTTTTGGAATAAGGTGAATTTTTCTGAAGAAGTTGATAATTCGAAATGCGTTACGAACCCGAGACAGCGTTTGGACACGTTTCTCGAAAACTTCATTCTGAATTTGTTGGAGCCCTATATGGAATCAAAATTTAGGTTAACTTGGACATTTCTAGTAAGAGAGAATATGTCTTCAAAGTTGTAAATCCAGAATTTTGAAATTTCTCGAAACCACGCGAATCGGTACCAATCGGGAAATTCTATTAGGCAGGGTTTAAAGCAACCAAGTCACCATTTTTGGGCCAATCTTGGGCTGCCACATCACCCTTATTTTCGGCCAAACAAGCTCCCATGGACAAGGATTTTACACCATTTCAAGTTTGATTTTCCATGGTTAAGAACAACCTTGAAAATTCCATATGTGTCCTTAGAAAATTCTATAAATAGGTGCCTTGCTTTCATATTTTCTTACACTTTTTCACTCCTCCTTAGCAGAACCTAGAGGGAGAAAGTTAGAGAAGCTCAGGGCAAAATTGTGCGAAGTCTTCAATTAAATCCTTCGGTCCTTGGTCTTTAGTTTTTAGTTCGGTAGTTAGTAGAATTGTTAGATAGTTTTAGTAAGTAGGGAATGAGATTCCTACTATTGTTTTTAGGCCTCATTGCATTGAAAAATGCGCGAGGTAAAAACTTGGTAGGGATCAGTACTAAAAGTTGAAGCTTTTTGTAGTTCTTTCAAAAGTAGGTTGTAATGTTAGAATAGCCTTTAAATTTTCAAGTATGATTGAATATCATATGGGAGGGCTATTTTAGTCTTTATTTTTGAAAATCAAAATGGCGTCGAAGTTCTGGCAAAATTTTGGGAAGAAAATTAGTCAAAGTAACGAAGTCCTAGATCCGTCACTGTGTAAAAATCCTAGCTCCTAGATCCATCATTGTGTACATGTATGTATACACATATCTAGATATGTATATATGTATGCATGTATGTATGGATACATATCTAGATATGTGTATATATACATGTACATATGTGTTTGTGTATGTGTATATATCTATATATATGAATTAACACAATCTTTATTTTGGTCTCTTAAGTTTGCTCTCATTTTAATTTCAATCCTTTAAGTTAAAAACCACGGCTATTGGTAAGCGACTAATGCTTTAAATGAAATTAAATTTGAGCGGCTAAAATCAAAATGAGGTCAAAGTTAAACACCAACTTAAAAACCAAAGATTGTATTAAACATGTGTGTATGAATAAGAAAATGATGGATGTGAACAGTGAGAGGCAAAAGGGGGATAAAAATAGCGAGTGATAACAAATAGCCAGTAGGGGGGACACGGCATCCGTGAAGACGATGATCACCAAGAGATTTAAATTTGTCTGTTTAATTTGCAATAAGAATATTTGGATGATTTTTTTTTTGCTCAAACAGAATATTTGGATGATTCTGTATAAAGTCCTTACTTAGAGACACGTCATATCATAAACATAACTTCTTGTGCCCATGCCCTGTCAACGGGTACCTTTTATTCCCTCGTGCCATCATTGCCTTATATATATATATTTTATCATTATGAACATGTAACATCCTTTTTTTTAAAACAATTTTAAGAATATAAAAACAAAAAACAGAATTAAACAATTTTTAAAATATAAAAACAAAAAACAAAAAATAAAAAACCCTTAAAACTCTTTATTTTATTTTTTTATTTTTGGTATGATTAACTTATACCAAATATTATATATTGAGAGATCAGATATGAACATTTCAATCCACGATACTTTTTCTTCTACTGCAATGTTTCTACTTACATTCCCCCAGAACCAAGTTAAAAATTAACACCTCGTGTTTCACAATGGTATAAAATCTAGTTAAGATGATAACATGTCTCATTTTCGTTGGTTTGCCGAACAAAACAAACGAACAAAATGTCGTTACTTAGAGGCAGGTCATATCATCAGAAAGATATGGGAGCATCCATAGCCACTTTATCAACCCTATTCCAATTAATGTATACATTCCCTCGTGTATTGCATTTCACAGAATTATAGGTTAGGGGTATTATTGGAATATAACCAATATTCAGATATTCAATATTGGGTCGTTAATCCAATTTAGGATTTATTGAGTTTATCAGCCTGATATAACATTTTTCTATTTCAACTATTTTTATATGGAATTCTCTTTATTATTAAACACTTAAGTATTCATCAGTAAAATATATAATTCAAACAAGATTACTTCAATGATATAGTATTGAAATTACATTATAAACTACGGAGAGAAACAAATAACCTTAATATAAACCTTTAGTATTTTCTCATTTCAATGTCAAAGGAGAACTAAAATAAATCTGACACACACTTCTTAATGAAATCGTACTCAAGAATTGTGGTAACTAAATATAAATATCAAGCAATAAAGATATTAATGTGACACTATTCAGTTACCTGCTAAGATGTCAAATACCTACAATTCACTTAATTAGTAGCAGCTTTCATATGGGGTCCACTATGTACATGTCTTAATGCCCAAAACAAAAATATAATAATTTCCCTTTCACAACCTTTATAAAAATTTGAAGAACCCATTTAATAAAAGTCGTAGGGCTACTTATTTAGCAGCACCCGTCATATTATTATGATGACCAATGTTCAAGCATCAATCCAATTTCTCTTAATTATTTATTACATCTGACCCTAAATATAAGACAAAATTTGTAGTACCAGAGTAGTAGTAAAAACTTCCCAAATTTTACAAAGAATCAATTTAAAATTCAAGGAGAGCATAGCCTAAGCCCATGTCTATCGTACAACAACTAAAACGATTTGCAACTAAAGCCATTAAAGTGAAGATACCTACCTAAAGTGACCTCCATAAACCTTGGTTTACCACTTATTTTGAGTTTAATCTTCTCTTTTCTCACACATAGATGCTGAAACAGGGGAAGGGGAATGAAGTTTAACCCAAACTACTCACACCAATACAAGGAAGAAAAACGAAGAGAGAGTAAATTGCTCAAATAGCCAGAAAACTGAGCCGGTAGCAAGGAGGACAAATTTCCCGCTTACCCTACACACAACCGATGCCCCAAAAAGGAAAAAGAAGAGTCAAAGCTCTGTACCCAAACCCAACACGGTGACTCCCAGAATAGAGGAAGAAGAAGACCGATTGAGGGAGATGACGGACGAACCAGCAAGGAGCATGACGCCTTATGCACTCACACAAACCACAGCCATGATGCTGAACAGAGAAATGGTTGAGGACGTTCTAGAGAAGCCAATAATTTTTTGCCCCTCTCCCCTTGCTATTATGCACACGGATGAGGAAAAAAGAAATGGGAGATTCATTTCAGGTCTCAAGGGACCAAAAAATTGTCAAAAAAGTCTCTAAAGACATTTAGATGTCAGAAAAGTCTCGTTAACAACTCATTCTGTAGGATTAACAACTCCTTAGGACGTTTCTGACGTCTAAATTTCCTTTGGAACCTTTTTGATATTTTCTCCCTTAGGACCTGAAAGGAATTTTCCCCAAAAAAAAAAAAGGGCCAAAGGCTTGTTTGGGAAAAGACCAAAAACCCATGAGAAATATTTTAAGCTACATGATTAATTTGGGCATTCAAGTAATTTCATTTTGTTAGAACAAAACGAAATTGACCTTTTGGCTTAAAGAAAACTCAAACCCAAAAAAAACCAAATATAGGTAACAAACACAAGCTTGGCTAGACAACCATTTACTTATGTTGTAGTGCTACTATAACTAATTAAAAAATAATAATTCATTTTAAATTTAAGGTATATTACATGCATAAAATTGATTCTCTAATAGTTTCGAATCAATCTCATGCCTCGTACAAACTTTTCAACCCAGCAATTAATGTAATATCCGAATAATTATTTATCTTAAATATTATATTTTGATAAATAATACCTATTTTAAATAGGTGAATATATGGTCTCAAATTTCTGTATTTTATTTATTTTATTTCTAGGCAATTTTCCCTAGAATTGGAAAGATCAAAGACTAAATTTTCTAAATCTTATTAGGGATCATAAAATACCCTAAGATTATCATAATTGAAGTATAATCTTGATTATGTTATAAAAGGCAATTAAACTTGCAATGATTAAAATACTTGTAATTTAGTTAAGAATGCATAATTAAGGATATCTAAACTTAATTAGCATCCAAATGATATCTAAGGACCAAGATTAATATAATCCTCCCTAATCCATTATAGGTGGCGAAATTATGCCTAATTAAAAGGGAAAAGATGACATCAAATATATTCTTATGAGCACATAAGATCTTGAACAAATATCAACAATAGTGTTTAGATTTTTCGAACACAAATCAAAGACTTGGATTAGAATTAATAAAGCTAAATCCTAAGGCCTTAATTTAACCTCATAAAGCTAAATCCTCGTGAACCCATAATCAACCAATGAGAGGTTTTCCTTCTTGATTATGTGAGCTAGTAAAAACACAAACCCAAGAGGCAAAATGGAGGGAGTACACACGGTTTGCATGGTTTACAATGGTAGGCATACAATAATTTAATATTTAACAAATAACACATGCAAATAAAATCATAAATCAAGCAATTGATTGTGAATAGGATAAGATGAAGTAATGAAAGAGAGAGGGGGGCGGTTTATAGGTGTTGTGCATGTGTGTGTGTAGTGAAAAAAAGCAAGAAGGAAGAGCTACAATCCAATGTAAACATAGAGGAAACTCAAGGCAACTAATCAAATGAAAACCTAAGCAAAATAAATGTTTCAAGAAGGGATCTTGATCATAAAGAAAATATAAGGACTAACCTTGGACACACATAATTTAATATTGAGATTAAGTATAATCAAAGTCATTTTGACCAGCTTTCATAATTAATGTTAGAGATGATTAAGGGCAATTAGGGACTTCTAATTGAACCATAATTCTTGTTATCCAAGTACTCCTCAAGAGACTTGCATAAACTTCAAAATTTACCTCTAAAAATATTTGTGATTAATAAGTAATAGACTATGGATTTCATCTAAGAAACTAAAGCACCTAAAGTAACTAGTTCTTGGAGCATCTAGTTATAGAAACAAAGGAAGAGGGGCACGGTTTAGGTGACTTGAAAGAGGGTCCAAGAATTGTCTAGCATAAATCCAATAAGCACATGCAATTTAAACATTAAGTAAGGGAATTAATTGGTAAGAGAAATATGTACTTGGGATAAGGTTCATTATGAAAGTGGAAGAGGATAGGGGAGAGAGAGAGGGAGGACGGTGGAGAGGGAGGAATGGTGAGGATGAGAGTTGAAGTTTTAACCTAGATCCAAGGGTTGAGAATTGAGAAGAGGAAGTTCAATGGAACTACCAAAATTGCCATGCCATTTTACTATAAATAGGCACCTTCTTCTCTTCAATTCTTCACACCAACACAATCAACTCTAATCCTTTGATCAAGAGTGTGAGAGTGTTCTTGAAGCAAGGTGGAGGAAGGGTAGCAAGAGTCTTCAAGAGGTAAGTTCTTGATCCTTAGCTTTTAAGTTTCTAGTCTTTAGATTTTTGTAGTTCTTAGTATAAATGCTAGTTTAATCTAGGAAATAGGAAATAAAATTCATACTCTTGTTTTTAAGCCTCATTGCATTGAAAGATGCCTGATGAGGTAAAAAAATGGTAGGAAATAATTTTTGAAAGTTGAGAATCAAAGTAGCGAAGTTCTGGTGAAATTTTATCGGTTAGCGATTTCTGGAGTCAGTGTTAAAAACACCAGTATTTCATGAAGAAGATGAAGTTATAAAATTATGAGAAAATTCACGGTTAAAGTAGATATATAGAAATTTCCAAATATACCTAGAGTGTGTCATTTGGAGTTTTGAGCTAAGAGTTAAAAATTCTTGAAGGAAAGGCTACGTTTTCTGGAAATTTTCTGGGCAGAGGATGAACACGTGAAAACTGGGAATTACCCTTCAAATCTGGGAAAGAACCAGTATTTTTATTAAAAAATAGACATCCTAAGGATTCCAAGGAATTTTACGGATCACGTTTTTATTTTTTTAGAATTAATTATGAATTTTCAAAGTTAGGCGAAAAATCAGTCCAAATGCTGCCAACAGCGTTTTTACGAAATTTAAGGGAAAATGAATGAAAACTAAATACACCAAGGGTAAAATAGTCATGTGTGACTAAGATATCTGTTGGTATATTGTTTATGAATAATAAATATGATATTACCCTTATAGGATATCTGTGATCGCATTTCGACCAACAGACATACCGTATTCATCAAACGAAGGTACGGACACGTATTGTAACCTTAACTCTTATGCTTGTTGTATGTTTATATATGATAGTTGTATTGATAGACTAAGACTCTGTCTTAGATGATTCATTATACATTCAACTATATACGGGTTATGGTTATTTAATGCCGTCAAGTTTTCCTAGCGCTGAGGACACGAATGTACATCGTGGCACTGGTGAAGAGTGCAGACAAGGATAACATGCATGTGCAATGGCTATGTGTGGTTATTGTTTTACATATGTAATTATGTACTGCTGAGATGTCATGAATAAACTGTCATTCATATATTGTCTACATAAGCATGAGGTTAACCGTTACCTGAGGTTCGATGGGCATTGGACCCCAGCTCTTACCTTAGCTTCAGGATCTAGGGGACTCAGGATTGAGGACAAGGGTAAGGAGCAAGCGTGAGAACCAGACGGAGACGTTATTATTTTGATGTATGCTTTATTATATTAAACACTCGGATAAATGTACTGCCGTATGAACAACCAGATACACTGCAAACAATGTTATTCAGTTACTCTTTATTTTGAAAAAATTTCCGACGCTCAACTCTGATCAAAACACTATGAAAACGTTTACGAAAACAGGGTGTTACAATTAACATAATCTCTCCTCCCTAACATATATACTTTCTTTCTTAAGAATAGTTTCCAATTTTCCTTTTCTCTTAAAATAATCAGCTGCAACACTGGCTGGATTTTCACTCGGCTTATTATTGATACTTGATATAGAAGTTTCAGTGTGTATTTTTTTTTTTGGTACAAATGACAGTCCATAGGTTTACATTCTTGGTCTATTACAAACTTGTGCTCTTGCATGGTTTGTTTCTTATTAATCCACATCAGATGGGGGAAACCCTATTTGTTATAAGTATCTTGCATTTTTTTTAGTTGCATATGTTTTTCTTGGCATGATATGACCAAATGGATTTGGTGGCCATTGTTCTTTTAAAAAATAGAGTCAAAGGGTAGCTCAGTGCATAAGGTTCCTACTAGATGAGGTGTAGAGAGGGATAGATGTATGCAATTTTTCCTCCACAATCGAATAGGCTATTTTTAAGATTTGAACCAATGAAAAGGGTTGCCAAATGCATAAGGCTCCCATCAAGTGTGGTATGGGAAGGACAGATGTACGCAGCTTATCCCCACGTGTGAAGAGGCTGTTTTTAAGATTTAAACCCGTGACCTACAGGTCACATGGCATCAACTTTACCACTATGTCAAGACTCATCCTCCCTTTTTGTAAAATGTAGTAAGGGCAATAATACTTTTCACTCATAAAAGTTAGGGAGAATGAAGAAGAAATACCAATTGAAATTTCAAAACCCTCATAGGTCCGTTAACATTTATAAAGGACATAAAGGTGACAAGTATCAAATTGAGATTTTAAAATGATGAGTTTACCGTTATGCCTTCAGTTGTTAAATTAAAAAAAGGGGAAAAATGAGCAGCACCACCGCTAGCGGACTGAAGAGACAGGGGGCCAAGGTTATTGTTCACCTTATTCTTCATCTCTTTTTCCTTCCCCTTCAACAATGAAGTCTAGCCCCAACAACCACCACATCCCAAACCCATCACTATGTTCGAATCTGCCGTCCCCACCACTTTCGTCCAAGCCAACACTTCCTTCTTCAATCAGGTCGTCCAAATGCTTATTGGACCCTCCGACACCGCCCGGCAAGCCGCCGCCTCTAAACCCAACCCCAATTTCAAGAATTACATCTTGCCCATGAAATCCACCCCAAAAACCCGAGATCCTATCCCTCTCTCTCTCTCTCCAGATGTGGCGGAGCCCCTCTTTCTCTCTCTATTCAGTCCGCTGACAGACATAGGCAGTGGTGTTGTTCTTTTTTCTTTTTTAAATTTAACAACTGAGGGCAAAATGGTAAATTCATCATCATTTTAAAATTTCAATTTGATACATGTCACCTTTATGTCCTTTATAAATGTTAATAAACCTTTTGGAGTTTTGAAATTCAATTTGGTATTTATTCGTCATTCTCCCAAAAATTTAATTTAATTTTGATTTAAGAGGCCGTATTGAAGTATTAGAAATTTTGGGGGTATAGGCTTTTAAATTGTTATAATATAGGTGTAGTGAAATTTTCCCGAATGGATTTTATAAAATCCCTCGGGCTCTAAGAACTTTTTTGTGTTCCGCTCACTACAGATATGCATATTGATGAGCCTCCACACAACAACAATAAATACAGATTAGCTTATTATCAGTAGGAAGCCAATTCAATGCACTTGGCTTATAAATAATGTAGTGAACATAAATGTTTGATGTGGACTAACGAGTTAGTAGTTGATTGAGCTGGTAAGTAGCCTTATTTACGTAAGAAGGAAAATACGAGGTTAAGTTTAGGGAAGTACATTTGTTAAAAGAGACAAAAACCTTTTGAGCTTTAAAATTCAAAAATGTTAGTCTTAAGTTCAAAGTGGTTTGTGGTACACCGATCAAATTAAAAAAAAAAAAAGTGACAAGAGAATTTTTTTCTAAACATCCTAGACAATAACTGGCGAGCATACTCTTTTCAGTTCTTCCAGCCAGACCACTGCGATCAAGCTGGATCGCACCAACTTTTTGGTCTGGGAATCCATTGTTCTCCCTCTAATCGAGGGTAATCAACTGGATGGTCACATTGATGGCTCCCTCAATGCTCCGGCGAAGCTTCTGTTTAGTGCGTCTGAAGCCACTCGTCCTAATCCAGCCTATGCTGACTGGTTTTCCGTTGATCGGATGTTGGTGGGCTGGTTACGCAACACCATGTCCCAAGAAGTTGGCATCCAACTCCTTCATTGTCAGACAGCCTATGAGCTTTGGCATGAAGCTCGAAATCTGACTTCGTGCCTCCACTAAAGCTAGAGTGATGGTGATTAAGAGTGAGCTCCATAATACAGGAAGAATTCTCTCAAAATGGAAGAATACCTCACTAAGATGAAGAGCTTCTCGATGAGCTCGCTCTCACGGTTCCCGGTGGCGATGGATGATCTAATCCTCCATACCCTTAATGGCCTAGATTCGACTACAATCCCATTGTGGTCAAACTAATCGATCAACCGATCTAACGTGGGTTGAAGCACAAGGAGCTCTCCTTTCCTTTGAGACGAGGTTGAATCAATTAACCCATTTTTCAACCCTCTCATCCAACCCTCTCGCAAATGCCGCCCTGCACAGCGTAATGAGCCCGCAAATCGCGATTCGAATAACAATAACCGAGGTGGCCGGAGAGGCAATTCACCGGATTCGAGGTGGCGGTCGTTCTCGAGGAATAGACGTGGTGGTGGTGGCCGCCCATTTTGCATTCATTGCCAACGCCCGGACATACGCTTGCCACGTGTTACTACAGAGAAGAAAATGGAGCAAACACCTACTCGCTCCACATGCTCACTATGCCGATGGTTACTCTAATCCACAAGTACACTATGCCGACCCTTATGTGGTGAATGATCCAAAGATGGTATGTTGACAATGGAGCCAACTACCATATTACCTCAAATCCCGATCAACTAGAAGAGGTTAACCCAAAGTAAATTGCATTTCATTACCACTTGTACGGGTGATGGAGAAAAATTCGGGAATTGGCTCGCTCAATATTGTGTAAAATCAACCCAACCTATCACTTAAAGATGTGCTCTATGTTCCCACAGCTAGCAAAAATTTAATCAGTGTTAACCGTTTGATACAAGATAATCATGTTGATGTAAATTTTACTAATCATGGATGTCATGTGAAGGATTCAGTGACAAAAGATCTACGAATACAGGGAGCTCTAAAGGAAGGAATGTACCCACTGACAACAAAAAAGCTTGAAGAAAGACCGAGAATGTTAATGGCCTCCTATGGAGTGAATCAGTCAGAACATTTAAAGTGGCATCACAAGTTAGGACACCCTAGTTCTAGAATTTTGAATCTAGTCTTGAATAAGTGTAACAAAAGGGTCTCTACTGGCCCTTTATATGATAAAATTGTATGCGAATCATGTCAAATGGGCAAATCGAAGTTTTTACCGTTTCAATCTTCGTTTCCCAAGCATCTCGTCCTCTAGAATTAATTCACACCGATCTCTGGGGACCATCTCCACACAATCGGTGGTGGACATCGCTTTTTACATTCATTTTTTAGACGATTTCGCCGCACACTGGTTGTATCCACGAAAAATAAAGGTGACTCGATTCATGTGTTCAAACACTTCAAAACCTTCGTTGAAAATCGTTTTAGCTCAAAATTAAAGCCATCCAATGTGACAACGGTAGTGAATATAAGCCCTTTGCCCCTGTTGCACAAGAGGCTGGTATTGATATGAGATTCACCTGCCCATATACCTCTGTTCAGAATGGTAGGGCCGAGAGGAAGCATCGTCACATCGTTGAGATGGGATTGACACTATTAGCTCATGCTCGAATGCCTTTGAAGTACTGGGTCGATGCTTTCCAATATTCAATGTATCTGATTAATAGACTCCCAACGCCAGTGCTCAATGGAAAATCTCCCTGTTTCGCCTCAAGAAAAGAACCCGACTATCCGAGTTTGCAAGCCTTCGGTTGTGCTTGCTATCCTTGCCTTAAACCATACAATGAACACAAATTTCAGTTCCACGGTGCAAAGTGTGTATATCTTGGTGTGTCATCACAATGTAAAGGCTACAAATGCTTGAGCGAGACTGGTAAGATATATGTTTCCCGGCATGTTATATTTGATTCAGATTTGTTCCCTTTTCAAACAGGTTTTTTGCATCGATCAGCTGCCTCAAAGGATTCTGAATTGTCTGTTCCCTTCATAATTCAACCATCAAGACACTCCGAGCTCACTGCTCAAAATAACAATGAGGAATTAATTGAACTCGGCAATCACCAATGTCGTCGTCTTCACACGAGCCCATTTTGGAGGATGAAACAGTGCATCATTCTGTTTCTGATGGATCTCATGAAAATGTCAATAGTCCAGCTCAGAGTGGGCCACCCAATCAACATCATATGCTAACCCGGTCAAAAATGGGCGTGACCCGGCCCAAAGTTCCTTATGTTGGATCCCTAAATGCTCACTCTGTACTCGCCTGAACAAAGCAATTTGCAATGACCCACAGCGCACATCGGTCCGACAAGGCCGAGTGTCGCTCCTTCTCCGTCATCGTTTCACTAAAGTTCTCCGAACCTCTATCGGTTCGTCAAGCACTCGTCATCATCTCAATGGTTTGATGCAATGAAGGAAGAATATGGAGCATTGATGAAGAATCGAACT
Organism: Acacia pycnantha; assembly: GCA_025563575.1. NCBI lineage: Eukaryota > Viridiplantae > Streptophyta > Magnoliopsida > Fabales > Fabaceae > Acacia > Acacia pycnantha. The sequence continues at coordinate 1,010,085 of JAMWYP010000061.1, forward strand.
TGGGAATTAGTTCCCTATTCGAGTCAAAACTCATTGACAATCGGTGGGTTTTCAAGGTTAAACTCAAAGTCGATGGTTCCCTTTTGAAAAATAAAGCGAGGTTGGTAGCTAAAGGGTTTCAAGAAACTCTGCGGGTAGATTTCGTGAAACATTCAGTCCGGTGGTGAAATCGACAACAATTCGAGTCATTCTGTCAATTGCCGTGACCTTCAAATGGGTTATTCGCCAACTTGATGTTAACAACGCATTTCTTAATGGCTATCTGGAGGAGGAGGTGTTCATGCGGCAACCAGAAGGATTTGTGGATCATCGTCGGCCTACACACGTCTGTAAGTTAATTAAAGCCATTTATGGTCTCCGCCAAGCTCCGAGAGCCTGGTTTGATCGATTGAGGTGCTTTAGATGGTGATCTTTTGAGTAATCCTACTGAATATAGACAAGCAATAGGCTCTTTGCAATATCTCATTAATACTCGTCCAGACATTGCCTTTGCTGTCAATAAACTGAGTCAGTTCCTTGCCCAACCTAGAACCACTCATCTTCAGGCCGTAAAAAGAATTTTCAGGTATCTTAAGGGTACACATAATCTCGGTTTACACATTAAACCATTTACACAACCTCAACTAATAGCCTATACCGATGCAGACTGGGCATGTGACCTAGATGATAGAAAATCTATGGGAGGAATGTGTGTTTTTCTTGGTAATAATCTTGTATCTTGGGCATCAAGGAAACAGAGAGTGGTTTCACGTTCTAGCTCAGAGTCTGAATATCGTTCCTTGTCTGATGGTTCAGCGGAAATCAAGTGGTTAAGTTCATTGTTGTCTGAACTGGGTATCTATCTTAAACAACCTTCTGTGATTTGGTGTGATAATTTGAGTGCAAAAGCTTTGGCCGCTAATCCAGTTCAACATGCTAGGAGTAAGCATATTGAAGTAGATGTTCACTTTATTCGTGACCTAGTTCTTTCTGGGCGAATAGACATCAGATATGTTCCTTCTTCTCTTCAGATTGCAGATTGTTTGACCAAGCCATTGTCCTATTCTCAGTTTCTATTTTTTCGAGACAAACTTGGATTAGTTGTCACTCCTCCTCGTTTGAGGGGGAATGTTAGAACATAAGCATTAGTTATATTTGCTAATCACTGTATTATGTTTCAGTTTGTAATTAGTGTGGTCCCAGGTGTACGTTACAGCTGTATAGCTGGTGGAGATTTGTATATGCGCTCCACCATGTACGATTCAATACGTGTCCACAATTCTGTTAGGATTTTGTTATTGCCTTTAGGTCATTCTGGAATACTGTATTGTAGCCTCTATATAAATGATAGAACTTCGAGAGCAATTCACCGCCTCGCCTATATTCATTTACTCGTTTTCTCACTAATTTGGATCTTATCATAAATTATAAATTAACCCCATGCTGATGTTGTACTCCAAAACCCACTTTTCAGCCCTCAGATGCATTTAATTTTCAAAATCACCCATATAATATAAAAAGAACACAAAAGAGTGAGAAACTAAGACAAATAATGATGCTTATTCTATTTTTATATATCTAATACAACAATTATTCAAGTAGCAAAGACTACTTAAATAGCTCAATTATATTAATGCAACATTTAACCAAAATAATCTAAACCACGCCTTTCTGGCTCTCTCACCTAAATGAAGTATTTTACTCTCTCTGATCTGTTTAAAATATAAGAACTTGTTTAATTAGTTTTATTTTTAAATATAAGACTTCTAGCTCATTTATCTAAGATATTTATTATTTTTTTCCAAATTACTCCTATTATGTATGCAATAAATAGGTATAGTTTTTAATGTAAATGATTAAAAGGAGAGGTATTTTAAGAAAATTAAACGAAGACTCTCTTACAACTAATTAACTATTTTTCTCAATTTCTATGAATTAGCTTTTTAGCTCATACATTTAAGATTAAAAGAAGTTTCAGTTAACAATCAAATTAGCTCTAAACATCATTTGATGGGTTTCTTGACCGCAATTGAACATAATAATATTCAATACAAACCTACAAAATAATAGGAGTCATCAAACCGCACATAGCATATTGTGTGGGTTAGTCAAACTACATATATGAACGAGTACCATATTTCATTTTCATGGACTTAGTTAAATTGAGTTTTTATATATGCACAATAATTAACAGATTGAAAAAAAAACAAAAAACAGAAATAGGGGCCAAAATAATACAAGGGAAAAAGGAAAATAAATGATACTGGATAACAAATAATAAATAAATGACCGTATTTCTACTTTTATTGATCGATATTGTTGTCTACTACTCTGAATTTGAGCTTGATTATATTTTAATTGGAGAAGCGCTCTCAACAAAATTTTGGTGCACACTTTTTATATGTCGATATTTGAGATAATAAGAAGTCATTTTCAGCTAGCGTAAGGTAGGGTGTAGCCGTGTATGTTCACATTCACATTATTAAAGCATTATGAAAAGTACAATGTTTGTGTTCACAACGACAGTTTAAAACAATTAGGCTAAAATATACTTTTAGTCCGTTAAGTTTTACAAGAGATATACTTTTTGTCCCTTAACTTTTTGAAATATACTTTTGATGCTACTTTTCTAACATCATTAATGTTGTTTATGAAAAATGTTGAGAAACTTAAGTGATGACTGTGCAGCTGACAAAACATATTTATGTTTTAATTTTATAATATATTTATAATATAAAAATAAAATAAACCAACAAATCAATGCAAACGAAATGAAGGCTTTGCTATTTAGACTATTAAACTAATATATTTAGATTATAAAAATAATTTTTCTAATACAATTGAGGTTTTGATATTGACTACTTCATTAGGTTTTTAGATATTTTTCAATTTACACATATTTTTAATTTAAGATTAATAACATTTAATTACACAATCAACGCTTGAGTTTGTTATGTTTACATTTTCCGTTAACAACATTAATAGTGTTAGAATTATAGGACTAAAAGTACACTTTTCAAAGTTAAGAGATGAAAAATATACCTCATATAAACTAACTAAAAATATACTTTAGCCAAACAATTATATCTTTTCCTGGGTAAATTTAGTTATTGCACTGCAAATTCATTTTCTTAATATTTTAAATAATATGATGATTGTTTGTTTAATATCATATTGTAATTATGAAACCTGGATAAAATATAATAAAATAGTGTAGAAAGGAAAGGGATTGAAGTAAATTTTCAAGAGTTATTCATTTGCTTCATCCTTTTTTCGACCAAATTTTTTTCCCCCTTTTTTTAGAAGTAAAAACGGTAGAAACCGTAAAAACTTCTGTAATACCCTAAAATTTGACTTAGGGTAAATATCATAAATTAGAAAATAATACCTATTAAAAATAGGTGAATATGTGATTTCAAAGAATATGTTAAATTATCTTCTTGAAAATCAGAGAATTTAAGTGCCAAAGTGCCAAATGACGAAAATGCCCTTCTAGGACATAAATGACTTAGGAAAATTGTGAAAAGTCCTAAAAGGCAGTAAAATAATTATTAAAATTAGGAGAGTATATTATCTCTAATTTTGGTAATTTAATAAAATATAACCTTGGAAAAATTAGAACAGGATAAACAAAAAGTATTGAAATGACTAAAATACCCTTGTAAATCCTAAAATAATGCAGAGGACATGGAAGCGGAAATGTCAGTGTAAAAGTTATGAGGTAATAAGGCATTCTAATTAAGAAAATTATCAACTATTGATAAGAAAGTAATTAGGTAATTATTGGCTAATTACTTAAGCATAAGCAAGGGAAATTCATGAATAAATTATATAAAACCCTAAAATTAGTGGTTTTTGGCTAAAAATTAGTAAAAATATATTTGCTAATTAATTGGAAAGTTTTGAGAAAAATGGATGAGTTTAGGTATTTTTAAGCCTAAATACAGGAATGGACCAATTAGGTAATTTTGTGGAATTTTTGGAAAAATTAAATAAATAAATCATTAAATAATTAATTAAATAAAAAAATAAATATTTATTAAATATTAAGGGGGGCTGCCGACATATTGGATAAGAGAATAAAATAAAATAAAATAAAATAAAATAAAATAAAATGAATTGAATAATATATAAGAGTTGTAAAAATAATAAACTCTTATTTATAATAAAAAGGTGAATAGTAATTAAATAAATAAGAAGCGGATCCTATCTAGAGAGCCAGGAATAGGTTTTCCAAAGTCAATGTAAAATATTGATCAGTGGATTTTTATCTTCCGTTAGACTTTTCCGGAAGTTAATTCTGAAGCCGGTAGAGCATTTTCCTAATAAAACAAAGTAGGGAAAAATGCAGATAGGCACATTTTTGGATCTGAAGAAAATAAATTCTAACTCAACATCTAGAAATGAGTTTGAAATCATCTGGACATATTTGGAATCAGTGAATTTTTGTCCAGAGGTTGATGATTCCAAAAATTCGTTCTGTAACCGGGCACACCTTTCGAGGAACTTCAGACTGACTGTTGGAGCCCTATATGGAATCAAAATTTAGGTTAACTTGGACATTTCTAATAAGTGAGGAAATGGCTTCAAAGTTGTAAATCCAGAATTTTGAGATTTTTCCGAAATTACGCGAATCGGGTACCGATCGGGGAAATTCTGTCTGACCGGGCATAAAGCAAGTTGAGTCACCACTTTTGGACCAATTGGATGCTTCCCTCTCATTTCCCTTATGTTGACCAAGTGCAGCAATGGGCAATATTTTTCCATCTTATTCAAATTAAATCCAAGGGTTTATAACAATTTGAATAATTCCCTTTATGTCCCTTAAAATTCCCATATATACCCCCTTTTCTTCATTCTTCACATCATTTTGTGAGGAGTAAACCGAAAATAGAGAGAGAAAGAAGAGAGAGGTGCTCTGGGAAATTCTGAAGCGAAGCTCTGTGTAAGTTTTCCGGTACCGAGCTTTTAGCTTTCATAGTTCTTTCAGTAGTTAGAGTAGTAATGCTAGAGTAGCCTTTATTTTCAAGTATGATTAGATATCATATTATAGGGCTATTTTAGTCTAGAATTTCGAAAATTATCATCGGTCGAAGTTCTGGCAAAATTTTGGAAAATCGGAGCCAAAGTAACGAAGTGCTGGCGAAATTCCGCCGATTAGGGGCATTGGGGCAAAATGGTAATTTTTACCTAAAATGCCAGTCGTAATGCCAAATCACTAATGAAAGTGATATTACTCTTATAGGATATCAGAAACTCTGATCTGCTGCCGTTACGCTACCCAACTAGCCATTTCACGTTTTTCCGTAGAAAAGTACGTTTTTCCGCCAGAAGTACCTAACACCGTCAACGAAGGTACGTTCGCGTACTGTAACACTAATCTGATGTTTATTGTATGCATATATGTGCTATGTGTATTTTATGCTCTGTGGTATGATTATGTACCGTTGTTATGATTATACTTGCTGGTTATTGGGATACGTTTCAAGGGGGCCTATGTGCTGTCGAAGGCCTATGTGCTGTCGGAGGCCTACGTCTTTGTCGAGGCCTATGTCTTGTCAAGATACGTTGCGGGGTAGGGCCTATGTCTTTGTCAGGATATGTTTATATGTGCTATATCTGCTGAATGAATTTGTGTTGTTAATAATATGTTTGTCTGTAGTCCATATACTGCTATATGTAAATATGAGGTTAACCGTTACCTGAGGTCCGATTGCAATGGACCTCGGCTCTTAATATAGCGTCAGGGTCAGGAGGACTGAGTGCCGAAGAGAGAGGCAAGCAGCCCGCATAGAATATCCAGCTGAGGACTTCCTTTCGTTGTTCTGGCTGAAGCCTTTCTTTTGTCGTTATGTACTTTTAAAATACTCAGTTACTGTACCGTTGTTGTAATTAGCCAGACTTACGGCATTTGAAATACAAGTATCAGTTACTCAATCGCTCCGGTGCTCTACTCTGATGAAAAAAAAAATATACTGCTTTTCAAAGTTGGGATGTTACATTTTGGTATCAGAGCAGTAGTCCTGGCATGAATTTAACGAAGTTACTATGGACAGTTTGGTGCCGAAGGCAAGGCTAGTCTACATGGGTGTGCCAATCAGTCGTCGTGAACTCGGTGAGGCCCCCATGGTAGACACTTACCTGGCCATTCTGTTCGATTAACGGAGTTAGGTTCTAAGCCTTTTCAAAAATTTGGAGCATGTTTTGAAAATGAGTACTGATATAGCCCTGAGTCGGCGTACCATTTCATTTCGGTATACCATTTTGAACCGGTATACTATCCTGAACCGGTGTACCACCCTTTGTCGGTGCATCACTCTAACCCGGAGCCGATGAATTCATCACCTATGCTTATATCGGTATCAGTCTCCGATAACATTGATACTAGTCTCTGATAGTTCTGATAACTCTGATATCAGCCTCTGATAACCCTGATAATATCGCCTACCGGCGACAACTTTGACAACCCGGGAGATCATGGATCTTGAAAATCAGTTCTGACACGAATTCTGATAAACTCACTCTGATAACTCTGATAGTCGCCAGTTTGTACTGGACGATAATTCCATCCTAGCACAAAGCTTGTATGTAGATCTAAGCCACGCCGGATGAAATTCCGAAACCAATAAGGTTATGTACACGCGGTATTCGACCCATGTTGAGAATTTCTATCAGAGGAACTTCCATTTCGGATTTCCGTACTCTTCTGGAAACTGGATTTGATCCACTTTTCATTAATTTCTCCGTACCTGTTTTTGAGTAGAAAGAATCAACGAGAATCTAACGAAAGAAACGTTGTGAGTGTCTATTTGTTTATAGTGTGAAAACTACGTACGACAAAGCCTACGTGTGGAGCAGAAAATACTACATGCGATAGAGTTTAGGTGCAGCACGATACCGTCTATGTGCAGTATAGTACTAATTGTTGTTTTCTTTGAGTACATCTAACGTTTCCCTAATAAAGGAAAAAGAACAAGACATGGCGAACATAAGAGGTGCCGGTGCACCAAGAGGTAGAGGCCGAGGTCGAGGTAGACGAGGAGGCAGACAACCTCAAATAGGAGCCATACCAGAGCAGAATGATATACCAAATCAACCTGAACAAAACGAGATTCAGGAGATGAGGAGAACCTTGCAAGAGCAAAGAGCTCTTATTGACGCACTCCTAGCAAGGTAGAACCAGCAAGACCAAGAAGCTGAGAGGCAAGTAGCAGGAAGAAATGCTGAGGAAGAGCGAAATGCAAAGGAAGCTCGTAATGCCGAAGAAGAGGAAGAAGAAGAAGAAGATGATGAAAATAACCAAAGTGATGGACACGATGAGGAACGAGAGGAATCTGAAAGATCCCAAACACCTCCCCGACACAGGAGAGGAGAGAAAACCACACAGTATTGGGTCAACCAATTCTGTAAGCTGAAGCCACCAATTTTTCGAGGAAAACTAGACTTGGCAGAGGATTGGCTGAAAAGATTGGAGAAAGTATTCAAGGTGATTGACTGCCCTGAAAATCGCAAAGCCCAACTAGCGATCTACCAGCTCGAAGGAGATGCGGACCGTTGGTGGGAAGTCACAGCAGCAACTTTACAAACACATTACTGTCCCGTGACGTGGAAGAAATTTCTGGAGAAATTCCATGAGCAGTATTTTCCTCCATCTGTGCAGATGAAAAAAGAATCGGAATTTCTCCATATCCGACAGGGACAAGAGGAATCTTTTGACGACTACTACGCTCGATTCACCAATCTGTCCCGATACTCAGCACACCTGCGAAGGGGCAATGATGAAAGGAGTATGGTGAACATACTGATTCATGGGCTTAAGTATGAAATTGGTGAAAGACTCATGTCTCAACGATTCCAGGATTTGACAAGCGCGGTGGAAACTTGTCGGATGACTGAGCGTAATCTGAGAGGATTCCAGAAATCCAGAAACTTCAACAACAACAACGCATGTCGTAGCGAGGTCAGCCGTGGAGATTTCTCGCGGAAAAGAGAAGCACCATGGAGTGACTTCCAACGAGAGAGCAAGAGGCCATACCAGTCTGGGCCGCCGAGCAACCCAAGGATGCTGGGGAATCAACCATGCCCAAGGTGCGGAGATTATCATCCGGGTGTTGCTTGTGAAAGGAGACGAGTCTGTTACAGATGTCGTAAGCCAGGCCACATTATCCGAGACTGTCCTGAGAAACCTACGGAGATAAGGCCACAGAACCCGGGCCGAATGTATGCATTAACCGACACAATGGACAGAGAACTTCCGGAGAAAGTCCAAGGTACTATCTCTCTTAGTAAGGAATTTTCTCTATGCATTGCATGAACTAGGTATTGGTTATTCAACTAAATCGTGTGATACGTGAATTATTTACGTGACGTAATCTAAGTTCCTTAGTTAGTACAATCCAACGAAGGAAAGGATCGAAACCTGGCCCAGTGGTTTGAAGTCGATAATCGGATATTGCTACGAATACCCTTGGTGACCGGTGTTAGTAGAGAACTTCAAAGGTGAATGTATAGTCCGTATTCCGAAAAACCACCACCGTGACGTGTTCCATGTTTTCTTAGTTATTACAATCCGACCACGATTAAGTCATTAAGTATTAGGTATCTTATGTTGCCATGGTGTATCGGAACCATGGGGAAATTTTTGGTATCCATTTTGGTATTTGTGGTGTTAACCGCGGTGTATGGGAACCACGAGGAAACATCATATATCAAAATACGAAATGACAAGATCTTTATGGTCAAACCAAGGCGAATTCCTGATTACCAAGAAAGGCGGCTGGCAGAAAAAGTGAAGATCCGACGCGTATTGTCTGAAGACCGAGTAGGACCGAGTTTAGTTAGTACAAAGTTTAGTTGGTGTAGTACAAATTTCGAGGACGAAATTTTATTTAAGGGGGGAAGAAATGTAATACCCTAAAATTTGACTTAGGGTAAATATCATAAATTAGGAAATAATACCTATTAAAAATAGGTGAATATGTGATTTCAAAGAATATGTTAAATTATCTTCTTGAAAATCAGAGAATTTAAGTGCCAAAGTGCCAAATGACGAAAATGCCCTTCTAGGACATAAATGACTTAGGAAAATTGTGAAAAGTCCTAAAAGGCAGTAAAATAATTATTAAAATTAGGAGAGTATATTATCTCTAATTTTGGTAATTTAATAAAATATAACCTTGAAAAATTAGAACAGATAAACAAAAAGTATTGAAATGACTAAAATACCCTTGTAAATCCTAAAATAATGCAGAGGACATGGAAGCGGAAATGTCAGTGTAAAAGTTATGAGGTAATAAGGCATTCTAATTAAGAAAATTATCAACTATTGATAAGAAAGTAATTAGGTAATTATTGGCTAATTACTTAAGCATAAGCAAGGGAAATTCATGAATAAATTATATAAAACCCTAAAATTAGTGGTTTTGGCTAAAAATTAGTAAAAATATATTTGCTAATTAATTGGAAAGTTTTGAGAAAAATGGATGAGTTTAGGTATTTTTAAGCCTAAATACAGGAATGGACCAATTAGGTAATTTTGTGGACTTTTTGGAAAAATTAAATAATTAAATCATTAAATAATTAATTAAATAAAAAAATAAATATTTATTAAATATTAGGGGGGGCTGCCGACATCTTGGATAAGAGAAGAAAAAAAAAATGAATTGAATAATATATAAGAGTTGTAAAAATAATAAACTCTTATTTAATAATAAAAAGGTGAATAGTAATTAAATAAATAAGAAGCGGATCCTATCTAGAGAGCGAGGAATAGGTTTTCCAAAGTCAAGGTATAATATTGATCAGTGGATTTTTATCTTCCGTTAGACTATTCCAGAAGTTAATTTTGAAGCCGGTAGAGCATTTTCCTAATAAAACAAAATAGGGAAAAACGCAGATAGGCACATTTTTGGATCTGAAGAAAATAAATTCTAACTCAACATCTAGAAATGAGTTTGAAATTATCTGGACATATTTGGAATCAGTGAATTTTTGTCCAGAAGTTGATGATTCCTAAATTGCTTAAGAAGGGCACACCTTTCGAGGAACTTCAGACTGACTGTTGGAGCCCTATATGGAATCAAAATTTAGGTTAACTTGGACATTTCTAATAAGTGAGGAAATGGCTTCAAAGTTGTAAATCCAAAATTTTGAGATTTTTCTGAAATTACGCGAATCGGGTACCGATCAGGGAAATTCTGTCGGACCGGGCATAAAGCAAGTTGAGTCACCACTTTTGGACCAATTGGATGCTGCCCTCTCATTTCCCTTATGTCGACCAAGTGCAGCAATGGGCAAGATTTTGCCATCTTATTCAAATTAAATCCAAGGGTTTATAACAATTTAAATAATTCCCTTTATGTCCCTTAAAATTCCTATGAGTAAATACCCTTTTTGGTCCCTGGAAAACACACGGAAGCCCTTTTTGGTCCCTGAGTAAAGGAAATGTCGTTTTGTACCTTTTTAGGGACTAAAAATGACCTTTTTGGGAATTTATGAGGGATTAAAATGTCCAAAAAAAATATCCAAAAGGACTAAAATGGACCTTATTTTTCCATTTTAGGGACCAAAAAATGACTTCTTTTTTTTCAGGGACCAAAAAGGGCATCCGTGTGTTTTCCAGGGACCAAAAAGGGTATTTACTCAATTCCTATATATACCCCCCCTTTTCTTCATTCTTCACATCATTTTGTGAGGAGCAAACCGAAAATAGAGAGAGAAAGAAGAGAGAGGCGCTCTGGGAAATTCTGAAGCGAAGCTCTGTGTAAGTTTTCCGGTACCGAGCTTTTAGCTTTCGTAGTTCTTTCAGTAGTTAGAGTAGTAATGCTAGAGTAGCCTTTATTTTCAAGTATGATTAGATATCATATTATAGGGCTATTTTAGTCTAGAATTTCGAAAATTATCATAGGTCGAAGTTCTGGCAAAATTTTGGAAAATCGGAGCCAAAGTAACGAAGTGTCAAGCGAAATTCGCGTGATTAGGGGCATAGGGGCAAAATGATAATTTTTACCTAAAATGCCAGTCGTAATGCCAAATCACTAATGAAAGTGATATTACTCTTATAGGATATCAGAAACTCTGATCTGCTGCCGTTACGCTACCCAACGAGCCATTTCACGTTTTTCCGTAGAAAAGTACGTTTTTCCGCCAGAAGTACCTAACACCGTCAACGAAGGTACGTTCGCGTACTGTAACACTAATCTGATGTTTATTGTATGCATATATGTGCTATGTGTATTGTATGCTCTGTGGTATGATTATGTACCGTTGTTATGATTATACTTGCTGGTTATTGGGATACGTTTCAAGGGGGTGATAATTGAATATTTTATACACTTATTTTTGTCTCTTGAATAATAATTTAGGACCCTTTAGCTAATAAATAATGGCTCTTATGTTTATTTGGGCCTTGGGCCTTTTATTGCATTTTAGCTATTTTTAATAATAAAATTCCAGTTTTGTGTTGCTTCACTATTTCTACCATAAATCTTGAACCAGACATCGGATTTGCCTCAGTTTTATCTCATATTTCAGATGATTCAGAGAGCTACAATTGTTATGAAGACATCAAGAGCAAATTCGGTCAAGAAGGAGGTCAATTTTGGAGCCAAAGTCGGATGTACAATTCTGGATTTATTTTGGACCCGAATTTTGTAATTTAAGTCCAGTTATATTTTATTTCTGTTTTGGGCTAAAACTATGAGAGCCCATTTCGTTTTAGGTTATTTTTAAGTATGGCAGCTGCCACAAACATATTCATTCACGTTTTTAACATTAGAGTGGATCAAAATACAAGTTTTCATTTTCTCTCATCTGTTCTTCATGTTCTTCGCGTTCTTCGTGTTCTTCGTTCGTTCTTCGATTTTCCCAGCCATGATCGGCTAAAATCTTGTGATTAACCCAACAATGAGGATTCCATGGTTCATCCAGAGAACTCGTGCCTAATCGGTAACTACTCGATTCTGTTTTCATCTTATCGGATTCGATTTCTGGAAATAGTTCGAATATTAGATTTAATATTCGGTTTGGTTCATCCCAAGGACTTAGTTCGGACTAGGTTATAGTGTTGCTGTGCGATTGCACAGTGAGACGCCACTGTCCGGGCAGATTCTAGGCGATCGTCTAGGCGAGGAATCTCCGGATGAATGCAGAGATTTCGATTCATCCGGAACCAAACGTGGGTTAGTTATATTTTCGTTCAATGATGGAGGTTTCGGAATCAATTCGTTGGGTTGATCATCTTTAATGCCTCTGTTTATTTGATTCTGTTTGACTCTGTTTATTGCATTTTGGTTATGTTATTTAGTTTTGTTCTATTCTGTTAAACCAAAGCCCCCATTTTATCATTATGTTTCACTATTGTTATTAAACAAGCCAGCTGCAAATTCGTTGGGAAACGACCCAGGTTCCCTAATTCTGCAAATTAATTACGAACTTGGTTTATTTTGGAAGACACGGCAAAAATCTTTCCAGGGGGCCTATGTGCTGTCGAAGGCCTATGTCTTTGTCGAGGCCTATGTCTTTGTCGGAGGATACGTTGGTGGGTAGGGCCTATGTCTTTGTCGGGATATGTTTATCTCGTGTTATATCTCGCTAATGAATTTGTGTTGTTAATAATATGTTTGTCTGTAGTCCATATACTGCTATATGTAAATATGAGGTTAACCGTTACCTGAGGTCCGATTGCAATGGACCTCAGCTCTTAATATAGCGTCGGTCGGGAGGACCGAGTGCCAAGAGAGAGGCAAGCGCCCGCATAGAAGATCCAGTGAGGACTTCCTTTCGTTGTTTCGGCGGAAGCCTTTCTTTTGTCGTTATGTACTTTTAAAATACTCGGTTACTGTACCGTTGTTGTAATTAGCCAGACTTACGGCATTTGAAATACAAGTATCAGTTACTCAATCGCTCCGGTGCTCTACTCTGATGAAAAAAAAAATTATACTGCTTTTAAAAGTTGGGATGTTACAACTTCTGTTATTTTTACCGTTTTTATGTGTTTGAGTGGTGTTTCTACCAGTTTCTACTCATAACAATTTTTATTTGCATTTCAGTACGTATGACCCTAGTCATGTGGGACCGGAGGTCACATAAATACATAAATATATGTGTAAAAGTTAGTTTAGCGATGTAAGACTTTGTTAGATCCTATAGAGTCTTGAGTCCGGATGAGACTTTTTTACCGGTTGCATGTGTTGAAAAGGGGTAGTCACGAACTCCGAATTGAATATATGTAAAATATTAAAGGGAAAATTAATTATTTGATCCTTATAGTTATGATTGAGTAATAACTCAGTCTTTAAACTTTGACTCGATACAACTCAGTTCCTGTAGTTTAACCGTTTAAAATTTAATCCCTATATTTTAGAAAATAAAATGAGAAAATAAATCTCCAAATCCCTATACTTTCATAGATTTTTAAATTAGGTTCCTATAATTTTATTTTTTCGATTGACCCCTATTATTAATTTCTCGGTTAAAGCCACCACACACTCTCCAGAATATCCCTTGGAAGTGTGACGCTGCGGCATCATACGCCGCCGCAACCATTTCTGATGCCTCATAGCTGCCTAACCAATTTTAAAAACTTTTGAATAAGAAATTTTGAATAAGAAAAAGAGTAAGACACGTGATTTGATAACTAGGACACTATAAGATGGCCCCAATTTTAAAAACTTCAATGGGGTTTTATTTATTGTAAGATATTAATTGTTCCAAGTTGCGTAGCATTTATATTTCTGAGCAGTATTAAGTTTTTGCACTACGTACATCTTGATTTTCGTTCAAGGAAAAAATTAAGAAAAATGCCACCACATCATGACGTTAAAGGCTGTAAATAAAACCCTAGGTAGCATGACACTTGTGTTGGGAGAGGTAGTCACAAACCTCAAATCAGATACCGGATGATAATTAAAAAAAAAAACCCTAAGTTGCATGAATGATCAGAAGAAAATGCAATAATAAAGGGAAAATCTCACACAAGTTTTAAGGACGAGAAAAATATCAAAAAAATCTCAATGTAGATTCCTTTATAAAAAAAAGTTACAATGTAAACTCCTCTATAAAAAATTCCCTAGGACCTCAATGTATTGATTCCAAATATAAACTTATGTTATTGATAAGTGTATGTGATTATAATGACAAGTTATAAAGTGATTATTTATATGTTAACTAAAGTAGCTCTTATTGACAAGTGTATTTGACTATATTGACAAATCATAAAGTGGTCATTGCCAAGTCTATCTATGTTAACTAAACTAGCTCCCGTTGACAAGTGTATATCACTATATTGACAAATTATAGAATGATCATTGGTAAGCCCATCTATATTAACTAAAACAACTTTCATTAACAAGTTTATGTAGCTATATTGATAGGTCATAGAGTGACCATTGACAAACTCATCTATGTCACTGAGGTCTTTAGAGAATTTTTTGATAGGGGAATCTATATTAAGACTTTTTTAATATTTTTTTCTGGTCCTTAGAACCTGAGTCAGATTTTCCCATTAATAAATCAATCATGAATAATGGGGCGTCTCCATTAAATTGTGGTCAACGTCACCTATGCAAGATATAGTGATTTTTTTTCTTTTTGGACCGTGCAATGTAACATCCCATTTTTAAAGCGGATTTTTTTTTTTTTCAATCAGAGTAGAGCATTGGAGCGAGTGAGTAACTGAATCACATTAAAATATTAACTATAGTGTAACATAGTATTGATACAGTCATCCTAGTGTTCAAAAGTAAATACATAAATAAACAAAAGGAACATCTCCGGCCAACGGTCTAGTCGTGTTGCTTGCCCCGCTCTCCAACCCTTGGTCCTCCGGACCTTGAAGCTACAGCTGAGATCCAATTTACCCCATTGGATCTCAGGTAACGGTTAACCTTATGCTCAAATAAAACAGTATATGGACAACAGATATTCATAACATAACAGCAGTATATCACTACATAAGCATAGAGCATATGCATGATTATAACAATGACAGAAAATAAGCACAGAGCCATATGTAAAGCCTAACAACAACAGTCTGCACATAACCAGTGCCACGATCACACAACACGTGTCCTCAGCGCTAGGAAAACAACGGCATTATTATGACTATAACCCGTATAAAAGCTGTATGTATAAATGACGACCCTAAACAGAGCCCCAACCTATGAACGTATCTATCACATATATGCATATGAGTAGCACAGAGTTAGTGTTACAGTACGCGTCCGTACCTTTGTTGACGGTATTCTGGTACGTTTGACGGAAAACAGCGATATGACAGCGGAACGACGACGGTACAACAACAGTACTGATCACAGATATCCTATAAGGATAATATCACATTTATCAGTGATAAACATCATAACAGGCATTTTAGGTACAAATTACCATTTTGCCCCTATCTTTACTAATCGGCGGAATTTCGCCAGAGCTTCGCTACTTTAACTCTATTTCTCCAAAATTTTAACATACCTCTTTCTCCAACATATTTTTGAAATAAATATCATATCTACCCCTAAAACATGATATCTAAATCATACTTGAAAAACTAAAGATCTACCTAACATTCCTACTATAACTACCGAAAGAACTTAAGACCAAGGACCGAAGAAATTACCCAAAGCTTTGCTGCAAATTTCCCCGGACTCCTCCTCCTCCTTGCTACTCCAAGAATTTCGAATTGCTTGGTGGGTTTTTGGTGTGAAGATTCAAATGGGAGCAAAGGCCTATTTATAGGCAAATTCTGGTTACTATTCACACTTTGTCAGACGGATTCTGGACCGTAGGATTGCACTTTGTTGAAATGGCACATCCATGGCCCTTGGATCACCCTTGCCGACCTCCCCCCCTTCTTTTTCAACAAAATGATGTCACCCCATGTCACTTGGGTGATGTCATTTACTTCCTCTAGAAGTTTCATACCGATAAAGTCCCTGTTCGGTGTTCTAATCGTGTAATCGTGGAAAATCTCAAAAATCCGGCAACTAAGTTTTGAAGGTCTATTCTTCCTCTTTCAAAATATTTGGTTTAACTAAATTTTTGATCCCATTCAGGGCATCTCCTATTTCACCGAAGATTTTCGGATAATCGCCTTCGGTTACGAAAATCGCTTCGGGTAACGTCAATTTCTGGACAAAAATTCACTGATTCATAAAATGTCCAGTTGTTTATCAACTCATCCCCAGATATTGAGTTAGGATTTATTTTCTATAGGTTTTCAATTCTACTATCTGCCTTATTTCTTTTTCATCTTTTTACATAAGCATTCCGCCGGTTTCGGAAATGACTTCTGAGACAGCTCACTCCTGTAACATCCTATTTTAAATGCGGAATTTTTTTTTCAACCAGAGTAGAGCAATGGATCGAAAGAGTAACTGATACATATTCAAATATAAACCAGAGTGTAACATTGTATGGATAAAGTCATCCTATTGTTCTCAAAAGTAATTACTTAAATAAACAAAACATCTCTGGGTACTGGCCTAGTCATGTTGTTTCCCCTGTTCTCCGATCCTTGGTCCTCCGGACCCTGAAGCTATAGCTGAGATCCAATTTACCACATTGGATCTCAGGTAACGGTTAACCTTATGCTCAAACAATATAGTATACAGACAACAGATATTCAAAACAATACAACAGTATATCAATACATAAGCATACATCAGATGCATGATCAATATGACGACAGAACGTAAGCACAGAGCAGTATGTAAAGCCCCATAAGGTAAACAATAACAATAGCTTGCACAAAAACCAGTGCCACGATAACCACTCGTGTCCTCAGCGCTAGGAAAACATAACGGCATTATCATGACTATAACTCGTATAAACTGTCTGTATATCAATCTCTGAACGTATCTATCACATATATGTACTTAAGCAGCACATGATTAGTGTTACAGCACGCGTTCATACCTCCGTTGACAATATACAAGATTTCCGTACGTTTGACTAAATCGACTTTTGACTAAACAAATGAGCTGACAGTGGCACGTCGGACAACGTAACGACAGGAGATCAAGATTTATGATATCCTATAATGATAATATCACCATTTTCAATAATTGACATCATAATAGGCATTTCAGGTACAAATTACCATTTTGCCCCTATTCCCCTAATCGCCGTAATTTCGCCAGCGCTTCGCTACTTTGACTCCGACTTCCCAAAATTTTGTCAGAACTTCGACCCCACCATGATTTTCAAAATTTAAGACTAAAATACCCCTAGCATATGATATCTAATCATACTCAGAAGATTAAAGACTAATCTAACATTTCTACTCTAACTACCGAAACTTAAGACTAAGGACCGAAAAACTTACTCAGAGCTTCGCTGTGAATTTCCCTGGACTTCTTCTCCTTGCTTTGCTCCAAGAATTCGAACTAGAGAGGAGAGGAATGGTGTGAAGAATGCAACGAGGGTGAAGGGGTATTTATAGGGGTTTTGGAGTTACTATTCACACTTTACCAGACCGGATATCGACCGTCGGATAGTACTTGGATGAAGTGGCTCAATCTTGGCCCTCCAACCCTTCTTGGCCGACCTCCCCCCCCCCACTTAGGTGGCAAAATGTGATGTCATGCATGACATCAGTAACTTGTTCTAGAAGTCGTCTTACCGATAAGTTCCCTGTTCGGTGTCTTAATCGCGTAACCTTGCAAAATCTCAAAAATTCGGAATCACAACTTTGAAGACCTTTTCTTACTCATTAGAAATGTCTAAATAAACCTAATTTTTGATTCCATACAGGGTTTCAACGGTCCTGCTGAAGTTTCTCGAAAAACGTGCTCGGTTACGGAAGAAATTTCCGGAATCATCAATCTCCGTACAAAAATTCACTGATTCCAAATATGTCCAGATAATTATCAACTCATTCCCAGATGTTGAGTTATAATTTATTTTCTACAGGTTCCCATTTGGGACTATCTGCCTTTTTCACAGATTACCCTATTTCGTCTTATTACTTAAGCATTCTACCGATCACTAAATGACTTGAAACAGTCCGGTCCGAGATAAAAATTCACTCATTAATATTCTTCTCTGACTTTAGAAATCTTGTCCATGGTTTTCTAGATAGGATTTAATTTCTATCCGTGGTCATTTATCCTATTTGCTTTTTACATAAATTATATTATTAAAATAATACAACTTGCACAAATAATATCATGATATTTTCCTTTCATTCTTATCCATATTTTTTCCCAAAAATTCGGCTGGCCCTTTTTAATTATTATTAATATTTATTTTTTAATTAATTAATTATATATTTCAATTTTCTTAAAAATTTCACAAAATTTCCTTATTGGTCCATTCTTGCATTTAGGCTTAAAATTACTTAATCTCACCAATTTTTCTTCATATTTTCCAATTAATTAGAAAATATATTTTATGCTAAATTTAGCCATAAACCACAATTTATAGGGTTTCACATAATTATCGATGGATTTTCCTTTGTTTACGCTTAAGTAATTAGCCAATAATTACTTAATTAATTATCCACTAAGTTTTGATAATTTTCTTAACTAGAATAACTCCTTACCTCATAACTTTTGCACTGACATTAGTGTTTTATGTCTCATGCATTATATTAACATTTACGGGGGCATTTTGGTCATTTCAATACTTTTTGCTTATTCTCCTCTAATTTTTCCAAGGTGATAATTTATTAAATTACCAAAATTAGAGACAATATACTCTCTAAATTTTTATAATTATTTTACTGCCTTTTAGGATTTTTCATAATTTCCTTAAGCCACTATATGCTCCACAAGGGCATATTGGTCATTTTGGCCCTTTATTATTTTTTCCTAATTTCCAAGAGATTTTTCCCTCATAAAAACGATAAATATAACACAGAAATTGAGACCACAAATTTACTTATCAGAAATGGTCATTTTATTTATCCGGGTATTACAACTCCGAGATAAAAATTCACTTGTCTATAATATGTCCTGACCCTAGAAACCTTATTCATGGTTTTCTAGATAGAATTTAATTTCTATCGGTGGTCATTTATCCTATTTGCTTTTTACACAAATATCACAATTATATTACTATTTTAATCCTAAATATCATGATACTTATTTGACACATTCTTATCCATTTTTGATCCAAAAATTTCGGATGCTCTTCTCTTTTTATTTTTTTATTTTCTATTTTAATTAATATATATATTCTAATTATCTTATATTTATTTTCCACAAAATTCTCTTATTCGTCCATACTTAATTACAAGGATTTAGACTTTAAAAATTACTAGAATAATTCTAAACCTTTGATTTTACTTTTCAAGATTACATCTTAACCCTTAGTAATTATTTAATTTATCTAATTTGATCTACAAGTTTAATTAGTGCTCTAATCATATGATTAGTAACTTTTTAGGATCAGGGTTTTTCATGTACCTAATCTCACAAATTTTTCTTAATCTTTTCCCAATAATTAGCACATATATTTTATGCTAATTTTATCAATTAATATTTAATTAAAGGGTTCCTCATAATTTACTTGAATATTCTCTTGATTTATGCTTAAATAATTAGCCAATAATTATTTATCTAATCCCTCACTAATTGTTGACAATTTTCTTATTTAGAATTAATCATTATCTCACAACTATTGGACTTACATTGGTATTTTATGCTTTACATAAAATATTAAAAATCATGGGGTCAATTATGGCCCACAC
The DNA here is from genome assembly GCA_025563575.1 of Acacia pycnantha. NCBI lineage: Eukaryota > Viridiplantae > Streptophyta > Magnoliopsida > Fabales > Fabaceae > Acacia > Acacia pycnantha. The sequence continues at coordinate 1,029,751 of JAMWYP010000061.1, forward strand.
AATACTTTTTGATTTTTCTCCTTTAAATTTTCCAAGGTTATAATTTATTAAATTGTCTAAATTAAGGACAATATTCCTTCTAATTTTTAATAATTATTTCATTGCCCTTTAGAATTTATCATAATATTTCTAGGCCATTTTATGCTCTACAATGGCATTTGAGTCATTTTGGCACATTATTCTTTTTTCTCAATTTCCAAGAGACTTTTCCTTAGGAAATAACATAATTATAACACAGGTATTGAAACCACATACTCACTTATCAAAAACAGTCATTTTATTTATCCAGGTATTACATGCAAGATGTAGTAATGTAAACTCTCTTTTTGGTCATGTGATATTCAAATATTTCATATATTCATATATTTATATTTATCATTTTTCTTTAATCTAATTTGCGTGTCGTATAAATTTATATATAATCTTTTGATATACAGAAGTATTGACATACATGTCATATATATTATAATTAAATAATTTATTTTCTTCCTTTATTTCTCTAAATTAAATTAGTCAACTAAATCTTATATTAATGATCAAATATAAGACCAACTTGAGAAGTTGAATTGGATCCTAAATATAAGACCTATTTTTCATAATAAGAAGGTGAGGGAATAAAGAAATTAAGGAAGATGACTACGATGTTTTAGAAAATATATATCATATTAACTAACTTAACTAGTTTCCTTAATTTAATCATAGACAAATAGTTCTTATATTAAGAATCGGAGGGAGTATTTGTTATTTAAATCCCAGTCCTCATTCTAGCTTTGTAGTATAAACTTTTTTTTTTTTTGGCTCAATATCATTTGTCCTTTTATATAAAAAAAATACTAATTAAATTGATTAAATCTAGAAGAAAATAACATTTTATTATCCTTATCTTTTTAGTCTGAATTTGACTAAACAGAAAAATATTTTCATGTTCTTTCAAACAACTTAAAATCTCTTATTTTTTTGTGGGATATGAAAGCAAGACTTTTTATATATATAAATTTTGTAACCTACCACACCAAACAAATTTTTCGTTCTTGATCTGGAAGAAGAAGAAAAAATATATAAACGGAGATAAACGGAAAAGGCCAAAACATTAACAACCAACAAACTCTTGTTTTACACAAACGTCTATTGACGGCATCAAAGGGAATCAATGAGCTGCAACGAGTAATGTAAAAGTAATCCACGTCTTGGGATGATTGTCGAACAGGACAAAATGGATATAAGTTTTAATCCTTTTCTTTTTATTCATTCCATTAAATTAATTAGAAGTCGAGAGATCTCATCTTGGTCATTTATATATTTGGGATTCCTTGTCTAGGTGTTATTGAAAATAAAGTCTTGGTCGTTATAAATTATTCCTAGTCTAGCAGGATATTCAATAATTAGATCATAAAGAAATCCAATTGCAAGCTAGTGGTGTGTGTAAAAATACCTTTCACAATGATCTTCAGTACACATGATCGACTTAGCTTTTGTGTACTTATTGTTGTATATCACGAGCAGTCTAGAAGAATGAAGAAATGGATGATCTGAGTTGTGCCTGAGAACATTGTCCTATAGATTATTCTGTGACCATCGGCAAAGAGGAAGCGATACTCCCCAGGATTAAACAGATCCTTCTTGAACAAATCAAGGCACTAAAACAGGCAGAAGATTATTGTAACAACCACAAGGAAAAACTATGCAAAGGAGGAGAGGTTAGAAAAGTCGGTTATGAGCACTTTGTTTAAGCCCCTTTTATAGGCATGGTCCATGGAAACTAACAGACGCAAGACAGTCTGGACAATGTGTCCCTCAAGACCAAACAGACACCACCGAAAAAATGAGTTGTATGTTGACAACAACGAGTATGTTCGGGGAAGTGCTTGCCTGTTGACAATTTTCAGTCATGAAGGGTTATCAACTTTTAAACCCCAAAATATGGAGTCTTTTTGGTAAGCCTCTTAAATAAATTTTTATTTTAGAAAATTAAAATAATATTTTTGGGGAGCAAAATATTTTCCCAAAAAGTGCTTTTACCACGTATTTTGTAACATCCCAACTTTTAAAAGCAGTATAAAATTTTTTATCAAACATCATTTCAAAATGATCAGAGTAGAGCACCGGAGCGATTGAGTAACTGATACTTGTATTTCAAATGCCGTAAGTCTGGCTAATTACAACAACGGTACAGTAACCGAGTATTTTAAAAGTACATGACGACAAAAGAAAGGCTTCCGCCGGAACAACGAAAGGAAGTCCTCAGCTAGATCTTCTATACAGGCTGCTTGCCTCTCTCTTCGGCACTCGGTCCTCCTGACCTTGACGCTATATTAAGAGCTGAGGTCCATTGCAATCGAACCTCAGGTAACGATTAACCTCATATTTACATATAGCAGTATATGGACTACAAACAAACATATCATTAACAACACAAATTCATTCAGCAGATATAGCACAGATAAACATATCCTGACAGCACATAGGCCCTACCCCTGCAACGTATCCTGACAGCACATAGGCCTCTGACAGCACTTAGGCCCCCCTGACAGCACCTAGGCCTCCGACAGCACATAGGCCCCATTGAAACGTATCCCAATAGCCATCAAGTATAATCATAACAACGGTACACAATCATACCACAGAGCATACAATACACATAGCACATATATGCATACGATAAACATCAGTGTTAAGGTTACCAGTACGCGAACGTACCTTCGTTGACGGTGTTAGGTACTTCTGGCGGAAAAACGTACTTTTCTACGGAAAAACGTGAAATGGCTCGTCGGGCAACAGAACGGCAAAGAAATCGAGTTTCTGATATCCTATAAGAGTAATATCACTTTCATTAGTGATTTGGCATTACGACTGGCATTTTAGGTAAAAATTACCATTTTGCCCCTATGCCCCTAATCGGCGGAATTTCGCCAGCACTTCATTACTTTGGCCCCCATTTTCCAAAATTTTTCCAGAACTTCGACGCCATTTTTATTTTCAAAAATAAATACTAAAATAGCCCTCCCATATGATATCCAATCATACTTGAAAATTTAAAGGCTATTCTAGCATTACAACCCCTACTTTTGAAAGAACTACAAAAGCTTCAACTTTTCGGAGACTCGATCCCTACCATGTTTTTACCTCTTTAGGCATATTTTTCAATGCAATGAGGCCTAAAAACAAGAATAGGAATTTCATCCCCTACTTCCTAAATCTAACTAACAATTCTACCAACTACCGAACTAAAAACTAGAACTTAAAAGCTAAAGACCGAAAGACTTACCCGTTGAAGACTTTCTTCACAATTTTTCCAGAGCTTCTCTCTCTTCTTTCTCCCTCTAGGATTTCGGCCAAAGGAAGGAGGAATGGTGTGAAAATTTCAAGAGGGGTGGCTACCTATTTATAGAATTTTGGAAGGACACAAATGGAATTTTGCAACTTGTTCTTAACCATGGAAATTCAAGACAAAAATGGTGTATAATTCTTGTCCATGGAAGCATGCTTGGCCGAAATAAGGGGTGATGTGGCAGCCCAAGATTGGCCCAAAAATGGTGACTTGGGTTGCTTTAAACCCGGTCTAATAGAATTTCCCCGATCGGTACCCGATTCGCGTAATTTCGGAGAAGCTTCAAAATTCTGGATTTACAACTTTGAAGACATGTTCTCACTTTCTAGAAATGTCCAAGTTAACCTAAATTTTGATTCCATATAGGGCTCCAACAGTCCAGTTGATGTTTTCTCAAGAAACGTGTCCGAACACGTCCGGTTTCAGAATGTATTTCTGGAATCACCAACTTCTTTAGAAAAATTCACTGATTCCCAATATGTCCATGAAAATTCCCAATTCTTTTTCAAATGTCACAACATAACCTTTTCGTCCTCTTGGCTATCTGGCCTTTTCTCAGAATTTCCCTATTTCGTCTTATTAGGAAAAAACACAATCGGCTTCAGAATTAACTTCCGTAAGAGTCTTACGGAAGATAAAATCCCACTGATCAATATTCTACCCTGACTTTGGAAATCTCATTCCTAGATCTCTAGATAGGATCCGTTTCCTAATTTCTAAATTACTATTCACCACTTTAAATTATATTATATAATAATTGCAAGTTGTAAGAAAAATTTAGATATTAAAATTTTTTTCTTCATTTTTTTTTTTCGTTTTTTTTATTTGATTAATTATTTAATTAATTAAATAATTATTTTTACATAATTTTTACAAAATTTTCCTATTGGTCAATACTTGTATTTAGGCTCAAAAATACCTAAACTCAACTATTATTCTCAAAAATTTCCAATTAATTAGTAAACATATTTTTACTAATTTTAAAACAAAAACCACTAATTTTAGGGTTTTACATAATTACCTGTGAATTTCCTTTACTTATGCTTAAGTAATTAGCCCAATATTACTTAACTACTTAATTATCACAAATTGATAATTTTCTTACTTAGAATGCCACATTACCTCATAACCTTTGCCCTGACATTTTTGTTTTCATGTCTTCTGCATTATATTAGAATTTACAAGGGTAATTTAGTCATTTCAATACTTTTTGAGTATTCTTGTTCAATTTCTCCAAGTTTGTAATTTATTCAATTATCACAATTAGAGGCAATATACTCTCTCAATTTTAATAATTATTTCCTCACCTTTTAGGATTTTTCATAATTTTCCTAAGTTATTCACCCTTTCCAGTGGTATTTTGGTCATTTTGGCACTTTGGCCCTTAGATTCTCTAATTTCCTAGAGATTTAACTTAGAAAGATAGACTTATGTTTACACAAGTCTTGAGGTCAAAATCTCACTTATCAGAAATAACCCATTTATTTATCAAAATATAACATTTCAGATAAATAAATATGCGGGTATTACATATTTACTAGCGGGCGCCGGGGGGGATCGTCAGATTTCCACTGCATTTTCTTTTCGGTGGCCCGATGTTGTGTGCGCAAACCCACCACTCCTTTTGGCCTCTTTTCAAGCTCAATACCATATGATTATATATATAGGCTTATACTCTCTTATTCCCAAGCAATGTGGGACTAGTTTCTTTGACACACCTACACATATATTCATATATTTACAACAATCCAGATGTGTCAAAAAAAACTGTTGTGTTACCCATAGGAATATAACCATTGTATTTGGTGGTCCTTAGAACTATAAACCAGAACTAAACCAATAACACTTATTACACAGAGATGTTAGTGAAGCCTGCTTCTATGAACTAGGAAATCTTGGTGCATACTAGAGCCATTAAGGGTCAGATTATATACTAACATTTTTGTTGTTAACGATGGTTTTGCGCGTTAAGACGACCTTGCGTATGCTTGTGTATAATGAATGCTCTGGAGATTTCACCACGATCTCATAGGAGCAATGACACTCTACATTCGTAAAGGTGATTTCATTAAGTGTGCTTGCATTGAGCACACCATTCTGTAAGACTATGAAATCATTAAGAGCTTTGCTCAGCCAAAAAAATGCATTCTAGCACACTCCCATTGTCATAGGAAGGTGTAAGAACTGGTTGAACCCAAGAGGGGGTGAATTGGGTGAAGTATAAAAACTTAGGAACTTTAAAAATCTTTTTGCAACTCGGTAAAACCAGTTTGTATGACAGTAAAGAGTTATAAAGCTATAGACAGTTATTCAAACATATATGCTGGAAATATAAGAGATTAAGGAAGAGAATATGCAAACTGAGATTTATATTGGTTCGACCCAATCCTTGACCTACGTCCAGTCTCCAGGCTCCACTTGAGATTTTCAATCCACTATCCTCTTGTTTAATCCAGGCACAAGAGAAGCCTTTACAAACCCACAAGTTCACCCAGGCACTTGTAACATCCCATTTTAAAAGCGAATTTTTTTTTTTTCAATCAGAGTAGAGCAATGGAGCGAAAGAGTAACTGATTCACATTCAAACATAAACCATAGTGTAACATAGTATTGATACAGTCATCTTGTTATTCTCAAAAGAAACTACTAAATAAACAAAAGAAAGCGTCTCCGGTTATCGGTCTACTCATGTTGCTTGCCCCGCTCCCCGATCCTTGGTCCTTCGGACCCTGAAGCTACAGCTGAGACCCAGTACCCACCGGACCTCAGGTAACGGTTAACCTCATGCTCAAACAATACAGTATACAGACAACATATATCCAAGACAATACAACAGTATATCAGTACATAAGCATACAACAGATGCATGATCAACATGACAACAGAACATAAGCACAGGGCCGTATGTAAAGTCTCAAACAAAAACAGCCTGCACAAAACCAGTGCCACGATACAAACATGTGTCCTCAGCGCTAGGAAATCTCAAAACGATATTATCATGACTATAACCCGTATAAAACTGTCTGTATATTGGTCTATGAACGTATCTATCACATATATGTATTTAAGCAGCACAGAGTTAGGTACAAATTATCAATATGACAGCGGAACAAGATTACTGATATCCTATAATGATAATATCACATTTATCAATATTTGACATCATAACAGGCATTTTAGGTACAAATTACCATTTTGCCCTTATTCCCCTAATCGACGGAATTTCGCCAGAGCTTCGCTACTTTAACTCTATTTCTCCAAAATTTTAACATATCTCTTCCTCCAACATATTTTTGAAATAAATATCATATCTACCCCTAAAACATGATATCTAAATCATACTTGAAAAACTAAAGATCTATCTAACATTCATACTATAACTACCGAAAGAACCTAAGACTAAGGACCGAAGAAATTACCCAGAGCTTCGCTGCAAACTTCACCGGACTCCTCCTCCTCTCTTCTGCTCCAAGATTTCGGATTGCCTCTTGGTGAATTGTGAGAAATTATGAAGAGGATGGGAGGCTATTTATAGAGTTTTGCAGGGGTATTTCGGGAATTTTCTGATTTGTTCTGGACCGTAAGATCGCACTTCATTGAAATGGCAAAATCCTGGCCCTTCATGCTTCAAAACCGACCTTCCCCCCCCCCCCTTTTGAAGAATTTCCAACATTTAATGTGATGTGATGCTTTTACTTTATGGTCTTGTATCGATAAAGTTCCCCGTTCGGTGTCCTAATCGCGTAGTCTTGAAAAATCTCAAAAATTCGGCAACTAAGTTTTGAAGGTATATTCTTCCTCTTTCAAAATACTTGGGTTAACTAAATTTTTCATCTCATTCAGGGCATCTCCTATTCCGCCGAAGATTTAGGATAATCGCCTTCGGTTACGGAAATTGCTTCGGGTAACGTCAACTTCTGGACAAAAATTCACTGATTCATAAAATGTCCAGTTGTTTATCAACTCATCCCCATATATTGAGTTAGGATTTATTTTCCATTTATACTACCTGCCCTATTTCCTTTTTCATCTTATTCCCTAACCGTTACGCCAGTTACGGAAATAACTTCGGAGACAACCTACTCCGAGATAAAAATTCACTTGTTTATAATATGCCCTGACTTTAGAAACCTTATTCATGGTTTTCTAGTTAGGATTTAATTTCTATTAGTGGTCATTTATCCTATTTGCTTTTTCACATTTTTATATTAATATTATATTACCACTTGCAACAAATATCATGATATTTAATAACTTCATTCTTATCCCTTTCTTGCTCCAAATTTCGGCTAGCAAGTATATGTATATACTTTCGGAATACTTTCCCAATACTTTCACATACTCTCTAATTTTCCTCACACACTAATACTTTTGGAATACTTTCAATACTTTCTGAATACTTCTTCTATACTTTCAATACTTTCTGAATATTTTTTCTATACTTTCTAATTTCAATACTTTCTGAATACTTTTTCTATACTTTCCGAAATATTTTTCTTCCTAATACTCTTGAGACTTATCATAATTTTCCTTAGGCTATTTTATGCCCCACAAGGGTATTTTAGGCACTTTAGCACCTTATTATTTTTCCCTAATTTCCAAGAGTTTTTTTTTTCCTTCATAGATCCGATAAATACAACACTGAAATTGAGACCACATATTCACTTATCAAAAATAGCCATTTTATTTATCCGGGTATTACATCCCCCCCCCCGGTTAAACAAAATTTCACCCTCGGAATTTAATCTATCCTAACTAAACTTCGGGCCATGAACTCTGGGTATTTCTCCTTCATGTCTCTCTCTGTTTTCAAGTTGCCTCGTTCGAATCGCGTAATCTTGGAAAATCTTAAAAATCTGGAAACATAGCCCTGAAGATCTCTTCTTCCTATTTCAAAATACTTGGGTTAACTAAATTTTTAATCCCATTCAGGGCATCTCCTATTTCACCGAAGATTTTCGGATAAACGTCTTCGGTTACGGAAATCGCTTCGGGTAACAACATCTTCGGGACAAAAATCCACTGATTCATAATATGCCCAGATGTTTACCAACTCATTCTTGGATTTCAAGTTATGGCTTGGTTTCTATAGATTTTCATTTATATGATTTTCTTTTTGAACATCAGATAGATTCATAGTCAGTCTAGTATAATTAACCCTTTTCGGTTTCGGAAATAACTTCGGAGACAGCCTACTCCGAGTTAAAATTCACTTGTCTATAATATGTCCTGACCCTAGAAACCTTATTCATGGCTTTCTAGATAGAATTTAATTTCTATCGGTGGTCATTTATCCTATCTGCTTTTCACAACTATATTACTATTTAACCAAAGTTGCATGATCTTTAATTATCAATTCTTATCCTCTTATCCATCCAAAATTTTTGGTCAACAGCTGGTCCTTTTTATTATTATTTATTTTCTGTTTTTATTTATTTAATTAATATTATATATTTTAATTATTCAATAATTTTTTTATATAATTTTTTTACAAAATTTTCCTATTGGTCCATATATGTTTTTAGGCTTAAAATTACTTAATCTCACATATTTTTCTTCATATTTTCCAATTAATTAGAAAATATATTTTATGCTAATTTTAGCCATAAACCACTAATTATAGGGTTTTACATAATTATCCTTGGATTATCCTTTGTTTAAGCCCAAATAGTTAGCCAATAATTATTTAATTAATTACCCATTAATTGTTGATAATTTTCTTAATTAGAATAACTCATTACCTCACAACTATAGCACTGACATTAGTATTTTATGTCTCATGCATTATATTAAAATTCACGGGGCATTTTGGTCATTATAATACTTTTTGATTTTTCCCTCTTTATTTTTCCAAGGTTATAATTTATTAAATCACCAAAATTAGAGACAATATACTCTCTAAATTTTAATAATTATTTTACTGCCTCTTAAGATTTTTCATAAATTTCTTAGGCCATTATATGCACCACAAGGGCATTTTAGTAATTTTGGCACATTATTATTTTTTTCCTAATTTCCAAGAGATTTTTCCTTAGGAAATAAGATAAATATAACACAGAAATTGAGACCACATATTCACTTATCAAAAATAGCTATTTTATTTATCCGGGTATTACATTAAATGTGTGCATGGGAGGGAGGATCGTTGGATTTCTACTACGTTTGGCTTTCGGTGGCCCACCAGTAAATAATATTTTCGGGGAGCAAAGTATTTTCACAAAATATTTACTCGAGCATGAGGGGGGGGGGGGAATTGCCAGATTTCCACTACATTTGCCATTCGGTGGCCCATTGTTGTGTGCGTGAGTCCACAACTTATCGAGGCCTCTTTACAAGCCCAATACCATATGATTATATATATAAGCCCAGATTTCCCCATTGCTTAAACTCTCTTATTTCTAAGCAAAGTGGGACTAGTTTCTTAGACACACCCACACATATATTCATATATTTACAACAATTCTCTCTCATCAATTAGAAGTAATCCACGTCTTGGGTTGATTGCCGAACATGAAAAAATAGATATAAGTTTTAATCCTTTTATTTTTATTCATTCCATTAAATTAATTAGAAGTCAAGAGCTCTCATATTGGTCATTTATATATTTGGGATTCCTTGTCTAGGTGTTATTAAAAATAAAGTCTTGGTCGTTATAAATTATTCCTAGTCTAGCTGGATATTCTATAATTAGATCATAAAGAAATCCAAATACAAGTTAGGTGTGTGTATAAAACAACCTTTCACGATGACTTTCAATTCACACACCTGACTAATCTTTTGTGTACTTCTATTTCATCAATTAGATCTGTTGTTTGTGTTTCTTCATCCTTTTACCTTAAATGGAAGATCATCATGCTAATGGCACAAGTAACAATAAAAAAAGGAAACGCCCTGAGAAGACGGTTACCATTCAAAATATTGATGGAGGTGGTCTTGGAAAAAGGAAACATCATGAGAAGATTGTTACTATTCTCAGTATTGATGGAGGTGGTGTTAGGGGGATCATCCCAGCAATTATTCTAGAATTCCTTGAGAAGGAGCTTCAGGTTTGGTTAATTTCATTATTGTTTAAATATTCTTTTGCTATTGTTGATGAAGGTTTGGGTATTTATTAGTGGATAAAGTTAATTCTTTTGCTTTTCATACATGATCAACTCAATCCTTTAATATTACTCCCTCCGTCCCTAATTACAGGAGTAAATTTTGGAGTTGGTTTTGGTCCTAATTATAAGAGCAAGTTTTAACTTTTGTCAATTTTTTTCTATAATACCCCTATTTATACTTATTATTAGGAGCATTATATATATGTGTGCTTACATATATATGTATATTTGTGTTTATGTGTGTCAATATATATATGTGTAGATATATATGTGTGAACACACACACATATATAAACATGTGTGTGTGTGTACACATATATGTTTATATAGCAAGACCATTATTTCAATTAGAAAGCGTGTGGAAAGAAAATTAGATCTATATGTATACACATGACTATATAAAAAGCAACTAATATACATATATAAACTAATATGTCATGGATATCTAACATAAGACAAATTAGAAACACTTATAATTAGGGCAAGTTGTGTCATTTTAAATTTATATAAGGACATTTTAGGAAAATGAGTAAAATTAACTAATTTAACTCCTCTCCTTAATTCTCCCAAAATCAGCTAAATTTCTCCTATAATTAGGGACGGAGGTAGTATACAAATACAAATTGAACATATTTTTTTATCTCGTCAATATATAGAGATAATGTTTGAGGATCCATTGTAACCATTTCTCCGATCGAATCTTAATATTTGGACCCTTTTTGCCCTTTTTATAATTTACTTACATATAATCTGTTAATTATGATCGTATTTATCATAAAAAATTTAATGTTGACATTTGATTGATAAATCGGCAGTAATGAATATAAACAAATGGGTATAAGTTTTGCCCTCAGTGTTCTGAGCAGCATAATCGAAGTTATCGAATATAATAATAATGATAATAATAATTAGGGTTTTGAGTATTTGATCTTAAAAAATATTAATGATTTGGTTTTCAATTTGGTGATGGAATTCAGGAACTGGCAGATCAGGAACGGGCAGATCAGGAACTGGCAGATCTGGAACTGGCACGTGATGAAAAAGTAAGAATCGCAAACTATTTTGATGTGATCGCGGGGACCAGTACTGGTGGACTTATCACAGCCATGCTTGCTGCACCAGATAAAGCCAACAACAACCGTCCTAAATTTACTGCCGAGGAAATTGTGAAATTCTACAAGACGAAATCCAAAGATATTTTCCCCCCAAAAGGGTACTATATTATAAATTTATCTTTGAATAATTTTATTTGGAAGTAGTCAATTTTAACTTCTAACATGTGTTTATGTAATTTATTAAAAAAGTAATCATTTAGTCATTATACTTTAATTTTGATTCAATTCATAAATTTTGACTTCATGCAATTAGGTCCCAATAGTTTTATCTTAGTTGAAACTTGGTCCCTAATTTTAACTCGTGCAACCTTTTCCTATTATTTTAACCATTAAAAGTTTCCTTCCTTAAGTTTCTCAAAATATATAGTTTTAATTTAAAAAACATAGGAATTAATATTTTAAATGGTAAGTTGTTATTGAGTTAAAATTCAAGAACAAGATTATAAACAAGTTAAACTATAGGGTCAGTTCTAGCTAATTACTTAAGTCTGAGCAAAAGAAATTATGAAATAATTATGTAAAACTCAAAAATTAGTGGTAATTGGCTTAAAATTAGTAAAAATATATTTACTAATTAATTGGAAATTTTGGAGAAAAATAGTTGAGTTTAGGTATTTTTAAGCCTAAAAACAAGTATGGACCAATAGGGAAATTTTGTAAAAATTATATAAAAATAATTATTAAATAATTATTTTATATAATATTAATTAATTATTAATTAAAATAAAACGAAAATAATTAAAATTTGGGCCAGCTATTAACCGAAATATTGGACAAGAAATAGGATAAGAATTTTCAAAATATCCAAGCTAACTTAGTTTGCAAGTTTTGGATTTTATTATTTTAATATATAATTTATTATGATGAATAGTAAACTAATAATTAGGAAACGGATCCTATCTAGAGATCTAGGAATGGAAATTCCAAGGTCAAGGTAGAATATTGATCAGTGGAATTTTATCTTAGTTAAACTCTTAGGAAGTTAATTCGAAGTAGTTTGTGCTTTTTCCTAATAAGACGAAATAGGGAAAAATGCATATAGGTATATTTTTGGATATAAAGGAAATAAATTCTAACTCAATATCTAGGAATGAGTTTGAATTTATCTGGACATATTTGGAATCAGTGAATTTTTCTGAAGAAGTTGATGCTTTCAGAAATGCATTCAAACCGAACAGCGTTTGGACACGTTTTCGAGAAAACTTCAAGCTGACGGTTGGAGCCCTATATGGGATCAAAATTTAGGTTAACTTGGACATTTCTAGTAAGAGAGAATGTGTCTTCAAAGTTGTAAATCCAGAATTTTGAGATTTCTCAGAAATCACGCGAATCGAATCTTGATCGGGGAAATTCTATCGGTGCTGGCATAAAGCAACTTTGATTTATCACTTGGAACCAATCAATTGCTGCCAAATCAGCCAAGCATGTCGACCAAGGGAGAGAGAAATACTTGTTGGAGAAGTCTTCAAAGTGAAAAAGGAAAATTACAACTTTGGACCCAAAATTGAGAAGGAAAATTACACCTTAGGACCCAATCTTTTCCTATATAAAGGCATGAGGGGGTCTTGAAATTTCACACCATTTTCTTGCCCTTTGGCCGAAAATTAGAGAGAGGAAGAAGTAGAGAGAGAAGCTCGGGGGAAGTTCACAAGTCTTCAACGGGTAAGTCTTTCGGTCTTTGGTTTTTAGTCTTTAGTTCAATAGTTAGTAATGCTAGAGTAGTCTTTATTTTTATGTTTTGATATTAGAAGGGAGGGCTATTTTAGTCATTATTTTCGAGAATCATAATTGCGTCGAAGTTACGCGAAATTTCGGGAAGAAAATTTGCTAGAGTAATCAAGTCTTGTCAAATCCGCCAATTAGGGGTATAGGGCAAAATGGTAATTTTTACCTAAAATGCCGATTATTGTGCCAAATCACTAATGGAAGTGATATTACTCTTATAGGACGTCGAAATCCTAGTTTTTGCAGTTATATAGAGTTAAGATTTAGAGACTGGACCGAATCTAAACTATAAACACAAAAATGATTAGTTTTCCTTTCAGTTAAAAGTTATTTTGTTTCAAAATTTTCATTATTTGTCTGGTCAAATTATTTTCCTTTCGTCTAAGCCCTCATAACAAGTTGTCTGTTTATATATGTCGCAGTTGGCAACAAAGTAAGCTAAAGTATCTCTACAAACCCAAGTACGATGGTAAAGAATTACGTAAAATCATAAGAAAGAAGTTGGACGGAACAAAGCTGAGTGAGACAGTTACCAACGTTGTAATTCCAACCTTCGACATGAAGCAAATCCGACCTCATATTTTCTCAAGCTTTAGGGTATGTGCTTGTTAGCAAGAGATAATTATTAAAATCTCTATTCAAATTACATTCTAATATTTGATTATGGCATTTTGACGATGATAGGTGAGAAGAATGAACGGAATAGATGCCGATGTGGAGCTGTCAGACATATGCATTGGAACTACAGCTGCACCAACGTATCTTCCTCCACATTCTTTTGAAAAAGATAACCGACAGTTCGATTTGATTGATGGTGGGGTTATAGCAAATAATCCGGTAATTAAATAAATATCTGTCGGCTCAAATCTCAATGCATGATATTTATAATGAGAAATACTTACATACTCTAGGGGTGTCATGTCATTTAAAATTTGTCCAATGAAAATATAATAACTCATATCATTTTAATCTTAATTAGTTGATGACTCATCTGGAAAAAATTAAATTTTATCGTGCTTGTAAGAAAAAAAAAAAAACTAAAACAAAATGATCAACCAATATTTTTCTTAAAATAAGATAAAATTTGGATTTTTTAAAATGAGTCATCAACCAATTAGAATTAAAATGATATGAGTTGTTATGTTTTCATTTGAAAGTTTAAATGACGTGGCCGTAAATATAGAGTGCTTTAATGGAAGAAATTATTGATCCACAGAAGTATAAGTTGCTAGGTAGGTCTTTCAAATATTATTACCCTTATTACAATTTACGTGGAGGAGGTTTGAAATCTAATTTAGTGTTTGTAAGTACTCTAATGCCTTTTATTTTCAAACAAAGTTTATGAGTCAACCATCTGTCCTTAATTTTAATTTTGATGGGGTAGTTATAGCCTATAGGTGGCTTATAATATGGATTGGAGAGAGTAATTTGCATAAATAAAAAGAAATTAGTTAAGTTATTACCAAAAACAAATTAGTTAAGTTAGTTATTTATAACAAATATGCGTTGGTTTCTTAAAATATCGCATCAATCCTGTGCATTAGAAACTATATCCAATGGAAGCCCCCTTTATTAAGTACAATTAATAAGAATAATTTCCAAAAGAAATTATAAATTTGAAAGACATAAAATAGACTAAGATCTTAATGTTACATTTAAGACTAAAGAAAACCCTAAACTAACTCCTATTTTGAAGGCCAAATTAATTTAGTTATGTAACAAACTGTTGGAAATATTAATAAATGCGTGTTTTGATTTGGGTTTTCATTGTCTTCACATAAGTACCTGCCATAATTAGAATCCAAATCATTTATTAGGCTCGGAAAGCATCATGAAGGGGGAGAAACTCTCACTTACTTCTCAACACAAAATTGATTTTTTTTTTTTTTATACACCGGAAATGAACGCAAACTTGAAATTTATGTCCAAAATTCAGGTTCATTTTAAAGTTGTATTACTTTTGTGGCTCCCCTTTAAAATTTAGATTAATTATTTTTTCCTCTTTTATTTTTGTCTTTATGATGACTGACAAATCAACTCACCTACTTTGTAGGCCGTAATTGCTATATGTGAGGTTGTACAAAATCGGCCGCCACCACAAGATACGCTGTCAGCACCAGTACTGCTCCTTAAGCTTAGTTTAAAATTTAAACTAGTTAATTTTTTCTTCATCTATTTTTGCTTATAATGAATGATTATATATGAAACATTCAACTCACGGACTCGCAGGGGCGGAGTTGGCCTAATATATCAGAACAAACTCGAGCACTCAAAGAAGCAGTACCAGAAGTGAAGCCAAATGAGTATGACAAAATATATTTAGTATCATTAGGAACTGGATTTCGAAAACGAGTTGAAGAGGCAAGGGCGCAGAAATTGTGGCAGCGAGCGCGTGACTTTTTTTTAGGAACAAAAGCGGAAAATTGGGGAATTCTTAAATGGGCAGCTGGTCCTCTCATTGAATTCACTCTTGATGGCTGTCAAGACATGGTTGATTATCACCTTTCCTCTGTTTTCAGAGGTCGTGCTAAAAGAAATTATTTGAGAATTCAGGTACGCATTTTCAATTAACGCTCTTCAGGTACCTTTTCTAGAGCTGGGAATCACGATAGGGCCGGCCCTCTAGGGCCTGGAAATTACTATTCCAAATTTTAACTATTTTTTCCCAAAAAAATATAATTAGTAAATTACAACAATTGAATTTCTAATTTATCAAATAAATGTTGTCAACATTAATATCCAAACAACATAATCATCCAACAAATAAGCACAGTCACTAATTCATAAATAAAAGCAAACTATGTTCACAAATAACTTACTTAAAACATAAGAAGCATATCACTAAGCGATATTAGTATGATTAGTATTATTATATATAAATTCTATAAAATTCTTTATTTTTTACATGATAAACTATTAATTTTGATATACTTAGTTTCAATATGATTTAGATTTAAAAAATATATAAACAAAATTGTATGACTTTCGTGATTTCATTTTTAATTATGTATTTTTAATAGGTATTTAGTTATTAAATTCAGCAGCACTTTTCTTTAAAAGCTCAAATGCATGCTTGTCAAAAAAGGACTGCCTATGTTGTTTGAGTCTCATGACCAATAAGGTAATTCAGCCTCCACCTATTTCAAAAGAGATTTGGGTAGCTATGCAGCGAACATATGTGATATATAAATATGAATATAGATAAATTAAGATTTTATTTAAGTAAAATTAATAGGGTAGTTGTCCCAGAGTTAAAAAGTAAGGAGTTTAAAATTATAAAAATGGTAGAGTATTAAAGACGAATAATACAAAATAGAAGGGACTTTAAATTTGAGATGTGACCAAACGCACCCACGTGGACGCAGAATTAGACTTTTGAGGTCCAAATGTTCACAAAATATGAAATGCCATGGGTTGAAAGTTGAAACACAACTCTTGTCCTCCTAGACGTGGTGTTTTTTCTTTTCCAATAATAATTTATTATTTACTTTGGCAGCCCCTCTTTTTTTGGTTAACTTTCTTTCCGTACATTCTCCATTGTCTCACTTTCACCGTGTCAAAACCTACCCGGCTACACCTACTTTGTACTACGTACTACATAGAGATGGGGCTACATTTAAAACTACATGGTACTGAGTTTTTTCTTTTTTTTTAGAAAGGCTACAATTAAAAGGACGGCCAGCCCGATTAAACCTGAGGCCCTGCATAACCAATTTCAAAAATTATGTCCATTTTTCAAGTCTGACCCTTGACGGGCTAAGGCTTAAACAGACCCGTCCGACGGGCTTGACCCGATTTCCCGACTCTACTTTTCATACATATTATGGTCTCCACCATTTATTCGTAATAATAGATTTCATTCTTTACATATTAATTATACAAATAACCAAATTATACAAGACTCCTCTTAAATTCCATTAACAGATTTTGAAGTCCTTTACATGGGAAAATATATTTTTGGCCTTAAACCATGTATTCATATAGTTGACCAAATTTAGGATTTATTGGAAAGCTCTAAGTAGACACTTCTCACATAAAAGTTCTCATGATCATTAGAAATATTTTACTATATACGAATGAAATAGTTACGAGACATCCATAAATTCCAACATCAAAATTGTTTATTATTTACATTGATATATATTATAGGCCCTAGGCATTTTTAAGGCTTCAATTCAAACATTGTCACCCTATACTTATGGAAATATTATCTTAGAGTGAATTTAAATACCTCGTACGAATTTATGTACAATTTGAGACATAGGTCTTAACTTTCCACTTTGCTTGTTTACCTTGAAATTCCTCTTGCATGCTTTCGTTCTAATTTTCCCTTGATTGCCCTTTTTACATTGCATAGTATGAAATTAAGTATGCATGATCAAGCATATTCTCAAAGTATTGTCAATCAAGTAAACACGATCCACATTAAAACACACATGATCAAACTTGGATATAACACATGGCAATGCTATAGATGCAAACAAAACATAACATATTCATATGATTGATTAGACCTCACGTCCTAATCGCTTTGTGTCCTATCAAATAAATAAACGAAATTACAAGGATTGTAGCACAATGATCCAACTTGGGTTGTGTTTACTCTTGGTAGCCTTTATTAATTAATCAGTGATGGACCTAGAGATAAATATTTGGGGGGCCCAATATCTACTCATTAACTAATTCTTAAAAAAAAAAAATTATTTGGGGGCAAATGTATAATAAAAGTGTTTTAACAAGTCTAATATATAAGATAATATACATTTTTACATTATAATAAAAAAAATTCAAAAAAAAAGTCTGAACATTTTTTTTTGGTGGGGGGGCCATTGTCTCTACTAAGATCCACCCGTGCTGATTATCCTAAACTAGCTAGAAGAATAAAACATGCAATTAACGGGGGAAATAAGGTTTCAGTTTTAATTCTATAAACTAAGATGAAATATATATATATATATATATATATATATATATATATATATATATATATATATATATATATATATATATATATGGGGTTATCGTTGTCATGTCACTTGACATAAGGTTATGTCAGTCACTCCAAAACTACGTCGTTTTGGGGTTAAATGAATTAATGAACTCTCAAAACGACGTAGTTTTGGGTCAGGGGAATTAATGAATGATCTTTTAGTAAAATTCATATAATAAATACTAAAACAAAAATACAAAAGCACCCTTCATTAATTTCCTTAACTCCCAAAACGACGTAGTTTTGGGCTCACTTGACATAATCTTATGTCAAGTGACATGACAAACGATAAACCCTATATATATATATATATATATATATATATATATATATATATATCCTACGCTACTTATTTTTGGTATTTTTTTTATATAAAATGAATGGTAAATAGAAATGGATAGATGATAATAAGCCTCGTGAAAATGGACTAGTGCAAGTATTGTTCACTTAAGATATTGGGAGTTCAATATGTGCGTTTAGTTTCAAGGGAGGGAAGGGGACGGAAGGGTAGGTGAGGAGTGTGCAATTATTGTTCACTTAATGATCCATTATATTGTTTGGCTTAGGTGGGAAGGGGAGAGGTGATAACAATTTACCATTACACGCTAACATATTAGTTTATGTTTTTTATTTATATATTAATTTACACCTTAATTCTATTTAAATTAACAATACTATTTATATTTATAATTAATATCATGATATATTTTAAAAATGGATTAATATTTTTTAATTTGTGATAACAATTTTATTTAAAATTAATTATATAATAGCATATTTTCTAATTGTAGTAATAGTTTTTATTTATAATAACGTATTTATTATATTAAATTAATTTATTATAATATAATTTTTTTATTTAGTGTTATATTTTTATTTACAATTAATATTATAATAGTATATTTATAGTTATAACAATATATTTTAATTTTAAATTAATTTTATAATAATATGTTTAATATGTTTTTTATCAAGGTAATTGATGGAATACTAAACAATTTATGAGGGTAAAATTGTAAAACAACCCCCCAACCCCAAGTAATCAATTGAAAAAGTAAAAAAAAAAAAAAAAAGTTACAATTGGGATTAAAGTGAATTAAGGTCTTGCATACATTTAGGATTAAAGCAAAAATTTCTACTCCTTTTGGCTCTTAAAATAAGAGATAAACTAATTTACAGAAATTAATTAAGTTACTTATTTGTTAAAAGTATATCCTACTTTTCCTAAAATATGTCTTCTTTAATCATTTCTGTTGAAACTAATTTGTTATAGAAACTTCTTACTTCTTAGTGTGTGGTAACTAATAGGAGATAGTTTATAGGAATATATATATATATATATATATATATATATATATATAAAAGAAACACAGTGACTTTTATATTTAGAATTGGAAGGATTACTAGTTTTTCTTATTTAAAATTGGAGGCAGTATTGCATATATTAAATTACTTTATTTTGATGCTGCTTATTTGAGCCGTGCCGCAGACTAATGAATTAAGTGGAGATATGATTGATATGGACTGCGCCACCGACGAAAACATAGGTCAGCTGGAAAACTTGGCAAAGACAGAAATATTAGGTAAAAAAGTTAAGAGGATGAACTTAGAAACCTTCAAGCTCGAAAACGACGAAAAGGAAACATATAAAGAGGCTCTCGAAAGGTATGGATATTTGATCACAAATATATTATATTCACTACTAGTAGTGATTATTTTGCTGTATTTATAGTGGTTTTAAGCAATACAATAGCGGATTTATAAATGATACTCCATGTATGAAATTCTTGAAAATTCTGGCATCAAAACTGTAGTGACTGGAAAACCTATACTAAAACTGAGACCATGATAAAGAAAAAAAAAGTTCTCTCGAGCCAACCAGTTTATAAAATTTATTTCAATATTAAAATATTATCATATTATTTTGTATGTTAAAAAATCACATAAAAATTAATTACTTGATTTCAAAGAGTATTATTTTTTTAAAAAAATAAATTAATGTAGGAATAGTTTATTATTTAAATAATATATAAAAAGTAATCATTATTTATTAATTTAATTATTATGAATTTACTTTTCTAGTCCTTAATATAAGACATATTTGGGATTTAATTTTAGTCCTAAAAAGAGAGAGAAATTTGTAGACCCCTGAAAAGATAAACATATGAGAAATCACTAGAAAAACAAGAAAAGAAATAATTATTTAAGAGAAAAATATTTAGTACAAAACGAAACCTGATAGGAGCAGAGTTTAAGATGTAAGAAAGGTGAAGGAAGAATACGGAGGAAATAAATTAGAGAAGGCGACAATCCCATTGGAGCGGTTTTAATATGAACTAATGTGTGTCTTTTATGTTGTGTAGGGTGGCTGAGTTTCTCCACAAGAGTCGCAAAGAGAAGCAGAAGAAATTTATAGCAGAAGAAGTCTAAATGGCTTGAACTGATCATTCAAAGCTTTGAAATTAGTGTGGTGGCATTGATGATGTTTCAATAATAGTAATCCTCTGTATGTGTTTGTTGTTTTCTTCCTTTTGTTTTGCCTAATAAAAACCTTCTTGTTGAGATTTTTCTTCCATTGTACATTTTAATTTTGGGCTAGGAGCCTCCAATGTGTCTTTTTTAATAATCTCTAATGCTCGTGCTCTTTAAAATGTCCTAACTTTCGGAATGTTTTTTCATTGCATATTTTGATCATTAGTTTGAGGTGGTTCTCATTTGGTGAAAGCGTAATGTATGATGGGCCGAGGCATATTATAACTGTGCATCTTTTTCTTGTATTCCACCCAGTTTATTGTAACCTTCAGTTCCAACTAATTCAAATTTCGCCCCACATTGGACCTACAGTCGTGGGATAAGAGCTCCCCACACATTTTTTTTCATTTTCACACTTTAAACTGAGGATGTGGTTAACTGTAGATCTTTTAATTTCATTAGTTATTAGTTTTAGGTTGCTCGGTTTGATCTTCTAACGCTAATATAAGGCAGCCCATTATAGTGCAATCCTTTTATATACTTAGTTTAATGAAGTTTGTCTTATTATCAAAACTAAAGCATTTGTCCAATATGATGCCTTGATTTTTGTTCAACACCCAAAAACGCAAACATTTCTTGTCCTCCACACAATACCAATAATAATACAAAAATAAGCAGAGAAATTGCAATCCATACACCAAGATTGTAGGAAAATTGGCTTATTGTATTTGCTAGACTTGTATTAGTGATTGGGCCAGGAGGCTGTCGGCCTATATAGTTTTAGATTAGTGTGTATTTGAGTCTTATATATGAGACTTGGGTATGTAAATAGAGCATGGATTGTTTTCTTATTCAATGAAAGTATTGTTTAATAGTTTTGGGCAACTCAATACGGCATCAGAGTCCCAAGTTTGAGCAAAGTCTCTCACCACCTTTTTCATGGGTGAGAAATAAAGAAAAGCCCGTGACCCGACCGAGACACGAACACACTACTTATCGAACATCACCAAAACGCGATCGGGAACTATCTAATCGCATGAACACGAATCATAAGCGCGATCCAGAAACGTCGCCCAACCTTGTCAGAGATTAATTGTTCCAAGTTGCGTAGCATTTATAATTCTGAGCAGTATGAAGTTTTTGCATTACATACATGATACATCTTGATGTTTGTTCAGGGAAAAAAATTAAGAAAAATGCAACCACATGATGATGTTAAAGGCTATATATAAAACCCTAGTAGCATGACACTTGCGTTAAGTGGGGCAGTTATGAACCCCAAACGAAATATCGAATGATAATATATATATATAAAAAAACCTAATAGTAGGAATGGTCAGAATAGAATGAAATAATCTAGGGAAAATCTCACCTAGATTCCAAGGACCAGAAAATATCAAAAATGTCCCAATGTAAATTCTTCTATAAAAATAGATCTAGTGTAAATTCCTCTATCAAAAAAGTCCCTAGGGACCTCAGTGATATAGATTCCAAACATGTACTTACCTTGTTGACAAGTATATATCATTATGTTGACGAGTGATAGAGTGACTATTTATGCGTTAACTAAAGTAGCTCCTATTGATAAATGCATTTAACTATTGTAACATCCCAACTTTTCAAAAGCAGTATAATTTTTTTTTTATTTAAAATCATCAGAGTAGAGCACCGGAGCAATTGAGTAACTGATATGTATATATAAAACGCCGTAAGTCTGGCTAATTACAACAGCGGTACAGTAACCGCATGGTTCAAAAGTGAGACACAACACAAAGGAAAGCTTCTCCCGGAACAACAAAAGGAAATCGTCCGTTCGAACTTCTACGCAGGCTGCTTACTCTTCTCCTCGGCCCTCGGTCCTCCCGATCCTGAAGCTATATGGAGAGCTGAGGTCCATTGCAATCGGACCGCAGGTAACGGTTAACCTCATATCTACATATACAGTATATGGACTACGAGACAAACACGAATCAATAGTATAAAAGCACATAGTACAAGCATCTCCCAAACAGCGTATCCGCGACACATAGGCCCCTGCGGTGTAACCCTAGCAGCACCTAGGCCTCTTGATCCCTGGCAGCACATAGGCCCCTAACAACCGTATCCTGGCGGCACCTAGGCCTCTAACATGCGTATCCCATTACCCAGCAATCATAACAACAGTACATAACATATAATTCACATAGCACATACACGCATACCATAAATTTATTTAGCCCGGACATTTCTAATAAGTGAGAAAATGTCTTCAAAGTTGTAATTTCAGATTTTTGGGATTTTACGCGATTACGCGAATCGGGTACCGATCGGGGAAATTCTATCGGTACGGGCAAAAATCAAATTGGAAAATTCCCTTTATGTCCCCAAATTCTCCTATAAATACCCCACCCCTCCCTTTGGTTTTTCACACCATTTCCTCTTGAGATTTTCGAATCCTAGAGAGAAGTTAGAGAGAGGAGCTCTGGAGAAAATCTGCAGCGAAGCTCTGGGTAAGTTTTTCGTTACTTAGTCTTTAGTTCTTTCGGTAGTTTTAGTAGGATTGTTAGTTAGATCTAGCAAGTAGGAGATGAAAATCATATTCTTGTTTTTAAGCCTCATTGCATTGAAAGATGCCTGACGAGGTAAAAACATAGTAGGAATTGAGTCTCTGAAAGTTGAAAGTTAAAATAGCAAGCTTTAAGCTTTCGTAGTTCTTTCAATAGTTAGAGTAGCCTTTATTTTTCAAAGTATGATTAGATATCATATGATAGGGCTATTTCAGTCATTATTTCGAAAATCATGATGGGGTCGAAGTTCTGGCAAAATTTTGGGAAGATTAGAGTTAAAATAGCGAAGCTCTGGCGAAATTCCGTAGATTAGGGGAATAAGGGCAAAATGGTAATTTTTACCTAAAATGCCTGTTATGATGTAAATCATTAATTAATATGATTTATATTTCAAAAATGATGTTGGAGTAAGAGTTATGTTGAAATTTTGGAAAATCAGAGTCAAAGTAACGAAGTGCTGGCGAATTTCGCCAATTAGGGGTCAGGGGCAAAATAGTCATTTTGACTAAAAATGTCCATCGTAATGCTAGATCCTTAACAAGTACATTGTTAAGTTGATAGGATATCCGTAATCACGAACCGCTGTCAGGAAATACTGTTTTCTGTCAGAAGTACCGTTTTCCGTAAAACGTGCCAGAATTCCGTCAACGAAGGTACGTTCGCGTACTGGTAACCTTAACTCTGATGTTTATCGTATGCATATATGTGTTTGATGATTTGTTGTGTGTTTAGATACTGTTGGGATACTGTATGTACGTTCGCGTACTGGTAACCCTAACTCTGATATTTATGGTATACGTGTATGTGCTATGTGAATTATATGTTATGTACTGTTGTTATGATTGCTGGGTAATGGGATACGCATGTTAGAGGCCTAGGTGCCGCCAGGATACGGTTGTTAGGGGCCTATGTGCTGCCAGGGATCAAGAGGCCTAGGTGCTGCTAGGGTTACACCTGCAGGGGGCCTATGTCTTTGCTTAGGGATACGCTGTTTGAGAGATGCTTGTACTATGTGCTTTTATATTATTGATTTTGTGTTTGTCTGTAGTCCATATACTGTATATGTAGATATGAGGTTAACCGTTACCTGGGGTCCGATTGCAATGGACCTCAGCTCTCCATATAGCTTCAGGATCGGGAGGACCGAGGGCCGAGGAGAAGAGTACTGACGATTTCCTTTTGTTGTTCCGGGAGAAGCTTTCCTTTGTGTTGTATCTCACTTTTGAACCACGCGGTTATTGTACCGCTGTTGTAATTAGCCAGACTTACGGCGTTTTATATATACATATCAGTTACTCAATCGCTCCGGTGCTCTACTCTGATGATTTTAAATAAAAAAAAAATTATACTGCTTTTGAAAAGTTGGGATGTTACAACTATATTGATAAGTCATAGAGTGGTTATTGACAAATACATCTATGTTAACCGAACCAACTCTCGTTGGCAAGTGTATATCACTATATTAACAAGTCATAGAGTAATAATTGAAAAACTCATCTATATTAATTAAAACAGTTTTCGTTTACAAGTATATGTGACTATATTGACAAGCCGTAAAGTAATCATTGATAAACTCATCTATGCCACTGAGGTCTTTTGAGACTTTTTTTATAAAAGAATCTACACTAGAAGTTTTTTAATATATTTTTTTTAATCCTTCGGAGTGAGTGAGATTTTACCATTAATCAATCAATAATGAATAATAGGGTGTCTCCATTAAATTGTGGTCAGCGTCAGCTATTCAAGATATAGTAACTTTTTTTGATTTTGGGGGGACCGAGCAAGACGTAGTGACTTAAGCTCTCTTACTCAGGTGATTGATATTCAAATATTTCATATATTACTTCCCTCTTCCCATTTAATATATTTATATTTGTCATTTTTCCTTAAACTAATTTACATGTCGTTTGAATTGATTTATAATCTTTTGATACAAATAAGTATTGACATATCGTGTCACATATATTATAATTCAGTAATTTATTTTGCTTATTTTATTTCTCCAAATTAGTCAACTAGATCTTATATTAAGGACCGTATATAGAACCTACTTAGAAAGTTGATTTTGATACTAAATATATATAAGACCTATTTTTCATAATAAGGAGGTGAGGGAATGAGAGAATTAAGGATCAAGACTATGGTTGTCACGCCCCGAATCCAATAGGGGTGACCGGCACGGAATATGAGATAATTCACATTCCGTAAGCCTTAAACTTAAAAACATAAGATTCAAAATACAAGGATCTTACCTATAAATTACATGGAGCATCTATCTTTAAATATTACAAAACAAGTCACTAAACTTTAGATCCTTTAAAAGACTCCTCTCTGCTCCATAGGTATGATTCGGCTGCAGAGATCATCTGACCAAAGCAAATTTTCCGGTGAATAACGTCCCATTCTTAAGACAATAAAATACAGAAGTAAATGATTCAAACATCTTCATCTTCTAAAAGTATCAATTTGGCAATAACATCCATTTCCAAAACCATAAGATCATAACAAAATAGCATTCTGTGCAAAATATCATTAAATCAATAATCTCAAGTATACACTAAAACCTTTCATTTAAAGTAACAAATCTAAAATCTTTCATGCTAAACCTTTGATTTCTTATAATCAATCTAAAACATAGTTCTCAAACCACATTTTTCCGTAGAACTTCTTACAGAACGATTGACAAGCGTAGACACACAGTCCACAAGGGTAACTAACCAGGCATGGTTCAAAACCATGAAACAGGCATGGACACATAGTCCATGAGGGTAACTAACCAGGCATGACTCGAAGTCATGAAACAGGTATGGACACACAGTCCATAAAACAGGCATGAGAACAAGTCCCATGAATCAGGCATGGACACACAGTCCATGAAACAGGCATGAGAACAAATCCCATGAAACAAGCGAGCTCGAGGGTAACCATGGTGCACCAACGACTAACAGTACTGCTGTTAGTAACCAGCGTTCTGTATTCGGTTCTCTCAAAAACATTTTTCAAGCATGCATGGGGTAAATTTCTGAAAGCCATAAAAATTCTTCTTTTCAGATAATAACATCTCATACTTCATAATCAATCCCCCAGCATGAAGTTTCGTAAATAACAATTCAAGACTTTTCTTCAAATTCAATCTATCCATAAAATCCTTTCAAAACATCAAGAACTCGTGTAAAAATATTCAATTTCAAATAATAAATTCTAGCTTATAAACTTTCCAAAATCCAAGATCATTTGAACATAAAATTTATGAAAATATATCTCAAAAGTCTCATTTCCATTTAATTGCATAATCATGAATTATGCCTTAAAACAATTGGAAGTAAATACATAATAACGAATAAAATAATCATTCTTTACTCATATACTATCAACAAATATTCCTTTACAAAATCATACTTTTAAGTATGAAAATAAACATTAAAGTTCAACAATGAAAAATATCATTTATAAAAATTAGGGACGTTATTCACTCACCTGGTGCTTCTTCCGAAACTACACCTTTACCAAAATCCTTTGGGTTCACTTTTCTCTTGAGCCCAAGCAATTGCCAATTCCTATAAATTTAGAAATTCACACATATATCAACCTCTCAGGAATTACCCACTTAAATTAAAAATCTCTAAGTACCAAGAACATCCCTTAATCACACCTAAGACCTCAATTCTTCTAAAGTCAACTTCAAAAATTTGTATCTCTTTGGATATAACTCTAAATAAGGCTTGTGACCTATCAAATTAAACCTTGTTCTGACTACTTTAATTCTGGAAAGTTTCATGGCAAAACTCAATCATTTACCAATTCAAAATTGAGCCCGAAAAATACTGTACGCTTCTGGGAAATACCATTTTCCAGTTTTTTAGCCTCTAATTCTGGAAATTCATATCTCTCATTGTACATATCCGATTTGGGTGTTCTTTGGCTCGTTGGAAAGGTTGAGATGTCTACTATTTACTCTAAAAATTTCAGGGTCAAAGGAGTTCATTTACTATAGTTTTTCCTTACTTAAATTTTACTGTTTCAGCTTCAAGTTCAATTTTCCAGCATTTGCTACAGTGAGTTACTGTTCATTCTCGATTTCACTGTAGCGTACGCCTTAGACTCTGTTCCAACTCCAAAAATACAGACCAGCATGCAGAACCGAAATAAGCTTTATTCTAATCCCCAAAACCATCATTTACCACTCTCAATCATTCCTTAGTTCCTTGAGTTATAGGTTCAACATCTATAAACCTTAAAACAGCAACTTATCATCTACTCATAATCTTAAAGATCCCGCTTCTACCCTCAGCAAAACAGAGCAACCAAATGCATGCAACCACCAAGTGACCCTTACGATTATCATGATTTACTTAACAACTTATTAAACCACTTACTTACTCACAAGCAAGTCTATCCAGCCACAAAGAAATCAAATACCACCTTAATCGCAGGAATCAAAGAAGGAAAGAGGCATAGTAGGCTTACCTAAACCAGAATCTAATGGTGCATGCAAGCTTTGACCGTTTTTCCTTTCTCCGGTGACCTCCTTCTTCTGCCTCTTTCCAGCGAGCTCTCTCTCTCACTCTCGCTCTCTATCGTCTCTCTCGCTCTCAACTCACAGTCTCACTTCTCTCTCGGGCTCCCTTTCTATTCTCTTCTGGCCGAACAAAAGGAAATGAAGGAGTATATGCTGACTGCTGTCCGAAATTGGTGTGGAGAAACAAGGGAATGAATAAATGAATATTAAGGGAGGAATGGTGTGAGCTGGCGTACAATTAATTGAAGAATGTGAGATATAGTATGTATTATACATGTGGCGTCATTTTGGAAGAGGGAAAGAAAATTGTTGTGCTGTCATGTGCTGGATGAAGCAAATAAAAATGGGTGGAGACGTGTTCTACATGCAGAGGAAAAGAGGGAGAGTTGTGGGCCCACTCACAAAACAATCCCATTTTATCCTACTTGACCATCAACAAATATTTTATTTGCAACTTGGTCCTTTACTCATTAAGTTGCAAATGTTGAATAGGTGCTAGAAATTAATCCTTGATTTCATATAAAGATTTTTCTTCCTCAATTAGCTTCTCTAAGCCATAAAATATCAACTAAAATTTCTAGGCCACAATATTTATTCTCCAACCATTATTCCTTAAATTTTTGGGGAAAAATAGGTCCTAAATTCCAAACAATGACTTTAAGACTATTTAAGCCAATCTTTCATAATTAAACCCCTAATAATAGTTCTATATCCTCAAAATAATATTTTATAATTTTTCCCCTAATTTTTATCACGGTCCAAAAATATTTTTGCTTAACCTTTTCCTCAAAATAAACTTAAGATTATTGACTCCTACTCGCTTAGCAGCCTACTCATCTCAATCTTATTTCTAAACTCATTGTCCCAAAATTCGGGATATTACAATGGTGTTTCAGAAAATATATCTTATATTAACTAACTTTCTTAATCTAATCAAATTAGTTAAATAGATCTTATATTAAAGACTAAAGGTTTTTTTTTTTTTAATATTTAAATCCGGCTCTTTTTCTAGCTATGTAGTATTACCTCGGGTCCTAATTATAAGACCTAGTTGACTTTCTTTAGAGAAATTAAGGAAGTTAAATAAGTTATTTAATCATTTCATATGTTGTGTATCCTTAGATTATATATTAGTTTATTAGTTAAACTAATTAGGTTGAAAAAAAAACTCTAAAGTAATTTAATTAGCTTCATTAATTTCTTTAAAAAAGTCAACTGGGTCTTATAGTTAGGACTTGAGGGAGTATAAACTAATAGTTTTTTGGCTTAATATCATTTTCTCCTTTTATAAAAAATATACTAACTAAATTGATTAAAGTCTTGCTTAGCTTTCTTATCCACTAAATAAAATAAGAGATTTTAATTTTCTTGAAAAGAACGTGAAAATATTTTTCTGTTGAGTTAAATTCAGACTACATATATATAAAAACTTTTGTCACTCGGACTTGGCTAGATGCTTATGGTTCTATGCTTTCATGAGGTGGCTTCTTTGTTTAGGATGCATGGCTTGTATGACCTACGGTGGGAATACCTTCAACTTCAGGGATACAACATTGTCATGCACGTCCCCTCTGTTCGCCCACAACTTTATGTGCTCTACGAGGAATTGGCATCTCCTACCCGCCGCAACCTCATTCGCTTTTGCTGCATCATTGGATTACGAGGTCCTTCATGCGTGTGCTATCTCAAACCTCGCCACAGTATGATGCTATACATGCCTCCTCTCCTCGCTCTGTCCTTCTGGCACCCGTGCCTCGTCCTTCGGTGCCCAACTCTGTTGTTTGGCTGTCTGCTAATGGCCAAATTAGTGGGCATGCTGGCCGTCAACTTAAAGTCTAGCATAATCTTACCTAAGTTCTACAATTAAATTAACTTTCTTAAGCTTAATGTAATTGAACAAATCAATCTAAATGGTGGTCAATTACAACAAAGCATTAGGCACAGGATAAAAATTAACACAATTATCATTAAAAAGTAAAAAAGAGTAGTTCAATCCTTGCAATAGTCTGAAATAATCCTAATACAAACTAAATAGCCACTCATGACTAACATCAAACTCATCTCAGCTACATAAGAAATCCAGCTTCTGTAACACAAAATATGGATCAACTATGGACTGATTTGCGAGAACGATTTGATAAGGTAACTGGTTCACGGATTTTTTCTCTCCAGCGTGAAATCAGTATGCTCCGACAAGGGACCTCCTTTGTCTCTATGTATTATACAAGGCTCAAGGAATTATGGGAAGAGCATGCATCGTTACTTCCATAGCCTTCATGTAAATGTGACAGATCTAAGGTATATGCTGAAAGAACTCAACAACAGAAGTTACTGTAGTTTCTCATGGGTTTAAATGAGAATTATGTTACTGCCCGAAGCTAGATACTGTTAATGCACCCTCTTCCTAGCATTAATCAAGCCATTGCTAAGGTTTCCGAAGATGAAGCGTAGAAGCTACTAAGTGACTCAAGCAAAAATAGTTCGATTGAAGGTGTTGCAATGACGGCACGAGGAAGTGGACGTTGCGGTGGAAGCACTAGTACCAAAAAGGCTTTTAAGATCGGAGAAAAGAGGTCTCGTAAGGCACGAGGAAGTGGACGTTGCGGTGGAAGCACTAGTACCAAAAAGGCTTTTAAGATCGGAGAAAAGAGGTCTCGTAAGACTGGACCAGCGACCGGTCTTGTTCTAGGCAGTAACTTTTAAGACCTGACTCGAACCGGTCTTAAAGAAACATTTTTAGACCGGACATTTAAAATATTAGGTCTTAAAAGTGGTACTATATAGACCTAATATATATTTTGTTTGGTTCTAAAACTCAACTTTTAAGACCGAACAAAAGAATTGGCTGGTCTAAACAGATCGACATTTTAAGACTGGGCAAAGAAAACCCGGTCTAAAAAATACCGAATTCTAAGACCAGGCGACTAATTAGACCGGTCTTAAAAGACCGACTTGTATGACCAGATAAAAATACATCCGATCTTTAAAAGTGAACTTTTTAGACCGGACGTATTAATACACAGGTCTTAAAAAGACCAACTTTTTAAGACCGGCTTAATATGTACACTGACTTTTAAGACTGGACATATAAATACATCCGGTCTTAAAATTTGAAATTTTAAGACCGGGTATTTATTTCCTAGTCTAAATTTTCCCGAATTTTTTCCTTGTTCTGTTCTTCCTAATCATATATATATATATATATATATATACACACACACACACACACACACACACACACACACACATATCCACCACTCAATTCAGCACATAAAAGTCGATACTTTAAGCTACAAGCTATGAACAATCCATTATGAATAAATTGAATTGGGAAAAGAATACTTATTCACCATGAGTTATATATGTGGCCTATTAATGATTATACTATGATGACAATACAACACCTAAATGAATATATACAATAAGATAACTTAAAAATAAAATGAGTTACAAATACATCACGTAAATCAACATATATGCCCAATATAATATTCACCATGCCTTCATCTGATTCCCACCCAAGAACGTAACGTCCTCTTTTATAACATGCCCATTTTGATCGGATCCTGCCACAAAAATAAAACAAGAATCAAAGGGATATCCTCTCATATCCCTTCTTGATGATCATTGTTTAAGAACATAGACGGAATATAGTTAAAACCTTAAATTTTTAAAAGAATTCTGCATATGAATATTACCTTATGAATTGACTCTTTTATAAAGGGATATCCTCCCATATCCCTTTCTTGATGATCATTTCTTATGCCGGGTTCATTATTCGCTTTATCTTCTTCGTTCATGTCCGGTAGACCCCTTGAAAAAGGAGTACTCTCAGGAAGACCATAACTTGAATGAATTTCATCATCAATATCAATGACCCTTTTTCCTTGGAGAGCTACAGACCACATTTTATTTTCTTGGTCGGTGATATAGAAGACTTTGTTTCGCCTGGTCTGCCATAATAAAAGGTTCATCTCCAAAACTTCTACTATTGATATCGACTAATGTAAATCCTAGCCGATTGATCCGAACACCATTATTGACTTTAACCCACTTGCATTTGAAAATGATAAATCTAATTTTAACATAGTCCACCTCCCAAATCTCTTCAATAACCCCATAATAAGGCATGGATGTCTGTAACATCCCGTTTTTCAAAAGCAGTATAAAATTTTTTCATCAGAGTAGAGCATCAGAGTGATTGAGTAATTGATATATATATTCAAAAATGCTCACTAGCTAATTACAGAAGCGGTTCAATAACCGAGAGTTCTCAAAAGTAAAGGACAACATTAGAAAGTCTTCAGCCGAATCCTTGGACTTGCTGCTTTCCTATCTCCTCGGTCATCGGTCCTTCTGACCCTGACGCTATGTTAAGAGCTGAGGTCCGCACCGGACCCCAGGTAACGGTTAATCTCATGTTTACATATACACATATGGATTACAGATAATCACAACCTCAATAGTATATAAACACGTAATTCAATGCACATGTATCGCTCCCAGCATGCAGATATATCGCTTCCAGCACTACAGATGTATCGCTCCCAACATTACAGATGTATCGCTCCCAGCCTTACAGATATATCGCTCCCAGCATGCATACAGTTATCTTCTAACATACTATGCATTCCAACAACACACCACATATATATACATCCCATACACACATCACACACATACCATACACACATCACATATACGCATACTATATCCATCAGAATTTGTGTTACAGTACGCGAACGTACCTTTGTTGACGGAATACGGAATTTCTGTCGGAATATGGCACGACAGTAGGTCAGAACGTAATCAGTTATATCCTATCAAGATAGCAATGTACTTGTTAAGGATATATCATTACGACGGACATTTTAGTCATAAATGACCATTTTACCCCTGACCCCCTAATCGGCGGAATTTCGCCAGCACTTCGTTACTTTGACCCTAATCTTCCAGAATTTCAACATAACTCCTACTCCAACATGATTTTTGACATATATATCATATTCAATCCTAAAACATGATATCTAAAATATACTGGAAGACTAAAGATCAAAATAACATCTACACTTAGAACTACCGATCTAAAGACTAGAACCGAAGAACCTACCTGTTGAAGAACTTTGCTACTCCTTCTTGAAAGCCTCTCTCTCTAACTTCTCTCTACACTTTCTAAGAGTGGTTTTGGTGTGAATTGTAAAGAGGCAAAGGCCTCTATTTATAGAAGAAAAATGGG
Organism: Acacia pycnantha; assembly: GCA_025563575.1. NCBI lineage: Eukaryota > Viridiplantae > Streptophyta > Magnoliopsida > Fabales > Fabaceae > Acacia > Acacia pycnantha. The sequence continues at coordinate 1,062,785 of JAMWYP010000061.1, forward strand.
CCAACTTTGGTAATTTTCTCCAAGCTTCCCTTTCAATTCTAACCATGGAAATTAGGGTTTTGTGTTGGCAATTTCTCCTCCAAGCACTCCATTTGGCCGACCTCCATGACCCCAAAATTCCACAAAAAGTTTTCATCTTAATGATGACAACTTGCTTTATGGGGTTTTATCTGATAAAATTCCCCGATTGGTGTTCGAATCGCGTAATCTTGTAAAATCTTAGAAATCCGGCAACATAGCCCTGAAGGTCTATTCTTCCTCTTTGGAAATATCTTGGTTAACTAAATTTTTGACTCCATTCAGGGTATTCCGTTGCCTGCCAAAGATTTTCGGATAAACGTCTTCGGTTACGAAAATCGCTTCGGGTAACAACATCTTCGGGACAAAAATTCACTGATTCATAAAATGTCTAGATGTTTACCACTAACTTCAAGGATTGTGAGTTAGGATTTATTTTCCATTGGTTCTCATTTCCTCAACTGCTCCCTTTCCTTTTTCGTCTTATTCCCTAACCGTTCTGCCGGTTACGGAAATGACTTCGGAGACAGCCCACTCCGAGATAAAAATTCACTTGTCTATAATATCCTCTGACCTTAGAAACCTTATTCATGATTTTCTAGATAGGATTTAATTTCTATCGGTGGTCATTTATCCTATTTGCTTTTTCACAGAATATTCCACAGAATATTCTTTTTCCAATAACTTCTTGATTAAGTTTTCTTTTATTTTCCCCTTTTTCTTTTTCCTTTATTTTTCCCTTCAAATTTAGGTTTTCTCTCCCCCTTAATCATCTTTGACTTTTCAACTCTCTTAATCACCTAGATTATGCCCTAATTATTTTACTTAATAATTCTTCCATTGGCTAATTAAATTCTTAGGTTTTTACCTTATTCACTTTCTAAACAATTAGCCATTAACTACTTTATTAATCCCTTACTAATTGTTGACAATTTTCTTAATTAGTATTAATCATTATCTCACAACTATTTTACTTACATTGGTATTTTATGCTCCACATAAAATATTAAAATTCACGGGGCTATTTTGGTCCTCAAAATACTTTTTGATTTGTCTTTCTTTTGTTTCCAAAGGAAATAATTTAATAAATTGTCTAAATTAAGGACAATATTCTTTCTAATTTTTAATAATTATTTATTTGCCTCTTTATAATTTTCTCAGGGTATTTTATGACCCGTAAATGCGTTTAGGGACCTGTTGCAAACTTTCAAACGTTTTAGGGACCTAACTGCACATTATCTAATTTCAAGAGAAATTTCCCTAATAACAAGATAAATTCAATACAAAGTGTTTGAGACCTCATATTCACCTATTTTCATTAGGTATACTTTACTACTTTATGATATTTACCCTAAGTCAAATTTTAGGGTATTACACTGTCAATTGAGGCCTCTTGTCTTTCGAATTGGAGAAGTGCATAAATGCAGTTTCTAACATAACACCACTGTTCTGGACAGTGCTCCTATCATCTAGGGACTTCATGTAAAATGTATAACCATTGATCACATACGAATTCCAACTTATGACATCAACCTCAGGACCACGTGCTAACCATTTGATTGTATCAGAAACACATTTCTCTCCCACGACCTTTTGTTTGAACCATTTTACAGAAGTTATGTTATGCTCCCTAACCAAACTTTGTTCAGTCATTCGATGATTTTCTTTCATTATAGCTTCTTTGTGTGCTTCTATGCTGACTTAAACTTCATCAACATTATTCAAGACGTATAAGTGGACTTGTAACAATTCATCTGGATCCACACTCTTTACTGAAGCTATTGGTTCTCGGTGTTTTGATGATTACAATTTATAAGTTATTAAATTTAGTTAAAAATGTAAATTTCATGGTTTGCTCGAGCAGCCCATTAATCATGCCCGAGCATCAACGGGTTTCAAGGCTATGAATCAAGGTTAGTAAACCTTGCTCGAGCAGCACTTCTAGTTTGCCCGACACTACTAAAAAAACAAAAAGACGACCTAAATAAGACCCAATTAACTTCCTTTTTATAAATGACGTCTCGGGCTGGGTAGTCGTTTTTGTGAAGTATAGCGACCTGAATTTATTTCAGGACGCCTGATATTAGGCGACCTGAATTTATTTCAGGACGCCTCATATCAGGCATCTTGAAATAAATTCAGGTCGCCTAATATGAGGCGTCCTGAATTCATATTAAGGACGCCTGATATGAGGCGTCCTGAATTCATATTAAGGACGCCTTTTTTAGTTTTTTTTTTGTTTCATATTAGGCGTCCTCTTTTTACTTAAGTACTTCTTAAGTTATTTTTTGGCGTCCTCAGTTTTAATTTCAGGACGTCTTCTTTGAGTTTTTATTTTTAAAATGACTACTATATATTTATATAATTCCCAAATTGTCTGTAAAATAGGAATACATGATTTACAATCCACTATATCATCAGACTGATTTAGCTACAGTTTAAAAACAACTTTCCTTAATTAACATATCATCAGGCTGATTTAACAGTGAAACATATATAAACTAGTTCACTACAATACATTTGAAATACATGATGACCATTATAACAACAATATAATGTCAAAATAATGAAATACAAGAGGATGAACGCAATGTCAAATTCGCACTAAACATTTGAACTAGTGCACTACCGGCCAACAACAATGTCAAATTCACATAAAGATGTCAAGCCAAAACGTCTCGAACCGTATCAACTTCTTCATCCGATAATGGAGCAACACTATCAAAAAACTGTAAATTGGAAAACAAGCCATAAGATAAACCGATGAAGTGAATGAAATAATTTAAAACTCAAGTGTGCAATCTACAAAAATATCATAATTTGAGATTCATGGAGCGATCACGTACATAAGGGGTGCAATCTTCATATGGTTTCTCATATTCCTTCACAATGATCCTTTCTTGCAGCATATTCTTCATCATCTACCAATTCTACTTCACTTGTTATAGGTGGATTTGTTGAGAAAGGGAGTGTATCGTCAAGGTTCAGGCATTCTTCACCATACTTCTGTTTTTACTTTGAAGCACAATAGACATTTTTTTATCAATAGGTCTCGTAACATAAAACACTTGTTTCGCCTGGCTTGCTAGAATGAATGGCTCATCTCTATGACCAAGTCGTTGAAGGTCAACTGAGACAAATCCAAATTTAGGATCTATGACAACATCATTATTGCTAACCCACTTACATTTGAATAAAGCAACTTTGAACTTGTTGTAGGTCATCTCCCATATTTCTTCAATAACTCCATAATAAGCCATTGATGCTAAAACCGGGTTTTTGTCTTTCGAACTCGAAAAGTGCATGGATTCAGCTTCACCCATCACCCCACTATTTTGCACAGAACTTATGTCATCTTGGTCTTTTGTGTAGAAAAAATATCCTTTTATATCATAACCACTCCATGTGATGACCTGAAAAGAAGGCCCCCAGGCTAACCACTCAATTGTCTCCGACACACCGGTCTCGTGCAATACCTTCTGGTGGAACCACTTTATAAATGTCTTCTTTTGCTCATTAGCTATCTGCATGTCGTTCTTCCTTGGATTCATATTATTCAAACTCTTTCTGTGTTCATCAATGTATGGTTGAACTACTTCCATATTATTCAGGATGTACAAGTGTGCTTGCAACACCTCTTCACGAGGCATATTCTTCAGTCTGATTCCTCGAGTTCCCTTGTTTATCCCCTCGTCATGCTGAGACTGTATCATCGCCCCTGATAGATAATCCTTGCAGAAGTCCATAGCCTCTTCAACTACATATCTCTCAACTATTGAGGCTTCCGGTCGATAAGGATTTTTAGAATATCCTGTTAAGATCTTCATGTATCGCTCAAAAGGGTACATCCACCTTAGGTAAATTGGACCGCAGACCCTTACCTCTCTTACCAAGTGCACTATCAGATGCACCATTATATCAAAAAATGCAGGAGGAAAATGCATCTCTAGTTGGGACAAAATAATAGAACTCTCATTTTCCAATTCATCCAGCTTTTCAATGTCAATGACTTTGTTACAGATAGCATTAAAGAAAATACTCAATCTTGTTATAGTGGTTCGCACTTCATCTTTCATAATGCCTCTAATTCTTATTGGTAATAGTTGTTGCATCAACACATGATAATCATGAGACTTCATTCCCACTAACTTCAAATCGTCAATTGAAACACACCTTCTCAAATTAGAAGAATATCCTTGTGGAACCTTAATGTCATATAGACACCCACACAAACTTTTTTTCTCCGCTTTTGATAGTGTATAAGCTGCTGGCTCCATGTATGCTCGCTTACCATCTGCCATTACTTGTGGATGTAACCGTTCTCTTATTCCCATATCAACTAGGTCTAGTCTCGCATTAATTCCATCCTTACTCTTCCCTGGTATGTGCAAAAGAGTACTGACAAGGCTATCGCAAACATTTTTCTCCACATGCATCACATCGAGACTGTGTCTCACATCAAGACTACGCCAATATGGAAGATCAAAGAAAATTGATCTCTTCTTCCATATATTCTTCCGACCCACAATCCTTTGCTTCTTACCCAATATGACATTGATATGTTTCACCCGGCTATAAACGTCCTCTCCGGTCAATGCCTTTGGAGCCGTTCTATTTTCCGGTAAACCGTTAAAACGCTTTCTTAACTTACGATATGGGTGGAACCGATGAAGAAACCTCCTGTGACGGAAGGTAGACCGTTTTTTTCTGTGCTTTAGTTGATGGAAGTCCGTGTCTGCTTCACATATTGGACATGCTTTATGCCCCATCACACCATACCCTGACAAATTTCCGTATGTAGGAAAGTCGTTTATCGTGGTAAATATCATTGCATGCAACTTGAAGGACTCTTTCTTATATGCATCAAACACATCTACGCATTCCTCCCACAACTTCTTCAAATCCTCAATCAAAGGCGCCAAGTACACATCGATATTGTTCCCGGGCTGTTTTGGTCGAGAAATCATCATAGAAAGCATCACGAACTTGCGTTTCATACATAGCCAGTGAGGTAAGTTGTATATTACAAGGAGAACCGGCCATGCACTGTGGGTGCTACTAAGAGTTCGATACGGATTGAAGCCATCTGTACAAAGCCCGGCGAAGATTTCTTGGCTCACTGCCAAATTGAGGGAACATTTCGTCTATTTTCTTCCATTGCAGAGAGTCAGCCGGGTGCCGAAGATATTTTCCATCAGATACTCTCTCATCAGAATGCCATCTCAACTTCTTCGCTAATGCCTCACTAGTAAACAGATGCTTAAACCGCGATATTATTGGAAGATACCACAATGCCTTCAAAGGTTGTCTTTTTGTTGTCTTATCTCCAGAACCACCACCTTTTTTCTTGACTTTGTATCTTGAAGCTTTACACTTCGGACAATTACTAAGACCTTCATACTCATTTCTGTACAATATGCAGTCATTAGGGTAGCTGTGTATCTTTTCATACTCCATGCCCATGGTAGACAAGATTTTCTTCGCCTCATACATACGATTTGGAAGTACATTATCATCTGGCAACATATCACACAACAATTCAAGCACACTACTACAAAAATGCTATCAATAAACTCTTCCACCCCATTCTCATATTCTTCACTAGTTCTCAAAGAATTCATCCAACTATGACCCATTTTGTTATCACCTAAGACATTTCCAACAACAGTAAAGTTCATAACAACTTCAAGAATGACATGATTCATATTCTCAATCTTGTAAAAAATTTCGGCAGCATTTCCCCTCATCAGTAAGACATCCCAAGATTTCAACAACAAATCATTTCAACTTAATTCTACAAAACTTACTAACTAAGGCAATTTCGAAATTATCAAATATTAAATCAAATAATTTCATCAATACAAAATATAAAAATATAGCTAAGTTGTCTAAGTCATAAACTATAAATAATGGACTTCTAAGCATCATGATTCATACTACACAAAGTTTACCTAGTTCAATGTACATCAACAAAAAAACAACAATATTTAACTATACTTACCTCAACTTTAAAATTTCGACGCTTGAAATTTATTTGCTCAATTCAACCTAAAGACAACAACAATAAAGACAACCTTAGAATTATTTAAACTAACATATGGGAGAGGGAATAATCATGATTACAAAGAGTATTTCCCAAAGAAAATACAATTTCACTATGTACAAAACTCAACCATAATGCACAAATCAACCATAATTTAGAGACTTAAAAGTCCATCCAGAAGTCTCTCAACCCTCATCTTTGACCATTGTCAATAAAGCTAACATCAAAATTGGTGTTACAATATATAGCTCAAACAACTCCACTAACCCAATTACCAAAATTAATTTCCAATAATGATATTATCAATATCAACTTAAAATGTAACTCACAAATCAATCTCTATTTTCAATTTTTCATATAACCTCCAAATTTATTTAGAAACACCTAATTCTGATCCCAACACTTGAAAGTTAATTCAAAAGGCTCAATATATTTATAACTAACACTAGTGGAAAAAAGGCTTTTAAGACCGGACAAAAAGGTACATTAGGACCGGACCATGCGAGCAGTCTTGTTCCAGGCGGTATTAAAAGTCGACCTTTAAGACCGGACTTTTACACGGTCTTAAAGATTTTCTTTAAGACCGGACATTTTAAACCTTCGGTCTTAAAAGTCGTACTAAATAAATATCGACCGCTCTTAAAAGATCCAAATATTAAGACCGGAAAAATATCAATCCGGTCCTAAAGATAGAGGACTCTAAGACCGACTTTTTCAATTACCCGGTCTTAAAAGTGACTTTCAAGACCGACTTTTTCAATGGACCGGTCTTAAAAGACCAACTTTTAAGACCGGCTTAACACCTTTAAGAGCGGTGTTATATATACATCCTGGTCTTAATATTTGAACATTTAAGAGCGTATTTTTATTTGCGGTCTAAATTTTCCCGTATTTTTCCTGTTTCGTTCTTCTGATCAATATATATACACAAATCCACCATCCAAAACAAGCACATAAAAATCGATATACTTTAAGCTACAAGCTATGAACATGAATAAATTGAATTGGGAAAAAGAATACAAATATTATCCACCATGAGTTATATGGCCTCTTAATTAAGTCTAAAACAACTAAAGTAATTTATACAATAAGCTAACATATAACTAATTACAAAGGCAATGAGTTACAATACATGCAAAGACGTAATTCAACATACAAATGTAGTCCCATATATTATTCACCATGCCTTCATTTGATTCCCACCCAACAACGTAACATGCATCCTCTTTTATAACATGCCCCTTTGAAACGGATCACGCCACAAAAACAAAACAAGAACAAATTCATATTCAATGATGACATTGTTTAATTAAGAACATAGACAAAGATATAATAATTGTTAAAACCTTAAAGTTTTCTAAGAATACTGCATATGAATATTAATTACCTTATGAATTGACACTTTTATAAAGTGATATCCTCCCATATCCCTTCTTGATGATCATTTCTTATGCGGGTTCATTATCCACTTCATCTTCTTCGTTCATGTCCTGGAGACCCCTTGTAAAAGGAGTACTCTCAGGAAGATCACCATAATTTGAATGACTTTCCTCATCAATATCAATGACCCTCTTTCCTTGGAGAGCTACATACCACATTTTATTTTCTTGATCGGTGATATAGAACACTTGTTTTGCATGATCTTGCCATAATAAAAGGTTCATCTCCAAAACTTCTACTATTGACATCGACTAAAGTGAATCCTAGTCGATCGATTCGAACACCATTATTGACATTAACCCTTGCATTTGAAGATGGGAAATCTAACTTTGACATAGTCCACCTCCCAAATCTCTTCAATAACCCCATAATATGGCATGACCGCCAATTTAGGCCTCTTGTCTTTCGGGCGGAGAAGTGCATAGATTCGGCCTCTAACATAACACCACTGTGCAGGTGTGCTCCTATCATCTAGGGACTTCGTGTAAAATGTATAACCATTGATCACATACGAATTCCAACTTATGACATCAACCTCAGGACCACGTGCTAACCATTTCATTGTCTCAGAAACACATTCAGATCCCTCGACCTTTTGTTTGAACCAGTTTGCAAAAGTTCTGTTATGCTCCTTATCAACCTTTGTTCGGTCATTCGATCAACCTTTATGTGTAGATATGCTGGCTTGAACTTCATCAACATTATTCAAGATGTATAAGTGGACTTGTGACAATTCATCACGATCCACACTCTTTACAAAGCCCCACGTCTACCCCCTTCAGCATCTTGACGTTTTGGAAGCCCAATATGTCTTACTTTGGCCAAATAATTTTGACAAAATTCCATGGCCTCTTCAGAAACATATTTCTGAACAATTGATGCTACAGTAGTGCAGCGTTCTTCACATACCCTTTTAGGAATTTCATAGATCTTTCAATAGGGTACATCCACCGTAAATGGATAGGGCCGCACAACTTTATCTCCCTCACTAGATGAACAATGAGATGAACCATGATGTCAAAAAATGAAGGAACAAAAGCTTTTCAAGGTGGCACAAGATAAGATATCCTTCATTCTCCAATTCATCCAACTTTTCAATCTTGAAAACTTTAGTACAAACCGCATTGAAGAAGAAACAAAGTCTAGTCAAAGCGACCCAGAAGATCATATTCGGCGATCCCTCGAATAGCTACTGGGAGTATTTGTTGCATCAAGACATGACAGTCATGAGACTTTTGGCCTACTAATTTCAAGTCCTTCATCGAGACAAGCCTCTTAAAATTTGAAGAATACCCAGGGAACTTTTGTGCCATGTAAACACTCACAAAGCTTCGTTTCTCATCCTTAGACAAAGTATGAGAAGCCGGGGACAATAAGTTCTCTTCCCATATAAAAAAGGTCTTCTTTAATCGACGATATGGGTGGCCCCGTCTAAGAAATCTCCTATGTCCAAGATACACCGTCTTTCTTCCATGTTGAAGTTGATGGTAGCATGTGCCTTCTTCACAAACCGGACATGCTTTATGGCCTTTTACACTATACACGACAAGTTCCCATATCTTTGGGAAGTCGTTTATAGTACAAAATATCATGGCTCTCATTCTAAAGACCTCCTTCTTGAAAGAGTCAAAAAAATCGACACCTTCTTCCCACAACTCCTTCAAGTCTTCGATCAAGGGCTCTGTCATGTTTTAGGGTTGTTTTGGTCACGAAATCAACATAGACGGCATGATGTACTTTCGTTTCATGCATAACATAGGAGATAAGTTGTAAACAATCGGGACTACGGGCCATGAGCTATGTATCTTTGCTAAGGCTTCCATGGGATTCATTCCATCCGTGCTAAGGGCAAGCTGAGGTTCCTAGGTTCTTCGCGAAGTTCGGAAATAATTGATCGATCTTCTTCCATTGAGAAGAATCGGCCGGATGTCGAAGCTGTCCATCCGAAATCCTCTCATCTGCATGCCACCTCAGATTTTTGCATCATTTTCATTCGCAAACAACCGCTTGAACCTTGGTATGATTGGAAGATACCTGACACTTTTGCGGGCCCCTTATCGACTTATGCTGAAGTGGGGTTTCACACATCGGACAACTCTGCTTCTCTTCAAACTCTTTTCTATATAATACACAATCATTCGGGCATGCATGGATCTTTTTGTACTCCATCCCGGTGGACAAAGTATCTTCTTAGCATCATAGTAGCGATGCGGCAACACGTTATCATCCGGAAGCATGTCCTTCAGAAGCCTCGAAGCAATTACGAAAAACTCTTGTCGCTCCATCCATGACGTGCCTTCAAGCTTACCAATTTCAATACAGCGTTCAACAATTGGTATTTTTACACCACGGTATAGCGGTGTCTGCATCATTGCACATATTACCATATGCATGTGATCGCTCAAAAGCCTCTTCTCTACATCACGGATAATGTCCTCATGCGATCATCCATATCCGTGTCATTATCATCAAAGGCCACTTCCCATGTTGTTTCCCACTTGATGGCACTTGTTCACCATGCCATACCCATCTTGTATAAGTCTTACAAAATCCGTGACAAATTAAATGTGTGCGTATAACTTCAGGACATAGTCGACACTCATTCAAACATTTTTACACAAGGGCAATAATACTTCCCCCCATCATCATGGGCATTTTTTTAGCAAATTCTATAAATTCCCTAACCCCATTCTGATATTCAATACTCGTTCGTAAAGCATCTATCCAACTGTGATTCATAGTAGAATTCCTATATATTATTTAGGCGAATTAAGAATTACTTTTGGTCATAAATGCATCACGGTGAATCGAAGAACCAAAATAAATGCAAGACGAGGAAATTAAATGCGGGGATGAAGGTCTTGTGGACTAACTTTTATGTATATGCGTTTGCTTTGAGTCGTCTTACTTCTCAGCTCACGAACGTTGATGTTGCGAGACAAGACGGCAAGAGTAACCTAAAAACACTTGTTGGTCGGTTGGGTAGGTCTAAAGTGCAAATATAATCTTCAAAAAACAATATTCGTTAACAACGAGAGAATACCCATAACAACATTACACCGATTTCGTTAAACCCATGAAAAACCAAGAACGATAAGGTTTGGAAAGTAATAAAGTTTTAACCGAAACATCTCTTACGACTTCGTCTATAGACGTTTAGCTAAGGAACCAGAGAGTGATTGTCGAGAAGGTACGCGAGCGACGGCGAAGGCGGGAGGAAATTTAGAGTCGGAACACAGTATTCACTTTCGGCGCGACAAGAGTTGAGAGAGGGAAATTTAATTTTCAGCGCGACAAAGATATCTTATTTAGCTTTTTGGATTTTATTAATACCAGTTATTTATTAAATGTCTGGTCCTAGAGATACAACTAACATTTTAAGACCAGGAGTTTTAAAATTATCCGGTCCTAAAATTTTATTAGATTTTAAGTTTTAAGGCCGGAGGTTTATAAAACATCCGGTCCTAAAATTCAAATTATCTTTAGATCAGTTACTTATAAAATAAAATGTCAGGTCTTAATGGCCTTCGTGATTGGTATATTAAATCAATAAAATAAATGATATTTTTGGACAAAAAATAAAGCAAAATTGGAGAATAAGTTTCTTTAATGAATTGCTTGGAGAAGAGCCAAAAATTCATACGGTGTTCTTAATGTTTCTTACATTACTTGAATATATACACAACAACAAAAACACAAATGAAAAACAAGCTGAATATTATCATCCACAAGAATCGGTGAACAACCTCGGCGATTTCGGCGTGAAGAGCATTAATTTCCCTTGGAGATCAGCAAGTTGTTGTCTTATTCTCTCCGCCCGCAATATGAATGGATCATTACGGGAGAGCGGAGAGGGTCGGAGGTAGGCGCGGGTTTGGGGCCAACGAGGTTGGAGAGGGGATTACGAACATCTGCATGGCCGGCTTCAAGATGACGGTTGAACTCGGCCAAGTTTGCTTGTATCTAACCATGGTTTGAGGATTTTGAGAAGTTGGGGCAGAGAGCTAGGAAGTGAGGAGTTAACAAGGACAAAGAGGAGGTAGTGTGGAGTATATAAAGACAGATGGCAGGAGAGATAAACGTCGATGATGAATTCGTCAATTTACTTTTATACAAACTTTTAAGACCAGACTTTTATCTTATATCCGGTCCTAATTTTTAATTCAATTACTTTTAAGACCGTCCTTTTATCAAATATCCGGTCCTAAAACTCATTTAAGACCGATATATTACTTGGTATCCTGGGTCCTAAAACTAATTTTTAATTCAATTACTTTTAAGACCGTCCTTTTATCAAATATCCAGGTTCTAAAACTCATTGTTGAAATGAAAGTTCATTCTTTTCAAGAGTCCCTTCCCCATTGTTGAAATGAATTGAGTAGTCTCTTTCGGCTTCCACATAAACTTCCCAACTAGGCGTCTCCTCGTATTACGAGCAAATATGCGTCTCCTCGTTAATGTTTCCGGCGTTTCACATTCTTAGGATGGGTTCTCTATTTAAACCCGTTGTTACTTTCTTAACATTCATCTCCATCTCCTCCTAGAACCTCCACCGTAATGGCTTCTCCACCACGGACGAGGTCCTCCTTACGGCGAAACTCTGAGGCACCTCCATATCCTCCTCCGTTGCCTCCGAACCGAACTTCGCAAATCTTGGAGCACTGATAGCCGCGTCGATCATATAGACCGAAGCTTGGGCAAGCTCCGCCAGTCTATCACGCTTGATCAACAACAAGGGAAAGCGGTACTCGACGCCAATGACGTTGAGTACCATACCTCTGATGACGACGCTCTCTCGACCATTCCCTCCCTCCAGACAACGATGGGGGGAGGATTAGAATTTTTAAGTTTTTTTTGTATCTGTGCCTTACGAGGCGTGATTAAAAAAAATATTAAATAAAATTTTTATTTCCCAATCGCCTTCCTTGTTTGTCTTTAACTTTATGTTCTTTTTCTCCGACAACAAGAACAAACAAAACATTGTCCTATTCGTGGTGATCAATCTTAAAAATTTGCGAGAATAAAGTTAACAAATGCGACCATACAAAACAAAACAAAAACATTATTTACCTTTTTCGAATAAAACAAACAGAGTGACGACTATTCTCAAGTTTGGACCATCGTTGTCTTCCCCTCAACTTTTCGGATGTGATGAAAATTTTCGTTGTCGCGTTATCTTCTTTCTTTTTCCAACAAAAAGAAAAGGGACACCGATGACGCTCTTCACATCCGTAAAAGTGAAACGAACAACGAAGCACAAAACTTGAGAAGAACGCCGTAAACATGGTTGCCTTGAACCCTAACGATATGTCTAAAATCGAGTCACCAACTCTATTTAAATGAAGAATATTAGGACCGACGTTTAATAAATCCTCGTCCTAAAATTAAGCCTTATTTTAAAATTTAAAGTTAGGAGCTGACAACTAACAAATATACGGTCCTAAAGGTTTCGCAATCTATTAAATAAAATGAAGACTTTTAAGACTGACTACTAACAAATAAACGGTCCTAATAATTTAGCCGTATATTTTCTATACTTTTAGGACAGATTAACAAATATACGGTCCCTTTTTAGAATTAGACGAAGACTTTTAGGACCGGATATTTGTTAAATATACGGTCTTTAAATGGACGAAGACCTTTAGGACCGCACTTTTAAAAAATATACGGTCCTAAAAGTCGCGAATACTTTTTGTGAGCCTCATCTGGCTCATTTTCAACATCCGCCCGTACTCAAATTTCAAGCACTAAATAGCTTTATCCACCATCCCATTCATTCGTAAAACCCAAAATGGACACACACAAATTGTTCAAAAAAATAAACAAATTTATTATTGAATTACATTGCTATATTTACAAATGAATGAATTAGCTAGTCGAAAAATAAACAAATGTATGTATAGGCTATTGTTGCTACAAAGATCATATATTATTTACAAATGAATTAATTTAGGACATTAATTATTGTCTTGACTTGGATTTTCTAAGACTAGTTTATACAGATATTCACAAAAACCTCGCGTATGTGCTCGATTTCATCATCATCAAATGGCTCTTCACAGCAAAACCTCGTAACATCAAAGATGTAAACAGAATTAACATATTATGTGCATATTTCATATGTAACATTAAGCCATCAAGGATCGAATTCACCATAACATTTACCCTTAAAGTGACTTTAGTGTTTCCCTCCGTCACAATATCATATAAGTGTTTCATGACGTACGGGCCACATAAGTTCGATGCTTCCGGTTGCCGACGGGTCTAAAAATAACAATAAATATATATAAGAGCATATATAGCTTACTGACCAACTTCAGAAGGCAATTATGCCATGTCCAATTATGTACTAACCTTAATTTTGTGCCATTTAGGATCTGTGAGCTGAGCACCACGCTTTTTTTTTACCTCAACACGGAAGGTCTTCATGGCACTATCATCAAAATCACAAATTTATCAATTCACAGCAAAGAAAGTACTCAGGATATATATATATGTAGCATAATTATATTAAGTGAATTAAAGATAAGTATATATGTATACCCGAGCTGTGGAAACAAGTACACCTTTCTTTGCACTTTACACAACCTATTTGATATGTACTCGGTCTCAATTCCAGAGGTAGTGTTGTGCTTGCATACACCGGGCACAAGAATCCAAAATCCAAATTCTCGCCTCTTGAACCAGTTCTCGTGCATGCACCTACAAGAATGACATCGATGAGGGAATTAGTATATATGTATATATTGTGTCTAAACGGTGCATTTCAATTATGTAATCAAGGAAGAAGATACTTACTTCATAAATAGTTGAACACATGCACTAGTAACCTCGCCTCCAGGAAGCAAAGAATGGACTCTACATCTTCATTATCAACTAAAAGCTGCTGAGGATTTAGGAGGCCTACTACTTCATCGACAAAGCCACGATTTATCTTTAAACCATTTTTGGCTACCAAATCTTTTATTTTTTCCTTGGCCGCCAAGAAAAGTAGGGATGGAACTTGAGGAGGGGGTGGAGCTTGAGGAGGGGGGTGGAGCTTGGAGGAGGTGGAGCTTGACGAGGGTGGAGCTTGAGGAGGGAGTAGAGACATCTACAAGCTTCACTGGCCAAGAGATGAAGGTTCCCTTGACATCACTCACAACCTTCAGCATCAGTTGGGAGAGGGACAGCATCAAAGATCACCTCTTCAATCGACACTCGACTTCATCATCGCCCATTTGTTCGTGGTGTACGCTGATCCCAAGTTGTGGACAGTCCCTTTAGCAACCAATTGTCTATGACCATCACGATCCTCCACATACGGATGACAAGGTTGCTCGACTGATCGTCCAACAATGCAGCTCCTCTAGTGCTCGGCTCGCATAGGTTCACCTGAAGGTGTCAAGGGATCCACACTGTCTCTCGCCGAGAGCTCGTGAGGAACTTCATTTTCTCCATCTCCTCCTTCATCTTGCTCATCTCGCATTGAAACATCCTCAATGTAGCATCTTTCGCCGCTGATTCCTCACTTAATTTGGCCGCCCCGATCCATCTCCTCCCCGGTAACCATACTTTGTCTGTGGCGTTGGATTTACCAAAGTATTGCTTTAGGCCTACCCGTCCTCCAATCCCCTTACACGCCCGCGTGACTGGGTTTTCCTGGCCGCAGCTGGTCGTAACATCATTCCTCCCGTCCGACGCAAAAGATCCCTCTCGCGCTTTCTTTTTAAGATCTTCCTGTAAGATACAGATAACGAGAAGCTTAGTGATGAAACATGTTTAGTAAGTAAAAAATAACAATATCGATACTTACAATTGCTTCCACAAGAACTACACGAGTTTTTTCACTCGTGTAGGCGCCGCTTGGCTTTTGCCGAATATACAAACCGCAGCCTCCTCGCGACGTATTGAGATGGCGGCTGGTCAACTACCGTAGAAGGATTGGATTCAACTTCATCTTCTAATCTCTTCCGTTTCGCCGCCATCAAATCTTTTTCGGCCTTTTCATATCCGCCGCGAGAAGCCCCGTGTGGGCAATCATTCTTTCTCCCAATCTCCTCGATATTTTTCCCTTATTTTCGTGTGAATCGTGATTGAAAACAACTATATATCAATTATGAATTCCAGCCATGTCACTAACAAAATTAGAGAACTTCTCGCTTGATATGAACGTCAAACATTAGTCAAATTCACTTCATCAAGTTTCAACATTTTACTTAAGGAAGATGTAGCATTGTAGAAGAAATTGGGAAAACCAAAGGAAAGGGAGTTGCAACAGATTAGATGTACACAATAACATTCACATATCCTCACAGTTAATAAGCAAACAAAAGTGCAAACAAAACTAAATATAACTCACTGAGCTTCAGAGTGGTCCGCTTCAACAAATTGTTGCCAAGTTTGTTCATCAATAAATTTGTACTTGTCCTGTGGTTGATGGTCGCTTCCTCGGCAAAAATATAAGTGTTAGCCGTAAAGGTCTTAAACTTCCCGAACCGCCAAAGACAATAAGACAATGTTGAGTCTTTGAACTTCTCGACTGTGACTCTGAATGTGTTTCTGAGCAGTGTCCCACATAGGATCCTTTATTGTTTTTTGGTCCACATTTTCCCTCTCATCGGTCAAAATGCTAGCCTTGCCGCGTCTTAGAGCGCCGACAAAACTAGTATATGTGCTTTTATTAGGACCGAAAGGTTGCAAATTTTCATCAAAATGAATCTCGAGCTTCGTTCCAAGATTCCGACTAAAGGATACTTCCATCATTCGTGTGCCGCTTCTACCACTTTGGCACTGCAGTATTTGAGAGCTCAATGTGAGATGAAGAGGGTTCGTTTGTCCGACCCTCCCCGGTCAAACCGATGTCAAGAGTTTCAAGAACACGAGTGGAATCGTTTTCACCGTTCATTTTCAAGACAAGAAGAGAGGAATGCCTCGAGAAAATGAGGAGTAACAGAGGCTATCGTATGCATGGGCGCAGGAAGAGAGGTAATGGAACATAGAAGGGTTTCGCAACGTGAACAGGGGTTATTCAGTGAGAGTGTGAGAGTGACAAAAGCGTCCGCGTTGGGTTAACGTTGGCGCAGAAATCCAAACCAGACAACTCTTATTCATACCTCACTAACTCCATTAAAGACTAAATCAACAATTCAATAAAATTGATGAAGTAGCAATTAATGTAAAAACTCATAAATTCAGAATCAAAAAAACCATGAAAGAAAGGGAGTACGTACCGTACTGGGCGCGATTGTCGGAGATGGTGGCGCCGGAAAGAGAGGTGGAAGCAAGACGGAGAAAGTGGGGGCGTCGGAGAAGGTGGGCATTGCCGGAAATGAGAGTGGGATCGGGTTGACGGAAGAGCTACGGCGAAGAGCTATGGCGGAGACGGCAGAGAGTGAGGGTGACTGTCGCGACGGCTTCAGAAAAGCTTCGAAATGAGAGTGGTATGGGGTTGAGGGAAGAGGTAAGGGAGAGTGAGGCCGTGAATCAGAAGAGGGAGTGTGAGACGGCGATATAGGGTTGAGGGAAGAAAGCAGAAGAGATAGAGGCTCGATCGAAAATAAAAATGAGAGGGCTGAATGGGTTTATATGCGGATAAAGGCGTCCTGAATTAAATTTCAGGATGCCTAACAGGGAATAAAGGCGTCCTGAAACATAATTAGGACACCTTAAAATTTAATTAAGGCGTCCTGATATTTATTCAGAACGCCTTTAATTATATTAAGGCGTCTTGATAATTTTTCAGGATGCCAATAATGTTATTAAGGCGTCCTGAAGTTAAATCAGGACGCCAATTAAAAAATTTGGCAACAAAATGAATTCGCGAAATTGCGCGAAGGCGGTAAAAGGTTCATTTTGGCACAAAAAATTTCAAATTAGGCGGCCTGAAATTTTTTGAGGACGTCTTAATTTGTTTTAGACGTTCTAAATCTTGTTTTAGGACGCCACATTTGAGAATATCCTTATTTATTTTACAAGAATGCCACTACGTTCACTTTTAACTACCTTTTTAAAATTAAGGACGTCTCTTAGGGAAGTAAAATTCAATTTTTGTAGTAGTGCGAGCAACATCGAGACAGAGGACATTTAAATGTTTTGAGCAATCATGCTCGAGCAGGAGAATTTCCTTGCTCGAGCAGCATCAAGACAGAAGCAAAAATAATGCAAGTCAAAGAGGCTTGCTCGAGCAGCCGGGAAAGCATGCTCGAGCAGAAGAAAAAGCTTGCTCGAGCAATGTAGTACCCGATTTTCGACTTACCGAAAATCCTGTATTTTAGGAATATGTTACCATATTAAATTGGCTAATATATGTGACATAAAATCACATAAAGTAATGGCTATTTTAAGTATAAATGAGCCATGGAAGAATTGTAAAACACTTAATTAAATTAAGTATCAATTAGCAAATAATAGACAAATAAGCTTTGCACTAATTGAGATTAGTGGCATAACTCTTCAATTTGATTGTGGGCAAATTAAATTAAACATTTTTGAAATAAAAGAGGGCTAATTATTGAAGAAAAATTAAGGGCCAAAGATGAAGAATTAAGCTTGTCTAATAAAGCATTAATTGCCATGATTAGCTAACCAACAAATCCCATGTTGACACATGTAATTAGTGGGCATATAAACACTTGATTAAGGGCATAAATTGAGTTGCTTATTCTGCCCAAAAATATAAAAAAAAAACGTGCAGCTATAAGGAAGGAAAATAAGAGATGAATAAAGCATAAAGTGGTGTTGAAAAGTCAACAAAAACAACTAACCAATTGGAAGCTTCAACCATGGAATATTTTGCTCATTCAAAAACACATTTAATGGTTAATAAAAGGGAGTATGGTGACAGCCCAAGTTGAAGGAGTTTGGAATGAAATATATTATTAAATAATCAAAGCTTTTGGCAATTGAAAAAGCATATTTAATGGTTAAAGTGAAGATGCATGTCGACCATAAAGGAGAGGAGGAGATTGATGCTCAAGAAGTGATTTTTCCATCCAATGGTTAAGGTGAGAGTTGGGAAAATTCTATTGCCATTTGGGTCCTAGGATTTCTCTATAAATAGAGAGCTTCACCCTTCACAATTTCTCACACCAAAACACAAATCACTTCTAATCCTTTGGGATAGGGAGTGAGATGTGAGTTCTTTTTGGAGGTGAGGAGCAAGAAGGAGGTGTGGAGCAAGAAGGATGAAGGAGTTATGCTTCAAGAGGTAAGCAAGCTTTTAGTTTCTAGTCATTAGTTTTGTAGTTCTTGAGTTTGGTTTTTGTGGTTCTTAGCATAATTGTAGTTTTAATATAGGAAATTGTTAGGAAAAATTACTTTACTTGTTTTTAGGCCTCCTTGCATTGAGAAATTCCTAATGAGGTAAAAAATTGTGAGGGAACAAGTTTTTGAAGGTTATAGATCAAGATTGTGCAAATTGTAGAATTTTCGGTTGTGAATCCTGTTCTGGCAGCCGACGTTTAGAATATTATTTTATGAATGAAATGGTATTAAAAAATTATGAGAATTTACATGAGTAAATTAGACATGTAGATATTTCCAAGTATATAAGATATGTATCATTTGGAGTTCTACATAAGGAGATAAAAATATTTGAAGTTAGGCTATTTTTCCAGAAGAAATTCTGGGCAGAGGTTGGAAACCTTAAACCTGGGAATGAATCAGGGAATCTGGGAGAAAATGAGTATTTTTATTTAAAATTAGACATCCTAAGTATTCCGAGGAATTTTACGGATCCTCAATTCTATTTTTTTAGAATTAATTATGAGTTTTCAAAGTTGTTAGAAAATCTGCCCTGAAATGCTGAAATAACGCTTTTAATAAAAGGTAAGGGCAAAATTGGAATAATGAATACACCAAGGGTAGAAATGTCAAATGAGTGGAAATAACCTGTTTTTGATATTATTTTAAGGGATAGAATATTAGTTGTGATATTATGGGAAAAATGAATAATCCGACAATAATGTATAGGATATCCGAGAAGTCCGGAGTCGCAAAAGGCCAGACGTTTGGCCATTACACGGTGAAAGGTACGTTCGCGTACTGTAACACTAATTCTAATGCTTATGTTATGCTTGTATATGTTGTGGATACCATGAACAGGACTTTGTCCTGGACATGCACTGTGACTAGGGAACCGTATCTAGATCACTAAATACAGCTTTATACGGGTTATAGTCATGATAATGCCGTTATGTTTTCCTAGCGCTGAGGACACGACCGTACATCGTGGCACTGGGTATGTGCAGACCAGGGATAACTTTGCATGATAGTGTAGATGTTATCAAATGATCATACGACGTACTGGCTTGATCATTGCTATAATGTTAAAAATATCTGTTATGCATATGTTGTTAATATAAGCATGAGGTTAACCGTTACCTGAGGTCCAATGTGCATTGGACCTCAGTCTTAAATGATAGTACAGGTAAGGACCAGGAGCAGAGAAGGCACCGGTAGCTGGAGCCATAGATATGAACCAAGGGGCAGAGTCGTAGTAATGTACCGGTCGAGGCAAGAGCCGGAAGAAGATCATCAGAGCCTATTGTCAGGCATGGGTCTAGTGAAGTTATTTCGAATAGTTTGGTGCCGAAGGCAAGGCTAGTCTATGTGGGTCAGCCAATCAGTCACCGTGAACTCGGTGAGGCCCCCATAATAGACACTTACCTGACCATTCTGTTCGGTTAACGGAGTTAGGTTCATTGCCCCAAGTCTAGTCAATGCTTGGTCTAGGTTGTATAGTTACTTTTTGTGAAATGTAATTGTACAAAGCTCTGTATATTGTATCACATGATTATTCATTCGGGAAATTTTTAATATATCAGCATACGCTCGGCATCGTCATATGTCGGGGTATTTTTATGTCAATTACTCATATATTGTCCAATTTTTAGTGCGTTGCTCTCCTTTTCCGCAGTACTCTGATGTAGCACCTCAAATTCCGTTGAATATTTCTAAAACCAAGTGTCATCCGACACAATTTGTAGTATGGAATTTGGGGTGTTACAAGCAACACTTCGTTCTCTCTGAAGTTTCGCCTTTGAATGATGTCTACCCGAGCATGAAGATTTTCATGCTCGAGCACCATGCTCGAGTAGGTCTCCTCAAACTCTATCATCTCGCCTGTTTATAGTGTCTGCCCGAGCATGAAGGTTTCATGCTCGAGCACCATGCTCGAGCAGAGGCAAAGGCTTTCTCGAGCAACATCTCTCAAGCTCTTATTTTCTCCCTCTGAATGACGCTTGCCCGAGCATGATTTATTCATGCTCGAGCACCATGCTCGAGCAGGAGCTAAAGGCTGCTCGAGCAGCATCGCTAAATGGCTCAATTTCGTCTCTGCCTGAGGCTTGCTCGAGCAAGCATAATGGCATGCTCGAGCATCAGCGAAGAGACACGTTTTTGAGAGAAGCTTGCCTGAGCATGAAGAACTTCATGCTCGAGCACCATGCTCGAGCATCAGCGATAAAGAACATCTTTTTGCTTATTTGAAAGAGGCTTGCCCGAGCAAGCATGAATTCATGCTCGAGCAAGAAACCTCTGTTTTGAAATCTCTGTCTGCGTAATTTATGAAATCACTGTGTTAATTCCATTACGTCTTATTGTTACTCATTACTTCTTCTAAGTGCATTTAATCAGTTTGCTAGTGAATTTCAGATGATTTAAGCATGGATTAAGCATCACATTTTCAGAAAGCAATTTGTGTCAGAAACGCATTAAATGCAATTACCAAATTCTCTGATAAAATCTGTAACAATACTCTGATCGATGTAAAGGTTTCTTCTACATTCCATCCAAGTATTAAATGCCATCTCACAACGGGCAAAACAAAAGGAATGAAGAAGAATGTCAAACGGGAATATCCACCTGGATTATTTGAACGGCGAAGATCATTGTTCGAGGTTTCACCATCTAATGGATACATTCATAAGTCACAACGGATAATTCATCAAGCTTCACCAACGGTCATTTATTGCATTATCTATAAATAGACGAAGCATTGAATTCGCCAACTACCGAAACTTTGTGCATTCAATTAGTTCAACTACTTCTATTGTTTCATCAATTACTTTGATATTAGTGAGCTTCAGTGATTATCATATTTACTCATTAAGTGAGGAATCAAACACTATTTCATTTGTCTTTGTTCAAATCTTAAGGTTGTGGAACCTTAAGTGTGGGTGTACGAATTACAACTTGTAAGGGGGAGCGAGTCTGAGAGTGATAGGATCGTCCTGATACAGTGTATGTAATTGTGCTCATTTGAAAGGATAGTGAAATCCCAAGGTGTGCTTGGGGACTGGACGTAGGTCGAAGCGTTAGACCAAACCAGTATAAATCTCTCTGTGTCCATTATCTTCATCTCTGTCTTCGTTATTTATTTGTGTGAATATTCAAAAAGAATTTTTGTTAGATCACCTATTCACCCCCTCTCTAGGTGATATTCTTCTTCAGAAGCCCCTCGTCTACCCCCTTTAGCATGTTGACGTTTAGGAAGCCCAATATGTCTTACTTTGGCCAAATAATTTTGACAAAATTCCATGGCTTCTTCAGAAACATATTTCTGAATAATTGATGCTTTTGGCCGGTATGCATTCTTCACATACCCTTTGAGGAATTTCATAGATCTTTCAATTGGGTACATCCACCGTAAATGGATAAGGCCGCACAACTTTATCTCCCTCACTAGATGAACAATTAGATGAACCATGATGTCAAAAAATGTAGGAACAAAAAGCTTCTTAAGCTGGCATAAGATAAGATATCCTTCATTCTCCAATTCATCTAACTTTTCAATCTCGAAAAATTTACTACAAACTAGGGGACAATAAGTTATCTTACCATATGCCCTTGGATGTAAGTCTTCGTGTATTCCCATTGCTTGCAAATCCAATCTTGCCTTCACACCATCCTTGGAACTACCTTGTATGTTGAGAAACGTGCCAACAATACTATCACATACATTTTTCTCCACATGCATGACATCAATATAGTGTCTCACATCATGATTGTGTTAATATGGAAGATCGAAGAATACAGATCTCTTTTTCTATATATTTGTTTCTTTTCTACTCTTTCCAGTCTTAACAAAGATGACACTGATATTTTTCACCTTTTCATAAACTTGCTCCCCAGTCAATGCCACCAGAGCATCTTCATACTCTTGGCCACAAAAAAAGATTTCTTTAATCGACGATATGGGTGACCCCATCTAAGAATTCTCCTATGTCTTAGATAAACTATCTTTCTTCCATGTTGAAGTTGATGGTAACATGTGCCTTCTTCACAAACCAAACATGCTTTATGGCTTTTTACACTATACCCTGACAAGTTCCCATATGCTGGGAAGTCGTTTATAGTACAAAATATCATGGATCGCATTTTAAACACTTCCTTCTTGAAAGAGTCAAAAAAATTGACACCCTCTTCCCATAACTCCTTCAAGTCTTCGATCAAGGGCTCAAGGTAAACATCAATGTCATTTCCAGGTTGTTTAGGTCCCGAAATCAACATAGACAACATGATGTACTTTCGTTTCATGCATAACATAGGAGATAAGTTGTAAATTGAAAGACTTGGCTATCACCCAAGAGGGGGGGTGAATTGGGTGTTTGATTAAAAACTTAGAACTTTAAGAACTTTTCTTCACTTGCTGGAAATAGTTTGAATGTCAATAATAATTTATAAAGTGATAAGCAATCATTCATATATGCTGCAATGTAAGAGATAAGGGAAGAGAATATGAAAACGGTGATTTATACTGGTTCGGCCCAATCCTTGACCTACGTCCAGTCTAGGATTCACTCCCCTTACAAGCCGTAATCAACACAATGTATTTCCCACTCAAGATCACCCAATCTTGAGTAACTCTAAGGTAGAATGATAGGATGTTTACAATGATTCTTCTCTCTCAGAAGTGTATGGATAAACACTGAAGTACAATACAAAACATTTCACTCTCTATGATTTATAGACATTGAAAATCGAGAGTAAATGATATAAAGATCGAGTATTAGCATGTTGAAGATGTAAGCTTGTTCTCTCGCTTGTTGTTGTATCTTTGAAGGTTTGTATGCAGCTCTATATATAGCGGCAAATCTTCATATGACCGTTGCTTCTCAATTCTGAATTCTCTCCATTCGAAATTCTAGCCGTTGGGACTCACGGCCTTTTCTGATTTCCAACTTTTGCTATGCATTGAAGATTATGACCGTTATGTCATTTAATGACTTTCCTTTATTTGTTCAGGGAATCATTCTGAGTAATGGCTATATCAATTGTTTCCAAGTGAAGGATTTCTTCTTCTTGAATTTTCCTCTGTTTGACGCGTGAAAGTAAATGCTCTGATTTTCCGTTTCGTCAACAGTGGTTGATTCCTGTCATGAACATTAATTCGAATGCTGAATCTGTTTGGCTTATGTCCGTTGGAGTATTTCATCATCTGAATGATTTAATCCTTTGGAGAAGCATTACAATTGAGTAGACAACTTCGTTTCTTCAAGTTTCTCATTGGATTCAGTCATCTTTCCCATTTCTGAGATTATGCAGCAAAGATCATCTTCACAAATCTGTCATTCTGAGATTTGATTCTGATCCTTCATTTTAATCACCTGAAACTTATACATAAATGATATAAATAATGTTAAGAATAAGTATAAGTCATTTGGGTAATCATGTGGATGTTCTTTGATGAGAAACGAGACTTTCGAAATGCTGTTTTTCTGAATCAGGGTCATGAACTCGAGCTTGGATAAGTAGGCTCGAGTTTGCAAGGGTCGTGTTCAGCTTCTGCAAGGTGCAAACCAGAGGTTCAGAGCAAACTCTAGAGTTTGTAACATTTTTCAGCATCTAGGCTCGAGTTTATAATTATAGGCTCGAGTTTGGGTCTCTTCAAAATCATCTTTTGCTTTCTGTCTTGTGTAGGCTCGAGTTTGTCACTTATAGGCTCGAGTTTGGATGATTTTCGCGACCTGGTAGCTCTCTGTAACCCGCGAACTCGAGCCTGCCAACTAATAGGCTCGAGTTTGCTTCTCAGCGAAATGTGCAACACCCAGAACAGACTGTCTACTTTCGGGGGCCATATCTCCCTGGTTTGAACTCCTTTTTGGTTGGTTCAACTATCGATTTTAAAGCCCTTTGAGTCTACTTTCCAATGCCACCAATTTCAGCTCAATTGGATTCTCCATTTGTGAGATACACTCAAAACATTGAAGGTTGGTCATTTGTGTGACGTGAATATCACTGTCAACTTCATAAATTCATAGCTCCTTCATCTTGACTCCGTTTGGCTTCAATTATATATCAAAATGACGCATTGGGAGTCTAGTTTCATATGCCACTGGTTTCACTTCAATCCGATCTGTATTTTAGGAGATATCATCGAATGACCAGACGTCGCCCGAGTGAAACGTGGAACAGAGTAGCTGAAATGTTGAACACCGCTGTAAGCTCGAGTTTGCCAACTAATAGGCTCGAGTTTGCCTTGTCCAGAGACACCAGAAATGCTGAAGACACTACAGGCTCGAGTTTGCTAATTATGGGCTCGAGTTTGGAGTTCCAAACTGTAGGTTTGTGTTCTAAGCTCGAGTTTGGCTTGTCCAGAGGCGCCAGAGTTGCTGAGGACATTACAGGCTCGAGTTTGCTAATGATGGGCTCGAGTTTGCTCATCTTGGAACTGATTTTTGCTGGTTTTAACTCTGAATTGATCCGTTCCAATTCCCATATGATCTTGGAGACTTCTAGCATCAATATAAGAACTTGAGTAAAGATATTCCACTGCATTGCAAGTTCTTCCTTCTTCAATTTCTTCTATTCTTCTAGATTATCCCCCAAAATCATTTGATAACTTCTTGCTTCCTTGATATTATAATATTCTCATTATATTGAGCAAGAACTTCTTTCTTCAATCAACATTCTCCATCATAAAACTTTGCATCTACATTAAATATAATAATTAGTCAAAATAAAAGATAAATGTAGTATGCAACCTTTTTGCTATTAAGAATGACATCTATATAAGACATCATCAAAACTAATCAAAACTAACATAAATAATCAGCAGTATAGGCCATGAACTATATATGCTGATAAGGCTAGCATAGGTATTCATGCCATCCATGCTAAGGGTAAGCCTAATGTTCTTAGGTTCTTCACCGAAGTTAGGAAACAAGTGATTGATTTTCTTCCATTGAGAAGAATCAGCCAGATGTCGAAGCTTTCCATCAGAAATCCTCTCATCTGCATGCCAACTCAATTTTTTTGCATCATTTTCATTAGCAAACAATCGCTTGAACCTTGATGTGATTGGAATATACCACAACACTTTTGCAGGCCCCTTACTTGACTTGTACCTTGGGGTTTAATATATCGGACAATTCTGCTTCTCTTCAAACTCTTTTCTATACAATATGCAATCATTCGGACATGTATGGATCTTTTTGTACTCCATCCCCAGTGGACAAAGTATTTTCTTAGCATCATAGTATCGATGCGGCAACACACTATCATCTAGAAGCATGTCCTTAATTACTTTAAGCATTTCAGAAAAACTCTTGTCGCTCCATCCATGACGTGCTTTCAAGCTTACCAATTTCAATACAGCGTTCAACAATTGGTATTTTATACACCCAGGGTATAGCGGCGTCTCTGCATCACTTCACATATTACCATATGCATGTGATTGCTCAAAAGCCTCTTCTCCTACATCACGAATAATGTCCTCTATGCGATCATCCATATCCGTGTCATTATCATCAAATGCCACTTCCCCATGTCGAGACCCACTTGACATTTTTTCACCATGCCATACCCATACTGTATAGGTCTTACAAAATCCTTCACAAATTAAATGTGTGTATATAACTTTAGGACTTAGTCGCCTCTCATTCAAACATTTTACACAAGGGCAATAAAACTTCCCGTTATCATCATGGGCATTTCATTTAGCAAATTCTATAAATTCCTTCACCCCATTCTCATATTCAACACTCGTCCGTAAACAATTTATCCAACTGTGATCCATAGTAGAATTGCTATAGACGGAAAGATTTAACGTACATTATCAAAATTTGAAAATTGCATAAACTAAGCCAACTCCAAATTCATATGCTCAATGTAGCTAGCTAGGTTATAAATATATTTTTTTATTGAAGGAGAAAGGCATTAAATGCATCACAAATAGTGACTCTTGGTCATAAATGTATCAAGTGAATCGAAGAAGCAAAAATAAATGTATGACAAGGAAAATAAATGCATCGCAAGAAGGTCTTGTGAACTAACCTGTAGTGTATAAATTAAAATGTTTTTGCTGAAGATTTCTTCTCTAGCCACGAACGTTGATGTTGCAGACAACAAAAGTAACCCTAAAAACACTTGTTGGTCAGTTGGGTAGGTCTCAAGTGAAAATATAATCTTGAAAATACAATATTCATTAACAACAGAGGAACCCACAAGAACATTTCATCGATTTCATTCAACCCATGAAAAACCCATAACGATAAGATGAAAAATCTAAAAGTTATATAACCGAAACACCTCTTACAGATTGATCTATCACCGTTTAGCTAAGGAAGCAGAAGGTGATAAGCTGAGCAACACTAGCTTGTCGAGAGAGCAACGCGAAATGTATCTCGAAGCAACACACAAACACTAGAGACAAAACATGAGTTATCACTTACGGCGCAACAAGAGAAGTTCAGAGAGGAAAATTTAATTTTCCGCACGATAAAGACACCTTTTAGATTTTTGGATTTTATTAAGACCGGTTAATTATAAATTGTCTGGTCCTAAAGGTATATATTTTATTTATTTAATTTTTAAGACCGGAGTTTTATAAATATCCGGTCCTAAAAATCAAATACATTAATTATAAAGCATCCTGTCCTAAAGGTTCTCATTTACATTACGAAAAAAAAAAAAAGAGGATGGGCATTGGTGAGCGCAGCAACAACTGAATTAAAATAAATGAAAACTGGAGAATAAGCTTCTTTAATTACTGCGGAATATGAACAAAAAGAAGACACAAGCTTAGTTCTCAATGCTTCGTACATTACTGGAGAATATGCACGTACACAAGGAAAAAATGAAAATTATCAACATCAAGAATCTGACTAAACGTCCTAACTAAAGCTTATCATCATCCAATGCCTTGGCGATATCAGCGTTAGCAGTATCAATTTCCCGCCGGAGATCAGCAAGTTGCTGTCTTATGTGGATTAGCAATGAAAGAGGGGAGGGATCAGCAGTAGGTGCACTTGGGCCAGGAGGTTGGCCAATATTATTAGAAGGCTGGAGAGGGGAGCGGGAACCTCTTCATGATCTGAAGGCTGGAGAGGGGGAGAGGGAACCTCTTCATCACCTGAAATGACAATGGGTCCAACGACCCGAGACTCTTTCATCCCAATAGAACGCAAGCTCGCATAAGGCGGCCTGTATAAGGATCTAAGGTAGGCACGAGCTTCAGGAGTACCCCTACGAGGGGTTATCTTGTATCTAACCATGGTTTGAGTAGTCTGGGACAGAGGATTATCAAGGACGCAGTGAGGAGTTAGGGCAAAAGATGTAGTGTGGAGTTAAAGAAGGGAGAAACGAAATTGTGACAATGAAATGAGATTAAATAGGTATATATAATTAGTAAAAACTTTTAAAAGTGTATTTTAGAAATATCTGGTCCTAAAAGTCTATAATTAGTTTTTTCAATTAACTAACTATTAAGACCAGATTCTTATAAATAATACGGTCCTAAAAGTATATAATTAATTTTTTCAATTAAATGACTTTTAAGACCGTCCTTTTATCATATATCTGGTCCTAAATTTATTTTATTTATTTTTTCAATCAATTCATTTAATTTTAAGACTGACCTTTTATTGTGTATCCAGTCCTACTAGTCAATTATTATTTTTCAAATTAATTTTTTTAAACTAAGCATTTTTTCTTTAAAAAAATTACTTTTAAGAACGAATCTTTTACAATATCCGATATTAAAAGTTCATTCTTTTCAAATTACTCAGATAGCAGTTGTAGCCTTACACTCTTGTTCAATTCAGAGTCTCTTCAACTTCCAGGTAAACTTCCCAACTATGCAACTCCTCGTATTTTGAGAAACTATGCATCTCCTCGTTAAAGTTTCTGGCGTTTCATATTCTTTAGGATGGGGTTCTCTCTATTTAAACCCGTTGTTATTTTAGTTTCTTCACATTCTTCTCCATCACCTCTACAACCTCCACGGCCTCCTCCACTTCCTAGCCTCCACCGTAATGGTTGCTCCAACAAGTCCTCCTTTTCCTCCTCCTCATCTTCAACATCAGCGCCCTCCTCTTCCGTTGCCTCCAAATCCTTCTTTCTATCAGATGATGCAGCACATGCTGGCCCGCGTCGATCACATCGACCGACGCTTGCGCCAATTGTTTAGGCTTGTTCATACCGTCAACAACAAGCTCAACATGGTACTCGATGCCAATGACATGGAGTACCATACTTCTGAAGACGATGCCTCCGACCCTACCTCCCCCTCCGACAACGATGGGGAGGATTAGATGTTTTATGTTTTTTTTGAGTAAATACTCTTTCTAGTCCCTGACAAAAAACACGGACCCCATTTTGGTCCTTGACAAAAAAAAGGTCCTTTTTAGTCCATAAAAAGGACGAATAAGGGTCGATTGGTGGACATTTTGATTCCTCACAAATTTCCAAAAGGTCCTTTTTAGTCGCATAAAAAGGACGAATAATGGTCGGTTTTTTTGTCAGGGACCGAAATGGGGTCCATGTTTTTTGTCAGGGACAAGAAAAGGTATTTACTCTTCTTTTTTTGTCTGTAGTAGTGCTGCCCCTTAGTGGGCAGCATAAAAATTATAATAAACAAAATTTTTAATTCCCACCTTTGATCGTATTGTCCTTTTCATTATATTCATTTTCTTTCCAACAAAAAGGAAACTAAACAAAACATTGTCCTCGTGTGTGAGCAACATTAAAAATTCATAGAATACAACGTTAAGACCATACAAAACAAAACAAAAAACAAAAAACATCGTATACCTTGTTCGAAAAAATAAAAACAAATACAGTGACATTCTTCTCAAGGTTGGACCGTCATTGTTGTCGGTTTTACCTTGCCCTAATTTGATAATTTTCTGTGTTCTTTTTGTTATCTTTCTTTTTTTTTTTCGATGAAAAGAAAAAGAAAGAGAAAAGGGAGACCGATCATGCTCAAACTCAAGAGAGGTAAAAATGACAACTATGAGGGTCCTATCTTGAGCAGAACCTCGGTTGTCTTGAACCCTAATGCATTGTTTGGAAAAGCGTAATCACCATTTCTTATAAATAGACGAAGACTTTTAAGACTGGATTTTAAAACAATATGGCTCTAAATGTCAGACTTTTAAGACCGGACGTTTAACATTTATACGATCCTAAAAGTGTCGCCGTTTTTTTAAGAATTAACGAAGACTTTTAAGACCGGACGTTGAACTAATATACGGTCCTAAAAGTCTTGCCATATTTTTTAAAATTAAACGAAGACTTTAAGGACCAGATCTTAAAAAATATGCAGTCCTAAAAGTCACGAAGACTTTTCAGAGACTCATACTGCTCATTTACAACATCCTGTAGTTTTCACTCCTCAAGGTACAAGCACTAAATAGCTTTATCCACCATCCAATACATTCAGCAACCCAAAATGGACACAATAAAATTGTTTGAAAAAATAAACAAATTTATTATTGAATTACACAAATTGTGCAATTGTTCTTTTACAGAAGATTATTGTTACTACAACATATATTTACAAATGAATCTAGGACATTAATTATTGTTTTGACTTTAAGAGGTCATCATACAGATATTCACAAAACACTTTGCATATGTGCTCGATATCATCATCAGAAAAGGGATCAACACAAGCAAACCTCTGTAACATCAAAGACAGAAACTGAATTAACTTGCGTGCATATTTCATATGTAACATTAAGTTAGAAACTGAATTCAACCATAATATGTAACATCAAATACATTTACCTTTGCAGTGAATTTCGTCCTTCCTTGCATGATAATATCATATATGTTCCTGAAGATGTACATGCTACATAAGTTGGACCCTATTGGTTGTCGACGGGTCTAAAAATAACAAGAAATATATATATCTAAGAGCATATATAGCTTACTGACCAAGTTCACAAGGCAGTATACTAGTGTACAAATATGTACTAACATTTGAACAGAGCCATTTAAGATCTTTGGCATCATACGTATGCTTTTTTTTTTTACCTGGATTTGGAAGGTCCTCATGACACTATCATCAAAATCACAAATTTATCAAAAATGGTCATTGAAAATTCACAACAGAGATTTCAGACAAGACAATCAAAATGACATGCTTACTCGTTCATGGTTTGCTTCAACGTAGGCCCTGGACTGTTGTGAGTGGAGCATAGGAACACCACTGTATGCTCCTCCATGCACATGAGGACCAACTACCAGTGGTGGCTGAAAATTCATAGCAGACAAGTACCTAGTGATATATGTAGCAGAATTAAGTGAATTGCAGACAAGAATTGTGATATGTACCTCTGGTGGTATGGGAACAAGTACACCTTTTTTCTCAATTCACACACCCTGTTTGAAATGTACGGTTGTCTCACATCTAACGCTGTTGTACTTGCAAATACTAGGCACAAGAATCCAAAATCATTGATTCTGCCCTGTTGTTCCAGTTCAACATGCATGAACCTACAATAATGACATAAGGGAATTAGTATATATGTATATGTGTCTAAACGATGCATTTAAATTATGTACTCATAGAAGAAGATACTTACTTCATAAACATTTGAATAATTGCATTAGTAAGCTCCTTTCTAGGAAGTAGCAGGGACGTTAAATCATCAGGGTCAAGGAAAATCGGTTGCATATCAGGGAGCCCTACTACTTCATTGACATACCAAGATTTATCTTTAAAATATCCATTGGATACCATATCGAATATTTTTTCCTTTTTTTCCTTGGCAGTCAACTTAGGAGATGGAGCTTGAGGAGGGGATAGAGCTTCAGTAGGAGATGCAGCTTCAAGAGGAGTAGAGACATGTAGAAGTTTCACTGGCCAAGAGATGAAGTTTCCCTTGACATCACTCACAACCTTCAGTTGATCAGTAGGGAGAGGGAGAGGTGCATCAATGATCACCTTTTCAACTGACACTTTGACTTCATCATCAGCCATTTGTTGGTGGTGTACAGTTGATCCCAAGTTGTGGACAGTTCCTTTTGCAACTAATCGTCTATGAGGTTCTGCCACATACAGGACACAAGGTTGCTCTGATTGTCCAACAATGAGCTTCCTTTAGTGCTCTGCTGCTAGGTGCAGGTGAATGTGTGAAGGGAACACTAGTCTCTGGCTGAGAGCTCAAAAGCATCATCATTTTATCCTTGTCCTCCTTCATCTTGCTCGTCTTGAATTGAAACATTGCAGTCAATGAAGCTTCTTTAGCCGTTGCTTCCTTACTTAATTTGGCCAGCGTTTGTTCCATCTCTTCCTGAGTAACCAAACTTTGTTTATGGCATTTCGATTTACCAAAGTATTCCTTCAGGCCTACCCGTCCTCCAATCCCCCTTACACACCCCAAGTGATCCATTTTTCCAGTCGCAACGGTCAGAACATCATTCCTCCCGTCTGACACAAAAGATCCCTCTGCTTCTTTCTTTTAAAGATCTTCCTGTAAGATATAGATAACGAGAAGCTTAGTAATGAAAGAAAATACAGAAAGTAATAAAAGTGATTGACTTTATAATAATGTGGGTCTTATGTCTCTACTGACTTGCTAAATAATAATGCAGATGAACTAATTTCATTTACAAAAATTATTAATGAATACAATGAACTCTTTCTTCTTAGAAGTAACTCTCCTTTATTAGGTGAGGATTTGACTCTTCTTCACCAGATGTTAAGCAAATTATTTATAGAGCCTAATGATTTAGCTAACTGCTGCATTGTAACTCTCCAACAGTCTCTTTTCTTCTATTTTCACTGCTGAAAGCTATGACACCACTGTGGACCAAGTGTTAAACAATTAAACCCATGTTGTACTCCAAAATAGTTTAATGACTTTTTAATTGGATCTAATTGTATATTGACCCATGTTGTACTCCAAAACCCATTTTAGGCCCTTAGATGCATTTAATTTCCAAAATCATCCAAAATTATATTAATGCAACATTTAGCCCAAAATTGTTTCGAATTAAGCAAAATAATCTCTTTTTTTCCCTCATGGGGACAAGCCTCTCTGCACCTTCCCACAATTGAAAAGAATCACCTCACCTTTGTGATTCCGCATGTTGCAACAACGCTATGGGCTGACCAAGCCCCATCAACATCAAATGTTGTCTTTTTAGCCCACTAACATAAAATGGGCTTGGACTTTGAGTTTAAGATTAATGGGCTGCAGGTGATTGTAACTGGGCTTGTGAGTAAAGGACTGATTTGGTACAAGTAATTCATGAAAGTGGAGCTTAATCACCTAGAGGGGGTGAATTGGGGATTATAAAATTCTTTTCTAATTGCTCTGTTTTTGAACACTAAAAACAAAGCTAAACAAAGTATAGGGAAGAAGAGCAAGACACAAGGAATTTATACTGGTTCAGTCCAACCTCTTGACCTACATCCAGTCCCCAGACTCACTGGGATTTTTCACTAACTCAATTGATTACACACTCTGTAACTCAAGAGTAATTCTCTCACTACTTTTACTCCCCCTTACAAGTTGCAATCAATATCCCAATCTCCAAGTCCCCTGACTTGAGATTCTTCCAATAAATGATTTTCAATAAATGAACTCTCTCTAAGAGTGGATAAATATAATCACTGAAGTACAAATGTATCAAAAGATACTTTACACAACAAAACTCAAAGAGTAGTTGGAAACTTGAATGATTTTTGTTTTCTACAGATTAGTTGTTGAGAAGAATTGAATGCACCTCTATTTATACCAAGACATCATTAAATGACCAATGTAATCTTCAATGTGACTGTTGCCAACATTAAGGAAGGATTAGCTTAAGCATTGGTCTTCTTCTCTCTCTACTCTTTGTTTAATCCAGCTGCACAGATGTTTATGTGTGACTTCTTGACTTTTAATCCGTTTGAAGAGCAGCTACTGGATGTGGAATGGAAACATTAATCCCTTTGCAACGTGTGTAGAATGATTGTCCAAAAAGATGCAAGTTTTCTAGACTTTGCATTTAATGTGCCAACATCAATTTTTGCTTTTGTCTAAAACTTCATTTAATATTCTCTAAACCATCTGAAACTCACTAACAAACTGGTTAAACATAGTTAGGAATTGTAATGAATGATGATAAGAAGTATTAAGATCAAACATAAAGATTTCACAAGTTCGAGCAGTTTGATTTTCAAATTCTGGGACACAAAATCGAGTTTGTTCATCCAAACTAGAGTTTTCAATTTTCATTAGAAGCCTAAACTCGAGTTTTCTTCATCCAGAGAAGAATGTCGCGATTTGAACTTTGAAACAAGTTTTGAGCAAGAGCAAAACTCGAGTCATTAAGTGACAAACTCGAGTTTTGTATATTTATAGTGAAAACATAGTTTAAGTCTAAAAGCTCAAAACTGGAGTTTTCATAGCAAACTGAAGTTTTCAAGATGTTCAAAATAGAGAAAAGCTCTCTGCTTGGCACAAACTCGAGTATCAGCAAACTCAAGTTTAGAAAGTGAAACTCGAGTTTCCACTAATCTTAGGAAAACTGGAAAACTCTTTGTATGGTCTAAACTGGAGTTTGCAATTGAAAACTGGAGTTTTCAAATCTTTAGAAATATTGAGTTGTTCTCTGTAAGTCCTAAACTCGAGTTAGTAAAACAAAACTCGAGTTTCCTCATAAAAGAGAAAACTTTGAAAAACTTTCTGTCATATGCAAACTGGAGTTTTCAATCAAAACTGGAGTTTTCTCAAGTTCAGAGTGGAGCATAGTTCTCTGTATGTTGTAAACTCGAGTTTCCAAATGGAAACTGGAGTTTTTCTAAGTTCAAAATATTGATAGCTCTCTGTCTTGTCAAAACTCGAGTTTATTAAAACTAAACTCGAGTTTGTTTTGTGTTGAGAAGCTTAGAAGCTCTCTGTATGGTCGAAACTCGAGTTTGTCTAAGCTTGTAAAAACTTGAGCTATTCTCTGTCAAGTCCAAACTCGAGTTTTCAATTCAAAACTCGAGTTTGTCTTTGACAGTAAGTGTTTCAACTTAACAAAGACAAACTTCAACTTGGTTTTACAATTGTCAGTTATCATCAAAACACATAGAGAAATAACAATTCGGGTAGTTAGAAAGCATGAGGGCACAATTTGCACTTAGGTAGGTTTATTAAGCATATAGTCAGGGGTTAGATCCTTGGAGGCGTGTATGGAAAGGGTCTTGTGGCCAGCATTAAAGCCTCTTTAGGAACTCTGCGGTTCGAGGGGGATTAGTTACCGCTATTGGTGGTGGATACTCTATGCCCACCAAACTAAAATTAGGCTATTTAGAAGGAGCAAAATGGGAACCAAACTTTGAATCCCCTCTAGGAATGTACCCACATTTAGTACCTTAAATATGATTACCTTTAATATGAGGATATTTATACCTAACAAGAAAAAGCAAAAGGGGCAATATGGGAGAAATTGTGAAGAATCGTCTTTCCCTCTGGCTTCTCCTATTCTCCTCTATCTGTGACCCTTCTGACTTCGCTTTCCTCCTTCTCTCTGTGATTTTCTGCTTTCCCTGTAAATCTTTGTGACTGTTACTCCGTACTATGACTGATATTTCTTCCTTTATGCTTGTACTGTGTTGACGCTAAAATTATACCTAACCAGAGTTTTAGCTCTATATCTTTTGGTGTCATTCCTGTCTATTTCTTCGCTTATTTTAGGGACACCACCGTTACATATACCTTCTTCAAGAAGAGAGGGATAGGAAGCCTTGACATTTGTTAGCTTGGTCTCTATCTGCGTTTTGCAATAATTAATAATTTTGGAGAGGAGTCATGAAGACCACGGAGAACATTCTTGTATCACCGGCGGATCAGATTATTGACAAAACATTGTAAAAGAAAAACGATAAAACAGTCTGGTAAAATAATAACAAAAAATCATTGCATATTTTGGGATTTTTTTATTTTTTATTTTTACCTTTGGATATTTGGGGATTACAATTTACAAATTAATGTATCTACCCGTAAAATATTGAAAACGTGATGAGATGTTGTTAGCATGAAGGCTATGTCACTGTACGTATGCTTTAACAGTAGAGTGTCTATTTTCTATTGTGAGCGGTTCAGATTTAATATTTTATATAAATATAAATAAAATATCAAATTATTAGAAAAATAATTAAATAAATAAATTCAAAAACGACTTAATTTTAGTTATGATAATTTAAAACTGCAATAATTTTTTAAAAGATATTATAAAACACTAAATCTAAACCACTCAAATTTTAATCTAAAGGTTAAAATGAGTATAGAGAGAAAGAGGAGGTGAAGAAAATGGTAAGAGCAAAGGACCATAGCCAAGTCCTCGTAACTCACCTGCCTCCCTTACTATCCAAACTGTTAGGAAGAAATTTGTTATGGTAAAATACGCACACACAGAGAAATTTTTTAAAAATATAAATCATTTAAAAAATGCTACATATATAGCACACTAGTATAGACAAAAAAAAATGTAATAATGAATATTAAATTAAAAATTATTCAATCTATAAATACTTAACATTACGCTAAATTGACAATAAGGGTCAGACTGAAAGCTAATAAATATAATAGGGAAAAAATTCATCTTCTAGGATCTACCGTGTCATCAGTATAAATATACCATTTAGAACGACGACATCTATCATTATATTTTCCCTCATCTTTTTCAGGAATAATGAATGTTTATGTAGCAAAGCCTTCTTTTGTATTTAGGCTAAAGTATATTTTGAGTTCTTTAAATTTACAAGAGATATACTTTTGATCTCTTAACTATATAAATTATAATTTTGGTTCTAAAATTTTTACACCATTAATATTGCTAACAAAAAACGCAAACACAATAAACTCAAGTGATGACTATGTAAACTTAAGTGATAGCCGTGTAATTAAATTCTATTAATCTTAAATTTAAAATATGTGTAAAATGAAAAATATCTAAAAGCCTAATGGAACAATCAATAGCAAAACCTTCTATTGTATCAAAAAAAATTATAGTTTAATGTAACATCCCAAATTCCACACCACAAATTGTGTCGGTTGACACTTGGTTTTAGAAATGCAACATCTCGCCGCGTGGTTCAAAAGTGATGTACAATAACAAAAGGAAGGCTTCCGCCGGAACGTCAAAAGAAATTCTTCAGCCGAGCCTCTACGCGACCTGCTTGTCTTTATCCTCGGTCCTTGGTCCTCCCGACCCTGAAGCTATATGGAGAGCTGAGGTCCATTGCAATCGGACCCTAGGTAACGGTTAACCTCATATTTACATATACAGTATATGGACTACAGACAAACACAGCATCAACAGTATAAGAACACATAGTACAAGCATCTCCAAAACATAAGTACCCTGGCGGCACATAGCCCCCTGCAGCGTAACCCTGGCGACACCTAGGCCCCTAAACCCTGGCGGCACCTAGGCCTCTGACGATCCTATTCTGGCGGCACCTAGGCCACTAGCAAGCGTATCCCAATACCCAGCAACCAAAACAACAGTACATAAACATACAATACACATAGCACATACACGCATACCATAAATATCAGAGTTAGGGTTACCAGTACATGAACGTACCTTCGTTGATGTTATTCTAGCACGTTTTACGGAAAACGGAAACCAGCACGTCGGACAGCGGTTCGACAGTAGGTCAAAACGTATTCAGGGATATCCTATCAATATAACAATGTACTTGTTAAGGATCTATCATTACGACAGACATTTTTAGTCAAAATGACTATTTTGCCCTGACCCCTTAATCGGCAGAATTTCACCAGCACTTCGTTACTTTGACCCTAATCTTCCAAAATTTTGCCATAACCCCGACCCCATCATGATTTTTGAAATTAATGACTAAAATACCCATATCATATGATATCTAATCATACTTGGAAGATTTAAGACTAAACTAGCATTTCTACTCTAACTACCGAAAGAACTACGAAAGCTTAAGTACCGAAAAACTTACTCAGAGCTTCGCTGCTTTTTCCCCCAGAGCTTCTCTCTCTAAAAACTCTCTCTATGTTTCAAAATTCTCAAGAGAGAATGGTGTGAAGAATGAAGAGGCAAAGGCCTCTATTTATAGAAGAATTTTGGGTCCAACTTGGTAATTTTCCCTTGCAAACTTGGTAATTTTCCCTTCCATTTTAAACCATGGAATTTTTGCTTTATTCTCCACCCCTCAAATCTGCATGCCGACCTCCCCCCTTAGTTGGCACAAATTTTGCATCATCAAAGATGATGTCATGCTATTGCTTTATGAGCTTTATCCGATAAAGCTCCCTGTTTGGTGTCCTAATCGCGTAATCTTGTAAAATCTTAGAAATCTGGAATCACAACTTTGAAGACCTTCTCTTTCTCTTCAAAATTATCTAGGTTAACTTAATTTTTGATTCCATTCAGGGTTCCAACGGTTCAGCCGAAGTTTCTCGAAAAACGTGCTCGGTTACGGAACGAACTTTCGAAAACATCAACCTTTGAACAAAAATCCACTGATTCCAAATATGTCCAGGAAATTCTCAACTCATTACCAGATGTTGAGTTATGATTTATTTCCTTCAAATCCTAAATCTGTGACTATCGGCCTTTTTCACAGATTACCCTATTTCGTCTTATTATAAAAATGCTCCACCGATCTCGGAATTAACTCCCGGAACAGTCTACTTCAAGATAAAAATACACTCTTTCATATTCTTTACTAACTTTAGAAATCATGTTCCTGGTTCTCTAGATAGGATCCAATTCCTATCGGTGTTTATTTTCCCTATTTACTTTTACACTTAATTAATTATTAATTAAGAGTTTCAATTTTTCATCCAACCTCATTTTCAACCATTTTCTTCTCCACCATGTCGGCACACACACACATTTATTTTATATTTTCTGTTTTTAATTAATTAATTAATTAATAGATTAATATATTATAATTTATTTTATATAATTATTTTAACAAATTTCCTATTGGTCCATACTTGTATTTAGCCTTAAAATTACTTAATCTTATTTATTTTCCTTCATATTTTCCAATTAATTAACAAATATATTTATGCTAATTTTTAGCCATAAACCTTTAATTATAGAGTTCTACACAATTTATCACAATTATTTCATTGTTCAAGCTTAAATAATTAACCAATAATTATTTAATCAATCGCTTATTATTTGTTGATAATTTTCTTATTTAGAACTAATTACTTCCTCTCAAAATCAGAACTAAAATAGCTATTTTATCTCCCATGTAAAATATCAATAAATATGGGGTTAGTTATGATCTCGAAATACTTTATAGTTGTTATTTTACAATTCTTCCAAGCTTATAATTTATTAAATTACCAAAATTAGAGACAACATATTCTCTCAATTTTAATAATTATTTTACTACCTACCAGGATTTTTCATAATTTTCCTAAGTTATTTATGTCCTACAAGGGCATTTTCGTCATTTTGGCACTCTAATTTTCAAGAGATTTTCCCCTAAAAATTTGATATCACAAATTCACCTATTTAATAGGTATTATTTCTTAATTTATTATATTTTCCCTAAGTCAAATTTTAGGGTATTACAAGAAAAATCGATAGAGTTTGAGATGCTACATCGGAGTAATGCGGAAACGGAGAGCATGCACTAATAATTGGATAATGAGTAACTGATATAAAATGCCCCGACATATGATGATGCCTGACAAATGCTGGTTAAATTGAAAATCGCGAAGGAATATTCATGCGATACAATATACAGTGCTTTGTATAATTACAACTTTTACATGGTAACTATACAATCTAGACCAAGCCTTAACTAGGCTTGGGGCAATGAACCTAACTCGGTTAATCAAACAAATTGGTCAGGTAAGTGTCTATCATGGGAGTTTCACCGAGTTCACGGCGACTGATTGACTGACCCACATAGATTAGCATTGCCTTCGGCACCAAACTGTTCGAAGTAACTTTATTAGATCCATGCCAGAAAGTAAGCCCTGTTAACTTCTTTCGGCTCTTGTCTCGACCAGTGAATTTTCACGGTTTTGCCCCTTGGTTCCTCTTTAGGGCTCCATCTACCGATACATTCTCTATTCCTTGATCCTTCCCTGTACTATTAGTTAAGACTAAGGTCCAATGCCCATTGGACCTCAAGTAACGGTTAACCTCATGGTTATGTAAACAATATATGTATGACAGATATTCATGACATTTCAGGAATAATCACTACAAAAGCCCATAACAGATGTAGGAAATACATAATCACATATGTAAGGCAATAACAATACACAGCCCCTGCATATGTATGTTATCCTGGTCTGCACTATTCCCCAGTGCCACGATGTACATTCGTGTCCTCAGCGCTAGGAAAACTCAACGGTATTAATAAGACTATAACCCGTGTAAAGCTGAATGTGAAAGTAATGAACTAAGACGGCATCTTAGTTTATGAATATCACTGTCATATATAAACATACTATAAGCATTAGAGTTAGTGTTACAGTACGCCCCGAACGTACCTTCCACCGCGTATTGGCCAACTTGCCTGACTTTTTGATCCGACTCCGGCTTTTTCTGGATATCCTATATGTTATCGTCGGATTATTCCTTTTTCCCATAATATCACAACTAATATTCTATCTCTTAAAATAATATCAAAAAGGTTATTTCCACCCATTTTGACATTTCTACCCTTGGTGTATTCATTATTACAATTTTGCCCTTACATTTTCTCTAAAACGCAATACTGAATTTCTGGGTAGATTTTCCCACAACTTTGAAAAATCATAATTAATTCTAAAAAAAAAATCAAAACGATATTCCGTAAAATTCCTCGGAAACCTAATGATGTTTAATTTTGATGAAAAATACTTGTTTTTACCCAGATTAAATATATCATTCCCATTTTAATGTTCTTCAACCTTTGCCCAGAATTTCGTCTGGAAAAATAGCCTAACTTCAAGGATTTTTATCTCCTTATTTAGAACTCCAAATTATACATATTTTATATATTTGGAAATCTATATACGTCTAATTTAACCATGGATTTATCAGAATTTTAGAACCACATCTTCAACATAAAATACTGATGTTTTACCCCTGACTCCAGGAATTG
Organism: Acacia pycnantha; assembly: GCA_025563575.1. Taxonomy (NCBI): domain Eukaryota; kingdom Viridiplantae; phylum Streptophyta; class Magnoliopsida; order Fabales; family Fabaceae; genus Acacia; species Acacia pycnantha. The sequence goes on from JAMWYP010000061.1 coordinate 1,103,575, forward strand.
CTAACCGACAAAATTTCGCCAGAGCTTCGCTACTTTGATCCTAATCTTCCAAAAATTTTGCTATATCACTTTCTCCATCCATTTTTCGAAATAAAACCATATTTAACCATAAAAACATGATAAAAAAAATATATTGGAAGATTAAAGATCAAAACAACATTTAAACTATGAACTTAAACTAGAACTACAAAACTAAAAGCTAGAAACTAAAAGCTTGCTTACCTCTTGAAGAGCTTCCTCTTCCTTATTTCTTCCCACTTCTCTCTAGCTTCTCTCCACTCTTGCTTAGAATGGTTTTGGTGTGAAAATTATGAAGAGCAAAGGCCTCTATTTATAGGAAAAGCCTAAGGATTTCAACCCTTGGATCATCTTGTTCATCAATGGCTATAATGAGGCATATGTGGCCTCTTTTAAAATCACCCATTTTCCCTTTTCTCCTTCCTCCAATTTCGTCCCCTCTCTCTCTCTCTTATCCTCTTCTACTTTTCTACAAGCCTTGTTGGTTTCTTCTATCTTCATAACTTTTACTTTATGCTAACTTTATCAAAACATTGCATTGTTGGCCAATTCCTCACCATGTGTTTGTGTAGTTTAGTTTAAAAGATGGTAGTTTTAATTAAGTTTTCTTCTTCAACTTACTAACCTCACAATCATGGCTTCATTAGGGGTTTTTACTAGTCTTTTAACCATTTTAGGATTAATCCCAAAAGTTGAGGAAAAGATTTTGGAGATAATCTACTCCAAACTTAAAATATGTTTGTTCATAATAAATCCTTATATTTGATCTATGATTAACGTATCTCAGGATACAATTTATTTTCTATAGGTTCTCATTTACTTGTGTCTTGAATTAATCCCAATGGTTTTTTAAACTCTCAAAAGATCTACACACTTTTCTCTCTCCTATACTAGGCTCACAACACTCACAACTCTTACACACCTACACACCTACACACACACACACAAACCGTCCTCTCCCTCTCATCTCTTTCATTCATCTATTTCATTTAATTCCTTATCCTATCTCTTCCAATTTGTCCCCCCTTAATTAATGCTCCCATGTGCTTCTTATACAATAATATCTTAGATATTATTTAGACAATCCCTTATCCTCATTAAACTACAATAATCCTCATGTGTTTGATTTAATTAAAGTATCTTAGCCAAATCACAAAAATCCTCCCACTTCCATTCGAAACTTATGGCCATTATTTGGCCAAGGAATGTGCTTTTCTATTCACAAAATATCTAATGTTTTAAGTGTTTACATTGGCTAATTCAATTTGCTAAGGATTAAGGCTTAAATTAATTAGGACCATTAGATTTAGCTTTATTAAATCTTGGCCATTGGATCCTAGTTGCAATTGTTGACTTTTCAACACTAATTAGAAATCCTTAATTATCATAATAATCAAGAGTTTAATTGTCATTCCCTTTAAATGTGTCATTACATAATTGATTTGATTGCTTAATCATGGCAATTAGCACTCCTAAAATAGTGTTTCACATGCCATTTAATAAAATTGCCAAAGTGTGATTGGTTCTTTAATTAATCATGGTCATTAGTGTTTTAATCACATCCTCTTTGGTCCTTAATTAATTCGAAATAGTTAGCCCTTCTTTGATGATCTCTATTTGCCTTTTGATGAATTATGAAGGATTACATAATTGCTTTAATTAGTGAAAGCTTAATTGTTCACTAATTGCTTGTAAATTCATTCTAATTAATTTAAGTGTTTTCATAGCACTTTCTTTCTTATTTTAGCCATAACAATTATCATTTGATGTGCTATTTATATCCCATTAAATAGCCCCTAAATATTGTCTCATAATTAACCATTGGTTAATTAATCCCAAAATAAAATGTAGACAAAATATAATCAATAGATTATATTTCTTTGAGACACATATTCACCTTTGTTATTTTGCTAATAATTAGCCAAAATATAATGTTTATATGAATTATGAAAATTAGGGTATTACATTTAATAATCTAAATATATTATTTTATTAAAACAATTTAGTTTAATAATCTAAATAGCAAAACCTCGATTTCATTTGCATGGATATGTTGGTTTAATTTAATTTATAATCTAAATGTATTATATTAAAATTAAAACTTAAATATGTTTTGTCAACTACACAAGCATCATTTGAATTTGCTGCGTCAACATTTTCTATTAGCAACATTAATCAACGATTTAGAAATATAGGACCAAATGTATACTTTATAAAATTTGGGGACCAAAAGTATAACTCATGTAAAGCTTAAAAAGACTAAAAGTATAGTTGATCCTCATATTTAAGTTTTTGAATTTGCACCCCCTTTCCTCGCTTGAGAAATAAGCCAGAGAAAAGTCCTCACTCTTAATGTAACATCCCAAATTCTAAGATTTAAAATTGGAACATTATATGGAAATTAAATTATGAAATTTGGCCTAAAATAATTGAGAATTTAATTATTGGAAATTAAGGCCTATTTTTCCTTAAATTTATTTTAGGAAAAGAGTAAGTTCAAGGAATATTCGTAAAGGATAATTTTAGGCCTAAAAATTATAGAATTAATATTTTATGGCCTAGGAAAAAATTAATAGGGAAAGAAAAAATCATTACATGGAATTAAGGATTTATTTCTAGTATTTATCCAATATTGCAATTAAAATGAATAAAATGACTTAATTGTAAATAAGAGTCTTGAAGAGAATCAATTGAGTTAATTTTTTTATGGTTCCACAACACAACACATAACACACACACCCTCTTTCATATGAAGACCCCACATTACCTTCCCCTCTCAATTTTATGTAGTCACATGCTCCAATATGCACTACACTAATTCTTTTTTTTTTATATTAAAATTTAAGGAAAGGGGTTGGGCTCAACCACAATCCAAGGGCAGGGCGCTTGGAGCCCAGTCCACAGGGCATACTGGACAGAGAGTACACATGTCTCCACCTCTACCAGCGTTTCCACTGCTTCCTAGACCCCTAGGATGCCTCTCCTAGCGCCTTGACCAACGCAGGGATCGAACCCCCTCCCTTAAGGTGAGTAAGTCCGACCCCTTTGCCAGTTGAACCCAAGGACGAGGGGTCACTACACCAATTCTCCATTCTTCATTTATATTCATTTTGGACAAAAGCCTTTTGGACAGCAGCCACATTTACTCCCTTAAAGTCCATTATATCTTTGGCCCATACACTCAATGAATTATGTAGCCCAACACGTGACAGGAAAAGAGGTCATAGCAAAACAAAGATCATTGTTTACTATCATAATCTCTCAGCCAGAACATGTAAAAAAAAAAACACGCAGAGAATTGAACACAGTGTCAACAAAAGATCACAACATCGACAATTAGATCTCACAGCATGCTATCTCGAGCCCAACGCCCACAACCACACCATACCTCTTAATCTCTGAGACACGCCATACTCTCTTATATATAGCATTGCTCATCTTCATCCAATTAATAACACAAAGAGCAGTGGAGAGAGAGACGAGAGCAAAGAGTGAGTCTGAGAGAGAAGAGAGAGATTCAGCTCTTATCATCCTCATCGTGTGTGATCTGCAAATAGGCCAGGAAACACAGGGAAACCGAGAGGAAAAGAAGGTGAAGGCATAAGGTTCGAATGTTTGCAAGCAAGTTGAGTTTTGAATTAGGTAAGCTTTAACCTTGTTTGCATAGCGTGGAGTAAGTATTGTATGAGAGTTCTATGTTTTCAGGAGGTATTAGCAAGTGTCTCACGTTAGAAAACTCCAAACAGCCACACGAAGCTTTGTTGTCTTGTATGTATGTGTGTGTATGCCACTACACATGGAAATAATAGGAAAATTTATATATATATATATATAATTTAACTCTTGTCTTCAACAAGTTCTTCCTTCTTTCTTCTCTTGTCTTCAACATTCTCCATAATTTAACTCTATTTCTTCTTTTCTCTTGATCATTCCCAAAATCATTTGATAACTTCTTACTTCCTTGACATTCTCTGCAATTTCTTCTTTCTGTAATCTCTTATCTCTTTCTTGATTAATATCTATAATTCAACTTGAACTAATCTACATTAAATACATAGTTGTTAGTCAATGTAGGAGATAAATATATTATACAATCTTTTTGCTCATTATAATGGCATCTATGTAAGATATCATCAAAACTAATCATATCCAACATTCTCACATCCTCTTTCATATGATGACCCCACATTACCTTCCCCTCTCAATTTTATGTAGTCACGTGCTCCAATATGCACCACACCAATTCTCCATTCTTTTTTTTTTTTGATACAAAAAGATTTAGGTGGATTCAGCACCGGTCCCCCACCAAGGCCAGGGCACGGCCCCAGGGCTCTTTGAGCACTTACAAGGGACTTACAAGATCGCCTACCGAAAGAGTACTCACAACGGCAGAAGGAATCGAACTCTCGTCCTTTTGGGACTGAAGCCCGTTCCTTACCATTTGTGCCAACTCACATCGGCCAATTCTCCATTCTTTATTTATATTAATTTTGGACAAAAGCCTTTTGGACAGCAGCCACATTTACTCCCTTAAAGTCCATTATATCTTTGGCCCATACACTCAATGAGTTATGTAGCCCAACACGTGACAGGAAAAGAGGTCATAGCAAAACAAAGATCATTGTTTACTATCATAATCTCTCATCCAGAACATGTAAAAAAAAAAAAACACGCAGAGAATTGAACACAGTGTCAACAAAAGATCACAACATCGACAATTAGATATCACAGCATGCCATCTCGAGCCCACCGGCCACAACCACACCATACCTCTTAATCTCTGAGACACGCCATACTCTCTTATATATAGCATTGCTTATCTTCATCCAGTAACACAAAGAGCAGCGGAGAGAGAGACGAGAGCAAAGAGTGAGTCTGAGAGAGAAGAGAGAGATTCAGCTCTTATCATCCGCATCGTGCGTGCTCTGCAAATAGGACAGGAAACACAGGGAAACCGAGAGGGTAAGAAGGTGAAGGCATAAGGTTCGAATGTTTGCAAGCAAGTTAAGTTTTGAATTAGGTAAGCTTTAACCTTGTTTGCATAGCGTGGAGTAAGTATTGTATGAGAGTTCTATGTTTTTAGGAGGTATTAGTATGTGTCTCACGTTAGAAAACTCCAAACAGCCACACGAAGCTTTGTTGTCTTGTATGTATGTGTGTGTGTATGCCACTATGCCACTACACATGGAAATAATAGGAAAAAGTTTATATATATATATATATATATATATATATATATATATATGCTAAACATGAACCCAAAGCTTACTCTGTGTGTGTATAATGTTACACATGAACCCAAAGCTTACTGTGTGTGTATATATATAATGCTATGCATGAACCATGGAAGGAAAACAAAAAAAGGGGAAAACATGCTGTCATATCTGTGTGTCTATCGATATATTATATATATATATGTGTGTGTGTGTGTATTTATGTATGTATATGCATGTTGCTGCATTTAGAAGGAAAGAGAAGAAAACTTGCTGTCATATATAACCATGTTGCTTGCTGCTTCTATATATATTTTAACTTCATTATATATTGAATAGTTGTGCGAGTGTGTATGTATGCACTCAAGTTTTCAAGTTGTATAATAATCACAACACTACACGAAAAGCAAAAGCATTTTTCTCTACTATGCATTATTTTTGTGTTGGATCCATGTCTGGCGCGACATTAATTATTAGTAACGTCCAAGTAATTAATATGGTAGCTAATATATATATATATATATATATATATATATATATATATGTGTATATATATATATATATATGTATATATATATATATACATATATATATAGGGAAAAGTATTTCTCCAGTCACTGGAGATAGAGTTATCTCCAGTGACCCCAAAACTACGTCGTTTTGGATTAATGAATGGTGTGTTAGTAATTTTAGGTGAATTAATGAACGGTGATTCGGTAAAATTTATATGATTAAAAAATAAACAAAAATATAGAAACACCCTTCATTAATCCAAAACGACGTAGTTTTGGGGTCACTGGAGATAACTCTATCTCCAGTGACTGGAGAAATCCTTTACCCATATATATATTGCTGCCATATATATATAAGTAAATGGCTCAAAATATTAAAGCATGATTGAAGTTTGTTTTAATAATAATGATAATAATTAATAAATAATATTATTATTAGTAAAAAGGGGGAATAAATAGCTAAGGGAGTTATTAATTAATAATAAATAAAAGTGAGGTATTATTAGTTAATAATAAATAGAAAAGGGAATTAATAATTACAATGGTCTTACTTTAGGACATTGAAGAAGTTCGAGTTTCTAACACCAGAGATTGTAGTTATACTCGCGAAGTTGAGGTTGGTAACTTAATCTCCAATTCTTTGTGTTTTTATATATGCCTTGTATGTTCAGGTATTGTGGATTCTTGGTCGGGTTTGTATGCCTGAGTCTATGTGTTTTATTCAGCTGGATGTGGATTACTGTTTTATATGATAACGTTGCATGCCTATTTTTCCAAGCGCTGAGGATTTGTGTCTGGGACACACTAGTGCAAAAAAGGGATTTAAGACCGCCTCATTTAGAGCGGATTATCGACGCCCCGCTCTTAAAGGTGTGACTGGTGACAGTTTTGTAAATAAAAAGAACTTCTTATACGCTAAAGTGCTTTAAGACCGCCTCATTTAGATTGGACTAACGAAGGACCGCTCCTAAAACTATGACCGGTGGAAGATTTGTAAATATAAAGAACTTCTTATACTGGATCATTTTTTCATAGGTCTTATCCAGACCTGTTAAAATAACAACCGGTCTTAAAAATGTTATAAAAAAAATTGAAATATCAATTACTTTTGGAGAAATCTCATACAGCCAGACTTATATTTTCTACACTCTTGAATTAGTACGGAAAAATTAAAATATAAAGGTATTAAAGTTTTAAGACCGACATATATAATAGACGGTCTTAAAAGTTAGACCTTTAAGACCGGATATAAATCACAGCCGGTACTAAAGTTTAAATAAAAAAATTAATTAATGTTAAGACCAGAGTTACAGAATGACCGGCGGTCTTAAAAGTTAGACATTTAAGACCGGACTTAAAATCAGGCCTGTACTAAAGTTTAAATAAAAAATTAATTAATTTTAAGACTGGAGTTATATAAAGACCGGTCTTAAAGGTTAGCTTTTAAGACCGTATATACTCATTTGTCCGGTCTTAAAAATGAGGCACCAAATATACGTTTCTTCGCGCGAAGCTTTTGTCACTCTCACTGAAGAACCCCTGTTCACGTTGCGAAACCCTTCCTGTTGCATTACTTCTCTTCCTCGCCCCACGTACCGTTAGCCTCTGTTACTCCCTCATTTGCTCAGGCATTCCTCTCTACTTTCTGGTGTGGGTCAGACGAACGAACCCTCTTCATCTCACAATGAGCCTCCTCAGCACCGTGCACGCCGTGGTAGAAGCGGCACACGAATGATGGAGGTTTCCCTTAGTCAGAATTTTGGGACGAAGCTGGAGATTCAGTTTGATGAAAATTTACAACCTGTCGGTCCTAATAAAACCACATATACTAGTTTTGTCGACGCTCTAGTACGCAGCAAGGTTAGCATCTTGATAGATGAGTGGAAAGATGTGAACAAAAGCACGATAAAGGATCCTATTTGGGACACTATCCGGCTTACATACACCGTCCCTGACTCTGAGAAGTTGAAAGACTCAACATTGTCTTATTGTGCTAAGCGGTTCAGGAAGTTTAAGACCTTTCTGGCTAACACGTATATTTTTGCCGAGGTGAAGCATGACCATAAACCCTGGGACAAGTACAAATTTCTGAAGCTCTGGTGAGTTTATATTTAGTTTTGTTTGCACTTTTGTTTGCTTATTAACCTGTGCGGATATGTGAATGTTATTGTGTACATGTAATCCTGTTAGTTAAATGGTTTGGTGTGTGAATAGAAGTATGCATTTCCTTCCTTTGTCCTGCATGAGAGGAGCATGTCCTAGTTCCATGCAAGTCTGATATGTAAACTGTGTAATATGGTTGGACGTTGCTGTTAGTTAGTTAGTATGTTAACTGTGTAATGGTTTCGGTGCAAGTAGTTAGTTAGTTATTCCAATATGTGTAGGAACCATTTATGATGAATGAATGAATTGACTGAGTTGACAGCAATTCTGCAACTCCCTTTCCTTTGGTTCTCCCAATTTCTTCTACAATGCTACATCTTCCTTAAGTAAAATGTTGAAACTTGATGAAGTGAATTTGACTAATGTTTGACGTTCATATCAAGCGAAGTTCTCTAATTTCTGTTAGTGACATGGCTGGAATTCATAATTGATAGTTCTTTTCAATCCTGATTCACAGAAAAGAAGAGAAAAAGCACAGGAGATCGGGAGAAAGAATGATTGCCCACACAGGGCTTCTCGCGGCGGATATGAAAAGGTCGAAAAAAATTTGATGGCAGCCAAGCGGAAGAGATTGGAAGATGAAGCTGAATCCAATCCTTCTGCAGTAGTTGACCAGCCGCCATCTCCAATACGTCGCGAGGACTTGTGGTTGTATATTCGGCAAAAGCCAAGCGGCGCCTACACGAGTGAAAAACTCGTGTAGTTCTTGAACGAATTGTAAGTATCGATATTGTTATTTTTACTTACTAAACATGTTTCATCACTAAGCTTCTCGTTATCCGTATCTTACAAGAAGATCTTAAAAGAAAGAGGCAGAGGGATCTTTTGCGTCGGACGGGAGGAATGATGTTCGACCGTTGCGGCCAGAAAACCAGATCACTCGGGCGTGTAAGGGGGATTGGAGGACGGGTAGGCCTAAAGCAATACTTTGGTAAATCCAAATGCCACAGACAAAGTATGATTACCCCGGAGGAGATGGATCAGACGGTTGCCAAATTAAATGAGGAATCAGCGGCCAGAGAAGCTACATTGAGAGCAATGTTTCAAGCTCAGTTGAAATAGATGAAGGAGGAGATGGATCAGAAAATGCAGTGTCTCCTGATCTCTCGGCCAAAGACCATTGTGGATCCCTTGACACCTTCAACTGCACCTATGCAGCAGCAGAGCACTAGAGGGAGCTGCATTGTTGGACAGTCGGAGCAACCTTGTCATATATATGTGGAGGATCGTGATAGTCTTAGACAATTGGTTGCTAAAGGGACTGTCCACAACATGGTATCAACTGTACACCACCAACAAATGGATGATGATGAAGTCAGAGTGTCAGTTGAAGAGGTGATCATTGATGCCGCACCTGTCCCTCTCCCAACTGATGAGCTGAAGCTTGTGAGTGATGTCAAGGGAACCTTCATCTCTTGGCCAGTGAAGCTTGTAGAGCTCTCTACTCCTCCTCAAGCTCCATCCCCTCGTCAAGCTCCATCCCCTCCTCAAGTTCCACCCCCTTCTCAAGTTCTATCCCCTACAGCTATCTTGACGACCAAGGAAAAAATATCCGATTTGGTAGCCAACAGATGGTTTAAAGATAAATCGTGGCATGTCAATGAAGTAGTAGGCCTCGATCATCCTCAGCCGCTTTTAGTTGATAATGAAGATGTAGAGTCCATGCTGCTTCTGGACGACGAGTTACTAGTGCATGTGTTCAAGTATTTATGAAGTAAGTATCTTCTTCCTTGATTGCATAATTTAAATGCACCGTTTAGACACACATACATATATACTAATTCCCTGATCGATGTCATTCTTGTAGGTGCATGCATGAGAAACTTGTTCAACAGGGAAGAATCAAGGATTTTGGATTCTTGTGCCCAGTGTATGCAAGTACAACATCCAAGGAAATGAGACAGGAGTACATATCAAAGAGGGTGTGTGAAGTGCCAAGAAAGGTGTACTTGTTTCCATACTGGCTCGGGTACATATATCACAATTCTTGTCTGCAATTCACTTAATTCTGCTGCATATATATATATCATTGAGTACTTTACTGCTGTATTGAAATTTCAGCAACCACTATCAGTTGGTCGTCATGAACATGGAGTCGCATTATGTTATCTTCTTATGCTTCACTCACTGCGATCCATCGCCTACGTTGAAGCAGATCATCAACAAGTAAGAATGTCATTTTGGTTGTCTTGTCTGAAATCTCTGTTGTGAATTTTCAGTGAACATTACTGATAAATTTGTGATTTTGATGATAGTGGCATGACGACCTTCCAAAGAACGGTAAGAAAAAGGCGTGGGTTTGATCTCAAAGACCCTAAATGGTACCAACCAAAGGTTTGTACATATTTGGACATGGCATAACTGTCTTGTGAACTTGGTCACTAAGCTATATATGCTCTTATATATTTATTGTTCTTTTTAGACCGTCGAGAACCGCCAGAATCGAACTTATGTGGCCCTTACGTCATGAAACACATATATGATATTGTGACGGAGGGAAAGACTAAATTCCCTGCAAAGGTAAAATGTTATGGCTGAATTCAGTCACTGATGGCTTAATGTTACATATGAAATATGCACGTAATATGTTATTTCTGTTTCTGTCTTTGATGTTACAGAGGTTTTCCTGTGAAAAGCCATTTGATGATGATGAAGTGGAGCACATACGCCATGTGTTTTCTGAATATCTGTATAAACTTGTCTTAGAAAATCTAAGTCATGACAATAATTAATGTCCTAAATTAATTCATTTGTAAATGATATATGTTGTAGCAACAATAGCCTTCTGTACATACATTTGTTTATTTTTTTGACTAGCTAATTCATTCATTTGTAAATATAACGCAATGCAATACAATAATAAATTTGTTTATTTTTTCGAACAATTTGTGTGTGTCCATTTTGGGTTTCTGAATGAATGGATTGGTGGATAAAGCTATTTAATTAGTGCTTGAAATTTGAGATACAGGCGGATGTTGTAAATGAGCCATAAGAGACTCTGAAAAGTATTCGCGACTTTTAGGACCGTATATTTGTTAAAAGTCCGGTCCTAAAGGTCTTCGTCCATTTTAAGACCGTATAATTAACAAATATCCGGTCCTAAAAGTCTTCGTCTAATTCTAAAAAGTATGGGTAGACTTTTAGAACCGTATATATGTCAAATATCCGGTCCTAAAACTCTATAAAATATACGGCTAGAATTTTAGGACCGTATATTTAATTAATATCAGGTCCTAAAAGTCTTCAAAAAATTCCAAAGAATATGGCTACACTTTTAGGACCGTATATTTAATTAATATCAGGTCCAAAAATTCTTCGAAAAATTCCAAAGAATATGGCTAGACTTTTAGGACCGTGTATTTGTTAGGAGTCAGGTCTTAAAAGTATTCGTTTATTTTAATAGTTTGCCGAAACTTTTAGGACTGTATATTGTTTAATTGTCCGCTCCTAACTTCAAATTTTTAAAATAAGGCTTAACTTTTAGGAGCGTGGATTTGTTATATGTCCGGTCCTAATATTCTTCCTTTAAATAGAGTTCGTGACTCGGTTTTCAGACAAATCGTTAGGGTTCAAGACAACCAAGTTTCAGGCGTTCTTCTCAAGTTTTGTGCTTCTTTGTCCTCATTTTCACTTAACCTGGATGTGGAGATCATCATCGGAGTCCCTTTTCTTTGTCCTTTTTCTTTTAGTCGGAAAAAGAAAGAAGATTGTAACATCTCAATTTTAAAGAGGAATTTTTTTTTTCAATCAGAGTAGAGCATTGGAGCGAAAGAGTAACTGATCATAACAAAACATGAACCATAGTGTAACATAGTATTTGACATTACAGTGATCCTACTTGTTCAAAAGGTAAGTACGAAGCGATAATATAACTTCGGTAGGTAGCCTACTCCCTGCTGCTTGTCCCTAGCACCGATCCGTGGTCCTCCGGATCTCGAAGCTACAGCTGAGATTCAATTCACCGCATTGAATCTCAGGTAACGGTTAACCTTATGCTCAAATAAAACAGTATATAGACAACATATATTCATGACATAACAGCATCATCTTATCAGATAAGTGTGACACAGACAGAACATAAGCATGGAGCAGTATGTAAGGTCCTACACAACAACATTGTGACACAGACAGGACATAAGCATAAAGCAGTATGTAAAGTCCTACAGAAATATAGCCTGCACATTACCCTGTCCACGATCACGTGTCCTCAGCGCTAGGAAAACTTAAAATGGTATTATCATGTCTATAACCCGTACAAGGCTGTATGTATAACGACGACCCTAGGCAGAGCCCCGGTACATGAACGTATCTATGAAATATATGTATATGAGCCGCACAAGATTAGTGTTACAGTACGCTTCCGTACCTTCGTTGACGACGTTAGGTACTTCTGGCGGAAAACGTACTTTTACGGAAAAACGTGAAAACGTCCAACAGCAGCACGTCGGGCAGCGTAACGGCAGCAGATCAGAGTTTCTGATATCCTATAAGAGTAATATCACTTTCATTAGTGATTTGGAATTATAACTGGCATTTTAGGTAAAAATTACCATTTTGCCCCTATACCCCTATTTGGCGGAATTTCGCCAGCACTTCGTTACTTTGGCTCCGTTTTTTCCCAAAATTTCTCCAGAACTTCGACCCAATGATAATTTTCAAAATTCTAGACTAATATAGCCCTATCATATGATATCCAATCATGCTTGAAAAATTAAAGGCTATACTAGCATTACTACTCTAACTATTGAAAGAACTACGAAAGCTTAAAGCTTGGTACCGAAAAACTTACCCAGAGCTTCGCTACAATTTTCCCCAGAGCACTTCTCTCTACTTTCTCTCACTAGATTTCGGATTCCTCTCTTCAAATGGTGTGAAGAAATATGAAGAGCACCTTGGCTATTTATAGAAAAACTTAGGGATATAATGGGAATTTTCAAATTGTTCTTAACCATTAGATACAACTTGCTTTGGAAGGAAAAATCCTATCCATCCATGCATTTGGTCGACATAAGGGAGTGACATGGCAGCAAGTAATTGGTCCAAATATGATGACTTGGCTTGCTTTATGCCCGGTTTGACAGAATTTCCCCGATCGGTACCCGTTTCGCGTAATTTCAGAAAAATCTCAAAATTCTGGATTATACAATTCGAAGACAATTCATTCCTTATTAGAAATATCTAGTCCAACTATTTTTTTAACTCTGTCCAGGCCTTCTCCGGCCTGACGAAAGTTTTACGGAAAAACGTGTCGGTTTCGAAACGAAATTCCGGAAGCTACCGCCTATGGACAAGAATGCACTGATTCCAAATATGTCCAGAAAAACTCTCAATTCTTCCCCAGATGTCACAACGTGACTTTTGAATTCCGAACTTCCAACTTGGCTATCTGGCTTTTCTCAGAATTTCCCTATTTCGTCTTATTAGGAAAAATCTCTATCGACCTCGGAATTAAGTTCCGGAAGAGTCTAACGAAAGGTAAAAATCCACTGATCAATATTTTACCTTAACTTTAGAAATCTCATTCCTAGTTCTCTAGATAGGATCCGTTTCCTATTTATTTTATTTACTATTCACTTTAATTAATTATATGATTAAATATTACAACTTGCATATTACATTGATTACAATTCTTATCTTCTTCCATTTCTAAGATTTCGTCCAGCCAAAAAATCGGATCCTCTTGTATTATATATTTTTTTAAATTAATTATTAATATTATATTTTTAAATTATTTAATAATTATTTTTTATAACTTTTTCCCAAATTTCCTATTGGTCCATTCTTTGGTTTTAGGCTTAAAATTACCTAATCTCGTCAATTTTCCTTCATAATTTCCAATTAATTAGGAAATATATTTTTGCTAATTTTTAGACATTAACCACAAATTTTTAGGGTTTTACATAATTATTCATGAATTTCCTTTGCTTATGCTTAAGTAATTAGCCAATAATTACCTAATTACTTTATTATCACTTGTTGATAATTTTCTTAATTAGAATGCCTTATTTCCTCATAACTTTTACACTGACATCTTTGTTTTCATATCTCCTCCATTATATTGGAATTTATGAGGGTATTTTAGTCATTTCAATACTTTTTGAATATTCCTTCTCAATTTTTCGAGACTTATAATTTATTAAATTACCACATTTAGAGATAATATATTTTCTCAATTTTAACAATTATTTTCTTGCCTTTTAGAATTTTCCACAATTTTTTCTAAGTCCTTTATGTCCCATAGGGGCATTTTCGTCATTTTGGCACTTTGGCCCTTAAATTCTCTAATTTCCTACAGAATGCAACCTAGAAAAACAGACTATAATTACACAAGTCTGGAGATCAAAACTTCACTTATTAGAAATATCCAATTTATTCATAATATTCCAGATAATAAATATCCGGGTATTACATTTCTTCCCCCTTTAAACAAAATTTCGCCCTCGAAATTTAATCTATCCTAACTAAACTTCGGGCCATGAACTCTGGGTATTTCTCTTTCATGTCTTTCTCGGTTTCCCAAGTCGCCTCTTCGGGTGACAAACCCTTCCAGACTACCTTCACTATTGGAATAGTCTTATTCCTGAGCCGTTTCTCTTTGTGATCGATGATCTGCTCCGGCTCAACTACGAAGGTATTATCATGCCGTACTTCAACGTCCTCGTATTCGATGACATGATCACGGTCTGGTTGGTATTTCTTCAATTGCGACACGTGGAAAACGTCGTGGAGATTACTCAGATTCGGGGGCAAGGCTATCTGATAAGCGACTTCTCCTCGCTTGGCCAGAATTTCAAAGGGTCCCACATATCGTGGACTCAGTTTCTTCCTCTTAAGTGTTCTGCCGACACCAGTTACCGGAGATAACTTTAGAAATACATGATCGCCGACGTAGAACGTTAGAGGTCTCCTCCTTTTGTCAGCATAACTCTTCTGCCTGCTATGTGCTGCTAGGAGTCTTTTCTTAATTAGTGCGATTTGCTCAGAGGTCTGCTCAAGCATATCCGGCCCAAGTAACTGCCTTTCAGACGAATCTGTCCAGCATAATGGTGATTGACACTTCGATCCCAACTTCCTTTGAAATCAAGGGCACATGCTCGTAGCATATCCTCCAGTGTCTGGATCGTTCTCTCAGATTGACCGTCGGTCTGAGGGTGATAAGCCGAACTGAACTTCAGCTTTGTACCCATACCTTCATGTATCGCCTGCCAGAAACGGGATTTGAAACGCGTATCCCGATCAGAGACAATGCTCTTAGGGACACCGTGTAATCTCACTATCTCTTTAATATAAATCTCCGCCAATCGTTCCGGAGAATAGTGGATACTAATGGGAATGAAGTGTGCTGACTTGGTTAATCTGTCAACAACTACCCAAATTGTATCATGATTCCTGATTTTGGGCAGACCCACCACAAAATCCATGGTTATGTTCTCCCATTTCCATTCCGGCAGCTCTAGTCTTTGAAGAAGACCAGGGGGTCGACGGTGTTCAATCTTCACTTTTTGACAGGTCAAGCACTTGGCCACGTACTCTGCTACGTCTTTCTTCATTACGGGCCACCAAAGTTCGGATTTCATAATCTGGTACATCTTGACCATGCCTG
The DNA here is from genome assembly GCA_025563575.1 of Acacia pycnantha. Classification (NCBI taxonomy): domain Eukaryota; kingdom Viridiplantae; phylum Streptophyta; class Magnoliopsida; order Fabales; family Fabaceae; genus Acacia; species Acacia pycnantha. The sequence goes on from JAMWYP010000061.1 coordinate 1,119,084, forward strand.
GATGCAGAGTGTATTTACTCTTGTGAGCCTCGTCCATTATCTTCCGCCTTAATTCATCAACTGGCGGTACATAGATTCGCTTCTTGTACCTGACCAAACCACTAAGTGATAGGTCATGGTCTTGGGTCTCACCTCGAGAGATCTTCTCACGAATCTCGATAGCCCAATCATCTTGCTTCTGAGCTTCCTCAACTTCATCTCTCAGATCATACTCCCCTTGACTTACAAGAATAGTTGCAAGATAGGCATCAGCTGGTGCATGAAGACCCATACAGATTTGATTGGATAGATTCAGATCTCTGAAATCTTCCAGTAATTTCTGCTCTTGTATCATCATGTATGCCACCTGCACCGTCTTCCGGCTAAGGGCATCAGCAACAACGTTTTCTTTTCCTGGATGATACTTGATCTCCAGCTTGTAATCTTTGATCAACTCCATCCAACGACGTTGCCTCATGTTGAGTTCTCTTTGATCGAACAGATACTTCAGGCTTTTGTGGTCGCAATACAATTCTACTGTTACACCGTACAGATAATGCCTCCATATCTTCAAAGCAAACACGATAGCCGCCAGCTCTAGATCGTGTGTAGGATAGTTCAACTCGTGAGGCTTCAGTTGACGAGAGGCATAAGCCACCACTCTGCCCTGTTGCATTAGGACACATCCCAACCCTTGCCCACTGGCATCACTGTAAACAACATACTTCTCATCTGGATCTGGGATGATTAGCACTGGTGCTGTAGTCAACCTCTCCCTCAGTTTCTGAAAGCTCTCCTCACAGTCGTCTCCCCATATAAAGGGTTGATTCTTCCTCGTAAGCTTTGTCAATGGTAGGGCAAGACGCGAGAAATCCCGTATGAATCTGCGGTAGTATCCCGCCAGACCAAGAAAACTACGGATCTCCGTCACAGTCTCTGGCCGTTTCCAGTCCAGAACTACATCCACCTTGCCTGGATCAACTGCAACTCCGCCGCTAGATATAACATGGCCCAGAAATTTCACTTCCGGCAGCCAAAATTTGTATTTGCTCAGTTTAGCATAGAGTTGCTTCTCCCAGAGTATTCCTAACACCTTTCGCAGATGTTCTTCGTGTTCTTCTTTGCTCTTAGAATAAATAAGGATGTCATCGATAAACACCACCACAAACTGGTCTAGGTGTTGTCGGAAGATACGGTTCATGTAATCCATGAATACCGCAGGTGCATCTGTCAATCCGAAGGGCATCACAAGGAATTCATAATGCCCGTACCTGGTTCTGAAAGTTGTCTTGGGAATATCACCATCTTTAACTCGCAACTGGTGATGTCCCGAACGCAGATCAATCTTTGAAAAGACAGTGGAACCAGATAACTGATCCAAAAGATCATCAATCTCCCCACGGTGATACGCTAGGTCGAATGAACCCCTTCTTCAAAAGCTCTTCCAGCTGCTTCTTCAACTCCTGCATCTCGTTAGGAACCATACGATACGGCGCCTTTGATATTGACCCTGTACCAGGCATCAAATCAATATTGAACTCCACTTCTCGGATAGGAGGTAACTCAGTGAGATCCTCCGGGAATACGTCGGGAAAATCATTCACCACAGGGATATCCTGGAGTGAAAGATCAGCTTCTGCTTTGACTGAAAAGAATACCATGTAGGCATGGCATCCTTGCTTCACGCACCGATCAGCTTCTGTAGCGGAGAGAAAGTTCAGGCTTACTTCAACCTTTTCTCTGGGAAATGATATCTTCTTTTTGCCACAGTCGATCATCACACCGTTGGCCGTCAGCCAATTTAGACCGAGTATGATGTCGATGCCGTGAATAGGTAGACGGATAAGGTCCACTTTAGAAACTCGTCCATCCACGTTAGCAGTACAATTCATACATGCGTCAGAAGCTAAAGATTTTATACCCAGTGGTGTAGATACTACTAGGTCAAAAGGTAAGCTACAGGCATGCATTCCTAGGCGACTTGCACAATCATAAGAAATGAAAGAATGACTGGCTCCCGAATCATACAATGCCTCAAGTAGATTTCCATTAAGGTAAATAGTACCTTGGTACATTTTCGGGGACTGTCTGGCTTCTGTGTTGGTAAGCGCAAAGATTCGGCCTACGCTCTGAGGTCTCGCCTTCGTAGCCTTTTCGGTACACTCTTTGCTAAAGTGTCCCAGCTTATGACATCTGAAGCATATCTGCTTCCCTTCACAGTCCACTCCCGGGTGGTTCCTTTTGCATTTTTGGCATGACTGGGGTCCTGCCAATCTTGGAAAATTTTGTTCTCCGGCCTGGAATGGCCTCTTGTTTCCACCACGGGGATTATTCCAGGGCGCCTTCCTCTTTTGTGGAAAGTTTCCACGGTTGAATCCACCGCGACCAGCATTGCTGTTGTCGATGTTCCTGGATCTCTGGAATCCTCTGAGATTGCGCTCAGTCATCCGACAAGTTTCCACCGCGCTTGTCAAGTTCTGGAATCGCTGGGACATTAGTCTTTCACCAATTTCATATTTTAACCCGTGAATCAGTATATTCACCATACTGCTTTCATCGTTGCCCCTTCGAAGGTGTGCTGAGTATCGAGACAGGTTGGTGAATCGGGCGTAGTAATCGTCAAACAATTCCTCTTGACCCTGTTGGATATGGAGGAATTCTGACTCCTTGTTCATTTGCATCGAAGGAGGAAAGTACTGTTCATGAAATTTCTCCAGAAATTTCTCCCATGTCACGGGACAGTAATCGGTCTGTAGGGTTTCTGCCATGACTTCCCACCAACGGTCGGCATCTCCTTCGAGTTGGTAAACCGCTAGTTGGGCTTTGCGATTTTCCGGGCAGTCAATAACCCTGAACAATTTTTCTAATCTTTTCAGCCAATCTTCCGCCAAGTCCAGCTTTCCTCGAAAAGTTGGCGGCTTCAGCTTACAAAACTGGTTAACCCAATATTGAGTGGTTTTCTCTCCCCTCCTGTGTCGTGGAGGTGATTGGGATCTCTCAGACTCATTATCTTCCTCATCTTCTTCGGCGTTCTCCTCCTCTTCATCATCATTTAATTTGTCCTCGGCATTTTGTCTTTCTTCTTTAGCATTTCTTCTTTCCTCCTCAGCTCTTTGTTCAGCTAGTTGCCTTTCAGCTTCCTGATCCTGTTGGTTCTGTCTCTCTAAGAGCGCGTTAATGAGAGCTCTCTGCTCCTGTAGAGTTCTCCTCATCTCCTGAATCTCGTTTTGTTCAGGTTGGTTTGGTATAATATTTTGTTCGGGTATTGCGTCCATTTGAGGCTGCCTGCCTCCTCGTCTGCCTCGACCTCGGCCTCTGCCTCGACCCCTACCTCTTGGTTCACCGGCACCTCTTATAATGGCCATAATTTAACTTTTCCTTTATTCAAATAACGGATATAGGTGTCAGAAAAATAACTCAATACGTGGCATTAAAACATATATATTTTCATATTAGATGTAATGTACATGCTAACGTATATTACATCATCCAGCTGGTTTATGACCAGTGGTTACATCGTATATCACCACGTTGTCGTCATCAGATGAAAGATCTAAGCCAACAGGTTTCTCCGGCTCTAAAGGCATTCTAGCTATTGACTCAGGGTAGCACACTGGGTCAGGATCATATTTCGGTTTGGGGTCACCAGAAATATCAGGGTTTCGTCTTCGTCCCGCCGTCTCTGGAACTACGGATCTATGAGTGTTACGTCACATTATTACGGGATAGAGGGTATATGAATTTTCTTTTCTGTCCATCACTACATATTACACCAATAGTCGTATCAGTACTCATTTTCAAAAAGTGCTCAAAGTCAAAAGGCCTAAGAACCTAACTCCGTTATCCGAACAGAATGGCCAGGTAAGTGTCTACCATGGGGGCCTCACCGACTTATACGGCGACTGATTGGCACACCCACGTAAACTAGCCTTGCCTTCGGCACCAAACTGTCCGTGGTAACATAGTCAAGCTCATGCCAGAATGAATGCTCTGATACCAAAAATGTAACATCCCAATTTTATAGCGGAATTTTTTTTTTTTCAATCAGAGTAGAGCATTGGAGCGAAAGAGTAACTGATCATAACAAAACATGAACCATAGTGTAACATAGTATTTGACATTACAGTGATCCTACTTGTTTAAAAAGGTAAGTACAGAAAGCGATAATATAACTTCGGCCGGTAGCCTATTCCTGCTGCTTGTCCCTAGCACCGATCTGTGGTCCTCCGGATCCTGAAGCTACAGCTGAGATTCAATTCACCGCATTGAATCTCATAACAAAGAGCATCTTATCAGATAAGTGTGACACAGACAGAACATAAGCATGGAGCAGTATGTAAGGTCCTACACAACAACATTGTGACACAGACAGGACATAAGCATAAAGCAGTATGTAAAGTGCTACACAAATATAGCCTGCATATTACCCTGTGCCACGATCACGTGTCCTCAGCGCTAGGAAAACTTAAAACGGTATTATCATGTCTACAACCCGTACAAGGTTGTATGTATAACGACGACCCTAAGCAGAGCCCCGGTACATGAACGTATCTATGACATATATGTATATGAGCCGCACAAGATTAGTGTTAAAGTACGCGTCCGTACCTTCGTTGACGACGTTAGGTACATCTGGCGGAAAACATACTTTTTACGGAAAAACGTGAAAACGTCCAACAGCAGCACGTCGGGCAGCGTAACGGCAGCAGATCAGAGTTTCTGATATCCTATAAGAGTAATATCACTTTCATTAGTGATTTGGAATTATAACTGGCATTTTAGGTAAAAATTACCATTTTGCCCCTATACCCCTATTTGGCGGAATTTCGCCAGCACTTCGTTACTTTGACTCCGTTTTTTCCCAAACTTTCGCCAGAACTTCGACCCAATGATAATTTTCGAAATTCTAGACTAATATAGCCCTATCATATGATATCCAATCATGCTTGAAAAATTAAAGGCTATACTAGCATTACTACTCTAACTATTGAAAGAACTACGAAAGCTTAAGGCTCGGTACCGAAAAACTTACCCAGAGCTTCGCTACCCCAGAGCACTTCTCTCTACTTTCTCTCACTAGATTTCGGATTCCTCTCTTCAAATGGTGTGAAGAAATATGAAGAGCACCTTGGCTATTTATAGAAAAACTTAGGGATATAATGGGAATTTTCAAATTGTTCTTAACCATTAGATACAACTTGCTTTGGAAGGCAAAATCCTATCCATCCATGCATTTGGTCGACATAAGGGAGTGACATGGCAGCAAGTAATTGGTCCAAAAATGATGACTTGGCTTGCTTTATGCCCGGTTTGACAGAATTTCCCCGATTGGTACCCGTTTCGCGTAATTTCGGCAAAATCTCAAAATTCTGGATTATACAATTCGAAGACAATTCATTCCTTATTAGAAATATCGAGTCCAACTATTTTTTTAACTCTATCCAGGCCTCTTCCGGCCTGACGGAAGTTTTACGGAAAAACGTGTCGGTTTCGAAAGGAAATTCCGGAAGCTACCGCCTATGGACAAGAATGCACTGATTCCAAATATGTCCAGAAAAACTCTCAATTCTTCCCCAGATGTCACAACGTGACTTTTGAATTCCTAACTTCCAACTTGGCTATCTGGCTTTTCTCAGAATTTACCTATTTCTTCTTATTAGGAAAAAGCTCTATCGACCTCGGAATTAACTTCTGGAAGAGTCTAACGAAAGGTAAAAATCCACTAATCAATATTTTACCTTAACTTTGGAAATCTCATTCCTAGTTCTCTAGATAGGATCCGTTTCCTTTTTTTTTTTTTTACTATTCACTTTAATTAATTATATGATTAAATATTACAACTTGCATATTACATTGATTACAATTCTTATCTTCTTCCATTTCTATGATTTCGTCCAGCCAACAAATCCGATCCTCTTGTATTATATATATTTTTTAATTAATTATTAATATTATATTTTTTAATTATTTAATAATTATTTTTTATAACTTTTTCCCAAATTTCCTATTGGTCCATTCTTTGGTTTTAGGCTTAAAATTACCTAATCTCGTCAATTTTTCTTCATAATTTCCAGTTAATTAGGAAATATATTTTTGCTAATTTTTAGCCATTAACCACTAATTTTTAGGGTTTTACATAATTATTCATGAATTACCTTTGCTTATGCTTAAGTAATTAGCCAATAATTACGTAATTACTTTATTATCACTTGTTGATAATTTTCTTAATTAGAATGCCTTATTTCCTCATAAATTTTACACTGACATCTTTGTTTTCATATCTCCTCCATTATATTGGAATTTATGAGGGTATTTTAGTCATTTCAATACTTTTTGAATATTCCTTCTCAATTTTTCGAGACTTATAATTTATTAAATTACCACATTTAGAGATAATATATTCTCTCAATTTTAACAATTATTTTACTGCCTTTTAGAATTTTCCACAATTTTTCTAAGTCCTTTATGTCCCATAGGGGCATTTTCGTCATTTTGGCACTTTGGCCCTTAAATTCTCTAATTTCCTACAGAATGCAACCTAGAAAAATAGACTATAATTACACAAGTCTGGAGATCAAAACTTCACTTATCAGAAATATCCAATTTATTCATAATATTGCAGATAATAAATATCCGGGTATTACAAAGATAACGAAAAGGACACTGAAAATGTTCACACCAGGGTAAGTAAAGAGGACGACAACGATGGTCCAAACTTGAGAAGAATCGTCACACTGTTTGTTTTTGTTCTAATAAGGTAAACAATGTTTTTTTTTTGTATGGTCGTAACTGTTAACTTTATTCTGCAAATTTTTAATGTTGATCACCACGAAGTGGACAATGTTTTGTTTGTTTCCTTTGTGTCGGAAAAAAGAAAAGAACATCATAAAGACAAGTACAAGGAAAGCAATTGGGATCTAAACATTTTATTTTTTTTCTATTTCTTTTCTGCCTTGAGAGGCAGCGTAGTACAAAAAAAAAACATAAATATTTCTAATCCTCCCCATCGTTGTAGTAGAGGAGGGAAGGGTCGGAGACGTCGTCATCAGAGGTATGGTACTCAACATCATTGGCGTCGAGTACCGCGTTCAGCTTGTTGTTGACGGCGTGATAGACCTGAAACAGTTGGCCCAAGCGTCGGTCTATATGATCGACGCGGGCTATCAGGTGCTGCAGCAGCTGCCAGAAGTTCGGGTTCGGAGGCAACGGAGGATGATATGGAGGTGCCTCAGGATTTCGCCCGGCAGGAGGACCTCGTCGTGGTGGAGGAGCCATTATAGTGGAGGTTATAGGAGGAGATGGAGATGAATGTGAAGAAAGTAAAGTAACAATGGGTTTAAATAGAGAACCCATACTGAACAATGTGATACGCCAGAAACATTAATGAGGAGACGCATAGTTCCTCAAAATACAAGGAGACGCCTAGTTGGGAAGTTTGTGTGGAAGCCGAAGAGACTCTCTGAATCATTCATTGAAAAGAGGCAACTTTTAATACCAGATACTGTAAAAGATCCTTTCTTAAAAGTAATACTTTTTAACCAAAAATTCTTACTTGAATGAAAAATTGAATTAAAAAAGAAATGAGTTTTAGGACCGGATAAAAGATAAAAACTCGGTCTTAAAAGTAATTGAATTGAAAGAAATGAGTTTTATGACCGGATAAAAGATAAAAACTTGGTCTTAAAAGTAATTGAATTGAAAGAAATGAGTTTTAGGACCGGATAAAATATAAAAACTCGGTCTTAAAAGTAATTGAATTGAAAAAAAATGAGTTTTAGGACCGGATACAAGATAAAAGGTTGGTCTTAAAAGTAATTGAATTGAAAAAAATGAGTTTTAGGACCGGATGCAAGATAAAAGCTCGGTCTTAAAAGTAATTGAATTGATTTGAAAAAAATAAATGACTTTTAGGACCGGATATTTATATAAATACGCTCTTAAAGTAGAAACACTAAATTCATTTGTACCAATTAACTTTATCATCACCAGATGTGTATCTCTCTGCTCTCTGTCCTTATTAACTCCTCACACGAACTCTCTGTCCTTATTAACTCCTCACTACCTCGTAACTCCTCACTACCTAGCTCTCTGCCCCAACTGCTCAAAGCCTCAAACAATGGTTAGATACAAGCAAACTGCTCGTAGGGGTACTCTTACACCTCAAGCTCGTGACATGGTTAGATCGTTATACAGTGTGCCTCCTCCAGCGAGAGTGCATCCTATTGTGGCCGAAGGGTCTCGGGTCGTTGGACCCATTTTTATTTCCGATGATGAAGAGATTTCCGCACCCCCTCGATCCTTCTGCCGACCCTGTCCTGAGATTGCCAGCCCCCTCCAGCCTTCAGACCATGCAGAGGTTCGTGCTCCCCCACTCCAACCTGTTGGCCCCAGCGCGCCTACCTCTGACCCCTCTCCGCTTTCCTCTAATGAGAGATTCATATTGAAGCTAGAGCAATTAAGACAGGAACTTGCTGATATCCGGCGAGAAATTAATGCTCTTCACGCCGATATTGCCAAGCATGTTCAGTCAGATTCTTGTGGATGATAATTTTCAGCTTTTTCTTTCTTTTGTTTTTTTTTTCTTGTGTACGTGCATTCTCCAGTAATGTAAGACCATATTAAGAACATAACCCTTTGATATTTTTTTTTGGCTGTTCTTCAGTTTTTGTCATTTTGGTTGTATCTTGTGGATGATAATTTTCCTTTATTTTTTGTCCAAAAAAAAATTCCTTTATTTTATTCATTCACCAAGGCTGTTAAGACCAGACATTTTATAAGTAATGGGTCTAAAAAGAATTTGAATTTTAGGACCAGATGTTTTATAAAACTCCGGTCTTAAACTTAAATGACTAATAAAACTTTAGGACCGGATACTCTTAGAACTCCGGTCTTAAAAAGTTAGTTATAACTTTAGGACCGAACATTTAATAATTAAGCGGTTATAATAAAATCCAAAAAGCTAAATAAGGTGTCGATGTCGCGCGAAAAATTAAATTTCCCACTCTGAATATCTCTTGTTGCGCCGAAAGTGATTACTCAGGTTCCGACTCCGGTGTTTGTGGGTTGCTTCGCGTACCTCTCTCAACAATCACTCTATGGTTCCTTAGCTAAACGTGTATAGACGAAGCTGTAAGACGTGTTTCGGTTATATAACTTTATTATTTTCCAGCTTATCATTCTGGGTTTTTCATGGGTTTAACGAAATCGATGAAATGTTCTTGTGGGTATTATATGTTGTAAATGAATATTGTTTTTCGTAGATTATATTTGCACTTAGACCTACCGAACTGACCAACAAGTGTTTTTAGGTTACTCTTCCTGTCTTGTCTGCAACATCACCATTCGTTGCCGGAGAAGTAAGTCTCAGCAAACACATATGTGTGTGTGTGTGTGTGTCTGTTGTTAATGAATATTGTTTTTCGTAGATTATATTTGCACTTAGACCTACCGAACTGACCAACAAGTGTTTTTAGGTTACTCTTCCTGTCTTGTCTGCAACATCACCGTTCGTTGCCGGAGAAGTAAGTCTCAGCAAACACATATGTGTGTGTGTGTGTGTGTGTGTGTGTGTGTGTGTGTGTGTCTCTCTATCTATGAATTAATACAGTCTTTATTTTGGTCTCTCATATTTGCTCTCATTTTAATTTCAATCCCTTAAGTTGAAAACCATGGGTATTGGTCCCTTAAAGGAGAAAATGGTCTAGTTTTTATAAAATTATAGTGACTACTGTTTTAAATGGAATAAAATTTGAGAGGATAAAATCAAAATGAGATCAAACTTAAAACACCGACTTTAAAACCAAAGATTGTATTAAACATGTGTGTGTGTGAATAAGAAAATGATGGATGAGAATAGTGAGAGGCAAAAGGTGGGATAACAAGAGCGGGTGATAACAAATAGCCAGTAGGGGGGACACGGCATAAAGACGATGATGACCAAGAGATTTAAATTTGTCTGTTTGCAATAAGAATATTTGGATAATTCTGTCCTTATATATATATATATAAGGGGCGGACCCACATCAGTGCCAATGTGGCCAAATGCGCACACAAAATATATATAATTTGAAAGGAATTTTTAACAATATGTATAAGTAGTACATATGGTAAAAACTCTAATCCCTCCTCTCACTCACAGGTCCACGGTTTGAACTCTACGAAAGTTCCTTTGACCCTTGCCCCCCTCCCTTTTCCATTGCCCTCTCTCATCTTTCTTTTCCCCCAAATTTCCGACGCTCCCTGCCCCCAAATTTCCGACTCTCTCTGCCCGACGTCCTCTGCCGCCGTTGCTCAAAGCTGCCAAGGGTTTGTCTCTTCTATTCTTGCCATTTTCTTCTTTGTCTTCAACCCCCTCATCTTTCTTCCGTGCTTTGTTGTTTCTAATATACAGGCAAGTGCAAGGCGAAGGGATTAAGTCTCGTTTCTGTCATGGGTATTTGCTTGAGCGCCCTAATTAAAGCAGAGAGCTCATGCAACACAGTTATTCCATCTATTGAATGCGTTATATTTGCAAATCCATCTTTGCTCTGCGGCTTCACTTTCGACAAGGGACGAAATTGGGTGAAATAAAGAATGGAATAAACCAAAATAAAGAAAAGGGGCAAAGAGCTCAGGATTCTTGACTTTGACTCATAACAAAGAATTTGTTGAGATAGAACTATCATCATGTGTGTAATGAAGTTGCAGATGTATAAATAATGAAGGTGATGGGTGAACGGTATGCGTTGATCTAGAAGAGAGATGATTTGTATTGTTGACGCTACATACAGGGGCAATTATTAAGAAACATAAATTATGTGTTTGTGGGGAGAAATGATTGGCAATTATATGCGAAACATGTGCCAATTTGATATAATGGAACACAGAAGAAAAATGGATATGTAAGTTAGTGGTAATTATTTTGGAAAAAGAGGGATTAGATAAGGCTGTGCTGTGCTTAGGGGAGTGATTTTCGGGTGCTTTCCACATTAGCTGATCCTGATTCACCTCAATAATGTCACAAATGCTTTAATTTTGCATTAGCAGTGGCTTGTACAAGAATACCAGCAACTACAATAATGATGCATGCTCTATAGTAGTCATCACCCAAACCTCCGTGTCTGTCTATGCTTTTCCCAAGCTGATATTTAATTCCTTGGCTGCAGTTTTGAGCAGTTTTGTATTAATTACACAAATGAAAAGCTGCAGCAACACTTCAACCAGGTATGAGGTTAGTCTTGATTTTTGGTGAAACTATCACCGAGTTAATGCAATCGCTTGTTCCCTCCTTCTATAATTTGATATAATTAGAATTTAGTCTATTGGTAGGGGCAAATCTTATCTAGTGTTCCATATATTGATAGACCAGCATTCCATATTTTGCAATGTGCTTGCAAGTCTCATACTTGGCTATGGCATTTGACCTATGCAATAAAAAAAGTAAAGGTAAAATTCAGTATACAATGTTGATTCCCTTTGATTTTCAGCTCACATCTTTGGGATGTGAGAGGAGATGGGTGGATTTGCTATGTCATTCTTGCAAGGGACATTGCTGTAATGTTTGTTCTGTTTTATGTTAGATTGGATTTCTGATTCTTGTTTTTTTATGTTCTCTTTTTGCCGCAAAAAGTATTTTTCCCCTTAAAAAAAAAATTCGGGGGCATGTGCACCCAATAACCTAAAATCCTGGGTCCGCCACTGTGTATATATATATATATATAACCCTTTATTTTTTATTGTTGGCATGATTAACTTATATCAAATATTATATATTGAGAGATCAGATATGAACATTTCAATCCACGATACTTTTTCTTCTTCTGCAATGTTTCTACTTACATTCCCCTAGAACCAAGTTAAAAATTAACACCTCGTGTTTCGCAATGGTATAAAATCTAGTTAAGATGATAACATGTCTCATTTTCGTTGGCTAGCCGGACAAAACAAACAAGCAAAATGTCCTTACTTAGAGGCAGGTGTCATATCAGAAAGATATGGGAGTATCCGACCACAGCCCCTTTATCAACCCTATGCCTGTTAATGTTTACATTCCCTCGTGTATTGCATTGCACAGCATAATCAAAACTTTTATCCTCCTTTATTTTTTAGTATGATTAACTGATATCCAATATTATATATTGAAGGATCAGATTTGAACATTTCAATTCAGGATACTTTTTGTAAGCAATTAATACATCGGGTCTCACAATGGTATAAAATATGGAAGGCATAGACCGAGGAAAACCTTACTTCGAGGTAGATCATATCAGAAAGAGATGGGAGCATCCCTAACCCTTTTATCAACCCTATTCTAATTAATGTATCCATCCCTTTCGTTTTGCCTTTTTTTTTTTTTTTTTTTTAAACGGCTATTTTTTTGCCTTCACATCCTAACGGCTAATTATCTTGTACAAAATTTGGTCGGTTCGATGGCCATACATTATTATTATGCTAATCTGACCCTAATAGGCTCTCACAAGCAATATCAAAGCAACTCTATCTAACAAGGCTGCTTGTAATATTCGTTAAATTAGTGCCCTTAAGTGGGCCATGGCCATGCATTATCATTAGACTATACTACCATATATCTTTGTATCTTACCAATCGTTTTACTTTATTACGATTGTAATGAACACTGACCCTTATATGCTAATTGAGGTAGTTAATGCCTGTCACTGCAAAGCTTAATAAATTCTAAAATAAAACAATTTACCATTGATAATTTGGTCTAATCCCATTGTTGGTTCTTAATCTTTACAGTTTGATCCAATATTGATTTTTGTACTTGTTCCAAATTGTAACATCCAAATTTTGGGATTTTAAAGTTTGAATAATATGTGAAAATTAATTATGAAATTTGTCTTAAAATAATTACGAGGATAATTATTGAAAATTTAGGCTTATTTTTCCCTTAATTTATTATGGGAAAAAGAATGATTCAAATAAGGAATAAATTATGCCTAAAATTATAGAAATAATATATGGGAATTAAATGGTGGGATTTGGCCGAATGAATAAATCAATTATTTGGAAAATTAGCAATTTAATTCCTTGTAAATAAAACCAAGAAAATATTTGCAAGAGATAATTTTGGAACACACCCTCTTATTATTTAATTGGGACGCCAAGTTTATATACATATACACTTCCATAGGCCTAATAAATATGCTACTCGACCCACTATTTTTTTTGTTGATGGCCCAACATCTATTCCACCTCCAGGTTCATACGTACACACCACATGTGGCCCATGATTGAAAAACCCAAAGCCATTATATCATTTATTCATTCATTTAGCACTACTAATAGTGCAGTGGTATTGTGATTCATTTCCCCCTAGGTCCTTAGTTCGATCCCCCTCCCCTCGCCTTGTATCAAAAAAAAAAATATTCATTCATTTAAACCATCTGCACAGTATCTGCTTCTTTGATTTGCTCCATCAGAACACGAAACAGGAACAGACGCCACACGATTTTGCAGCGAGAGATCCGCTCACACCCATGCTTCTCTCATCAGCAAACCAGACCCCTCCCATGCTTTTCGAGCAACACACCACCTCCCCATTCCTTCTTATATCTTCAAACCGTGAGCAGAGAGGGAAAGAGTGAGCTTCGTTATTTCAACTTCTCTGCATCTAGTTTCTGAAAACAGGGGTTGGGAGCTACGGTAGTAATCATCACAGGTACAAACCATAAAGCTAATATTAGAGTATATAATTAGTTTGTTAGTTGTAATTAATTTGTTAATTGTAACAGTTTTCTGTTAGAAAGAATAATCTGGAATGTAGTTTGTTATTGTGTTGATGTATCATTTATTGGGTCTATATAAAGGCCTTGTATCATACATTTTCTGGTGAAATAAGATGATTCAATATTTCATTTTCTCTTCTTCCTAAATCATGATATGGTATCTCTCATGTTCTTTCTTATCATCGTTTATCTCCTTCATATCATCATTTTGTTTGTTCTATTTCCACTGATGGTATTCCTAAAACCTACTCTAAAGCTATTCAACATGAGGGTTGGAGAAATGCTATTCATGCTGAACTTGCAGCTTTGCAGCAAAATCATACCTGGGTGATTACTGATTTACCTTCCGGTAAGCGACCTATTGGGTGTAAGTGGGTGTTTGCTAAGAAGTATAACTCTGATGGTTCCCTTAATCGGTATAAGGGTCGTTTGGTTGCTCAAGGTTATACACAGGTTGATGGTATTGATTATAATGACACCTTTTCACCTGTTGCAAAATTGACCACAGTTCGTCTCTTACTTGCTCTTGCAGCTGCTCATAATTGGCATTTAAAGCAATTAGATGTCAATAATGCTTTCCTACATGGGGACCTTGATGAAGAAGTGTATATGCTTCCTCCTCCGGGTTTGGTTGTCTCTTCTTCATCTAAAGTTTGTAAGTTGCAGCGGTCTCTTTATGGCCTTAAACAGGCTAGTCGACAATGGTATTTTAAATTGTCTAAGGCTCTTATTTCCTGGGGGTACCACCAATCTCAATCTGACCACTCTCTGTTTTTGAAGAATACTACTTCTTCTTTTACTGCTTTACTGGTTTATGTGGATGATATTATCCTTAGTGGTACTGATTTGGATGAGATTAACCGTATTAAGACATATCTTGATGATAAGTTCAAAATCAAGGATCTTGGTGATGTAAAATACTTCCTTGGATTGGAGATTGCTCGTAATTCTTCTGGAATTTCTGTGTGTCAACGTAAATTTGCTTTAGACCTATTATTGGATGCTGGATTTTTAGATTGTAAACCTGCTAAGACACCAATGACTCGTGATTTAAAGCTTTCTAAGGATTCTGGCACTCCTTTACTTGATTGTTCTCAGTATCGTACATTAGTGGGTCGTTTGCTTTACCTTACTAATACTCGTCCAGACTTATCATTTGCTGTTCAACAGTTGAGTCAGTTTATTCAGCAACCTACTGACGTTCATTTACAATGTTTACATCGAGTTTTACGGTATCTCAAGGGTGCTCCTGCTCAGGGTCTTTTCTTTCCAGCTACTTCCAATACTAAACTTAGTGCTTTCAGTGATTTAGATTGGGCTGGCTGTGTTGATACTAGACGTTCCATAACTGGTTTTTGTGGTTTCCTTGACCAAGCATTGATTACATGGCGATCTAAGAAACAACCTACAGTTTCTACCTCGTCTTCAGAGGCAGAATATCGTGCCATGGCAGCAACCACTTGTGAATTACAATGGCTCTCTCATTTATTGAGGGATTTCGGTTTGTCTCCTTCTAGCCCTGCCTCTATGTATTGTGATAATCAATCTGCAAGACACATTGCTGCAAATCCCACTTTTCATGAGCGTACTAAACACTTGGACATCGATTGTCACATTGTTCGTGAGAAAATTCAACAGGGTTTGATTCATCTTCTTCCTATTAAATCTGAGGATCAGTTAGCTGACATTTTCACTAAGGCTTTACCTCCTTCTTCCTTTCATTCATTACTTGCCAAGCTGGGCATGATCAACATTCACGCTCCAGCTTGAGGGGGGTATTAGAGTATATAATTAGTTTGTTAGTTGTAATTAATTTGTTAATTGTAACAGTTTTCTATTAGAAAGAATAATCTGGAATGTAGTTTGTTATTGTGTTGATGTATCATTTATTGGGTCTATATAAAGGCCTTGTATCATACATTTTCTGGTGAAATAAGATGATTCAATATTTCATTTTCTCTTCCTAAATCATGATAGCTAATCTAGGTAAGTCTTCAAGTTTTGCTTCTTCTTGTTCCCATGACAAACCCACGTAAGTTTAGGAGTATTAAGCCATAGAAAAGAGTCATGAGTTTGTTGTCATAAAAACCAAAACCTTGTTATCTATAGTATATATAAGATGCATGCCGTGACTGTGGGTGTGTCTATAGCTGCACAAGTAAAACAAAAAAAAAAAACGTGGTTGTAGTGCATATATAGAGATATGTCTCTGTTCATGGATATTAAAACAGAGACTAAAGCATAATGCTTAATATATATATATCACAACAATATATATATAGTCACTTAAGAATCAAAACAAAGCCACTGATTCTTATACTTATATGCGTGTATATATAAAGGAGGAGAAAAAGAAACTCAATGTCATTTAGCATAGGAAAAACATTGTTGCTGATACATATTGGCTTTGCATTTGGAAAGAATAGGCATAGCATATGTTGAAAAATTTACTGTCAGGTTTAGTTATGTATGTATATATATATATATATATATATATATATATAGGACACTTTATACATATAAGAGATAAGAAAAACGTTACTATGTGTGTGTGTATAAACATATATATAGTTGCTGCATAATAATGAGAAGAAGGTTACTGCTACATATATATATACATACATTAAAGGCATGTATTTTCATTGCACCTAAGAAAAGAAACTTCACTATTGAGTATTTTTATATGATGCCATAGATTCAATAGTTTTTTTTTTTCCAAATCATTTACTTCAACAGATCCACATTAAGCATGTTGTTGACTTGGTAATTTTTATATTTATAAGTATATAAAAAAGAGCCATAGGATTAAAACAAAGCTTAAGGTTTATATACTAGTACGTATATCAGCGTAGTATGGTTTAAAAAGGAATAATAAAGAGTGATTATCTTATTTATGAAAGCATATAGTTAAGGCACCGAAACAAAAGTTGCTGCATTCATGTATATATAAATATATGGTTATTTTGCTCTTATAAACTTAAAGGAAAACGCTGCACATGGAAAAACTAAGACTAACATATATATATGTTTTGTTGCATGAGGAAAGAGTAGGATAAAGTTCTGTCATTTTCGTTTTATGGGCCACTGCATAAGAAGGAAAGAGAAGAAAGACTTTTTTGCTTATATATATATATATATGGAACCAACTATTTTGTATATATATGGATATATATATAATATGCTAAATCATATGCATTTAAAATAATAAGATACTGTATTAGGAATATCCAAAGAGTATATATAATTTTGTTAATATATGAAGAGCATAATTTATATAATGATTGGTAAAATAACTCCTAATTTAAAAAGGAATAATAAAGAGTGATTATCTTATTTATGAAAGCATATAGTTAAGGCACCGAAACAAAAGTTGCTGCATTCATGTATATATAAATATATGGTTATTTTGCTCTTATAAACTTAAAGGAAAACGCTGCACATGGAAAAACTAAGACTAACATATATATATGTTTTGTTGCATGAGGAAAGAGTAGGAGAAAGTTCTGTCATTTTCGTTTTATGGGCCACTGCATAAGAAGGAAAGAGAAGAAAGACTTTTTTGCTTATATATATATATATATGGAACCAACTATTTTGTATATATATGGATATATATATAATATGCTAAATCATATGCATTTAAAATAATAAGATACTGTATTAGGAATATCCAAAGAGTATATATAATTTTATTAATATATGAAGAGCATAATTTATATAATGATTGGTAAAATAACTCCTAATTTAAAGTGATAGGATAGTCCCTGAGAGTTTAAAAATAGTTGTAGAAAAATAGATAGTAAAATAATAATAATAATAATAATAATAATAATAATAATAATAATAAATATTGTTATTATTATTAGTAAAAGGGGAATAAATAATAAAGGAAGTTAATAATTAATAATAAATAAAAGAGTGTTATTATTAATTAATAATAATTAAAAATGGTATAATTAACCACGCATATGTCTGGGCATATGTTATCAGTCACTCATTCGTCCAAACGTTACGCATGTTTTCTGTTGTGACTCACTCTGATCTGTTAACGCCTTCACTCTGATAACTTCACACCAATTAGTCTAATAAGGAATTTAGGACATAAATGGACATCATAATGTACGTAGAAATAAGGTGCGTTACACAAATCATTGTAACATCCCATTTTTCAAAAGCAGTATAACATTTTTTCATCAGAGTAGAGCATCGGAGCGGAAGAGTAACTGATATTTATATTCAAAATGCCCACTGGCTAATTACAGAAGCGGTACAGTGACCGAGAGTTTTCAAAAGTAAAGAGTAACAACAGAAAGTCTTCAGTCGCGACTCCTAGGTGTGCTGCTTGTCCTTCTCCTCGATCCTCGGTCCACCCGACCCTGAAGCTATATTAAGAGCTGAGATCCGATGCATCCGGACCTTAGGTAACGGTTAACCTCATGTTTATATACACCATATATGTATGACAGGCAACCATAGAATTTTGGCAACATCTACTACGGTCAGACATAGGGTATACATATCAGATATGTATGGCAATAACAATACAGTCGGATGACAGACAATGGTACAGTCGGAGTACAAATAATAGTACAGTCAGAGTACAGACAATAGTACAGTCATAGTACAGACAATAGTACAGTCAGAGTACAGGTAATAGTACAGTCAGAGTACAGACATGACAGCGGAAACACATATATGCATACAATAACCATCAGAGTTAGTGTTACAGTACGCGAACGTACCTTCGTTGACGGTAATCGTATTTCTGACGGAAAACGGAAAACGGTACGTTTGACAGCGGTGCGACAGCGGTTTGTGATTATAGATATCCTATAAGGATAATATGACATTTTATTAACATTTGACATCATAACAGGCATTTTAGGCATAAATGACCATTTTGCCCCTGATGCCTCTAATCGGCGGAATTTCGCCAGCGCTTCGCTACTTTGACTCTAATCTTCCAAAATTTTGCCATAACTCCGACCCCATCATGATTTTCGAAATTAATGACTAAAATACCCCTAACATATAATATCTAATCATACTTGGAAGATTAAAGACTAAACTAGCATTTCTACTCTAACTACCGAAAGAACTACGAAAGCTTAAGACTAAGGACCGAAGAACTTACTCAGAGCTTCGCTACAGATTTCCCCGGACTTCTTCCTCCTCCTTGCTGCTCCTCAATTTCGAAATCCACAAGAGAGATTTGGTGTGATAAAATATAAAGGTCAAGGTTGCTATTTATAGACTTTTCGGGGTTACTATTCATGCTTTACCAGACGGATCATGGACCGCAGGATGATAAACTTTTGAAATGGCACAACCTCAACCACACACAAGGGCTGGCTGACCTCCCCCCCCCCTTAGGTGGCAGCCCTCTGCATCATCTTTGATGATGTCATGGCCTTACTTTATGGTCCTGCACTGATAAAGTTCTCCGTTCGGTGTCTGAATCGCGTAATCTTGTAAAATCTCAAAATTTCGGGAACATAGCCCTGAAGATCTCTTTCTCCTCTTTCAAAATACTTGGGTCAACTAAATTTTTGATCCCATTCAGGGTGTCATCGGTTCCGCTGAAGATTTTCGGATATCGCCTTCCACTGGTTCATAAAACGTCCAGTTGTTTATCAACTCATCCCCAGATATTGAGTTAGGATTTATTTTCTATAGGTTTTCATTTATACTATCTGCCTTATTTCTTTTTCGTCTTATTACAAAGGCATTCCGCCGGTTACGAAAATGACTTTGGAGACAGTCCACTCTGGGATAAAATTACACTCGTCCATAATATTCTCTGACCTTAGAAACCTAGTTCATGGTTTTCTAGATAGGATTTAGTTTCTATTGGTGGTCATTTATCCTATTTGGTTTCTACAGAATATTTCATAGAATATTCATTTTTATTGATTTTATATTGCAACTTGCTACAAAATATCATGATATTTTCTACTTCATTCTTATCCAATTTTCTTCAAAAATTTCGGCTGCTCCTCTCTCTTTTTTTTTTCGTTTTTTAATTAATTATTTAATTAATAATATATATTTTTTAATTATTTTTCATAATTTCTAGCTATTTGTTAATTTAACATTAATATAATTGTGATATTTTGTGGAAAAAGCAAATAGGATAAATGACCACCGATAGAAACTAAATCCTATCTAGAAAACCATGAACTAGGTTTCTAAGGTCAGAGAATATTATGGACGAGTGTAATTTTATCCCGGAGTGGACTGTCTCCAAAGTCATTTCCGTAACCGGCGGAATGCCTTTGTAATAAGACGAAAAAGAAATAAGGCAGATAGTAGAAATGAAAACCTATAGAAAATAAATCCTAACTCAATATCTGGGGATGAGTTGATAAACAACTGGACGTTTTATGAACCAGTGAATTTTTGTCCAGAAGTTGACGTTACCAGAAGTGATTTTCGTAACCGAAGGCGATATCCGAAAATCTTCTGCGAAACCGATGACACCCTGAATGGGATAAAAAATTTAGTTGACCCAAGTATTTTAAAAGAGGAAAAAGATATCTTCAGGGCTATGTTCCCGGAATTTTGAGATTTTACAAGATTACGCGATTCGGACACCGAACGGAGAACTTTATCGGTGCAGGACCATAAAGTAAGGCCATGACATCATCAAAGATGATGCAGAGGGCTGCCACCTAAGGGGGGAGGGAGGTCGGCCCTTGTGTGTGGTTGAGGTAGTGCCATTTCAAAAGTTTCTCATCCTGCGGTCCAGGATCCGTCTGGTAAAGCATGAATAGTAACCCCGAAAAGTCTATAAATAGCAACCTTGACCTTTATATTTTATCACACCAAATCTCTCTTGTGGATTTTGAATTCGAGAGAAGTGAGAGCTAGAGAGAGAAGCTTTGGAGAAGTTGTAGTGAAGTTCTTCAACGGGTAAGTTCTTCGGTTCATAGTCTTTAGTTCGGTAGTTCTTGAAGTTCTAGGGTAGATGTTGTTTTGATCTTTAATCTTCCAAGTATGATTGGATATCATGTTTTAGGGGTAATTAAGGTATTAATTTCGAAAATCATGTTGGAGGAAGAGTTATGGCACAATTTTGGAAGATTAGAGTCAAAGTAACGAAGTGCTGGCGAAATTCTGTCGATTAGGGGGTCAGGGGTAAAATGGTCATTTATGACTAAAATGTGCATCATAATGTTTGATCATTAATAGATGTGTTGTTATCTTGATAGGATATCCCTGATTACGTTCTGACCTACTGTCGTACCGTATTCCGACAGAAGTACCGTTTACCGTCAACGAAGGTACGTTCGTGCACTGTAACACTAATCTGATGGATATAGTATGCGTGTATGTGATGTGTGTGTGGTATGATGTGAGTATGGTATGTGTATATGTGGTGTGTTTTTGGAATGCATATTATGTTAAAAAATAACTATATGCATGCTGGGAGCGATATATCTGTAAGGCTGGGAGCGATACATCTGTAATGCTGGGAGCGATACATCTGTAACGCTGGGAGCGATATATCTTCATGCTGGGAGCGATACATGTGCATTGGTTGGGTGTGATTTAGATGTTGTGTTAATGTTGTTCTGTAACCCATATGTGTGTATGTATACATGAGGTTAACCGTTACCTGAGATCCGGTGCGGATCTCAGCTCTTAACATAGCATCAGGGTCGGAAGGACCGAGGACCGAGGAGAGAGGAAAGCAGCAGGTTCAAGGATCCGGCTGAAGACTTTCTGTTGTTACTCTTTACTTTTGAAAACTCTCGGTCACTGTACCGCTTCTGTAATTAGCCAGTGGGCATTTTGAATATAAATATCAGTTACACTCTTGCTCTGATGCTCTACTCTGATGAAAAAAAAAAAATTATATTGCGTTTCGAAAACGGGATGTTACAATCATGGTTTCAAATAATGATGTCACTTTTAGTTGATTTCGTTAAATATAAGGACAATAACCAAAACTCATTAAAAATAGAGGGACCAAAACCGTAGCTTATAGTTTTGATTCTAGCACTTTTACTTGTAGTAAGTTTTGGTTTTGGGTCCTACGAGTTTTAGCTTTAGTTTCTATATAGAAAATTTAAATAAAGAGAATATATAAAATAAAATAATAAGAAAAATTAATTAGAACTTTTAACCCCACATACTTTTTTATTTTTTATTAATTCAACTCATTAAAATTTTTCCTCCCCACCAAACGTCTCATAAGAGTTTTGATTTCCCTAACGACATGAGCAAGAGGAGGAACTTAGAATCAAACAGAGGATGATCGTGCTTGCATACTTAACATAGCCTTAATTGACCCCATCCTTCTCAAAAACGAGCTTCCGTACCCTTGCAAGGCGGGATCATTCTCTTCCCACGCCTGCAAGGAAGGCAAGGTCGACCAGCTCAACAGTAGTTTCATGCTTCTTCACGTAATTTGTTTTCTAGGCATATTTAAATCCAAATTCAAATTGGCCCAATATCCTATTGGGTTTTCTAACATATTTGGACTTTTAGTGGAGAAACTGATTTCCCACTAAGGGCTCAAGTATGTCACCATTTTATTATTGGGCTTGGAGTCCCACTCCAACCCAATTACACATTTAATCTTGATAAAGCCCAATAACAATTATTGGTTCAAGTTTGATAATTTTAAGCAATAAAAAATAACCTTTGTGTGTGACCCATGCCTGTTAGCCAGTGTGTATCATCTTACGAGAATAGAATATGGTATAGATCAACCAGAAGAGGTATGCATAAAAGTATTTGTCTCAAGGAAAAATCCTAGAATTCCCTCTATTTTCTGGGTTTGGAAAAGTGCGGATTTTCAGCTAGGTATCATATACACCCCCAAAATAAAGAGCCTTTAATACTATAAGAAAAGCACCTATACCTAACAAGATTAAGTGAATACCCAAAATTGTAGTAATTTTATTTCTATCTTTCCATACATAACCGAAGAATGGAAAAGATTCTTCAAGAGTCTCAGGTCCTAGAAGTGCATGATAAATATCACCAAAGCCCCAGACTGCAGAGGAAATGAAGTGAAGCACTCCAGACACTAAGTATAGAAAGGTGTCTATAACATCCCCACCAGGACCTACCCCCCAACCTCTTTCATTCCAAGGCATAATTTGTATCCATATGCTTCATATTCGCCTGGAGTTCGCTCCTAGAAATATAGCCCTACCTACCCCCTCATGTCAATCTCGCAAGCCTCTTGTCCATTCTCAATTCTCATTCGATTAAAAATACTCACATTGGGTTTAGGATAATCAGGCTTGAACTCATGACTTCCACCATGACTTCACTCTAGTCACTAGCCTTGCCTTCGGCATCCCCCTCCTTGCAGTTAAGGTAATGCCTTCGGGCATGGCTAGCCCCCATAGTGTGGCGAGCTGTGTGTACAAGGCCCGAGAACGAATTCACCGCCGTATGTTGACTGGTGATTACTAGTGATTTCGGCTTCATGTAGGCGAGTTGCAACCTACAATCCAAACTGAGGACGGGTAACTGACAAAAATAAATTGGGACCAGTTAAACTTCTTTAATGGGTCCAATTTATATAATGATAACATAATACACTAGCAATGCTGTACGGACCCAAAACTAATTGAGTCGATCAAGTAATCTACCTTTTTAATTTGGACACTATGTTGGCATCATCTTTCACTTCGTCATTCACATTTAGTCGAGAGAAAATATAGAGTACCATCTCTCTTGATTGACTAAATGTAGTTAATTCACAGAATTAGGAATCTTCTTCCATTGACTTTAAGATGGATCATGACTCTTCATGATCGCTTGCTATGCACAAACTCTCGAGCCAACTAGAAATCATCCAAGCTCTACCAGTCTTAAGAACGACTAATCCCTTATAAGAGACTATGAGTCCTTTCAGCATGTCCATCTATACTCATGTATATGAGTTACACCCAAGAGTACACTATTCTCCCCATTCTCAGGCAGATAAAAGTATAACCCTAAGACATAGTATTCAATGACATCCTCAAATCTAGGAAGATCTGCACTACTAAATGATAAGAGAGTTTACATATCCAATGATACTCATTACAATTAATCTTTGTAGAGTCTCTTGGCAGGTCAGTTCGATACTATCTGTTCTCCAACATATCCACTCATGACATTAGCTAATGCATCACCATACTTGTTGTCACGCCCTGAAAGCTAAGGGGTAACGGGCATGAAAAATGATTGGACTCACATTTCTTAAGCCTTAAACTTATATACAAAAAATTAAATAACAGTTATAATAACATTCAGAGCTATGCTCCACTATAACAAATACATGTACATATATTCCAATTTACAAGGGAAGACACGGATCCTACCTATAGACTACGTGGAACATCTAAATTGCTAATATTTATAAATAAATAAAAACTTAATTGTACATCCCTTAATAGCTGTTCCAAGATATGTCTACAAGCGTGGTTAACAATGACAGTCTTCACTGTTCCACTGAAGGTGCAAGGTCAGCAATGCTATCTGAGATCAAAAATATTTTCCGGTGAATAACGTCCCATATATAAAATAATAAAATGCTGAAATAAATAGATTAGACAAACTTAACCTTGAATAACACAACGTGAGCGTAAATTCCAACTTCTAAAGTATAAAATCATAGAGACAATTCAAAACCATATAATAGATCATTGAATGAGTAAAATCATATACTTATTAAACCACATGTTAATTTTTTTTTAAAAAAAACAATAAACCTAAAATTCCATTTTTCCATAAGACTTCAACAGAACGGATAACAAGCGTGGACACACAGTCCACGAGGGAAAGTAACCAAGCGCGTCTAGAAGCCACGAAAAACAAGCGTAGCACGAGGCTACGAAACAAGTGCAGGTACAAGACCCACGAATAACAAGCGTGAGAACGAATCTCACGAATATCAAGCGTGAGTACTATGCCCACGAATATCAAGCGAGCTCGAATTAACCATGGTGCACCAAGGACTAACAGGACTGCTGTTAGTAACCAGCGTTCTGTATTCAGTCCTCTTAAAATCGTTTCAAGCATACTTGGGGCCAATTTGTCAAAACAATGAAAAGTTACTCTTTCAATACAATAATGACTCGTATGAAACACACCATAATATAATACCCCAGCATGAAAGTTCACAAATAATATTTCAAAACTTTCCTTCAAATTCAATCTGTCCACAAAACATTTCCCAAACAATAAAACTCGTGTACAAACATTTTAAAATACAAGACTATCTTAACATGAAAATTTATGAGAAGCATAAATAACAATAAATAAAACCATCAATCTATACTCATTTCAATATCGATGAAAACTAACATAATTCTAATCAACTTTCTTTGATAAAATAGCAATAAGAGAATGTGGTAGCAAATTAAATTAAAATCTAACAAGTAAAGATATCATTTAAAATTTGTAATGGGACGTTATTCACTCACCTACAATGCTTATACTTATGTCTCTTTCTCCAATCTATCAGCTTCCAAATTATTTAGCTCTTCCTCTCCTAATATACAAAACAAATTCATCATTACTTTAACTATAACTTTACATAAAATTCTCATAGTATCTTATCTAGTAAAATTCTCTATTTTCCCCACTACAATAACCATATGCACACACAACTTACACCATTTCTTTAGTTTCTTACGTTAGAGCTTTAACTGCTTTTCTTCAACTTCTAATTCCCGGCACATAGGAATTTAAATGGAAACCAAAACTTCACACCATTATATAGTTTTTTGTATCTTTAAACTTGTAACTACCACTCCCTCAAGAGGAAAAAGGGAATTATCCGTCAAGTCAAATTACACATTACATAGCAAAATAGACTTATCCATCTTAAACCAACTAAATTTCAACTCTATATCATTTAACAACATCTTATTTGCGTCCTTCAAATTAACTCAGACAATCTCTATGACCACAATTTATTAGGCTCAATCTAATTGTTATTTCCTTAAGTGTCCAGCGCATACCATGTAGCCACAACAAAACTGAAATGTGCAACACTACAACTTCAATCCACACACCACCCAACAAGCACGGATGAATAGTAAACTGAAAGAATAAATGAAGATTCATAAATCCCTCACCAAAACACCCACAGACAAACCAATTGAAGGAGGAAGGCGGCGAACAGAACAAAGCAGAAAAAGGAAACAACAATAAAATTTTGACCGGAAGAGACGAACGACGGCGATGAACGGTGGCGTCAAGCGACGGGAAGGACGAGGAACAGGGTTGCTCAACAGATCTGGGGTTTTGGTCTCTGAAATCCCGAAGCTTCTCTTTGCCCCGCGAAAGTCGAAGAAGTCGTGCGCTTAAAACCCAAAATCTGATTTCCAGATTTTTTTTTTTTAACACAAGGATATTTTGGTAAATTCCCCAAAGCTGAGGCAAAAATAAAAATAACACCTTTAAGGAGGATTCGAACCAATGACTTAAAAGACCTTTAACCATTCCCCATACCATCAAAGTACAAGCTTTACCTTGACTCCCAACTACAAGTAATACATATATAATTGGCTTATAATAATATAATATAATTTGTTTGTTTGTTTTATTTTCTTGAGCCATTACAATTATTGTTATTTCTTCCTAATAGTCTATTATCTTGATAGTCTATAAATATTTTCAGGGCTATTACACTTGTATTCCATGAGGTCCTTACCTTATATTTTTATAAAAGTAGATGATGTCATACTAGTCTTATTGAGATCACCAATACCCTTTCTTGGTGATTCCAGACTAGGAACAAGTTTTAGGCAATAGATATGCAGTGTCGTCGAGTCCTCATTGTAATACCCTAAAATCTGAATTATGATAAGTATCATAATTTAGTAAATAATACCTATTGGAAATAGGTGAATATGTGATCTCAAACCTAGAGTTATAATTATCGTATTTTCTAGGGAAATTTCTAGTGAAATTTGAGGGAATAAAGTGTCAAAATCAATCCCTAAAATAAATTTATGGGTCATAAAATACCCTGAAAATATTATGATAAATCCTAAATGATAATAAAATATTTTTAAAAAATTAGAGAGTATGTTGTCTCTAATTTAAGGAATTTTTGGGATTATTTCCCTTGGAAAATAATAAGACGAAATTAAATATTACTTTGGGGTACATAAGTTGTCCAATGATTTTTAATATTTTTCATGGAGCATAAAATACCAATGTAAGTAAAATAGTTGTGAGATAATGTTTAATACTAATTAAGAAAATTTTCAACAATTAGTAGGAGATTAAATAAATATTTATTGGCTAATTATTTAAGCATAAGTTAAAGAGATATCCAAGTAATTATAAAGGACCAATGGGGAATTTTTGTAATATTAATATAAGATAAATAAAATATAATACTTATTAATTAAAAAATAAATTAAAATGCAAAAAGATGGGCTTGCTGAAATGTTTGAATGGATGGAGACGAATTTGTGATTTTTATGCAAGTGGTATTATAATAATGATATAAATGAGATGTTTGTGTAAAAAGCAAATAGGATAAATGACCACCGATAGAAATTAAATCCTATCTAGAAAACCATGAACTAGGTAGCTAACATCAGGACTTATCATAAACAAATGAATTTTTAGCTCGGAGTAGGTTACCTCCGAAGTTATTTCCGTAACCGAAAAGGGTTATACTAAACTGGCTAAGAAGCTATCAGATACTTAAAAAGCAAATAAGATAAATGAAAATCT
This sequence comes from Acacia pycnantha, assembly GCA_025563575.1. NCBI lineage: Eukaryota > Viridiplantae > Streptophyta > Magnoliopsida > Fabales > Fabaceae > Acacia > Acacia pycnantha. The sequence goes on from JAMWYP010000061.1 coordinate 1,146,494, forward strand.
ATAGAAACTAAGCCATAACTTGAAATCCTTGAATTAAGTGGTAAACAACTGGACATATTATGAATCAGTGAATTTTTGTCTCGAAGTTGTTGTTACCCAAAGTAATTTCTGTAACAGACGGCGTTTATCCGAAAATGTTCGGCAGGCAACGAAATGTTCTGAATGGGATCAAAAATTTAGTTAACCCAGACATTTCTAAAGAGGAAGAATAGACCTTCGAGGCTATGTTCTTGGATTTTTGAGATTTTCCAAGATTACGCGATTAGGACACCGAACAGGGAACTTTATCGGATGAAACCCCATAAAGCAAGATAGGATGACACCATGTGACCTCATTTTGTGGACAAATGGTGAGGGGGAGGTCGGCCAAGGGAGTATGTGGAGGAGAATGAACTTGCCAAAAAACCCTAATTTCCATGGTTGATGTTGAAGGGAAAATTATCAAGTTGGCCTCACATTTTTTCTATAAATAGGCCCTTCCTCTTCACTTCAAAACTCACAAATTCAAGATCAAGTTTCGAAAATAGAGAGAAGGAGGAGCCCGGAGAAATTTGTAGCGAAGCCCTGAGTAAGTTCTTCGGTCCCTAGTCTTAAGCTTTAGTAGTTCTTTCGGTAGTTATAGTAGAAATGCTAGTTTAGTCTTTAATCTTCCAAGTTAGTTTAGATATCATGTTTTAGGGTTAAATATGATATTTGTTTTGAGAATATGTTGGAGAAAGAGTTATGGCAAAATTTTGGAAGATTAGAGTCAAAGTAGCGAAGCTCTGGCGAAATTCCGCCGATTAGGGGAGTCAGGGGTAAAATGGTCATTTATGACTAAAATGTCCGTCATAATGTTTGATCATTAATAAATGTGCTATTGTCCTTATAGGATATCCCTGATTTCGTTCTCACCAACCGTCATACCGAAATTCCGTCAACGAAGGTACGTTCGCGTACTAGTAACACTAACTCTGATGGTTATTGTATGCATATATGTTTTTCCTCCGTCATGTTGTATTTTACATGTGACTGTATTGTTGTTGCCGTCCATATCCGAATATGTCCAATGTCCATTGTGTCCTGACCATACATCCGACTGTATTATTGTCCATTGTGCCTTAACTCTATATCCGACTGTATTGTTATTGCCGTGCATATCTGATCATGTACATTTCTCATTGTGCCTTAACCTTGCATCCGACTGTACTGTTATTGCCATACATATCTGATATGTATACCCTATGTCTGACTGTAGTAAATGTTGCCAAAATTCTACGAATGTCTCTCGTACATTTATGGTGTATATAAACATGAGGTTAACCGTTACCTGGGGTCCGGTTGCATTGGACCTCAGCCCTTAATATAGCTTCTGGGTCGGGAGGACCGAGGATCGAGGAGAAAGACAAGCAGCTCACATAGGGATCCGGTTGAAGATCTCTTCTGTTCATGTATCTACGTTTCAGTTGAACCTTCGAAATATTGTACCGTTACTGTAAATAACCAGACTTATGGCATTTTGAATATATATGTCAGTTACTCAATCGCTCCGGTGCTCTACTCTGATTTGAAATGATGTTTTGATGAAAAAATATATATATATACTGCTTTTGAAAACGGGATGTTACATTCATGATTATAATCCCTATCATAGATCCTCGAGTAAACACCTATTCTATTCCTAGGTCTTTTATCTTTAAATGCTTATTTACCTTAAAATAAAGGTTAGACATAAATATAAAAAAGATAGGGAAAATTCCATTAGAATACCATTTGAATTTGTAAAACCCCTAGAAGTCTCCCGAATTTGTAAAAAGACTGAGAGATACCAAGGATCTATGAGGGATATGCAAATTCGGGTGAAATTACCTCAATTGTACATTAATATTAAATACTATTAACACTAAAACAACGATCATTAGCTAGTAGCGGTTAAAATGAACTATTTGTAGCGGTTTTAGGCGCAACTAATGACATTTGTAGCGGTTAGAGTAACCGCAACAAAATCCACTGTGGCAAGCTGATTTGTAGCGGTTGCTAAAACCGCTACTCATGTAATAAAATCCGCTACTGTATTAGTAGCGGTTTTGAGTTACCGCTACAAGATGCTCTCAAGATGACGAATTTAAAAAAAAATTGGCGCTCAAATTTTGTAGTGGTTTTAAAACCGCTACAAATATTTAATCCGAATTTAAATTTAAATTTGTAGCGGTTGTTGTAGCGGTTTTACAACCACTACAAAATATTGCAAAATTGGGAAAAAAAATCATAATTTGTGTCCATTGTTACAATATTATGTTGAATATTTTTATTATTTAATTGACAAATTAAATGATAATAGTTAATATTTAAAAAACTGATTAACTTAAGTTAGATAAGTATAAATATTATGTAGGTATGATATTGAGAATGTGTAGATAATAAGGATTTATTGTGTTGTCCACCTCTGAGCAAAAAAATTATGTTGTACATTAGATGATATTTGATTATGTAAAGAAAGTTGATGATGATAGAAGGAATATTGAGGAAATATACTTAAAGTTCTGGATAAGGAAAAAAAATAGTATCAATATTATAAGAAGGAAAAAATAAAACATTGAAATCAAAGATTTTGGAAGGGCTGGGAAGAAATGAGACAAAACGAGAGAGAAGGAGGTGGGAAGAAATGAATAAGTGTATGAGATGAGGTGTGGTGGGGATATTTATAGAGATATACGTAACATTTGTCGCGGTTGATGTAACGGATTTTGTAGCGGTTTAATGTTTTGTAGCAGTTTTTAACCGCGACAATAACCGCTACAAAACAGTTTTTAGCGGTTTATGTGACAGTTTTTGTATCGGTTTCCGTTTGTAGCGGTTACAAAAATTCATTGGTATTTTTTTAAAAAATAAATAAATTTCAAAATATCACATTTTGTAGCGGTTATACTAACAACCGCTATAAATATGAACATATTTTTTTAAAAAAATAAATTTGGCGGGATTTGAAATATTCAAATTCAATATTATACACTTTGTAGCGGTTGATGTAACAGTTTTTGTAGCGGTTCCCATTTGTAGCGGTTTCTTTTTTACGTTTTGTAGCGGTTTCAAAATCTCTACAAAAATTCATTGGTATTTTTTTAATTTTTTTTTTCAAAATATCACATTTTGTAGTGGTTATACTAACAACCACTACAAATATGAACATATTTTTTTAAAAAAGTAAACTTGGCGGGATTCGAAATATTGAAATTTCAATATTACACACTTTGTAGCGGTTGATGTAACAGTTTTTGTAGCGGTTCACATTTGTAGCAGTTTTTTTTTTTTTTTTTTTGAGTTTTGTAGCGGTTTCAAAACCGCCACTAATGGCGCGCCATAAGGCGCCAAACTGGCGCCATATTTGTGACGGTTTGTATAAATAAACCGCTACAAAATAACCGCTACAATTTTGGCGCCAACTTCGCGCCATATTTTGTAGCGGTTAGTTTATGATAACCGCTACAAATGTCGTTCATGAACCAGCGCACCACTTGGCGCGAGTTATACCGCTACAAATTTGTAGCGGTTTCGGTATAAACCGCTACAAATTCACATATTTGTAGCGGTTTGTTTGTATCGCTACAAATTAATCGCCACAAAGTGGCATTTTTTGTAGTGTAATATTAAATTTAAAATATGTGTAAATTGAAAAATATGTAAAATCCTAATGAAACCGTCAATATCAAAACCTCGATTGTATTAAAAAAATTATAAATTAATAATCTAAATATATTAGTTTATTAAAAAAATTGTTTAATAGTCTAAATAGCAAAATCTTGATTTTATTTGTATGGATTTGTCGGTTTATTTTTGTTTAATAATCTAAATATATTATATTAAAATTACAACTTAAATATGTTTTGTTAGTTGTACAATCATCACTTGAGTTTGCTACGTCAACATTTTCCATTAGTAATATTAACGGTGTTAGAAATATAAGATCAAATTTATACCTTATAAAGTTAAGGGACTAAAAGTACATCTCATCTAAAGTTTAAAGGACTAAAAGTATACTTGAGATTTTGTCTAAAATGAAAAGCTTTGCTCTGGTCTTTTTAAAAAACGTCATGTTTTGAAATTGCCGAAGCAATATATATTAATTACGATCTGTTTACTATTGATAAAATAATTTTTTTTTAAAGTCATACACACACATATACCTACATACAGTGGCGGAGCTAGGATTTTATATTTGTGTCCGCACAATTAGTTGGGGGATTCGGGTGCTCCCGATTTTTTTTTAAAAAGAAAGTTGTAAATGCATTAAAAAAACAAAAGAATATAAATAAGAAAAGAAAATAAAACTTCACCTTAAAAGTCAACTAAGCTATTGCAACAGAACGATTATAAAAGCATTCTTTGATTCTTCATCCCTTGAAAATGTTGCATTATATATTCATCATTAATCTTATCAAACATATTACATTCAACAAAAGTTAGCATGTATAAGTTAAACCATTACTTGAACAATGGCTTATTCTTCTTATGATAACTTTAGCTTCTTCAAACAGCCCTGATCTGCTAAGCAAGTCTACTGAACAATTATAATGCTCAGCTTTAGGATCAATGTTGTACACATTGATCTTTTTGTCCAAAAATTTCAGGCCATGTTGGGCCATTCGTGCATGACTACAAGCAGAGAAAACAACAAGGAATGTAAGGTCATCAGGCTTGATCTTAGCCTTTTCCATATCCAAAAACAGTTTAAGTGCATTTTCTCCTTCACCATGCATTGCCATTCCAGAAATCATAGCATTATAGCATATTGTATCTCTCTGTGACATGGATTCAAATAGTCTTTTGGCTAAATCCAAATGCCCACACTTAGCATACATGTCTAATAGCCTTGTGCCCAAGCGAATGCTCATAGGCATCCTTGTTTGATTCAAGCTAAGCATCTGTGAATCCAAATGCCAACATCTAAAGCCCCAAGATGAGCACAAGCAGGAAGAATGCTAACAAATATAGATTCATCAGGTGCTATGTCATTCATCTGCATGAAACATAACAAGTATAGACCTTCCTTGAACCAATTGTTCTCAAAGAAAAATCTAGCCGTATCAACATCACCCACCTTTGCGTATCCTGATATCATAATAGTCCAAGACACGGAACTTAGGCAAGGCATTTCATCAAACACTTGTTGGGCAGATCCCATATCTCCGAACACACATAGATATATTAAATTGTATTAAATTACCACACAGAGATATATTAGTTCCAATCACATAGCTGGTAACTACACACTCAGAGATATATTAAATTGTACTATTAAATTACCAAAGTAATTTTTTTCTTACCAAAGTCTACATGTAGAGTCGAGACAGTGCATTAAAAAAATCGAATAAAATTACTTGCGCTTCATCCGATCCCGGTTTTGTTGCTCTCTGTCTTCGTCATCGTCATCCGACGGAGTAGAAGGATCTGGACGCGCCGCATCCTTGGCCCACTGAATCAATTTCTCAACTTGATCATCTTCTTCAGTGGAGGTAACCAAATGGATTTGCTTCAATGATGGATTCGATTTGACCTTGAGAGTATGACTCTTCAAGTTCGGCATCATCTTCATCTTCAGGATTCTGGGGAAGCTGATGAGATGAGAGTGTGGAGGCGATTGGGATCTGAGAAGGAAGGGGGAAAAAACTCAAAATTTTTGTGTCTGCAAGTGCGGTCTCCGGCGCAAGTGTGGCTTCGCCACTGCCTACATACATATATATTTCAATTTATAAGGTGATTTACAAAATTTAAGATTAATTTGTTAGTCTAAAATAGTCATAAGGATACAAATAAATAATTATTAGGATCAGAATTAAGAAGATAAATTCGAAAAGAGTTTAACACATCAACTAACAAACAATTTTCTTCACGAACACAAGTTAATTAGTGAAGGGAGTATTCATTTTGCGATCCTTTCTTTTACATTTATATATGCGTGTACATACATGTACATGTATGCGCAGAGACTTCAGCTTCAACGAATTAACGGGAGAGGTTCCAACCACCTTTAAAAACCTGAAGAAATCGTCCTACATGTAATAAAATAATAATAATAATAATAATAAAATCCACAATTTTGTTCTTTTAATTTATATCAATATTGGCTCCTTTATATTTTCTTTAAATTCTCTTTGTGTAGATTTTTGACACGAAACCTTCTCACTGCAATACCTCCATGAATAAATACCTTGGACCCCACTACTCAAATGTGAGTTATCTTTTCCCTCTACCTTATAAATATATACGACCAGTAATTCATATCTTATCTGGTTAACGTAGCTTTTACATTTTATATTGACAACATATTTACATCGTAGTCTAAATTTAAATGTAATCTTTTATATTTCTGTAAAATAATAGCCTCCAATAGTATTATTAATCGTATATACTGTTTTTTTTAAAGGATAATTTCATATTTTTATTTAAAAATTTAATTATCTAAATATTAATAATTTGAATGCATAATTTTTTAAAGACCAGAGCGAAGCTTTTCATTTTAGACCAAACGATGAAGTTCAATTCAGACGAAGCGTGCGACATGTGTAATGATCAATATCTCCATAAATCCCACTTACAAAGGAAAGAGGGACCTCAACAACAACAAAGGGACCCGCAAGTCAAATTCCATCCATCCAAATTTATGCCCTAGTTAATGCCCACCGTCCGTCAGAGAGGGAGAATGAAAGTGAATGCATAAACTACCGCAGTGGGAGGATGACAGTGTGATTTTGCACCAAATGGTGCCGTTTATTATTTTTTATTTTTTGGTTGATAAAAGGACTAATCAAACTCTACAATGAGAATGACAGCAACGATGTAGGCTACCAACTCCCTTCGCATCATCACTGAGAAGGCGTTGTAAGTCTTGCGGTGGTTCCTGCAGGCTATGATACCCTGTTTCCAGACTTAAGGCATATGTGGTAGAAAAAAGATGAGTGATGAGCTACTTTTGTCACTAAAGCAATCAATTAAGCTAGGTCCTAATTAATTATGCAATATAAGGTCAACCTAGGTAATTCTCTCAAAGAGCAATCTGTGGGTTTTTCTTCAAGTTGAATTCAGGTGATAAAAAATGCAATGAAATGGAACTAAAATAACTAAATGTAAGATGAAAATTTAATCTAAACCTAAATGAAAGTGAAACTAATCTATATGAATTTGAATGCAATTTTTGGGGGTTTTGATATGAGAGAATAATTAAAATTCTAAGAAGAAAATTGATTAAAAACAAATTAAAGATCTAGTTCAGTTATGACTGATGAATGGGACAACTTAGAATTCACATGGAGTTAACTTTCTTAGCCCAAATCAATTAATTAGACCAAAGGGAGATTAATGAAAATTGGAATTAATGAAATTAATTACCTAATTGAAACATGAGAAACCCTCAAGTTCAATAACACTTATTCCACTAGAAAAATCATAGTGAAATAAGTGGTGGCTAATTAAACTCATTAAAAACCAATCACAGTTAATTTCTAAATAATTTTGGAATCTTGTTTACAATTATCCAATTAAACAACTAGACAATTTATCAACTCAATTAAACAATTAAATCGATAACCCAATTGACAATTCAAAGTTACAAATAAAAATCCAGCAATTGTCTCAAGCACAATTCAAATTATCAATCCAATCCAATAAAAATATGTTTACAATCTAAAACTAGATTGTTCTCAATTAACATAACTTGAAATCATTTAAAACTAAACTATCTCAAGTCTCGAATTAAAAAGATAAAAAGAACAACACTCCCGTGTGGTCTTCAAATGTAAGTTCCTAGGCTCTAGCTTCCTCCATGCTCCTCCCAAGTTGCCTCCTAAATAAGCTTAAGCTTCCATGAATTTTCCTCCTCCAAGCACGTCTAGACTAGCCACGGCCATTTGAATTGATAAATTGAAGAGTTCAATTAATTCAATTGATGCAAAGTAAGTCGTGAGTCCCGTATGCAGCAATAATAGATATTGAATGATTCCTCTTCCAATACGGTAGTGTGGTTATATGGAAGAACTTCCAACAACAACTCAAGCGTATTCGTCTTTCCTCAGCGTGCGTTGATTTTCTGCGGCTGCCTCGGTTTGTAAATAAAAAGAACTTCTTACACAATGAAGGACGCCTCATTAAGACCGGACTAATTATCGACCGGTCCTAAATATGTGACCGGTGGCATATTTGTAAATATAAAGAACTTCTTATTCTGATCAATTTTTCATAGATCTTATCCAGACCTGTTAAAATAACAACCGGCCTTAAAAATGTTAATAAAAAAATTGAAATATCAAATACTTTTATGTAGAAATCTCATCAAGGCAGACTTATATTTTCTACACTCCAAAATAATACGGAAAAATATAAATATAAAGGTATTAAAGTTTTAAGACCGAACATATATAAAAGCCGGTCTTAAAACTTTGATTTTTAAGACCGAACTTAAAATTTGTCCGGTACTAAAGTTTAAATAAAAAGTAATAAATGTTAAGACCATAGTTACAGAATGACCGGTCTTAAAAGTTAGACTTTTAAGAACGGACCAAAAATTTGGCCGGTACTAAAGTTTGAATAAAAATTAATTAATTTTAAGACCGGACCTATATAGAGATCGGTCTTAAAGGTTATCTTTTAAGACCGTATATGTGTATTTGTCCGGTCTTAAAAATGAAGCGCCAAACGTTAACTTCACGCGGAAGCTTTTGTCACTCTCACATTGTCACTCTCATACTCTCACTGAAGAACCCCTGTTCACGTTGCGAAACCCTTCTTGTTCCATTACCTCTCTTCCTCGCCCGCGCACCGTTAGCCTCTGTTACTCCCTCATTTTCTCGGGCATTCCTCTCTTACTGTCTTGAAAATGAACGGTGAAAACGATTCCACTCGTGTTCTTGAAACTCCAGGATCTTGGTTTGACTGGGAGGGTCGGACAAACGAACCCTCTTCATCTCACATTGAGCCTCCTCGCCGTGCACGCCGTGGTAGAAGCGGCACACGAATGATGGAAGTATCCCTTAGTCGAATCTTGGGACGAAGCTCGAGATTCATTTTGATGAAAATTTGCAACCTTTCGGTCCTAATAAGAGCACATATACTAGTTTTGTCGGCGCTCTAGTACGCAGCAAGGTTAGCATTTTGGTGATGAGTGGAAAAATGTGGACCAAAAAACAATAAAGGATCCTATGTGGGACACTATCCGGCTTACATTCACCGTCCCCAGTCCGAGAAGTTCAAAGACTCAACATTGTCTTATTGTCCGAGCGGTTCAGAAGTTTAAGACCTTTCGGCTAACACTTATATTTTTGCCGAGGAGAAAGCGACCATCAACCCCAGGACAAGTACAAATTTCTTGATGAACAAACTTGGCAACAATTTGTTCGAAGCGGACCACTCTGAAGCTCACGGTGAGTTATATGCAACTCCCTTTCCTTTGGTTTTCCCAATTTCTTCTACAATGCTACATCTTCCTTAAGTAAAATGTTGAAACTTGATGAAGTGAATTTGACTAATGTTTGACGTTCATATCAAGCAGAAGTTCTCTAATTTCTGTTAGTGACATGGCTGGAATTCATAATTGATATATAGTCGTTTTCAATCTCGATTCACGAGAAAATAAGGGAAAAATATCGGAGATTGGGAGAAAGAATGATTGCCCACACAGGGCTTCTCGCGCGGATATGAAAAGGCCGAAAAGATTTGATGGCAGCCAAACGGAAGAGATTAGAAGATGAAGCTGAATCCAATCCTTCTACGGTAGTTGACCAGCCGCCATCTCCAATACGTCGCGAGGAGCTCGGTTGTATATTCGGCAAAAGCCAAGCGGCGCCTACACGAGTGAAAAACTCGTGTAGTTCTTTGAACAATTGTAAGTATCGATATTGTTATTTTTACTTACTAAACATGTTTCATCACTAAGCTTCTCGTTATACGTATCTTACGGAAGATCTTAAAAAGAAAGAGGCAGAGGGATCTTTTGCGTCGGACGGGAGGAATGATGTTCTGACCGCTGCGACCGGAAAACCAGATCACGCGGGCGTGTAAGGTGGATTGGAGGACGGGTAGGCCTAAAGCAATACTTTGGTAAATCCAAACGCCACGAGACAAAGTATGGTTACCCGGGAGGAGATGGATCGGGCGGCCAAATTAAGTGAGGAATCGGCGGCGAAAGATGCTACATTGAGGATGTTTCAATCGAGATGAGCAAGATGAAGGAGGAGATGGAGAAAATGAAGTTCCTCCCGAGCTCTCGGCCGAGACCAGTGTGGATCCCTTGACACCTTCACCGAACCTATGCAGCAGCAGAGCACTAGAGGGAGTTGCATTGTTGGACAGTCAGAGCAACCTTGTCATCTGTATGTGGAGGATCGTGATGGTCATAGACAATTGGTTGCTAAAGGGACTGTCCACAACTTGGGATCAAGCGTACACCACGAACAAATGGTCGATGATGAAGTCGAGTGTCGGTTGAAGAGGTGATCTTTGATGCACTGTCCCTCTCCCAACCGATGAGTGAAGGTTGTGAGTGATGTCAAGGGAACCTTCATCTCTTGGCCGGTGAAGCTTGTAGATGTCTCTACTCCTCCTCAAGCTCCACCCCTCCTCAAGCTCCACCCCCTCCTCAAGTTCCATCCCCTACCGCTAACTTGACGGCCAAGGAAAAATAAAAGATTTGGTAGCCAAAAATGGTTTAAAGATAAATCGTGGCCTGTCAATGAAGTAGTAGGCCTCCCTCATCCTCAACCGCTTTTAGTTGATAATGAAGATGTAGAGTCCATGCCGCTCCTGGAGCTGAGGTTACTAGTGCATGTGTTCAACTATTTATGAAGTAAGTATCTTCTTCCTTGATTACATAATTGAAATGCACCGTTTAGACACACATATATACATATATACTAATTCCCTCATCGATGTCATTCTTGTAGGTGCATGCACGAGAAACTGGTTCAAGAGGGCGAATTTCGGATTTTGGATTATTGTGCCCAGTGTATGCAAGCACAACACTACCTCTGGAATTGAGACAGAGTACATATCAAATAGGTTGTGTAAAGTGCAAAGAAAGGTGTACTTGTTTCCACACCGGCTCGGGTATACATATATACTTGTCTCGCAATTCACTTAATATAATTATGCTACATATATATATATCACCGAGTACTTTATGTTTGTGAATTTTCAGCAACCACCGGCGATTGGTCATCATGAACATGGAGTTGCATTATGTTATCTTCTTATGCTCCACTCACAGCGATCCATCGACTACGTTGCAGTGATGATCACCAAGTAAGAATGTCATTTTGATCGTCTTGTCGAAATCTCTGTTGTGAATTTTCGGTGAACATTACCGATAAATTTCTGATTTTGATGATAGTGCCATGAAGACCTTCCGTGTTGATGTAAAAAAGCGTGGTGCTCGGCTCACAGATCCTAAATGGCACAAAATTAAGGTTAGTACATGTAAGCTATATATGCTCTTATATATATTTATTGTTATTTTTAGACCCGTCGGCAACCGGAACGATCGAACTTATGTGGCCCGTACGTCATGAAACACTTATATGATATTGTGACGAAGGGAAACACTAAAGTCACTTTAAGGGTAAGATGTTATGGCTGAATTCGATCATCGATGGCTTAATGTTACATATGAAATATGCACATAATATGTTAATTACATTTCTGTCTTTGATGTTACGAGAGGTTTGCCTGTGAAGAGCCATTTGATGATGATGAAATCGAGCACATACGCGAGGTTTTTGTGAATATCTGTATAAACTAGTCTTAGAAAATCCAAGTCAAGACAATAATTAATGTCCTAAATTAATTCATTTGTAAATAATATATGATGTTTGTAGCAACAATAGCCTTCTGTACATATGTTTATTTTTTCGACTAGCTAATTAATTCATTTGTAAATATAGCAATGTAATTCAATAATAAATTTGTTTATTTTTTCGAACAATTTGTGTGTGTCCATTTTGGGTTTCTGAATGAATGGGATGGTGGATAAAGCTATTTAGTGCTTGAAATTTGAGGTACAGGCGGATGTTGAAAATGAGCCGAGATGAGGCTCGAAAAGTATTCGCGACTTTTAGGACCGTATATTTTTAAAAGTGCGGTCCTAAAGGTCTTCGTCCATTTTAAGACCGTATATTTAACAAATATCCGGTCCTAAAAGTCTTCGTCTAATTCTAAAAATTTGGGTAGAGACTTTTAGGACCGTATATTTGTTAAAAGTACGGTCCTAAAGTCTTCGTCCATTTTAAGACCGTATATTTAACAAATATCCGGTCCTAAAAGTCTTCGTCTAATTCTAAAAATTTGGGTAGAGACTTTTAGGACCTTATATTTGTTAAAAGTACGGTCCTAAAAGTATAGAAAATATACGGCTAAATTATTAGGACCGTTTATTTGTTAGTAGTCAGGTCTTAAAAGTCTTCATTTTATTTAATAGATTGCCGAAACCTTTAGGACCGTATATTTGTTAGTTGTCCGCTCCTAACTTTAAATTTTAAAATAAGGCTTAATTTTTAGGACCGAGGATTTATTAAACGTCCGGTCCTAATATTCTTCATTTTAATAGAGTTGGTGACTCGATTTTAGACATATCGTTAGGGTTCAAGGCAACCATGTTTTCGGCGTTCTTCTCAAGTTTTGTGCTTCGTTGTTCTCGTTTCAACTTTTACGGATGTGAAGAACGTCATCGGTGTCCCTTTTCTTTTAGTTGGAAAAAGAAAGAAGATAACGAAAACGACACCGAAAATTTTCATCACATCCGGAAAAGTTGAGGGAAGACAACGATGGTCCAAACTTGAGAATAGTCGTCACTCTGTTTGTTTTTATTCGAAAAAGGTAAATAATGTTTTTGTTTTGTTTTGTATGGTCGCAACTGTTAACTTTATTTCGCAAATTTTTAAGATTGATCACCACGAATAGGACAATGTTTTGTTTGTTCTTGTTGTCGGAGAAAAAGAACATAAAGTTAAAGACAAACAAGGAAGGCGATTGGGAAATAAAAATTTTATTTAATAATTTTTTTTTTTTTGCCTCATAAGGCGGAAGTACAAAAAAAAACTTAAAAATTCTAATCCTCCCCATCGTTGTCGGAGGGGAGGGAATGGTCGGAGACGTCGTCATCGAGGTATGGTACTCAACGTCATTGGCGTCGAGTACCGCTTTGGCTTGTTGTTGACGGCGTGATAGACTGAAACAGCTTGCCCAAGCTTCGGTCTATATGATCGACGCGGGCTATCAGTGCTCCAAGATCGCCGAAGTTCGGTTTCGGAGGCAACGGAGGAGGATATGGAGGTGCCTCGGGATTTCGCCTGAAGGAGGACCTCGTCGTGGTGGAGAAGCCATTACGGTGGAGGTTCTAGGAGGAGATGGAGATGAATGTTAAGAAAGTAACAACGGGTTTAAATAGAGAACCCATCCCGAAGAATGTGAAACGCGGAAACATTAACGAGGAGACGCATATTTGCTCGAATACGAGGAGACGCCTAGTTGGGAAGTTTATGTGGAAGCCGAAGAGACTCGAATTCATTTCAACAATGGGGAAGGGACTCTTGAAAAGAATGAACTTTCATTTCAACAATGAGTTTTAGGACCGGATATTTGATAAAAGGACGGTCTTAAAAGTAATTGAATTAAAAATTAGTTTTAGGACCGGATACCAAGTAATATATCGGTCTTAAATGAGTTTTAGGACCGGATATTTGATAAAAGGACGGTCTTAAAAGTAATTGAATTAAAATTAGGACCGGATATAAGATAAAAGTCCGGTCTTAAAAGTTTGTATAAAAGTAAATTGACGAATTCATCATCGACGTTTATCTCTCCTGCCAGCTGTCTTTATATACTCCACACACTACCTCCTCTTTGTCCTTGTTAACTCCTCACTTCCTAGCTCTCGCCCCAACTTCTCAAAATCCTCAAACCATGGTTAGATACAAGCAAACTGCTCGTAGGGGTGCATACACGCCTCACTCTCGTGCCATGACTAGATCATTATATGGTGCGCCCTTTTCTTGCTGAGTTCAACCGTCATCTTGAAGCTGGCCATGCAGATGTTCGTAATCCCCCTCTCCAACCTGTTGGCCCAGCGCGCCTACCTCGACCCCTCTCCGCTCTCCCGTAATGATCCATTCATATTGCGGGTGGAGAGAATAAGACAACAACTTGCTGATCTCCATGGGAAATTAATGCTCTTCACGCCGAAATCGCCGAGGTTGTTCAATCGATTCTTGTGGATGATAATATTCAGCTTGTTTTTCATTTGTGTTTTTGTTGTTGTGTATATATTCTGAAGTAATGTAAGAAACATTAAGAACACAGTATGAATTTTTGGCTCTTCTCCAAGTAATTCATTAAAGAAACTTATTCTCCAATTTTGCTTTATTTTTTGTCCAAAAAATATCATTTATTTTATTGATTTAATATACCAATCACGAAGGCCATTAAGACCGGACATTTTATTTTATAAGTAACGGATCTAAAGATAATTTGAATTTTAGGACCGGATGTTTTATAAACCTCCGGTCTTAAAAATTAAAACTCTAATAAAATTTTAGGACCGGATAATTTTAAAACTCCGGCCTTAAAATGTTAGTTGTATCTTTAGGACCGGACATTTAATTAATAACCGGTATTAATAAAATCCAAAAAGCTAAATAAGGTATCTTTGTCGCGCGGAAAAATTAAATTTCCCTCTCGAACTCTTGTCGCGCCGAAAGTGAATACTCGAGTTCCGACTCGAAATTTCCTCTCGGCTTCGTCGCCGCTTCGCGTACCTTTCTCGACAATCACTCTCGGTTCCTTAGCTAAACGTCTATAGACGAAGCCGTAAGAGATGTTTCGGTTAAAACTTTATTACTTTCCGACTTATCGTTATTGGTTTTCATGGGTTTAACGAAATCGGTGTAATGTTGTTATGGGTATTCTCTCGTTGTTAACGAATATTGTTTTTTGAAGATTATATTTGCACTTTAGACCTACCCAACTGACCAACAAGTGTTTTTAGGTTACTCTTGCTGTCTTGTCTCGCAACATCAACGTTCGTGAGCGGAGAAGTAAGACGACTCAGCAAACGCATATGCTATAGGTTAGTCCACAAGACCTTCATCCCCGCATTTAATTTCCTCGTCTTGCATTTATTTTGGTTCTTCGATTCACCGTGATGCATTTATGACCAAATGTAATTCTTAATTCGTCTAAATAATATATAGGAATTCTACTATGGATCACAGTTGGATAGATGCTTTACGAACGAGTATTGAATATCAGAATGGGGTTAGGGAATTTATAGAATTTGCTAAAAAAATGCCCATGATGATGGGGGGAAGTATTATTGCCCTTGTGTAAAATGTTTGAATGAGTGTCGACTATATCCTGAAGTTATACGCACACATTTAATTTGTCACGGATTTTGTAAGACTTATACAAGATGGGTATGGCATGGTGAACAAGTGCCATCAAGTGGGAAACAACATGGGAAGTGGCCTTTGATGATAATGACACGGATATGGATGATCGCATAGAGGACATTATCCGTGATGTAGGAGAAGAGGCTTTTGAGCGATCACATGCATATGGTAATATGTGCGGTGATGCGAGACACCGCTATACCGTGGTGTAAAAATACCAATTGTTGAACGCCGTATTGAAATTGGTAAGCTTGAAGGCACGTCATGGATGGAGCGACAAGAGTTTTTCGAATTGCTTGAGGCTTTGAAGGACATGCTTCCGGATGATAACGTGTTGCCGCATCGCTACTATGATGCTAAGAAGATACTTTGTCCACCGGGATGGAGTACAAAAAGATCCATGCATGCCCGAATGATTGTGTATTATATAGAAAAGAGTTTGAAGAGAAGCGAGTTGTCCGATGTGTGAAACCCCACGGTACAAGTCGATAAGGGGCCCGCAAAAGTGTTGTGGTATCTTCCAATCATACCAAGGTTCAAGCGGTTGTTTGCGAATGAAAATGATGCAAAAATCTGAGGTGGCATGCAGATGAGAGGATTTCGGATGGACGGCTTCGACATCCGGCCGATTCTTCTCAATGGAAGAAGATCGATCAATTATTTTCGAACTTCGGCGAAGAACCTAGGAACCTCGGGCTTGCCCTTAGCACGGATGGAATGAATCCCTATGGAAGCCTTAGCAAAGATACATAGCTCATGGCCCGTAGTCCTGATTGTTTACAACTTATCTCCTATGTTATGCATGAAACGAAAGTACATCATGCTGTCTATGTTGATTTCAGGACCAAAACAACCCTAAATGACATAGATGTTTACCTAGAGCCCTTGATCGAAGACTTGAAGGAGTTGTGGGAAGAAGGTGTCGATGTTTTTGACTCTTTCAAGAAGGAGGTCTTTAGAATGAGAGCCATGATATTTTGTACTATAAACGACTTCCCAAAGATATGGGAACTTGTCGAGTATAGTGTAAAAGGCCATAAAGCATGTCCGGTTTGTGAAGAAGGCACATGCTACCATCAACTTCAACATGGAAGAAAGACGGTGTATCTTGGACATAGGAGATTTCTTAGACGGGGCCACCCATATCGTCGATTAAAGAAGGCCTTTTTTGGTGGCCAAGAGTATGAAGAAGCTCCAGGTGGCATTGACTGGGAGCAAGTGTATGAAAAGGTTAAAAATATCGGTGTCATCTTCGGTAAGCATGGAAAGAGTAGAAAAGAAACAAATATATGGAAGAAGAGATCTGTATTCTTTGATCTTCCCTATTGGCGCAATCTTGATGTGAGACACTTGTATTGATGTCATGCATGTGGAGAAGAACGTATGTGATAGTATTGTGGGCACGCTTCTCAACATACAAGGTAGTTCAAGGATGGTGTGAAGGCAAGATTGGATTTGCAAGCAATGGGAATACGCGAAGACTTGCATCCAAGGCCATATGGGAAGAGAACTTATTGTCCCCGGCTTCTCATACTTTGTCTAAGGATGAGAAACGAAGCTTTGTGAGTGTTTACATGGCACAAAAGTTCCCTGGGTATTCTTCAAATTTTAAGAGGCTTGTCTCGATGAAGGACTTGAAATTAGTAGGCCAAAAGTCTCATGACTGTCATGTCTTGATGCAACAAACTACTCCCAGGTAGCTATTCGAGGGATCGCCGAATATGATCTTCGGGTCGTTTTGACTAGACTTTGTTTCTTCTTCAATGCGGTTTGTAGTAAAGTTTTCAAGATTGAAAAGTTGGATGAATTGGAGAATGAAGGATATCTTATCTTGTGCCACCTTGAAAAGCTTTTTGTTCCTTCATTTTTGACATCATGGTTCATCTCATTGTTCATCTAGTGAGGAGATAAAGTTGTGCGGCCCTATCCATTTACGGTGGATGTACCCTATTGAAAGATCTATGAAATTCCTAAAAGGGTATGTGAAGAACGCGTACCGCTGAAGCATCAATTGTTCGAAATATGTTTCGAAGAGGCCATGGAATTTTGTCAAAATTATTTGTCCAAAGTAAGACATATTGGGCTTCCAAAACGCGGCAAGATGTCAGGGGGTAGACGTGGGGCTTCGGTGAAAGAGTGTGGATCGTGATGAATTGTCACAAGTCCACTTATACATCTTGAATAATGTTGATGAAGTTCAAGCCAGCATATCTCGCACATAAAGAGGTCAGTAAGGAAAGAGAACCATCGAATGACCGAACAAAGGTTGATTAGGGAGCATAATGTAACTTTTGCAAACCGGTTCAAACAAAAGGTCGAGGGATCTGAATGTGTTTCGAGACAATGAAATGGTTAGCACGTGGTCCTGAGTTTGATGTCATAAGTTGGAATTCGTATGTGATCAATGGTTATACATTTTACACGAAGTCCCTAGATGATAGGAGCACAGTCCAGAACAGTGGTGTTATGTTAGAGGCCGAATCTATGCACTTC
This sequence comes from Acacia pycnantha, assembly GCA_025563575.1. Taxonomy (NCBI): domain Eukaryota; kingdom Viridiplantae; phylum Streptophyta; class Magnoliopsida; order Fabales; family Fabaceae; genus Acacia; species Acacia pycnantha. Next base: position 1,164,394 of record JAMWYP010000061.1, read on the forward strand.
TCCAGCCTCGAAAGACAAGAGGCCTAAATTGGCGGTCATGCCATATTATGGGGTTATTGAAGAGATTTGGGAGGTGGACTATGTCAAAGTTAGATTTCCCATCTTCAAATGCAAGTGGGTTAATGTCAATAATGGTGTTCGGATCGATCGACTAGGATTCACTTTAGTCGATGTCAATAGTAGAAGTTTTGGAGATGAACCTTTATTATGGCAGATCATGCAAAACAAGTGTTCTATATCACCGATCAAGAAAATAAAATGTGGTCCGTAGCTCTCCAAGGAAAGAGGGTCATTGATATTGATGAGGAAAGTCATTCAAATTATGGTGATCTTCCCGAGAGTACTCCTTTACAAGGGGTCTAATGACATGAACGAAGAAGATGAAGCGGATAATGAACCCGGCATAAGAAATGATCATCAAGAAGGGATATGGGAGGATATCACTTTATAAAAGTGTCAATTCATAAGGTAATTAATATTCATATGCAGTATTCTTAGAAAACTTTAAGGTTTTAACAATTATTATATGTCGTCTATGTTCTTAATTAAACAATGTCATCATTGAATATGAATTTGTTCTTGTTTTGTTTTGGTGGCGTGATCCGTTTCAAAGGGGCATGTTATAAAAGAGGATGCATGTTACGTTGTTGGGTGGGAATCAAATGAAGGCATGGTGAATAATATATTGGACTACATTTGTATGTTGAATTACGTGCCGCATGTATTGTAACTCATTGCCTTTGTAATTAGTTATATGTTAGCTTATTTTATAAATTACTTTAGTTGTTTTAGACTTAATTAAGAGGCCACATAACTCATGGTGGATAATATTTGTATTCTTTTTCCCAATTCAATTTATTCATGTTCATAGCTTGTAGCTTAAAGTATATCGACTTTTATGTGCTGTTTTGTATGGTGGATTTGTGTATATATATTGATCGGGAAGAACAAAACAGGGAAAAATACGGGAAAATTTAGACCGCAAATAAAAATACGGTCTTAAATGTTCAAATATTAAGACCGGATGTATATATAACACCGCTCTTAAAGGTGTTAAGCCGGTCTTAAAAGTTGGTCTTTAAGACCGGTCCATTGAAACAATCCGGTCTTGAAAGTCAGTCTTTTAAGACCGGTAATTATTCCTCCGGTCTTAGAGTCCGCTATCTTTAGGACCGGATTGATATTTGTCCGGTCTTAATATTTGGATCTTTTAAGAGCGGTCGACTTTTTGTCCGGTCTTAAAGTTTGAGTTTTAGGACCGAACCAAAAATATTTCAGATTTATTTAGTACGACTTTTAAGACCGAAGGTTTAAAATGTCCGGTCTTAAAGAAAATCTTTAAGACCGTGTAAAAGTTCGGTCTTAAAGGTCGACTTTTAATACCGCCTGGAACAAGATTGCTCGCGGGTCCGGTCCTAATGTACCTTTTTTGTCCGGTCTTAAAAGCCTTTTTTCCACTAGTGATAGGATCTAAATATGATAAAATCATGATCTATCATATATTAGAATTATTATTTAATCACAAGATATTAATCAGAATATTAATAAATTAGGCCCAATAATCTCATAATTAATTCAGATTTATATTATTTCCTAAAATTGGATAACAGTCCAAATATTATCTAATATATCCAAATTAGCCTAAAATAGCCCAAAATAAATGAATAAGGCGGGATAAAATATATAAAAATTAGGGTTTATCAATGAGAAATCAAGTATTATTGAGAATAGAGAGAGTAATCCTCTTAGAATTAATACATTGTGATTGAAAGTAATAGTGATGGTGTGGATCCCTTTAAATAGACTAGGGTCCCTAACTAACCCTCTAACTAACTCTTTAACTAATCACTAACTAATCAATTGAACTACAACAACTAAGCCCTTAATATAATGGGACTTAACCAACTCATTTAATCCCCTATATTCTAACACGCCCCCTCAAGTTGAACACTCTTTATCTTAAATGTGCTCAACTTGAACAACAAAATAAGGGGATAAGGTGAATCAAATTGAATTAGTTTTACAATCAACAAAAATACAAAAATTTCTTCATTTTCATAACAATCTTCCTCCATTCTTCTTTTGCTCATTCAATTTTGAACAGCTTCAATCTGTAAGCTTCTGAACTTTCTTCCGCTGCATTCAAGTATGAAGTCTAAACTTCTGAACTTTCTTCTGCTGTATTCAAGCATGAAGTCTAAGCTTCTGAGTCTAAGCTTCTGAGTCTAAGCTTCTGAACTTTCTTCTGCTGCATTCAAGCATGAAGTCTAAGCTTCTGAACTTTCTTCTGCTGTATTCAAGCATGAAGTCTAAGCTTCTAAACTAAGCTTCTGAACTTTCTTCTGCTGCATTCAAGCATGAGCCCCATTTAGAGTTCCTATAAGAACACATCTATTCATTGCAAACTTGATGTTGCTTGTTGCTCTAGCCTCCATCAATATGTGCAAGAATAAACCAAACAATTACAATGGCTACAAATGAACCAAATCATACATCACTGAACAAATCAAGATGCGTCAACTAGCAAATCAGCCCGTGTGCCATCTCAATTGGGTTCACCTACTTTCCCAATCTCTCTTAGATTCTTTAAAACATTCATAATACTGTTGGTATTTCATGGAGTCTCTTCAAGGAATACTTGCACTCTAATAAAATAATCCATTGTTGAAAAGATTTGGATAATCCATTGTTGGAAAGATTTGGATGGAAGGTCAATAACAAAGACCTCATCAATCTCACTCAGATCTTCCAAAAACAAAGTGAATCAATGGTTTCTTTGCAGTAGAGTCACAGTGGCAGATTAAGAAACTATATGAAATAATCTGAACATAAAACCTTGTGAACCAGTTGAGAGACGAGTATAGCAATAGTAGGTGAAGATTTTACCACTGGATTTAACAATGGGTGAGACAGCAGTACCACTATTCTCAATATTCTTTGAACCGAGACTAGAAAATTGAAGAACAAGGCCATGAGAACAATGGGTAATCTACCTACTGTGGGTGTAGTGAAAAAGTCATCTTTTTTTATGATGAAAGGTACACTGTTGATAAAATTCCAGTATATGAATCTTCAGAGGATGAACCTCCCTCAAAGGTCCTAAGAAACTTATATCCTGACATTCCTGGTATGAAAGTTAATGGGAAAATGGAACACTCCACGGACGTTGTCGTAAAACTTGAACAATTATCAGAGTCAACTGCTTTTGGCATTCGTGTTAATTCAAGAATCTGCTCCGTCCACATGGATGCCTCCACCTTCAAGCACAATTGTCTGGGGAAATCTAGGAATCATCTCGATTTCCAGAATCTTCTTTGCAACTAGGACGTCAAGACTCCAGTCACTATAACAACCGCCATCTAAACCTCCCAAGCAGTTAGATTCCGGATCAATTCCTGCGACCTTCGGCTCTATATCAGACTTTGAGGGATTTCTGCTCACGACAAATGTGGGTCCAGTGTCACAAAACCAAGAATCATTGAGGCTCATCTCGACGACCCTGATATTGAAAGGTAGCAGACTTCGTGCATTCTTCGACTGGGCAGAACTCGCACAAACAGCATTGTCTCTCCAATTATCTGGGCGTTCAGGTCAACCAATCCAACATTGAGAGTGGGGTTCCTACTCTGCAGGCATGTGAAAGCCGTGAGAAGCCGGCGTGCCGTTGAGCTCCATGGAGGAAACTCAGAGGCGTGAGTGGATGGAGAAAGAAAGAGCGGACGCACAATGCCGAAGTTGCCGCCGTCCAAGACTCATCAAGTCTTGGAGATCAACTTGATCTCCGCCGTCGAAATATTGATAAATGATAGTAGTAGTAGTAGACCCTGAGGAGATTGATACCGTTCCAAATATTGATGGAGGATGGAAACGTCTTGAAACACTCTGAGGAGATTGATACCGTTCCAAATATTGATGGAGGATGGAAACGTCTTGAAACACTCTGAGGAGACTGATACCGTTCCAAATATTGATGGAGGATGGAAACGTCCTGAGAAGAGGAGTAGTAGTAGTAGTAGTAGTAGTAGTAGATGGAAAAATCTTGAGAAGTGTAGTAGTAGTAGTACTAGTAGTAGTAGACCCTGAGGAGACTGATACCATTCCAAATATTGATGGAGGATAGTAGTAGTAGTAGTAGACCCTGAGGAGACTGATACCATTCCAAATATTGATGGAGGATAAGATTTGTAAGAAATGTTGCTAGCAAGTCACAAATAATTAATATAGGATAATACATGAGACCACCATGCATTTAATTAAATAATTACCAAAAGCTTTATATTTATATTTTATTTGCCCTCTCCAACACAGAAGACAAAAGGTACAACTACATATACGTGACAATATGTAACTTGCCCCAAACTCAAAGCACAAGACAACTCACAATATTGTTTGGTATCAATTGAAATGACTAAGCAAACTGATATGATTTTGTTATTTGAATAATTAATATGTACAGAATCAAACCTATTATTACGACTAAATGGAGGAGACCATAATATGTATGAAACTGAAGTACATTAATTGATAATGTGTACCTGAATTCTCAAATAATTTGATTTATGAAGGGTTTGGAAAACAGGGGCAAGGTAATAATCAACCATGTCCTGACTGCCATCAAGAGTGAATTCAGTTATAGGACCTGCTCCCCATACTAGAAGTCCCCATTTTTCTGCACTTTTTGCATCATACACTTCGGTTCCTAACAAGTTTTCAACCACCTTCTGCCCCGTTTTTCGGCTAGCCCTCACCTCTTCATCTCGTTTCTGAAATCCAGTTCCTAATGACACCAAAAACATTTTTTTCATATTCATTTTCCTTCACTTGGGGTACTGCTTCTTTGAGTGCTCGAGTTAGTTCCGATGTTTTTTTTTCCTCTGCTCTGATATTTTTTTCTTCCTATCTTTGTCTTTCTTTGATAAACTGTGGCAAGTCGAACCATGCCAAGTCCGTGGTGTCTAGACCATGAGTTGCATGTTTCATATATAATCATTCATCATAAGCAAAAATAGAAGAAGAAAAATTAATTAATCCAAATTTTAAATTAACCTCATCTAAATCTGGTTGTGACGGCTCATCTTGTGTGATCGCAGTACTAGTGCTGCCACGATCTTATGTGATCGCGGTACTAGTTCTACCACGATCATGTGTGATCCCAGTACAGAGGAGACTGATACCGTTCCAAATATTGAAAGAGGATAGTAGTAGTAGTAGACCCTGAGGAGACTGATATCGTTCCAAATATTGATGAAGGATAGTAGTAGTAGTAGACCCTGAGGAGACTGATACCGTTCCAAATATTGATAAAGGATAGTAGTAGTAGTAGTAGTAGTAGTAGTAGACCTGAGGAGACTGATACCGTTCCAAATATTGATGGAGGATGGAAACGTCCTGAGAAGAGTAGAAGTAGTAGTAGATGGAAAAATCCTGAGAAGTGTAGTAGTAGTAGTAGACCCTGAGGAGACTGATACCGTTCCAAATATTGATAAAGGATAGTAGTAGTAGTAGACCCTGAGGAGACTGATACCGTTCCAAATATTGATGGAGGATGGAAACGTCCTGAGAAGAGTAGTAGTAGTAGTAGTAGATGGAAAAATCCTGAGAAGTGTAGTAGTAGTAGTAGACCCTGAGGAGACTGATACCGTTCCAAATATTGATGGAGGATAATAGTAGTAGTAGTAGTAGACCCTGAGGAGACTGATACCATTCCAAATATTGATGGAGGATAATAGTAGTAGTAGTAGACCCTGAGGAGACTGATACCATTCCAAATATTGATGGAGGATAAGATTTGTAAGAAATGTTGCTAGCAAGTCACAAATAATTAATATAGGATAATACATGAGACCACCATGCATTTAATTAAATAATTACCAAAAGCTTTATATTTATATTTTCTTTGCCTTCTCCAACATAGAAGACAAAAGGTACAACTACATATACGTGACAATATGTAACTTGCCCCAAACTCAAAGCACAAGACAACTCACAATCTTGTTTGGTAACAATTGAAATGGACTAAACAAACCAAAAAAATTGGGTCAATTATATGAATAAAAATGAGTTATGAATTTTTAAACGTAGAACAAGGTTTAAGGCCAAAACTATATTTTCCCATATAAAGGACTTCAAAATCTGTTAATGGAATTTAAGAGTAGCCTCATATGATTTTGTTATTTGTATAATTAATATGTACAGAATCAAACCTATTATTACGACTAAATGGAGGAGACCATAATATGTATGAAACTGAAGTACATTAATTGATAATGTGTACCTGAATTCTCAAATAATTTGATTTATGAAGGGTTTGGAAAACAGGGGCAAGGTAATAATCAACCATGTCCTGACTGCCATCAAGAGTGAATTCAGTTATAGGACCTGCTCCCCATACTAGAAGTCCCCATTTTTCTGCACTTTTTGCATCATACACTTCGGTTCCTAACAAGTTTTCAACCACCTTCTGCCCCGTTTTTCGGCTAGCCCTCACCTCTTCATCTCGTTTCTGAAATCCAGTTCCTAATGACACCAAAAACATTTTTTTCATATTCATTTTCCTTCACTTGGGGTACTGCTTCTTTGAGTGCTCGAGTTAGTTCCGATGTTTTTTTTTTCCTCTGCTCTGATATTTTTTTCTTCCATTCTTTGATGAACTGTGGCAAGTCGAACCACGCCAAGTCCGCGGTGTCTAGACCATGAGTTGCATGTTTCATATATAATCATTCATCATAAGCAAAAATAGAAGAAGAAAAATTAACCAATCCAAATTTTAAATCAACCTCATCTAAATCTGGTAGTGACGGCTGATCTTGTGTGATCGCAGTACTAGTGCTGCCACGATCTTATGTGATCGCAGTACTAGTGCTCCCACGATCATGTGTGATCCCAATCCAGAGGAGACTGATACCGTTCCAAATATTGATAGAGGATAATAGTAGTAGTAGACCCTAAAGAGACTGATATCGTTCCAAATATTGATGAAGGATAGCAGTAGTAGTAGTAGACCCTGAGGAGACTGATACCGTTCCAAATATTGATAAAGGATAGTAGTAGTAGTAGACCCTGAGGAGACTGATACCGTTCCAAATATTGATGGAGGATGGAAACGTCCTGAGAAGATTGTTACTTACACATAATCTAGACACCCTGAGGAGACTGATACCGTTCCAAATATTGATGGAGGATGGAAACGTCCTGAGAAGATTGTTACTTACACATAATCTAGATGATGGAAACGTCCTGAGGAGACTGATACCGTACACCCTGAGGAGACTGGTACCGTTCCAAATATTGATGGAGGATGGAAACGTCCTGAGAAGATTGTTACTTGCACATAATCTAGACACCCTGAGGAGACTGATACCTTTCCAAATATTGATGGAGGATGGAATCGTCCTAAGAAGATTAGTAGTAGTAGGAGACGAAACACCCTGAGGAGACTGATACCGTTCCAAATATTGATGGAGGATGGAAATGTCCTGAGAAGATTGTTACTTACACATAATCTAGACACCCTGAGGAGACTGATACCGTTCCAAATATTGATGGAGGATGGAAACGTCGATGGAAACATCCTGAGTATGGTGGTGGTGGTGGTTTGGTTTTCAATTTGGTGATGGAAGTCAGAAATTGGCAGATGCTGAAAATGTAAGAATCGCAGACTATTTTGACGTGATCGCTCATCCCAGCAATTTTATTTAGTGAATATGAAAGCAAGACTTTATATATATAAACTTTTGTCACCTACCACACCTAACTCGGACTTGGCTAGTTGGCTAGGGTTCTTTTGCTTTTACCCGCATCTTTCCCTCCCTTTCTCATCCACTATTGTTTTTAATTGTTAGATTGAAATTTAAGCGGTTTAAATTTAATATTTTATATAAATATGAATACAATATCAAATTATTAGAAAAATAAATAAATAAAATAAAAAAGGCTTAATTTTAGTTATAGTAATTTAAAAATGCAATATTTTTTTAAGAAAATATTTTTATAAAACATTAGTTTTAAACCTCTCAAATTTTAATTTAAAGGTTGAGATGAATAGTAAAGGGAAAGAGGAGGTGAAGAGAACTCGAAACTCACCTGACACCCTTTCTATGCAAACTACTGTAAAAGTTGTGCTAAAATACACAGAGTAAAAGTTGTAAAAAAATTAATCATAAAATAAAAATGTTACATATATGGCACATTAGTATAGACCAAAAAAAATAATAATCAAGATTAAATTAAAAATTATTCAATCTATAAATACTTAACATTACGCTAAAATAATAATAAGGGTCAGTCTAAAAGCTAATAAATATAATAGGGAAAAAATTCATCTCCTAGGATCGACATCGTGGCACCAGTATAAATATAACATTTAGGAAGGCATCTATCATTTACTCTCATCCTTTTCAGGAATAATGAATGTTTATGTAGCAAAACCTTCTATTGTATTTGGGGTAAATTATACTTTTAGTCATTTAAATTTACATGAGATATACTTTTGGTTCCTTAACTATATAAAGTTTATTTTTGGTATGATAATATTAACACTGTTAATGTTGCTAACGGAAAATGTTAACACACCAAACTCAAATGATGACTATGTAATAAAATTTTATTAGTCTTAAATTTAACATATGTGTAAATTGACAAATCTCTAAAGGTGTGATGAAACAGTCATTAGTATTAAAAAGTTATAGTTTAATAATATAAATATTTGAGTTTATTAAAAAAAATCTAGATTAATAATTTAAATAGCAAAACATCTATTTATTTTGTAGGGATTTGTCAGTTTATTTTAATTTAATAATCTAAATATATTATATTAAAATTTAAACTTAAATGTGTTTTTGTTATCTGCATAGTCATTACTTGAGTTTGTTATGTCAACATTTTCCATTAGCAATATTAATGACGTTAGAAATATAAGACCAAACATATATTTTATAAAGTTAAGGGATCAAAAGTATATTTTATAAAGATAAGGGATTAAAAGTATAATTCATGTAAAGCTTAAAGAACTAAAAGTACTTTAATCTTATATTTAGGTTTTTTGAATTTGCGCCCCTTTCCTAGCTTGAGAATAAGCTAGAGAAAAGTCTTCACTCTTGAGGCACCTTAGTTTCCGTCTCACTTATTCATTTAACACCGTAATTGATCTCTCTCTCTCTCTTTTCTTTTTCTTTTTTTTATAAAAAAACTTATAGATGCGCTAAAAAAGTTAGCATCGGCCTTTCACTATGTATAGTTCATTGGTTTTGCTTTGTCAATTTGACGAATTTTCCGTCCTTGATCTAGAAGAAGAAGAAAGAATATAGAAAATAAAGGAGATAAACGGAAAAGGCCAAAACATTAACAGCCAAGAAACTCTTGTTTTACACAAACGTCTATTGACGGCGTCAAAGGGAATCAATGAGCTGCAACGAGTAATGTAAAAGTAATCCACGTGTTGGGTTGATTATCGAAAAGACAAAATGGATATAATTTGTAATCCTTTTCTTTTTATTCATTCCATTAAATTAAATAGAAGTCAAGAGATCTCATCTTGGTCATTTATATATTTGGTCGTTATAAATTATTGAAAATAAAGTCTTGGTCGTTATAAATTATTCCTAGTCTAGCTGGATATTCAACAATTAGATCATAAAGAAATCCAAATGCAAGTTAGGTGTGTGTGTAAAAATACCTTTCACGATGACCTTCAATGCACATACCCGACCATTTTTTGTGTACTTCTATTTCATCAATTAGATCCGTTGTTTGTGTATCTTCTTCCTTTTACCTTAAATGGAAGATCATTTAAGGTGGAGGTGGTGTTAGGGGGATTATCCCTGCAATTATTCTAGAATCCCTTAAGAAAAAACTTCAGGTTTGGTTAATTTCATTATTGTTTGAATATTCTTTTGCTATATATTATTGATGAAGGTTTGGATATTTATTAGTGGATAAAGTTAATTGTTTTGTTTTTCTTACATGATTATCAGAGAAATAGAAATGAAAGAGATGAAGAAGAAAAGAATAATCGCGAGAGAATTGGTACTGGATCTTATTGAATGATCTGTAGTCAGTATTACACTTATATAGAGAAAGTAGTATATGTGTGAGCTGTTGTGACGAGCACGTGTGCTAACAATAAAGTAACAACCCACTTCTAACTTCTTGACTTTTCTAACAGATATGCCAGCTAGGATATACATGAGGGATATGAAAGATAAACCTATAGTCTAATATTCCCTGTGCAAATCTTTTCCAGACAATTGTTTTGAGCTAAATACATTCAAACGGTCTCTAAAAGGGTAAAACAGACTCCTTCCTAGTGGTTTTGTCAGCACATCAGCGACTTGATCTTGTGAAGGAACATAGCCAATTTGTATCTGGCCTGCTGCAACTTTCTCCCTGAGAAAGTGAATATCTATCTCCACATGTTTTGTTTTTGAGTGAAGGACTGGATTTGATGCTAGTGCTATTGCACCAGAGTTGTCACACCAAACAATGGGGATTTCCACAACTGAAACATGCATTTCCTGTAGAAGCTTCATAACCCACACAACATCTGAAGATGCATCAGCAAGACTTCTATATTCAGCTTTAGTAGCTGATCGTGAGACTACCGGTTGACACTTGGACAGCCAGATGACAGGATTAGGTCCAAGGTAAGTACAGTTGCCACTCACAGATATGCGATCTTCTTTGTTTGTGGCCCAATCTGAGTCTGAGAAAGCATGTACATTTAATCTGGGTATTGGGCGAAGTAAGAGGCCATAATCAACTGTGCCTACTAGATATCAAAGGATGGGTTTAACACCTACCCAGTGAGGCTCTCTTGGATCTTTCAAGAACCTGCTCAAGCGATTGACTGAGAAAGTAATTTCAGGTCTGGTGTAGCATAGATATTGGAGCTTTCTCAGCACACTTCTATACATTTTTGGGTTATGGAGCTGATTACCTTCTGAAGAAGACAGTTGGAGATTGGTGGCCATAGGTGTGTCATATGGTTTAGCATTAAGAAACTTGACATCATTAAGTAAACCCAGTATGTATTTTCTTTGAGAGAGCAAAAGACCCTGATTTGTATGATAGAATTCAATGCCCAAAAAATAAGATAGACTACCCAAATCTTTGAGTGAAAATAGATCACTCATAGTAGTAATGACAAGCTGAACTTCATCATCATTAGAACTGGTGATGACTATATCATCTACATATAGAATTAGATAGACAATATGATGCTGATTTTTTCTTATAAACAGACAGTAATCTGATTTAGAGGCAATAAATCTCAAACTAGATAAAGCTAAATGTAATTTTTGGAACCAAGCTCGTGGAGCTTGTTTGAGACCATAGATAGCCTTGCCCAATTTTCACACTAAAGGTTTTCCATCAGTAGTATAACCTTGGGTGAAACCTGGTGGAGGTTCCATGTAGACTTCTTTTGTGAGATCACCATTCAGGAAAGCATTGTTGAAATCCAGCTGGCGTAACTTCCATTGAGATGAAAGTGCAAGACTGAGTAGTATACGTATGGTGGCAGCTTTGACTACTGGACTAAAGGTGTCAACATAGTCAATTCCAGGAGTTTGAGAGAAACCTTTTGCTACAAGTCTGGATTTTCTCTTTGCTAGAGAGCCATCAGCATTGGTCTTGGTTTTCCAAAGCCATTTGCATCCAATAGGTTGGCGATGAGAAGGCAAAGGCACCACATCCCATGTGTGAAATTTTAGGAGAGCATTATACTCATCTAGGGTAGCCTGTTTCCACTCAGAATCAGCCAGAGCTTCTGTAATGTTAGTGGGTGGCAAAAAATCAGTGGTGACAGTGGAAATCTGATGCTTGGAGGTCCTGGATTTTTTTGCTGAAAAAACCTTAGGCTTGTAGGTTCCAATTTTGCTGCGGGTGGTCATTGGGTGATGATTATTGGTAAGTGGACCAGGTGAGGAATCCAGGAGTGGTACTGGCAGATTGATTGTGGTGGACTGAGGTACTGATTGAGATTCTGAAAGGATTGGCTGAGATTCTGAGGGGTATGGTGGTCGGTTAGAAGGGGTATTGAGTGTATGAGTGTTTGATATAGGTGCTGGTGGTGGAGTAACAATAGGAGGATGGGGGGAATGTTTAGTGGATTGATTAGGTATGAGTGTGGAAGTTGTAACAACCCGACTTTTCACAAGCAGTATAATTTTTTTTTTCTAAACATCATTTCAAAATGATCAGAGTAGTGCACCGGAGCGATTGAGTAACTGATATATATTTATAAACTACCGTAAGTCTAGCTGGTTACAACTACGGTACAATAACCGAGTATTTCAAAAACAGATAATAACAAAAGGGAACGCTTCTGCCGAAACATCGAAAGGAAGTCTTCAACCAGAACTTAACCTCATATTTACAGACACAACATATGGACCACAGACAATCATATCAACAACAGCATATGTGCACTCATCGCCCAAAAGCATGCATACATATATCGCCCAATAGCATGTATACATATATCGCCCAAAAGCATGCAGATATATCGCCCATAGCAAACATGAACATATAAACAGCACATAGACATACCACAGAGCTATAAGCTATCACATACAATACACCTAGCACATACATGCATACCATAAACATCATATTAGTGTTACAGTATGCGAACGTACCTTCGTTTGATGGTACTTCGATACTTTTGACGGAAATGGCACGTTTTACGAAAAAACAGCGAAACGTCCTACAGCGGCACGTCGGACAGCGTAACGACAGCAAATTAGGATTTCTGACGTCCTATAAGAGTAATATCACTTTTATTAGTGATTTGATACTATATCTCGGCATTTTAGGTAAAAATTACCATTTTGCCCCTATACCCCTAATTGGCGGAATTTTGCCAAAGACTTCGTTACTCTTACAAATTTTCTTCCCGAAATTTCGCGAACTTCGACGCCATTTGGGTTTCGAAAATAAAGACTAAAAGAGCCCTCCCATATGATATCCAATCATACTTGAAATTTAAAGGCTATTCTAACAAATTCTACCCTTACTTTTGAAAAAGCTACGAAAGCTTCAACTTTTCGGCGACTCGATCCCTACTATGTTTATACCTGCATATTTTTTCAACGCAAACAAGGCTTAAAACAAGAATAGGAATCTCGTCACCTACTTCCTAAATCTAACTAACAATTCTACTAACTACCGAACTAAAGACTAAAGACCGAAAGACTTACCCGTTGAAGACTTCAACAGAACTTTCCCCGCAGCTCTCTCTAAAATCCTCTCTCTAGATTCGGCCAAGAGCAAGAAGAATGGTGTGAGAATTCAAGAGGCAAGGCCTCTTATTTATAGAGAATTTTTGGTCCTAAAGTGTAATTTTCCTTCTCAATTTTGGGTCCAAAGTTGTAATTTTCCCTTTTTCACTTTGAAGACTTCTCCAACAAGTATTTCTCTCTCCCTTGGTCGACATGCTTGACTGATTTGGCAGCAATTGATTGGTTCCAAGTGATAAATCAAAGTTGCTTTATGCCAGCACTGATAGAATTTCCCGATCAGTACCCGATTCGCGAGTTTTCGGAGAATTCCCAAAATTCTGGATTTACAACTTTGAAGACATGTTCTCACTTAGTAGAAATGTCCAAGTTAACCTAAATTTTGATCCCATATAGGGCTCCAACGTCCGTTGAAGTTTTCTCGAAAAACGTGTCCAAACGCGTTCGGTTTCAGAATGCATTTCTGAAAACATCAACTTCTTCAGAAAAATTCACCGATTCCAAATATGTCAATATAAATTCAAACCCATTCCTCGGTAGAGTTTAACGGAAGATAATAAGTCACTGATCAATATTTTTCATTGACTTTGGAATTCCTATTCCTAGATCTCTAGATAGGATCCGTTTCCTAAATATTAAATTATTATTCACATCAATAAATTATATATTAAAATAATAAAATCCAAAACTTGCAAACTAAGTTAGCTTGGATATTTTGAAAATTATTATCCTATTTCTTGTCCAATATTTCGGTTAATAGCTGGCCCAAATTTTAATTATTTTCGTTTTAATTTAATTAATAATTAATTAATATTATATAAAATAATTATTTAATAATTATTTTTATATAATTTTTACAAAATTTCCCTATTGGTCCATACTTGTTTTTAGGCTTAAAAATACCTAAACTCCATTATTTTTCATAGAAATTTCCAATTAATTAGTAAATACATTTTTACTAATATTCCACTAATTTCCACTAATTTTTGAGCTTTACCCAATTATTTCATAATTTCTTTTGCTCGAGACTTAAGTAATTAGCTAGAAATTACTTAATCACTTTATTATCACTTGTTGATAATTTTCTTAATTAAGACACTCCTTTATCTTCAAACTTTTGCCTTAACATTAGAATTTCCATGCCTCATGCATTATTTTATAATTTACAAGGGTATTTTCCATAATTTTTCTAAGTCATTTATGTCCCTTAGGGCATTTTCGTCATTTTGGCACTTTGACCCTTAAATTCCCTAATTCAAATTTCGGGGTATTACATTTCTCCCCCCGTTAAACAAAATTTCGTCCTCGAAATTTGCACTCTACCCACTATACTTTGTACTAACTAGACTCCGTCCTACTCGGACCTTGGACTCCACGCATTGGATCTTCACTTTGTCCGCAGCCGCTCCTCCTGGCGATTGAGAACTCGTTTCAGCTTGATTATAAAGTTTTTATCATATTTTAAGTTGATATATACAGTGTTTCCGTGGCTTCAAGACACCGCGTACTTTATATATATTGCTTCCGTGGCGCCCATAACACCGCGTACTTTAGTGTTTTAGCGTTTCCGTGGCGCCCATAACACCGCGTACATAAGTGTTTCCGTGGCACCCATAATACCGCGTACTACACATTCATCATGTCGTATTTTGATATACGGTATCCCCATGGTTCCCATACACCGCAGCAATACCATATATCTCATACTCATGGATATCATGTCGTACTTCGATATATTATGTTCCCATGGTTCCCATACACCGTGGCAACATAAGATACCTTATACTTAATGATACTATCGTGATTTGTTACTTAAGAAACTTGATAATGATTATTACTATGTTATGTGTGGATTAGTTCGACTTTGAACTACAGAGGTCTTCCCTTTTTCTCAATGTAGCTCTTCCGTTTGTCCGTCTCTTAACTACGGCCGATTTGTTTGGAATTTCGTTGGTTCTTTCCACCCAACAATGGATACGTAGAAAATGATGATGAGTGGATCTGATCCAGCCTTCAGAAGAGTATGGAAATACGTAATGGTTCCTCTGATAGAAATTTTCAACGTGGGTCACGATCAGATATCGGTCCCACTCGAGGTTATCTACCTCGTCCTCCACCTTGGCCTCTGCCTCGACTTCTACCTCGACCTCTGGGAGTTCCGCTTCTCTCAGATTTGTCATGTCTCGTTCTTTTTCCTTTACTAAGGGAAAAACGTTAGATAAGGAGTACAACGATGATCATATCATAAATTCCTATCGCACTTCAAACCACTGAGCCAGGTTTCGATCCTTTCCTTCGTTGGATTCTCGTTGGTTTTCTATATTCGAAAATGGGTACAGAAGTACGTCTCGGAAGTTCTACATGAGTCAAATACTGCATGTACTTATCTTTGTTGATCTCGGAGTTTCATCCAGCGTGGCCCAGCTCCGCGTATGAGCTCTGTGCCAGAATAGAATTAACGTCCAGTACAAACTGGCAGTTATCAGAGTGATGCACCAACAGAGGGTGGTACACTGGTTCAGGATGGTATACCGGTACAGACTGGTACACCGAGGTAAAATGGTACACCGACTCAGGCTTATATCAGTACTCATTTTCAAAATATGCTCCAAATTTTTGAAAAGGCTTAGAACCTAACTCCGTTAATCGAACAGAATGGCCAGGTAAGTGTCTACCATGGGGGCTCACCGAGTTCACGGCGACGATTGGCACACCCACGTAAACTAGCCTTGCCTTCGGCACCAAACTGTCCGTAATAACTTAGTCGGATCCATGCCGGGACTACGCTCGATACCAAAATGTCTCACTTGGCGATCACACGCCGTGGCAACAAATCGTACCTCATACGCTATTTTTACGCACCGCCTCACGACGGATACAACCAAGACGGTGGCTGGCCGTCAGCCATGTCGGGGTAAGAGCCAATGCTTCGCCACGATCACACTTGTGAGAACCCCCGATCATGAATCGAATTTGCCATCAGAAAAACTAGCTCTGATACCAAAATGTCTCCCTGGCGAATCCACGCCGTGACAACAAATCGTACCTCAGCCGCTAGATTTACGCCCCGCCTCTCGGCCAAAGGCAACCAGCTCACTGGCCATGTCGGGGTAAGAGCCAATGCTTCGTCACAGATCACACTGTGAGAACCCCCGATCATGGTTAACTTAACTAGCTCTGATACCAAATGTAACAACCCGACTTTTCACAAGCAGTATAATTTTTTTTTCTAAACATCATTTCAAAATGATCAGAGTAGTGCACCGGAGCGATTGAGTAACTGATATATATTTATAAACTACCGTAAGTCTAGCTGGTTACAACTACGGTACAATAACCGAGTATTTCAAAAACAGATAATAACAAAAGGGAAGGCTTCCGCCGAAACATCGAAAGGAAGTCTTCAGCCAGAACATCTACGCGAGCTGCTTGTCTCTCTCCTCGGTCCTCGGTCCTCGGGAGCCTGATGCTATATTAAGGGCTGAGATCCGCACCGGATCTCAGGTAACGGTTAACCTCATATTTACAGACACAACATATGGACCACAGACAATCATATCAACAACAGCATATGTGCACTCATCGCCCAAAAGCATGCATACATATATCGCCCAATAGCATGTATACATATATCGCCCAAAAGCATGCAGATATATCGCCCATAGCAAACATGAACATATAAACAAACACATAGACATACCACGAGCTATAAGCTATCACATACAATACACCTAGCACATACATGCATACCATAAACATCGATTAGTGTTACGGTGCGCGAACGTACCTTCGTTTGATGGTACTTGATACTTTTGCGGAAATGGCACGTTTACGAAAAAACAATAAACATCCTACGGCACGTCGGACAGCGTAACGACAGACAAATTAGGATTTCGACGTCCTATAAGAGTAATATCACTTTTATTAGTGATTTGATACTATATCGGCATTTTAGGTAAAAATTACCATTTTGCCCCTATACCCCTAATTGGCGGAATTTTGCCAAAGACTTCGTTACTCTTACAAATTTTCTTCCCGAAATTTCGCGAACTTCGACGCCATTTGGGTTTTCGAAAATAAAGACTAAAACAGCCCTCCCATATGATATCCAATCATACTTGAAATTTAAAGGCTATTCTAACAAATTCTACCCTTACTTTTGAAAAACTGCGAAAGCTTCAACTTTCGGCGACTCGATCCCTACTATGTTTATACCTCTGCATATTTTTTCATCGCAAACAAGGCTTAAAACAAGAATAGGAATCTCGTCACCTACTTCCTAAATCTAACTAACAATTCTACTAACTACCGAACTAAAGACTAAAGACCGAAAGACTTACCCGTTGAAGACTTCAGCAGAACTTTCCCCAGAGCTTCTCTCTCTAAAATCCTCTCTCTAGATTCGGCCAAGAGCAAGAAGAATGGTGTGAGAATTCAAGAGGCAAGGCCTCTTATTTATAGAGAATTTTTGGTCCTAAAGTGTAATTTTCCCTTCTCAATTTTGGGTCCAAAGTTGTAATTTTCCCTTTTTCACTTTGAAGACTTCTCCAACAAGTATTTCTCTCTCCCTTGGTCGACATGCTTGACTGATTTGGCAGCAATTGATTGGTTCCAAGTGATAAATCAAAGTTGCTTTATGCCAGCTCTGATAGAATTTCCCGTCGGTGCAGATTCGCGTGTTTTCGGAGAATTCCCAAAATTCTGGATTTACAACTTTGAAGACATGTTCTCACTTAGTAGAAATGTCCAAGTTAACCTAAATTTTGATCCCATATAGGGCTCCAACTGTCCAGTTG
Source organism: Acacia pycnantha (assembly GCA_025563575.1). Taxonomy (NCBI): domain Eukaryota; kingdom Viridiplantae; phylum Streptophyta; class Magnoliopsida; order Fabales; family Fabaceae; genus Acacia; species Acacia pycnantha. Next base: position 1,182,425 of record JAMWYP010000061.1, read on the forward strand.
CAGTTTTCTCGAAAACGTGTCCAAACGCGTTCGGTTTGAATGCATTTCAAAACATCAACTTCTTCGAAAAATTCTGATCAATATTTTTCATTGACTTTGGAATTCCTATTCCTAGATCTCTAGATAGGATCCGTTTCCTAAATATTAAATTATTATTCACATCAATAAATTATATATTAAAATAATAAAATCCAAAACTTGCAAACTAAGTTAGCTTGGATATTTTGAAAATTATTATCCTATTTCTTGTCCAATATTTCGGTTAATAGCTGGCCCAAATTTTAATTATTTTCGTTTTAATTTAATTAATAATTAATTAATATTATATAAAATAATTATTTAATAATTATTTTTATATAATTTTACAAAATTTCCTATTGGTCCATACTTGTTTTTAGGCTTAAAAATACCTAAACTCCATTATTTTTCATAGAAATTTCCAATTAATTAGTAAATACATTTTTACTAATATTCCACTAATTTCCACTAATTTTTGAGCTTTACCCAATTATTTCATAATTTCTTTTGCTCGAGACTTAAGTAATTAGCTAGAAATTACTTAATCACTTTATTATCACTTGTTGATAATTTTCTTAATTAAGACACTCCTTTATCTTCAAACTTTTGCCTTAACATTAGAATTTCCATGCCTCATGCATTATTTTATAATTTACAAGGGTATTTTCCATAATTTTTCTAAGTCATTTATGTCCCTTAGGGGCATTTTCGTCATTTTGGCACTTTGACCCTTAAATTCCCTAATTCAAATTTCGGGGTATTACATTTCTCCCCCCGTTAAACAAAATTTCGTCCTCGAAATTTGCACTCTACCCACTATACTTTGTACTAACTAGACTCCGTCCTACTCGGACCTTGGACTCCACGCATTGGATCTTCACTTTGTCTGCCAGCCGCTCCTCCTGGCGATTGAGAACTCGTTTCAGCTTGATTATAAAGTTTTTATCATATTTTAAGTTGATATATACAGTGTTTCCGTGGCTTCAAGACACCGCGTACTTTATATATATTGCTTAGTGGCGCCCATAACACCGCGTACTTTAGTGTTTTAGCGTTTCCGTGGCGCCCATAACACCGCGTACATAAGTGTTTCCGTGGCACCCATAATACCGCGTACTACACATTCATCATGTCGTATTTTGATATACGGTATCCCCATGGTTCCCATACACCGCAGCAATACCATATATCTCATACTCATGGATATCATGTCGTACTTCGATATATTATGTTCCCATGGTTCCCATACACCGTGGCAACATAAGATACCTTATACTTAATGATACTATCGTGATTTGTTACTTAAGAAACTTGATAATGATTATTACTATGTTATGTGTGGATTAGTTCGACTTTGAACTACAGAGGTCTTCCCTTTTTCTCAATGTAGCTCTTCCGTTTGTCTGTCTTTGCTAAGAGTCGTCTCTTAACTACGGCGATTTGTTTGGAATTTCGTTGGTTCTTTCCACCCAACAATGGATACGTAGAAAATGATGATGAGTGGATCTGATCCAGCCTTCAGAAGAGTATGGAAATACGTAATGGTTCCTCTGATAGAAATTTTCAACGTGGGTCACGATCAGATATCGGTCCCACTCGAGGTTATCTACCTCGTCCTCCACCTTGGCCTCTGCCTCGACTTCTACCTCGACCTCTGGGAGTTCCGGCTTCTCTCAGATTTGTCATGTCTCGTTCTTTTTCCTTTACTAAGGGAAAACGTTAGATAGGAGTACAACGATGATCATATCATAAATTCCTATCGCACTTCAAACCACTGAGCCAGTTTCGATCCTTTCCTTCGTTGGATTCTCGTTGGTTTTCTATATTCGAAAATGGGTACAAGTACGTCTCGGAAGTTCTACATGAGTCAAATACTGCATGTACTTATCTTTGTTGATCTCGGAGTTTCATCCGGCGTGGCCCAGCTCCGCGTATGAGCTCGTGCCGAGTGGTACACCGAGGTAAAATGGTACACCGACTCAGGCTTATATCAGTACTCATTTTCAAAATATGCTCCAAATTTTTGAAAAGGCTTAGAACCTAACTCCGTTAATCGAACAGAATGGACAGGTAAGTGTCTACCATGGGGGCCTCACCGAGTTCACGGCGACTGATTGGCACACCCACGTAAACTAGCCTTGCCTTCGGCACCAAACTGTCCGTAATAACTTAGTCAGATCCATGCCAGGACTACTGCTCTGATACCAAAATGTCTCACTGGCGATCACACGCCGTGGCAACAAATCGTACCTCATACGCTATTTTTACGCACCGCCTCACGACGGATACAACCAAGACGGTGGCTGGCCGTCTGGCCATGTCGGGGTAAGAGCCAATGCTTCGCCACAGATCACACTGTGAGAACCCCCGATCATGAATCGAATTTGCCATCAGAAAAACTAGCTCTGATACCAAAATGTCTCCCTGGCGAATCCACGCCGTGACAACAAATCGTACCTCAGCCGCTAGATTTACGCCCCGCCTCTCGGCCAAAGGCAACCAGCTCACTGGCCATGTCGGGGTAAGAGCCAATGCTTCGTCACAGATCACACTGTGAGAACCCCCGATCATGGTTAACTTAACTAGCTCTGATACCAAATGTAACAACCCGACTTTTCACAAGCAGTATAATTTTTTTCTAAACATCATTTCAAAATGATCAGAGTAGTGCACCGGAGCGATTGAGTAACTGATATATATTTATAAACTACCGTAAGTCTAGCTGGTTACAACTACGGTACAATAACCGAGTATTTCAAAAACAGATAATAACAAAAGGGAAGGCTTCCGCGAAACATCGAAAGGAAGTCTTCAGCCAGAACATCTACGCGAGATGCTTGTCTCTCTCCTCGGTCCTCGGTCCTCGTAACGACAGCAAATTAGGATTTCTGACGTCCTATAAGAGTAATATCACTTTTATTAGTGATTTGATACTATATCTGGCATTTTAGGTAAAAATTACCATTTTGCCCCTATACCCCTAATTGGCGGAATTTTGCCAGCACTTCGTTACTCTTACAAATTTTCTTCCCGAAATTTCGCCAGAACTTCGACGCCATTTGGGTTTTCGAAAATAAAGACTAAAATAGCCCTCCCATATGATATCCAATCATACTTGAAATTTAAAGGCTATTCTAACAAATTCTACCCTTACTTTTGAAAAACTGCGAAAGCTTCAACTTTTCGGCGACTCGATCCCTACTATGTTTATACCTCTGCATATTTTTCATCGCAAACAAGGCTTAAAACAAGAATAGGAATCTCGTCACCTACTTCCTAAATCTAACTAACAATTCTACTAACTACCGAACTAAAGACTAAAGACCGAAAGACTTACCCGTTGAAGACTTGCTGAACTTTCCCAGAGCTTCTCTCTCTAAAATCCTCTCTCTAGATTCGGCCAAGAGCAAGAAGAATGGTGTGAGAATTCAAGAGGCAAGGCCTCTTATTTATAGAGAATTTTGGTCCTAAAGTGTAATTTTCCTTCTCAATTTTGGGTCCAAAGTTGTAATTTTCCTTTTTCACTTTGAAGACTTCTCCAACAAGTATTTCTCTCTCCTTGGTCGACATGCTTGACTGATTTGGCAGCAATTGATTGGTTCCAAGTGATAAATCAAAGTTGCTTTATGCCAAAGCGATAGAATTTCCCGATCGTACCCGATTCGCGTGTTTTCGGAGAATTCCCAAAATTCTGGATTTACAACTTTGAAGACATGTTCTCACTTAGTAGAAATGTCCAAGTTAACCTAAATTTTGATCCCATATAGGGCTCCAACTGTCCAGTTGAAGTTTTCTCGAAAAACGTGTCCAAACGCGTTCGGTTTCAGAATGCATTTCTGAAAACATCAACTTCTTCAGAAAAATTCACTGATTCCAAATATGTCAAAATAAATTCAAACTCATTCCTAGATATTGAGTTAGAATTTATTTTCTTAATATCCAAAAATATACCTATATGCATTTTTCCCTATTTCGTTTTATAAGGAAATGCACGAACGACTTCGGAATTTACTTCCGGTAGAGTTTAACGGAAGATAATAAGTCACTGATCAATATTTTTCATTGACTTTGGAATTCCTATTCCTAGATCTCTAGATAGGATCCGTTTCCTAAATATTAAATTATTATTCACATCAATAAATTATATATTAAAATAATAAAATCCAAAACTTGCAAACTAAGTTAGCTTGGATATTTTGAAAATTCTTATCCTATTTCTTGTCCAATATTTCGGTTAATAGCTGGCCCAAATTTTAATTATTTTCGTTTTAATTTAATTAATAATTAATTAATATTATATAAAATAATTATTTAATAATTATTTTTATATAATTTTTACAAAATTTCCCTATTGGTCCATACTTGTTTTTAGGCTTAAAAATACCTAAACTCCATTATTTTTCATAGAAATTTCCAATTAATTAGTAAATACATTTTTACTAATATTCCACTAATTTCCACTAATTTTTGAGCTTTACCCAATTATTTCATAATTTCTTTTGCTCAGACTTAAGTAATTAGCTAGAAATTACTTAATCACTTTATTATCACTTGTTGATAATTTTCTTAATTAAGACACTCCTTTATCTTCAAACTTTTGCCTTAACATTAGAATTTCCATGCCTCATGCATTATTTTATAATTTACAAGGGTATTTTCCATAATTTTTCTAAGTCATTTATGTCCCTTAGGGGCATTTTCGTCATTTTGGCACTTTGGCCCTTAAATTCCCTAATTCAAATTTCGGGGTATTACAGAAGTGTTAGAACAGGTAGAAGCTGTTGTTTTTCTGAAAGAGTACTGAGCACCTGGGGTATAAAAACGTAATTCATCAAAGTTCACATGCCTTGATATATATATTCTCCCAGTGAGCATGTCAATGCATTTATAGCCTTGGTGTTGGGAACTATAACCCAAGAAGACACATGCACCAGACCTGAAATCCAGCTTGTGAGAATTATAGGATCTAATATGTGGATAACATATACAACCAAATACTCGTAGGATTGAGTAATTGGGGGGAATTCCATGTAGTTTCTCATAGGGGTCATATTAAGCAGTAAAGCTTTAGTCGGTAACCTATTAAGTAAGAAAACAGTAGTGGCAAATGCATCTTTCCAATAAAACATAGTTAAGGAGGAATGAGCTAGTAAAGTTAGTCCTGTTTCAACAATTGACCGATGACGCCTCTCAACTAGTCCATTCTGTTATGATGTATGAGGGCAAGAGAACCTATGTTCTATACCACACTCAATAAGATAAGGTTTAAAGGCTAAGAACTCACCACCATTGTCAGACTGAACTTGTTGGATTTTAGTATGATACTTATTTTCAACTAGCAATTTGAACTCCTTGAACTTAGATAGAGCATCAGATTTCTTAGACAAGAAGTAAATCCATGTAAAGCGGCTATGAGAGTGAATAGGAGCAGGGCCCCAAACATCCATTACAATCAATTGCAAAGGTTTTTGATACACAGTAGAAGATGAAGGAAAAGGTAATTTGTGACTTTTTCCAAACTGACAAGCAGGACAAAGAGATTTATTATTCAAAGCAGTAAAAGCAATGAAGTTGCAATTGAGAATGTTCTTGACAGTGTCAAATGAAGAGTGGCCTAATCTTTGGTGCCATAATTGCAGAGAATAAGATGAAACAACAAGGGCATACGACTTCTTAACAAGAACAGATTGAACAGGATCAGAAAATGATGTGGCAGATCCAAGACTGTGATTGTTGAATCTTACAGATGCAGCATCAGTTAACAGGGGATACATTCCATTGTGTTCAGCTCCAAACATCAAGGGACGGCCAGTCTGTAGATCCTTTATAACACATTTTCGAGGAAAGAATTCAATAGAAACATTGTTCTCATGTGTAAATTTAGCTACTGACAGTAGATTCTTCTTCATATTTGGAACATGTAAAACATTGCTTAAAGTAAATTGAGACTCCTTATTAGACAAAAGAGTTTTACCAGTGGAGTGAATTGGGTATAACTCACCAGTGCCAACTTGTATTGTACCTATGCCAGGGTGAACTGAAGTTGGATCAAGACAGGTCTCTTCATGAGTGATATAAGCTGTAGCACCTGAATCAGGGTACTATGCAGGGTCAGCAACTGTAGTAGGTGTTACCAAGAAGGCTTGAGCTGTAAAACCCTTAGCTTTGTCATTTGTGGTAAAGGCAGAAGCCACAGGAGTCACAGGGGCCACATGAGTGACTGTATTGGCCTTGGCCGATCCAGAGAGACGCAGGGTAGACGACGCATCAGATGGTGCTTGTTCAACTGGAACAGGATAATACTCAAATGGAGAGTAGAATTCAGGAACACCATAACCTGTATCAGTGTAGTGAGCCTGTGCAGATTGGGCTTCTGATGGTGAACCATAGTTGGTCTGTCCATATGCATTTGGATATTCATAACGATAATAACATCTGTCTGCAAGGTGACCAGTCTTGTGACATATCTGACACATAGGTCGCCAGTTATTAAAATGGCCACCACGACCACGAGCATTGCTGCGACCTCCTCCTCCAGAAGGATTGGTAGGATAGTATCCTCGATTCCCATAGCCTGCACTCGGTCCTTGAGTATTATAGATAACATTGAATGAGTCTTCATCACTTAGTTCATTGACATACATATCAATGGAGGCAACACCAGGAGACTTGGCCACCGAGTTGGACACATTAGCAGCAATGTTAACTGAATGAGCAGAGGTGTTTGCAAGAATCAGCTTGTGACGAGATTCAGAATCTAATAGCATGTTAGAGACCATCTCAAGGCCAAAACGTGGTCGAAACGCATTGATAACCGCAATGACTGGTTCATACTCTGCAGTGAGCCCATTCAGGATGTGAGATACATGTGTGGCTTCGTCCACTTTTTCACCTAGCATAGCAAGATGGTCAAAAATTGATTTGAGATTTGCTAAGTAATTGTGCATTGGTAGATCTCCTTTCCTCTGGTTTGCTAATTGACTTCGATATGACAGAATCTTAGAGTCCGATTTGTTTGAGAACAGTTGGTTCGACTTTGCCAAAATTTGAGCAGCTGTGGTGAGGCCTGCCAAATCAGGCAAGATGTTTGAAGCTACTGACGACAATAGCCAGGAGGCCAGAGCCGAATCTAGCGATTCAAACTCATTGAAGTCAGGATTAGCAAGTTCCCGACCATCATCACCTCTAACCTTCTTCGACGGAGGAACAGCTGTACCATCGAGATAGGAGTAAACGCGATGCTGCTTAACCATAAAGTAAACCTGCTGCTTCCATAGTAAGAAATTCGTATCATCAAGCTTGATAGTGATCTTCTTATTTGAGAAGCCTCAACTTGATGACACCGCCGGAGTTGTTATGTCGGCAGCGGGAGCAGATCCAGACATATTCGACTTATTGCCCAGAGATCAATCCAAACAGAGGAGATTACCGAGCTATCGACAATTTTTCTAATCACCGGGATTGAGCCTAACGTTAGTCAAGAGGCTCTGATACCATATCAGAGAAATAGAAATGAAAGAGATGAAGAAGAAAAGAATAATCGAGAGAATTGGTACTGGATCTTATTGAATGTCTGTAGTCAGTATTACACTTATATAGAGAAAGTAGTATATGTGTGAGCTGTTGTGACGAGCACGTGTGCTAACAATAAAGTAACAACCCACTTCTAACTTCTTGACTTTTCTAACAGATATGCCAGCTAGGATATACATGAGGGATATGAAAGATAAACCTATAGTCTAATAATGATCAACTCAATCCTTTAATATTCTACAAATACAAATTGATCCGGCCTTGAACATATTTTTTTATCTCGTCAATATATATAGATATTGTTTGAAGATCCATTGCAACCAATTCTCCGATAGAATCTTAATACTTGGAGCCTTTTTTCTAGGGATGTCCATGGACCAGACTAGACCAGGTTGGGGGTCAACCCGAGGTCTGGTCCAGGAGGGACCTCGGGCTGGACCAGACCGGTCCAGTGGACTGCCTGGACTGGTCCAGGCAGTCCAGGACCTATTTCATTTTTTTTTTAGTTTTTTTTCCCACTTCTTTGGACCAATAATTAAACATATAAACATGCAAACATCTTAAATCCAATCATACACAATTATACATATAAGAATCTCCAACAAAATTGAACAAAAATATAAAATAACAACATTCTATTGGGTCAGACCGAAGAAGGGAAGAAGAAGAAGACTGAAAAGGGAAAAAGACTTCGAATATTTTTTTGGCCAAAGAAGAAGACTCACTAATGAGTGATGAAGAATCATAAAGAAGGACAAAGGGTTAGGTTAAGTTGTGATTTTTAAAAAAAAAATATATATATATAATATATATTTTTCGAGCCAGACCGAACCAGTCCAGGGGGTCTTAGACCCTGGACCGAAGTCTGGTCTGAGCCAAGTAGACCAGTACGGTCCGGTCCGCCTCATATGGTCCAAGACCACAATTGTTTTCCAGAGACTGGGTCGGGTCGGACCGGTCCACCTGGACTACCGGGTTTTTTGGATAGCCCTACTTTTTTCTCCAGAGACCGGGTCGGGTCGGACCGGTCCACCTGGACTACCGGGTTTTTTGGATAGCCCTACTTTTTTCCCTTTTTATCATTTATTTACATATAATATGTTAATTATGATCGTATTTATGATAAAAATTATTGAAAGTTGAGATTTGATTGATAAATCGGCAGTAATGAATATAAACTAATGTGTATAGGTTTTGCCCTCATTGTTCTGAGCAGCATAATCGAAGTTATAGAATTTAATAATAACGATAATAATAATTAGGGTGTTGTGTGTATGATCTTTAAAAATACTAATGATTTGGTTTTCAATTTGGTGATGGAATTCAGGAACTGGCACGAGATGAAAATGTAAGAATCGCGGACTATTTTGATGTGATCGCGGGGACCAGCACTGGTGGACTTATCACAGCCATGCTTACTGCACCAAATAAAGCCAACAACAACCGTCCTAAATTTACTGCTAAGCAAATTGTGGAATTCTACAAAAAGGAATCCAAACATATTTTCCCCCCAAAAGGATACTATATTATAAATTTATCTTTGAAAAATTTTATTTGGAAGGAGTCAATTTTAACTTCTAACATGTGTTTATACAATTTATTAAAAATAATAATAATATTAATAATTTAGTCATTATACTTTAATTTTGATTCGATTGCTATTCAATTTATAAACTTTGAGTTCCTAGAACTAGGTGCCAATAGTTTTTGCTTAGTTGAAACACGGTCCCTAAGTTTTAATTCATGCAACCCATTCTTTTTGCTTAGTTGAAACTTGGTCCCTAAGTTTTAATTCATGCAACACATTCCTATTATTTTAACCATTTAAAACTTCAATCTGTAAGTTTCTTAAAATATATAATTTTAATTTCTGAAGTAGAGGAATTAATATTTTAAATGATAAGTTATGTATCAAGTTAAAATTCAATAATGAGATTACAAACAAGTCAAAACCATAGGTCGGAGTTATATGGAGTTAAGATTTAGAGACTAAACTGAATCAAAACTATATGCACATAAAAGATTAATTTCCCTTTAAGTTAAAAGTTATTTTGTTTCAAAACTTTCGTCTTTTGTTGGTCAACCTATTTTCCTAGCTAAACACTCATAACAAGTCGTCTGTTTATATATGTCGTAGCAGGAAACAAACTTGCCTACATTATCTCAGAAACCCAAGTACGATGGTGAAGAATTACGTAAAATCATAATAAGCGAGTTGGACGGAACAAAGCTGAGTGAGACAGTGTAACATCCCAAATTCCATACGTCAAAAGGTGTCGGATGACACTTGGTTTTAGAAAATTTGACAATGTTTGAGGTGCTACATCAGAGTATTGCGGAAACGGAGAGCAATGTACTAACAAATGGACAATAACGAGTAGCTGGTATAAAAATACCCTGACATATGATGATGCCAGGAGTATGCTGGTATATTAAAAATTTCCTGAAGGAATATTCATGTGATACAATATACAGAGCTTTGTACAATTACATTTCTCAAAAAGTAACTATACAACCTAGACTAAGCCTTGACTAGACTTGGGACAATGAACCTAACTCCGTTAACCGAAGAAAATTAGCCGAGCATGGCTAGATTAACAAAATAGAAGAAAAGAGATTAAAATTGGAATTGTTCTTGCATCCTCTTTCTTCCTTCAGCTGTCTCCTCCTTTTCTTCCTTTTATCCTTTCTCTCTAAACCTTTGGTAAATACCGAAGTTTAGAGAGCATAAGGATATTATTTTCTCTCGTGTGTACTCTGGTTGCTTCTGTGTCTTGTCTCTCTGTGTTCAGTGTGTATCTTCCTTGCTCTTTATATAGAAATTCCCTTAGGCTGACTTGGTCGTGATCTGATCCTGTCTTAAATACAATATATGCAATATCCTTTTGAGATCTCCAATCATCTCCAAATCTTTTGCAATCCACTCTCTCATATCACACAATTTATTCAAATTGATTTCCTTTTTCTGCTCCTTTCTCAATCAGCTAATAACTCCTGCAAGATATATAAATAGTAATAAATTTAATCCAATATATCTCGAATTGATACTCATTTAATTATAAAATCTGCACTTATCAAACTCTCCCGCACTTAAATCTTTGCTTGTCCTCAAGCAAAAGAAAGAGAATTCATTATCTAAATGAGAATGACATTGTTTTTGACTTTCCTAAACAGTGAGCAGTTACTACCACACTCAGATAATGTTATCAAAATTTATCCAGTTAATGTCTTATAAGATTGGGTCACTAAGCCAATAGCCTTAAACAATAGCCAGTAATAAGCACCACAATAAGTTTAATAAAATATTATTCTACTTAATTCCTCCAGAAAAATTCAAATGCCCCCATTAAACCAAGCTTTGCAGTTAATTTTATAGGGATCCTCATGTAAGAAATAACTCTTTTTTTTCATTTTATTTATTTATTTATTTTTTATTCGAGCCGTTGTAGGTCCCCTTTTACGCGACCCTGCACATGGGTGATGCGGCACCGGTTACTCGGTTACTCCAACGAGCACCGTAATCTTGAGCCGTTGTAGGTCCCCTTGACGCGATCCCGCACATGGGTGATGCAGCACCGGTTACTCGGTTACTCCAACAGGCACCTCAAGAGGCTTTTAGCTCAACTCATAACCCTCTTTGACCTTACCGTTTGACGCGACCCTGCACATGGGTGATGCAGCGCTGGTTACTAAGTAGGTCTAGAAAAATCATTGGAGTTGTGTTTCTTTTTTTTTTTTTTTTTTTCTTTTCTTTTTTTCATAATAACTCACTTGAGTCCTTTCCCTAAACAAAAGTTTTACTTGGTCAACAAAGGGCATAATCTCATCTCCTAGAGGAATCAGGTATCAAAATATTCAAAACCTCTCCAGATTGTTTACAAAAATTCAATGCTCGGGGCTTAGTTGACACATTCTTTTCCTTTTTATTGTTTTACTTGATAATACTTTCTAAGATGGGGATGCTCAAAGTTAAGGTCAATCTGAACAAAAACTCAAGAATTTTTTTTTTTTCAAGGGAATTCTTTTCAATTGAATAAGAACAAGCAACACCAAAGAATTCATATCCCTACCCCACACATAAATCAGACAGTGTCCTCACTGTTGGAACAATAAATAAAAGGAAAGGAACTAGTACTCCCCTTTTTTAGCATGGAACTTATGTCATGCCATCTCTTGATTTTTTTCTTGAATGGCAAATGAAAGTGGTCCTTGCGAGTGGCATCATTCAACCTCCTACAATTCATACACATTCTCCAGCCTGCATCTAATAGTTTCACCACCTCCTGTCTCACCACTTCCTTCATAGTCGGGTTAAGTCTCCTTTGGGGCTGCCTTACTGGTTTCACATGGTCCTCTATCAGAATTTTATGAGTGCAAAATGAAGGACTAATCCCCTTTAAATCAGATATAGACCAGTAGCCAAGAAGGGTCTTCCCAAAAGTAAAGGAATTTCAGCATCTTCCTCCATGTTAAGAACCACAAAATCCACCGGGAAGATGAATTTGTCCACTTTCACAAGCACATCCTCAATGACACCTTCTGGCTTCTTAATGGACCTATCCGCCAACTGTAATGACATCATAGTAGGCTTCATCTCTTTAATGCCGAGAGCTTTTGAAACAGATAATGGCATTAAATTAATACTAGCTCCCAGATCACAAAGTGCTCGCCCATATTGACATTCCCTATTGCACAAGGAATGCTAAAGCTGCCCGGATCTTTAAGCTTTGGTGGCAACTTAGTTTGAATGATGGCACTACACTGCTGAGTCAATGCTATCGTTTCTGCCTCTTGCAACTTATGCTTCTTGGAAAGCAAATCTTTCATGAACTTTGCATAATTAGGCATATTTTCAAGAGCTTCTGCAAAAGGAATGTTAATCTGCAATTTCTTAAAAATATCCCAGAACCTGACATACTGTTGCTTCTGAATCTGCTGCTTGAACCTTTGGGGGTAAGGAGGTTTTACATAAGAAGGAGTGGGAGGCTTCTTTGTAGCTATCTCCTTTGGAACCTGCTGCACATTACATTGCTCAACCTCTTGCTCCCCTTTCTCAGACTTGTCCTTCATTGGAACATATTTCTCAACCGGCTGAACCATTATACCACTCCTTGTAGTTATGGCCTTACAATGCTCTTTTGGATTGACCACAGTATCACTAGGGAAGGACCATTGGCTTCTCTCTGCTATTTGCTTTGATAACTGACTAATCTGATGCTCCAAGTTTCGGATCGAAGCCCCCTGATTTTTGAGAGAAGAATTTGTTTCATTCTGGAAAGCTTTTGTTTCATTCTGGAAAGCTTCTGACCCCTTCATGTATTCGGTAGTGCTGAGAGTCAACTGTGTCAAAGCCTTTTCCAGATCAGTGGTGGTGGTTTGGTGGAACTGCTGAGGTGCTGATTGGGGTTTATAGGAGAAGTTTGGGTGAGATTTCCAGCCAGGATTGTATGTGCTGCTATATGGATTAAACTGATTTGTAGGAGGATTACCCATGTATTTTACCTCTGCTGTTTCTTCAGTAATGAATGCTGCACACTCTCCATTAGCATGTTCCCCTTGGCAAAAATCACAAATCAAATGAGGCTGAGAAGTGATAGATGATACTTGGAAGAGGCAAGTTGTTTAGTGAGGGAAGCTAATTGCTGTTGGATCACCTTGTTTTGTTGGGCCAGGTTCTCATTGTGGGCCAATATTGTATTGTAAGAGTCTAGCTGAAGAACTCCCCTCTTTGGTTGTGGAGTAACAGTTTCATTCTCAAAAGACCCCATATCTTCAAACAACTCCAATGCTTCTTCGGGAGTTTTATTTTTAGCGTACCACTGCTGCGGCATTAATCATCATCCTAGAGGACGGAAGCATCCCTTTGAAGAAAATCCTCACCGATCATAGTCTTGCAGCTCATGTTGTGGGCACTTCCTAAGCAACTCCTTGAATCTTTCCCACTCTTCACAATATGATTCCCATTGCCTTGAGTAAAGCAATTGATGTCAAAGCGACTTTGTATACTTAGAAGAAGGAAAAATTTCTCAAGAAACTTTGTGGTAATAATGTCCCAAGTGGAGAGACTTCCATTAGGACAAGAACGAAGCCAAGCTCCTGCTTTCCCCGTCAAAGAGAAAGGAAACAGTCTCACACGAATAGTATCTCCCGAAACTCCATTCATCTTGATGGTATCACAAATTCGCAAAAAAGTCTCGATATGCTGATTAGGATCCTCTAAATCACTCCCACTAAAAGAGCTTTGTTGAACCAAGCTTATGAGAGATGGCTTGATTTCAAAATTATTTGCATTCACAACAGGATTGACGATGCTAGTTGCAGCCCTGGCAGGATTAAGCGTCATGTAATCGCCCATGGTCCTTTTTGGAGGAGGAGGAGGAGGATCTGTAATATTTTCTGCCATTATAACCGGTTTAGTCTCAGTACTAGAGCTAACAACCTTTCCTTTTCTCTGTTTAGCAAGTTTCCGGTTTCTCTTTCTTTGTCTTTTCAATTTCAGGATCAAGCTGCAGCGAATTTACGTCGGTGGTACCTCGCATAAACAGTATGATAACAAAAGAAAAAGAAAAATCCAATCTAGAGTTTCAATAACTACTCTTAGTGTTGAAATAAAACTAGTCCCCGGCAACGGCGCCAAAAACTTGATAGGGCAAAACTTTAAAGCCTTATAAACTCCGCAAGTATACGGGCCGTATCAAGTAATAAACTAGTCTCAAAAGCGATTGTTTCGAAAAGGTAATTACTAGAGAAAAACGCAGCTAGGGCATAGAAATCCCCCTATGTTCCTTCGAGTATTTGAATTAAATCCCTAATTGACTATTATTTCCCATGATTGACGATCAATTCTCTAAAATTAGACTAAGTCCCAATGTCTTGACGCTACCTTAGTCCGTTATCTTTAAAAACAACCTAATGTCTTAGTATTGTTTGGAAAGATCACTTATTTAAACCAGAATTATAAGATCGCATAAACTCGTAAGCCTATGTCTAGGTCATGCAACTCTATGACGAATTAACGGTTCCGATTAAATGCACCAACATCTCTATTGTCATACACCAACCTATGAACAATCTAAAAGGTGATCATTCTTTAAGAAAGCTTTAAGCAAAGATAATTCATTCAATCATGGAAAATAACGTTCAATCAAGAATTCAAACAAATACTTAAATTCGCATAGGGTTCATCCTCGCCCTAACTACTAAAGAAAATTAGCCGAGCATGGCTAGATTAACAAAATAGAAGAAAAGAGATGAAAATTGGAATTGTTCTTGCATCCTCTTTCTTCCTTCAGCTGTCTCCTCCTTTTCTTCCTTTTATCCTTTCTCTCTAAACCTTTGGTAAATACCGAAGTTTAGAGAGCATAAGGATATTATTTTCTCTCGTGTGTACTCTGGTTGCTTCTGTGTCTTGTCTCTCCGTGGTCAGTGTGTATCTCCCTTGCTCTTTATATAGAAATTCCCTTAGGCTGACTTGGTCGTGATCTGATCCTGTCTTAAATACAAGATATGCAATATCCTTTTGAGATCTCCAATCATCTCCAAATCTTTTGCAATCCACTCTCTCATATCACACAATTTATTCAAATTGATTTCCTTTTTCTGCTCTTTTCTCAATCAGCTAATAACTCCTGCAAGATATATAAATAGTAATAAATTTAATCCAATATATCTCAGAATTGATACTCATTTAATTATAAAATCTGCACTTATCAGGCAGCAGTAGTACAAAACAAAACATAAATATTTCTAATCCTCCCTATCGTTGTCGGAGGGGGGGAAGGGTCGGAGACGTCGTCATCAGAGGTATGGTACTCAACGTCATTGGCGTCGAGTACCGCGTTCAACTTGTTGTTGATGGCATGATAGACCTGAAACAGTTGGCCCAAGCGTCGGTCTATATGATCGACGCGGGCTATCAGGTGGTGCGGCATCTGCCAGAAGTTCAGGTTCGTTCGGAGGCAACGGAGGAGGATATGGAGGTGCTTCAGAATTTCGCCCAGCAGGAGGACCTCGTCATAGTGGAGAGCCATTACGGTGGAGGTTGTAGGAGGAGATGGAGATGAATGTGAAGAAAGTAAAGTAACAACGGGTTTAAATAGAGAACCCATCCTGAACAATGTGAAACGCCGGAAACATTAATGAGGAGCATATAGTTACTCAGAATACGAGGAGACGCCTAGTTGGGAAGTTTATGTGGAAGCCGAAGAGACTCAATCATTCATTTCAACATAGGGAAGGGACTCTGTAATCTGAGGATTTTGAAAAGAATGAACTTTTAATACCGAATACTGTAAAAGATCCGTTCTTAAAAGTAATATTTTTTAGCCAAAAATTCTTACTTGAAAAAAATAAATTTGAAAATATAAAAATAAATGAGTTTTTGGACCGGATACAGGATAAAAAGACGGTCTTAAAAGTAATTAAAAATGAGTTTTAGGACTGATACAAGATAAAAGGTCGGTCTTAAAAGTAATTGTTAAAACTAATTGACTGTTAGGACCGGATATTTAAACAAATACGCTCTCAAAGTAGAAACATTAAATTCATTTGTACCAGTTGACTTAATCATCATCGATGTTTATCTCTCCTGCTCTCTGTCCTTATTAACTCCACACACTACCTCTTTGTCCTTGTTAACTCCTCACTAGCTATCTCTCTGCCCCAACCTCTCCAAGCCTCAACCATGGTTAGATACAAGCAAACTGCTCGTAGGGGTGCATACACACCTCAAGCTCGTGCCATAGTTAGAACGTTATAAGGTGCGCCTCCTCCAGCGAGATGCGTCCTATTGTTTCCGAAGACTCTCGGGTCGTTGCACCCATTGTTATTTCTTCGGATGATGAAGAGATTGCGCATGCCGCACTCCCTGATGTTCGTGCTCCCCACGAGCCTTCACAACATGTAGATGTTCGTGCTCCCCCTATCCAACCTGTTGGCCCCGCAAATAAGACAAGAAGTTGCTGATCTCCGGGAAATTAATGCTCTTCACGCCGAAATCGCCGAGGTTGTTCAGTCAGATTCTTGTGGATGATAATATTCAGCTTCTTTTTCTTTTGTTTTTTTTTTCTTGCGTATGCATATTCTCAAAGTAATGTAAGACATTAAGAACTCTGTATCAATTTTTTGGCTGTTCTCCAGTAATTAATTAAAGAAGCTTATTCTCCAATTTTCCTTTATTTTTTTGTCCAAAAAAATATCCTTTATTTTATTGGTTCATTCTAATGCAATCACCAAGGCCATTAAGACCGGACATTTTATAAGTAACGGATCTAAAGAGTATTTTGAATTTTAGGACCGGACGTTTGATAAACCTCCGGTCTTAAAACTTAAATGACTAATAAAAGTTAGGACCTGATACTTTTAAAACTCCGGTCTTAAAATGTTAGCTGTATCTTTAGGACCGGACATTTAATAAATAACCGGTATTAATAAAATCCAAAAATTTTTTCATGGGTTTAACGAAATCGATGTAATGTTCTTATGGGTATTCTCTGTTGTTAATGAATATTGTTTTTTGAAGATTATATTTGCACTTTAGACCTACCCAACTGACCAACAAGTGTTTTAAGTTTACTATTGCTGTCTTGTCTGCAACATCACCGTTCGTTACCGGAGAAGTAAGACTCAGCAAACGCATTTGAATTTATATGCTACAGGTGAGTCCACAAGACCTTCATCCCATGCATTTAATTTCATCGTCTTGCATTTATTTTGGGGAATTTATAGAATTTGCTAAACAAAATGCACATGATGATAGGGGGAAATTTTATTGCCCTTGTGTAGAATGTTTGAATGAGAGTCGACTAAGTCCTGAAGTTATACACACACATTTAATTTGTCACAGATTTTGTAAGACCTATACATTATGGGTATGGCATGGTGAAAAAGTGCCAAGCGGGTGTCAACATGGGGAAGTGGCCTTTGATGATAATGATACGGATATGGATGATCGCATAGAGGACATTATCCGTGATGTAGGAGAAGAGGCTTTTGAGCGATCACGCACATATGGTGATATGTGCAGTGATGCAGAGACGCCGCTATACCCTGGGCGTAAAAATACCAATTGTTGAACGCTGTATTGAAATTGGTAAGCTTGAAGGCACGTCATGGATGGAGCGACAAGAGTTTTTCAGAATTGCTTGTGGCTTTGAAGGACATGCTTCCCGATAGTAATGTGTTGCCGCATCGCTACTATGATGCTAAGAAAATACTTTGTCCACTGGGGATGGAGTACAAAAAGATCCATGCATGCCCGAATGATTGCGTACTGTATAGAAAAGAGTTTGAAGAGAAGTAGAGTTGTCCGATATGTAAAACCCCACGGTACAAGTCAGATAAGGGGCCTGCAAAAGTGTTGTGGTATCTTCCAATCATACCAAGGTTCAAGCGGTTGTTTGCGAATGAAAATGATGCAAAAATTTGAGGTGGCATGCGAGATGAGAGGATTTCGGATGGACAGCTTCGACATCTGGCCGATTCTTCTCAATGGAAGAAAATTGATCAATTATTTCCGAACTTCGGCGAAGAACCTAGGAACCTCAGACTTGCCCTTAGCACGGATGTCATGAATCCCTATGGAAGCCTTAGCAGCATACATAGCTCATGGCCTGTACTCCTGATTGTTTACAACTTATCTCCTATGTTATGCATGAAACGAAAGTACATCATGCTGTCTATATTGATTTCGGGACCAAAACAACCCGGAAATGACTTAGATGTTTACCTTGAGCCCTTGATCGAAGACTTGAAGGAGTTGTGGGAAGAAGGTGTCGATGTTTTTGACTCTTTCAAGAAGGAGGTCTTTAAAATGAGAGCCATGATATTTTGTACTATAAACGACTTCCCAGCATATGGGAACTTGTCAAGGTATAGTGTAAAAGGCCATAAAGCATGTCCAGTTTGTGAAGAAGGCACACGCTACCATCAACTTCAACATGGAAGAAAGACGGTGTATCTTGGACATAGGAGATCTCTTAGACGGGGCCACCCATATTGTCGATTAAATAAGGCCTTTTTTGGTGGCCAAGAGTATGAAGAAGCTCTGGTGGCATTGACTGGGGAGCAAGTGTATGAAAAGGTTAAAAATATCAGTGTCATCTTCGGTAAGACTGGAAAGAGTACAAAAGAAACAAATATATGGAAGAAGAGATCTGTAATCTTCGATCTTCCATATTGGCGCAATCTTGATGTGAGACACTGTATTGATGTCATGCATGTGGAGAAGAACGTATGTGATAGTATTGTTGGCACGCTTCTCAACATACAAGGTAGTTCGAAGGATGGTGTGAAGGCAAGATTGGATTTGCAAGCAATGGGAATACGCGAAGACTTGCATCCAAGGCCATATGGGAAGAGAACTTATTGTCCCCCGGCTTCTCATACTTTGTCTAAGGATGAGAAACGAAGCTTTTGTGAGTGTTTACATGGCACAAAAGTTCCCTCGGGGTATTCTTCAAATTTTAAGAGGCTTATCTAGATGAAGGATTTGAAATTAGTAGGCCAAAAGTCTCATGATTGTCATGTCTTGATGCAACAGCTACTCCTAGTAGCTATTCGAGGCATCGCCGGATATGATCTTCGGGTCGTTTTGACTAGACTTTGTTTCTTCTTCAATGCGGTTTGTAGTAAAGTCTTCGAGATTGAAAAGTTGGATGAATTGGAGAATGAAGGATATCTTATCTTGTGCCAGCTTGAGAAGCTATTTGTTCCTACATTGTTTGACATCATGGTTCATCGATTGTTCATCTAGTGAGGGAGATAAAGTTGTGCGGCCCTATCCATTTACGGTGGATGTACCCTATTGAAAGGTCTATGAAATTCCTAAAAGGGTACTTGAAGAACGCGTACCGGCCAGAAGCATCAATTGTTCAGAAATATGTTTCTGAAAAGGCCATGGAATTTTGTCAAAATTATTTGGCCAAAGTAAGACATATTGGGCTTCCAAAACGTCGGTGATGAAGGGGGTAGACGAGGGCTTCGGTAAAGAGTGTGGATCCTGATGAATTGTCACAAGTCCACTTATACATCTTGAATAATGTTAATGAAGTTCAAGCCAGCATATACGCACATAAAGAAGGCAGTAGGGAAAGAGAACCATCGAATGACCGAACAAAGGTTGATTAGGGAACATAAAGAACTTTTGCAAACTGGTTCAAACAAAAGGTCGAGGGATGCGAATGTGTTTCGATACAATGAAATGGTTAGCACGTGGTCCCGAGGTTGATGTCATAAGTTGGAATTCGTATGTGATCAATGGTTATACATTTTACACGAAGTCCCTAGATGATATGAGCACAGTCCAGAACAGTGGTGTTATGTTAGAGGCAGAATCTATGCACTTCTCTAGTTCGAAAGACAAGAGGCCGAAATTGGCAGTCATGCCATATTATGGGGTTATTGAAGAGATTTGGGAGGTGGACTATGTCAAAGTTAGATTTCCTATCTTCAAATGCAAGTGGGTTAATGTCAATAATGGTGTTCAGATCGATCGACTTGGATTCACTTTAGTCGATGTCAATAGTAGAAGTTTTGGAGATGAACCTTTTATTTTGGCAGAGCATGCAAAACAAGTGTTCTATATCACCGATCAAGAAAATAAAATGTGGTTTGTAGCTCTCCAAGGAAAGAGGGTCATTGATATTGATGAGGAAAGTCATTCAAATTATGGTCTTCTGAGAGTACTCCTTTTTCAAGGGGTCTACCGGACATGAACGAAGAAGATGAAGCGGATAATGAACCCGGCATAAGAAATGATCATCAAGAAGGGATATGGGAGAATATCACTTTATAAAAGAGTCAATTCATAAGGTAATATTCATATGCAGAATTCTTAGAAAACTTTAAGGTTTTAACTATATTATATTCCTTCTATGTTCTTAATTAAACAATGTCATCATTGACTATGAATTTGTTCTTGTTTTGTTTTTGTGGCAGGATCCGATTCAAAGGGGCATGTTATAAAAGAGGATGCATGTTACGTTGTTGGTTGGAAATCAGATGAAGACATGGTGAATAATATATTGGACTACATGTGTGTTGATTATGTGCTGCATGTATTGTAACTCATTGTGATTGTAATTAGTTATATCTTAGCTTATTGTATAAATTACTTTAGTTGTTGTAGACTTAAGAGGCCACATAACTCATGGTGGATAATATTTGTATTCTTTTTCCCAATTCAATTTATTCATGTTCATAGCTTGTAGCTTAAAGTATATCGACTTTTATGTCTTTGTTTTGGATGGTGGATTTGTGTATATATATGATCAGGAATAACAGAACAGGGAAAAAATTCGGGAAAATTTAGACCGCAAATAAAAAAGACAGTCTTAAATGTTCAAATGTTAAGACCGGATATACTTCTATGACCGCTCTTAAAGATATTAAGCCGATCTTAAAAGTTGGTCTTTTAAGACCGGTCCATTTATAACATCCGGTCTTGAAAGTCAGTCTTTTAAGACTGGGTAATTAGTCCTCTGGTCTTAGAGTCCGCTATCTTTTGGACCGGATTGATATTTGTTCGGTCTTAATATTTGGATCTTTTAAGAGCGGTCGAGTTTATGTCCGGTCTTAAAGTTTGAGTTTTAGGACCAAACCAAAAATATTTCAGATTTATTTAGTACGACTTTTAAGACCGAAGGTTTAAAATGTCCGGTCTAAAAGAAACTCTTTAAGACCGTTTACAAGTCCGGTCTTAAAGGGAGACTTTTAATACCGCCTGGAACAAGACTGGTCGCGGGTCCGGTCCTAATATACCTGTTTTGTCCGGTCTTAAAAGCCTTTTTTCCACCCGTGAAATCGCTCTGTGTTCATTTACTCTTTCCGTCTTAGATTAAATTTTGTCTCCGTGTGTATCATCGAAAAAGAATTTGAGATCACCTATTCACCCCCCTCTAGGTGATATTCCACTGTCAAATACACCTCATTTAAAGCTTACAAGACTAAAAATATACTTTAAATTTGGTCTAAAATGGAAAGCTTCACTCTGGTCTTTAAGAAAACAATATGCTTTCTTAAAAAACGATATTTTGAAATTGCAGAAGTAATATATTAATTACGATCTTTTTACTATTTATAAAACAATTTTCTTAAAGTCATACACACATACAAACATACATATTTAAATTTATAAGATGATTTACAAAATTTAAGATTAATTTTTTAATCTAAAATAGTCATAAGGATACAAGTAAATCATTATTAGGATCAGAATTAAGAATATAAATTGGAAAAGAATTTAAAACGTCAACTAACAAACAATTTTCTTCATGAACACAAGTTAATTAATAAAAATATCTTGAAAATAACAGTGAGTGAAGGGAGTATTCATTTTGCGATCCTTTCTTTTACATTTATATGTGCGTGTCGATCCATACATGTACATGTATGCGCAGAGACTTCACCTTCAACAAATTGACAGGAGAACCCCTCGTCCTTGGGCTCAACTGGCAAAGGGGTCGGACACTCTCACCAAAGGAAGGGGGTTCGATCCTGGAGTTGGTCAAGGCGCTGGGGGAGACATCCTAGCTCCTAGGTGCCTAGGTTAACGCCTGAGGGTAATAGACGGCTCGCCCTACCCAACATCGGTATCACCTAAGAAGAATGGAGATTTCGCCCTACTCTTGGATCGCGGGTGAACCCAACCCCATTCCTAAAACTTTTGTATTAAAAAAAAAAAAAACAAATTGACGGGAGAGATTCCAACCACCTTTAAAAACCTTCAACAACAACAAAGGGACCCGCAAGTCAAATTCCATCCATCCAAATTTATGCCCTAGTTAATGCCCACCGCCAGAGAGGGAGAATGAAAGTGAAAGCAAAAACTACCGCAGTGGGAGGATGACAGGTGGGAGGCCAGAAACATAAAATTTGTCAGCTTATCGTATGACAACTACAATCACCAACTAACTACTCCTTCGCATTAAATGAGGACGTGGCTTTCATCCGATGTTTATTTCCTCGGCTGCGCTCCTATGCTCTCAAAACGGCATCATTTGATGCCAAGTCACACTGTTCTTTATTTTTCTTTTTAAAAAATAAACATTCACCATTCTACTGTATTTTTCAAGTATCAGTGAGTATCCTGAAATATTTTTCAATATTATTCAGTATCTTGTAATATCTTCTCCATATCAGTTAGTACCCTAAAATATTTTTTCAATTCTTGACAAAATATTTCAGGGTACTAATTGGTACTAAAAAGATATTATAAAGTACTAAAAAGATATTTCAGATACTAATTGATACTTAAAAAATACTATAAAATGGTTAACGCTATTTTTCAAATAAAAAAAAAAAAAAAGAAAGGAAAAGAAGGAAAAGTGTGATTTTGCACCACAGTGCCGTTTTGCGTGCATAGGATAGGAGTGCAGTTAAGGAAACAAGCATCCAACGAAAGCCGCGTCCATTAAATGAACCTGAACCGTGTGGGACAGCAACTCAACCCCCGCTTCACACTCCCTCCCTTCTCGACGCCATCCCCCCCAAAATTCATCTGGAATTAATTTCACATTTCTTATAATTTAACCAAAATAGATTTTTTTATTAAATAACAAAAAGCACGCCGTAAACCTATGAGAATTATTACTCTCAAATTCATAAGCGTTGTGAGAGGTTTTATTAATATCTAATATATATACACACATTTTTCGTTCCAAAATACAAGTTGTTTATAGAAAGTTTTTTTGCTTTACAATATGAGTCACTTGCAAAAAAAGTTTGGTTTACAATATGTGTCCTCCTTTCAACAATGCCACTTTGACCTACTTCTTTTGTTTTATTAATTATAAAATTATAATCAATAAAATGGTTCAAAGATTGTTCTTTTTTTAAAAAAAAAAAGATTTTGTATCATGCAACTTACTACAAAATTATGTGAGAAAAGTCAATTTGAATTTATTTGGTTTGTCAAAAATACGGAAAAGATTATAATGAAATTGTTTTTAAAAATATAATATCAAGTTGGACATTAATTATAAAATAAAAATCAATCAATCATATAAAAAGCATCACATTACCGTGTAGCTAAGACGATGCTTTCAGTAATGAAAATGATATATGCCACCTTTTGTGGTTCACAAGCTTTTAGACACATCACACACGCAATCTCAAGTCAAACCAAATTAATTGCAATTATTATACGTATGAAATCGAAGTTTTGTTTTGTCACTTTGACAAATTTTTCGTTCTTGATCTAGAAGAAGAAGAAGAAAAATATAAACGGAGATAAACGGAAAAGCTAGTTAACAACCAACAAACTCTGGTTTTACACAAACGTCAATTGACGGCGTCAAAGGGAATCAAGTGCTCTTGAAAATAAAGTCTTGGTCGTTGTAAATTTTTCCTAGTCTAGTTGGATATTCTATAATTAGATCATAAAGAAACCCATATGTAAGTTACGGTGTGTGTGTATAAATACCTTTCGCGATGATCTTCAATACACATACCCGACTCATCTTTTGTGTACTTCTACTTCATCAATTATATCCGTTGTTTGTGTATCTTCTCCATTTTTCCTTAAATGGAAGATCATCATGCTACTGACAAAAGTGACAATAGAAAAAGGAAACACCCTGATGAGGAGACTGATACTATTCAAAATATTGATGGAGGTGGTGTTGGAAAAAGGAAACATCATGAGAAGATTGTTACTATTCTCAGTATTGATGGAGGTGGTGTTAGGGGGATCATCCCAGCAATTATTCTAGAATTCCTTGAGAAAGAGCTTCAGGTTTGGTTAATTTCATTATTGTTTGAATATTCTTTTGCTGTTATTGATGGAAGTTTGGATATTTGTTAGTGGGTAAAGTTAATTCTTTTGCTTTTCTTACATGTTCGACTCCATCCTTTAATATTATACAAATACAAATTGATCCGGCCTTGAACATATCTTTTATCTCGCCAATATATATAGATAGTGTTTGAAGATCCATTGCAACCAATTCTCCGATCAAATCTTACTCACATATAATCTACTCTATTCTGTCTTAATTATAGGAACACTTTTTTAGTGCAAATTGCAAATTCCTATAATTAAGACCGGAGGTAGTATTAATTATGAACGTATTTATGATAAAAATTTGAATGTTGAGATTTGATTTATAAATCGGCTGTAATGAATATAAACAAAGGGAAAAACACTTCTCATGTTGTAGGAGAAGTGTATTCTCATGTCACACACATAAAATGGTAGGACCCACATATATATATATATATATATATAAATAGTATTATATATATATGTGGGTCTCACCATTTCATGTGTGTGTAGGAATCTTCTTCTTCTCCTGCAATATGAGAAGTTTAAACCCCATAAACAAATGGGTATAAGTTTTTCCCTCATTGTTCTGAGCACCATAATCAAAGTTATTGAATATAATAATAAAGATAATAATAATTAGGGTGTTGAGTGTTTGATCTAAAAAAATACTAATGATTTGGTTTTCAATTTTGTGATGGAAGTCAGAAACTGGCAAAAGATGAAAATGTAAGAATCGCAGACTATTTTAATGTGATCGCGGGGACCAGCACTGGTGGACTTATCACAGCCATGCTTACGGCACCAAATAAAGCCGACAGCAACCGTCCTCAATTTACGGCTCAGCAAATTGTGGAATTCTACAAAACGAAATCCAAAGATATTTTCCCCCTAAAACGGTACTATATTATAAATTTATCTTTGAAAAAATTTTATTTGGAAGGAGTCAATTTTAACTTCTAACATGTGTTTATATAATTTCTTAAAAAAATATATATTTAAGTCATTATATTTAATTTTAATTCAATTGTGATTCAATTTATAAATTTTGACTTCATGCAACTAAGTCCCAATTGTTTTCGCTTAGTTGAAACCTGGCCCCTAAGCTTTAATTCATGCAACTCATTCCTATTATTTTAACCATTTAAAACTTCAATCTTTAAGTTTCTTAAAATATATAGTTTTAATTTCTAAACTGTTGGAATTAATATTTTAAAGGATAAGTTGTATATTAATTTAAAATTCAAGAACGAGGTTACAAACAAGTCAAGTCAAAAGCATAGGGTCGGAGTTATATGCAGTTAACATTTAGGGACTGGACTGAATCAAAACTATAAGGACAAAAAAGATTAATTTCCCTTCAAGTCAAAAGTTATTTTGTTTCAAAACTTTCGTTATTTGTATGGTCAACTTATTTTCCTTGCTAAGCCCTCATAACAAGTTGTCTGCTTATATATGTCGCAGCTGGCAGCAAAGTGACCTAGATTATCTCAGCAAACCCAAGTACAATGGTAAAGAATTATGTAAAATCCTAAAAAAAACGTTGGGAGAAACAAAGCTGAGTGAGACAGTGACCAACGTTGTAATTCCAACCTTCGACATGAAGCAAATCCGACCTCAAATTTTCTCAAGCTTTAGGGTATGTGTTTGTTAGCGAGAGATAATTATTAAAATCTCTATTCAAATTACATTCTAATATCTGAATATTGCATTTTTTGACGATGTAAGGTGAGAAGAACGAATGGTGCAGAGGTCGATGTGGAGCTGTCAAACATATGCATTGGAACTACAGCTGCACCAACGTATCTTCCTCCACATTATTTTGAAAATGATGACCGACAATTCCATTTGATTGATGGCGGGGTTATAGCAAATAATCCGGTAATTACATTATTAATGTCAGTCGGCTCAAACTCTCCATGCATGGTATTTATAATGAGAAATACTTACATACTCCTGGAGTGCCACATCATTTGAATTTTGCCCAATGAAAACATAATAACTTAGATCATTTTAATCTTAATTGGTTGATGACTCATCTGAAAAAATTCAAATTTTATCTTTTTTTAAAGAAAACATATCTTGATTTGAAAAAAAAGCAAAAACAAAATGATCATCCAATATTTTTTTTAAAAATAAGATAAAATTTGAATTTTTTCAGATGAGTCATCAACCAATTAAGATTAAAATGATCTAAGTTATTATGTTTTCATTGGGCAAAATTCAAATGACGCGTGACCCTAAATATAGAGTGCTTTAATGGAAGAAATTATTGATCCACAAAAGTATAAGTTGCTTGGTAGGTCATTATTAAAATTCTTTCAAATATTATTACGCTTATTACAATTTACGTGGAGGAGGTTTGAAATCTAATTTAGTGTTTTTCTGTACTCTAATGTGTTTTATTTTCAAACAAAGTTTATGACTCAACCATCTGTCTTTAAGATGGGGTAGTTATAGGTAGAGGCTTATAATATGGATTGGAGAGGGTAATTTGTAGAAATTAAGGAAATTAGTTGAGTTAATTATTTATAACAAATATGTGTTGATTTCTTACAATATCACTTTAGTCATTTGCATTATAAATTTTATACAGTTATTTAGAATAATTTACAAAACAAATTATAAATTTGAAAGACAAAAAATAGACTAAGATCTTAATGTTCTATTTAAGACTAAAACAAACCCAAAACTAACTCCTATTTTGAATACCAAATTAATTTAGTTATGTAACAAACTGTTGGCCCCAGAAGCATCATGATGGCTTCCTAAACTGTTGGCCAAATTATTCGATGCGTGTTTTGATTTGTGTTTTCATTGTCTTCACACGGACCAGGCTTTGGTCCAATTCTTCCCCCCGTCCACTGCCGTCTTTTATGCAAAAACAGCGCGGTTTTTGCGTAAAGGAGGTCAGCCGCGCTTTAAAAAAAAAATAAAAAATTAAGATACTGACCGGTACTAAAAAGATACTTTAAGGTACTGAACGATACTGAAAAAAATACTGTATGATCTTGAAAAATTATTTTAGTATCTTAAAAAAATAGCTTGAAGTATATTTTTAGTACAAGTCAGTCCTTTGAAATATTTTTTCAAGATCTTAAAATAATTTTTTAAGATTATGAAGGATCCTTTTAGTACCAGTCAGTATCCTAAAAAATTTCTTCAAGATCCTAAAATAATTTTTTAAGATCTTGAAATTTTTTTTTTTGAATATCAGTTAGTATCCTCAAGTATCTATTTAGTATCAGTCAGTACTTGAAATATTTTTCAAGATCCTAAAACAATTTTTCATGATCATGAAATATTTTTTCAGCACAATTCAGTACCCTAAAGTATTTTTTAGTACCAGTTAGTACCTTATATATATATATATGGGTAAATGATTTGTCCAGTGACAGGACCTAAGAATTTTTCCTATGAATCCAAACTACATCGTTTGGTTTAGTGAGGGTGCGCCATAGATTAAAAAAAATAAAAAATAAAACAAACATTGCATTGCCTTGGACGGACTAGTCGACACTCTTTTTGTTTGGAACAAAAAAACAAAAAACCATTTGCCTGTAATTTTCGATTGATTGGAAAAGCATGCGACACTCTTTTTCTCCAATGGATTGCGCGCGACACTCACTTCCTTCCTTCCTCTGTGTTTGTTTGAGCTTTCTCAGGTATATATTTCTCTCGATTTAGTTCTCTAGGCCAGATCTGTTCATTTTTTTTTTGTTGGAGCTTCCTGCATTTTTTGTTTGGTTTGATTCCTGAATTTCTATCGTTTGAGCTTTCTCCGATTTGGACCCATATGTTTGCTCTGCTCGATTTCTCTGGTTGCTTCAAGATTTGGATTGTTTTGGCACATAGGAGTGCAGCGGACTTGGGGAAGAATCGGTCCAAAGCTTGATCCGTTTTCACACAAGTACCTGTCATAATTAAACTTCAAATCATTCATTAGGCTCAGAAAGCATCATGAAGGGGGAGAAACTCTCACTTACTTCCCAAAACAAAATTGATTTTTTTTTTTTTTATATACACCGGAAATGAACCCAAACTTGAAATTTATATGTATAAAATTCAGTTTCATTTTAAAGTTGTATAACTTTTGTGGCTTCCCTTTAAAATTTATATTAATTATTTTGTTCCTTTTTTATTTTTGTCTATATGATGACTGACAAATCAACTCACCTACTTTGCAGGCCTTGATTGCTATATGTGAGGTTGCACTAAATCGTCCGCCACCACAAGAGTGGCAGCACGAGAGTGGCATCACTAATACTGAAATCTCACAAAAATCGGTTGATTTAAAATAGTTCAATTTTTTTCTTCTTCTATTTTTGCTTATGATGTATGATTATATATGAAACATGCAACTCATGGACTCACAGACGTGGAGCTGGCCTCCTACAGCAAAGAAAGACAAAGAAAGAAGGCAGAATGACAAAGAAAGAAGGCAGAAGGAAAAAATATCAGAACTAACTCAAGCACTCAAAGAAGCAGTACCAGAAGTGAAGCCAAATGAATATGACAAAATATATTTGGTGTCAATAGGAACTGGATTTCGGAAACGAGATGAAGAGGTGATGGCTAGACGGAAAATGGGGCAGAAGTTGGCTGAAAAGGTCTTCAGAAACGAAGTGTATGATGCAAAAAAAGCGAGAAAATGGGGAATTCTTGCCTGGGGAGCTGGTCCTATCTCTGAATTAACTCTTGATGGCAGTCAGGACATGGTTGATTATCACCTTGACTCTGTTTTCCGAGGCCCTGATAAATCAAATTATTTGAGAATTCAGGTACACATTATCAATTAATACACTTCAGATACTTTTTCATACATATACTATGGTCTCCTCCATTTAATCGTAATAATAGGTTTCATTCTTTAAATGTTAATTATACAAATAACCAAATCATACAAGGCTGATCTTAAATTATTTTGGTATTTTTATATAAAATGAATGGTGAATAGAAATAGATAGATGATATTATGCCTCGTGAAAATGGACTAGTGCAATTATTGTTCACTTAAGATATTGAGAGTTCCATAGGATGCGTTTAGTTTGAAGATAGGGAAGGAGATGGTAGGATAGGGGAGGAGCATGCAATTATTGTTCACTTGATAATCAATTGTTTGGCTTAAGAGGGGAGGGATAGGGAGGGGTGATAATAATTTACCATTCAACCCTCACATATATTAGTTTATGTTTTTTATTTATATATTATATAAATTAAATTAATTTACACCTTAATTCTATTTAATTTAACAATATTATTTTTATTTATAATTAAGATCATAATATATGTTAAAAATGGATTACTACTATTTAATTTGTAATAATATAATAGCATGTTTTCTAATTATAATAGTTTTTATTTATAATAACATATTTATTATTTTAATTTAATTCTATTATAATATACTTTTTAAATATAATATTATTTTTTATTGTAGTGGTATATTTTTATAATAATTTTTTATTGAAATTAATTTTATAATAATATTTTTTATTTTAAATTAATTTTATAATAATATGTTTAGTATATTTTTATCAAGGGCATAAAAGGAGTACTAAAAAATTTATGAGGGTAAAGTTGTCAAAAATCCCCCAAAAAAAAACAAAAGAAAATCCTCCAATTTGAAGGAGAACCAAAATGAGGGAATAATTTGGTCTTATATTTCTAACACAACTAATATTGCTAACGAAAAATATTGATGCAATAAACTCAAGTGATGAGTATTGTGCAGTTGATAAAACATAATTAAGTTTAAAATTTTTAATACAGTATATTTAGATTATTAGACAATTCTTTTTAATACAATCAAGGTTTTGATATATACTGCTCCATTAAGATTTTTCAATTTTATTTAATTTACACATAATTTAAATTTAATGTTAATAACATTTAATTAAATAATTATCACTTGAGTTTAATGCGTCAACGTTTTCCATTTTCAATATTAACGGTGTTAGAATATAAAGTTAAGGGACACAAAATATACATTATGTAAACTTAAAAGACTAAACGTGTACTTTAGGCCCCTCTGAAATATTAAATCAAATGTGGGGAATATTTATGCTACCATTCCATCCCCTTCCTTCAAATCAAACACGCCCTAAATACCAAACCTCAAGCTCACACTTAAGTTAAGTGCTTTAATTAAGGGAGGGAAATGGAAAAAGAATGGAAGAGATGGAGGTTAGGAGTGGGAGAGAATAGATATGGAGTAAAAGTGGATGATGGAAGATATCCCAAAAGGTAACTTGAACAACCATTGTTACCCATTATGCCCTCAATTTAATTGGACTTGACGAAGAGATTTACTGGCCAAGCTACATTAACTGTTAGGTCCAATTAAGCTTTTGCTTAAATAGTATTTTTAATATTCTTCCTGAGGTATTTTCACCATTTATTACCTCAAATATGTCATAAATATCACATAGAAAATATTGTTGTTATTTTTTCCTGAATTTTTAGATATATTTTTTTTTCTCATAATTTCATTTGAGACCTGAAACTTTCATATGTTACACATTTCCCTAGACATACGTTGCCATTCATGATTCATGTAAACTTCTTTTAATATCACTCGAGGGACTTGAAATAACTTACGAGTTCTTTCTAGCTTTTGATCGCTTTCTAGTTCTGGGTAATATTCTGCAAATTAATAATATAAATTTACATTTTAGTGCCTCTAACTTTCAATAATTACAATTTGGTATTTTTACACTTTTCATATTTTTTTCGCTTTGACCTTTCTTCGTTTTAATTTAAGTCCCTATTCACTTCCGTTTTTGTCTTTAAAAGTTAAAACTTTCCTAGAATTGTATTATTGAAAAAAATTTCCTAGAATCGCTAAAAACTATTTGTACATTAGCCCCAGGAAAAAAAAAAGTTAAATTGAGCTTTAGCCCTTGGGAATCATTATATCTTTCAAAGACGCTTCTGAGACAATGAACTTATTTTTGAGTTTCTAGATATATGGAATATGACAATGTCTCTCATGAAAAGAATAGGAGGAAATAGTTGTGCATATATTATTTCACTAAATTATGTCTTTAATTTTTATTATTCTCAATAAAAATACAAACCATCATTTTCTTGTGAGTTGTCTTGATCTTTGAGTTTAGAGCAAGTTACATATTTTCACGTGTATGTAGCTGTACCTGCGGTGCTGGAGAGGGCAAAGAATATATATGTGTGTGTAGTTTTTTGTAATTAGTTTAATTAAATGCATGGTGGTCCCATGTATTGTCCTATATTAATTACATGTGACTTGCTAGCAACATTTCTTAAGAATCTTATCCTCTCGTCTTAAATATGTAAGTTAGATTACGACTTTATATAAATTAAAAAAATATAGTTGACGAGTTAGTCATTTATTAAAAAAAAAGTGTGTCCAGTCTCCCTAAAAAACACATTTTAATTAATTTCATTTAAAACCACTCTCCTGATAGCTAATTCTTTTAATATGGGTAATCAATTGAAAAAGTAAAAAAAAAAAACAAATTAAAATTGGGAATAAAGTGAATTAAGGTCTTGCATACATTTAGGATCAAAGCAAGGATTTCTACTCCTTTGACCCTTAAAATAAGAGATAAACTAATTTACAGAAATTAACGAAATTAATTAAGTTACCTATTTGTTAAAAGTATATCCTAGTTTTCCTCAAATATATCCTCTTTAATCATTTGCATTGAAACTACTTTCTTATAGAAACTTATTACTTCTTAGTGTGTGTAACTAATAGGAGATAGTTTATAGGGAAAAAATTATAAATTTAAGAAATACAATAAATTGATATCTTACATTTAAAATTAAAATAAATCTTTCACTGACTTTTATACTTAGAATTGGAAGGATTACTAGTTTTTATATTTAAAATTGGAGGTAGTATTGCATATATTAAATTTCTTTATTTTGATGCTGCTTATTTGAGCTGTGACGCAGACTAATAAATTAAATGGAGATATGGTTGATATGGACTGCGCCACCGACGAAAACATAGGTCAGCTGGAAAAGTTGGCAAAGGAAGAAATATTAGGTAAACAAGTTAAGAGGATGAACTTAGAAACCTTCGAGCTTGAAGACGACCCCGGCAATAATCATACGTATAAAAAGGCTCTCAAAAGGTAGGGATCTCTCACAAATATATAATATTCACAACTAGTAGTTATTATTTTGCTGTATTTACTGTAGCGGATTTAGTAATGCTACGCCACGTATGAAATGTTTGAAAATTCTGGCATCAAAACTGTAGTGACTGGAAAACCTATACCAAAACTGAGACCATGAAAAAAAAAAAAGTTCTCTCGAGCCGATAAGTTTATAAAATTTATTTCAATACTAAAATATCATATTATTTTGTATGTTAAAAATCATATAAAAATGAATTATTTGATTTCAAATATTAATTTTAAAAAAAAATTAATTTAAGAATAATTTATTATTTAAATCATATATAAAAATTTATCATTAGTTATTAACTTAATTATTATGAATTTACTCCTCTGGTCCTTCATATAAGACATATTTGCAGAGTTAATTTTGGTCCTAAATATCATATATAGTTTTAAAATTTATCAAATTTTTCCTACTTTATATCTATTTATGTTCCTTTAACAATAATCAAAGGGAAGAGAGAATGAGAGAATTAAGGAAGATGACTAAGTGTTTTAGAAAATACATGCTGTATTAATTAACATAACTAACTTTCTTAAAATAATCAAATTAGGTAAATATATCTTATATCAAGCACTGCAGTGAGTTTTTTTTTTTTTTTTTTTGTGTTAAAATACAATTTGCATTTATATGTAGAAATAATTAATGAATCAATTATAATATGAATTATTGGGTTGTGTTGGTGTAAAATTTGAAAGTGGGAAGAGGAGGAGAAATTGGTAGACCCCTGAAAAGTTAAACATATAAGAAATCACTCGAAAAACAAGAAAAAATAATAATTATTTAAGAGAAAAATAATTAATACAAAACCAAACCTGATAGGAGCAGAGTTTAGGATGTAAGAAAGGTGAAGGAAGAATATGGAAGAAAGAAATTAGAGAAGGCGACAATCCCGTTGAGTGGTTTTAATATGAACTAATGTGTGTCTTTTATGTTGTGTAGGGTGGCTAAGTTTCTCCACAAGAGTCGCGAAGAGAAGCTGAAGCAAATGATGATGTTTCAATAATAGTAATCCTCTGTGTTTGTTGTTTTCTTCCTTTCGTTTTGCCTAAAAAACCCTTCTTGTTGAGATTTTTCTTCCATGTACCTTTAAATTTTGGGCTAGCAGCCTCTAATCTGTCTTTGTCTAATAATCTCTAATCCTCTTTAAAATCTCCTACCTTTCCAAATGTTTTTTTTCTTTCATCCTTTGATTATTATATTTTACATAAAATCAATGACATTTTGATATCTGCCCTCCCGTATGCCTTCATGCATGGACTTCCTTACCGCTATATAAGCTTGAGCCTTGCCCTGTTTCTACCGTCAAGAAATAAGTTCCTCTTTTTGGATGAAAATTGCACTTTCACTCGCTTTCATGTGGTGGCCTTTTAACGGCTTCTTCACCGTTGGTTTCGTCAAGGGCGTCGTTGTCTCCGTATCTCCAATGGTCACGTAGATGTGGTTTCAGTGGATCCATGCTTTGTTTAAGATACAGCTAGCTTGTACGACCTTCAACGACAGGGATACAACATTGTCATGCACGTCCCCTCTGTTCGCCCACAACTTTATGTGCTCTACGAGGAATTGCGCATCTCCATAACCGCCGCAACCTCATTATTTGCTGCATCATCGGATTACGAGGTCCTACGTACGTGTGCTTGCTCAAACCTAGCCGGAGTATGATGCTATTCGTCCTTCGGTGCCCAACTCTGTCGTGTGGTTGTCTGCTAACGGCCAAATTCGTGAGCATGCTGGCTGTCAACTTCAAGTTTAGCATAACCTTACCTAAGTTCTACAATTAAATTAACTTTATCAAGTTTAATTTAATTGAACAAATCAATCTAAGTGCTGTCCTATCACAAAGAAGCATTAGGCCTAGGATAAAATTAACACATAATTGTCATTAACAACTAAAAAAGGAGCAGTGACAAGTCTCAATCCTTACAATGGTTTGAAATAATCCTAATACAAACTAACTAGCCACTCATGACTAACATCAAAATCATCTCAGCAACATAAAAAATCCAGCTTCAGTAACACAATGGAAATCAAAGGGAAAGGAATAAAAGGTATAACAAACAGCCCCCAAGAAGAACAGCCTCTGATTTGGATCGCAGTCCACGTCCTCCTTTCTTCCTTGCTCTCTCGTTCTGGTTCAGGAGGTGACGGCTCCTAGCTATTGATGCTCCTGAGAGGTGACGAAGAAGATGGCTGATGGAGGAAGATGATTGGGCACCGTTGGTCTCCTTCTCCCTTTCCTCTTGCTGCTCTCCGGTGAAAAAAATAAATTACTTAATTATTTCATATGTTGTCTATCCTTAGATTATATATTAGTTTATTAGTCAAACTAAAATAACTTGAAAAAAAATAAAAATATTCTAAAGTAAATTAACTAGTTTCATTAATCTCTCCGAAAAAAGTTAACTAAATCTTATAATTAGGATCAGAAAGAGTAATAACATCAACTAATTTCTAGCTAGATACCACCAAAACATTCTTCTTTGTTTTTTAACAAAAATTTTAAACTATTAAAATTTATTTATTCTTTTACCTAAACCTAAATATTTCTATTTAATTTAAAATTATAATATTTGCAATAAAATCCACTAAATCATGCGCCAAATTGATATCTTATAAAAATCTTATTAAATCCCATTAATTTAGGACTGAAGACTCCCAAACATACCAAAATACATCTCAAATTTAATTAAAAATGGGAGTCATCAAACACTAACATGTTTATTCCTAATCGTGCTCGTCTCCTAGTCCAGACGGCCGGCTATGGTAGTAGTTTGGGGTGGTTCACTTTTGGTGAATCCATAATATATGATGGGCCGAGGCATATTATAACTGGATCATTTATTTTCGTTAGTTGTTCTATTTCCTTGTAGCTTTATCTTTTTGTTCGCTTATTAGGTTGCTTGGTTTGATCTTCTAAACGCTAATGTTAGGCAGCCCATTTATAGTGTAATATTTTTATTCTTTGTTTAATGAAGTTTGTCTTATTATCAAAACAAAAGCATTTGTCCAATATTATACCTTGATTTTTGTTCAACACCTAAAACACAAACCTTGCTTGTTGGCCTACACACAATACCAATAATAATACAAAATAAGCTGAGAAGTTGCAATCCATATTCCAAGATTGTATGAAAATTGGCTTATTGTATTAGTAAGACATGTATTGGTGATTGAGCCAGGAGGCTATAGGCCTATATAGTTTTAGATTAGTGTGTAGTTGAGTCTTATATAGGAGACTTGGGTATGTAAATAGAACCTGGATTATTTTCTTATTCAATAAAAGTAATGTTTATTAGTTATGGGCAACTCAACATGGCATAAGAGCCCTAGGTTTAAGAAAAGCCCATCACCACCTTTTTCATGGGCTAGAAATCAAGAAAATCCCAAGAATTAGTCTAGATATTATGACTAGTCAAAGATCTGGGAAACGAACGATCAAGGTTAGATAAGAAATTTGTCTAAGATAATCCTAGAATCTGACGGAATGCTCGAGCTTCATTGGAAGAAACTGAAAGATCTGAACACACAAATCCTGTACAAATGACTCAACCGAGGCACAAACAGACTCCCTCTTATTGAACATTGCCAAAACGCGATCTAGAACTATCTCATTGCATGAACACGACGCACAAGCGCGATCCAACAACGTCGCCCAACCTCATCGCACGGCAAGCGATTATGTTCCAGCGTGATCCTGATGTAGTTGAACGAACCCCAGGCTTTCGAACATCACACGAACACGATCGAGGGCCTCCTTGATTAGTAAATCTTAGCACGGCTAAAGAATCTCAAACCCTAACGCTATTGAATCTCTGTATCTCAAATATAGGGACGGGAATAGGTTAGGTCAAGCTTTAGCCAAATAGATCTGAGCCTGCAAAAGGGAATTAAAACCTGAGTCTAACTTTTTTTAGGTTCAGGGTTGAGCTTTCAAAAGGCCTGGTCAGAATTGAAACTTTTTTAAAGACCTACTTTTTTTTTTTAGTATCTCACCTGGTTCACCGGAACCTTTAGTTCTAACTAATCCGGATTTCGCTCCACGTTGGGCCCACGGTTGTGGGGGAAGAGCTCCCAACACCTTTTTTTCCATTATCATGCCTCGAATCGAGGACATGGTGGTGGGAGAGCAAATCCCTTACCACTTGCTTTCAAGGTATGTTAGTAAAGACCTACTTAAATTGTAGGTCTTTAAACAAGTTCAAGAGGTTGGGCCAAGTAGGCTTTGAGTAGGCTTAGAGGCATGCACCTTGTAGGTTTTAAGTTGGCTTGAAGCCTATTGAAAGGCTACAATATTATTTAAATAAATCTTAATTCATATATTTTAATAAATTTGAGTACAAATTAATTCAATGAGTATTATTTAAAATCTAAATTATAGGTAATCAACCCTCTAATTATTATTATTTTTTTGTCAAAATCAATCCATTAATAATACTATATAAAAGAACACAACAATGACACAATCTAATTAAGACTAATAAATTAATAAAGAAAACTAAACAGTGTTCAGTACTCTCTTATAATCTCTTTTGTGTAGCTACTCACATTGAAAGAATGAATTTAGAATAAATACAAAATCATTCTATCACAAAATCCAACCAACAAATTCAATGTATATTTTTGACTGCATCACCAGGTCTCAAGCGCAAAGAGGGTGCAGTCCACTCAGTGGCAGAGCTAGGATTTTATATTTGTGTCCGCACAATTAGTTGGGGGATTCGGGTGCTCCCGAATTTTTTTTAAAAAGAAAGTTGTAAATGCATTAAAAAAATAAAAGAATATAAATAATAAAAGAAAAGAAAACTTCACCTTAAAAGTCAACTAAGCTATTGCAACAGAACGATTATAAAAGCATTCTTTGATTCTTCATCCCTTGAAAATGTTGCATTATATCTTCATCATTAATCTTATCAAACATATTACGTTCAACAAAAGTTAGCATGTATAAGTTAAACCATTACTTGAACAATGGCTTATTCTTCTTATGATAACTTTAGCTTCTTCAAACAGCCCTGATCTGCTAAGAAAGTCTACTGAACAATTATAATGCTCAGCTTTAGGATCAATGTTGTACACATTGATCTTTTTGTCCAAAAATTTCAGGCCGTGTTGGGCCATTCCTGCATGACTACAAGCAGAGAAAACAACAAGGAATGTAAGGTCATCAGGCTTGATCTTAGCCTTTTCCATATCCAAAAACAGTTTAAGTGCATTTTCTCCTTCACCATGCATTGCCATTCCAGAAATCATAGCATTATAGCATATTGTATCTCTCTGTGACATGGATTCAAATAGTCTTTTGGCTAAATCCAAATGCCCACACTTAGCATACATGTCTAATAGCCTTGTGCCCAAGCGAATGCTCATAGGCATCCTTGTTTGATTCAAGCTAAGCATCTGTGAATCCAAATGCCAACATCTAAAGCCCCAAGATGAGCACAAGCAGGAAGAATGCTAACAAATATAGATTCATCAGGTGCTATGTCATTCATCTGCATGAAACATAACAAGTATAGACCTTCCTTGAACCATTTGTTCTTTACATACCCAGATATCATAGCTCCCCATATTCCCTTATCCTTCTCAAATGATTCATCAAAGAAAAATCTAGCCACCGTATCAACATCACCCACCTTTGCGTATCCTGATATCATAATAGTCCAAGACACGGAACTTAGGCAAGGCATTTCATCAAACACTTGTCGGGCAGATCCCATATCTCCGAACACACATAGATATATTAAATTGTATTAAATTACCACGCAGAGATATATTAGTTCCAATCACATAGCTGGTAACTACACACTCAGAGATATATTAAATTGTACTATTAAATTACCAAAGTAATTTTTTTCTTACCAAAGTCTACATGTAGAGTCGAGACAGTGCATTAAAAAAATCGAATAAAATTACTTGCGCTTCATCCGATCCCGGTTTTGTTGCTCTCTGTCTTCGTCATCATCATCGGACGGAGTAGAAGGATCTGGACGCGCCGCATCCTTGGCCCACTGAATCAATTTCTCAACTTGATCATCTTCTTCAGTGGAGGTAACCAAATGGATTTGCTTCAATGATGGATTTGATTTGACCTTGAGAGTATGACTCTTCAAGTTCGGCATCATCTTCATCTTCAGGATTCTGGGGAAGCTGATGAGATGAGAGTGTGGAGGCGATTGGGATCTGAGAAGGAAGGGGAAAAAAAACTCAAAATTTTTGTGTCTGCAAGTGCGGTCTCCGGTACAAGTGTGGCTTCGCCACTGAGTCCACTGAAGATATATGATCCAACTTCATAACCTCAGTCTATAATTTTTAGATAATCAAAAGTCAAGTTTTGGTTAATGTATCTGACATCAAAACAACGAATCAACTTAAACTACCAAATCATCATTAGCAAAAGAACGCAAAACAAGGTTAGGCAGCACACAAATCGGGTGAAAAAACCCTCCAATTCGGAAATAAGGTTTAGCAGCAACTAAATAAAAAATGATAGAAATATTGGCAAGCAGAGATGCACACTTCTTAAAGCCACAAATACATAATTGTATCAACTAATAGTCATAAACAACTTGCAAAAGTTGTAGATCTGCTTCCGAAAATGTTTATTGAGAGGCTGACGAACAAAGAGAGAACAACGTGCTTCAAGTGTGGAGAACCGCAAGCATTGAGTTTGGGTTGCAAGAAGGAGAACAAAAAATGGAGGTGGAAGAATAGAGGAAGGAAATCTAGATTGCGATAATGGTGGTAACGGTGGCTATGAGAGAGTGAGATGCAGAGAGCAAGGGCAAGGGGCTAGGTTGATTTGGTTGCTTTTTTATAACAGAGAGAGTAATGAAAAACCTAGGGTACCGCAGTAATTGATTGATTCTATCTTTAAATTAGAATATAAGAATTAAAAAGTAATAATTATATTAATATAGTTATATTTATTATTTTTTAATGTGTAAATAGGTCATGTCTTAATAAAATAAGCCTGACCGTTTTACACATTTAGGATTTTAAATAGAACTTAGCCTGGCCTCTTAGGCGAGGCAGTTAGACTATAGGAGGCCTGATAGGGATCTGACTTATTTTGGTACCGGACAAAAAAACTGACCCTTATTCGTCCTTTTTATGGGACTAAAAATGACTTTTTTTTTTTTGTTATGGACTAAAATGGGGTCCGTGTTTTTTGTCAGGGATCAGAAAGGGTATTTACTAAAAAAAAATACTATTTGAACTTAAAAATCCCAAATCAGTTTTGGTGCCTTCAATTGTATAGGTATTGACTATAAGATTATAGCAATTGACAACTCATTTTAGGAGGAAATCATCAATTTAATATTTTCAAGTTCATGAGTATTTTCTTTTTTTTTCCCCTTTTAAATAAGTTTATTCCATACATAACAATTTATAAGTGGAACTCCCCACTACTTATTAAGTTTTACAAATAAGGAAAAGTTTAATATACACATCACCTAACATTAATATTTTTTTATAATATATATTATTAAATAAATAAAAATCTATCTGATTAGTAAAATCGGAAAGAACATTAATATTTTTTCAAAATATTTTTATTTTAGATGTAAAATAAATCTAGATGACCCAATCAGTAAGCATAATCAAAACTTTTAATATCCTTTATTTTTTAGTATGATTAATGATAAGTTCAAATAGGATACCTCTCTCAATTAAGGATTTTTTTTTTTTTTTTTCCCTATTGCAAGGTTTAAACATACAACCTTATTTAAGGAGTATTGAGTCCCTTCAATACAGTCCAATCGTCATTACCAATACCTTTTAACATAAATCTTTTAAATTTTTGACATTGATTATATGTAATTTTCCATTATGTCTCCTGCCTTCACTCAGTTTTCGAAGTTAATTTTAAAAACAATATTATTCCAAACAGGTGTTATGTTTTTTTTTTTTCAAAATTTATTTTTTATGACAATCATCTATTTTTTTCCAAAAACGTTTTTTAAAAATAATTTTATGAAACAATTTTATAAATATAAAAATAAAAAAAACAGAATTAAACAAGGCCTTAGACTTCTTTACATTTTTCTTTAGAATGATTAACTGATATCAAACATTATATATTGAAGGATCAGATTTGAACATTTCAATTCAGGATACTTTTTCTAAGAAATGAATACATCGGGTCTCACAATGGTATAAAATTTATTCCTCCGATCCTATTTAAAATACATTTTTTTAGCTTGCTTCATATAGACTGAGGAAACCTTAAATTTTATTAATTCTTGCATAAAATTCAAAAACTTTCTAACTTATACCCACTTAATATACATAATGCCAAACTTTCTGGGAATGTTGACCAGGACAAACTTTGGAAGCTGATTTGGAAGAATGGAGGTACACAGAAGGTTCGCGTATTCCTATGGCTAGCTGCCCGACACAAATTACTTACAAATGTAGCGAGGAGGCGGAGACATATGACAGATGTTGATGTTTGTGCTCGTTGTGCTTCTGCGGTGGAGGACATTGACCATCTCTTGCGGCATTGTAGCTTCGCAAAGGAGGTATGGAGTTTTTTCATACCACTACATCAACGTCAGGCTTTCTTCCAAGGGGGGTTTCGTGAATGGATATTGCAGAATCTCGGTGAGGCTAACGCTACAGGTGATGATAGCCCCCCATGGGCTATTTCGTTTGGGCTAGTTTGCTGGAAGCTATGGGAGGCACAGAACAAGATGTTGTTCCAAAAAACGAATCACCAAGCCAACATGATAGCTCGGGAGGTTAGATTCTTGCTGGATTCAATAACCAAGCTAGGGAGATGAGCAGTATAACGCAACAGGAAGCTAACGCGAAACGAAATCTAACCATCTTTTGGGTGAATCCGGTATATCCGAGCGTGGTTTTGAATTGCGATGATGCGATGAAGAGCGGAACTGAGTGTACAGGAGCAGGCTTTATTATCAAAGATGATGCTGGAAATTGGTTGAATGGGTGTTGCCGGAATATAGGTAGATGCTCTACGCTTCAGGCTGAGCTGTGGGCGTTAATGGATGGGTTGAATCTTGCTTGGCGGATGGGTTACAAGGAGATTAACGTGCAGATTGATTGTTTAATGGCCTTAGAGCTTGCCCAGAATACTGAGATGATGAACCAC
The DNA here is from genome assembly GCA_025563575.1 of Acacia pycnantha. NCBI lineage: Eukaryota > Viridiplantae > Streptophyta > Magnoliopsida > Fabales > Fabaceae > Acacia > Acacia pycnantha. The sequence continues at coordinate 1,224,022 of JAMWYP010000061.1, forward strand.
GGGAGTAGCAGCATCGTTAAGGAAATCCAGAGGTTGTTGGATCGGGATTGGCAGGTGTCCATTATTCATGTTTATCGTGAAGGAAATAGGTGTGCCGACTTTCTAGCCACCTACGCTTTGCAGTTAGAGTTGGGATATCATGTCCTGGAGGATCCACCTGAGACCATGAGGGGTCTTCTTCAAGCGGATGTTCTAGGCGCAGTAGGTGTTCGTCGGTGCTCTGTAGTTTCTGATTAAATGTAATAAGCCTTTGTCAACAAAAAATATACATAATGCCAATAAAATAATAAGTGAAGGGTTCAATTATACATTCATCTAAAAGAGTTATTTAGATGCCTTATAAATAAGATAACAAACTATCTTTGTACCCTATAAATAGGACCAGAAAAGGAATTAAGATGATATAACATGTCTCATTTTCATTGGCTGGCCGAACAAAAACAAACGTAAGATAATCAGAAGTCCTTGCTTAGAGGTAGATCATATTAGAAAGATATGGGAGCATCGCTAACCCTTTTATCAACCCTATTTTAATCAAGGGTTAAGATGCAAAAATACATATGTGCTTTGGTTAGAGGAGCATCCAATAGCAATTGTTTTTTTGAGGTGTAAAAGTGCACACGTGGTTACAAATTTGGTACATAAATACCGTTTGATCATTAAGTTTAATTTTTTTTTCTGACTGGACGATGACATGGCATTTCAAATGTGCAAAAATTCACATGTGGTTTGTCAAAAAGAGGGTCCAACACCATTTTTTTTAATTTAATAATTTTACTTCAATTAAAGGAAAATTATTATTTCTCTAGATATTTTTCCTGGAGGCCAAATTTTTTCTTTTGATTAATCATTTTAGAAAAGGGGGATTTATTCAATGGGTAAAAACGGTAAAAGATTTATTTCCATAATTTATTTTATTTTTTTAAAAAAAAATTCTTATTAAATTTTCTAATTAAAAATTACTAAATTTTCTCTTTATTTCTTCCCCTCTCGCGATTCTCTCGCCGTCATTGCCGCCCTCCTCCACCGTCACCCTCACCCCTATTTTCCAAACCTCCGCCGTCAACTTGACATTTTCTCCATCTGTCGCTCTGTGTTCTCTTCCCCCAATATAGCCCATCCTCGCCTTTTTCCTGGTTGGTTTGAATTGTTGTTCGAGATTCTTTTTAGTACTTTTTGTGTTTTTCTTGTACTGGTTTTCTCTTTGGAACCGAGTTAAAACTTGTATGATCTGAAACTGAAACTAGAGGTGTTATGCCATTTTTCACTTGGATTTTCTTTTATGGATATAATTTTATTGAATTTAAGGAGCCAGTGAAAAATTTCTCTCATAAGTGGAGATTTGAATGAGGGGTGAAAAGTTTTAGATTATTTTTTTCTTTTAATTAAACTAAAATTATTAAATTAAAAAAAATCTTTTAATTTTCTTTTAATTAAAATAAAATTATTAAATTAAAAAAAATGGTGTTAGATGCTCTTTTTGACCAACCACGTGTATATTTTTACATCTTTGATATGCCACGTCATCGTCTAGTCAGCAAAAAAAGTTAAACTTAACGGTCAAATGATATTTTTGTACCTTATTTATAACCACATAGTCACTTTTACACCTCAAAAAAACACTTGCTACTGGGCACTCTTCTGACAAAAGCATATATGTATTTTTGCACATTAACCCTTTAATTAATGTATCCATTCCTATCGTTTTGTTCTTTTTTTTCCCCCTTGAACGCCTATTCTAATTAATGTATTCACTACAATTAGCTTGTCTTTTTTTTTTTTTACAAGCTAAGTCATCGTCACACGTTTTATCTTTTATTGAATCACGACAAGCTAATTAAGTCTCCCACACACACGCGAGTACAAACAACCCTATCGTCTTGCCTTTTTTTTAAACGGCTATTTTTTTGCCTTCACATCCTTAATTATCTTGTTCAAATTATAGATTTCCATGAAGATCTATGTAATTCTTTTTAATTTAATACTTTAAATCTTAAAAAAAATTCGTAAGAATTTGAAAACGTCACATTTTTTTCCATAAGATTATATGTATGTAGAATATAATTATCCAAATAAATAATTGAAAAATATTGGAAAGTAGGGTGAAAATGATAAGTAGTAGGGTCACATTAGGGAAGAGGAAGCAGACGAATAAATATGAAATTAAAATAAATCTTTTGATTAGTACGTTTAATTTTACTTTAAAATATAAACATGATTGTAAGTATGTTTTATCATTATTAATTGCAGAGTGTTCATTTAAATTTGATGAGTTTATATTTTTTATTAAATAAGATTAACCAAAGTCAAAATTAAAGAACTAAAAGTACATCTTATAATTCAAAAACTGAAACTAAATGTATATATAGAATACTAAATGCTTAATTATAACATTGAGATGATAACATGTGTCTTGTCGAAGGCCGGCGGGAACAAATAAATAAACAAATACGTAAATAAAAATAAAAATAAAAAACTGAAACGTCCGATCAAACCACGCACGAACCGTCATAAACAATTGTGGATTTGCCTTCACCTCTTGTTTATCCATATGGGGAGATTACATCGTCTTTTTATTTATTTATTTTTTATTATTATTATTATTATTATTATTATTATTTCTTCCCAATTTAATTATACGACATTATGTCATCATGACTTTGTAATTATTTTTTCTAGGTACAAGTATCTTTCTATTTAAATTATTCACCCAAATGAAGAAAGACGTCCATACATATAAATAAAATTTTTAGGAAGCCAATTCAATGTATTTGGCTTATAAATAAATGGAAGTATTTTATTTTATTTGAGATGTTTGGTTTGTATCTGATTTAATTTAATTTTGTTTTGGTACATTATTGGATTTTATGTTTGTTGTATCATTATTTTCCCTTTTTTTTTTTTGGAAACGTCCTAGAAAATATATGGATAAATTTTCTATCTGTAAACATTGAATCATCTTTTTTTTGTTTATCATAGAAATGAATGTACTTAACATGATTTCTATAACTTCGGTCTTATAATTAATTAATTTTTTATTTAAACTTTAGTACCGGCCGCATTTTATGTCAAGTCTTAAAAGTCTAACTTTTAAGACCGGCTATTATATATGTTCGGTCTTAAAACTTTAATACTTTTATATTTACATTTTTCCGTATTATTTTGGAGTATAGAAAATATAAGTCTGGCTGTATGAGATTTCTCCATAAAGTAATTGATATTTCAATTTTTTTAATAACATTTTTAAGACCGGTTGTTTTTTTAACAGGGTCTGGATAATATATTTAAGACCTATGAAAAAATGATCTAGTATAAGAAGTTCTTTATATTTACAAAACTGTCACCGGTCATACCTTTAAGACCGGGGCGTCGATAGTCCGGTTTAAATTAGGAGGCCTTAAAGCCCTTTTTTGCACTAATGAGATAAAGAGAACTATTCTCGGTCTTCTTCGTTATTGTTGGTTTAATAATTTGGTCACTATATAAACGAACCCAATTAATCTTGGTGAAAAAACCATGGGATCGAGTATTGGTCTTGTTTATTTATTATAAAAATAAATTATTCCAAGTTCCGTAGCAATCTTATAAAGAATTATTCAGGTATTAAGTTTTTACCCAATATTACATCCTGATTTTTGTTCCAAAATAATATTTTAAAAAATGACAAACCATTGGTCAGGTTGATTATATCTATTAGATCAAGTTTATAAGTCCATAGACACATTTTAAGAACTAACATTAGCAAAATAAGAAGCATCCAAACAACTAGTTGTTGGTTGAAGTGGTAAGTAGCATCACCCTATACAAAGAAGAACACAAGTTCAAATCATGGGAAGTACAACCAAGACCACTTTACGCTCTAGGCCTCGAAATAGATTATACATTTGGTCAAATCAAAACCAAAAAAATAAATAACAATTGTTAATATTTCATAGGTAAATATAATTACAAATACATTAATTTATTTTTGTAACACCCCAAATTCTGTAGCATAAATCGTGTCGGATGACACCTGGTTTTATAAAATATGAGGTGCTACATCAGAGTTTTGCGGAAACGGAGAGCAATGTATCAACAAATGGACAATGAGAGCTGATATAAAAATACCCCGACATATGATGATGCCGAGCGTATGCTGGTATATTAAAAATTTCCCGAAGGAATAATCATGTGATACAATATACAGAGCTTTGTACAATTACATTTCACAAAAAGTAACTATACAACCTAGACCAAGCCTTGACTAGACTTGGGGCAATGAACCTAACTCCGTTAACCGAACAGAATGGCCAGGTAAGTGTCTACCATGGGGGCCTCACCGAGTTCACGGCGACTGATTGGCACACCCACGTAGACTAGCCTTGCCTTCGGCACCAAACTATTCGAAGTAACTTCATTAGACCCATGCCTGACATTAGGCTCTGATGATCTTCTTCCGGCACTTGCCTCGACCGGTGCATTACTACAACTCTGCCCCTTGATTTCTCTCTATGTGGCTCCGTCTACTGGTGCCTTCCCTGTTCCGGGCATTTGGTCTAGTCATGTTGTTTCCCTCGTTCTCCGATCCTTGGTCCTCCGGACCCTGAAGCTACAGCTGAGATCCAATTTACCCCATTGGATCTCAGGTAACGGTTAACCTTATGCTCAAATAAAACAGTATATAGACAACAGATATTCATGACATAACAGCATAGATCCATACAGTACATCGTATGATCAATTGATAACAACTATATTACCATGCAAAGTTATCCCTGGTTTGTAACATCCGTGCCATGATGTACAGTCGTGTCCTCAGCGCTAGGAAAACTCAAACGGCATTATTATGACTATAACCCGTGTGAAGCTGTATGTATACTCGGTGACCCTAACAGAGTCTCTATCCGAAACGGTGACCCTAACAGAGTCTCTATCCGAAACGGTGACCCTAAACAGAGCCTCTATCCGTAAATGTATCTATCACATATATATATATGAGCAGCACAGAGTTAGTGTTACAGTACGTGAACGTACCTCCGTTGACAATATACGGTACTTTTGGTACGTTTTGACGAAAACTGCACTTTTGACGGAAACAGCGGGTTGACAGCGGCACGTCAGACAGCGGAACGACAGTGGTACAACGGCAGTTCGTGATCAAAGATTTCCTATAGAAATAATATCAAATTTGTCATTATTTGACATCATAACAGGCATTTTAGGTACAAATTACCATTTTGCCCTTATTCCTCTAATCGCCGTAATTTCGCCAGCGCTTCGCTATTCTGACTCCCAACTTTCAGAAACTCAATCCCTACTATGTTTTTACCTCGTCAAGCATCTTTCAATGCAATGAAGCCTAAAAACAAGAATAGGAATCTCATCTCCTACTTCCTAGATCTAACTAACATTTCTACTAAAACTACCGAAAGAACTAAAGACTAAGGACCGAAGAACTTACTCAGAGCTTCGCTACAAAATTCCCCGGACTCCTTCCCTTCCTTGCTGCTCCTCAATTTCGGCCTTGGCTCAAGAGGATGGTGTGAAAATTCCAAATGAGGGGCAAGGCTATTTATAGGGAAAATTCAGTGCACTATTCACACTTTACCAGACCGGATATCGACCGTCGGATACTTTTTCAAAATGGCATGATCTCAACCACACAAGGGCTGGCCGACCTGATCCCCCCTTCCCCAAAGTCAAACAACCAATTAGAAGATGCCACCTTGCCACCTTCTAGAAGTCTTCTACCGATAAAGTCTCCGATCGGTGTCCGAATCGCGTAATCTTGGAAAATCTCAAAAATCTGGAATAGTAACTTTGAAGTTCTTTTCCTACTCATTATAAATGTCTGGGTTAACTAAATTTTTGACCCCCTTCAAGTCTTCCCCGGCCCTGCCGAAGATTTACGGAAAAACGCGTCGGTTACGGAACGAACTTCCGGAATCATCAATCTCTAGACAAAAATTCACTGATTCCAAATATGTCCAGATAATTATCAACTCATCCCCAGATGTTGAGTTATAATTTATTTTCTTCAAACTCCAACTCGTGACTATCTGCCTTTTTCACATATTACCCTATTTCGTCTTATTACCTAAGTATTCTACCGATCACGTAAATGACTTCTGAGACAACCAATTCCGAGATAAAATTATACTTGTCCATAATATTCTCTGACTTTAGAAAAATTCTTCATGGTTTTCTAGATAGGATTTAATTCCTATCCGTGGTCATTTATCCTATTTGCTTTTTCACAAAAACATCACAATTTATATTATTATTTTAATCAAAAGATCATGATATTATTTTATAAATTCTTATCCACTTCCATCTCAAAAATTCGGTCAACATCAGGTCTTTTTTTTTTTTTTTTTTTTTTCGTTTTTAATTAATAATTTAATTAATTAATATTATATAAATAATTATTTTATGTAAGTTTTTACAAAATTTCCCTATTGGTCCATACTTGTTTTTAGGCCTAAAATTACCCAATCTCATATATTTTTCTTTATATTTTCCAATTAATTAGCAAATATATTTTATGCTAATTCTATCTATAAACCACTAATTATAGGGTTTTACATAATTATCCTTGGATTTTCCTTTGTCTAAGCCCAAATAACTAGTCAGTAATCATCTAATTAATTACCCACTAATTGTCGATAATTTTCTCAATTAGAATAACTCATTTCCTCACAATAATTGCACTGACATTAGTATTTTATGTCACATGCATTATATTAAAATTCACGGGGGCATTTTGGTCATTAAAATACTTTTTAACTTTTCCCCCTTTATTTCTTCAAGGTAATAATTTAACAAATTACTTAAATTAGGGACAATATTCTTCCCTATTTCAAATAAATATTTTCTTGCCACTTTATAATTTTGACAGGGTATTTTATAACCCGTAAATGCGTTTAGGGACCTATTTGCAAACTTTCAAATGTTTTAGGGACCTAATTGCAAATTATTCTATTTTCAAGGGTAATTACCTAAAAATTCACCACAAGGTCTTGGAGACCATATATTCACCTATTTCCAATAGACATTATTTGCTAATTTATGATTCTTATCATAATCGGGATTTTTAGGGTATTACAATTTTAACAACTAATAATAGTAAAATCACTAGTGTCTAAATTTCATTTATGAATTTACAAGCGCATCAAAAAAAGAAGCCAGCACATGATGTTGAAGATGGCTATATATACCCAAGGTAGCACGAAGGATGATGAGCAAGAGAGGAAGGCAATCAATCAACCGCAATGATGATGATGAGTAGCTTAAAACTAGTGTTGATATTTGGTGCTGCCTTTGGTTTGTACAAGTTCAACGCCCAAAATACAAACCATCTTGCTAGTGTCGTCCCACAGTACAACACCAATAACACAGACCAGCTTACTACTCCTACTAGTGCCCTCCAACTCGATCCTGGATTCGATTATTTTGTGTTTGTCTTGCAATGGCCAGCCGCTTTCTGCAATATTCAACGAAATAGGCAGTGCAATCCAGATCCTGTATTGGCCAAACACCAAAATAAGTTCACCGTTCATGGACTTTGGCCTCAGTTGAATGGTTCCCAGTCTCCATTGTCTTGTAAAACAACGCAATCTATGCAAGATACAGATGTACGTAAACCTCTCTTACACACACACACACTCATATTATTGATATGTTTATTAAATATTTCATTTATTACTTTCCTGTGTTCCCAATTAATACTCATGTGTGTGTGCGCGCGCGTCAATGCAGCTCGATAAATTCAAGGATGATTTACTTGAGTACTGGCCGAGGTTGTTTTCTGCTGAAAACTTTGAAACCAGCAAGAGTTTTTGGAAACATGAGTGGAACAAGCACGGAACATGCTCTTCTAACAAGTTCAATCCACAACAGTATCTCCAAAAAACTCTTGGTCTTGCAAAAGAGTATGCTAAACCCATCTTTGATGAACTTCAAAAACAAGGTAAGAGGAAATTGGTTCAGTATTTAATGTACATACAACATATGCAAGAAATTAAATGATTATTTAAAAGGATGGCACAATGTATAAGACTCCCGTCAGATAGAGTCCGGAGAAGAATAGACGTATAGGCTATTTCTAGGATTTAAACATGTAACCTCCAAGCCACATGCAGCAACTTTGCTATTGCTCCAAGGCTGACCCTCGTAATTAAAGATTATTTATCAGCAAGTAATTGGGTTTCTTTTAATTTTTCTGTAATTTCAGGAATCAAACCAGATGGAACTACGGTACATCGGCTCGAAGACCTAAGAAAAATTGTTATGAAGCTCACGGGCTGCAATTATCCAATACTAAACATAGTATTAAATGGTTCAGGTGATCATCTGCTTTTTGAGATTAAACTGTGTGTCCAAAACGATGGGGTTACACTCATGGATTGTGGCGAAGTTTACAAATTTGCAGCTCCTAAAAAAGGAACCTTTGTCACCTGTAAGTCATCATCAATTTCGCATGTTCCAATCACTATTATTTCGTTTTTTTCTTTTTTTAATATTATATCAAAAGCAAATCAGTGTAACATGATTTTTCCCCTAACAGGAGGTTGGACGCTGCAGCCGAGTGTTCATTCACAAGACCATAGACAGCTGCATGAACACACTTGTATTTCTGAATCTTGATGTAGCATCTTACTCAGAAGTCTTGAGTGTTTGATGCCTGTAATAAAGTATCCACTATATAATAAAAGTGTCTATGGTATCTAAATATAATAAATAAAATACAAGTGTCTGTGTTAGGGGTTGTCAGTGCCTTAGTCTTTAAATAATGGATTGGGATAGTTGTGAAGATGGCTTATGGGTATGAATAATAAGACTGATGGCTTATGGGTATGAATAATAAGACTTTGTTTCGGTCCTCTATTTTACCCTTCTCTCGTCTCCTCTCTCTCTTCTCTTGTTCTTTCCTCTTCCTAGTTCTTTCATACAACAGTCTATATTTGACAATGTAATTGCCACCTAGTTAGCTATGTCTTCACTACATGATTTTGCTCGCTTGATATCAATTTGGTATACAATATTAGTATAAGGATATCAAAATCAAATTCAACACCTGATAATATCAAGAACTTTTTTATTGAAAAAACTATCAACATTAGTCTAAAATGGCGATACTTAAGTTCTTATTATGATTAATTTACCATTTAAAAATAAGCATGTTTTGATCTCATATGCTGTTAGAGGTGCCAGCACCACCCCTAGACTATGGCTAGTGCATTTCAAGCCAAGGGCTTCACCAGGAGGGGGGTGTCTGTTGCCCCCTCCCTAATGTGGCCCCTGCTGCCCCTCATTTTTACCCAACTTTTTAAATATGTTTTTTTTTTTGGTTTCTTCATATTATTAGATTTTACATAAAATGAGTAATATTTTGATATATTGTGCGCAAAATGGTGAAGTTTTCAAATTTTTTACAATTTTTGTCAAAGATTTACATGAAGATCTATGTAATTCTTTTTAATTTAAAGTAATAAATCATAAAAAATTGAAAGCGTCATATTTTTTCTCACAAAATTTCTAAACTCATTCATTTTATGTAGAATTTAATGATCCAAATAAATAATAAAAAACCATTTGAAAAGTAGGGTAAAAATGACGAATAGCAGGGTCACGTTAGGGAAGAGGCAGCAAACAACCCCTCCCCCAGCTTCACCACCATTGGCTTGGAAAATGTAAGGAATTATATATATATATATATATATATATATATGAACTTAAAATAAATCTGTTTCTTAGTATATTTAGTTTAATTTTAAAATATAAACATGATTATAAATATGTTTTATTATTATTTTATTGCAGAGTCTTCATTTGAACTTGTTGAAACCATCCTTAAAATTAAAGGACTAAAAGTACATCTTATAATTAAAAAACTTAAACTAAATGTAAATATAGAATACTAAATATATATTTTAGCCTTAAAGTTTTCACTCCACTTCCCTTCTCCATTACCAAAGTCATCGAATCAAATAATACTTCAAGGTACTTGATATAAAATTCAATTACAAAGTGGATTGTGTATTAAAGATTAAAAATGAGTAAATGCGTAATTATAAGATTGAGATGATAACAAGTGTCATTGTCGAATGCCGGCGGGTTAAATAAACAAATAGGTAAATAAATAATATATAAAAACAGAAATGTCTGATCATGCCACGCATGAACCGTTATAAACAATTGTGGAGGAGCCTGTATCTTTTGTTTAGCCATGTGGGGAGATTCGTATTTTTTGTCTATTATTTCTTCCCCATTTAATTATATGAGATTCGTATTTTTTGTCTATTATTTCTTCCCCATTTAATTATATGACATTATGTCATTATAACTTTGTAATTATTTTTGCTAGGCATATGTATCCTCATATTAGTGGCAATCATATTATTCACCTGAATCAAGAAACACATTCATACATGTAAATATTGGGAGAATCAAACTTGCCATTTCACTTTTAAAAAATATTGGGAGAATTATTATGAGGTTTCAGTGAAAGGTTTTAATCATTCAAACGTTCAATAACAATTGAAAGGCTGCTATGACTAGGACTAATACTTTCGCAAAAAAAAAAAAAAACAGAGAGAGACTACTTATAATACAGAAAATAAAAAGTTTATATTGCTCAATTATTATTGAGACTTTTTTATTATTCAATCTTTTTATTGGGACCTCATAGTAATTATCCCAAAAATATTTAAAGGAAGTGCTCATTACTGCTATTGTGGCGCCAAACTATTGGCTAATATATTGTATCGATGCATATATATTAAATAAAACGTGTAGGAAGCCAATTCAATGTATTTGGCTTATAAATAAATTTGAGATGTTTGGTTTGTATAGGATTCTATGTATTTTTATTTTGGTACATTATAGGATTTTATGTTTTTTTTTTTGGTACAAGAAAGTTTAGGTGGTCAAGATGAACAAATTCATTCTTGTATATAACACAATTATGAACTAGACATGGATGTTTCCTCATCCATTAGACAACAAAGTATGATGAATAAAATGGCACGTTGGAAAAAAAGAGAGAGGAATATATTATAATAAGAGTCATGGCTGGTGAATAGTTTCAATACTTGTTTAATTTTGATCTTAAGTTGTTTTCTTCAAAGAAAAAATATATTGAAAAAAAAGCCACCGTAGTTATACTTTGTTTTGATGGGAGAGAAAAAAGAGAAAAAATTAAAGAAAATGGGAGAGAAAATGGATGAAGGAAATTTTCTCTCCTTATATTTGGAAGAATAAAAGAAAATATAGAAAGTAATAAAAAGTCATTGACTTTATAATAATGTGGGTCTTATGTTTCTATTGACTTGCTAAATAACAATGAAGATTCACTAATTTCATTTACAAAGATTATTAATGAATACGATGAACTCTTTCTTTTTAGAAGTAACTCTCTCCTTTAGGTGAGGATTTGACTCTCCTTCACCACATGTTAAGCCATTTATTTATATAGGCTAATGATTAAAGGGTTAAGGTGAAAATTTGCCAACCAACTATTACTCGAGGAGCGTCTGGCACAAAAAACAATTGAGGAGACTAAAATTGCCGATCAACAATTAAAAAGTGAAAATAACACAATTTTGGTGCAGATTCGCCAACGAACTATTACTCCGTCACTGTCTTAGTGTCTCCATCTTCCATTGATTGTCATAATGTCAGCGACGTCGGCGTCTCCAAAGCTTCCATTGTTGTTGGGTGTTCCACTCACCCTCTTGACATCATCCAGCAGTCCACAGCTTTCAACCGGCACGCGCCTTGCACCCTGATTCTATCCCTCCGATGCCACAAGCAGCAACCGCTGCTGCCATAGCCCTGCTCCCATGGGTCCCATCTCTATTGATGTTTGCCTTATCCAACAAGAAGGCTTAACCGCTGTTTTCTCCAGCGTCTCCGCCACCGTCCTATGCCAGTGCCTCATATTTTAACTTAATGGTGATAGTTGTTTTTTTAATAGTTATTTGGTATTTTTTTTCACTTTTTAATTGTTGATTGACAATTTTAGTCCCCAAAACCCACTTTCCAGCCCTAGATGCAATTTAATTTCCAAAATCACCCTTATAACATAAAAACTACACTAAAGTGTAAGAAAAAAGGAAACAATTATTAATATGCTTATTATCTTTTTCTCTAAGACACTAGTTATTCAAGTAGCAAAGACTGATTATTTTAAGGGGTTGAATGAGTTTGCAAGTAGTTAATTGGGCCTAGCCTCTCTGCTTTTGTAGCAATCGATCACCTTCTCACAATTGAAAAGAAAACACCAACAGGTGGTTGGTCCAGCGGAATAAGACTGATGGCTTATGGGTGATGAGGGCCTTTTTGTCTTTAGCCTTGGGGTCTACAATCAAAAATAAATCAAGGATTGCGTATAGGCAAACCAAGGATCGTTCTCTCTTTTCGAGGAGCCTTTTATTGATTCCTAAATAATCTAAATGTCATGCAAATGCAATAAAATAAGGGGAAATGATTTTTGGATTTTCGAATTAATAAACTAAAGAATAATGCAATTTCATTAAACGCTAAACTATTATTTTTGGTATTTTCTTTATAAAATGGTGAATGAGTGAATGGAATGGATGAAGTGAAAGTATGAATGATGAACGTTCTTGGTAATAAAGAAATGACTATCATTGCTCATAAAAGATTATGGGAGTTAGAATTCATCAAGTCTTAAGATAAACCTCAAGATAACACTTGAGTCCAATATTCTCAATTAATAGTAACTCCTACAAACATAGCTAACCACTATCTCTTGAGAAATTGTTAAAAACCACTTGATGTGCAATTAAAATTGGGATGATGCAAATTGGGTCTTCTTAAAGTTGAGTACTAAACAGTCCCTCAAAGGCACAAATCAACTATACTAACTAGACAGTATCACGCTAATTAATATAATCTCATTGACCCAATAAAAGAAATATATTAATCTAAACACCAAGTCACAAAATCCAATTCAATTACATATGTTCAATCCACAGAGAAATCCAAACGGCAACTCGGTCTCAAGCATAGAATGACATTCCTAGAGCTAGTAAATCATAAAACACCAATGAGAAAATGAATCAAACTAAAAACTCCCCTCAATGAAGCTTTGGAACTCAAGTCAATATCCATCTCCAATAGACAAAGGGATCAGCCACACATGACAATCATAACACTCGCCGGAATCTGGGAATAAGTCGCCGGAATCTGGAAAACAGAGAAGGACCGATGGTGATGGTGATGTGAGTTTTTCCGGCGATTCAACGACGCCGCTGACAATGAAAGACGTCTTCGAAAGTGGTGGTAGATGTCTGTCTCTTTCCTTCTCCTCTCAAACTCGCTTTCTCTCGTCCGATCTATTTCTGGTATGTCACGGTGCTGTGTTTCTGGCTGGGGAAGAAGGTCGCTCTCCGGCAACCGTGGTGGAGGAGGAAGCCGCCGGCGAGGGTGAAGGGTGAAAGTGGAGTGAGATCGAGGAAGAAGTATTCATTTTTCTAATTATTCATCCATTTAGCCTTCATCCAACATTACAAGCCTTTTAAGTGCCCTTGATTCATTTCATTAATTGCTATTAATAGTGGAGATGTTAGAGTTGTTACAAGCCTATGGTAAGGTGTGGGTTAAGTGAGCTAGAGTGAAATTATTCAAATGAGGTGAGATGAGCGAAATAGAATTACCTTGAGAGTTCTCTTGTGCTTCATTCTAATAATTTAGGTGGTATAGTCAGCTAATTTCTTTACATCGCTTGATTATCACTAATGTTGGCTTGGGGAATTTGGTTAATTAATCCATTGCCACTACAAAAAAAAAACCCCAGTGTTTGTCATAGTTTATGTGTCGCGGTTGTCCATAACCGCTACAAAATTGTAGCGGTTTTTTCACTAAACCCCCACTAATTAGTAACGGAAGCCTTGGTAGCATGTCGTTTCGTATTTTTGTAGCGGTTAACGAAAACAAGACCGCAACAAATTTGGCGCCACCTTGGCGCACAATGGCAGGAATGTTTGTAATGTGACATTTGTAGCGGTTATTTGATACTAACCGTTACAAAAGTGGTGCCAACATTGGCGCCAACTTTGTTGCGGTGAATTTGTAGCGGTTGCATCACCACAACCGCTACAAATATACGAAACGACACAATTTTGTCACGGTCACCAGGAAGAGTGACCTTGACCGCGTCAAAATCTACATTTTCGTAGCGGTTTCATGATTAACCGCTACAAATATTCACACTATATATAGGGTTTAGAGTCCATACATCTATTATAAAAATTAAAGAAATTACTAAATCTCGACTTGTAACTGAATGAACTATCTCGCTTGGTCGTCGAAGACATGCACATATCAACAGCTCTGATCTCCTATCTCAGGTGATACGAGCTGCAGATATTTTCCTCTCTCATCCTTGCGAGGAAATTCGTTCAGTGACAAGCCAAGGTTTACTCATTTCTTTGGCGTTTAGACTTCTACTCTTCTGAGAACAGTCCAACATGCGACCGGAGATTGGGTTCCATTATAGCCACCTTTGTCACACGAAAATATCTCTGATGAAAATGACTCAGCAAGTTTTTCGTGGGAGATCGGCGGCTATACTGAATCCGAATCCCCACGGACATGTTGGACTATTTTCGTGGACTTCATTATGTTTAATTTATTACTGTCGACACTTTTGGAAAACTTAAAGAAAAAAATTAAATGAATTGAGGTTTGTTATTTTAAATATTTGTACCAAACTAATTAGTTTGATTCATAAACTAATTAGTTTGGTACATTTAAAAAAAATCATTTTGTAGCGGTTATGGAGAATAACCGCTACAGAGTCTGGGCAAATTATAGCCGTTATCTCATAACCGCTACAGAATTGCAAGGGTCACTTGTTTTGTAACCGCTACAAAATATCACGAAGAACGAGGCATCTTTGTAACGGTTGTTGCGGCGGTGACGATATAACCGTTACAAATATTTGAATTTTGTAGCGGTTACCAAAGAAACCGCTACAAAATGAAGCTGTTTTTAAACAGTGGTTTCTCATTTTCAAAATCACAACTTCTAACGGTTTTGAGTTTTCACCCTTTTTACCTTTCAACCTACCTTTCAACTTTTACTTTTAAACTTCTACCTTTCAACATCATGGTTTCTGCACAAGATAAGGGAAAGGGGAAAGCGATTGAGGGCGTGGGGCTCGAAATATACCTCCGCCCTCTCAGGGGCAGGGCGAGTTTGCCGAGCTCCTCGCCGATGAAGAAATTCCACACTCGGAGACCCTAGAGACTGTAGGGGGAGATCGAACAGCAAGTATGTCGTTGGACGACTTAGACGAGAATGAAGAGATCCATATTGAGATTCCCATAGCGGAGGTGGAGCAGTTCATAGACCAAGAAAACCAGCGGGACCACGGGAACCCTCGACCGGCGTGTTCGCGTTCCACCAGATTTTTGGTGGATGTCGAAGGTATATGTAATTTGTTTTTTGGGAGAAATTAATTTAAATTCGGTACGTTTAATTCAATTTTTTTTAAACGTAATTATAGTAATTGTTTTTGTAATATTGCAGATAGACTTGGGAACATCAACAAGATGACGCTGGATGTTTCCGCCCTCACTCAGATGGACGGGGAGATATCCGGGTATCGGGTCATAGTACCGTGGAACGAGGACAAAGACCAGGCGATCAGAAGCGGTGGTCACCTGATGAACCGATTCCTGTCAGAATTTGGCGGGAATTGGGCATGGTTCCCGATATTTTTCCATGATTGGAAGCATGTGACGAAGGACATGAAGGTATTCAATGTTGTTTAAATAAATTTTACATGTTAATAGTTATAATTTTTAGTTTCTTTCTTTCCGTATTTATTTATTAATTCATTAATAATTAATAATGAAATTATGATATAGAAAAAGTTTAAACTGCGCGAAAAGCATAAGAGGTACGTGCTGATGAAAATGGGGGAAGGGTGGAAGAGCCGGAGGGGTCGTCTCTACAACCGTATGAATGGAGATACCACTATTCCTCTGCAGCAGCTGATCGAAAACGTCCCAGACGGCGTTCAAAGTTAACATGCTGATTGTTTGTTTTTGAAATAACAAAGTTTATATTGTTTTAATTCTTTCAGCAACAGAAGGCTCGGGAGGAGAACCGTCAGACGAACTATGGAACGTTGTTCACACGCACCCATAGACACCGTGATGGGACGCCGACCTCTAAAGCAGCAGAGGAGATAATAGTAAGTTAAAAAAACATTTTTTATATACTGAATGTTGTATATTTAAATTGATTTAATTATTTTATTAATCGTTCATGAACTCTGTGCGTCAGGCCCGGATTGAGAAGAGCGAGGTAGAGCTGCGAGCGTCGCAGACCCCGGAATCACACGGGTCTGTGAATCCAACAGCCCCATTGAAAGCTGCTGTGGGCCCAGTCGAGCATCCTGGTCACGTTAAGGGCATGGGACTTGGCGTCAGGCCTAGCATGGTGTACCCCAAGGGCTCCAACTCTGACACCGGACCCTCCAGCTTGAGAAAGCCACCATCGGAGGCGGTTGATTGCGGAGAAGGTTGCTGCGTAGGTTGATGCGTTGGTTTCCGAAAAGGTTGTTGCACGGGATGTCGCGGATGAGGCCAGGAATAGGCACATGAAGGAAAGAGTCGACCGTTGGTACTTTAGTCATAGGAAGCGATGGGATGTTGTTACCGAGGCCTTGACAGAGTTGTTACCTGAGAGACGGTTTCCATCTCCCGAGCCTCCCCCTTCGTTCATCTATGAGGAATCCCCCTCGCATGCTGCTAATGACGAGGACGTTGTCAACTCTGGTCGTGCACCCCCCTGAGATAGACCCCCCTGAGACAGGACTTGATGATCATGCTCCTGATAGTTAGTTTTTATTTTGAACACTTCATTTTGTACCGCTGGATATTTGTTATTTGCATTTTAAATATTTGGTTTGTTTAATCTATGATTTTGTTAAATATTTTTTATCATTAATTTTGGTACGTTATTTCAAAATTTATAACTCATTTATATTACTTATAGTCAAATAAATAACGTTGTGTAAAATATTTCTTAAAATTTTAACCCTAAATCTAAAATAGTGACAATAAAGTTTGTAGCGGTTGTTGTAGCGATTCGTAAACTAACCGCAACAAAATTGAATTTTGAAAGGGGGCCACAGTTTGTAGCAGTTGTTGTAGCAGTTTTCTAACCACTACAACACTCTGGTGGATTATAGATTCAAATTTGTCGCGGTGATCAATCGCTACAAATGTGTCTCGTATATGTGCAATGGTTGTTGTAGCGGTTTTGTAACCGCGACAAATTGTTCCATGCATTTAAAGATCTCAAGTTCTGTTATGAATGTAATTAAACATTGTATCCACATTTATGTTATATCCTAGATTTGTTTGTTACATATGGATAAGTCATGGATCAAGCTGCCGCGTAGCTTTCCTGTATATTTAGCGGGATTGAACACTTTCTTAGATTTCGCCTTCTCTCACGCTAGCATTAATGGCAAGATGGTGTGTCCTTGTTTGCGATGCAAGTTTAAGAAGTGGCAAACACGAGATTATGCTTTGGAACATCTTCTTATAAAGCCTTTCCCAGAAGCATATACATTCTAGGATGTTCATGGTGAGCAACGTGGTATGAGATATGGGCTTCATCTTCCTCGAACCTCACAAGTAGGAAATCAAGTACATCAAGATGATCCGGTTAATGAAGCTGTTCGTGATGCTTTTGGTGTTCAAGACGACAACTTCACAGCAGAAGTTCAGGGTCCAGAACCTGTTTTCTTAAGGAATGATGCGGCTTGAGAATTTTTCAGTCTCATGGATGAAAGCAATCGTCCTTTGTATCAAGGTTGTCAGAAATACTCAAAGTTATCTTTTCTGATCAAATTGTACCATATCAAGTGCATGTGTGGGATCATTGATAAGGCAATGTCGATGTTCCTGGAATTACTTTGAGATGCTTTCCCTGACACGGACATTCCCTCATCCTTCTACGAGGCGAAGAAGATAATCAACAGATTAGGCTTGAACTACGAAAATATAGATGCCTACCCAAACGACTGTATGCTTTATTGGGGAGAGGACGCTGGGAGGGAGACTTGTAAGAAGTGTCACACTTCGAGGTTCAGGGCAGTTCGGAAAGGGAAGAAGCAGAAGAAGAAACCCGCAAAGATTCTAAGGTACTTTCCTTTAAAACCTCGCTTACAAAGATTGTTTATGTCGTCTAAGACATCTGAGCATATGAGGTGGCATGAAGATGATAAGAATCAAGATGGGAAACATAGACATCCACGGGATGCTGAAGCATGGAAAGCGTTCGACTCAGTCTTTCTAGATTTCGCGGCAGACCCTACAAATGTTCGTCTTGCTTTGGCGACCGACGGTTTTAATTCGTTTGGGAATCTTAGCACAAGCTATAGTATATAGCCCGTGATGTGTATACCCTACAACTTGCCCCCGTGGATGTGTATGAAACAAAGCTCCTTCATTATGTCCATGATCATTCCAGGGAAAAAGGCACCGGGAAATGACATCGATGTGTATCTCCAACCGCTGATCAAGGAGTTGGTGGAGTTGTGGAATGTAGGTGTGGAGACGTACGACACGCACGAGAAGACACTTTTCAACTTGTGTGCGGCCTTGATTTGGACGATAAGCGAATTTCCTGGCCTCGGGACATTATCCGGGTGGAATGTGCATATCGGCCTTGCCTGCCCAGCTTGCAATTTTGACTCTGACTCAGTGCGCATTCCCCACAGTCGTAAGTGGTGCTTCATGGGTCATCGGAGGTTTCTTGATGGTACGCACAGGTTTAGGTTGCAACACAATCGTTTTAATGGGCAACAGGAAAAAAGAGGACCTGCTCAGAATTTATCTGGTGAAGAAATCATAGAGCAGCTTCAGGATGTTGATGTTGAGTATGGGAAAAAAGATGATCCGGCAAGGGCCGGGACAAAGACTGACAGGGCTTCTGGTTCTGCGCCCCAGCAATGGCGAAAGGTAAGTGTCTTCTTCACTCTTCTGTATTGGAAAGATAATTTGCTCCGACACAGTCTGGATGTCATGCACATTGAAAAGAATGTGTGCGATAATGTGTTGTACACGATTCTCAACGAACCAGGAAAATCAAAAGATCATCTGCAAGCGAGGAAAGATCTATGGGAGATGGGTATTCGTGGAGACGCGTGGCCGGATGAGCATGACAGATTTCAACAGGCAAGATTTACCCTGACAAAACCGAATAAGGAAATTTTTCTCGCGACCTTGAAGAAAATAAAAGTTCCTGACGGGTATTCAAGCAACATATCACGATGTATTGACTTGCAGGCTCGAAAGGTTACAAGACTGAAGAGTCATGACTCACATGTGCTTATGCAACAGTTACTTCCGCTGGCCATGAAAAATACGCTGCCTCTCGATGTTTCTCTTGAAAGACTTGGCTATCACCCAAGAGGGGGGTGAATTGGGTGTCTAATTAAAAACTTAGAACTTTAAAAATCTTTTCGCAACTTACTGAAAGTAGTTTGAATGACAATAATATTTATAAAGTGATAAACAATCATTCAAACATATATGTTTGGAATGTAAGAGATAATGGAAGAGAATATGAAAACTGTGATTTATACTGGTTCGGCCCAATGCTTGACCTACGTCCAGTCCCCAAGCTCCACTTGAGAATTTCAATCCACTATCTTCTTTCAACTTGATTACACGTTCTGTACTTGAAGTAATCCTCTCACTAGGATTCACTCCCCCTTACAAACTGTAATCAATACACCCGTTGGATTACACACTCTGTACTCGAAGTAATCCTCTAACTAGGATTCACTCCCCTTACAAGTTGTAATCAATACAATGGGTTTCCCACTCAAGATCACCCAATCTTGAGTAACTCTCAGATAGAAAGATAGGATGTTTACAAATAAATCTCCTCTCTCTCAGAAGTGAATGGGTAAACACTGAAGTATAGTACAACTCATTTCACTCTCTATGATAATCTATGTAGACATTGAAAACAGAGAGTAAATGATATGAAAATCAGAGTATTAGCATGATGAAGATGTGAGCTTGTGTCTCTTCTTATTTCTGTCTTGAATCTGTCTTCTTTTATAGGTAGAGATCAATATATGACCGTTGTAATTCATAATGTGACCGTTGGAAACATTGCAGGTTGATTAGTTGAAGTTTTGGTCTTCTTCTCTCTCTACACTTTGGTTAATCCAGCTTTGCAAAGGTTCAGGCTTGACCTTCTGACTTTTAGTCCGTTGGAAGAGCAACTTACTGGATGTGGAAGAAAACTTTAATTACTTCAAAACGTGTGGAGAATGATTGTTCAGAAGCATGCAAGTTTTCTGCACTTTTGCATTAATGTTCTGACTCTACTTTATGCTTTATTCTAAATCTCCATTTAATCATGTCTAAATCATCTAAAACTCACTAACAAACTGATTAAACATAGTTAGGAATAGTTATGAGTGATGATTTGAAGTATTGGATTCAAACACAAAAGTTTCGTAGATTCGTTTAGTTCGAAATTCAAATTCAGCGATACAAACTCGAGTTAGTTCATCAAAACTGGAGTTTGTAAATATTTTCAGGTACCAAACTCGAGTTTATAATTATAGGCTCGAGTTTAGAGCATAGTCAAGGAACACATCGTGAAAACCATTTGAAACACATTTTGAGTAAAAGGTAAACTCGAGTTTATAATTATAGGCTCGAGTTTAGAGCATAGTCAAGGAACACATCGTGAAAACCATTTGAAACACATTTTGAGTAAAAGGTAAACTCGAGTCTATTAGTGACCAGGCTCGAGTTTGACATTGTTCATGTCAAAAATAAGTTTTACTTCTCAAAATGTAAATTGGAGTTTTCAAAATAAGTTTTCTCTTTGTAAAGACCAAACTCGAGTTTAGAAATCCAAACTCGAGTTTACTTTAAATAAGTAAGCCTTTGAAAACTCTTGGCAAGAGGCAAACTGAAGTTTAAAGAAGTAGGCTCGAGTTTGCAAAAGATATAAAAACTTGAAAGCTCTCTGCCAATGGAAAACTCGAGTTTGCAACTGCAAACTCGAGTTTACAAGTTTTGTAAACTCTTTATGTTTCTCAAACCACAGTGAAAATTCTACACAAAAATAATAGGCTCGAGTTTGTATCTGCAAACTCGAGTTTACATCATTTGTAAACTTTTGTAGAATTTCAACAAATAGCAAACTCTACTAAAAAAGGAATACTGTAGAGTTTAAGAAATGGTTTCAATTTGAAAAGGCTTCCCACCAGAGGCAAACTCGAGTTTGTAACCGCAAACTCGAGTTTACACATTTGTAAACTCTTTGAAGTCTTTCTCTGGAGGTTCTAAACTGGAGTTTAAAGATACAGGCTCGAGTTTGAAATCCAAAATAGCCTGTCTTGCTCTCTGTTAGTAGCGAAATCGAGTTCACACATTTAGGCTCGAGTTTGGCGCTGACAGAATGTTTTCGAGTTGAAATCAATTTGTTTAACTTATCAAAAACATTCACACTTGTTTATAATTGTCAGTTATCATCAAAACACATAGAGAACTAACATCTCTCGTTTTGGTCGAGCTTTATACTTTCTTTCGGAAGTTGTGTTCCAAGGTTTTGATAATGGAGGAGCTCGACCAGCTGCAGCAGAAAATCATTCTTACGCTGTGTCATTTGGAGATGATCTTTCCTCCATCATTTTTCACGGTCATGGTTCACCTGACAGTACACATTGTTCACGAGACAAAGCTTGCTGGCCCAGTTCAGTACCGATGGATGTATCCTATTGAGAGGTACTTGTTTAAAAATAATTAATTTAGCATTACTCCCTAGTCGCACGTTTAACCATTGATGCATCAAAATTTTTCCTTCTCAACTTTATAGGTTTTTTGGGAAACTGAAATCTTACGTGAGGAATAAGGCGTGGCCTGAAGGTTCAATAGCAGAAGATTATATCGGGGATGAGGTCTTGTATTTTTGTTCCAGGTACTTCGATGACATTGAGACGTCATTCAACCGACCGCCTCGTGTAGACGATTGTCCTGAGCCTGAGCCATCAGCAACAGAGTTGTTAATCTCTCGTGTTGGTAAACCAGTTGGCGGAAGTGAGAAATTCAAACTCACGGCACTTGAGAAGTTTCAAGCACATAGACATGTCTTGATTAATTGCACCAAAGTTGAACCATACCTTCAGTAATATATATATATATATATATATATATATATATATATCCTTACATTTTATACATACTCACATTTCATTGTATGTTTAATTTCAAGGAATTTAGGAGTCATGTGAAGCGTGAACTAAGGATCCGTACACAGACATCCTCCGAAATTGATAGAAAGGTCCACAGAGAATTTCAGGGTTGGTTTAGGAGGAGAATAATGAACGACCACAACCCGCACTCACCAGAATTCAGAGCTCTCGCACTAGGCCCGCTTGACCATGCCCAAAGATTTACGGCATACAATGTCAATGGTTTTAAGTTTTGCACCGTCTCACGAGATTAGGGATTGCTGACCCAAAACTCTGGTGTATATGGCATGTTTGGGACGAGGAGTTATGCGAGTAGTAGTGACGGGAACATGCGGTTCGGTGACGTCCCGTATTATGGAAGGCTGCTTGATGTGGTCAGGATAAGTTACATAGGCCTTTTCACTGTGACGTTGTTCAAGTGTTTGTGGGCGAATACCACAACGTCCAGGGGAGTCACGACTGATGACTTAGGCATCACATCAGTGAATTTCTCCCGGCCTATTCACAGCGGTCAGTCTGAAGATGACGAGCCGTATATTCTTGCCTTAGAGGCCCATCAGGTTTATTATGTCGCCGATGAGAGGCACAAGGATTGGAATATGGTGGTTCACTTAAAGCCTCGGGACCTTTACGACATGGGCGATGGTGATAACGTCGCCTACAATTGTGAGCCGTTCCAGCCCGCCAGCTTCGAAGACTTCTTCCCAGACGACGATGACAATTTACCTATAGTTCGGTAGGTCTTTTTATTTACGCTTTATAAAATAGTAACATTTAGCTAAAGTTTTATTTGTGTTCAAACGTATTCACCTCATGCGTAACATTTTATGCAAACTTTCTTTGTAGGGATGACGAAGAAGATTAAGAGAAAAACTTGTGCCTACGCTGTAATATGTAATCTTTTTATTAAATTTTTTTATAAAAAAAAATTCAGAACATAATTTGTAGCGGTTAAATAACCGCTACAAACACTAAAAAACCGCTACAGATATAAACCGCTACAAATACGCATCCTAACCGCTACTAAAGACAACCGCTACAAAAAAGTGAGACCACAACCGCTACAAAATGATGCGCAGATACC
The DNA here is from genome assembly GCA_025563575.1 of Acacia pycnantha. NCBI lineage: Eukaryota > Viridiplantae > Streptophyta > Magnoliopsida > Fabales > Fabaceae > Acacia > Acacia pycnantha. The sequence continues at coordinate 1,247,358 of JAMWYP010000061.1, forward strand.
CCATAAATACCCCACCCAACCACATTTAATATGCATCAGTTTCTTTTCTACATGCGTTTTCTCTCTGTCTTCTCACATATTTTTACGTTTTGAAAGAGGTTAACTTATTGAAGGGGGTAAGTGTCGTTTAACCGGATCAAATCTAATGATTCTCATACTAATGTTTGTTATTTTGCAGTTGAACCGGTAATATTTTTCAACTTTCCTTCTACTTCCAGATACATTATTCAATGACTTGTACACACATTTTTTAAACAATAAGTATTATTTTAATTAACTCATTATTAGTTCTTATTATACTTACATATTCTCATTATTTTGCACCTATATAATCACCTTATATATTTAAATATCATATTTTCATATCTTTTATTTTTATTAAAAAATAAATTATTAATTACGTAATATTTACATAATTACCTCGATAAATAATAATTTTTTTTTACAGGTCATGAATTTGTAGCGGTTACTCTAACCGCTACTAAGTTTAAAACATTTTCCTAAAAAATGGTTGTATATGGTTGTAGCGCTCTTCGTAGCGGTTACAAACCGCTACAAATATTCAAAATAAAGTACACTGACAATGGCAAAAAAAATTTGCGAAAAAATGGCGGGAACGTTTGTAGCGGTTACCAACCGCTACAAATATTCACATGGCGGCAAATTTTTTTTCCAAAAAATGGCGGGAATATTTGTAGTAGTTGAAAACCACGACAAATATTCAAAACAATTAAAACTAATGGCGGCAAATATTTTCAAACCAGACTAATGTGTAGCGGTTACACATTAACTTGTAGCGGTTTTATAACCGTGACTAAGCTCTCAAACCAGACGTCAGCCCAACCCATTTAGTGACGGTCAGTGGTAACCGCTACATATATAGTAGCGTGTATATATATGTAGTAGCGGTTTTTTTAACCGCTACAAATCAGCTTGCCACAGTGGATTTTGTAGCGGTTACTCTAACCGCTACAAATGTCGTTTGTTGCGCCTAAAACCGCTACAAATAGGTCATTTTAACCGCTACTAATGATCGTTTTTTTTGTAGTGTGCTTAGCTTTCTAATTACGAAATTGCTCATCTTTCAAATGCATTAGTGATTTGGACTTGAAATTTTGTAGTTAATTGCCTTTGTTCAGGAGTACAAAAGTCTAAGTGTGGGGGAATTCCTAAACTATATGCAATGGAAAAAAAACGCTAACAAGCTTCACACGAGAAACCCCTTGTCAAAAGTGAATTTGACAATTAGATTACCTAGGGAGTCAATTACTTAGCTCCCCGGCAACGGCGCCATTGATGAGGGCCTTTTTGTAATTTTCCCCAATCCTCAAAACATTAATTCTAGCCCTAAAAAATCTTCATTCTCTTCTTAAACACCTACAATGCAAGATTAAACACAATGTAGCATCAAAAGTCTAAGGAATCAATTTCATGAATAATTAACAAATTATGACCATTTTACCCTTAATTACATTTAATTCAATACAAATGTCCATAACTCAAATTAATGCTTAATCATGCAATAATGTCCGAGAAAATGCATTAAAAATCCCAATTTAATTATGAAAAGTCATATAAAAATATGGTTCGATCAATGGGTATGAATAATAAGACTTTGTTTCGGTCCTCTATATTACCCTTCTCTCGTCTCCTCTCTCTCTCTCTCTCTCTTCTCTTCTTCCCTCTTCATAGTTCTTTCATACAACAGTCTATTTTTGACAATATAATTGCCACCAACCTAGCTGTGTCTTCACTACATGATTTTGCTCGCGTGATATCAATTTGGTATAGAATATTGGCACAAGGATATCAAAATCAAATTCAAAACTTGATAATATCAAGAACTTTTTAACTGAAAAAACTATCAACGTTAGTCTATTGACAATAGATCAATAATTGCCACCTCGCTATGTGTTCACTTTCGCTGCATCGTTTTTCTAGCGAGATATCAATTTGGTGTAGAATACTCCTCAGATCTTAAATGTAAAGACCTGGTTTGGAAGCGAATTTTGGTCTTAAATGTAACATGTTTTTCCCATATTACTTCTTATATTTATTATTTTTTTCTAAACTAGTTTGTCTCAATTATAAACCAGTATATAATGTGATGATATGCAAAAATATTTTAGAGACATCAAGTCACATATGTTAAATAACAAATTCGTTTATTTAGCTTTCTTAATCTCTAAAAATTAAATAAATAGATCTTACATTTGTTTGTTACTAGAGGGAGTGTTAATATTTGGATATCAAAATCAAATTTGACAATTGATAATGTGGAGAATTTTTTTTAATTGAAAAAATTATCAACATTATTAGTCTAAAATGCCGTTACTTAGGTTCTAAAATTTTCGGCCAAAAAAAAAAAAAGGTTCTAAAATTAATTTAAAATGTAAAAATAAGTATGTTTCCATCTCATATGAGGTGCCAGCACCACCCTTAGATTGAGGCCAGTGCAGATCAAGCCAAGGGCTTCACCAAGAGGGGGTTGTCCGTTGCCCCATCCCTAATGTGGCCCTTGCTGCCCCTCCTTTTTACCCAACTTTCCAAATATTTTTTCTTATTTTTTATATATATTAGATTTTAGGGAGATTTGTCCCAAGAACCAGAAATAAATACAATGAGGTCTCTTGAAATCACCAAATTACACAGAAGTCTCTTGTGACTTTTTTGATATTATTTGTATTAACAACAGGAAATGCTATATTTACAACAAAATTTAAAAATATGACCATTTACAATAGAAAAAGTTATATTTAAAACAACATTAAAACACCTAAATTTTGTTTAAAACTCAAGTCCATAAACGTACAAAGGTCATTTACAACAGAAAAATGATATATTTACAACAGTACAATAAGTGCTATATTTACAACAAAATTTAAAATAAGGCCATTTACAACAGAAAAAGCCATATGTACAACAGGAAATGTCATATTTACAACAAAATTTAAAAACATGGATTTTGTTTCCATACAAATAATATCAAAATAGTCCTTAGGGACTTCTGTGTAATTTGGTGATTTCAAGGGACCTCATTGTATTTATTTCTGGTCCTTGGGACCTACATGTAATTTTCCCTAGATTTTACATAAAATGAATGAAATTTTGATATCTTATGGGAAAAAAATAGAGTTGTTTTCAAATTCACAACAAATTTTTATAGATTTCTATGCATGAAGATCTATGTAATTCTTTTTAATTTAAAGTATTAAATCTTAAAAAAATTCGTAAGAATTTGAAAACGTCACATTTTTCCCATAAGATTATATGTAGAATATAATTATCCAAAGAAATAATTGAAAAATATTGGAAAGTAGGGTGAAAATGATAAGTAGTAGGGTCACATCAGGGGAAGAGGCAGCAGACGAATAAATATGAAATTAAAATAAATCTTTTGATTAGTACGTTTAATTTAACTTTAAAATATAAACATGATTATAAGTACGTTTTATCATTATTAATTGCAGAGTGTTCATTTAAATTTGATGAGTTTATATTTTTTATTGGGTTAAGGTGCAATTTTACACATGAAGTTTATCCACAGGAGCGCTCAGCACCACGAAGTTTTTTTAGGAGCAAAAGTACACACGACGTTACGTTTTGGGAGCAAAAATACCACGGGTCGTTAAAAAACTAACCGTCAACTAAAGGTCAACTAACGGTCAACTAACGGCCCGTGGTATTTTTACTCCCAAAACGTAACGTCGTGTGTACTTTTGCTCCTGAAAAAACTTCGTGGTGCTGGGCGCTCCTGGGAGTAAACTTCATGTGTAAAATTGCACCTTAACCCTTTTTTTTCTTAAATAAGATTAACCAAAGTTAAAATTAAAGAACTAAAAGTACATCTTATAATTCAAAAACTGAAACTAAATGTAAATATAGAATACTAAATGCTTAATTATGACATTGAGATGACAACATGTGTCTTGTCCATGGTTTGTGAAACTGGACCGGACCGGCCGGTTCAGACCGGGAACCGGCCAACCGGCCGTGAAACCGGTCCGGTTTGGTGCAAAACCGGTCTAACCCGGTCTGACCCGGGTTGACCCGGTGAAACCGGTGTAAACCGGTCGGGTTACAGGGTCAACCCGGTTCCAATATTTTTTATTTATTTTTTTTTAAAGGCAATCTAATTTGAATATCTGAATATGTTACAAGTATTGAAGTATATGATTATTTTACTACTGATCTAAAGTATTAAAATGATATATAGCACTCCCTCTGGTCCTTATTATAAGACATCAACTAACAAATTTCACAAACCAATAAAAGTAGTCAAAGTCAATAAAGTTACCCTACACTTTAAGTAACTTCCAATTTTTTTATACCTCACCGGTCTAGCCCGGGTTGACTCCGGGCTGACTCCGGTCTGACCCACTAACCCTTAACCCAGTACCTCGACCGGTTCAGTCACCGGTCCGGGTTTCAGAACCTTGGTCTTGTCGAAGGCCGGCGGGAACAAATAAACAAACAAATACGTAAATAAAAAAAATAAAAATAAAAAACTGAAACGTCCGATCAAACCACGCATGAACCGTCATCAACAATTGTGGATTTGTCTTCACCTTTTGTTTATCCATATGGGGAGATTACATCGTCTTTTATTATTATTATTATTATTTCTTCCCAATTTAATTATATGACATTATGTCATCATGACTTTGTAATTATTTTTTCTAGGTACAAGTATCTTTCTATTTAAATTATTCATCCAAATGAAGAAAGACGTCCATACATATAAATAAAATTTTTAGGAAGCCAATTCAATGTATTTGGCTTATAAATAAATGGAAGTATTTTATTTTATTTGAGATGTTTGGTTTGTATCTGATTTAATTTATTTTTGTTTTGATACATTATTGGATTTTATGTATTGTTGTACCATTATTTTCCTTTCTTTTTTTCGGAAACGTCCTAGAAAATATATGGGGGAATTTTCTATCTGTAAACATTGAATCATTTTCTTTGTTTATCATAGAAAAGTATGTACGTAACATCATTTCAAAACATTATTATATCATTCCTATATAGGACAATTTTGGTGATTAAGGTGAACTTTTATTGTTTGAATGTTTTCAATAATGTCATGTTTTTTGGATTAATATCCTATATTTTCTGATGCGAAAGTTTAAAAATGTGACATATAATATAAATGGAGCCTCCATATATGTGTGTATTTGGTGTATATATTACACAACTATGAACTAGACATGGATGTTTCCTCATCCATTAGACAACAAAGTATGAGGAATATAATAAGATTCACGGCTGGTGAATAGTTTAACTACTTGTTTAATTTGGATCTTAAGTAGTTTTATTGAAAGAAAAAATATATTGGAAAAAGAAAACCCACCGTAGTTATACTTTGTTTTGATGGGAGAGAAAAATGAGAGAAAATTAAAGAAAATGGTAGAGAAAAAGGATGAAGGAAATTTTCTCTCCTTATATTTGGAAGAATAAAAGAAAATACAAAAAGTAACAAAAGTGATTGACTTTATAATAATGTAGGTCTTATGTTTCCATTGACTTGTTATAGAACAATGAAGATGAACTAATTTCATTTACAAAGATTATTAATGAATATAATGAATTCTTTCTTTTTAGAACTAACTCTCCTTTGGGTGAGGATTTGACTCTCCTTCACCACATGTTAAGCCATTCATTTATAGAGTCTAATGATTTAACTAACTGTTGCATTATAAATCTCCAACAGTCTCTTTTTCTTCTATTTTTACTGCTGAGAACTATGACACTATTGTGGACGGAGAGTTAAACACTTAAATCCATGTTGTACTCTGAAAAAGTGTAATGACTTTTAAATTTGGATCTTATTATAAATTAACCCATGTTGTACTCCAAAACCCACTTTTCAGCCTTCAGATGCATTTAATTTCCAAAATCACCCATATAATATTAAAACAACACTAAAGAGTTAGAAAAAAGGAAACAAATAATGATATGCTTATTCTCTTTTTCTCTAATACACTAGTTATTCAAGTACCAAAGAATGTTTATTTTAAGGGGTTGAATGAGTTTGCAAGTAATTAAGTGGGCCCATATGCAGAGGTATCATGCCCATAATAAAGCTCAATTAGCCCAACATTTAGCCCAAAATTCTTTGTAATGAAGCAAAATAATCTTTTTTTTCGCTCATAGGGACAAGCCTCTCACCAACATACCTTGGGAGTAAGTGGTAAGAGACTTACTCTCCCACCACCATGTCCTTAGTTCGAGGTGTGGAAATGAAAAAAAGAATGTTGGGAGCTCTTCCCTCACAACCATAGTTCCAACGCGGAGTGAAATCCAGATTAGTTGAAACTGAAGGTTCCGGTGAACTAGGTGGGATATCAAAAAAAAAGGGACCAGCCTCTCTGCACCTTCCCACAATTGAAAAGAATCACCTCACCTTTGTGATTCCGCATGCTGCAACGTCGCTATGGGCTGACCAAGCCCCATCAACATCAAATGTTGCCTTTATAGCCCACTGACATAAAATGGGCTTCGACTTTGAGTTTAAGATTAACGTGCCGCAGGTGATGATAACTGGGCTTGTGCGGGAAGGACTGCTTAATGAACCTACCTAACTGCAAACTGTGCCCTCTAATGAACCTGTCTAATTATAAGATAACATTTAGGAGTTGGTTTTAGTTCTAATTATATGAGAATATTATAATTTTTGTCAATTTCTTTCTAAAATTCTTCTATTGATACTTTCTCAATAATAATTAAACATAACAATAATTTAATAATACACTTATATATTTTATAAAGTAAGTATTCATTGCAACTCATAAATACCACATACACCTTAATTCTATTTTTTTTTCATTAAATAATTTTGATCACTTTTTTCATATTTTTCCCATATCAACTGAGCTAATTACTGTAAAATGGAATTCTTATTCATGATTTTTGTTTGGAATTTACATTTTTATTTACGCAAATATTGTATACGCCCTCCGGTCCTAATTATAGGAGCTATTTACCATAATTTAGAGGGATTAAGGAGGGAAGTTAAATTAGTTAATTATATCTATTTTCCTAAAATACCCTTACCTAAAATTTAAAATGACATTAAGATATTGAGATATTTGAATGAAAATACGTAAGGAAAATTCCCTCCCTATATCCTAACGTAACCCACGTCATTTACACAAGTGTCGTATTATTACTGCAATTATAAAAAAAAATAGTCTTTTTTTTTATGTATATATATATACTCTATAGTTATCGCACATATTATTCCTATCATTGAAAAATAATTCTTAAACAGTTCATACAAATTAAATTAAATTCCTTGCTTAAAATCCTTGTGGTGATAAATTAAATAAATTTATCTATCACCACAAGGATTTTATTGAGAAAGTATAAAATTGTATATAATAAAATTTAATTGCAATATAAATTTAAAATGACATCGGTAGTATAAACATTATTTACTTTATAAAATATATAGGTATATTATTAAATTATTATTGAGAAATTATAGATAGGGGTATTATAAGAAAAAAATGACAAAAGTTAAAACTTGCTCTTATAATTAGGACCAAAACCAACTCCAAAATTTTCTCCTATAATTACGACCGGAGGGAATATTTATTATTATTTAACATTGGTTTTATATCTTTTATTTTTATTTCATTTAAAATTACCTTAATATATTCAAATATATATATTTTTAATTATTACTGGTCTAACGCCACATTAACCTCAATTTGACTTACCCTTGACCCATCCATTGCTTTGATTTGTACAGTAGCCGATCTGCTTTTTAGTACATTACTTAATATATGATAAAATTGTATAATTATGCTATTCTTTCCAATTAAGTATGACATCGTGTCTTTATATATACATATACACACACACACATACGTACATGTAGAGGCAGATCCAAGTTGAAGAGAAGGGGGTAAGTGCCCACCTTTAAATTATGATGGAATTCTAAAAAATAAGGGAATTAAAATTATGATGTATTTGATAACATTGATAATAAAACAATTATGATGGAATTCTAAAAAAATAAGGCCTAGAAGGATGACATTGTAATTATTTTTATTGTAATATACTTTTGTTATTAAAATATATGTACTTGAACTTATTGAGTGCCCACCCTTCATTGTAATTTATGTAGTTGCATTTCTAATGGCACTTAGCTTTGCTTTTCTAAATGATAGGTTTGTAAAATAACTGCTTCTCTTATTACATCATCAGCATTCACTTGATTTTATGAATATTTTTTTTGTTTTCTTGTTTATATTCTTTTGTTTTTTCAATGCATTTAAAACTTTACTTTTAAAAAAATTCGGGAGCAGCTCTCACTAATTGTGCAGACATAAACAAAAAATATTAGCCAATCCGTCACTATGTAAAAATCGGGTCCTCATTACATGCTTTTCTTTTATGTGCTTCTTAGGTGCTTCTCCTCCTAAGAAGCACATAAAAAAATATTGATACATTTTTTAAATTTTTTTATATATATTTTATATATTTAGATTAAATTATATATTGCATTTTGAAATATATTTTTTATACCTAGTATCTCAAATTAATTAATTTTCAGTCTTGCATTCATAAATATTTTTTCTATAACACCAATATCCTATAAATTAATTAATTTGAGATATTGGGTGAAAAAATATTTTAGGATACAATATAATTTAATCTAAATATATAAAATATATAAAAAAAATTATCAAAAAATTATCAATTCTTCATTCTTCTAAAATGACTAAGAGCCTGGAAAATACTCTTAATGGGACCATAATTTTAGTTAATCCAAATATTTCTCAAGAGATATTATAGACCTCCAAAGTTACGTCAAGGAATATTTGAGATTATTTAAGATTTCGCGATTAGAACACTGAACAGGGGATTTTATCGGTTAAATCCATAAAGCAAGGGAGATGACATCATGTGCATGACATCATATTTTGAAGGATGATGGAGGGGGAGGTCGGCCAACATGCTTGGAGGGTGAGGATTTGGAGTTGATCAAAAACCTAGATCTAAGGGTTAGAATTGAAGGAGAAAAAGTGATGAATAGTTGCAATTTTTCCCTATAAATAGCTTGCATCTTCTTTCAAAATTTTCACACCAAAATTCAAGAGAGAATTTTGAAACTTAAGAGAGAAGAGAGAAGGAAGAGCTCTTGAGGAAAAGTAGCAAAGCTCTGGGTAAATTCTTCAGTCCCTAGTTTTAAGTTCTAGTATTTCATTTGGTAGTTTTAGTATAGATGTTAGTTTGATCTTTAATCTTCCAATTAAGTATAATTTTGATATAATTTTTTAGGGTTAAATATGGTATTTATTTCGAAAATATGATGGAGATAGAGATATGGCAAAATTTTGGAAGATTAGAGTCAAAGTAGCGAAGCTCTGACAAAATTTAGTAGATTAGTAAAGTCAGGGGTAAAATGGTCATTTGTGACTAAAATGACCGTTATGATGTTGATCATTAATAAATACGCTATTATCCTTATAGAATATCTGTAATCGCGTTCCGACCAACAGACGTACCGTATTTCGTCAACGAAGGTACGTTCGCGTACTAGTAACACTAGCTCTGATGTTTATCGTATGCGTATTTGTGTTATGAGTGTTGTATGCGTATATGTGGTTGATGATCTGTTATGTGTTTATGTGCTTTTGGGAAGCATTCATTAAGTGTGACACATCTGTAAGGAAACATTCGTTGCGTGCGGTACATCTTCATTCGCTGCGTGCGGTACATCTGTATTCGCTGCTTGCGGTACATCTGTTGTGTGCTCATATACTGTTAATGTTGTGAATATTCTTAATCCATATGTTGTGTATGTAAACATGAGGTTAACCGTTACCTGATGTCCGGTGCATTGGACCTCAGCTCTTAACATAGCTTCAGGATCGGGAGAACCGAGGGCGGAAGAGAAGGGGAAGCAGCACGCTTAGAGACCCGGCAGTAGATTTCTTTTTGTGAAGTATTTACTTTTGATAACACTCGAATTAATGTACCACTATGGCGACTAGTCAGACATACGCCAGTTGTTATTTTGAATATATGTATCAGTTACTCTTATGCTCCGATGCTCTACTCTGATGATTTTAAATGAAAAAAAAATTATTCCGCTTTTGAAAATGGGATGTTACACCAGCGGCGTCCTCGCCGCCGGCGAGCCCCAACCTAAGCCTCGGCCGCGCTAGTCTTGTAGATCGGTGCTCGGAGAACCAGATGAAGGTCACATCGGAGTTTTTTGGAGCTTTGTTTTTCCGATCGACTGTGAGTCGCTCGGTGGCAAGTCTCCATCTTCTTCGACGCCGGCCCTCCAATGTTCTCCGCCTGATCTCGGAATATGACGGTGGCCCTCTCTCATCTCTGGGGCGAGGTTTTCCTCTCCCTTTCCAGATCTTTCTTGGGGTGGGGGGAGTCTTTTTCCTTGTTGTTAGAGTGGTAGTAACGGCCTCTTCCTCCCTAACGTTTTCCGGCGACCCAGCGATTTCCGACAGGAGAGGGGAAGGTCATTTACTAAGTTATTTGTGTTTTTGGCTTTTAGTGGTGGTGTTTTTTTGTTGTGATTCAGATTCACGTTTTTGGGGATAGGATTGTGTTGATGGTCTTTGTTGCTATATGTTTTACTTCTCAGAGGGCTATTGTTAGGGTTGTTCGATGGTGGCGATTCCGAATCACTAGTGTTAGTCTTTATTTGTTCGGTTGGTGTTTACCAGATTTACTTGAGTGGAGGAGAAGAAGTATTCTTAAGGACTTCATTTGTTTTATTTCTGAGGTTGGGTTTATTTTGTTCCTTGCCCCATATCGGGGTAATTGTGTAGCTGATCTAATTGCAGCTTATCCTTATAAGAAGGTGTGCCCTGTAGGGTGGGTTTTGCAACCAACACCTTCTTTCTTGTTTCTTCTAACCTCGGATGTCTAGGAAGCCGGTGTAGTCTCTGAGGCTACTTTTATTCCTACCTCTTTAGTGAGTTTGGTTATTAGCATTTGGTTTGTACTGTTTTATGTGTTTTTTTTTTGTTCCTGTTGTTTATTTATTTCAGTTGTAGTTGTTCTGATTTATGTCATTTCAATTGTAATTGTTATGTTCTAATGTATCTTTTGATTTGAGTATTAATATAAGTACCTTTTGAGCAAAAAAAAATCAATGAGTACGGATGGTGTTTGCTTTAATAGTTTGTTTTAATGAGTACATCCAATAGTTCTGAGGAAAAAAAAAAAACATGCAATAGTGATTTTAATATTTCAAGAATACGGATTGTCACGAGGACATGCTAGAGTTTTGTTTTTTTTTTTTTGTTGCTTTTAAGTGACATTTCTATCCTTTTCCGTGTTTACATGGCATTTTTACTGTTTTTTTTTTACTTAGGATATATAATACTCTAAAAATCTCACATATGATAAGTATCATAATTGAGTAAATAATACCTATTGAAAATAGGTGAATATGTGGCCTCAAAACCTTGAGATATAATTATCTTATTTTCTAGGGTAATTTCTATTTAAAATAGAAGAGATAAAGTGCCAAACAAGCCTTAAATGCCGTATAAGTCGTAAAATACTATGATAAATCCTGAGAGGCAATAAAATAATTATTAAAAATAGGAAAGTATGTTGTCTCTAATTTAGATAATTTATGAGATTATTTTCCTTGGAAAATAATGAGGCAAAATTAAATATAATTTTGGGGAGCATAAGTTACCCCGTGATTTTTAATATTTTATATGCGACATAAAATACCAATGTCAGTAAAATAGTTGTGAGATAATAATTAATCTCAATTAAGAAAATTGTCAACAATTAGTAAGTGATTAAATAAATAATTATTGGCTAATTGTTTAGACATGAATAAAGGTGATATCCAAAGTTAATTATTTAAAAACCCTAAATTGAGATTAATCACCAATAAGGGATCTTTTCAAGATTAGTATAAAGAATATTGCTAAGTAATTTGGTATAATTAAAAAGTTTATATGATGAACTACAATTAATCCCTAAAAGCTTAATTAAGCAACAAAGGATTAAGCAATAGGATAATTACCTAATTAACTACTTAATGCATGGATTAATTAGGTAAATCAAGGTTTGACAAGTCAAATCAAAGAGGGAGCCGAAATTTGATGGAGAAAAAGAAGATAAATATGTTGTAGTGTGAATGCAAAAGAGGTTTAAAGGAATCTAAGAATATTCTGTGGGATATTTTAGTAAAGGCCAACAGGATAAATGAGAACCGATAGAAATTAAATCCTATCTAGAAAACCATGAACTAGGTTTCTAAGATCAGGACATATTATAAACAAGTGAATTTTTAGCTCGGAGTAAGTTACCTCCGAAGTTATTTCCGTAACCAAAAAGGGTTATACCAAACTGGCTAAGAAGCTATCAGATACTCAAAAAGCAAATCAGATAAATGAAAATCTATAGAAACTAAATCATAACTTGAAATCCTTGGATTAGGTAGAAAACAACTGGACATATTATGAATCAGTGCATTTTTGTCCCAAAGATGACATTAGCCGAAGCAATTTCCGAATCGCAAGCGGTTGCCCTGAAATCTTCAAAGAGCTACGAAATACCTCGGATGGGATCAAAAATTTAGTTAAACCAAATATTTCTAAAGAGGATGAATAGACCTTCGAGGCTATGTTGTTGGATTTTTGAGATTTTCTAAGATTACGCGATTAGAACACCGATCGGGGGATTTTATCGGGTAAAGTCCATAAAGCAAGAGATGATGACATGGGATGACATCATCTTTGTTGACAAATGAGGGGGGGGGGGAGGTCGGCCATGGAGGTGTGTGGAGGAGGATGAAGATGAACAAAAACCCTAAAACATGTGGTTGTGGTTGAAGGCGAAGTTTGGAGAAAATTACCAAGTTGATCACATATTTTCCCTATAAATAGGACCTCCATCTTCACTTCTTTTCTCACAAATTCAAGAGAAAGTTTCAAAATATAGAGAGAGGTTAGAGAGAAGGAGGAGTCTGGAGAAAATTGTAGCGAAGCCCTGGGTAATTTCTTCGGTTCCTAGTTTAAGTTCTAGTCTTTCGATTCGGTAATTATAGTAGAAATGTTGTTTTGATCTTTAATCTTCCAAGTTAGTTTAGATATCATGTTTTAAGGTTAAATATGATATTTATTTTGAAAATATGTTGGAGTTAGAGTTATGGAAAAATTTTGGAAGATTAGAGTCAAAGTAACGAAGTTCTGGCAAAATTTCGCCGATTAGGGGAGTCAGGGGTAAAATGGTCATTTTTGACTAAAATGACTGTTATGATGATTGATTAGTAACAAATACACTATTATCCTTATAGGATACCTGTGAGTACGTTCTGACCAACAGTTGTACCGAACTTCCGTCAACGAAGGTACGTTCGCGTACTGTAACACTAACTCTGATGGTTATATTATACGTATATGTGATGTGTGTATGGTATGTTTATATGTGGTGTGTTTTTGGAATGTATATTGATGTTAGAAGATAACTGTATGCATGCTGGGAGCGGTATATCTGTAGTGCTGGGAGCGATACATCTGTAATGCTGGGAGCGATACATCTGTGATGCTGGGAGCAATATACTTGGATGCTGGGAGTAATACATGTGCATTGGTTACGTGTTTATATACTGTTAAGGTTGTGATTATCTGTAATCCATATGTGTGTATGTAAACATGAGGTTAACCGTTACCTGAGGTCCGGTGCGGACCTCAGCTCTTAACATAGCATCAGGGTCAGAAGGACCGAGGACCGAGGAGAGAGGAAAGCAGCAAGCTTAGAGGTTCGACTGAAGACTATCTTTTGCTGTCACGGCGTGGGAATCGCCAGGGAGACACTTCTGTTGTTATTTAAAAACATTCAGATCAATGTACCATTACTACAGTTAGCCAGTTGGCATTTTAAATATATATCAGTTACTCTTTGGTATCAGAGCAGTTGTCCTGGCATGAATCTAACTAAGTTATTCTAAAACCTTTTGGTGCCGAAGGCAAGGCTAGTCTATGTGGGTGCGCCAATTAGTCGCCGTGAACTCGGTGAGGCGCCCATGATAGACACTCACCTGACCAATTGGTTTGAGTAACGGAGTTAGGCTCTACGCCTTTTTATAGAGCATGTTTTGAAAATGAGTACTGATATAAGCCTAGGTCAGTGTACCACCCTATTTTGGTATACCAGTTTGAACCGGTGTACTATCTTGAACCGGTGTACCACTCTCTGTCGGTACATCAATCCTGATAACCCTGATATCAGCCTCTGATAATTCTGATTCTGATAACTCTAATAATTGCCAGTTTGTACTGGACGGTAGTTCTATCCTAGCATAGCGCTTATATGTGGAGCTGGGTCACGCTGGATGAAACTCTGAGACCAACAAAGATAAATGCATGCAGTATTTGACCAATGTTGAGAACTTCTAACAGTTTTTGGGTGGAAAGAACCAACGAAACCTTGAACGAGGGAAATATTACGAGTGTCCGTTCGTTTGTAGTACTAGTGTGATAAAATCTGTGATAGACTGATCATTGTCTTCTTAATATACATCTAACGTTTTCCTTAATAAAGGGAAAAAAATGAGACATGGAAAATTTAAGAGGAGCCGGAGCTCCCAGAGGCCGAGGCAGGGGCCGAGGTAGAAGAGGAGGAAGACAGCCTCGGGTGAGAGCGATACCTGAACTTGAACGAAATCAAGTACCGAATCAACCGGAGCAGAATGAGATACAGGAGATGAGGAGAACTCTGCAAGAACAAAGGGCCATGATAGATGCACTCCTAGAAAGGCAGAATAGACAAGATCGACAAGCTGAGGGAGAACAACATTTTGAAGAAGAAGAAGATGAGCAAAGTGAGGAGCATAATGAGGAAGCTGAGGGATCTGATAGGTCCCAGTCACCTCCACGACGAGGGAGAGTTGTGCAGACCACACAATACTGGGTCGCCCAGTTTTGTAAACTCAAGCTACCAGCTTTCCGTGGTAAGAATGAGTTAGCGGAAGACTAGCTGATGAGCCTAGACAAAATCTTTGAAGTTATGGAATGCCCAGGGAACCGGAAAGCTCAACTGGCAATTTATAAGTTGGAAGGTGATGCACATAGATGGTGGAAGAGCGTCGCAACGACGTTGCGGACCCGATATTGCCCTGTCACTTGGGAGAAATTCCTGGAAAAGTTCAATGAACAGTATTTTCCTCCCTCAACACAAGTGATTAAGGAGGAGGAGTTTCTTCATATCCAACAAGGCCCCGAGGAAACCTTTGACGATTACTTTTCCCGGTTTACCAACCTGTCGCGATATTCATCTTACTTGAAGAGTAGCGATAATGAAAGCTGGAAGGTGAATCGGTTGATATGCGGACTTAAGTACGAGATCAAAGAGAGGCTTGTGTCTCAGCAATTTCCTGAAATGGCCCAAGCAATGGAATCCTGCCGATTAATTGAGCGGAATCTGAAGGAGCTACGTAGATCCCGGCACTTAAGCACTAGCAGCACAGGACGTAGCGAGGTCAGCCATGAAAATTCCTCGCGAAAGAGAGAAGCACCATGGAGTGACTCCCAGAGAGAAAAGCAGAACAACCCAAGAATGCCGGAATCCCGACCGTGTCCTGATTGCGGGAAGTACCATCCTGGTGAATATATTAGTAGACGGGGTTGCTTTGGATGTCGGAAGCCAGGACACATTATTTCAAACTGTCCCGAGAAAACTACGGAGAGATGAGTTTGCTACAGATGTCAGAAGTCGGGACACATTGCCTCAAGCTGTCCTGAGCGGACTGCAGAGTTTAAGCCACAGAACCCAGGCCGAATGTACGCACTAACCGGTGCAGAGGACAGAGAACTCCCAGAGATGGTCCAAGGTACTATCTCTTAGTAAGGAATATTCTCTAGACATTGTATGAATTAGGTGTTAGCCCTTTGACTATGTGGAAACGTGTTCCATGTTTTTTTTTTTAGTTATTACAATCCAACCACGTTCTGTCATTGAGTAGGAGGTATCTTGTGGTGCCATGGTGTATGGGCGCCATGGAATAATTTAAGGTATCTTGTGTTGCTATGGTGTATGGCGCCATGGAGACATTTTGATATCTGATGTTGACCGCGGTGTATGGGCGCCACGGAAAACACTATATATCAAAGTATGATATGACAAGATCTTTGTAGTCAAGCCAGAGATAGAGTAAATATCCGAAGCGTAAGGTCTGATGTCTAGTTAGTGCAAAGACTAGATAGTATAGAGCAAATTTCGAGGGCGAAATTTTATTTAACGGGGGGAGAAATGTAATACCCTAAAAATCTCACATATGATAAGTATCATAATTGAGTAAATAATACCTATTGGAAATAGGTTAATATGTGGCCTCAAAACCTTGAGATATAATTATATTATTTTCTAGGGTAATTTCTATTTAAAATATAAGAGATAAAGTGCCAAACAAGCCTTAAATGCCGTATAAGTCGTAAAATACTATGATAAATCCTGAGAGACAATAAAATAATTATTAAAAATAGGAAAGTATGTTGTCTCTAATTTAGATAATTTATGGAATTATTTTCCTTGGAAAATAATGAGGCAAAATTAAATATAATTTTGGGGAGCATAAGTTACCCCGTGATTTTTAATATTTTACATGTGACATAAAATACCAATGTCAGTAAAATAGTTGTGAGATAATAATTAGAGTAAATACCCTTTTTGGTCCCTGGAAAAAACACGGATGCCCTTTTTGGTCCCTGAAAAAAAATAAGTCACTTTTAATCCCTAAAATGGAAAAATAAGGTCCATTTTAGTCATTTTGATCAATTTTTTTTGCATATTTTAATCCCTCAGAAATTCCCAAAAAGGTCCTTTTTAGTCCCTAAAAAGGACCAAAATGACATTTTTTTTACTCAGGGACGAAAAAGGGTCAAATGTGTTTTTCCAGGGACCAAAAAGGGTATTTACTCTAATAATTAATCTCAATTAAGAAAATGAGTAAATACCCTTTTGGGTCCCTGGAAAAACACGCGCTGCCCATTTTGGTCCCTGAGTAAAAAAATGTCATTTTGGTCCTTTTTAAGGACTAAAAGGATTTTGGGAATTTGTGAGGGATTAAAATGCCCACAAAAAATGACTAAAAGGGACATTTTTTTTACTGTTTAAGGACTAAAAATGACATTTTTTTTACTCAGGGACCAAAATGGGTAGCGCGTGTTATTTTAGGGACCAAAAAGGGTATTTACTCTAAGAAAATTGTCAATAATTAGTAAGTGATTAAATAAATAATTATTGGCTAATTGTTTAGACATGAATAAAGGTGATATCCAAAGTTAATTATTTAAAAACCCTAAATTGAGATTAATCACCAATAAGGGATCAAGATTAGTATAAAGAATATTGCTAAGTAATTTGGTATAATTAAAAACTTTATATGATGAACTACAATTAATCCCTAAAAGATTAATTAAGCAACAAAGGATTAAGCAATAGGATAATTACCTAATTAACTATTTAATGCATGGATTAATTAGGTAAATCAAGGTTTGACAAGTCAAACCAAAGAGGGAGCCGAAATTTGAAGGAGAAAAAAGAAGAAAAATATGTTGTAGTGTGAATGCAAAAGAGGTTTAAAGGAATCTAAGAATATTCTGTGGGATATTTTAGTAAAGGCCAACAGGATAAATGAGAACCGATAGAAATTAAATCCTATCTAGAAAACCATGAACTAGGTTTCTAAGATCAGGACATATTATAAACAAGTGAATTTTTAGCTCGGAGTAAGTTACCTCCGAAGTTATTTCCATAAACAAAAAGGGTTATACTAAACTGGCTAAGAAGCTATCAGATACTCAAAAAGTAAATCAGATAAATGAAAATCTATAGAAACTAAATCATAACTTGAAATCCTTGGATTAGGTAGAAAACAACTGGACATATTATGAATCAGTGCATTTTTGTCCCAAAGATGACATTAGCCGAAGCAATTTCCGTAACCGACAGCGGTTGCCCTGAAATCTTCAGCAGGCTACGAAATACCCTGGATGGGATCAAAAATTTAGTTAAACCAAATATTTCTAAAGAGGATGAATAGACCTTCGAGGCTATGTTGTTGGATTTTTGAGATTTTCTAAGATTACGCGATTAGAACACCGATCGGGGGATTTTATCGGGTAAAGTCCATAAAGCAAGAGATGATGACATGGGATGGCATCATCTTTGTTGACAAATGAGGGGGAGGTCGGCCATGGAGGTGTGTGGAGGAGGATGAAGATGAACAAAAACCCTAAAACATGTGGTTGTGGTTGAAGGCGAAGTTTGGAGAAAATTACCAAGTTGATCACATATTTTCCCTTTAAATAGGACCTCCATCTTCACTTCTTTTCTCACAAATTCAAGAGAAAGTTTCGAAATATAGAGAGAGGTTAGAGAGAAGGAGGAGTCTGGAGAAAATTGTAGCGAAGCCCTGGGTAATTTCTTCGGTTCCTAGTTTAAGTTCTAGTCTTTCGATTCGGTAATTATAGTAGAAATATTGTTTTGATCTTTAATCTTCCAAGTTAGTTTAGATATCATGTTTTAAGGTTAAATATGATATTTATTTTGAAAATATGTTGGAGTTAGAGTTATGGAAAAATTTTGGAAGATTAGAGTCAAAGTAACGAAGTTCTGGCGAAATTTCGCCGATTAGGGGAGTCAGGGGTAAAATGGTCATTTTTGACTTAAATGACTGTTATGATGATTGATTAGTAACAAATACACTATTATCCTTATAGGATACTGGAAAGAGATTTGCCTGTTCTCCTGCCATAATGTCTGAGTTAGTGGACACAAGACTATCAGAAATACTATCAGAATCACAGTCAGAAAGATCAATAGAATGGACACAATCCGAATGGCCACTATCAGAGTTCAGTTGAGGGTCCAGCTCAGTATTAATCCTATGACTTAAGCTTACAACTCTCCTAGCGGAAGAATTGTTCTCTCTATTTCAGGATCAAATGGCAACAGATCTTACGGATTAGTAGTATTCTGGTACTCATGCAACATATACGAATGACAAAGATGCCACCGAGAAAATCAGAATTATGAAAATGCCACAAGGGTGGTAAAAAGTGGAAAAACAAGAAGAGACACAAAGATAAAACACACAAAAGTGAAAACCTATGCTAGAAATTGACCTAAACAAGTCCAGAAACAGTATCAAATGATTTTTAAAATTTTTGGGACTTGGACAGGGCGACTCCTAGACTATTGGGGAACTCAAAAATGGAATAAAAAAAACTTCCAAAATTGAAAAAGTGGTCTAAACGATGGAATTTGGCAAAACGGAGGATAGCCCTTAGAAAATGGAACAATGGAACATTTTCGAAGGGGGTCTAATGATTTGCCATCTTCTATCACTGTACCAAATTTCAGCCAAATCAGAGATACCCCGAAAAAATCACCCTGTTGGAAATCAAAAAATCAGAACTTAAAACAGCGAAAAAAGTGTTCTAAACGTTGGAATTTGGGGAAAATAGGTGAGACCTCACTTCCTACTAGGAAGTGAGTCCTGCTTAGAACGCCCAATTCCTTGTGAATAAGACCTGGTTTGAGTGATTAGAGTCAGAAAAATTCCTATCCGACCACCCGAACCACGTAAACCCTAGCTGTTTACAATATCATTACTAATCAAACCGATGCAAATCCCGACAACGGCGCCAAATTTGGAAAGAGATTTTCCGTGTCTCCCAAAATAAACCAAGTTCGAAAACGATTTGCGAGAATTAGGAACTGGGTCGTTTCCCAACGAATTTGCAGCGGGCTCGATTAATAGCAATAGTGAAACAGAATGGTAAATTGGGGGTTTTAGGGTTTTATGATTCAGCAGATTAAAACGAAATAAATTGGAATAAACAGATAGAAAAAACGTTGATAGACTTAAATAGATTAAAAACGACCAACCCAACGATCAGATTCCAGAATCATGCATCATTGAACGAAATATAACTAATCACGTTTGGTTCCGGATGAATCGAAATCTCTGCATTCATCCGGAGAATCCCTCACCTAGACGATCGCCTAGAATTTATTCAAACAGTGGCGTATCACTGTGCAATCGCACAGCAACACTAAAACCTAGTCCGAATTCAGTCCTTGGGAAGAACCAAACCGAATATTAAATCTAATATTCGAACTATTTCGATGAAGAACGCGAAAAACCCTAAGAACATGCGAAAATCGGTAGAGAGAATTTGCATAAAATCGTGAAACCCTAATGTCAAAATCCTGAATTCGTGAATGCCTCCTGTTTTTGGCGGCTGCCTTACTTAAAAATAACCTAAAACGAAAATGGGCCCTAATAGTTTTAGCCCAAAACAGAAATAAAATAAAACTGGACTTAAATTAAAAAATTCGGGTCCAAATAATATTCAGAATTGTGCATCCTACTTCGGCTCCAAAATAGACCGCCCTCTTGACCGAATTGGCTCTTGATGTCTTCATAACAATTGTAGCCCTCTGAATCATCTAAAATATGAGACAAAAATGAGGCAAATCCGATGTCTGGTTCAAGAGTTATGGTAGAAATAGTGAAGTAATACAAAACTGGAATTTTATTATTAAAAATGGCTAAAATGCAATAAAAGGCCCAAGGCCCAAATAAACATAAAAGCCATTATTTATTAGATAAAAGGTCCTAAGTTATTACTCAAGAGACAAAAATAAGTGTATAAAATATTCAATTATCAGATACCTGTGAGTACGTTCTGACCAACAGTTGTACCGAAATTCCGTCAACGAATGTACGTTCGCGTACTGTAACACTAACTCTCATGGTTATATTATACGTATATGTGATGTGTGTATGGTATGTTTATATGTGGTGTGTTTTTGGAATGCATATTGATGTTAGAAGATAACTGTATGCATGCTGGGAGCGGTATATCTGTAATGCTGGGAGCGATACATCTGTAATGCTGGGAGCGATACATCTGTGATGCTGGGAGCAATATATCTGGATGCTGGGAGCAATACATGTGCATTGGTTACGTGTTTATATACTGTTAAGGTTGTGATTATCTGTAATCCATATGTGTGTATGTAAACATGAGGTTAACCGTTACCTGAGGTCCGGTGCGGACCTCAGCTCTTAACATAGCATCAGGATCGGGAGGACTGAGGACCGAGGAGAGAGGAAAGCGGCAAGCTTAGAGGTTCGATCGAAGACTATCTTTTGCTGTCACGGCGTGGGAATCGCCAGGGAGACACTTCTGTTGTTATTTAAAAACATTCAGATCAATGTACCATTACTACAGTTAGCCAGTTGGCATTTTAAATATATATCAGTTACTCTTATGCTCCAATGCTCTACTCTGATGAAAAAAATATATACTGCTTTTGAAATTGGGATGTTACAGGATAGTTTTTATTTGCATTTCAACACGTAACACTCTAGTAAAAATGTTAAATGTTCATTTTTACGTTTTTATATTAGTTTTTGACAATAATATTTTTAAAATTGTTAATAAAAATAAGAAGGAGTATATGGTAATTTGCAGAGAGAGAAATTTCTCAAAAAACATTGAAAGGATTAAAAAATACAGAGAGAGAGAAGAAGAAGAGAGAGAGAGAGAGAGAAAAGCTTGCAGATGGAGAGGGAAATGATTTGACACCACAACAGACCCTATAGAAGTTTTTCGAAATGGCTCACGGCGGTAACAGCCTATCCCACCCGTTAGGAACTATCAGATATTTGAATGATGTATAAGCAAGATTTATCTCAAGGAAAGATTTGGTTGAAATAAGATTTGTTGTAATATTGATTAAGGGGAAAAAGAAAACTTGTGTACACAACACAAGGTAAAGGCAGAAGAGTGTTTAAGATCAACACGTACGGAAGAACATGGAGGATATGAAACCTTAAGGTTGTAAAGCACCTTGTGAATAAAATATTTTGTCTGGTTGAAGCAGGATAATTACAATGTAGATTAACTTGCAAAAGTAAGATGAATCGTTAACAGGTGATTACATGTTTACTGTGGTTATTCTTTTGTCACATATATTGTTGTAAAAAACTAGTATAAAAACATTACATTTTTATCAAAGTATTATGTGATGAAATTCAAGTAAAAACTGTCATGAGTAAAAACGGATAGAAACGCAGTGCAAACATGTAAAAACGTTAGAAACGTCACTCAAAACCAAACAAAAAAAAAATGCAAAACTCTAGCATGTACTTGTTACAATCCGTATTCTTGAAATATTAAAATCACTATTGTATGTATCAGGTTTTATTTATAAGTTCATTTTAACTAAAAAAATTAGTATTATTTATAAGTCCAGTTTCATGTAATAAATGAGATTGTAACAATTTTACCTATATTAATTGTACTCATAAAGATAAAGAAAGAAGAAACAATTGAAAAATACTCAATCATAAATAAGGACAAAGTTAAAAATGTACTTTATAATTATTGAGTTAACTACCTCTTCTTATTATGTGATATTTAATGAAAATAAACTTCTAAATAAGAACATAGTAATCATTAAAACAAACTATTAAAGAAAATACCATCCGTATTCATTGCTGGGAAATATGCTTTTGGAATTCAAAAAAGTGGCCTACATGTGACGTGGCAAGGGTGGTTTTCTAGAATACTCTAGTACTTTATGCATTAATATGATTATTTCAAGTGTCATGGTTTCCAATAAATCATGTTGCCCAAAAAGCATAATGTAATACACATATCCGCTTGGCAAAACATTTGAAAAAAAAAGAGAGAGAGAAACAAAATAAAATAATACAATGTAATATGTTATATTTTTTGGTGGGCTGTATGTGTTTGGAAAAAACATGTCACTTTAACTATATTATTCTAAAATTGTATATTGAATTTTGAGTAGTGATTTATGATTTTTTTTTATATGTATATGTGTGTGTGTATAATTTTGTATAATGGTTTTTTTTTTTATACAAGGGAAAATTGAAATAAAACAATCAAAAGAACATAATAGAAATTAAGGTCTCAGACCTCTCCTATCGTGTTGTACTCCCATCAGATCAGCAACAAGGAGATGATAAAGACTCGTAGGGGGGTCAGAGAAGTGAGACTCATCTGGGACCTCCCCATGCACCAATGCAAAATTAGCTAACCAATCCGTGCACAAATTTCCTTCCCTTAGGACATTACAGAACCGAAGAACCCAAGATCTGCGTGTGACTGCTCGTATCCGAGACACCAAATGAGACTCACGAGCTGCACTACCTTGTTTAGAAAGTAATGCAATGGCTGATTGACAGTCACTTTCAACAACTACATACCGCCACCCTGCCTCCCATGCTAGCTCTAACCCTCTCAAGACTCCCCACAGCTCAGCTAACAGCGCTGAGCACCTTCCAAGCCGTATGGCAAAACCTCCAAGCCACTTACCAGAATAGTCTCGCAATAAGCCTCCACACGCCGCTACCTGATCTGGACCTTTCGATGCCCCATCCGAATGGAGTTTCGCGAATGGAGCTTCCGGAAAGGACCAGCGAACACTTAACTGATCCTGTGTTATGCGTTTAAATCCTTCTTTGTCAATTGAAGGTTTTAATTCTCGCAATAGCTCAAGAATGAGCCTCAGACTATATTTAGCAGTTGCGTCTTGCGTGCTATGAACAAATTTATTCCTCCATTTCCAAATAAACCAACAAGAGACGATAAATACCTCATGCCAGACTAATCCACCTAATGCCAGCTCATTATTCATCCAATTCCAAGTTACCCAAACAGTCCAGTCATAGCTAAAGAAATCATGAGTAAAATCAGTGGGCAGCACCTCATACCGGAAATCTCAAACAGCATGACAGTCTCTAAACGCATGGAGGCTAGTCTCTTCTTCTTGGTGACACAGCGGGCAAGAACTGTCATTTTCAGACCAAGCTCGAATCCATGACCTCAACGGGAGCCTCTGATGGAAAAATTTCCAACCAAATATTTATATTCTATGTGATCCCCTCCACTTCCATAGCTTTCTCCATATATCACTGTTTATATCAGATTGCTGAAATCTAGATTCTGCTAAATAAAGATAACAGCTTTTAACAGTAACACCAGTTAAATCTCCAGCCATCCAGAAGGACCGATCTGGTCCATAATCAGTAGAAGGGGGAGCATACCTCTAATTAATCCAACCACACTTTGGGGAAGCAGGCTATTTAATAATGGCAGATCCCTCTGACCTTGTTGATCAACGAGCCTATTAACCATGCATTCTCGCATGTCATCCGGAATGGGACTCATTGTTGGTTTTGATTAGTTTTGATGATGTCTTATATAGATGTCATTCTTAAGAGCAAAAAGGTTGCATACTACATTTATCTTCTACTTTGACTAATTCTTATATATAATGTAGATGCAAAGTTTAATAATGAAGAATGATCAAGAAAGGAGACTAACGAAAGAAGAATCTGCACTATATGTGATACTAGAAGTCTTTATGATCAAACAGAAGTTGGAATGAAATTTTATCATATTTGAGCAATAGTGGAGTATACTTGAATAGTGCATGTTGAGAATGATGAGTTCAAGTTCAAGAAGAAGAGAAGAAGAAAAAGAAAGAGTTGAGTTATGGAGAATGTTCAAGAGATGAAGAAAAGAAGGAAGAACTTGTTGAATGGAGTGAGAACATCTTTATTCAAGTTTCTAGATTGATGCTAGAAGTCTCCAAGATCATATGGAAGTTAGAATGGATCAATTCAGAGTTAAAATCAGCAAAAGATCAGTTCAGGATGATATAACTCGAGTCATGGAGTTGCAACTCGAGTTAACCACTTCGCTACGGTGTTTTGGTGGTGCAGGATTATTTGACTCGAGTCAAGCATCATTAACTCGAGTCAAGAAATGTTCTTTTCGTCTCTGGACAGGTTTGACTCGAGTCATACACACATAACTCGAGTCAAGGTGTATATCAGCAATTCTGCTGAGCTCAGTTTCGCGTATTCAGCTGGCGACCTCTGGTAATTCGATGATATCTTCCACACCAGAAGTCCGATTGAGGTGAAACCAATTTTGTTGGAAACTAGACTTCCAAACGGTTCTAGTTGCACAAGATTCAAGTCCAAAGGATTTCAGATGAGAGAGTTATGAATTGTTGAAGTTGACAGTATAATTTCCGCCACTCAGCAGACCAAGCTTCAATGTTTTGAGTGTATCTCACAAACTACAAATCCAATTGAGCTGAAATAAGTGGCATATGAAAATAGACTCAAAGGTCTTTCCATCAAGACTTGAACCAGAAAAAACGGAGTTCAGACCAGGGAGATATGGCCCTCGAAAATTGGCTGTCAGTTCAAGATATGCAAGAACGCTGGAAACTGATAATATCTAAATTTCAGATTTCGATTCTGGCATTCAATATTATTAATGATGATCTTTAATGACTTGTTTCTAACTGTTTTACTCACAGTTTTCAGATGATAAAGGAATATTGTAGATCAGTTTCGAAATCACCATAAGTCACGCAATATACATTCGAAAACGCAGCAGAAAAGGAAACATGCTTGAAAGGTGGCTAATCATTCTCAAACGGTCAGAAAGCAATAGGAAATGATTGGTTGAAAGTATTTTAGGAAACTCTGCATTATGGGCAAACGCCAAGAAAACCTCAACGGGAATATCTCCATTCAATGATAATTATGCAGAAATGGAAATTATGCATATAGGCTCCAATCAGCTACGAATTTCCTAAAAGCTCAAAGTTCTGAGTGCACCTACAACGGACAGAAACTTCAAAGCAATATAAATATATAGACTTCCAGCTGCACAAGACACAACACAGAAAACGCAATACACAGAACGCAAAGACAGACAAGAGCTCGTTTCTTTTCTGTTTCATTAGCTATTCTGTAATACTCTGATCTTCAGTGTTCATATCCATCTACTCTTTCAAGAGAGTTTGTATTCATTATCATTTCTCGTGAGAGTCTCAAAGTATTGGGACTTTGGGATTGAGTTATTCGATTACAACTTGTAAGGGGGAGTAAGTTCTAGTGAGAGGATTGCTCCAAGAGTTACAGAGTGTGTAATTGAGATTGTAAAGTCCCGGAGTGTTTCTGGGTAAGATAGTGAAATCCCGAGTGTTTCTGGGGACTGGACGTAGGTCAAGATTTGGACCGAACCAGTATAAATTCTCTGTGTCAATCTCCTCTTCTCTATCTCTACCTTGCATTGGTTTATATCTGTTGTGTGGGTGACTGAGCAATTAGCAAAAGAATTTTGTAATCACCTATTCACCCCCCCCTCTAGGTGATATTCCACCTTCATTTGGTATCAGAGCGTAGGTTTCTCAGTTGGGCTTAACATCCCGAGATAGATCATGGAAGGAATATTACCTGAAGGTGCCTCAATCAGCAGACCACCTGGCTTCAACGGAGAACATTATTCATTTTGGAAAGAAAAGTTCAGAATATTTGTGTTAGCCACGGAGTATGGTCTTTGGCAAGTAATAGAGAATGGAGATTATGTTCCTACAAAAATTATGGGAGGAAATAACGTCCCAAAGGCTGAAGATGAATTCAACGAGGATGACAGAAGGAAAGTGACTCTTAACAGCAAAGCCATCCTGATGCTTCATAGTGCTCTTAGTCAAAAGGAGTATTCCTGCATCTGCAAACTATCTACTGACAAGGAGATGTGGAAAGCCTTAGAAATTGCATACGAAGGAACCTCCGGCATAAAAGAAGAAGAAATTGCAAATATCTGTTTGGTTGCAGAAGAAGAACAATCAGAAAACGAAGAAGAGGTATTTGATTCTGAACCTTCTTATAATGAATTGTTTTCTGAGTATAATGAACTGCATTCTGAATTTAAAAGGATTGCGAAAGAACTTATTGCTTCCAGAAAGAAAATCAAATTCTTTGGAACAACAAGTTAAAGATTTACCTCCAGTTTCAGTTTGTGAAAATTCAGTTTGCGAAAAATGCCTTGATCTTGAAAAGAAAAACTCCTACCTTACTAAAACACTTGAGAAATTCACTAAAGGTAGTGAAATGCTCAATGTCATTTTGAATGCTCAAAGATTTACAAATGACCGATCAGGCATAGGATACAATCCTACTTTTGACAAGAAGAAAGGTAAAAAGAAAACTGGTGGGAAATATTATTTGAATTATTTTGAAATCGGTTCATAACTCGAATCCATTTGCTCACTGTAATTACTGTAACCGAAAGGGACACAGTACCTCATCTTGTTTTCATAGGAAAGATAGAAGAGATAGGCCTGTTGGTAATTATCAATGGGTACCAAAGGGAACTTATGTGTTCCCTAAGGCTCAAACTAACAGTGAAGGACCCAAGTATAAGAGGGTACCAGAATGTCCATCTTTTACTTTGTGTGTGCAGACTAATTCCAAAAAGGATAGACATAAAAGAAAAGAGAAGATGAAGAATCAAAGAGTTTCTTATGAACCGAAGAAGAAATCCTCTCAAGTGCCAAGCAGAAGACTCATGAAGTCTATACCCTTTGAGACAACTTTGCAGAAACCCAGCGAAAGACATAAGAGGCAGTGGGTAAGCAAAGTCGACCCTCTAAGTACCTAAGGTAAAGGTATACAATGGTAAAACCTCCTTTCCTATCATCTGAAATATTCATATTGAGGTTTTACTTTTGTAGCTTTAGAAATGAACATTGCAAACTATTTTGAAATCATTTTTTATATATCCCTTAAAAAACCATTTAATAAACTTATAAAGGGATTGCAATGTTCAATAATTTAATTCTTTATGCATACATGATAATTTGAAAAGAAAGTGTCTTTTTTATGCATAAAGTCATGTTTAATTCATTATGCTCAATTATTCTGAATTGAGCGTATTCTTTAGAGCATGTGAATCTTATTTCTACAAGCTAACAATGATTGGATCCAAGTAAGGTTGGATACCATGAAAGGAAAAGGCTTATAAGGTTTTGTAGGATCAAGGAAAGCTTCTCAAAGATACAACATAATGAAATGATTCAAATCTTGAGAAAGCTAAACAAGCTATGCTAGATGTTGATGGTGAACATTGGAAAAGGAGTTATCCACATCAATCCATCTCAACCAAGCAATCTTCCACAAGGACAAGAGAAAATACGGTGATATCTAATCCTTACCCCATATTGTGATTATATGAAATTCATATTTGGGTAATGAATACTTGTCCATTATTGCATTCCATTAGCAACCAATCAATTATGGCTTTCAAATTGTTCTTAAGATAGCTAAGTGAATTTGTGCATAAATTTCTGAGTCTATGTCTTTGAAATGCATAATTCTAAATTATGTTTGAATTTCAATTTACTTTGTTTTATAAAGATACATGCAAACATTTTGAAAAGTATTCATACTTTGAAAGCATTTCAGATAGATTTGAAAAATACCTTGATTACTTTCAAATGATGTTTTCAAAATGGGAAGTTAATGTTGTATACTGAATATTGGATATGCTTCAAATCTGTTTTGTAGAATTTTCCCCATGAGTCACATATTGATCTTTGATGTTCAATGTGTTGCTTGAGTGAGTGTGTTATGCATACTGCATAAATTCTCATTGGCCAAGTTATTCCAAGTTTTATAAATGTTCATTAGTGCATTGAAAGATAATGCATTAACCATTAATGGAATAACTCACTAGGATGATGTTATGGAACTCTAGTCATTTGGACTAATGAGTATGTGTTTCACCTTTCATGATTCCTAGTAGTCATCTTCTTACTCAAACTCATCAACTTTGTCTGTTATCCATTTTTGAGTAACTATAGTCAAGTTCTTGCCTTGATATATTTCAAGACTCTATTCAAAGAGGCAAGATTATTTATTGGTCAATAGCAAAGTCATTGTGCTTATAAATGTTTTGTTGTACTAAACATGTTTCTTTAATGCTCTCCTTTATGACTTTTGCTTCTGAGAAACTTCTTCTACTTGTTAATCTCAATGTTTAACATGTTCTTCAAAATTGAAGCATTCAGATACATTTTGATACATATTGACTTCCACCTTGTTTAGAGTGAGCATTGATCTTAAATATGTTTTCAAAAATGTAGTTAATGATTCAACTAAAAATATTGTTATCTTGGTTAAAGTTGAATCAGAAAGTGTTTTCAAAGTTGCTATCAAGTCATGGATAGTGTAACTTGAGTCATGTGTGTCGACGAAGCTTGGTTTCAATTTTTCGATACAGTCATCTTATCAGCTTTTCGTCTCTGTCTGATTTTATTTGAACCATGACTCCAGTCAAGGATGCATGACTCGAGTCATGTTTTCAGAAGTTCGTCTCTGTTTGCGAAAAACACAATTATGACTCCAGTCATCCAAAATGACTCGAGTCGTCTCAGTTGAATTTAAGAACATGACTCCAGTCAAGTAATATGACTCGAGTCAAAGCTTGCGAACTTCTTCTCTGTTTGAAAAAGTCACATTTTTGACTCCAGTCAAGAAGATATGACTCCAGTCAACATTTTGAAAATTCTTCTCGACATGAATAAATCGAACTATGACTCTAGTCATCCTAATATGACTCCAGTTATCATAGTTGAATTTAAGAATATGACTCCAGTCAAGTGATGGTGACTCCAGTCAAAATATTTATAAATTTGTTTTTAGAAAATTGCATCGATGACTCCAGTCATAGAGATATGACTCCAGTTAAGCTTTCACATAAAGTTTTTATTGATTTAAATACATATATAGCTTAACTCGAGTGCAACTTTTGAATGTTATTTTTCAAAATGCATTATTATCAATGACATCCTTTCTACTTAAAGTGTACTCCCAAATTATCATTGAGAAATAATATTCTTGGCATCATTTAATTATTACCCTTTTGATTCATTGGATTGAACTTATTTGATTGGGTAAAAATTATGTGGAAAAGAGCAGATTGTACTTTAAAATATTTGATCATTGTTCATATTTGCTTTTGAAACTCTACGCAATTATGTCATATTTTGTAATACTCTAAGTTATGCATTATGGCGGTATGATTTATACTTCATAGTCAAGTCATGCGGTTTGGCGGTGTAGTCAATGCTTGATTATATTGTAGGTTCATATATTAACTCGAAATTTGTTGCATTCTGCGATAACTCTGATTATGATTCAAACTCTGATTCTGTTTCTAATTTCAGATTCTGTTTCTGATTTCCTTTCTTATTCCACTTCTGATTCTGATTACAATTCCTAAGCTTAACTCAAATATATCTATAGAATTGTGTCTAATCTTATGTGGACTCAAGAAACATTGGGTACCAAAGAGTATATATTTGTTTTGCGGGATCCTCCGTTCTTGCATTGGAAAAATAATAGAGGAAGATAAGCTTGTGAGGACCTCTCCCGAGAACAACAAGTAATGGTTACAAAGTCATAACATCATAAGTGTAACCAACCGACCTATCGGAAAAGGAACTTCAACAATCCTCCACTGAGATTACCTCAAAAATATGAAGTTCGTCATTGTGAATGAAACGTTTAGGCAACTCTGTGAATTGATCAACCAAATCTTCAAGGTCTTATTTAAATAGCAACAAGCTTAGACCAAGATGATAAGGAGATACCAGCTTGATGAGAAGCTATGAGCAGAAACTAATTTTGAGATCCTATTCAAAGCTCATTTGGGATTTCTGCTTCTAAGATGCATAAAGAGCAGATGGTTACAGAGATTCATCCTCCTAAAGCTCATTCACATCTAGAGATTCTCAATATTGATCATATCAATGTACAAAGGATTATAACTCAAGTGATTACGATATTACTTGAGTGAGGTATTGTATTTTGAAATAATATATCATAATCATGCTTGGTTAACTTGTTTTCATTCATTCCATTTTATTTCAAGAAGTTTAGCCCAAGCAAACTCATTTTGAAAATGCTCCCTATCCTTTAAACATTTTTATCATCATGAAAAGCATAAGTAATTTCTTCATACCAATTTCAAGTCCATCCAAGTGAACTTGAAAGTTCTTAATTCTGATATATCTTGTTGTGTTCTTTGGAGTAGGGATAACTTCAAACCTCATAACATTTGGTGTCACAGAATTATTTGGTATCTTTAAAGGGAGATTTATGTTTTTAACTTATGCATTCATTAAGGGGGAGCTTCACATTCTCATATGTTTTCTATCTTAAAAGCTCATCTCCTTTATTTGAAGAAAATAATTTCTAAATTTGCTTATCTGTATTAACTATATTAGTTCTGATGATGACTTAATATCATATTTTCCTTTCATTATCCTTATTTGAAAATATCATATAGAAAGGGACATTTTGATATCATATTGCACTAACAAATCTCTTTTGCAAAGAAATTCTTACAATTATGTGGTAGGAGAATCTGTTATGTGCTAGGACATTCCTCAACATACTACAAGGAAGAACTATTACTTTGAGGAAAGATGCCTTGACGCTTTATCACATTGAAGCTACACTAAGATCTAAAAAGAGGAGGAAAACTTCTTGATGCTAGCTGTGATATGTTCTATAAAGTAAAAGAAGACTTCTTGGAGTGAACTGAGACATGTTATGCAGAAAACAATGGAAGCTGAAGTATTGATCACATTCATTCATATGAGATATGCTTCAAGAACCCAGTACATCCGTTTCCACATCTCAAAGGATATTCATAATCCTTCCATTGAGCAAACTTCAGATGATCTCACACGACAAGAAGAAAGCAAGCAAATGGACTTCATTGATCATTCATCAATTTGCAACACCTACATGAGCATTTCTGAACTTTATCTTTTTATATTCAGTAAATTTTACACATATTTGGTATTTATATGCTTTAATTGTGAAAGATGTTTTGAAAACCTCTCCAAACTCTTTCAAACTTGTTTTCATAAAAACATTCCTAATTGCATCATGTTAAGAATGAAAACAATTTCAAATCAGGGAGAGAAAATCAATTCTTTGACTCATTCCAATTTGCTTTCATATTTGTCTCTCTACAAGCATCTCTTCTTTACTTCAACTTTTTGCCAATGACAAATAAGGGGGAGAGAATGGCATGAAAAATATGTTGGGTTTATTAGCTTTTCATATTCATATATATTTTTCTCAAAGTATTTGCCATCATCAAAAAGGGGGAGAATGTTGGTTTTGATTAGTTTTGATGATGTCTTATATAGATGTCATTCTTAAGAGCAAAAAGGTTGCATACTACATTTATCTTCTACTTTGACTAATTCTTATATATAATGTAGATGCAAAGTTTAATAATGAAGAATGATCAAGAAAGGAGACTAACGAAAGAAGAATCTGCACTATATGTGATACTAGAAGTCTTTATGATCAAACAGAAGTTGGAATGAAATTTTATCATATTTGAGCAATAGTGGAGTATACTTGAATAGTGCATGTTGAGAATGATGAGTTCAAGTTCAAGAAGAAGAGAAGAAGAAAAAGAAAGAGTTGAGTTATGGAGAATGTTCAAGAGATGAAGAAAAGAAGGAAGAACTTGTTGAATGGAGTGAGAACATCTTTATTCAAGTTTCTAGATTGATGCTAGAAGTCTCCAAGATCATATGGAAGTTAGAATGGATCAATTCAGAGTTAAAATCAGCAAAAGATCAGTTCCAGGATGATATAACTCGAGTCATGGAGTTGCAACTCGAGTTAACCACTTCGCTACAGTGTTTTGGTGGTCTGGGATGATTTGACTCGAGTCAAGCATCATTAACTCGAGTCAAGAAATGTTCTTTTCGTCTCTGGACAGGTTTGACTCGAGTCATACACACATAACTCGAGTCAAGGTGTATATCAGCAATTCTGCTGAGCTCAGTTTCGCGTATTCAGCTGGCGACCTCTGGTAATTCGATGATATCTTCCACGCCAGAAGTCCGATTGAGGTGAAACCAATTTTGTTGGAAACTAGACTTCCAAACGGTTCTAGTTGCATAAGATTCAAGTCCAAAGGATTTCAGATGAGAGAGTTATGAATTGTTGAAGTTGACAGTATAATTTCCGCCACTCAGCAGACCAAGCTTCAATGTTTTGAGTGTATCTCACAAACTACAAATCCAATTGAGCTGAAATAAGTGGCATATGAAAATAGACTCAAAGGTATTTCCATCAAGACTTGAACCAGAAAAACGGAGTTTAGACCAGGGAGATATGGCCCTCGAAAATTGGCTGTCAGTTCAAGATATGCAAGAACGCTGGAAACTGATAATATCTAAATTTCAGATTTCGATTCTGGCATTCAATATTATTAATGATGATCTTTAATGACTTGTTTCTAACTGTTTTACTCACAGTTTTCAGATGATAAAGGAATCTTGCAGATCAGTTTCGAAATCACCATAAGTCACGCAATATACATTCGAAAACGCAACAGAAAAGGAAACATGCTTGAAAGGTGGCTATTCATTCTCAAACGGTCAGAAAGCAATAGGAAATGATTGGTTGAAAGTATTTTAGGAAACTCTGCATTATGGGCAAACGCCAAGAAAACCTCAACGGGAATATCTCCATTCAATGATAATTATGCGAAATGGAAATTATGCATATAGGCTCCAATCGGCTACGAATTTCCTAAAAGCTCAAAGTTCTGAGTGCACCTACAACGGACAGAAACTTCAAAGCAATATAAATATATAGACTTCCAGCTGCACAAGACACAACACAGAAAACGCAATACACAGAACGCAAAGACAGACAAGAGCTCGTTTCTTTTCTGTTTCATTAGCTATTCTGTAATACTCTGATCTTCAGTGTTCATATCCATCTACTCTTTCAAGAGAGTTTGTATTCTGTTATCATTTCTCTGTGAGAGTCTCAAAGTATTGGGACTTTGGGATTGAGTTATTCGATTACAACTTGTAAGGGGGAGTAAGTTCTAGTGAGAGGATTGCTCCAAGAGTTACAGAGTGTGTAATTGAGATTGTAAAGTCCCGGAGTGTTTCTGGGTAAGATAGTGAAATCCCGGAGTGTTTCTGGGGACTGGACGTAGGTCAAGATTTGGACCGAACCAGTATAAATTCTCTGTGTCAATCTCCTCTTCTCTATCTCTACCTTGCATTGGTTTATATCTGTTGTGTGGGTGACTGAGCAATTAGCAAAAGAATTTTGTAATCACCTATTCACCCCCCCCCTCTAGGTGATATTCCACCTTCACTCATTACATAGTCTTGCAGACGAATCAAAGAGGATACCCACTTATCTAAAAGAAATGGAAGCCCCATCTCCAATTTCCCATACCACCTCGTCCTTCATATGAATACAGATGTTGCATAGAGAGCTCCAAAACGTTGAGCAACCAGCTTTAAGGATTGTTAAACTCCCATTTGGACCTTGTATTTACCTCGTAAAAATCGAACCGACAGGGTATCTTGCTCATTTTGGAACCTCCAACCACATTTCATGAGAAGAGCATCATTCATAAATACAGCCAATTTTAAACCAAGTCCTCCCATGGGCTTAGGGCTAGTCAACACATTCCAACTTAAAGCATGATGTGCTTTACGAGTGGGGGAGTCACCCCAAATGAAATTCCGTTGAATTTTGTCTATCTCACTGCAGATATTTTGGGGTAGCCTAGCGTATTGCATATGAAATAGTGGGATAGTAGATAATACTGATTTGACAAGAGTTATTTTACCTTCCTAAGACAGACATTGTTGCTGCCACCCACCTAGCTTCCTCCGTAGCTTGTCCACAATATGTTGGTAACACTGTTTAGTAGCCCGCCCATGGATCATCCAATCCCCCAAATATCTTCCTACATTGTTGACTCTCTTAAACCCACTTTTAGTTGCCAAGGAAACTGCCAAATCTTCAGATATGTGCTTGGAATAGTAAAAATTTTACGTTTTATATCGTTTTTACGATTTACGTTTCAACCACCCTTTTCCATATCTATATAGAAATTTGATTTTAACAACATTAAAAATATTTAAAGTCAATAAAGTTATCTTAAAATTTAAATAGATAGTTAGTGTCTTATATATATATATAGGGTTTATCGTTTGTCATGTCACTTGACATAAGGTTATTTCAAGTCACCCCAAAACTACGTCGTTTTGGGAATTCATTAATTCCCCTAACTCCAAAACGACGTTGTTTTGGGAGTTAGAGGAATTAATGAAGGGTGTTTTGGTATTTTTGTTTTTGTATTTATTACATGAATTTTACTAAAACACCCTTCATTAATTCCCCTAACTCCCAAAACGACGTAGTTTTGGAGTGACTTGACATAACCTTATGTCAAGTGACATGATAAACGATAAACTCATATATATATATATAGCCACGTTTTTTGAGACAATGACTGATATCTAGGAATATAAGGGGACATAGGAGGAGTGAGGTGATCTAAATCTAAAACCAAAGATGAAAGTCCTATATAAAGAAATGAAAGAGAAAGGAAAGGGAAAACTGTGGGGGGTGATAGTGACAGGACATGGAAGCACAGACATGGACAATACAGATCAGGCAGAGAGAGAGGGGGGGGGGAAGATGAGAGGTGGCTACAAGCACTTGGGCCGTTTGGGATAGTTTTGATAGGAGTGGCTTTTGTTTCTGATAGAATTTTTTTAATGTACTTATTTTCTAAAGGACTTTTTCTAATGTGATTTATGTTTGGGATAGCAGTGACAGAAGTGGCTTTTGTTTCTAATGGCACTTGTTTGGCATAGCTTTTAAAAAGATAGATGAGATGGAAAATGACAGAAAATGATATGAATCAAATTCATATATATATATATATAATATATATGTTATACAAAATGTGATAATTTGAGATAAAAATTAAAATTAAAATTAAAATTTCCAAATAAAATAGTAACATTACCATTAAAAAATTTACAACACAATTATTGAACAATGTACGTGTTAGACTTATATAGCTTTAGTTATAAAAATTAAACGATCGGTCCCTTAAATCAGATATTTTAAACCGAGTTCAAACTTACGTAAATGGGTCCATTTAGTTGAGCAACGTACGTGTTAGACTTATGTAGCTTTAGTTATAAAAATTAAATTAATGGATCACCTAGTTTTACCTGAATGAATCACATTATGAAACCAACAAATTTGTTCTCCATTATTCCTTTCTTTATTTTATTAACCGTCATTCAACAAAACTTATAGATGAGTATAACATGGCCACTGAAAGAATTAGAGCATAAATTAAATGATTTTAGACTAAAATGGTATAGGCAAAAGCAAAAGCTAGGAGAGAAGCATTCATTGAGGGAGGAGAGAAACGTCTTTTTTGTTTTTTTACTGATAGGGCCCATAGAAAAAATGGATGGAGAAGAAGCTGAAGAAATTAGAAGCTCCATGGTGTGGCTTCAGAAAAATATCTCCATCAAACCTTGAAGCCCATTAAAAAAGAAGCCAACCTAAATGATAGCGACTTCGACAAGTGCACCGGTCGTTATAAGTAATAAAGTAGTGAGAAAAAGATCGTCCCACGAGGAATAGTACTCCAATCACTAATTTGCTATTTTAGATTTAGTTGGATAAATAGAGTAATATGGGGTGAGTTGTAACTAAAAAAATAATTTAAAGAATTAAATAAAGAATAAGAATTGTGATCCAATTAAGTGTATAGTTGAATCTACTTACCCAAATTTAATAAAGTACTTTAGCTCGGACTCTATAAATCGGATAGACAATGCAAATGAAATCTTTGAGGATTTGTATGATGTAGAATACCTAAATGCAATTAAATGCTGGTATCCCCCATCATAAATTGGTTTTGAAGGTTGGTGTACCTGTAATGTTGATAAGGAACATTGATCAAGCTGCACGAATGTGCAATGGAACAAGGCTTCAAATATCACAACTTGGGAAGAATGTGATTAAGGCAAAGGCATTGAATGGCACAAGCATTGGTGAAGATATTTTGATACATAGAATGGATATGAATCCATCTGAAACAAAATTGCCTTTCAATATGACAAGAAGCCAATTTTCTATAATTATTTCTTTTGCCATGACAATAAACAAAAGCAAGGGTCAATCGATGACAAATGTAGGTCTTTACCTACCAAGTCCGGTTTTCTCCCATGGGCAACTATATGTTGCATTGTCTAGGGTGAAGAATTTCAATGGTTTGAAAATCCTAATACTGAAATGAGTTCAGTAAATGCAGCAACACAACATTAAATGTTGTTTACAGAGAAGTTTTTCAAAACCTTGTGCTACAATCATAGAAATAAGTTACTACATATTAAGAAAAAAAGAATAAGTCATTTGTAATGTATCATTTACTCAATTACCTGCTCAAACTCTGAAATTGTATGCAATTTTTTTTTATACATTGTAGACTAAAAATATCCGTGCAACGCACGGGTCGAATGTCTTGTTCTAATATATATTGCTTAGGTTATGCATTGTGGGCCGTTTGGGTGTAATCTCGTGATCTGCTCCTTCTTTTATAAAAGATATATCATATCTTTTATTGTTTGTTTGTTTTAGCTCCCTGTGCGTGTTCTGATTTTTTTTTTCATTCTAATATCATATAATATAATATTATAATATAATAAGAATATTATAATATATCTTTTCAATTTAATTTGTTGCTTCTCTCAGATCACATAATACCTCCTGCACAACAAAATAGGATATCAATAGATTTTCTGTTATGATATTCTTTTATCCTATATTTAATTAAAAGATAGATAAGTAATAAAGATAATTAAATAAGTACAAAATCTTAATAAATTCAATCCAATATATCCCAGAATCTACCCTTATTTAATTATAAAATATCTACTTATCAAACTCCCCCCACTTGCATCAAATCTTGTCCTCGAGATTTTAAAATTCCAAAACAACCAACTCATGAAAACCATGGAAGCGAAATTTTTGAAGCAAGCACTACAAAATTGAAGTCAATTCAAACTTTCAAGAAATAAATTTTCTCCAAAAATTTTCTCCACATTCCAATAATGCGAGTAGCAAGACAGTTAATTTGGCAAAGATAAATCACAATAGAATGTCCCTCACAAGTCAAGTGTTTACACTCATTTCTCAAGATATTCTAGGGCTTGTGTTTCACTCAATTCCACCTTTGCAACTTATCTACCATAAGCTTGTTTATCATCTCAATCTCCACTTTATACATTATCCAATTGCACACTCAAATCAAGTGTTTACACTCATTTCTCAAGATATTCTAGGGCTTGTGTTTCACTCAATTCCACCTTTGCAACTTATCTACCATAAGCTTGTTTATCATCTCAATCTCCACTTTATACATTATCCAATTGCACACTCAAATCAAAAGGACTTTCTCAAGGTTGTAATGATCAAGGTAGGATAATGAAATGAAAATGATCAAATGGTCTGGGAAAATACTTTAATTAGTGCCAAGTAATTTAATGAAATTCATGATGAAGAATGAAGGAATACTCACCAAGAGAAAACAAACTCACTAACACCATATATAACCTTTATTCTTTTCATCTCAACAATCTTTTTATTTCTTTTTTTTTTAGATCTCTATTTTTTTTCCCATATATTCCTTTGTTTCTATCTTTCTCTATCTCTCTTTTTATTTTTTATTTTTTTATACATATAATCTTATAGTGCTGACTTTCTAACTCCTTCATTCTTTTAAATTGGATCACTTAGCACTTACTAAAGTAATAACATTGAATGGGAAGAAAAAGATATAAAAATTGCATATCTCAAACAAAGGGCTATCTATTCTATGCAATTTTTTTTTAATATATTTTTTTTAGAGGCTCAAATGGGGTAAACAAATGGTTTTCATGTGATAAGGATGGACATTTGGCCAAACTAGCTATGAAATGAATGCCTAAATCATCTTTGTGCATGCGAAATGATTTCAAATTTCAAAAGAGATTCAAGACAAGTTCTAGAGATGAAATCACAATAGGTGTACTCCCTCTTAGACAGACAAAAAATATAGGCTCAAATTCCTCACAGGTTCTTTGACATCCTAAAGTAAAGTATCCAAACCAAACCTTTACCTCTTTACTAACATTCAAAGAACATAGAATCAATTCCTAATCAAATTCACTCCTTTTCATGTTTGAATTAAACCAATTGTGATAATGCTCACATATACTATTCACACTTCCATGAGTTTTTTTTAAGCAAAATTGATGGCAAAACAAGTTAAAATCAAGGATACCCTCACCCCCACACTTAAATGTCACATTGTCCTCAATGTTGCAAAAAATATAAAGAGGGAAAGAAACTAGTACTCCCCTGGTTTAGGTCTCTAACTCCGATGTGGAGTTCTTTTAGTTCCATCCATGATGTTTCACATTTCTAAGGAGGAGCAAGTGCAAACGCAAGACTTTGCAACAACAAAAGGAGTGATCATCTCTAAACCTAGAAAAATGAAAGGGAAAAAAACAAAATAATAATAATAATAACTGCAAGAAAAACTTATTGGGTTGCCTCCCAATCAGCGCTTGTTTACCGTCTCGAGCCTGACGGATGTCACCTTAATTCTCAACTTCCAATGCCACGAGGTTCTTCCTCTGTCAATGTCTCCTCCATGGTAAGGCTTTAATCTCTGCCCATTCACCTTAAAAGCTTCATCTGAACCTATTGGTGCAATGGCAATTGCACCAAAAGGTGTGACTTCTTTGACTACAAAAGGTCCTGACCATCTAGACTTCAATTTCCCTGGAAAAAGTTTCAAACGAGAGTTATAAAGTAGTACCTGCTGTCCCAGATGAAACTCTTTAGGAATAATCCTCCTGTCATGCCATCTTTTGGTTCTTTCCTTGTAGAGGCTAGCACTCTCATATGCAAAAATTCTGAATTCATCAAGCTCATTCAATTGAAGTAACCTCTTTTCATCAGCAGATTTAGCATCAAAATTCAGCAGCTTAGTTGCCCAAAGTGCCTTATGCTCAAGCTCCACTGGAAGGTGGCAAGACTTACCATATAGCGGTGAATCGGTGACATGCCAATAGGAGTTTTGAATGCCGTTCGTACGCCCACAAAGCATCATCAAGCTTCTTAGACCAATCCTTCCTTGACTTCCCAACGGTCTTCTCCGAATTTGCTTCAATTCCTGTTAGACATCTCCACTTGCCCACTAGTTTGTGGGTGATATGGAGTAGTGACACGATGAGTGACACCATATTTGCTAAGCAGTGATTGAAACTGTCGGTTACAAAAGTGAGTTCCTCCATCACTGATAATGGCCCTAGGTACCCCAAACCTGTTGAATATATTTTTTTTGAGAAAAGATTCCACCACCTTAGCTTAATTAGTGGGAAGAGCAATTGCCTCTACCCACTTGGAGACATAGTCCACAGCTACAAGAATGTACTTGTTGTTAAAAGAACTTGGGAATGGCCCCATAAAATCAATCCCCCACACATCAAATATCTCAATAATAAGATTGTTGTTAAGGGGCATCTCATGTCTCCCAGAGATATTCCCAGTTCTTTGGCAACGATCACAATGCTCCACAAACTTCCTAGCATCCTTGTACAATGTAGGCCAATAAAAACCACTTTGTAATACCTTAGCAGCAGTGCGTTCTCCAGCAAAATGTCCACTATAATCTTCCGTATCATCCCAATTGCCTTATAATTAGCAATATCGCGAACCAAGGTACATTGCTGATTGCCAAGACATACTCATCTGGGAATTCATCCCGAATCTTCATCTCTGAATCATCCTGCAACTCCTTAACATGTATCCTAGATAAGTGATCGGCTACCACATTCTCCACCCCTTTCTTGTCCCCGATTTTAATATCAAACTCTTGGAGTAGCAAAGATCCAACGGAGAAGCCTTGGCTTAGCGTCTTGCTTAGTCAAGAGGTATTTTAGAGCAGCATGATCCCTAAACACAATCACCTTGGAACCAATCAAATACTGTCTAAACTTATCTAATGCATAAATAATTGCAAGCATCTCCTTCTCAGTTGTTGCATAGTTCAGTTGTGCCTCAATCAGAATTTTACTTGCATAGTAAATAACATGCAACAACTTATTCTTCCTTTGCCCCAACACAACCCCTATAGCATAGTCACTGGCATCACACATCAGCTCAAACGGTAACTCCCAATCAGGCGCCGTCAGAATAGGTGCAGTGGTCAATCTTTCCTTCAACAAATTAAATGCCACTAGACAATTATTGTTAAAGTTAAAGTCTTCATTTTTGACCAACAACTGACTAAGTGGTTTGGCTATCTTGGAAAAATCCTTGATAAACCTCCGATAAAAACCTGCGTGACCAAGAAAACTGCGAACGCTACGCACATTGTTAGGAAGAGGTAAGTCTTTCATGATTATAATCTTGGCTCTATCCACTTCTATCCCCTTATCAGATATTCTATGACCCAAGACTATCCCATCTTTCACCATAAAGTGGCACTTTTCCCAATTAAGCACCAAGTTACTCTCTTGACATCTTTTGAGCACACAAGACAGATTAGCCAAGAAAGTATCATACGAAGTGCCAAAAACAGATAAGTCATACATAAATACCTCAATAAATCTCTCAGTCATGTCAGAGAAGATAGACAACATGCACCTCTGAAAAGTAGCTGGGGCATTGCAAAGATCGAAGGGCATCCGTCTATAAGCAAAAATCCCAAAGGGACAAGTGAAAGCTGTCTTCTCTTGATCTCTGGAGTTACTGTTATTTGATTGTAACCAGAATAGCCATCTAAGAAACAGTAATAAGAGTGACCTGCAAGCCTCTCAAGCATCTGATCCATGAATGGCAAAGGAAAGTGGTCCTTGCGAGTGGCATCATTCAACCTCTTATAATCCACACACATTCTCCAGCCCGTAACAGTTCTAGTGGGTATCAATTCATTATTCTCATTCTGCACTACAGTGATTCCACCTTTCTTTGGTACTACCTGTACTGGACTAACCCACTTTGAGTCAGAGATAGGATAAATCATACCTGCATCTAACAGTTTCGCCACCTCCTTTCTCACCACTACCTTCATAGTCGGGTTAAGTCTCCTCTGGGGCTGCCTTATTGGTTTCACATCGTCCTCCATAAGAATTTTATGAGTGCAAAATGAAGGACTAATCCCTTTTCAATCAGATATAGACCACCTTATGGCAGTCTTGTGGGTAGTCATAACTTTCAGCAACTTCTCTTCGTCGGTAGGTGACAACTCAGCACTAATAATAATGGGATAAGTGTCATCCTTCCCTAGAAAAGCATACTTTAGATTAGAAGGGAGCTCCTTTAGTTCCACCTTAGGAGTAACAGGTGGCGCATCATAATCTATCTTCTTCAGCTCCTCAACCTGTAAGTCAGAATTCTCCTGCGAAACCTCTTCTTCCACTTGTAATAATTGAGCAAGATCATCCTCCATAGACTCATCTGAACCTTCTTGAAAAAAACTTCTTGAATGGCCTCATCAACTACGTCAATTCTGAAGCAGTCACTATTATCAGCTGGGTATTTCATGGATTGAAACACATTGTAAGTGACTTTTTCATCATTCATTTGAAACTCCATTTTTCCTGCAGCTACATCAATTACCGCTCTAGCAGTAGCCAAGAAGGGTCTTCCCAAAAGTAGAGGAAGTTCAGCATCTTCCTCCATGTTAAGAACCACAAAATCCATCGGGAAGATGAATTTGTCCACTTTCACAAGCACATCCTCAATGACACCTTCTGGTTTCTTAATGGACCTATCCGCCAACTGTAACAACATCATAGTAGGCTTCATCTCTTTAATGAGGAGAGCTTTCGAAACAGATAAGGGCATTAAATTTATACTAGCTCCCAGATCACAAAGTGCTCTGCCCATATTGACGTTCCCTATTGCACAAGGAATGCTAAAGCTGCCCGGATCTTTAAGCTTTGGTGGCAACTTTGTTTGAATAATGGCACTACACTTCTTGAGTCAATGCCACTGTTTCGGCCTCTTGCAACTTATGCTTCTTGGAAAGCAAATCTTTCATGAACTTTGCATAATTAGGCATATTTTCAAGAGCTTCTGCAAAAGGAATGTTAATCGTAGTTTCTTAAAAATATCCAAAAACTCGGCATCTGTTGCTTCGAACTCTTTGCTTCCACCTTTGGGGGTACGGAGGTTTTGCATAAGAAGGAGTGGGAGACTTCTTTGTAGCTATCTCCTTTGGAACCTGCTGCACATCATCATTCTCAGCCTTTTCCTCCTCTTTTTCTAAATCCTTTTCATGTTCTTCCACCCCCTTTTCAGATTTTTCCTTCATCGGAACAAATTTCTCAACTGGCTGAATCACTATACCACACCTTGTAGATATGGCCTTACAGTGCTCCTTTGGATTGACCACAGTATCACTAGGTAAGGACCCTTGGCTCCTCTCTGCTATGTGCTTTGTTAACTAGCCAATCTGATTCTCCAAGTTCCGGATTGAAGCCTCCTGATTTTTGAGAGCAGACTTTGTTTCATTCCGGAAAGCTTCTGAACCCTGTATGTATTCAGTGCTGGTACGGGTCAACTGTGTCAAAGCTTTTTCCAGATCAGAAATGGTGGTGGTGGTGGTTTGGTGGAACTGCTGAGGTTCTGCTTGGGGTTTATAGGAAAAGTTTGGGTGAGATTTCCAGCCAGGATTGTACGTGTTGCTATATGGATTAAACTGATTCCTAGGAGGATTACTCATGTAATTAACCTCAGCTGTTTCTCCAGTACTACCAGCTTCACAATCTCCATTAGCGTGTTCCCCTTTGTAAAAATCACAAAGCAAAGGAGGCTGAGAAGTGATGGACGAGATCTGAGAAGAGGCGAGCTGTTTAGTGAGGGTAGCTAACTGCTGTTGGATCATCTTGTTTTGTTGGGAAATGTTCTCATTGTGGGCCAAAATTGTATTGTAAGAATCTAGATGAAGAACTCCCCTCTTTGGTTGTGGAGTAACAGTGAGTTTTCCTTTTCGACTTACCACCTGCTGCAGCGTTAATCATCATCCTAGAAGACGGAATCATCCCATTGAAGAATATTCTCGCCTGATCATAGTCTTGCAGCTCATGCTGTGGACACTTCCTAAGCAACTTCTTAAACCTTTCCCAAGCTTCACAGAATTATTCCCCATTGCCTTGAGTAAAGCAACTAAT
The DNA here is from genome assembly GCA_025563575.1 of Acacia pycnantha. NCBI lineage: Eukaryota > Viridiplantae > Streptophyta > Magnoliopsida > Fabales > Fabaceae > Acacia > Acacia pycnantha. Next base: position 1,291,326 of record JAMWYP010000061.1, read on the forward strand.
ATCTGACATCAGCTTTGTATACTTAGAAGAAGGGAAAAAATTTTCAAGGAACTTTGTGGTAATAATGTCCCAATTGGAGAGACTTCCAGTAGGACAAGAACGAAGCCAATCTCTTGCTTTCCCAGTCAGAGAGAAAGGAAACAGTCTCACATGAAGAGCGTCTTCAGGAACCCCATTCATCTTGATGGTATCACAAATCTGCAGAAAAATCTCAATATGCTGATTAGGATCCTCTATATCACTCCTACTAAAAGAACTTTGTTGAACCAAGCTTATGAGGGATGGCTTGATTTCAAAATTATTTGCATTCACAGCAGGATTGAAAATGCCAGTTGTGGTCCTGGCAGGATTAAGTGTCATGTAGTCGCCCATGGTCCTTTTTGGAGGAGGAGGAGGAGGATCTGTAACATTTTCTGCCATTATAACAAGTTCAGTCCCAGTACTAGAGCTAACAATCTTCCCTTTTCTCTGTTTAGCAAGTTACCGGTTTCTCCTTGCTGTCTTTTCGATTTCAGAATCAAACTGCAGCGAATTTCTGTCAGTGGTACCTCGCATAGACAGAGTAAAATAACAAAAGAAAAAGAAAAATCCAATCTAGAGTTTCAATAACTACTCTTAGTGTTGAAATAAAATTATTCCCCGGCAACGGCGCCAAAAACTTGATAGCGACTTCGGCAAGTGCACCAGTCGTTATAAGTAATAAAGTAGTGAGAAAAAGATCGTCCCACGAGGAATAGTACTCCAATCACTAATTCGCTATTTTAGATTTAGTTGGATAACACTACAAAAAAAACGACAATTAGTAGCGGTTAAAATGACCTATTTGTAACGGTTTTTGACGTGACAAACGACATTTGTAGCGGTTAGAGGAACCGCGACAAAAACGCCTGTGGCAAGCCGATTTGTAACGGTTAAAAAAAACGATACTACATACATATAAACCGCTACTATATCATTGCGGTTATGATAAACCGCTACAAAATATTGAAAAAAAAATGGCACCCAAATTTTGTAACGGTTGTAAAACCGCTACAAATATTTAATCCGAATTTAAATTAAAATTTGTAGCGGTTGTTGTAGCGGTTTTACAACCGCTACAAAATATTGAAAAATTGAAAAAAAAAATCGTAATTTGTGTCCATTGTTAAAATATTATATTGAATATTTTTATTATTTAAGTGACAAATTAAATGATAATAGTTAATATTTAAAAACTGATTAACTTAAGTTAGATAAGTATAAATATTATGTAGGTATAATATTGAGAATATGTAGATAATAAGGATTTATTGTGTTGTCCACCTCTCGAGCAAAAAAATTCAGTATTATAAGAAGTAAAAAATAAAACATTGAAATCAAAGATTTTAGAAGGAGTGGGAAGAAATGAGAGAAAACGAGAGAGAAGTGAGTGGGAAGAAATGAATGAGTGTGTGAGATGAGGTGTGGTGGGGATATTTATAGGGATATACGTAACATTTGTAGCGGTTGATGTGACGGATTCTGTAGCGGTTTAATGTTTTGTAGCGGTTAAAAACCGCTACAAAAATTCATTAGTATTTTAAAAAATATATATAATTTTCAAATTTTGTAGCGGTTACACTAAAAACCGCTACAAATGAATGAACGTTGGTGGGATTTGAAATATTCAAATTTCAATGTTACACACTTTGTAGCGGTTGATGTAACAGTTTTTGTAGCGGTTCACATTTGTAGCGGTTTTTTTTTTTTTTTTGCGTTTTGTAACGGTTTCAAAACCTCTACAAAAATTCATTGGTATTTTAAATAAAAAAAATCAAAATATCACATTTTGTAACGGTTATACTAACAACCGCTACAAATATGAACATAGTTTTTTTAAAAAAATAAACTTGGCGGGATTCGAAATATTCAAATTTCAATATTACACACTTTGTAGCGGTTCACATTTGTAGCGGTTTTTTTTGCATTTTGTAACGGTTTCAAAACTGGCGCCATATTTGTGACGGTTTTTATAAATAAACCGCGCGCCACTTGGCGCGAGTCATACCGCTACAAATTTGTAGCGGTTTCGGTATAAACCGCTACAAATTCGCATATTTGTAGCGGTTTATTTTGACCGCTACAAATTAACCGCCACAAAGTGGCACTTTTTTTGTAGTGTAAATAGAGTAATATGGGGTGAGTTGTAACTAAAAAAAGAATTTAAAGAATTAAATAAAGAATCAAGAATTGAGAATCAAGAATTTCAAGAACAACGTTTTGGAAAAGATACTCTAATCAAGAAAAACGCAGCTAGGGCTGAGAATCCCCCTATGTTCCTCCAAGTAGTTGAATTGAATGCCTAATTGATTATTATTCCCACGACTGACGATCAATTCTCTAAAATTAGACTAAGTCTCAATGTCTTGATGCTACCTTAATCCGTTATCTTTGAAAACAACCTAATGTCTTAGTATTGTTTGGAAAGATCAATTTATTTAAACCAGAATTATAAGATCGCATAAACTCGTAAGCCTATGTCTAGGTCATGCAACTCTACGATGAATTAACGGTTCTAGTTAAATGCACCAACATCTCTATTGTCATACACCAACCTATGAACAATCTAAAAGGCAATCAATCTTTAAGAAAGCTTTAAGCACAGATAATTCATTCAGTCAAGAAAACAATAATGAATAAAGAATCCAAATAAATACTCTAAATTCACATAGGGTTCATCCTCGCCCTAACTACAAAAGGAAACTAACCAAGCATGGCTAGGTTAACAAATTAAAAGAAGAGATGAAAATCACAACTACTCCCGCGTCGTCCGAATTTCTCTCCACAATGTTCTCTGCTTGCGTTTGGTTCTACTTTTCCTTGCGCCTGTTGTTCTGTGCGTCCCGGGTCTTCTTTTTATATATTGCGTCTTGCTGCTTCGTGTCTTTTTGCGTTTTTTCATTCGCCCCGTCAATTCCCTCTCCATTCTAATATATATTGCTTAGGTTATGCATTGTGGGCCGTTTGGGTGTAATCTCGTGATCTGCTCATTCTTTTATAAAAGATATATCATATCTTTTATTGTTTGTTTGTTTTAGCTCCCTGTGCGTGTTCTGATTTTTTTTTTCATTCTAATATCATATAATATAATATTATAATATAATAAGAATATTATAATATATCTTTTCAATTTAATTTGTTACTTCTCTCAGATCACATAATACCTCCTGCACAACAAAATAGGATATCAATAGATTTTCTGTTATGATATTCTTTTATCCTATATTTAATTAAAAGATAGATAAGTAATAAAGATAATTAAATAAGTACAAAATCTTAATAAATTCAATCCAATATATCCCAGAATCTACCCTTATTTAATTATAAAATATCTACTTATCACTAAACACCCAATAATTAAACTTTCCCTCTTAATGGACTTATTATCCCATGTGGTGGGATAATAAGTCCATCAGATGGTATCCCCAAACAGACCCACAGATATCGTAGCAATTCCATCTCCTGATCCCAACCTCCATGAAAGCAATCCCATCTCTTGATCCCCAAATAGAGGTTGGGATCAGGAGATGGAATTGCTGAGATGCAAAATGAATGAAATAAATGATTTTCCAAGGATAGACGTTGCATTGTATGCACAGTTTGGTGGCGTGATGCCTTTAGATTTTGTTTGGATTTTGTCATCTCTCCTTGTCCTTTCCTCATTTATTGCAAGGGCTTCTGTTTGGATAAAAAATGTTTACAATCGAATGCTTCTATCGTTGTCCACTACATTTATGCATATGCAGTTTAGAAAATATAACACCCCAAATTCCACACTTCAAATTGTTTAAGAAAACATAGTTTTAGAAGAAAATCAACAGAGTTTGAGGTGCTACATCAGAATAATGCGGAAACGAAGAGCATGCACTAACATTTGGACAATGAGTAACTGATATTAAATGCCCCGACATATGATGATGCCTGACATATGCTGGTTAAATTGAAATTCCCGAAGGAATATTCATGTGATACAATATAACAGGACTTGTATAATTACAATTCTTTATAGTAACTATACAATCTTCAACCAAGTCGTAGCTAGACTTGGGGAAATGAACCTAACTCAGTTAATCAAACAACTTGGCCAGGTAGGTGTCTATCATGGGAGTCTCACCGAGTTCATGGCGACTTATTGACTGATCCACATAGACTAGCTAGCCCTGCCTTCGGCACCAAACAGTTTGAGGTAACTTCATTAGATCCATGCCATAAAGTAGGCTCTGTTAAACTTCTTCCAGCTCTTGTCTCGGCCAGTGCCTCTTCACGGCTCCGTCCATCAGTGCCTTTCTTTGTCTACATCATTCAGTGCCTTTTTATGGCTCCATCTACTGGTGCCTTCTCTGATCCTGGTTCCTTTCCTGAACCTTAGACAGATCTAAGGTCCAATACCCATCGAACCTCAGGTAACAGTTAACCTCATATGAAAAGTATGACAGTATATGTATGACATATGTTCATTACATTTAAGCATCAACCAAACATAGCACACAACACATGTAAGGTTACAAAAATATAGAAGTGTTAGTTCTCAATTGGTTTTGATGATAACGAACAATTGTAATCACGATTGAAGTTTGTCTTTGTAAGTTGAAAAACTTACTGTCTAAGGCAAACTCGAGTTTTAGTTTGGAAACTCGAGTTTTGGCCTGACAGAGAAATGCTCAAATTTTTATAAAGAAAGGCAAACTCGAGTTAAGGTTTGAAAACTCGATTTTTGGCCATACAGAGAGCATTCGAGTTTTTCACAGACAAAGCAAACTCGAGTTTGATTTATAAAACTCGAGTTTTGACAAGACAGAGAGCAACCAAGTTTTTCGAAGAAACCAAAACTCTGGTTTCCATTTGGAAACTCGAGTTTAGGCTATACAGAGAGTTCTCTAAGTTTCCAACGTTTTATGGAAACTCGAGTTTTCATCACTTGAGAACAATGCTCATCTCTGACCTTGTGAAAACTCCCATGTTCAAATCGACCAAGCTTTTCAAAGTTTTCTCATATAAGAGGAAACTCGAGTTAAGTTTTGAAAACTCGAGTTTCGGCTTTACAGAGAAGTTTTCAAAGTTTTCAATGAATATGAAAACTCGAGTTAAGTTTTGAAAACTCGAGTTTTGGCCAGGCAGAGAGCTCTGCAAAATTCGAACCTTTGAAAACTCGAGTTAGTCACTTAATGACTCGAGTTTTGCACTATTCACTAAGCTTGTCCAAAATGCCAAATCGCGATGTTTGTCTCTAAAAAGAGAAAACTCGAGTTTGGATTGAAAACTCGAGTTTCGGTCTTTTACAGAAAGTTCACTGAAACATGAAAACTCGAGTTTCGAAGAACTAACTCGAGTTTCCATCACAGAATTTGAATTTCGATTGGAATGAATTCATGAAGTGTTTGTGTTTGATCTCAATACTCTATACCATTACTCATAACTATTCTTAACTATGTTTAATCAGTTTTTTAGTAAGTTTCAGATGGTTTTAGACAGGATTAAATGGAGATTAAGCAAAAAGCAAAAAGCATGTCAGCACATTTAATGAAATGTGCAGAAAACTTATATGCTTTTGGACAAACATCACCAATTTCCTCAGGGGAAGTAAATACCTGCTTCACAAATCGCACGACTGAGTCTCAAACCGTGTCCCATTGATGCTGAAAAAATAGAGCATTGAACCCATCTGGTCCTAGCGACTTAAGACCCCCCATACTAAATAGAGCTTCCTTAATCTCAGCTTCTCCAACTTCCTTTTGGCAAATCTGGATTTGATCCTCCAATAGCTTTGGGTATGTGATACTACAAGAAAGGCTTGGGTGCACCTCAGATTCTTCGGTAAACAAATTTGAAAAACATCCCCCACATGCCGTTTAATTTCCTCTGGATCAAAACACCATTCCCCGTCCGTGAGACATAGTGCATCAATTCTATTTTGCTTTCGTCGACCGTTGGCACAAGCATGAAACAATTTAGTGTTACAATCGCCATCAATAGCCCAATTAATTTTTGCCTTTTGGGCCCATAGCAGTGCCTCCTGAGTCAAAGTCTCATCTAATTCAAGCCATAAATTATTCTGGATCTCTTCATAAAACGAAGAACCCCCGGTACTTGCTATCGCACGGCTAATCACATCCATCCTATAGAGGATCTGATTCTTCCGACTCTGGATATTCCCAAAGACATCACGGTTCCACTTCTAACATGCAAGTGCAAGATTCACTACTAGGAAAAGTATATTTAACGACTCACATATAACCGCCGATTAAATGAAAACAGACATAGAAAATGAGGCGGTGGCATTTTTGAAATTTTGTCGAGAATATTCAACGATTGTTTCACAGAAAAAGGACGTTGAAAAGTAGGCGGTGGCACTGTTGTAATTTTCTGCTTACCTTTAACGTCTGTTTCCTTAAAAACTGACGTTAAAAATTAATATTTAACGTCTGTTTCATAAAACAGACGTTAAATGTTGTGATACAACGATTGATTTTATAAAAACAGTCGTTGTATCCCATATTTTTTATCTATTTTCCTAGTATGTAGCCTAGAATTTCAATAGTTAAGAGACAAAATCTAACCATATTTTCATTTAATTAGTTTATAATTAAAGTTGATAAATTAAACCATATATCTCTTTTTTATATATATATATATATATATATATATATATATATCCCATATTTATAGCTATTTCTAAGTATGTAGCCTATAATTTCGATCATCGTTAAGTGAAGAAATCTAACCCTATTTTTAAATATATATATATATATATATATATATATATATATATATATATATATATATATATATATATATATATATATATATATCACGCATTGAAATCAATCAATAAATTTAATATTGTGATTTTAATATGTAAATCTAAAGATTACATGACTGATTGACTGGTGTAATTTCAATCAATATATCTGTAAAAAAAATATATCAATATCATTTAAATCATGCATTAAATTTAATCAATAAGCAAAAAAATTGTGTTACTTATCGTTAGAATAAAAGCCTTTAAGATTACATGATTGTTGTGATTTTATCTCATACTAATAGTTATTTACTAGTATATAGCCTAGAATTTCGATAGTTATATTAAGAGAAGTAAAACAAACGACTGTTTGTAAACAAACAGTCGTTGATACGCATTAAGAAAAAGGTCGAGCCTCCCTCACGCCACTTTATTTATTTTAAAGTTACGATGACTGGTTTTTCAAAACAAGTCTTTGAAACTCAAATTTTTCAAATATTTCAATTTCAATCTCGCGCCTTCGACATTTTGTTGTTCCCTCTCTTCTATAAAAATATAAAGTTTTCTCTTTAAAACCCAACATTATGCAGAACGTCTTCCTCAAATCCATCATCCTAAACGCAGATAAGAGTCTTGAGACCCACTCATCTCCTTCTCCGCACCCAACGGCCCCACCCTTGCCACCAACGAGATTCGCTATAGGGGTGTTAACGACTCCAACTCGTCCTCTGTTGTGAACTACGAGCGTGCTCCACAGCCTTCAGATCTGTCGTTTGCCGTCGGTTGCAGATCTGCGTCTTTCTCTCTCCTCCTCACTAAAGAATATGTCGAGCAACGATACCGAGCATCGTGAAGCGGAGGAAGCCCTCCGTAGGCGATGTTGAGAATACCAGAGCTCTATTTCCTAGTGCTTTCTTTTGTTGAAATTCTGAATAGATAGCTCTATTGTAGTGTTTTTCTGCTCTATTTCCTGGTGCTTTCTTTTGTCTGTAAACTGTTCTTTTATTTGTCTTCTGCTTCATTCAATTAAGACTTGAGAGGTTTTATTTTTCTTCTTATTTTTGTACTTTGCTCGACATCAAACGCTCTATTTCTTGCTTCGAATATTGAATGGTGCTGCTTATCGTCTTTTTTCAATCCATTCTTTTTCTCACGAGGCTTTAGCTTGTTCCAATTGCACCTTATATTGTATTTTAGATGGTTTTTTGGATTGCCTAGCATGCGTGCGTACGGTAGATTTATGGATATACAACGACTGTTATTTAAATAATAGTTATTGAAATGCAATGACTGTTTTTTAAAAACAGTCGTTGTAAGTCATAAACTTTCAAAGACTCTTTTTTACACGACCGTTAAAAACAGTCGTCTAAGGGTCTTAAAAACAAACGTTAAAAGTGTTTTTTGTAGTAGTGATTTTCAATATTACCTACCCACTCACCCGAACGATCCCACTCCGTCTTCACTAACGTACTAAACGAATCATGCAAGATCCATGAGGCAATAAAACGTAAAGGCCATTGACCTTTGGCATGAACCGGCGACCTCTCCACCCTCAGCAATAAAGGTCGATGATCAGATTTAAATTGAGGTAAATGAAGTACTTGTGCGTCAGTGTATTTAGCACACCAATCCTCATTAGCAAATATTCGATCCAATCGGGCAGTCGTGTTCCCTCGCTTCCAAGTAAAATTTGGCCCCTCAAAGCCTAGATCCACCAACTCCATCTCCTCGGCCCATCTACAGAATTCCCGGTCTGAAGAAACCCTAGATACTGCACAGGACTGCCGCTCCTGAGAAAAGAGGGTAGCATTAAAATCTCCCCCAATGTACCAAGGCCCCTGAACAGTTTCCTTAATCCGATAAAGCTGATACCATAGGATACGACGGTAAACTTGATTAGGACTCGCATACACTACTGTTAAATGCCAGCTTTGTCTTATATTGTTCACTGTTCTCAAGTGCATATATTGCTTGTGTTTCTCCACCACCTCGATGTAAATGGACGCTTCCTCCCAAAGAAACCATATCCCTCCACTATACTCTTCTACCGCAGTAAAAGCATGCTTGTTGAACCCCAGATTTTGGATTCGCCTTTAAGTCTTAGGCTTAGCCGACCGAGTTTCAACAATAGCCAAAAAATCTAGATTATAATGATTTTTAAGATCCCGTACCAGGTTTGGAAATGACTTCGAACCTGTACCTCTTGAATTCTATATCATAAAATTCATTTAGACTGGGAAGCAAAATTGGGCTCTAATCCACTGCCCAAACAATTATCCCCAACATGCGTTTGACAAGGAAGACTCCCGGGCCCCACACAACCTCCCTCCATAAGCACATCGTCATTCACAGCGTCTACACCATCCTTTAAATTCTGCGCACAAGACGTGGGGGCCCCATCAGCGTCGCTTATGGATTTGTGACCCTGTTTAATATCGTGGCAAGATGAGTCCTGGAGGTAGATAAATTGCAAGGTTCAGAAACCCGGACCGATCACCATACTGGTCTAAGTATTGGGTCAAGGGTCAGTGGGTCAGACCGGAGCTAAACCGGTGAAAAATGAAAGATTTTAGGGTTATTAGTATGGAATTCTAAAGAAAATAATAAAAAAATTAATTTTTTATTTAAAAAATAAAAATAAAAATCGAACCAGTTTGACCCCTGGACCGGACCGGTTTACCCACCGGTTCGACCGGTCCGGTCCGGGTCTGAGAACATGGGATAAATGAGTTCTGTATTTCTATGGAATGGACTTCAGAATTACCCAAAGCTTTCCCTTTAGACTTGGGCCTTGATTTGTTTTCTTTACCAAGAAGCTTAGGCCCATCTTCTTTCTTTCTTTTTGACCCTACAAAAATCCATTCTGACTTTATTTTCCCAGTATCCTTAACAGCTTTATTAGAGATTCCCAAAATCCCACCTATTGATTTTGCATCTGTTTGCATTGAAGACGTTTTTTTTGCTCGGTTTTGCATTGAAGACGTTGGACCCACCAATTCCGCATTATTCCCCTCTTTCTTCTTAACTCCATGCATCATATCCGGTCTTCCTTGAATCCCACCACCATATTGCGCAACTTCCCCATTCCTTGCTTTTTCCTTTTGCACGCCTCCAATCTCGGCGCAAAATCATTTGAGGCCCGAGATAATCACAGCCTATTTTTGGGCTGTATTTACGAGTCAATTATAGCATGTTTCACTAGGATGAATGATAAAAAACCTTAAACCTTATTAATTGTGTCTTCAAATTCAATAACTTTCTTTTTATCAAAAAAAAAAAAAATCAATAACTTTCTAATAATTTTTACCTCGTTTAATATACTCTAACCCAAAAGCTCTTCTAAGTCAAAAAAAAAAAAAAAAACCCAAAAGCTCCAAGAAAAATGAAAAGTAAAATTGTGAAAAATGTTTAAATAAAAATTATGTCTGAACAACTTACCGATATCACTTTTATTTCAAATTTTGTATAAATTAAAATATTTTTTTATAAAAATAAAAAATTATATTTAAATCATTGATAATTATATCTGAATAATAGATTTTGGTGTTGATCGCTTTTTCAGAAGGCTTGCTGCTAGGCTTTTTGCCGTATATATTTTTGTTTTAAAAAAATTTACCAAACTAAACCTCTTTTAAAAATATTTCCCATAATAAGTCTTACGCCACAGGTGGTGTGGGGCTTTTTCACGCCACCCAGGTGGCGTGAAAAAGTCCCACGCCACCTATGGCGTGGGAAACTTCCACGCCACCAAGGTGGCGTGAAAAAGTTTCACGCCACCTTGGTGAAGTGAAGAAAAAGGGAATCAGACCCAATTAATGGGTCTGATCCCATTATTAAAAAAAAAAAAAACCTATATAATAATAATAATAAAACTATATAATAATAATAATAAATGATAAAAAAGTTGAATAATTTAAAGCTATATTTCATTTAATTTGAAGTCAAAAGAAAGAAAGCGGTGAAATAACTCATTAAGAACGCCTTTTAAAAGATTATGCGGTAATATTTGGTTATAACAACAGATCCCAATACAGGGATCTATATATTTGTTGTACCAAATATATAGATCCCTGTATTGGGATCTGTTGTTATAACCAAATTGTACCGCATAATCTTTTAAAAGGCGTTCTTAATGAGTTATTTCAGCTCTCTACTTTCTTTCTTTTGACTTCAAATTAAATTTAGTATAACTTTAAATTATTCCAGTTTTTTATCATTTATTATTATTATTATATATTATTATTATTATTATATAGTTTTATTATTATTATATATTATTATTATTATTATATAGTTTTTTTTTTTTTAATAATGGGATCAGACCCATTAATTGGGTCTGATTCCCTTTTTCTTCACGCCACCAAGGTGGCGTGAAACTTTTTCACGCACCTTGGTGGCGTGGAAGTTTCCCACGCCACAGGTGGCGTAGGACTTTTTCACGCCACCTTGGTGGCGTGGAAGTTTCCCACGCCACAGGTGGCGTGAGACTTTTTCACGCCACCTGGGTGGCGTAAGACTTATTATGAGAAATATTTGTAAAAGAGGCTTAGTTTGGTAATTTTTTTTTAAAAAAAAATTATATATATCAAAAAGCCCTTACTGCTATGCTACCTGATCAATTTTCTTGAATCTCCAACTGAGAGATTCGTGACAGCTTGGGAAGGCGCCTAAAAGCACAGTTACCGTTTGCTGCATTAAATCCCACGCGTTTTTTTTGCTCAGGAATTTTCCCACACCTTTATTTGTCCTTCCCTACCATACCATATGAGATAACTCCTCTTCTTTTCTTCATTACCGGGTCTTAGTAAGCATTGAATGAGAAATTAATTCTCAGGCATTTAATAAGATTTATATGATTTTCAGACATTTTTGTTTATCTTAATTGATTTTTAAAATAATAATTAAAACAAGTTTCAGTTAAAAAAAAGTCACTTTTGTTACTATTAATCCAAACACAAATGTGACATTTACAATTTGACTTTTATCTTATTTTAAATTTATAAAAATTATATTGACAAAAGAAAATATCTTCTATCATTACTAATTCAAACATCACCTAAAATGAAGCGGGAAATTTCTTTCCTCTCCCAGTGTCAATGAGCATTTGCTTTTGCAGACACGATTGCAAGAAAAAGACGAGACATATTTTGATATATGCAATGGATCGTACCACGGTTCAATTTAAGCCACAAGCTTTTGAACCCGTGACTGAGTGACTGATTTTTTTTTGCTCAAGTGACTGAGTGACTGAGGAGTTCGGTGGAAAAGCAAAAAACCAAAGCACAAGTCACCAATTTTTGTGAATATCACATTAAGGTCCTAATTAAAAATATAATATAAAAAACCCATAAATTATCAATAATAAGTAAAAGAATATAGTAGAATAGCTATTTTTTTACAATTTTATTCTTCATTTATTATTTTTGTAGATTTGGTGCTTTTGGGTTAGAGAGTATATTAAATGGGGGGTAAAAATTAGAAAGTTACTAAATTTTAAAATATAATTAATAAGATTTAAATTTTTTTATAATTCAGTATAGTAAAACATGCTATAATTGACTCGTTAATACAACCAAGAAATAGGACAAAGACTTCGCCTACATTTTTTTTTTTGGTAGAAAGAAGAAAAAATTCCTATATGACAAGTTAGTTCTAAGGTAAACAGAGGAGAAATGTTGCGACATATGGAAGATGTTTAGCCAAAAAAGTCCCTGATTTAGAAAAATCAAATTCTTTCGGAGCAATGAATGCGAAAGAAAATGGTATATTCTACTTCAGTGGCCGATGAGATTTCAGCCTGAAATATCCAGTTTAAAGTAGCAAGGCTCCATTTTAAATATTACTCCATCCATTCCTTTTTATTTTATATTTTAATAAAGAACAAATATCAAAATCATGTGATTCAAAATGTTAATTTAAAACAATAAATATATCATATGTATGCATTATTTTTTTCATTTATACTTTTATTTTTAAATAGAGTATACTAGAGAGAATAGATGGAAATTTATTGTAAAGAGATAATATGTGATATATATTTAATTAGGGTAAAAATGGAAATATCGGTTTAAATTTAAAGACAAAAATGATTTGGTCTTTATAGTAAGGCTCATTCTTATGAGAGAGAATGTTTCTTATAAAAAGGTTTGGAGAATGTTCCTAATTTATTTAATTTTCTTAATCTATATTGTAATACCCTAAAATCTGACTTAGGGTAATTTCTCTTAAAAATAGGTGAATATGAGGTCTCGAACACCTTGTATTGAGTTTACCTTGTTGTTAGGGTAATTTCACTTGAAAAATGATAGTTTGCAATTAGGTCCCTAAGACGTTTGTAGTTTGCAAATAGGTCCCTAAACACATTATGGGTTATAAATACCCTGTGAAAGCTATAAAAGAAGCAAGTAAAAATCTATTTGAAATAGGGAAGGATATTGTCCCTAATTTAGGTAATTTATTAAGTTACAAACTTGGAGAAATTGAAGGAGAATACTCAAAAAGTATTGAAAAGACCATAATGCCCCCGTGAATATTAAAATAATGCGTGAGGCATAAAACAAAAATGTCAATACAAAAGTTATGAAATAATGAGGCATCCTAAGTAAGAAAATTATCAACTATTGATAAGAAAGTAATTAGGTAATTATTGGCTAATTACTTAAGTATAAATGAAGGAAATTCGGAGATAATTATGTAAAACCCTAAAATTAGTGGTTTTTGGCCAAGAATTAGTAAAAACATATTTACTAATTAATTGGAAATTTTTGAGAAAAATAGATGAGTTTAGGTATTTTTAAGCCTAAATATAAATTTGGACCAATAGGAAAATTATGTAAGAAATTATATAAAATAATTATTAAATAATTATTTTATATTAAATAAAATATAAAAACGAAAATTAAAGAAAAGGATCAGATTTTTGGCTGGACAAAATCTTGGAAATGGAAGAAGATAAGAATTTTAATCAATGTAATATGCAAGTTGTCGAGTCCTATGCAACGTTTTGCATATAAGACGAAATAGGGAAAAATGCAGATAGGCATATTTTTGGATATGAAGAAAATAAATTCTAACTCAATATCTAGGAATGAGTTTGAATTTATCTGGACATATTTGGAATCAGTGAATTTTTCTGAAGAAGTTGGTGATTTCGGATGCGTTCAAACCGGACGCGTTCGGACACGTTTTCGAGAAAGACTCAACTGGACTGTTGGAGCCCTATATGGAATCAAAATATAGGTTAAATTGGACGTTTCTACTAAGTGAGAATATGCTTCCAAAGTTGTAAATCCAGAATTTTGAGATTTCTCCGAAATCACGCGAATCGGGTACCGATCGGAGAAATCGGTCTGAAAGCTTCTGGAAGGTGACACATGGCCACCTCCCATTGGCCAAACCCTTTATTTTTGGGCCTGAATTTCGGCCAAGTGTGAAAGGGAAGAAGGAAAAAGAGGGTTTTTTGAAAAGTTGCTTTGGACGGTCCAGATCGATTCTTACAAAGTTGATCCGACGGCCGAAACCCTACCTCCTTTTCTATAAATACCCCACCCCTCCCTTTGGTTTTTCACACCATTTCCTCTTGATATTTTCGAACCTAGAGGGAGAAAGAAGAGAGAGAAGCTCTGGGGAAAATTCTGCAGAAGTCTTCAACGAGTAAGTCTTTCGGTCTTTAGTCTTTAGTTCGGTAGTTAGTAGAATTGTTAGATAGATTTAGCAAGTAGGGAGTGAGATTCCTACTATTGTTTTTAGGCCTCATTGCATTGAAATATATGCCTGACGAGGTAGAAACATGGTAGGGATCGAGTCCCGAAAGTGAAGTCTTCGTAGTTCTGTTTTCTGTCAAAACGACCGTTTTCCGTAAAACGTGCCAGAATACCGTCAACGAAGGTACGTTCGCGTACTGTAACACTAACTCTGATGTTTATGGTATGCATATATGTGGTATGTGTGTAAGAGTGTTATACTGTTTGAGTACATATAGTGGTTAGAGGATATGTCGTATCTTTGGGTGCAATATGTCGTATCTTTGGGTGCAATCTGTCTCGTATGCCGGGTGCAACTGTCGTATGCTAGGTGCAATGCTCGCATCCGGGGCTATACATATGCATGGGTTGTGATTGTGATAGAGTGATGGTATGTCTTGATGATGTTGTGGATGTCATCGTTTGTATGTGTATACATAAACATGAGGTTAACCGTTACTCCGAGATCCGGTCAGGCTGGATCTCCCTTAACATAGCGTCAAGTTCGGGAGGACCGAGGACCGAGGAGAGAGGAAAGCAGCAGGAGTTCGAGGATCCGGTGAAGACTTTCCGTTATTATCCTTTACTTTTTGGAAACTCTCGGTTAATATACCGTTTATGTAACTAGCCAGTGGGCATTTTATATCAATATATCAGTTACACTCTTGTTCCAGTGCTCTACTCTGATGAAAAAAATTTTATACTGCTTTCGAAAAGTTGGGATGTTACATATATAAATTAGTTAAGTAGATTTTAGAAAAAATCTTCCTCAGGTCCCAAGTTATCAAAATATTGTCAAAAAAGGCTAAAAAAAAAAAAACCTAGGGCCTTTTACAGTATTATTTCAGAAAACGTTGTATTGATATAGTTGTTAACATGTACTGATATTGTTGTTAACGTGTATTGATTTAGTTGTTAGGATATAGTTGTTAACATATACTAATTTAGTTGTTAATATTCTACTGATATAGTTATTAACGTTTCTGAAATAAAACTAGAAAAAGCCTTAGGGCCTTTTTTGACAATTTTTGATTTTTTGAGCCTTGAGAGGGATTTTCCCTAGATTTTATATTAAGCATTAAAGGTAGTAATAGTAACTCTGGTCCTAAATATAATATATAAATGGGAGGTTTACTTTTGTCCTAATTATAATACCATAATTCACTTTGTCTATCAAATTTATCATTTTATTTTCCAAGTATGACTGTTAATTACTCAGATGAAGAAAGCAAATTTCTTGTTTAAGATACCTACTGAAAATGTTATTATCATCTTATATTTTATTTTGATTTATAAGTTTCAGTTATTATTTATTTCTATTTTTAATATTATGTGATTATATTTAGTAAATACTTCAATATGTTTATTTTTGTCCGGCTAAAAAAATTTATGATTCCGCCACTGGTTTTGTCCATTTAAAAAAGAAGCCAGCTCATGATGTTGAAGATGGCTATATATACCCAAGGTAGCACGAAGGATGATGTGCAAGATAGGAAGGCAATCGATCAACCATGATGATGATGAGTAGCTTAAAACTACTTTTGATATTTGGTGCTGCCTTAGGTTTGTACCAGTTCAACGCCCAAAATACAAACCATCTTCCTAGTGTCGTCCCACAATACAACACCAATAAGACAGACCAGCTTACTACTCCTACTCCTGCCCTCCGACTCAATCCTGGATTCGATTATTTTTTGTTTGTCTTGCAATGGCCAGCCGCTTTCTGCAATATTCAACGAAGTTATCCGCAGGGACAGCGGTGCAATCCAGATCCTGTACTGCCCGAACACCGAATTAAGTTCACTGTTCATGGACTTTGGCCTCAGTTGCATGGTGTCAAATCTCCATTGTTTTGTAAAACAACGCGATTTTTGCATCATGCAGATGTAAGTGAACCTCTCTTACACACACAAACATATATACATTCACTCATATTATTGATATATTTATTAAATATTTCATATATTACTTTCCTGTGTTCCCAATTAATACACATGTTTGTAAATATGTGCGTCAATGCAGCTCATTCCATTACAGAAGAGACTGTTAGAGTACTGGCCGAATTTGTTTTCTGCTCAAAAATTCCAACCCAACCAGGATTATTTTTGGAGAAATGAGTGGAACAAGCACGGAACATGCTCTTCAAACAAGTTCCCTACTCCAACACAGTATCTCAATATAGCTCTTGATCTTGCAAGAAATTATGCTAGACCCATCTATGATGAACTTCATAATCAAAGTAAGAGGAAATTGGTTAGGTATTTAATGTACATGCGACATATGCATGAAATTAAATGATTATTTAAAAGGATGATACAATGTACAATGTACAAGATTTCCATCAAATGGAGTTTAGAGAAAAATCAATGTATGCAGTCTTACCATCCTAACAAATGGAGAGGTTATTTATAGGATTTAAAGTGTGACCTACGTCATGGCAGCAAACTTTGCTATTGCTCTGAGGCTTACCTTAAAAAATAAATGATTATATTTATCAGCAAGTAACTCGGTTTCTTTTAAATTTTTTAATTTCAGGAATCATACCAGATGGAACTTCGTTGCGTAGGCTCGAAGTCCTGCGAGAAATTGTTATGGGTGTCACGGGCGCTTATCCAGTACTAAAAATAGGAGTAAATAGTTCCGGTCATCATCTGCTTCATGAGATTCAACTGTGTGTCAGAAAGGATGGGGTTACACTCATGGATTGTGAAGGACGTTGCATATTTGCAGCTCCTTATTATGGAACCTTTGTCACCTGTAAGTCATCATCAATTTCGCATGTTCCAATTATCAATATTTCTTTTGTTCTTTTATATTATATCCAAAGGAAATCAGTGGTATGTGATTTTCCCCCAAACAGGTTGGACGCTGCAGCCGAGTGTTCATTCACAAGACCATAGACAACTGCATGAACACACTTGTTTCTGAATCTTTGATGTACCACCTTACTTAGAAGTCTTGAGTGTTTGATGCCTGTAATAAAGTATCCACTGTAGAATAAAAGTATTTTATTCTATTTGAGATGTTTGTTTAGTATAGGATTTTATGTAGTTTTGTTTTGGTACATGATAGGATTTTATGTACTGTTGTATCATTAGTTTGCTTTTGTTTGAAGGTTTTCTTAAAATGTGTGTAACATCCCGTTTTCACAAGCAGTATAAAATTTTTTTCATCAGAGTAGAGCACCGGAGCGATTGAGTAACTGATATATATATTAAAATACCTACGGTAGCATGTCTTGCTGTTAAAACAGCGATACAAAAGTGTTTCAAAAGTAATACATGACAGAAAGAAGTCTTCAGCCCGGTCTTTTATGCGGCCTGCTTGCCTCTATCCTTGGTCCTCGGTCCTTCCGATCCTGAAGCTAAGTTAAGAGCTGAGGTCCATGCATCGAACCCCAGGTAACGGTTAACCTCATGATTACATACATCATATATGTACGACAGACATTCATAGACTTTTGGCAACATTTACTACGGTCAGACATAGGGTATACATATCAGATATGTATGCCAATAACAATACAGTCGGATTACAGACAATAGTACAGTCGGAGTACAGAAAATAGTACAGTCGGAGTACAGGCAATAGTACAGTCAGAGTACAGGCATGACAGACAATAGTACAGTCAGAGTACAGACAATATACACATATGCATACAATAAACATCAAAGTTAGTGTTACAGTACGCGAACGTACCTTCGTTGACGATATACGGTATTTTCTGTCGGAATACGGTACGACAGTAGGTCAGAACGTAATCAGGGATATCCTATCAACATAACAATGTATTTGTTAAGGATCTATCATTACGACGGACATTTTTAGTCAAAATGACCATTTTACCCCTGACCCCCTAATCGGCGGAATTTCGCCAGCACTTCGTTACTTTGACCCTAATGTTCCAAAATTTCAACATAACTCCTACTCCAACATAATTTTCGAAATATAAATCATATTGATTAATGATTCATATCATTACAGACATTTTAGGCATAAATGACCATTTTGCCCCTGATGCCCCTAATCGGCGGAATTTTGCCAGCGCTTCGCTACTTTGACTCTAATCTTCCAAAAGTTTGCCATAACTCCGACCCCATCATGATTTTCGAAATTAATGACTAAAATACCCCTAACATATGATATCTAATCATACTTGGAAGATTAAAGACTAAACTAGCATTTATACTCTAAAAACCGAATCGAAAACTAGAACTTAAGACTCGGTACCGAAAAACTTACCCAGAGCTTCGTTGCAGATTTCCCCGGACTCCTCCTTCTCTCTTCCTTCTCTCTATTTTGGCCTAGGCTTAGTGATTTTTGAATGTGAATTTGAAGAGAAGTTCATGCCTATTTATAGGCAAAAATTGAGCCAATTTGGTAATTTTCACTTTCCAAACTTGTAATTTTCCCTTTCATAACAACAATGCATTCTAGGGTTTCTAGATGAATCACTCTTGCCCACTCAACACTCAAAACCGACCTGCTCCCCCCATGTGTCATCCTATTTTGCTTTTGCTTTTTGCCTCCGACCCGATCAAATTCTCCGATCAGTGTCCGAATCGCGTAATCTTGTAAAATCTTAGAAATCTGGAATCACAACTTTGAAGACATTTTCTCACTCACTAAAAATGTCTGGTCTAAACAAAGTTTTGATCTCGTCCAGGTATTCTCCGGTCCTGCTGAAGTTTTACGGAAAAACGTGCCGGTTACGGATCAACTTCCGGAATCGTCAACCTTTGGACAAAAATCCACTGATTCCAAATATGTCCAGGAAATTCTCAACTCATTCCCAGATGTTGAGTTACAATTTATTTTCTTCAAATCCCAACTGGTGACTATCTGCCTTTTTCACAGATTACCCTATTTCGTCTTATTACTTAAGTATCCTTCCGATCTCGGAAATGACTTCTGGGACAGTCCAGTCCGAGATAAAAATTCACTTATTTATATTCTTCTCTGACTTTAGAAATCTTGTCCATGGTTTTCTAGATAGGATTTTATTTCTATCCGTGGTCATTTATCCTATTATAAATTATATTATTATTATAATACAAGTTGCCAACTTAATATCATGATATTTTTCACCTATTCTTATCCATATTTTTGTCCAAAATTTCGGCTGGCCTTTTTTTTGTATTTGTAAATATTTATCTTTTAATTAATTAATTAATTATTTATTTATTTCAATTTTCTTAAAAATTTCACAAAATTCCCTTATTGGTCCATTATTGCATTTAAAATTACTTTTTCTCACCAATTTTCCTTCATATTTTCCAATTAATTAGGAATATATTTATGCTAATTTTTAGCCTTTTACCACTAATTATAGGGTTTTACATAATTATCTTTGGATTTTCCTTTGTTCATGCTTAAGTAATTAGCCAATAATTACTTAATCAAATCCTTACTATTTGTTGCTAATTTTCTTAATTAGAATAACTCATTACCTCACAACTTTCATACTGACATTAGTGTTTTATACCTCATGCATTATATCAAAATTTATGGGGGCATTTTGGTCATTATAATACTTTTTAACTTTTCCCCCTTTATTTTTCCAATGTAATAATTTAATAAATTACCTAAATTAGGGACATTATTCTTCCCTATTTCAAATAAATATTTACTTGTCTCTTTATAATTTTCACAGGGTATTTTATAACCCGTAAATGCGTTTAGGGACCTGTTTACAAACTTCCAAACGTTTTAGGGACCTAATTGCAAATTATTCTTTTTCAAGAGAAACTACCCAAAAATAAGATAAATTCTCCACAAGGTCTTTGAGATCATATATTCACCTATTTCCAATAGGTATTATTTACTCAATATGACACTTATCATAAGTGAGATTTTCATGGTATTACAATGTGTTATGTAGGAGCATGCCCACGCGTTTTCTTTTCGCTTGGAAACGTCCTAGAAAATATATGGGAAAATTTTCTATCTGCAAACACTGAATCACTTTCTTTGTTTATTGAAACAATTTAGATACCTCGAAACGTGCAAGTGGGGATGTGATGGTTAAGGTGAAATTTTGTGGTTTCTTTTATCTAAGAAAAGTTTGTACGTAACATCATTTCAAAACTTTATTATATCATTCCTACATAGGACAATTTTGGTGGTTACGGTGAACATTTATTGTTTGAATATTTTCAATAATGTCATGTTTTTTGGATTGATATCTTATATTTTCTCATGTGAAAGTTTAAAAATATGAGATATAATATAAATGGAGCCTCCATATATGTGTGTGTTGGGTGTGGTCAAGATGAACAAATTAATTCATGTATATAACACAATTATGAACTAGACATGGATGTTTCCTCATCCATTAGACAACAAAGTATGAGGAATAAAATGATTGCCAAACAAAAAAACAAAAAAAGAAAAAGAGAGAGGAATATAATAAGATTCAAGGCGGGTGAATAGTTTAATTACTTGTTGATTTTGGATCTTAAGTAGTTTTCTTCAAAGAAAAAATATATTTAAAAGAAAGCCACCGTAGTTAAACTTTGTTTCGATGGAAGAGAAAAACGAGAGAAAATTAAAGAAAATGGTAAAATGGGTGAAGGAAATTTTCTCTCCTTGTATTTAGAAGAGTAAACGAAAATACGAAAAGCAAGAAAAGTGATTGACTTTATAATAATGTGGGTCTTATGTTTCTATTGAATTGCCAAATAACAATGAAGATGAACTAATTTCATTTACAAAGATTATTCATGAATACAATGAAATTTTTCTTCTTAGAAGTAACTCTCATTTGGGGCGATGATTTGACTGTGTCATTCACCACATGTTAAGCCATTTATTTATAGAGCCTAATAATTCAACGAACCGCTGCATTGTAGCTCTCCAACAGTCTCATTTCTTCTATTTTCACTGCTGAAAACTATGACACCATTGTGGATGAAGAGTTAAACACTTAAACCCATGCTGTACTCCAAAATAGTTTAATCACTTTTTAATTTGGATCTTATTAAAAATTAACCCATGTTGTACTCCAAAACCCACTTTTCAGCCCTCAGATGCATTTAATTTCCAAAATCACCCATATAATATAAAAACAACACTAAAGAGTTAGGAAAAGGAAACAACACCTCACCTTTGTGATTCCGCTTGCTGCAACATTGCTATGGGCTGACCAAGCCCCATCAACATCAAATGTTGCCTTTGTAGCCCACTTGCATAAAATGGGCTTGAACTTTGAGTTTAAGATTAGTGGCCTGCAGGTAATGATAACTGGGCTTGTGAGGAGAGGACTGATTTGGTACAAGTAATTCTAATAGTTAGAAATAGCACAATTCACACTTAGCTAGAATCCTTAAGTATCTAGTGACGCGTGTATAGAAAGGGTCTCGTGGCCAACACTAAAGCCCTTTTAAGAGATGTCTATGGAGGAAGAGGATTAGTTATCGCTACTAAAGGTGGATACTCTAGGCCATGAAAATAAAATTAGGGTAGTTAGAAGGAGCAAATTAAAATGGGAACCAAAGTTTGAATCATTGCTGGGAGATGTACCATATTTAGTATCTTAAATAGAATTACCTCTAATATGAGGCCTGTCACACCTCGAAAACCCCAAGATGATCGGCACGAAATGTGAGAGGGCTTGCATTCTTAAAGCTTTAAGAGACACATAAGCAAATATTTCACTTACTAATTACAATAACATTGAATAGGAATACAATACTTCTAATTCATTTACAACATATTTTTTTCAATTAAAATATTAAGTAATTTGTAAAGATTTTAGAAGGTCTCTCCTAGTTTTCCGAAATTTGTACCATAGCATACGAGTTCATTATAGTATGTGGAGCTTTGCTCCACGACAATACATGTAGATACATACAACTTAAACAAACAAAGAAGGTGGAAATCCTGCCTTTAGACGACTTGGAGCACCTAAACGAGATTTACTAACATATACAAAAGAGTTTTAAGGTCTTTCATTAAAGTAGGCTTAATTCAAATGACGCACTAGCTTCAACTTAGCCATATAGACCTTCAATGATTAGCAAGAGGGACATGATCAATTGCACTACCTGAGGCCAAAAATATTATTTTCGGGTGAATAGAGACCCATTAAAATAAGTAAATAAAATACAAAAGGAATAAATTAAGCAACTAAAATTTCATACTAACGAAATGACAATTATATTCAATTTCCAAGTACGAAATCATAAATGTAGATGCCATTATATAAAAGGTTATTAATAAGAAAGTTCTAGGTAAACAAATAATTCATCGATGAAATTAAGTACCAACTGATATGAAAAACTCATTCTGAATGAGGATTTATACAAAACGAGAAACAAGCATAGACATATAGCCCACAAGGGTAACTAATCAAGCGCAGTTCGAGGCCACGAAAAAAAGTGTGTACACACAGTTCACAATGATAAGTAACCAATCAAGCGCAGCATGAGGGCACGAAACAAGCACAACATGAGGCTACGAAACAAGCACATGTATAAAACCTACAAATAACAAGCGTGAGAACAAATCTCACGAATATCAAGCGAGCTCAAGATTATAACCTTAGTGCATCAAGGACTAACCATATTGTTGTTAGTAACCATCGTTCTGTATTCATTTCTCTCAAAAATGTTTTCAAGCATACTTGGGGTAAATTTTCCTTAAATAAAACAAACTCTCCTCTAACAATAAAACTCGAGAAGGATATTGCATAATCATGAATTATACTATGAAGTAATTGGGAAAAAAAATAACGAATAGAATTATCAATCTTTACTCATGTAATATCAATAAGATAATGAAACAAATATGATAAACTTTCCTTCACAAAATCATACTTATTAATATGGCAATTAACATAAAAATATGACAACTAGTAAAAATATCATTTATAAAAATTATAGTGGGACTCTAATTACTCATCTGATGCGCTCCTAAAATATAACTCTTCCCTAGTCTTCAGCTTCCAACTTATTTAAACCTTCCTCCTAACGTCCAAAACAAATATATCATTATTTCAATTACTCGTATAACTTTATAAAAAATTCTATAATATCTTATTTAGCAAAATTCTTCTCTTTTTTCTTCATAACGTTGGTTTCCAGCACCACGAGAATATAAAAGCACATTAGAATACCCTCCTTTCTTCCTAATGTTGTAATAGACGCGTATATGCATTCCTCACATCATTTCATAACGCAACATTTTACATCTTCATATTACTACCCAAACTTTGACCCAAAAAATATTATTACCCAAGCAACTTTAAATGTTTGTATTATATCACAAAATCTCCAAGATTAAAATTAAACCCTCTTTTAAGACATTTAACATATAAATAAAATGACCTCACTCTCTTGTAACCTTTTGTATTACCTGGATAATTATTTATCTTAAATATTATATTGTGATAAATAATACCTATGTTAAATAGGTGAATATGTGGTCTCAAATTTTTTAGTGTATTTACTTTATTTTCTAGGGCAATTTCTCTTGGAATTAAAATGAACAAAGAGCCAAAATCCCTAAATACTTTTATAGATCATAAAATACCCTGAGATTTGTTGGATATGATTAGTTTTGATGATGTCTTATATAGATGTCATTCTTAAAGAGCAAAAAGTTTACATACTACATTTATCTTATACTTTGACTGATTCTTATATTTAATGTAGATGTAATGTTGATATGAAGAAGATGGAAGTTGGAACGACTAAATTCGGAGTTAAAATAAGGAAATTCAAGCTTCCCGATGAATAAAAGTTGCTACAATTTAATTGGTACAGTCCTGTGCATGAATAGCTCTTCCTTGCGTTTGAATCTCGTCAATACTCAAGTATCAAACGTGTACTCGCGAGTATCATGCTTCAATTATTCAATATGACACTTCAATACTCGAGTATGGAACTTGGCTACTCAAGTATGGTGCATAAACAACTGCTTTTGTGCTTAAATCTCGACAATACCCGAGTATGGATCATCAATACTCGAGTATGACACCACTCTGATCAGCTCTGTTCTACGTTCAGTTTCGGACAACCTCTGGTAATTCGATGATATCTTCCTAACCCGAGATCGGATTGAGGTGAAACCAAATGTTTTGGAAACTAGACTTCCAAACGGTCCTAGTCGCACAAGATTCAAGTCCAAATGAGGTCAGATGAGAGAGATATGAATTGTTGAAGATGAGATCACCGTCACACTACTGACCAAGCCTCAATGTTTTGGGTATATCTCACAAACTAGAAATCCGATGAAGCTGAAATCGGTGCCATTTGAAAGAAGACTCAAAGGGCTTTCCATCAAGAGTTGAACCAACCTAAACGGAGTTCACACCAGGAAGTTATGAACTTTGAAAGTGGACACTCGAAATACTGGAAGCAACAGAGCTCGAATCAAGACTTCCGGTATAACTGAACAGCATAGATACCCGAGTATAAGCATTGAATACTCGAGTATGGTCGAGTTAGAAGCGTCTGACATATCTGAATCACAGAGATACTCGAGTATGAGTATGGGATACTCGAGTATGATCGGAAGAAATCAGTTCGCTCTGTCGAGACCTCAGATGGAGATTTTGTCATTTAATTCAGTTTAATATGATCTTTAATGAATTGATTTCTAACCATTGACCACAGAGATTTTCGAATATTGGAATTATAGTGCGGGATCATGTGAAATCGATTGGGTCGTGTGATATTCTATAATCAACGCAATATCGAAAGTTTCTTTGTAATTATGGAATATATCTTCAAAATGAACCAAGAATGATGATACAAGACGCGTCGAAGTTATATTCAGCAAAACGAAAATCATGGGATGACATTATGACCATCATCAATCTTCCAAGCTAAACACACCCAAGTACACAGCAAAGAAATCACTCAAAACTGAAAGATACTTTCAAGAGATTAGTTCCGTTAAGCTCTTGTGAGATACTTTCTGAATACTTCCTGCCAATACTTTCGAATACTTCCGGCTGAGACTGTGTCATATTTTGCTCTTCAGTGCTTTTGATTATCTGTTCTTAGAGAGAGTCATTCATCTATTATCATTTCCTTGTGAGAATCTCAAAGTTGTGGGACTTTGGGATTGGGTTATTTGATTACAACTTGTAAGGGGGAGTGTAATTCAAGAGTGAGAATTGCTCCGAGAGTTACAGAGTGTGTAATCATTTAATCGCAAGTTAGTGAAATCCCGGAGTGTTTCTGGGTACTGGATGTAGGTCAAGAGTTAGACCGAACCAGTATAACTTCTCTGTGTGAATCTTCTCCTCTCTATCTCTACTTTGCCCTAACTTACATCTGTTGTGTGGGTGACTTCGTTCTTGAGCATTCAGCGAAAGGTTCTTGAGCAATCAGCAAAAGAATTTTATAATCACCTATTCACCCCCCTCTAGGTGATATTCCACTCTTCAAGATTTACCATAATCAAGTATAATCTTAATTATGTCTTAAGAGGCAATTAAATACCTATTTAAAATAGGAAAGCATGTTGTCTCTAATTTTAGTAATTTATTTGTTTATTTTCCTTGGAATTTAAAGAGGCAAAAACCCAACTTTATTTTAGGGAACATAAGTTGCCCTATGATTTTTAAATTAATGCATGGAGCATAAATGACCAAAGTAAACCCAAAAGTTGTGAGAAAATAATTAATCCAATTAAAGAAAATTGCCAACAATTAGTAGATAATTAAATCTTCATTTATTAAAAAAATTCCAAAAACTTTCATGATTAATTGAATAACATGTTTTAACGGCACAATTAGGGATGTATGACCCTAATTAAAGATCAATGGCCAATGAAGGGTCAAGATTACATAAAGATAATTGCTAATTAATTAGGCATGAATAAGGAATGTATAAGATCAACTACATAAAATCCCTAAAGCCTAATTGACCAACAGAGGATATGTTAAAGATTATTAAGCATAAGATTAAGATACTAATCAAACTTGTTAATCAATTTTTGCAAGTCAAACTAGAATCAATGGCTAGGATGAAACCTCATAAAGCTAGATCTAAAGGTTTAAAATCAACCATAAAGTTGAATCCTTGTAAAACCTAATCCACCAATGAGAGAATTTCTTTCTAAAATAATATAAGATAATTAAAAACAATTAAAAAGCAAAAAGGGGGGACGGCCCGGTTTGTGTGTATGTGTGTGTGTGAGAGAGAGAGAGAGATGTGAGTGATGTGGAAGAAGGAGAGCCAAGGGTTAGGAGAGAGAGAGGTGGAGATATTTTGAGTTCAGAAGCTATTAGGATTAATTCAAGACTCAAGTAAATGAGAACCGATAGAAAATAAATTGTGTACTGAAATATGTTAATCATAGATCAAATATAAGGACTTGTTATGAACAAGTGTATTTTTAGATCGAAGTAGGTTATCTCCAAAGTCATTTCTGTAACTTTTGGAATTTATCTTAAAATGACTAAAAGGCTAGTAAAAACCCCAAATTGAACCATAATTCTTGTTATTTCAAGTGCTTCTTAAGAGACTACACAAACTTCAAACTTTACCTCTAAAAATATTTGTGATGTATAAAGCACATGCAAATTAAAAACATGAGTGTTTGGCCAACAATGCAAAAAGAAACATATGTGGAGAAGAGGGAGGCCAACAAGGCTTGATAAAAAGTGAAGAGAAAAGGGAGAGAGAGAGTGGATGGTGAGGATGAGAGCTCCAATCTAACCCTAAATCCGACGATCAAGAATTGAGAAGTGGAAGTTCAATGGAACTACCAAAATGCCATAGCTTTTTCCTATAAATAGGCCCTTCATTTCAATTGAAATCCCACACCAAAATTTCAAGAAGCAATTCGAAATTCTAGAGAGAAGTGAGAGCTAGAGAGAAGCAGGAAGAAGGAGCAAAGTTCTAGGTAAGTTCTTCGGTCCTTTGCTTTTAAGTTCTAGTCTTTTGTTTAGTAGTTCTTAGTATAAATGTTAGTTTGATCTAGGAAGTAGAAAGTAGAATTCCTATTATTGTTTTTATGCCTCATTGCATTGAAAGATTCCTGACGAGGTAAAAACATGGTAGGAAGTAAGTTTTGAAAGTTGGGAGTCAGAGTAGCGAAGCTCTGGCGAAATTTTATCGGTTAGCGATTTTCGAAGTCAGGGGTAAAATAGTCTTTTGTGACTAAAATATCTGTTAGGATATTGTTTGTTAATTAATAAATACGATATTATCCTTATAGGATATCTATGACCGCAGTCCGACCGTCAGACGTATCGTATTCATCAATGAAGGTACGGACGCGTACTGTAACCTTAACTCTTATGCTTGTTGTATGTCTATATAAGATAGTTGTATTCATAGACTAAGACTTTGTCTTAGACCTTTCATTACACATTCAGCTATATATGGGTTATGGTTATGGTAATATCGTTAAGTTTTCCTAGCGCTGAGGACACGACCGTACATCGTGGCACTGGTGAATAGTACAGACTGGGATAACATACATATGCAGGAGCTGTGTATTGTTATTGCCTTACATATGTGATTATGTATCTCCTACATCTGTTATGGACTTTTGTAGTGATTATTGCTGAAAGGTCATGAATATCTGTCATTCATATACTGTTTACATAAGCATGAAGTTAACCGTTACCTGAGGTCCGATGGGCATTGGACCTCAGCTCTTACCTTAGCTTTAGGATCCAAGGAATATAGGATCGAGGACAAGGGTAAGGAGCCAGCGTGAAAACCAGACGAAGACATTGTTGTTTTGATATGTTTTGATATGTACTTTATTATATTAAATACTCGGATGAATGTACTGCCGTATGAGTAGCAAGATACACTGTAAGCAATGTTATTCAGTTACTCTTTATTATGAAAAAAATTCAAACGCTCAACTCTGATCAAAACGCTATGAAAAAATTTACGAAAACGGGGTGTTACATTTTTGGTATCAGAGCGTTTTACCTGGCATGACTCTAACTAAGTTATAAACAAACCATTGGTGCCAAAGGCATGGCTAGTCTATGTGGGTAAGTCAATCAGTCACCGTGAACTCGGTGAGACTCCCATGATAGACACCTACCTGGCCAATCGGTTTGAGTAACGGAGTTAGGCTCTACGCCTTTTCTTTAAAAAGAGCATATTTTGAAAGATGAGTACTCATATAACACCATCCTAAAGCTTACATGTGGAGTTGGTCCATCCCGGACTAACATCTAAGACCGGCAACGATAAATACATGCAGTATCTGACTCATGTTAAGAACTCCTATCAGAGGAAACTCTCGTTACATATTTCGTACCCTTCTGGAGACTGGATTAGATCCACTCTTCATCATTTTCCTTGTACCCGTTTCGGGTGGAAAAAACCAACGATATCCTGAACAAGGGTTTGTAGTGTAAATACTAGTGTGATAAAGTTTGTGATATACTAATCGTTGTTTTCCCTATATAAGTCTAACTTTTTTCCGTAATAAAGGAAATAAAACGAAATATGACAAACCTACAAGGAGCCGGAGCTCCCAGAGGCCGAGGCAGACAACCTCGAATGGTCCCAATACCGGTAGTAAACCCTGAGCAACCAGCTCAAGAGCCTAACCAACCACAACAAATTGCCTGGCAAGAGGTAATGGCTATTGTACGTGAACAGCGAGCTATGATAGAAGAACTCCGTGCAGAGAGGCAAGCGGAAAGACACGAAGAAGAACAACA
Source organism: Acacia pycnantha (assembly GCA_025563575.1). Taxonomy (NCBI): domain Eukaryota; kingdom Viridiplantae; phylum Streptophyta; class Magnoliopsida; order Fabales; family Fabaceae; genus Acacia; species Acacia pycnantha. The sequence goes on from JAMWYP010000061.1 coordinate 1,320,475, forward strand.
AACTGAGGACGAAGAAGAAAGAGAAGAAGACGAGAGACAAACTGAGGAAGCTGACGGGTCAGAAAGATCCCAGTCACCACCTATACTCGAGAGAGCAATAGTGAATTTACCTCAACCCCCCAGAGAAGCTGACACTACACAATATTGGGTTACCCAATTCTGTAAGCTGAAACCACCAGTTTTTCGAGGTAAACTGGACTCGGCTGAAGATTGGTTGATGAGGTTAGAAAAGATCTTCGAAGTGATGGAGTGCCCTGAGTATCGCAAAGCTCAACTAGCGATTTACAAGTTAGAAGGAGATGCAGACCGATGGTGGAGAATCATGGCGTTAGCATTACGAACACGCTACTGTCCCGTCACATGGGAAAAATTTCTGGAAAAGTTCAACGAGCAATACTTTCCTCCTTCTGTACAAGTGACCAAATAATCGGAATTCCTCCACATCCGACAAGGTCAAGAGGAGTCGTTCGATGACTACTATGCCCGTTTCACCAACCTATCACGATACTCATTGCACCTGCGAAGGAATGATGACGAGAGAAGTATAGTAAATATACTGATTTACGGGCTGAAGTACGAAATAAGGGAAAGACTTACGTCTCAGCGGTTACAGGAATTAATTCATGCCGTGGAAGCATGTCGGCTGATTGAGCGGAACTTGAAAGAATTACAGAAGTCCCGACCCTTTAATAGCAGTAGCGCTGTCGTAATAGATTTAACCACGGAAGCTCCGTTCAGAAGAGGAAAGCACCCTGGGGAAATTTCTGTGGAACCAAGAGGCCGTTCCAGTATGGCCAGTTAAACTTTCCAAGAGCACAGGGACCCCGACCATGTCCACAATGCGGAAGGTACCATCAAGGTACTGACTGTGATGGGAAGCAGGTATGCTTTAAGTGTCAAAAGCCTGGACACATCAGTGTGAACTGTCCACAGAGAACTGCGGAGATAAGGCCGCAAAACCCAGGCCGGGGTTTTGCTCTGACAAACGAGGAGGTTAGGAAGTCTTCGGAGATGATCCAAGGTACTATATCACTTAATAGGAATTTACTGCAAGCATTATATGATTCGGGTGCTAGTCACTTGTTTATTTCCTATGACTGTGCAAAACGTTTAGGAATGCATGCTTATAAATTACCTTATGATTTGATAGTAGCTACACCACTTGGCGTAAAATCTCTAGCTTCTGATGCATGCTTAAATTGTATTGCGAGTGTGAATGGACGAGTTTCAAATGTAGACCTTATCCGATTACCACTTCATGGCATCGACGTCATACTCGGTCTTAATTGGCTACACCACTTGGCAAACAGTGCGATGATCGACTGTAGTAATAAGAGGATATTATTTCCCCATTCACCAAGCAGAGAAAAGATTGACGTGAGCCTGAATTTTCTCTCTGCTGCGGAAGCTGAAAGATGCATGAAGCAGGGATACCAAGCGTACATGGTATTCTTCTCGATCAAGGCAGAAGTTGAGCCTTCACTCAAAGGTATCTCTGTGGTGAATGAATTTCCTGATGTGTTTCCAGAGGATCTCACTGAGCTACCTCCTATAAGGGAACTCGAGTTCACCATTGAATTGATGCCTGTAACAGGGTCAATATCAAAAGCTCCGTATCGTATGGCGCCAAATGAGATGCAGGAATTGAAGAAGAAATTGGAAGAACTTCTAGAGAAAGGGTTCATTTGACCCAGCGTATCACCATGGGGAGCCCCAGTGCTGTTTTTGAAGAACAAAGATGAAAGTTTTCGACTCTGTATCGATTATCGCGAGATGAACAAAGTAACTGTCAAGAACAAGTACCCACTTCCCAGGATTGATGATCTGTTGGATCAACTATCCGGTTCTCTTTTTTTATCAAAAATCGATTTGCGTTCGGGATATCATCAGCTACGAGTTAAAGCTAGTGATGTTCCCAAGACATCTTTCAGAACCAGGTATGAGCATTGTGAATTCCTTGTGATGCCTTTCAGTTTGACAAATGCACCTGCCGTGTTCATGGATTACATGAATCGTACTTTCCGACAACACCTAGATAAGTTTGTGGTAGTGTTTATAGACGATATCCTTATCTATTCTAAAAGTAGAGAGGAGCACGAAGAACATCTGCGACTAGTATGGAGTATACTCAGGGATAAGCAACTCTTTGCTAAGTTAAGCAAATGTGAGTTTTGGCTGCCGGAAGTTTGATTTCTAGGCCATGTCATATCACGCGACGGAGTTGCTGTTGATCCTGGTAAAGTGGAAGCAGTTCTGGACTGGAAGAGACCAGAGTCAGTGACGGAGATACGTAGTTTTATGGGTTTGGCGGGGTATTACCGCAGATTCATACGAGATTTCTCACGTCTTGCCTTACCATTAACAAAGCTCACGAGGAAGAATCAACCCTTTGTATGGGGTGAAGACTGCGAGGATAGCTTTCAGAAAGTGAGGGAATGTTGACTACAACACCAGTATTGATTATCCCATATCCGAGTAAGACTTATGTAGTCTATAGTGATGCCAGCGGGCATGGATTGGGATATGTCTTGATGCAGCAGGGCCGAGTGGTGGCTTACGCCTCTCGTCAGCTGAAGCCTCACGAGTCGAATTATCCTACGCACGATTTAGAGCTTGCGACTATCATGTTTGCTTTGAAAATATGGAGGCATTACCTATACGGTGCAACCGTAGAATTGTACTGCGACCACAAGAGCCTGAAATACCTTTTTGATCAAAAGGAACTCAATATGAGACAACGCCGCTAGATGGAGTTGCTAAAACACTACGACCTGGAGATCAAGTATCATCCGGGTAAAGCAAACGTCGTTGTAGATGCTCTCAGCAGGAAGTCGGTACATGTGGCATACATGATGATTCAAGAGCAGAAGCTACTTGAAGATTTTAGGGATTTGAACCTATCAAATCAAATCTGCCCGGGTCTTAACACGCCAAATGAAGCCTACCTTGCGACTCTTCTTGTTAGTCAAGGCGAATATGATCTGAGAGATGAAGTTGAGGAAGCTCAGAAGCAAGATGATTGGGCTATTGCGATACGGGAGAAAATCTCTCAGGGTGAGACCCAAGATCATGACCTATCACTTAGTGGATTGGTCAGATACAAGAAGCGAATTTACATACCGCCGGTTGATGAATTAAGGCGGAAGATACTAGATGAGGCTCATAAGAGTAAGTATACTTTGCATCCAGGAATGGTCAAGATGTACCAGAATTTAAGATCCGAACTCTGGTGGCCCGGGTTGAAGAAAGATGTAACCCAGTACGTGGCCGGATGCTTGACTTGCCAAAAGGTGAATGTAACATCCCATTTTCAAAATCCGAATAAATTTTTTTTTTTCATCAAAAATCATCAGAGTAGAGCATCAGAGCATAAGAGTAACTGATATATATTCAAAATAACAACTGGCGTATGTCTAACTAGTCGCCGTAGTGGTACATTAATCTGAGTGTTATCAAAAGTAAATACATCACAAAAAGAAATCTCCTGCCGGGCCTCTAAGAGTGTTGCTTTCCCTTCTCTTCTGCCCTCGGTTCTCCCGATCCTGAAGCTATGTTAAGGGCTGAGGTCCAATGCACCGGACCTCAGGTAACAATTAACCTCATGTTTACATACACAACATATGGATTACATATATTCACAACATAAATAGAATATGAACACGGAACATATGTATCACACTCAACCAATGCAGATGTACCGAACGCAGCGAATGTAGATGTATCGCATGAAGCGAATGTTCCCTTACAGATGTGTCACCCCCACTGAATGTATCCCGAAAGCACATAAACACACAAAAGATCACCAACCACATATACGCATACAATACTCATAATACATAAACGCTTACAATAAACATCAGAGTTAGTGTTACTAGTACGCGAACGTACCTTCGTTGACGAAATACAGTATGTCTGTTGGTCGGAACGCGATTACAGATATCCTATAAGGATAATAGCGTATTTATTAATGATCAAAATCATAACAGTCATTTTAGTCACAAATGACCATTTTACCCCTGACTTTACTAATCTACTAAATTTTGCCAGAGCTTCGCTACTTTGACTATAATCTTCCAAAATTTTGCCTTATCTCTATCTCCATCATATTTTTGAAAAAAATATCATATTTAACCCTAAAACATGATATCTAAACTATACTTGGAGGATTAAAGATCAAACTAACATTTATACTAAAACTACCGAATGAAATTATAGAACTTAAAACTAGAGACTGAAGAAATTACCCAGAGCTTCGCTACTTTTCCTCAAGAGCTCTTCCTTCTCTCTTATCTCTAAGATTTTGAAATGTTTAAGAGGAATTGGTGTGGAAATTTTGCAAAGAGGTGATGGCTATTTATAGGCAAAATTATGGCAGTATTCACAACTTTTTCTCCTTGATTTTACACCCTTGGATCTAAGGTTTTTGTAAAGCTTCAATCCTCACCTTCCAAAGCCCTTGGCCGACCTCCCCCTTATGTCATCCTTCCAAATATGATGTCATCGAAGTGATGTCATCCTCTTGCTTTATGGATTTAACCGATAAAATCCCCTGTTCGGTGTTCTAATCGCGTAATCTTAAATAATCTCAAATATTCCTTGACATAACTTTGGAGGTCAATGGTATCACTTGAGAAATATTTGAATTAAAAAATATTACGGTCCCATTAAGGGTATTTTCCAGCCTGTTAGTCATTTTAGGACAAACCTGTCGGTTACGGAAATGACATCGGCTATAACCCACTTCGGGACAAAAATTCACTTGTTCATAAAATGTCCTGATGTTAGAAACCTAGTTCATAGATTTCAAGGTATGATTTAATTTCTATCGGTTCTCATTTATCCTATTTTTTTATATCAAAATATCTCTTTTCTTCTCAAATATCATGATATTATTCACAACCCTTTTCACACCTACTCCTCTTCCCTTTCTCTTCAAAAAAAGCCCCCTCCCCTTATTAATTTTTCTCATTTTGATTATTTAATTATCCCACATTATCCTATATTAATTAGCTAGAAATTCTCCCATTGGTTCTTTACAATTAACATGGATTTAGGCTTTTTATTTGTTAAGAAATATCATAGCCTTAGATCTTGCTTTAGGAGATTAAATCCTAACCTTTGATTTTACTTTGATTTGTCTAATTTGATTAGCAAGCTTAATTAGAGCCTTAATCATATGATTAGTAGTCTTTTAGACTTTAGGGATTTCATCCATTTCTCTTAATAATTTCTAATTAATTAGCATTTATACTTATACTAATCTTAGCCATTAATCTTTAATTAGGGGTTCTTCACCATTAACTTTAAACATTTCCTTTATCCATACTTAAACAATTAGCAATTAATTATTTATCTAATCCCCTACTAATTGTTGACAATTTTCTTAATTAGGATTAATCATTTTCTCACAACTATTTCACTGACATTGGTCATTTATGCATAATGTATTATATTAAAAATCATGGGGTAACTTATGGTCCCCAAAATAATATTAAATTTTGCCTCATTATTTTCCAAGGAAAATAATCCCATAAATTATCTAAATTAGAGACAACATACTTTCCTATTTTTAATATATATTTAATTGCCTCTTAGGATTTATCATAATATTCTCAGGGTATTTTATGACCCATAAGTGTATTTAGGGCTTTTTGGCACTTTATTCCTTCTAATTTCAAGAGAAATTACCCTAGAAAAAAAGTAATTACTCTTCAAAATTTGAGACCACATATTCACCTATTTCCAGTAGGTATTATTTACTAAATTATGATACTTATCATAAGTGAAATTTTTAGGGTATTACATTTCTCCCCCCGTTAAATTAAATTTCGCCCTCGAAATTTGCTCTATACTAACTAGACTCTGTACTAATTAGACTTTGGACTATATGCTCCGGATTTTTACTCTATCATAATAGTTTTCAGCCATTTCTCTCGGTGATCGATAATTTGATCCGGCTTGGCTGCAAAGATCTTGTCATGTCGTACTTTGATATTTATTGTTTCCAGGGAGCCCATACACCTCAGCAACACCAGATACCTCATACTCAATGATACGATCATGGTCTGGTTGTAATAACTAAGAAACATACATTAGAAACTAAAGTTTTCACACCAAGTAAGGTAGCTATTTATCAAGTCATAGGGAAATCTATAGGTATGCATTCCTAGGTGATTCGCGTAATCATATTATGCCTGGAGAAAATTCCTACTAAGTACCTTGGACCATCTCCGGAAGTTCTTTGTCCGCTGTTAGTGAGTACACTCGGCCTGGGTTCTGTGGCCTTAATCCCGTAGCTTTCTCAGGACAGTCCCAACTCATGTGTCCCGGCTTCCGACAGTTGTAGCAAATCCGTCTCCCAACACAGTCAATACCAGGATGGTACCTCCCGCAATTTGGACACGGTCGGGATTCCGGCATTCGTGGGTTATTCTGCTACCCAGTCTGGAATGGCATCTTGCTTTCTCTTTGGGAGTTATTCCATGGTGCCTCTCTCTTCCGCGAGGAATTTCCACGGCTGACCTCTTCACGACCTGTACTGCTAGTGTTGCAATTCTGGGATCTACGCAGCTTCTTTTGGTTACGCTCAATCAGCCTACAAGCTTCCACTGCTTGAGTCATTTTAGGAAAGTGCTGAGATACAAGTTTCTCCCTTATCTCGTACCTTAGCCCGTAAATCAACCTATTTGCCTTCCAGCTTTCGTCATTGTCACGCTTCAGATATGACGAATATCGTGACAGGTTGGTGAATCGGGCAAAGTAGTCATCAAATGACTCCTCGTGACCTTGTTGCATATGGAGAAACTCTGACTCCTTGATCACTTGAGTCGAGGGAGGGAAATACTGTTCATTGAACTTTTCCAAGAATTTCTCCCAAGTGAGAGGGCAATAACGGGTCCGCAACGTCGCAGCAACGCTCCTCCACACTCTATCAGCATCTCCTTCGAGCTTTTAAATTGCAAGTTGAGCTTTCCGATTTTCCGGGCATTCCATGACGTTAAAGATTTTGTCTAGACTCATCAGCCAATCTTCAGCTAACTCGTTCTTACCACGGAAAGCGGGTGGCTTGAGTTTGCAAAATTGAGTGACCCAGTATTGTGTGGTCTCCACTACTCTCTCTTGTCGAGGAGGAGACCGAGATCTGTCAGATTCCTCAGCTTCATCAGCGTGTTCGTTACTTTGCTCGTCTTCTTCTTCTTCCTCAGCATTTTGTTCTTCCTTAGCTTCTCGATCTTGTCTTTCCCGCCTTTCTTCAAGGAGTTCATCGATAAGAGCCATATGTTCTAGCAGAGTTCTCCTCATCTCCTGCATCTCATTCTGTTCCGGTTGATTCGGTACTTGATTTCGTTCAAGTTCAGGTATCGGTCTTATCTGAGGCTGTCTACCTCTTCCTCTACCTTGGCCTCTGGGAGCTCCGGCTCCTCTTAAATTTGCCATTTTATCTTTCTATATTTGATATATCCAGAATGAAAAATGTCAATATCAGAGAATAGTATAGTTTGCAAATCAAACACATATTTTATATAAGATATAATGTACATGCCAACATATGTTACATCACCAAGCTGGTTTATGACCAGTGGTAATATCTTATATCCCCACGTTGTCGAAATTTACAGATTCTCGTTTACATGTTGTCTAAAACTAGCCCTTGAAGATGATTTAGAAAGGAGTAGAAATCGATTGTACGTTTTTCGTGTAAGAGCTTATTCGTCTGTTCCATCCAGAAGCGGTCTCGGGGAAGAAGGGATAGGGTTATAAGAATTATCAGGGTTTAGTCTATGTTCCACCATCTCCGGAACTACGGATCTACGAGCGGTACGTCTCATTCTCCCGAGATAAAGGGTATACGAATTTTCATCTCTGTCCATCACTACAACATTACACCAGGGTTATATCAGTACTCATTTTCAAAATATGCTCTAAGTTAAAAGGCTTAGAACAGAATGGCCAGGTAAGTGTCTATCATGGGGGCCTCACCGAGTTCACGGCGACTAATTGGCCGACCCACAAAGACCAGCCTTGCCTTCGGCACCAAACTGTTCGAAATAACTTCGTTAAATTTATGCCAGAATGAATGCTCTGATACCAAAAATGTAACATCCCATTTTCAAAAGCCGAATAATTTTTTTTCCATAAAAAATCATCAGAGTAGAGCATCGGGGCATAAGAGTAACTGATATATATTCAAAATAACAACTGGTGTATGTCTGACTAGTCACCGTAGCGGTACATTAATCTGAGTGTTATCAAAAGTAAATACATCACAAAAATAAATCTCCTGCCGGGCCTCTAAGCGTGTTGCTTTCCCTTCTCTTTCGCCCTCGGTTCTCCCGATCTTGAAGCTATGTTAAGGGCTGAGGTCCAATGCACCGGACCTTAGGTAACGGTTAACCTCATGTTTGCATACACAGCATATGGATTACAAATATTCACAACATAAACAGAATATGAACACGCAACATATGTATCACACTCAACCAATGCAGATGTACCGCACACAGTGAATGCAGATGTACTGAACGTAGCGAATGTAGATGTACCGCACGAAGCGAATGTTCCCTTACAGATGTGTCACCGCACCCCCAGTGAATGTATCTGAAAGCACATAAACACACAATAGATCACCAACCACATATACGCATACAATACTCATAATACATAAACGCTTACAATAAACATCAGAGTTAGTGTTACTAGTACGCGAACGTACCTTCGTTGACGAAATACAGTACGTCTGTTGGTCGAAACGCGATTACAGATATCCTATAAGGATAATAGCGTATTTATTAATGATCAACATCATAACAGTCATTTTAGTCACAAATGACCATTTTACCCCTGACTTTACTAACCTACTAAATTTTGCCAGAGCTTCGCTACTTTGACTCTAATCTTCCAAAATTTTGCCATATCTCTATCTCCATGATATTTTCGAAATAAATATCATATTTAAGCCTAAAGCATGATATCTAAACTATACTTGGAAGAATAAAGATCAAACTAACATTTATACTAAAACTACCGAATGAAATACTAGAACTTAAAACTAGGGACCGGAGAAATTACCCAGAGCTTTGCTACTTTTCCTCAAGAGCTCTTCCTTCTCTCTTTTCTCTAAGATTTCGAAATATGCAAGAGGAATTGGTGTGGAAATTTTGCAAAGAGGTGATGGCTATTTATAGGCAAAATTATGGCACTATTCACAACTTTTTATCCTTGATTTTACACCCTTGGATCTAGGGTTTTTGTAAAGCTTCAATCCTCACCTTCCAAAGCCCTTGGCCAACCTCCCCCTATGTCATCCTTCCAAATATGATGTCATCGAAGTGATGTCATCCTCTTGCTTTATGGATTTAACCGATAAAATCCCCTGTTCGGTGTTCTAATCGCGTAATCTTAAATAATCTCAAATATTCCTTGACAAAAATTCACTTGTTCATAAAATGTCCTGATGTTAGAAACCTAGTTCATAGATTTCAAGGTATGATTTAATTTCTATCGGTTCTCATTTATCCTATTTGCTTTTTATCAAAATATATATTTTCTTCTCAAATATCATGATATTATTCACAACCCTTTTCACACCTACTCCTCTTCCCTTTCTCTTCAAAAAAAAGTCCCCCTCCCTTATTATTTTTTCTCATTTTGTTTATTTAATTATCCCACATTATCCTATATTAATTAGCTAGAAATTCTCCCATTGGTTCTTTACAATTAACATGAATTTAGGCTTTTTATTTGTTTGGAAATATCATAGCCTTAGATTTTGCTTTAGGAGATTAAATCCTAACCTTTGATTTTACTTTGATTTGTCTAATTTGATTAGCAAACTTAATTAGAGCCTTAATCATATGATTAGTAGTCTTTTAGGCTTTAGGGATTTCATCCATTTCTCTTAATAATTTCTAATTAATTAGCATTTATACTTATACTAATCTTAGCCATTAATCTTTAGTTAGGGGTTCTTCACCATTAACTTTAAACATTTCCTTTATCCATACTTAAACAATTAGCAATTAATTATTTATCTAATCCCCTACTAATTGTTGACAATTTTCTTAATTAGGATTAATCATTTTTTCACAACTATTTCACTGACATTGGTCATTTATGCATAATGTATTATATTAAAAATCATGGGGTAACTTATGGTCCCCAAAATAATATTAAATTTTGCCTCATTATTTTCCAAGGAAAATAATCCCATAAATTATCTAAATTAGAGACAAGATACTTTCCTATTTTTAATAAATATTTAATTGCCTCTTAGGATTTATCATAATATTCTCAGGGTATTTTATGACCCATAAGTGTATTTAGGGCTTTTTGGCACTTTATTCCTTCTAATTTCAAGAGAAATTACCCTAGAAAAAAAGTAATTACTCTTCAAAATTTGAGACCACATATTCACCTATTTCCAGTAGGTATTATTTACTAAATTATGATACTTATCATAAGTGAGATTTTTAGGGTATTACAGTGAAGATTGAACATCGGCGACCGCCTGGTCTTCTTCAAGGACTAGAGATGCCGGAGTGGAAATGGGAGAACGTAACCATGGATCTGGTGGTGGGTTTACCCAAGATCAGGAATCACGATACGATCTGGGTAATTGTTGACCGATTAACTAAATCGTCACATTTTATTCACATCAGTATCAACTATTCTCCGGAACGGTTGGTGGAGATTTACATCAAAGAGATCGTGAGACTCCATGGTGTAGCTAAGAGCATTGTCTCTGACCGGGATACACGATTCATATCCCATTTCTGGCAGGCATTGCATGAAGCTCTAGGTACAAAGCTGAAGTTCAGTACGGCTTATCACCCTCAGACCGATGGGCAACTGAACGGACAATACAGACGCTCGAAGATATGTTAAGAGCGTGTGCATTAGATTTCAAAGGGAGTTGGGATCGACATCTTTCGCTGGCAGAATTTGCGTACAACAATAGCTATCATACAAGTATACAAATGGCCCCGTTTGAAGCATTGTACGGGCGAAAGTGTCAATCACCTCTATGCTGGACAGAATCATCTGAGAGGCAATTGCTTGGGCCTGATATGATTGAACAAACCTCCGAACAAATCACTTTGATCAAGAAGAGACTCCTTGTAGCGCAAAGAAGGCAGAAGAGCTATGCTGACAAAAGGAGAAGACCTCTAAAGTTTAACGTTGGCGACCATGTGTTCCTTAAACTATCTCCAGTAACCGGTGCCGGTAGAACGCTTAAGAGATGGAAACTCAGTCCACGTTACGTAGGACCCTTCAAAATTTTGGCAGAGCGAGGACCAATCGCTTATCTAGCCTTACCTCCGAACCTAAGTAATCTCCCTAACGTTTTCCATGTTTCTCAGTTGAAGAAATACCAACCAAACCGTGATCACGTCATCGAGTATGAAGACGTTGAAGCACGACATGATAATACCTTCATAGTCGAGCCGGAGCAAATTCTCGATTACCGAGAGAAACAGCTTAGAAATAGAACCATTCCGATAGTAAAGGTAGTTTGGAAGGGCTTGTCACCTAACGAGGTGACTTGGGAGACAGAGAAAGACCTGAGGGAGAAATACCCAGAGTTTATGGCCCGGAGTCTAGTTACGATAGATTAAATTTCGAGGGCAAAATTTTATTTAACGGGGGGAGAAATGTAATACCCGAATAATTATTTATCTTAAATATTATATTGTGATAAATAATACCTATTTTAAATAGGTGAATATGTGGTCTCAAATTTTGTAATGTATTTACTTTATTTTCTAGGGCAATTTCTCTTGGAATTAAAATGAACAAAGAGCCAAAATCCCTAAATACTTTTATAGATCATAAAATACCTTGAGATTTACCATAATCAAGTATAATCTTAATTATATCTTAAGAGGCAATTAAATACCTATTTAAAATAGGAAAGCATGTTGTCTCTAATTTTAGTAATTTATTTGTTTATTTTCCTTGGAATTTAAAGAGGCAAAAACCCAACTTTATTTTATGGAACATAAGTTGCCCTATGATTTTTAAATTAATGCATGGAGCATAAATGACCAAAGTAAACCCAAAAGTTGTGAGAAAATAATTAATCCAATTAAAGAAAATTTCCAACAATTAGTAGATAATTAAATCTTCATTTATTAAAGAAATTCCAAAAACTTTCATGATTAATTGAATAACATGTTTTAAAGGCACAATTAGGGATGTATGACCCTAATTAAAGATCAATGGCCAATGAAGGGTCAAGATTAGCATAAAGATAATTGCTAATTAATTAGGCATGAAAAAGGAATGTATAAGATCGACTACATAAAATCCCTAAAGCCTAATTGACCAACAGAGGATATGTTAAAGATTATTAAGCATAAGATTAAGATACTAATCAAACTTGTTAATCAATTTTGACAAGTCAAACTAGAATCAATGGCTAGGATTAAACCTCATAAAGCTAGATCTAAAGGTTTAAAATCAACCATAAAGTTGAATCCTTGTAAAACCTAATCCACCAATGAGAGAATTTCTTTCTAAAATAATATAAGATGATTAAAAAACAAATTAAAAAGCAAAAAGGGGGGAGGGCCCGATTTGTGTGTACGTGTGTGTGTGTGTGTGAGATGTGAGTGATGTGGAAGAAGGAGAGCCAAGGGTTAGGAGAGAGAGAGGTGGAGATATTTTTAGTTCAGAAGCTATTAGGATTAATTCAAGACTCAAGTAAATGAGAACCGATAGAAAATAAATTGTGTACTGAAATATGTTAACCATAGATCAAATATAAGGACTTGTTATGACGAAGTGTATTTTTAGCTCGAAGTAGGTTATCTCCAAAGTCATTTCCGTAACTTTTGGAATTTATCTTAAAATGACTAAAAGGCTAGTAAAAACCCCAAATTGAACCATAATTCTTGTTATTTCAAGTGCTTCTCAAGAGACTACATAAACTTCAAACTTTACCTCTAAAAATATTTGTGATGTATAAAGCACATGCAAATTAAAAACATAGAGAGTGTTTGGCCAACAATGCAAAAAGAAACATATGTGGAGAAGAGGGAGGCCAACAAGGCTTGATAAAAAGTAAAGAGATAAGGGAGAGAGAGTGGGGACGTTGGGAGAGAGTGGATGGTGAGGATGAGAGCTCCAATCTAACCCTAAATCCGACGGTCAAGAATTGAGAAGTGGAAGTTCAATGGAACTACCAAAATGCCATAGCTTTTTCCTATAAATGGCCCTTCATTTCAATTGAAATATCACACCAAAATTTTAAGAAGCAATTCGAAATTCTAGAGAGAAGTGAGAGCTAGATAGAAGCAGGAAGAAGGAGCAAAGTTCTAGGTAAGTTCTTCGGTCCTTAGCTTTTAAATTCTAGTCTTTTGTTTAGTAGTTCTTAGTATAAATGCTAGTTTGATCTAGGAAGTAGAAAGTAGAATTCCTATTCTTGTTTTTATGCCTCATTGCATTGAAAGATGCCTGACGAGGTAAAAACATGGTAGGAAGTAAGTCTTGAAAGTTGGGAGTCAGAGTAGCGAAGCTCTGGCGAAATTTTATCGGTTAGCGATTTTCGAAGTCAGGGGTAAAATAGTCTTTTGTGACTAAAATATCTGTTAGGATATTGTTTGTTTATTAATAAATACAATATTATCCTTATAGGATATCTGTGATTGCAGTCTGACCGTCAGACGTACCGTATTCATCAACGAAGGTACGGACGCGTACTGTAACCTTAACTCTTATGCTTGTTGTATGTCTATATATGATAGTTGTATTCATAGACTAAGACTTTGTCTCAGATCTTTCATTACACATTCAGCTATATACGTGTTATGGTTATGGTAATACCGTTAAGTTTTCCTAGCGCTGAGAACACGACCGTACATCGTGGCACTGGTGAATAGTGCTGACTGGGATAACATACATATGCAGGAGCTGTGTATTGTTATTGCCTTACATATGTAATTATGTATCTCCTACATTTGTTATGGGCTTTTGTAGTGATTATTGCTGAAATGTCATGAATATCTGTCATTCATATACTGTTTACATAAGCATGAGGTTAACCGTTACCTGAAATCCGATGGGCATTGGACCTCAGCTCTTACCTTAGCTTCAGGATCCAAGGAATACATGATCGAGGACAAGGGTAAGGAGCCAGTGTGAAAACCAGACGAAGACATTGTTGTTTTGATATGTACTTTATTATATTAAATACTCGGATGAATGTACTGCCGTATGAGCAGCCATATACACTATAAGAAATGTTAATCAGTTACTCTTTATTATGAAAAAAATTCCGACGTTAAACTCTGATCAAAACGCTATGAAAACGTTTACGAAAACTGGGTGTTACACCTTTTAAGTCACATAAAAAATACAAATTTGAATGAGCTTCCTTACTGAATTCACTTCTTCGCTAAATTTCAACACAGAAGGAATAATGATCTCTTGTATCTTATTTTCCATGCAAATTCTTTCTCTAATCACATTATAAAACCTCATAACATCCAATTTTCCCATAAAAAGAGCAAATAATTCTTGTTTCCTTCAAGTACCTCATGGGAACCCAAACTTAAGTCATAATCAATTGAAAGTGGTATCCAAATCATGTGAACACATAGCTTTTATTTTTGTTTTAAAAAAAAGCCTATTTTCGTTTAGAGCATTCCATCAAACACCTTATGGGAACTCAAAATTATTTCACAAGGCAAGCATCTTAATTCATAAGTTAATAACCATAAATTCCAAGTATTTAAATAATCTAAGGAAATTTTCCTCCAGCCTACCCCTCTTACTAAATTTGTCATACACATCACAAATAATAGCACCCAATCAGTCTACCAACAACTATAATTGCTCAAGTATCCATAAAACCTCTTAAGTTAAATTTCTTGTCCGAGTCAGATTTATAACCAACACAAGACAACTCTCAAGTCCATTTTATTCTTCTTATAACATAGGCCTTAGTCAGTTAGTAATTCTTCTCTTAGACATCATAACAAACACCTTATATACAATCATAAACAAGTACATCAATCATCAAGAACTACAATTCCAGATTATTTAAACCTCCATCAACCCCCACAACAAATCATGCATAGCTCATCTCAAACCCAAATTAAAGAAGCACAACGCACTCCCACACGCCCACGGGATTCAAAAATTTCCACCAAAAAAAAAAAAAAAAGGTTTGAGCTTACCCACATGTATGGCATTCTTAGCGGCAATTGAAGAGAAGGAAAAAAACCCAAACAAATTGCTCTCCTACTCCCACAAACCACGACAGCTGAGAAGGAAAAAAAGAATAAATCACTGAACAGAGCAAGAAGAAGATGAAGATTCCTTCAATCAAAGACCACAGAAGCCACGACCAAAGGAGGAAAAGCGCACCTGCAAAAGAAAGCTCCAATAGGGTCTCAGTATTGAAACACAACGAAACAGGGAAAGGAGAAAAATATTGGACGCTCTGAACCGGGAAAGAGGAGGAAGAAGAAGAAGAACAGTAGCAATGGAGGAAGAAGATAGTGACGGTCCTTGGGCTTGCACATGCAGGCAAAGGCAAGGAAGAACGGAGGATGATGGGAGAGCAACGAAGGTGAGATTACAGTCTGAGAGTCGAGAAGTTTCTCTTTTTCTCAGCTTTTCGTCGACGAAAAAAAAATAGGAATATAAAATAAATAAAAAATCTAATGGTTCCCATTATCTATTTGCAGTTATTATAATGTTAAAGGAGCATCCAATGGCAATTTCACAATGTAAAATAATAATAAAATAACCCTTTATGAAAGAGAGAGGATTCAGATCTTAGATATGAAGATGAGCAACAACCATAGTTTAGGAATCCGGACCGGACCGGTCGGTTTGGACCGGAAATTGACGAATTGGTTGGAAAATCGGTATGAGTTGGGTGAAACATAGGTTGACTCGGGGTGGGTCAACTCAGCTTGAACCAGCCGAGTTAAGGAGTCACCGAGTCAATATAAAAAATTAAATGGAGGATGTTGCGACTTCGGCAAGTGCACCGTTCGTTACAAGTAATAAAGTGTGTGAGAAAAGATATCGTCCCACGAGGAATAGTATTACAGCCACTAATTAGTTATTTAAGCTTTAGTTGGATGAAATAGAGTAATAGGGGTGAATTGTAGCTAAAAAAGTTTTGAATAATTAAATAAAAACTTAAGAATCAAGAATCTCAAGAATTTCAAGAATGTTTTAGAAAAGATGATTTATAGAGAAAAACGCGGCTAGGGCATAGAATTCCCTATGTTCCTCTAAGTATTCTAATTAAATTCCTAATTGGCTGTTATTCCCATAAGCGACGATCAATTCTCTAATATTTAACTAAGTCCCAATGTCTTGATGCTACCTTAGTCGTTATCTTTTAAAAATAACCTAATGTCTCAGTGTTATTTAGAAAGATTATGTAAACAGGAATTATAAGATCACACAAATTTGTAAGCCTATGTCTAGGTCATGCAATTTTATGATGAGTTAAAGGTTCAGTTAAGTGCACCAACATCTCTATTGTCATGCACTAACCTATGGGCAATTTAAAAGGTGATCGGTCTTTTTAGAAGGCTTTAAGTAAATATAACTCATTCAATATGGTAAATAACATTCAATCGAGAATTTCAAATAAATACTTAAATTAACATAGGGTTCATCCTCGCCCTAACTACTAAAAGGAAACTAGCCAAGCATGGCTAGGTTAACAAAATAAAGAAGATGAAAAATCAGAACTACTCATGCGTCTCTAAATTTTCCTTCTGCGCCGTCCTTCTTTTTCTTTTTCTGAATTGTTCTTGGTTCGCGGCGTCAATTCCGTTCTTCTTTGTGCGTCTTCTGATTCTTCGTTCGTTCCGTCCTTTCTCGTTCGCCTCTGCGTGTTGTGTTTCCTTAATATATAAATTGCTTCGGCTTGTTCGTTCCCTTTTTAATTCGTCTGATGTGCAATATATATATTGCTTGTGTCGTTGGCTTCTTGTGCGTCAAATCTCCACTTGATTTTTATAAAGGATATACTAATATCCTTTAGATTCTTTTAGCTAGCCCCTGTACGTACGTGGCTTTTATCTTTATATATATATATATATATATATATTGATTTCTTTTTATCTTTTTCTTCATATAATATCTCCTGCATAATAAAATAGGATATCAATAGATTTTCTGTTATAATATTCTTTTATCCTATATTTAATTAAAAGATAGATAAGTACATAAAGATAATTAAATAAGTACAAAATATCAATGAATTCAATCCAATATATCCCAGAATCTACCCTTATTTAATTATAAAATATCTACTTATCAAACTCTCCCACACTTAAATCTTTGCTTGTCCTCAAGCAAAAGAAAGAGAATTAATTATCTTTAAAAGGAACATTGCATATGGAATTCCTAAACAGAGAGCAATAAACCACCACACTTAGATCATATCATCAAATCTTATTTAAGTTAATGTCTTATAAGAATAGGTCACTAAGTCAATAGCCTTAAACAATTATAATAATCTCTTAACATCCCATAATCAAAGGATCAGTGAATAATAAGATCAACAATAAGATTAGTAGACGAATATTACGCTACTTAATTTTTTTCTAGAAAAATTCAAATGCCCCCACTAAACCAAGCTTTTCATTTAATTTAATAAGGATCCTCAGGTAAGAAATGACTCATTCTTTTTTTTTTTTTTTTTTTTTTTTTTTTTGAGCCGTTGTAGGTCCCCTTTTTACGCGACCACCGCACATGGGTGATGCGGCACCGGTTACTCAGTTACTCCAACAGGCACCTCAAGAGGCTTTTAGCCCAACTCATAACTCTCTTGGACTTTACCGTTTGACGCGACCCTGCACATGGGTGATGCAGCACCGGTTACTAAGTCAAGTCTAGAGATGTCAGAAGAGTTGTTTTTTTTTTTTTTTTTTAATTTTTTTCATTTCCGAACAAAATGTTTACTTAGCTAGCAAGGTCATCATCTAATTTTCTAAAGAAATCATGTAGCAAAATATTCAAAAACTAATAATCTGTTGATCCTATTACAAACTATTCCCTATTCTCATAGTCCATCTCAAGACTGCTACAAAAATTCAAGGCTTAGAGACTTAATTGAAACATTCTTTTCTATTTTAATTTTTGACTTGATAATATTCACTAAGATGGGGAAAACTCAAAGTTAAGATCAATTTAAACAAACTCAAAAAATTTTCAAGGGAATTCTTTTCAATTGAATAAGAACAAGCAACAACAAAGAAATCATATCCCTACCCCACACATAAATCAGACAGTGTCCTCAATGTTTGAACAATCAATAAAAGGAAAGGAACTAGTACTCCCCTGGTTTAGGTCTCTAACTCTGATGTGGAGTGCTCCTGTCAAAAGTCATCGGAGTGGTCATCGGCGTCCTCTTGTGTGACCGGAGAAGCAGAATTCGTTGTCGTCCTCAGCTGGTTGACAACTATGTGGGTCAATATTCTGTTGGATGCAAAGGGCCTCGACCATCCGGGTTGCTCCATACTTTTCACAACCTTCCTATCCTAGAATAACTGCTAAAACTAACTAAGAATGAAAAAAAACTTATTGGGTTGCCTCCCAATCAGCGCTTGTTTAACGTCCTGAGCCTGACGGATAGTTTCTTAATTCTCAGCTTCTAGTGCCACGGAGGTTCTTCCTCTGTCAATGTCTCCACCATGGTAAGGCTTCAATCTCTGCCCATTTACCTTAAAAGCGTTATCTGAACCTATTGGTGCAATGACAATTGCACCAAAAGGTGTAACCTCTTTCACTATAAACGGTCCTGACCACCTAGACTTCAATTTCCCTGGAAAAGTTTTAAACGAGAGTTATAAAGTAATACCTGCTGTCCGGATGAAACTCTTTTGGAAGAATCCTCTTGTCATGCCATCTCTTGGTTCTCTCCTTGTAGAGGCTAGCACTCTCATATGCAAAAACTCGAATTCATCAAGCTCATTCAACTCGAAGTAGCCTTTTTCATCGCAGATTTAACATCAAAGTTCAGCGACTTAGTTGCCCAAAGCGCCTTATGTTCAAGCTCCATTTGGGAGGTGGCAAGATTTACCATATAACGGTGAAACGGTGACATGCCGATAGGAGTCTTGAATGCCGTTCGGTATGCCCACAAAGCATCATCAAGCTTCTGGGACCAATCCTTCCTTGACTTCCCAACCTGTCTTTTCCGAATTTGCTTCAATTCCTGTTAGAAATCTCCACTTGCCCACTAGTTTGTGGGTGATATGGAGTAGTGACACGATGAGTGACACCATATTTGCTAAGCAATGATTGAAAGCGTCGGTTACAAAAATGAGTGCCTCCGTCACCGATAATGGCCCTCGGTACCCGAACCCGCTGAATATATTCTTTTTGAGAAAGGATATCACCACCTTAGCTTCATTAGTGGGAAGAGCAATTGCCTCTACCCACTTTGAAACATAGTCCATGACTACAAGGATGTACTTGTTGTTAAAAGAGCTTGGGAATGACCCCATAAAATCAATTCCCACACATCAAAAATCTCAATAACAAGAATGTTGTTGAGTGGCATCTCATGTCTCCTAGAGATATTCCCTGTTCTCGGCAACGATCACATTGCTCAACATACTTCCTAGCATCCTTATACAATGTAGGCCAATAAAAACCGCTTTGTAGTACCTTAGCGGCGGTGCGTTCTCCAGTGAAATGTCCACCATAATCGAACCAGTGACAATGCCGGAGGATCTTATGAGTTTCCTCCTGCGGGATACAGCGCGGAGCATTCCATCTCACACACTGAAAAATAAGAAAGGCTCATCCCGGATATATAGCTGAACATCATGCATGAACTTCTTCCTCTGCTGCCATGTTAGTCCCTCCGGTATCATCCCAATGGCCTTATAATTAGCAAAATCAGCAAACCAAGGAATACTGCGATTGCTAAGACATACTCATCTGGAAATTCATCATGAATCTCCATTTCGAATCATCTTGCGGCTCCTTAAACTGAATCCTAGACAAGTGATCAGCTACCACATTCTCTACCCTTTCTTGTCTTTGATTTCAATCTTAAACTCTTGGAGTAGCGGCATCCAACGGAGAAGCCTTGGCTTAGCGTCTTGCTTAGTCAAGAGATATTTTAGAGCGGCATGATCTGTAAAAATAATAACTTTGGAACCAATCAAATACGTCTAAATTTATCTAATGCATAAATAAGCGCAAGCATCTCCTTCTCGGTTGTTGCATAGTTCAACCGTGCCTCATTCAGAACTTTACTTGCATAATATATAGCATGTAACACTCTTTGTTGAAGTTAAAGTCTTCATCTTTGACCAACAACTGACTAAGCGGTTTGGCTATCTTGGAAAAATCTTTGATAAACCTTCGGTAAAAACGTGCATGACCAAGAAAACTGCGAACACTACGTACATTGGTGGGAGGGGGCAAGTCTTTGATGATTATAATCTTGGCTCTATCCACTTCTATCCCTTTATCAGATATTCTATGACCCAAGACTATCCCATCTTTCACCATAAAGTGGCATTTTTCCAATTAAGCACCAAATTACTCTCTTGACATCTTTGGAGTACACGAGACAAATTAGTCAAGCAAGTATCATACGAAGTGCCAAAAACAGAGAAATCATCCATAAATACCTCAATAAATCTCTCGGTCATGTCGAGAAGATAGACAACATGCACCTCGAAAAGTAGGTGGGGCATTGCAAAGGCCAGAAGGGCATCCGTCTATAAGCAAAAATACCAAAGGGGCAAGTGAAAGCTGTTTTCTCTTGATCCTTTGGATCCACCGCTATTTGATTGTAACCGAGAATAGCCGTCTAAGAAGCGATAATAAGAGTGACTGCAAGCCTTTCAAGCATTTGGTCCATGAATGGTAAAGGAAAAAGTCCTTACGAGTGGCATCGTTCAATCTTCTATAATCCACACACATTCTCCAGCCTGTGACAGTTCTAGTGGGTATCAATTCATTGTTCTCATTACGTACTACGGTGATTCCACCCTTCTTCGGTACTACATGTCTTGGACTAACCCACTTTGAATCGAGATAGGATAAATCATACACGCATCTAACGGTTTCATCACCTCCTTTCTCACCACTTCCTTCATAGTCGGGTTAAGTCTCCTCTGGGCAGAATGAGGGACTAATCCCTTTCAAATCAGATATAGACCACCCTATTGCAGTCTTGTGGGTAGTCAAAACTTTCAGCAACTTCTCTTCGTCAGTAGGTGACAACTCAGCGCTAACAATAACGGGATAAGTGTCATCCTTCCCTAGAAAAACATACTTCAGATTAGAAGGGAGCTCCTTTAGTTCCACCTTAGAAGTAACAGGTGGCGCATCATAATCTTTCTTCTTCAGCTCCTCAACCTGTAAATCATAATTCTCCTTTGCAGAAACCTCTTCTTCCACTTGTAATAATTGAGCAAGATCATCCTCCATAGGCTCATTTGAACCTTCTTGAAAAATTTCTTGAATGGCCTCATCAACCACGTCAATTTTGAAGCAGTCACTATTATCAGCTGGGTATTTCATGGGTTGAAATACATTGTAAGTTACTTTCTCATCATTCATTTGAAACTCCATTTTTCTGTGACTACATCAATTACCGCTCTAGCGTAGCCAAGAAGGGTCTTCCCAAAAGTAAAGGAATTTCAGCATCTTCCTCCATGTTAAGAACCACAAAATCCATAGGAAAGATGAATTTGTCCACTTTCACAAGCACATCCTCAATGACACCTTCTGGCTTCTTAATGGACCTATCCGCCAACTGTAATGACATCATAGTGGGCTTCATCTCTCTAATTCCGAGCTGTTGCTTCTGAATCTGCTGCTTCAACCTTTGGGGATAAGGAGGTTTCGCATAAGAAGGAGTGGGAGACTTCTTTGTAGCTATCTCCTTTGGAACCTGCTGCACATTACATTTCTCAACCTCTTCCTCCCCTTTCTCAGACCTGTCCTTCTTTGGAACAGAGTTCTCAACCGGCTGAACCACTATACTACTCCTTGTAGTTATGGCCTTACAATGCTCCTTTGGATTGACTACAGTATCATTAGGGAAGGACCCTTGGCTTCTCTCTGCTATTTGCTTTGATAGCTGACCAATCGATTCTCCAAATTCGGATCGAAGCCTTGTGATTTTTGAGAGAAGACTTTGTTTCATTAGGAAAGCTTCGACCCTGTATGTATTCGGTAGTGGTATGAGTCAAGCGTGTCAAAGCCTTTTCCGGATCGGTAGTGGTGGTTTGGTGGAGCTGGCGAGGAGTCTTGCTTGGGGTTTATAGGAAAAGTTTGGGTGAGATTTCCAGCCAGGATTGTATGTGTTGCTATACGGATTAAACTGATTCCTATGAGGATCACCCATGTAATTTACCTCAACTGTTTCTTCAGTAATGAATGCTGCACACTCTCCATTAGCGTGTTCCCCTTGGCAAAAATCACAAAGCAAAGGAGGCTGAGAAGTGATAGATGATACCTGAGAAGAGGCAAGCTGTTTAGTGATGGAAGCTAATTGTTGTTGGATCACCTTGTTTTGTTGGGCAATGTTCTCATTGTGGGCCAATATTGTATTGTAAGAGTCTAGCTGAAGAACTCCCCTCTTTGGTTGTGGAATAACAGTTTCATTCTCAAAGGACCCCATAGCTTCAAACAACTCCAATGATTCTTCGGGAGTTTTATTTTTTAGTGTACCACCTGCTGCAGCATTAATCATCATCCTAGAGGACGGAAGCATCCCATTGAAGAATATTCTCACTTGATCATAGTCTTGCAGCTCATGTTGTGGGCACTTCCTAAGCATCTCCTTGAATCTTGCCCACACTTCACAATATGATTCCACATTGCCTTGAGTAAAGCAATTGATGTCTAAAAGCAGCTTTGTATACTTAGAAGAAGGAAAAAATTTCTCATGGAACTTTGTGGTAATAATGTCCCAATTGGAGAGACTTCCATTAGGACAAGAACGAATCCAAGCTCCTGCTTTCCCCGTCAAAGAGAAAGGAAACAGTCTCACACAGAAAAGTCTCAATATGCTGATTAGGATCCTCTAAATCACTCCCACTAAAAGAGCGTTGTTGAACCAAGCTTATGAGGGATGGCTTGATTTCAAAATTATTCACATTCACGGTAGGATTGACAATGCTAGTTGCAGCCCTGGCAAGATTAAGCGTCATGTAATCGCCCATGGTCTTTTTTGGAGGAGGTGGAGGAGGATGCGTAACATTTTACGCCATTATAACCGGTTCGATCTCGGTACGAGAGCTACTAGCCTTTCCTTTTCTCTCGTTTAGCAAGTTTCGGTTTCTCCTTCTTTGTCTTTTCAATTTCAGGATCAAACTGCAGCGAATTTCTGTCAGTGGTACCTTGCATAAACAGAGTAGGATAACAAAAGAAAAATAAAAATCCAATCTAGAGTTTCAATAACTACTCTTAGTGTTGAAATAAAACTATTCCCCGGCAACGGCGCCAAAAACTTGTTGCGACTTCGGCAAGTGCACCGATCGTTACAAGTAATAAAGTGTGTGAGAAAAGATATCGTCCCACGAGGAATAGTATTACAGCCACTAATTAGTTATTTAAGCTTTAGTTGGATGAAATAGAGTAATAGGGGTGAATTGTAGCTAAAAAAGTTTTGAATAATTAAATAAAAACTTAAGAATCAAGAATCTCAAGAATTTCAAGAATGTTTTAGAAAAGATGATTTATAGAGAAAACGCAGACTAGGGCATAGAATTCCCTATGTTCCTCTAAGTATTCTAATTAAATTCCTAATTGGTGTTATTCCCATAGCGACGATCAATTCTCTAATATTTAACTAAGTCCCAATGTCTTGATGCTACCTTAGTCGTTATCTTTTAAAAATAACCTAATGTCTCAGTGTTATTTAGAAAGATTATGTAAACAGGAATTATAAGATCACACAAATTTGTAAGCCTATGTCTAGGTCATGCAATTTTATGATGAGTTAAAGGTTTGGTTAAGTGCACCAACATCTCTATTGTCATGCACTAACCTATGGGCAATTTAAAAGGTGATCAGTCTTTTTAGAAGGCTTTAAGTAAATATAACTCATTCAATATGGTAAATAACATTCAATCGAGAATTTCAAATAAATACTTAAATTAACATAGGGTTCATCCTCGCCCTAACTACTAAAAGGAAACTAGCCAAGCATGGCTAGGTTAACAAAATAAAGAAGATGAAAAATCAGAACTACTCATGCGTCTCTAAATTTTCCTTCTGCGCCGTCCTTCTTTTTCTGAATTGTTCTTGGTTCGCGGCGTCTGTTCCGTTCTTGCTGTGCGTCTTCTGATTCTTCGTTCGTTCCGTCCTTTCTCGTCCGCCTCTGCGTGTTGTGTTTCCTTAATATATAAATTGCTTCGGCTTGTTCGTTCCCTTTTTAATTCGTCTGATGTGCAATATATATATTGCTTGTGTCGTTGGCTTCTTGTGCGTCAAATCTCCACTTGCCTGCATAATAAAATAGGATATCAATAGATTTTCTGTTATAATATTCTTTTATCCTATATTTAATTAAAAGATAGATAAGTACATAAAGATAATTAAATAAGTACAAAATATCAATGAATTCAATCCAATATATCCCAGAATCTACCCTTATTTAATTATAAAATATCTACTTATCAGAGGATAAGAAGAAAACACAAATCAAGAAGTAGAAGAAGATCAAGTTTGATTTTTAGCTAGATTTTTGTGACGGCGATGACGACAAGGGCTAGAAGGAGGCTGTATGTGACAGATCAAGGAGGGAGAAGGAGAAGATGAAGAGGTAGGACAAGTCAGAGATTGAAGAGGCAGGAGTTGCATATCAAAGAGAGAGAAGCCGACCAAGGGTATGTTTTCCTTGCTTCACCGACTGATCTGGTCGCCGCCTATGTTCTTAGTAAAATAATGAAGAAAATGATCTCTCTATTCGTTCTAATGGTTAGCTTGAGGAGAGAAGATTTGTAAGGCTTATTTTCCGATATGCAATCCTCTTTTCTCTCTTCCCAAGTTCCCAGTCTTTTCCCTGTCGCGGCCTCCTGTACCTTCTTGTCAACGTCCATTAGCTTTTTTAGGTTCCCAAAATCCCTTGATTCAAGATATTCAGATATTATGTGTGCTACCTCCCATGTATAAAGATAAGGAAATATAAAAATTAAAAAGAATAGATTAATGGAAATCAATATAATATTGCATATCATATCATTCCATCATTCACATCACATCCTCTCATATTTTGACCACAAAATATTTTTATTATTAAAATATGAATATTTTTTATTTATTTTAATTAAATTATATTTTTTAATTAATACCAGTCAGACTTCAGTCTAACCCATTAAACCTTAACCCAATACCTCAACTGGTTCAGTGACCAGTCCGGGTTTTAGAACATTGGCAACAACACAAATTCTACTAGCCCACCATTTACTTTTGAAACAAATAAAAAAAAAAATACACATACTTAAATATTGACTAAAAGTGAAATAATTATTTTATTCAAGTTGCAGGACCATGAAAATTCCTTCTTTCTTTATGTTTTTTTAAACATAGTAGATTAATTAATTGTTGATTAATTATTGTAGATTTTAGGAATTCTCAAATTTTACGGTGATTACATTTCTTCCCTTAAAAAAATTCGGTCATCCGAATTTAAATGTTTTAATTGCACCCCACAAACCCAACACTAAGATAACCATGTAAAATGGACACTCGATGACTTTATGAGAGTAATGAAATGAGATCAACATATTCCCAACTTCCCACATTAAATAGCCGGGGTATGACTTTCCCTTCTATCCCCTTAACCATGATCTCCATCTTGAAGTTGTTCAAATGAGTCAAAGAGTCTTGAGTTCCATCGTATTTCTGCAAGTCCCTTGAATCTAAGCTATGGTATCAATCTTCTGATGTCTATGAGAGTTATCTTCTCTCATTTATTTGGGAAGAGAGTTAAGTTGTAGCTATAGTATCAATCTTCTTATGTGTGTATCTGAGTTATCGTCTCATTTATTTGGGAAGAGAGTTTAAGTCTGCACTTAAACCCTGAAGTATGTGCAGTCTGATTTTAACTTTTTTATGCGGCTAAATGTGTTTTTAGCAGGGCTAAGGTATGGGAAAGCTACAGGAATGCCAGGATGGATGTCCATGGTAAATAGGGGAAGAATGGGTGAGGTTTAAGAACAACATAGTCAGGTAGGCTTAGATTATTACTAATTGAGTTATTTAAGAGATGTAAATTGACATTGACGCAGGGTGTATTGCTGTTCATTAGAAGAAAATGTATGTTGAACCATTTTGTGTAGCCTTAAACAAAAGGCAGTGGTATCAGAGTCTATGCAACGTTGTTATGTATTGAATTCATGTGAGAGGTCACATTATTCGTATCACCTAATGATTTGAGAGAGAAGGGGTTGGTGGGGGCACCAGTAGTACAGGAGATGAGGAAGATTCTTGTTGAGTAATTTATATCTCTGCAATGGCTGTTAAGTGAATTTGGGATTTTGTTCTTTGTGATCTAGTTAAGAAGAATGTTCTAAGATTTTTTTCCTTCTCTGCTGACTAATATAATAGTGCTTTATGTTTGGTTAAATTATGACTGACTATGCTCTTATATTATTTATGATCTATATTTTCTGTTCTTTTTTAATATAAATAGTTTTAAGTGAAGTTGTAATTTTGCATGAGTTTTTGGCAAGCATTTAAATTACTTTATTTGGTTTTTTTTTTTTTTTTTTGACATTGCACTTTTTTGCTTTTTGGTTTTAGAGACATCACAAAAAGTTAGCGGTGTACCGTATGCAGATTACTTCCGTGTCGAGGTAAGCTTCTGTAAATTTCAATGCTTATAATCAGAAATTTCGATGCATTAAATTTTCTTCATAAATTACATGTTTGAATCTTTGCATGGGATATTTTGTGTACCCTTGCATCAATTTCTTCTGCTGCAAATGGACACATTTTTGCACAAGGATCATATTAATCTAATATAATCACGTATTCATGAGCTACCCAGCAGTGATCTCCAATTTTTACACTAGTTTCTTATGACTATAATTTCACCTTCGATTGTCGGAATAATTACTCTCAAACTTAATGTCATTTGCACTGAATCTTTAGAAGTTTTGCCCTGTGCACATTCTTTAACGCTTGCACGGGCAAAGCTCCCATATTAATGCAGTGAGTTGCATATGGATGTGCATTGCTTTTAGGGCCCCTTTGGATGAGCTTTTAAAAAAAGTGCTTTTTTTCTATTGCTTTTTAAAAAAGTGCTTTAATTAGAAGTTAAGCACTTTTAATGTTTGAATATACCATTTTGAAAGAACTTTTAAATAAAAAAGCTATTTGGATGTTAAAATAAAGAAGCACTTTTTTATTAGTAAAATTCTTGAAATGGGCATATAAAAGCACTTCTTTTTACATTCGTTTGGATAAAAAATCACTTATGTTAAAATTTTAGAAATATTATATTCACTAATTGAATTTGAATAATATTAAAATTAAACTGTTGATATAATTTTTCATAGACCCATATAAATCAAAGTTGCTATCAAATATTTCTTTTTAATTTATACACTAAAATGACAAAAAAACACAAATTAAATAGTATATATCATGCTATATAACCAATGCATTAATTAAAAAAGAGAGTCATATTGTACCATATTCCAAATACAGAAATAATATTCATCATACTACAAGTTACTAAAAGTTAACGATGCAGTGGACCTCTATCTAACAATTGATCTCTAATAGCATTCCTTGTTTCTTCCATCAATCTAACGAGTTTTGAGTTGGCCCTTCCCATTCATATTCTCTATGATCATCATCATTATCTTCAAACTCATCAACGTTCTCAAATCTTCTAAGCATATCTAAATCACGAGAATCCATTCTCCTTATATAATTATGAAGAGCAAAGGTTGCCCATATGATAGCAAATTGAGTGTTAAGCTCAAAGTTGGTCATATTCGCAATATCCTCCACCTTGCTTTGCAAACTCCAAACGTTCTTTCAATGACACTCCTTAAACTTGAGTGACGATAATTGAAGATTTCATTTTGTGATCTAAAAGTTGGGGCCAATCTGAATTGAGGAAGATGATATCTTGTATTTCTATATGGTCCTAAAAACCCTTTGAAATTAGGATATCCAGAATCAACAAGATAGTATTTTCCTGTAATAAAATGTCGTTATATTTGGAACAACTGTATAATAATAATTGCCATCATTCACAATAAAATTAAATAATTACCTTCAGGAGGCTGGGGAAAATGTAACCGCGGCTTTCTAAGAGTATCCATGAAAATCCTTGTATCATGTGCGAGCCTTCCCAACCCACCAATGCAAATGTAAAGCACATATTAAAATCACAAACAACAAGAACATTTGTGGTAGTTATTCCCTTTCTGCCAATAAAAGGAATCTTTTTATCAGCAGGAACATGAATAGCAATGTGAGTGCCATCTATAGCTCCTATACAATCCTTAAAGTATGGCCAATATCGTTCATCTTCCTCGATAATTCTTTCCGGTGATATTGTTAAACTTGTCAACTATATTGGCCCACCCGTCTTTGATAAAATGTGTGTGAGGCCTGTTACCAGCTACAACCTCCTCAACACAAACTTTCAAGAAACTTTCAGTATTTGAATCATTCCATCTTGCCTTTGCAGAACTTTCACTAACATTCTTAGACTGAACAAATGCTTCTTGTGTAGATGTTATACGAGCTACTTTTGGTGCCATTCTAAACTCAAATGAAAGGCACAACTTATCAAAAGGACACAATTACACAAATACAGTGATTAAACAACTAGACAAATAGGTACATTAATCATTCATTGTTCTGATCTGAAAAACAGTAAACACTTAGAAACAAAATAAAAATTACTATCTTCGCGAAAGGCCTCGATCGAAAATTACTATACTGATCAATATAAAAATGAAAGGCCTCATTATTGAAGATTGTGATACAGAAACATAAAACGTGGGTGTGAGAAATCAGTTTATTATGATACAGAAGGTAAAGCCTTTGTCTATTTCTGTCAAGGTCCAGCAGGGAACAAATAGAATGCCATGAATACGCAAACTGAATTGACTCTTATATATATATGTAATACAGGGAGAAGCAACTAGGATGGTAATACATTTCATGGCAACAAAAGAAAAAATGGAAGAGTGTGCTCATTTTAATGAGAACAACAGTACAAATAGAATGAGGAACAGCAAAAAAGCTCTGTAACATTTTTTAGATTCTTTTAATAATATTGCAGTATCCATGAATGGACTGTAGGGATCATCAAAATCATATTAAATTTGAACTTAAGAGAGTAAAGAACAGAAACCTTCCGAAAAATCTGTCAATAATATAATAGCTGTTGGTTGTATGAGAAACGAATTATGGGGCAATTTCTAGCCTGGGCTCAAAGCAAAAGCCAGTGAAAAGCTGCAGTGGAAATATTGAGCAAATTTGACAGAAATTTCAGGGATTTTTGCATTTGGTAGCATGAATTTAAGAACAACAAAGAGGGGGGAATTATATATAGTGCTATGTGTTACCAAAATTTCACTCTCAATTCAATATAGTTCCTAACCACTTCCAGAAGTCCTCCCTCATCCACTTAAAATTTTACCAAACATTGCAAGTTTGCAACCTCTCCATGTCAGAAAACTATTGATACATGCAGATTATGATGCTTAAGGCAGAATTTGAAGATTACTTTTCAATGTTGCTGCTGAATTAGAATATATCATACACACACAAGATCATCATTTCACATTCTCACATTCCAATACGAGTCTGTCAGGTATATATGTGAATCAGTTTATGTTATTTTCATTTGATTCAAATTTATAATATACATTAAACAACAAATGAGAGAGACCTATGCGGTTGTCATTATCAACAGAAACACTAAAAACCCCATTTAAAGTCAATTTTGAAGAACAAAAGATATCCATGGAAGTTCAAAATCAGGTAAGCAAAGGAGGCCAGCAAACACAAACTAACATACTTCTTATCCCAGCTGTCATTATCAGTGTTTCAAAAGCCAGAGCACACTCTAAAGAAAAAAAGAAGCAAAGTCATCGCATCTTTCAATTGGGTTTATACTTTACAATTGTTAACTCAAGATCATGTACATGCAGAAAAATCCACCCCCCAACAAAGATCATCAGAAGAATTTGAATCCCCAACAAAGATCATCATCATCAAAATGGAAAGCTGAATAAAACCCAACAAAACATAGACCTCCGAGGATCTGATCGCCACAACAAAATAAGAAGCTGAGAAATATACAGAACCAAGAAACTGACTCTGATTAATCGAACTTTGAAGATAGATAATCCAAGCTGGGATCAGAGACTCAGCAAAGAAAAACACAAAATAGAGAAGTCAAAAGCCTCAGAGGCTCACCTTATACTGTCGATGAGGCGAGGTCTTCGATTTGACGTCGCGAACGATGGTGAAGAAGAAGGAGGCGCGCGAACGAGCGAAGGAGAAAGAGAACAACAGGGTAACTCAGCCTAGGGGTATCGGGTGTCTCATTTGGACAAAAATAAAATACCGGTCCAGATTTTTAACTTTCTCTCTCTTCTATCGCAATAACTTTTTTTAAAAGCTTCAAATTGTAGCTTCCAAAAAAAGCAGAATTTTGGGCTTTTTTGCTAATTTTGCTTTTTTTTTTTTAAGTTTTCATCCAAACACCTAAAACAACAAAAAAAGGACTTTTTTGTTGGGAAAAAAGGGCTTTTTTTATAAAAAAAAAAAAGCCCATACAAACGCAGCCTTAATGTCTTAAATGACATTAAGTTACCTGGAGGATATTCAGAGAGTTCACAAGAGCCAAATGTCTCTGGAGTTCAACCAGTTACCTCCGGCATGGTTCATTCTTACCGCAACATTGATAACCAATTGCAAGGAAATTTGATTGACTCAATATCAATTTCATGCATGTTAAGACAATGAGGGACAAAGTTCCTGTCTTGTTTAAAAAGTCAGAGCCATCTCTCTCTGTTCCTAGTTATGATTTTTGCCGTCATCTTCTTTATGCAGGTGCGTTTCAGTTTGTTAAACCTTATTTTGCCTTTGATTTTATAAGGATATACATACATGAGCTACTTTTAACCTTTTAACCTTTTATACTGTTGTCGAAGCCTCAACACATTCATGTGAGCACTCCAACAGAGTATATGAACAGGGTAGAGTATGGAGTGGGCAGAAGCCCTTCAGATATAGCTTGGTTAGAGAAAAGGATTCACTTCCTTAAAGATGAGATGTATATGGTTGAGAGTAGGCTGGAGAGAATGAGATACGAGCATGCCCTCTTGAAAAAGCAACTCAAAGATCTAGAGCCTAAATAGATAGATAGATGCACAGAGACTCCCACCAAACTTTGATTCTTGTTCTTGTGGCATTCCTTCCTTGTAAATGAGAGAGAGAAAAGTTAATAAGATAAAGAAGATCTGGCTGGCTGGATTTTCACTCGGCTTATTGTTGATACTTGATATAGATATAGAAGTTTCAGCGTGTAATTTTGTTTGTTTGTACAAATGATAGTCTTTAGGTTTACATTCTAGGTCTATTACAAACTTATGCTCTTGCATGGTTTGTTTCTTATTAATCCACATCAGATGGCATCCCTATTCGTTTTACTATACGTATCCTTTTTTTAAAATTGGTTATAATAAGTATCTTGCCTTTTTTTTAGTTGCATATATTTTCGTTGGCATGATATGATCAAATGGATTTGGTGGCCATTGTTCTTTTAAAAAATATAGTCTAAGGGTGCCTCGGTGCATAAGGCTTCTACTAGATGAGGTCTACAAAGGGATAGATGTATGTAGTTTTTCCTCCACAATCGAAGAGGTTATTTTCAGGATTTGAACAAATGAAAAAGGCAGCCCAATGCATAAGGCTCCCATCAAGTGTGGTTTGGGAAGGACAGATGTATGTAGCTTATCCCCACATGTGAAGAGGCTGTTTCTAGGATTTGAATCTGTGACCTCCAGGTCACATGACAACAACCTTACCACTATGTCAAGACTCATTCTCCCATTTTGAAAAAAGTAGTAAGGGCAATAATATTTTTCACTCATAAAATTTAGGGAGAATGACGAAGAAATACCAATTTAAATTTCAAAACCCTCAAACGTCTATTAACAGTTATAAATGACATAAAGGTGACAGGTATCAAATTGAGATTTTAAAATGATGAATTTATCATTATGCCTTCAATTGTTAAATTATAATAAAAAAAGAAGAAGGAAAAATGAGCAGCACCACCAGCGGTGGACTGAAGAGAGGCACACACGTGGGGGGTTTACTGTTTACCTTCTTCTTCATCCCTCCTTCCCTCCCCTAAAACAATGGAGTCTAGCCCCAACAACCACCACATCCCAAACCCATCACTAGATTCGAATTTATTGCCCCCACCACTTTTGTCCAAGAAGCCAACACTTCCTCCGTCAATCAGGTCGTCCAAATGCTCACCGGATCCTCTAACATCGTCTGGCAAGCCTCCGCCTCTAAATCCAACTCCAATTTCAAGAATCACATCTTGCCCATCAAATCCACCCCAAAAACCCAAGATCCTATCCCTCTCTCTCCAGATGTGGCGGAACCCCCCTCTCTCTATTCAATCTGTCGGTGGTCGTAGGCGGTTGCTCATTTTTCTTTTGTTTTTTCTTTTAAAAAAAATTTAACAACTGAGGACAGAATGGTAAATTCGTCAATATTTTAAAATCTCAATTTGATACCTCAAAACGTGCAAGTGAGCATGTTATGGTAGCGTATATAGGACAATTTTAGTGGTTACGGTCAACTTTTATTGTTTGAATATTTTAAATAATGTCATCTTTTATGGATTAATATATATTGTACCTCCTTTTGTGTGTGCGTGTACATGAACAAATTAATGCATGCATATAACAATATTATAAAGTAGACATGGTTTTCCTTTCCACTAGAAAACAAAGTATACGTGGAATCTGATGAATAGTTTAATGACTTGCTTTAATATGAGGAATCTTCAAATAAGAATTAAAGGGTGGAAAACACTGTAGTTATATTTTGTCTGAATGAGGGTAGAAAATGAGATAAAAGAAAATAGTAGAGAACATACGTGGCAGAAATTTCAAAATAAAGAAAATGCAAAATAGCTTTTGGATTTGTTGAATAACTCAATTAAGGATACCAACCTAATTTAAAATTTTCCTGTTTTAGGTAGTTTTTTATGAAAATTTCTCTTAATTTTAACTGCTAAAAACTTTGACGCCGGTAAGTGTTTTCGGCCACACAAGTGGATGAAGAGTTAACCCTTGTACTCCAAAATAGTTTAACGACTTGTTTAATTTGGATCTTATCATAAATTTTAAATTAACCCCATGTTAATGTCGTACTCCAAAACCTACTTTTCAGCCCTCAGATGCATTTAATTTTCAAAATCACCCATATCATATAAAAAGAATAAAAAAGAATGAGAAAATAAGACAAATAAAGATGCTTATTCAATTTATATATATATAATACTACCTACCTTCCGTTTTAATTATAAGACCTAGTTGACCTTTTTTAGAGAGATTAAAAAATTTAAATAAGTTGCTTAATTATTTCATATGTTGTGTATCCTTAGATTATATTTTAGTTTATTAGTCAAACTAATTTGTTTGTATTCAATTAGCAAAGACTACTTAAATTTTATAGGGGTTGAATGAGTTTGTTTGCAAGTTGTTGTTTGGGTCCACATGCTGAGTTATTGTAACATCCCAAATTTTGAAATTAGAAATATTATAATTTGAATTTATTATGAAATGTGGCCAAAATAATTATTGGAATTTAAGGCCTATTTTTTCTTGAATTTTTTAGGAAAAGAATAAATTTAAAGAATATTAGTAAGCGATAATTTTTGACCTAAAACTTATAGGATCAATAATTATGACCTAAAGAATTAGTTGGTACTAATATGATTAGTCCCCTGAGCAATACAATATTCATTTCTAAGTTCCTATCTACTAGGAATAACCTTCACATTTCAGCCCATTATTCTTTATTTTTGCCCACACTAGTGCAAAAAAGGGCTTTAAGACCGTCTCATTTAGACCGGATTATAGAGAATCAGGTCTTAAAAGTATGACCGGTGGCAGTTTCGTAAATATAAAGAACTTTTGGACCGGATTATAAAAGATCCGGTCTTAAAAATATGACCGGTGGCACTTTCGTAAATATATAGAACACTTTTAAGACCGGACTATAAAAGATCCGGTCTTAAAAGTATGACCGGTGGCAATTTTGTAAATATATAGAACACTTTTAAGACCGGGCTAAAAATATCCGGTCTTAAAAGTATGACCGGTGGCAATTTCGTAAATATTGTGAGAAGACGCTGATCAAGTCCGAAAATGCGATGATTTATTCCTTCGCTTAATTGAAATTATATACAGATGCTAATAAGTAAATAAATCTAGGTAGTTCCTATAATTTAGGGATTACAATCAGGAATATATTACGAAATTCATAAAACCATGATCTGCTAACTTAATTCCTAAAATCTCTCTAACATCTTAATTAAGATGATTACAATCAAGAATTTAATTACGAAATTCAAAAAATCATGATCTGCTAACTTTATTCCTAAAATCTCTCTAACAACTTAATTAAGATGATTACAATCAGGAATTTAATTACGAAATTCAAAAAACCTTGATCTGCTAACTTAATTCCTAAAATCTCTCTAACAACTTAATTAAGATAATTGCACAATATAATCGTATACGCTAACTAATTAAATAAATAGAACACTTTTAAGACCATTTTTTGAAACAGACGGTCTTAAAAGTGTAAAAATTATATAGAATACTTTTAAGACCAAATTTGTTCAAAGCAGACGGTCTTAAAAGTGTAAAAATATATATATATAGAACACTTTTAAGACCGGCTGTTTCAAAAGACGGTCTTAAAAGTACTTTTAAGACCGTCTGTTTGAAACAGACGGTCTTAAAAGTGTAAAAAAAAATTAAATTATATAGAACACTTTTAAGACCGGTGGCAATTTCGTAAATATATAGAACACTTTTAAGACCGTCTGTTTCAAACAGACGGTCTTAAAAGTGTAAAAAAAAAAAATTATATAGAACACTTTTAAGACCGGTTGTTTAAAACAACCGGTCCTAAAAATATACTTTTAAGACCGGTTGTTTCAAAAAACCGGTCTTAAAAGTGTTAAAAAAAACTACATTCGCTAAACCTGTTAAGTTCGTGAGTTTGCTTTGTCTTCTTGGTGATATAACATTTTCTTAGTTATAGATTCAACGAGTGTCCCAAGAGCCTCACGGGCAAATCCCCAGCAAAAATGTCATCCTCTTCCTCTAACCTACTCGCAATCTTCGTAAATCATCATAAGAGTCGCACAATCAAATCATTGGCAACGTGCGAAAGCGTACTACTTTGAGGATTCTGGACGACGGCGGCTCCTTCCTCTTCGATCTATGGGTCCTTCCACGCCGCCTTCGTATAGATCCGGTTTGAAATCAAACTCATATATCTTCTTGCTTAAGTTTGTTTATTTCCTACATTGACCACTCCTGCTCAGATCTGGATTTCGATTTTGGTTGCTTGAAGCTTTGCTAGCACCGACAAGAGGATCCTGCTCAGATTTGGTTGCTTTAAGCTTGTGATTTTTTTGTAGATCTGGACTTCAAATTCGATTTTCATGGTGAATGATTTCTGTTTCTTGTTATTTTTGTTTATTTCGGACTTTGTAATCATCTTTTTGTTTTTCTTCTTGTTGTTGTTGCTTCCAATCTTCTCTTGGTTCTCCGTCGTTGATGACGGAGGGACATTCAAAAT
Source organism: Acacia pycnantha (assembly GCA_025563575.1). NCBI lineage: Eukaryota > Viridiplantae > Streptophyta > Magnoliopsida > Fabales > Fabaceae > Acacia > Acacia pycnantha. The sequence continues at coordinate 1,356,310 of JAMWYP010000061.1, forward strand.
GTTGCCGATCGGTGATTTGGGACCGATTGTTTCATTTGAGTTTTTTTTTTTTTATTATTTTGAAACACTTTTAAGACCGGATGTTTAAAATGTCCGGTCTTAAAGAAACTCTTTAAGACCGTGTAAAAGTCCGGTCTTAAATGTCGACTTTTAATACCGCCTGGAACAAGACTGGTCGCGGGTCCGGTCCTAATGTACCTGTTTCGTCCGGTCTTAAAAGCCTTTTTTGCACTAGTGCCACATGCAGAAACATTTCGTATCCTCTCTTGCTCTAACACGAAACACACAGCCCACATATCAGGGGCGGACCCATGAATTTTATTGAGGGGGCGAAAATAAAAAATGCTACATTATAAATAAAAGTACTTGAAATACAATACAGACCTAATATACAAAAAATTGAAAGAAATCTATTACAAAAATTAAAATAATTTCACTTGACTCTCATTCTACGTATTTTCATATTGTTAAACTCATTTATAATTGAATCTGCGTCAAAACTCAAAAAAAAATCTTTTTCAATGTAAGTAATCAAAGAATTATCAAGAAATTGATCTTTCATTAAGCCTGTTCTTGATTATCCTCATAGCAAAGAAATATCTTTTAACAAAATTCATAACTTGCCCAAATTTCTAACCCTAAAATATTCTCTAATCAGTATAAAAGTAGTATCATTAGAAAGATAAAATTATGTATAATAAATTTTATAAAAATAATAAATGAAAAGAAGTGATTTTGAGTACCTTATTAATTTTCAAAGTTTATCAAAATTTAGGGGGACCGGGGGCTACCCCTAGCCCCCTGTCCGTCCCCGGCACATACTCCCTACAACTGCTATTCCTTTTCAGCCAACTCAATTTGACCAAAAAAGAAATATAGTATCTCAATTCTTTATTTTTCTGTCAGGCCAAGATACGGTAAAGCAGATAAAGAAAGAGAGCTATCACAGCAAGTCCAAGCCTAATTCTCTTTAGCCTAACATTATAGACCACATACTCCCTCAATGTCCATCGTATTTTCGGCCCCAACACAGAGAAATAGTGAACGAGCTGAGAGTGAGACATCACAGCCACCTGTTTCAAGCGATTTAAGACAGCTCCTTATTCATGCGAAGCATCCATGCTCCACTGCCTCTCTTCGGAACTCAGCATGTCAATGCCATGCTCCATTGTCTCTCGTCTCTTCAGCATTTCATAACCCATGCTCTGTTGTTTCTCTCAAACTCAGCAACTTAAACCATTCGGACAGAACCATTTCATCCCATTTCTCATTCATTCATCGATCAAGATAGGAAAAGAAAGCTGAGACCCAGAGTGAGAATCCGAAAAGAGTGAAAGTGTGAGAGAGGAAGCTGAGAAAACGCCAAGAGCGAGAGAAAGAGTGGAAAGCGGGAAGTTCGTCGGAGCAAGGGAGTATTGAACCCAATATGCTCTCACTCCTCCATTTCTCATTCCGTCACTATAGCCAGCCATCTGCAGAAATAGAAGTGACAACGAGAGCGTGAGCTAAGTCCGAGGGTGAAGTGAGAGGGTGTTGAACAATCAAGGAAGGTCCGAACGTTGTGTGCAAGAGAGTTGACCAAGTTGAGTCATTGAATCTCTTCCCAACTAGCTACTGCATGTATGCACGTTGGGTTTCTGATTTTGAAGCTTAAGTGGTGATATTTATTGTTGCATGTGAGGAAATACAGTGTCGATTTTGCATAATGTTTTTACTCTGTTTATGGGTGCTGAAACAGAGGAAGTTTTGGCATGTTTCTGACGTATGAAATGTCCTAAACCCACACAACCCATTAGAGAATAAAAGATGATGTTTAAAGCATGTGTGAAGATGTATTATATACATGCATGCTGCTGTCATGTTTATGGAAAAACTAAACTTGGTGCGTGAACAGTAATTTTTGTGTAAGCCAAAAACCAGGGCAAACGACCTCCTTTGGCCCTGAGATTTTGTGGACTTCTAGTTCTAGTAAACATGTTAAGCTTTAAAATGAGTCCAAGAAGAACACATTATTTGAACGTCTATAAATGGAATTATGATTTTCCAAACACAAAAATTAGAAAACTTCTGTGTTTCCTAAAGATGCACAAGTGGTAAACAATTCCAATTCTTCTTGTGTAGTTAAAAATGATTCTGAACATCTGCATAAAATTGTTCTGCATCCATTTACCGATTCTATTTTGAAAAACAAACATGTTTTCGAAAATCATGTGGGAAGAAAGAATATACAAATATGGGTCATTTGACATTGCATCCACTTGACCAATACAATTCTTGAAAAATTGCTCATAATACGCATCATTCTATTGTTTGCAATTATTGTGGTAAATCTGGACATATTTCTCATTCATGCTATATTAGGAGAAATTATAATGTGAGAAATAAATCTGTTTGGGTTCCTAAAGGACAAGTAATGTCCAATACTAACAGTCAAGGACCCAATTATAAATGGGTACCAAAACGCCCATCTAGTGCTTTATGTGTGCAGATTGATTTGAAAACCAATGGACATAAGGGTACTGAGAAGATGAAGAAGAATCCAATAGTTTCTCAAGAACCTACAAGAAAACTCATATCGAGTTAGGAGAACTTGTGGAAAAGCCATTCTTTGGAACTACAAGGTCAAATAAAAAGAAGCAATGGATACAAGCAAGAAGAGTATCTTCCACCTCAAGAACAAACTACCATAGAGTACCATTCAACTATCTTGAGGAGAACAAGAAGAGGAGAACCTCTCAAGTATCAAATAGAAGACTCTTGAAGTCTACATTTTCTGAGAGAACTTTGCGAGATACCCATGGAAAGACATATGAAGAACAAATGGGATCAAGGAAAGCTTCTCAAAGATGCAACATAGAGAAATGATCCAAGTCTTGAGAAAGCTAAACAAGCTATCTTTGGATGTTGATGGTGAACATTGGAAAAGGAGTTATCTACATCAATCCATCTCAACCAAGCAAGCTTCTATGAGGACAAGAGGAATTACGGTGATATCTAATTCTTGCCTCTTACTATGATTATATCTAAATTCATTTTTGGTTTGTCTTTGGTTAAGTTAAAAGGATTTGGAATTTATTCAATTTCAATCAGAATTTTTCTGTCAAAGCCAAACTTCAATTTCGAAATGAAAACTCCAGTTTGAATCTTCCAAGAAAATGAGTTTAAAGAGTTTACAAGTATGTAAACTCGAGCCTGCAGATGCAAGCTCAAGTTTGCCTCTGGCGGGAAAATTTCCCAATTGAAAACCATTTCTTTAAACTCCAGAGTTTTGTGTAGAGTTTGTTAAATTCCAGAGTTTTGTGTAGAGTTTGTTTAAACTCCAGAGTTTTGTGTAGAGTTTGCCCTTGGCAGAGAGTTTCCAAGTTTTTTATATTTTCGCAAACTCTAGAGTTTTATTTTAAACCTCCGGTTTGCCACTGTTCCAAAACTCAAACTCGAGCCTAAGAATTTAAACTCGAGCCTGAACTTTAAATTGAGTAAAGTTATTTTACGCTAAACTCCAGAGTTTACACCAAACTCTAGAGTTTACGCTAAACTCCAGAGTTTGCACCAAACTCCAGAGTTTACTCTAGAGTTTATATTTAGACCTCAAGTTCTCGCTAAAATGCTTAATTTTGTTTTGACATGAATAGTGTCAAACTCGAGCCTAAATTTCTAAACTCTAGCCTAAATTTTTGTGTAGAGTTTACTCTGTGGTTTGAGAAATAAAAAGAATTTACAAAACATGTAAACTCGAGCCTGAATCTTTAAACTCGAGCCTGACCTTTGAAAATGGGTAAAATTGATTTTCAAACTCCAGCTTATCTTTACAAACTCCAGTTTGAATTTCTAAACTCCAGTTTGCCTTTCCAAACTCCAATTTGAGTCAACCACGTTTTTGAAATTATCTTGCTCGAACTTGTGAAATCTTATTGTTTGATCTTTATATTCCATATCATCAATCACTAATATTCCTAATTACATTTAATCAAATTGTTAGTGAGTTTCTATTGATCAAACAAGTAAATTTTTGCATAACTTTATGAGTTTATATTTTTGAAAATGCACAAGTCTTAAATTTTCTTGGATTTCAACTTACAATGATGTTTTGAAAACATATCCATATTTTGATTGCATTCAAATAATGTTTCAAAATTGGAAGTTAATATTGTATTCTGAATGTTGGATATGCTTCAAACTTGTCTAGTTGTGTTTTCCTATCATTTACATATTGATCTTTAATGTGTTGCTTGAACTCCTTTGTTTTATCATCTAACTAGTTGGACTTCATGTCTAATGAGTTATCCATATATGAGTTTCAAGCCTATTTTCAAGAAAAGAACTCAATTCGTGAAACTGTTATTGGCCAAGTTATTCCAAGATTTATAAATGTTCATTAGTGCATTGAATGATAATGCATTAACTATTAAAGGAATAACTTACTAGGATAAAATTCTGGAACTCTAATCATTTGGATTAATGAGTTTGGCCTAGTAGTCATGTTACTCAATTACATAAACTTTGTCTTCATCCATCTTTGAGTAACTACATTCAAATTATTGCTTTGAATGTTCATACATGATTTATTCATTAAACATGTTGACTTCCACCATGTTTTAAAGTGAGCATTGTTTCCAAGCATGTTTCAAATATGACTCTTTCATTCATCAAAATTTTGATCATGATTTGAAAGAACATTCAAGATTTGAAACAATTTGCATAGTTCATTATCATTCTTGAAAAATCTGATTTCATTCATGAACTATGATTTGATAAATGCTTATCATTATGGATAAGATTTTTTTTGCTCATTGATCATTTGTTCTATAACTTTTTGTTACCTCTCTTATATTTGCTTTTGAAACTCTACTGCAATTCTGTAATATTTTGAATACTCTAAGTTATGCAGTATGGCAGTGTGATTTATGCTTCATATCTAAGTTATGCAGTATTCTTAATACTTCATTCTATTTCTGCTGCAAACTCTGATTCAAACTCTGATTCTGATGCAATTTCATTTCGATTCAAATTCGATTCGCATACTCTTTGCTCAAGTTTCATATGATTTAATTGCATAAGAGCATAAGAGTTGTTACCCTTAGTCATGCATTCATTAAGGGGGAGCTTCACATTCTCATGTGTTTTATATCTTTAAAAGCTCATCTCCTTTATTGGAAGAAAACCTTTCAAGCATTCTCATCAACATCTACTATGCTATATTAGTTTTGATGATGAATTAATATCATATTTTCCTTTCACTATCTTAAATTGAAAATATCATATAGAAAGGGAAATTTTGATATCATGTTGCACTAACAGATCTCTTTGGCAAAGAAAGTGTTCAATTTGTAGCAAGAATTCTGTTTTGTGCTAGGACATTCCTCAACATACTACAAGGAGAAACCATTACATTGAGGAAAGATGTTTCAATCACACTGAAGTTGTGATTTTCTTTACAAAGAAGAAGAAAACTTCTTGATGCTAGTGACATGTTCTCGCAAAAGAGCTATATGAAGGAAAGGAGAAGGATGAAAATGATCTCATACAAAAAGGAATCAAATGGACCTCATCGATCAATCATCAAAATCAACATGAGCATTTCTAATCTCTATCTTTTATATTCATTAGAAACTTTGCACATGTTTGGTAATTATATGCTTTAATTGTGAAAGATGTTTTGAAAACCTCTCCAAACTCCATCAAACTTGTTTTCATAACAACATCCCAAATTGCATAATATTTAGAATGAAAACAATTTCAAATGGGGAGAGAAAATCAATTCTTTGATTCTTTCTAATTTGCTTTCCTATTTGTCTCTCTACAAGTATCTCTTCTTTAAACTCAACTTTTTGCTAATGACAAATAAGGGGGAGAGAATGGCAATAAAAATAAAAATATGCTGGGTCTATTAGTTTTTTCATATTCATACATATTTATTAGTTTTTTCATATTCATACATATTTTTCTTAAAGGATTTGCCATCGTCAAAAAGGGGGAGAATGTTGGTTTGGATTAGTTTTGATGATGTCTTATATAGATACCATTCTTAAGAGCAAAAAGGTTGCATACTACATTTATCTTCTACTTTGACTAATTCTTATATTTAATGTAGATGCAAAGTTTAAATAATGGAGAATGTTGATTGAAGAAAGAAGCTCTTGCACAATATCTTGGGAATATCATAAAGCAAGAAGTTATCAAATGATTTTGGGGGATAATCTAGAAGGAGAGAAGAAATTGAAGAAGGAAGAACTTGCAATGCAATGGAACATCCTTATTCAAGTTCTTATATTGATGCTAGAAGTCTCCAAGATCATATGGAAGTTGGAACAGATCAATTCAGAGTTAAAACCATCAAAAATCAGTTTCAGGATCAGCAAACTCGAGCCCATAACTAGCAACTCGAGCCTGTAATGTCCTCAGCAACTCTGGCGCCTCTGGACAAGGCAAACTCGAGCTTAGAACTTAAACCTCAGGTTTGGAACTCCAAACTCGAGCCTATAAGTTCAAACTCGAGCCTACAGCGGTCTTCAGCATTTCAGCTACTCTGTTCAGCGTTTCACTTGGGCGACGTCTAGTAATTCGATGATATCTCCAAAACCAGAGATCGGATTGAGGTGAAACCAGTGGCATATGAAACTAGACTCCAAAGGCGTCATTTTGATATATAATTGAAGCCAAAAGGAGTTAATATGAATGGCCCTCGAAAGTAGACTGTATTTTCAGGATGTTGGATGTTTGCTATCAAGTGAAGCAAACTCGAGCCTATTAGTTGGCAAGCTCGAGTTCGCGGGTTGCAGAGAGCTACCAGGTCGCGAAAATCATCCAAACTCGAGCCTATAAGTGACAAACTCGAGCCTAGACAAGACAGAAAGCAAAAGATGATTTTGAAGAGACCCAAACTCGAGCCTATAATTATAGACTCGAGCCTAGATGCTGAAAAATGTTACAAACTCTAGAGTTTGCTCTGAACCTCCGGTTTGCACCTTGCAAAAGCTGAACCTGACCCTTGCAAACTCGAGCCGACTTATCCAAACTCGAGTTCATGACCATGATTCAGAAAAACAGCAGTTCGAAAGTCTCGTTTCTCATCAAAGAACATCCACATGATTACCCAAATGACTTATACTTCTTCTTAACATTATTTATATCATTTTTGTACATGTTTCAGATTATTAAAGCTTGAGAGAACATCAATCTTGACAGAAATCAAGATCTAGAAGATGAACTTTGCTGCACATTTTCAGAAATGAAAAGATGGCCTAGAAAGATACTCAACCATTCTTCAAGGCAGACAACAAGGCTCCTGCCAAATAAAGCACATGAATATCTGGGAGACATTAATTCTTGAATAAACATCATTTAATTCAGAATTATTCCCAACAACTATATCCATCATAAATGCTCCCAACAGCTAGAATTTCGAATGGATTCAAATCGAATGGTTATGCAACGATTCTTGTTCACAACGGTAATCAATCCTTGATTGACGAAAATAAAAAAACAGAGCATTGATTTCACGCGTCAATGATCAAAGCAAAAGTCAAGAAGATGAAGTCCTTCGTTTTGGAAACAATTGCTACAACCATTACTCAGAATGATTCCCTGAACAAATAGAGGAAAGTCATTAAATGACGTAACGGTCATGATCTTCAATGCAAAGCAAAAGTTGGAAATCAGAAAAAGCCCCAAAATGCAATGGACGAATGCCTCCCACAACATCAATACAAAGTATCTATAAATAGAGAAAGAGCAACGAAAGAAAAATATAACAACACAGGGTAGAGAAACAAGCCTACATCTTCAACATGCTATTACTCTGATCTTTATATCATTTACCTCTCTTATTTTCAATGTCTATAAATCATAGAGAGTGAAATGTTTTGTATTGTACTTCAGTGTTTATCCATACACTTCTGAGAGAGAAGAATCATTGTAAACATCCTATCATTCTACCTTAGAGTTACTCAAGATTGGGTGATCTTGAGTGGGAAATACATTGTGTTGATTACAGCTTGTAAGGGGAGTGAATCCTAGTGAGAGGATTACTTTGAGTGAGAGTGTGTAATCAAACGGGTGTATTGATTATAGTTTGTAAGGGGGAGTAAGTCCTAGTGTGAGGATTACTTCAAGTACAGAATGTGTAATCAAGTTGAAAGAAGATAGTGGATTGAAAATCTCAAGTGGAGCTTGGGGACTGGACGTAGGTCAAGGATTGGGCCGAACCAGGATAAATCATAGTTTGCATATTCTCTTCCCTTATCTCTTACATTCCAGCATATATATTTGAATGATTGCTTATCACTTTATAACTTATTGTTGTCATTCAAACTACTTTCAATAAGTTGCAGAAAAGTTTTTAAAGTTCTAAGTTTTTAATCAAACACCCAATTCACCCCCCCTTGGGTGATAGCCAAGTCTTTCAGTTTTGATCTTTAATCTTCCAAGTATGATTAGATATCATGTTTTAGGGGTAATTAAGGTATTAATTTCGAAAATAATGTTGGAGGAAGAGTTATGGCAAAATTTTGGAAGATTAGAGTCAAAGTAACGAAGTGCTGACGAAATTCCGCCAATTAGGGGCTCAGGGGTAAAATGGTCATTTATGACTAAAATGTTCGTCGTAATGATAGATCCTTAACAAATACGTTGTTATCTTGATAGGATATCCCTGATTATGTTCTGACCTACTGTCGTACCGTAGTCTGACAGAATTACTGTTTACTGTCAACGAAGGTACGTTCGCGTACTGTAACACTAACATGATGTTTATTGTATGCGTATATGTACTATGTGTAATGTATGCCTATTGTGGTAGCTGATAGCTCTGTGATATGTTTATGTACTGTTATTATGCTTGCTGGGTATTGGGATACGATTGCTAGGTGTGAAATGATAGGTGTGAAACGATTGCTAGGTGTGAAACACATGCTAGGTGTGACACGATAGCTAGGTGTGACACATTTGCTAGGGGATTATGTGCTATTGGGATATGCTTGTTTACTGTATGATTATCTATAATGCATATGTTGTGTATATAAATATGAGGTTAACTGTTACCTGAGGTTCGGTGCGGACCTCAGCTCTTAACATAGCGTCAAGGTCGGGAGGAACGAGGACCGAGGAGAGAGGGAAGCAGCAAGCTTAGGGATCTGGCTGAAGACTTTCTGTTGTTGTTCTTTACTTTTGAAAACTCTCGGTTATCGTACCGCTTCTGTAATTAGACAGTGGGCATTTTGAATATATATATCAGTTACACTCTTGCTCCGATGCTCTACTCTGATGAAAAAATTTTATACTGCTTTTGAAAAACGGGATGTTACAAAGGTAGTGAACATACCTTATTTGCATGCGGTGGCGGATCTTGAGATAAATATTTGGGAGACCAAATGTATACTCATTAAGTAATTAAAAAATTTTATGAACAAACTTTATTTTATTTTTTTTGCCCGGGGGCATGACCTTGAAATAAATATTTCCCTGTGCAAAAATACATTAAATTTTACATTATATTAATTTATTTTAAAAAAAATCTGAATCATTTTTTTGGGGGGGGGGGGGAGTCCCCCTCTTGTATACATTAGATCCGCCACTGCTTGCATGTATTGATAAGTTTCCTTGTGTGTTGATGTGTATGATTGCTTTACTTATTGTTTATGTGTAACATATCTGAACGATTTAAACTTTGTTTCTGTTTATACTATGGCCATGAGTATGTTGAAGCATTGAGCATGCAGAAATGTCATTATGTTAACATGAGCCTATGTAAGGCAAGAATATATTGCACTAGCATTTATTTTACATGCATTGTTCGGTATTGTTTACAATTGAGATTCCCCCAAATCTCACCCTCCACCAATCACAGGAATTTGAGCACACAGAAGGGAGTGCTTGAAGTTGTCGTAGAAAGAATGATCAGAGCATTGAGTAAAAAGACACTCTGATAGCTATGAGGACGGCCCTTAAGAATGTTGATGCTTGCGCGTGGCAAGTACAAAAATGTTGACGCTTCTGTACAAGTAAAATAAGGCCAGGTGTTACAACTATCATAGCCAAGGATAGCCAAGTCCTTTAAAAGGTTGAGATGAAGTAGTGAAGGGAAAGAGGAGGAGAAGATAACGGTAAAAATAAAGGATCATGGCCAAGTCCTTATAACTCACTTGCCACCCTTACTATCCAAACTATTTCGAAGAAATTTTGTTATGGTAAAATACACACACAAAGTAAAAGTTATAAAAATAAAAAATCATAAAAATAAAATATTACATGTATATAGCACAATAGCATAGACAAACAAATTGTAATAATGAAGATTAAATTTAAATTATTTAATCTATAAATACTTAACATTACGCTAAATTCACAATAAGGGTTAGACTGAAAGCTAATAAATATAATACGGAAAAAATTCATCTCCTAGTACCGATCGTGACACCAGTATAAATATACTAATTAGAACGACATCTATCATTTTCTCTCATCCTTTTCAGGAATAATGAATGTTTGTTATGTAGCAAAGCCTTCTTTTGTATTTAGATTAAAGTATACTTTTAATCTTTTAAATTTACATGAGATTTACTTTTGGATCTATAACAATATAAATGATATTTTTGATCTTATAATTTTAACACCATTAATGTTACTAACGGCAAACGCTAACACAATAAACTCAAGTGATGACTATGTAATTAAATACTATTAATATTAAATTTAAAATATGTGTAAATTGAAAAATATCTAACAGCTAAATGAGGCCGTCAATATCAATACCCTGATTGTATTAAAAAAAAAATTATAGTTTAATAATCTAAATATATTATTTTATTTAAAAAAATTAGTTTAATAGTCTAAATAGCAAAACCTTGATTTTATTTGTAGGGTTTTGTTGGTTTATTTTAGTTTAATAATCTAAATAAATTAAATACTAAAAATTAAAAATTAAAAATACTTTGTTAGCTGTACAATTATCACTTGAGCTAGCTACGTCAACATTTTTTATTAGTAACATTAATAGTGTTAGAAATATAAGACCAAATTTATACCATATAAAGTTAAAGGACCAAAAATACACCTCATCTAAAGCTTAAAAGACTAAAAGTATACTTTAGATTTGGTTGATAGCGACTTCGGCAAGTGCACCGATCGTTACAAGTAATAAAGTATGTGAGAAAGAGATCGTCCCATGAGGAATAGTACTCCAACCACTAATTCGTTATTTAAGCTTTAGTTGGATCAATGAGTAATAGGGGTTGATTTGTAACCAAACAGAATTTTTAAGGAATTTAATCAAGAAAAGCATTCAAGATTAAGAATCTCAAGAACGGTTGTTTAGAAAAGATGATCAATAAAGAAAAACGCAGCCAGGGCACAGAATTCCCCTATGTTCCTCTAAGTATTTGAACTAAGTCCCTAATTGATTATTATGCTCACGACTGACGACCAATTCTCTAAAATTAGACTAAGTCCCAATGTCTTGATGCTACCTTGATCCGTTATCTTTGAAAACAACCTAATGTCTTAGTATTGTTTGGAAAAATCAATTTATTTACCAGAATTATGAGATCGCATAAATTCGTAAGCCTATGTCTAGGTCATGCAATTCTATGATGGATTAACGGTTCTAGTTAAATGTACCAACATCTCTATTGTCATACACTAACCTATGAACAATCTAAAAGGCGATCACTCTTTAAGAAAGCGTTAAGCACAGGTAATCCATTCAGTCAAGAAAACAACAATAAAATAAGATTCCAAATAAATACTTTAAATTCACATAGGGTTCATCCTCGCCCTAACTACTAAAGAAAACTAGCCAAGCATGGCTAGGTTAACAAAATAAAAGAGATGAAAAGTCACAACTACTTCTGCGTCTTGCGTTTTCTCTGCGTCGTCCGAATGGTGTGCGTTCTTTTCTTTCTTTTTTCCCGGCGTCTGTTCGTTCTTGTTCGCAGCGTCCGTCAATTGCCTTTTTTTTCGTCAGTCCCTAATTCAATTAATCCTCCCTCTTGAATATATATAGGAGCCACCTTTTTGTATATGTTGGGCCACGTATGTTAGTTGCTTTTGATCCAAAAGTATATCCCTTTTTCTTCGCACAGGTACATCCTCTTTTTATTTGCAATCAGTATATTATATTATAATATAATATAATATATATAATATAATAACATATTATATTATATCTTTTCAATTTGATTTGTTGCATCCTTAGATCACATAATATCTCATGCACAATAAAATAGGATGGATATCAATAGATTTTCTGTTATGATGTTCTTTTATCCTATATTTAATTAAAAGATAGATAAGTACATAAAGATAATTAAATAAGTACAAAATCTTAATAAATTCAATCCAATATATCCCAAAATCTACCCTTATTTAATTATAAAATATCTACTTATCAAACTCCCCCACACTTGCATCAAATCTTGTCCTCAAGATTTTAAAATTCCAAAACAACCAACTCATGAAAACCATGGAAGCGAAATTTTTGAAACAAGCACTACAAAATTGAAGTCAATTCAAACTTTCAAGAAACAAATTTTCTCCAAAAATTTTCTCCACATTCCAATAATGAAAGTAGCAAGATAGTTAATTTGGCAAAGATAAATCACAATAGAATGTCCCTCCCAAGTCAGGTGTTTACACTCATTTCTCAAGATATTCTAGGGCTTGTGTTTCACTCAATTCCACTTATTGCAACTCATCTACCATAAGCTTGTTTATCATCTCAATCTCCACTTTATACATTATCCAATTGCACACTCAAATCAAAAGGACTTTCTCAAGGTTGTAATGATCAAGGTAGGATAATGAAATGAAAATGATCAAATGGTCTGGAAAAATACTTTAATTAGTGCCAAGTAATTTAATAAAATTCATGATGAAGAATGAATGAATATTTACCAAGAGAAAACAAACTCACTAACACCATATATAACCTTTATTGTTTTCATCTCAACAATCTTTTTATTTCTTCTTTTTTATCTCTATTTTTTTTTTCATATATTCCTTTGTTTCTATCTTTCTCTCTCTCTTTTTTTTAATACATATAATCTTATAGTGCTGACTTTCTAACTCCTTCATTCTTTTAAATTGGATCACTTAGCACTTACTAAAGTAATAACTTTGAATGGGAAGAAAAAGATATAAAAAATTGCATATCTCAAACAAAGGGCTATCTATTCTATGCAATTTTTTTTTTTAGAGGCTCAAATGGGGTAAACAAATGGTTTTCATGTGATAAGGATGGACATTTGGCCAAACTAGCTATGAAATGAATGCCTAAATCATCTTTGTGCATGCGAAAGGATTTCAAATTTCAAAAGAGATTCAAGACAAGTTCTAGAGATGAAATCACAATAGGTGTACTCCCTCTTAGACAAAAATATAGGATCAAATTCCTCACAGGTTCTTTGACATCCTAAAGTAAAGTATCCAAACCAAATCTTTACCTCTTTACTAACATTCAAAGAACATAGAATCAATTCCTGGTCAAATTCACTCCTTTTCATGTTTGAATTAAACCAATTGTGATAATGCTCACATATGCTATTCACACTTCCATGAGTTATTTTTTTAACAAAATTGATGGCAAAGCAAGTTAAAATCAAGGATACCCTCACCCCCACACTTAAATGTCACATTGTCCTCAATGTTGCAAAAAAACATAAAGAGGGAAAGAAACTAGTACTCCCCTGGTTTAGGTCTCTAACTCCGATGTGGAGTTCTTCTTTTAGTTCCATCCATGATGTTTCACATTTTTAAGGAGGAGCGAGTGCAAACGCAAGACTTTGCAGCAACAAAAGGAGTGATCATCTCTAAACCTAGAAAAAAGAAAGGGAAAAAAAACAAAATAATAATAATAATAACTGCAAGAAAAACTTATTGGGTTGCCTCCCAATCAGCGCTTGTTTACCGTCTCGAGCCTGACGGATGTCACCTTAATTCTCAACTTCCAATGCCACAGAGGTTCTTCCTCTATCAATGTCTCCTCCGTGGTAATGCTTTAATCTCTGCCCATTTACCTTAAAAGCTTCATCTGAACCTATTGGTGCAATGGCTATTGCACCAAAAAGTGTGACTTCTTTGACTACAAACGGTCCTGACCACCTAGACTTCAATTTCCCTAGACAAAGTTTTAAACGAGAGTTATTAAGTAATACCTGTTGTCCCGGATGAAACTCTTTTGGAAGAATCCTCCTGTCATGCCATATCTTAGTTTTTTTCTTGAATGGCAAATGAAAGTGGTCCTTGCGAGTGGCATCATCCGCACACATTCTCCAGCCTGCATCTAACAGTTTCACCACTTCCTTTCTCACCACTTCCTTCATAGTCGGGTTAAGTCTCCTCTGGGGCTGCCTTACTCGTTTCACATGGTCCTCCATAAGAATTTTATGAGTGCAAAATGAAGGACTAATCCCCTTTAAATCAGATATAGACACCCTATGGCAGTCTTGTGGGTAGTCAAAACTTTCAGCAACTTCTCTTCGTCAATAGGGGACAACTCAGCGCTAACAATAACGGGATAAGTGTCATCCTTCCCTAGAAAAACATACTTCAGATTAGAAGGGAGCTCCTTTAGTTCCACCTTAGGAGTAACAGGTAGCGCATCATAATCTTTCTTCTTCAGCTCCTCAACCTGTAAATCAGAATTCTCCTTTGCAGAAACCTCTTCTTCCACTTGTAATAATTGAGCAAGATCATCCTCCATAGGCTCATCTGAACCTTCTTGAAAAACTTCTTGAATGGTGATAATTGAATATTTTATACACTTATTTTTGTATCTTGAATAATAATTTAGGACCCTTTAGCTAATAAATAATGGCTCTTATGTTTATTTGGGCCTTGGGCCTTTTATTGCATTTTAGCCATTTTTAATAATAAAATCCCAGTTTTGTGTTGCTTCACTATTTCTACCATAACTCTTGAACCAGACATTGGATTTGCCTCATTTTTGTCTCATATTTCAGATGATTCAGAGAGCTACAATTGTTATGAAGACATCAAGAGCAAATTCGGTCAAGAAGGCGGTCAATTTTGGAGCCAAAGTCGGATGTACAATTCTGGATTTATTTTGGACCCGAATTTTGTAATTTAAGTCCAGTTTTATTTTATTTCTGTTTTGGGCTAAAACTTTGAGAGCCCATTTCGTTTTAGGTTATTTTTAAGTATGGCAGCTGCCACAAACATATTCATTCACGTTTTTAACATTAGAGTGGATCAAAATACAAGTTTTCATTTTCTCTCATCTGTTCTTCATGTTCTTCGTGTTCTTCGTTCGTTCTTCGATTTTCCCAGCCATGATCCGCTAAACTCTTGTGATTAACCCAACGATGAGGATTCCATGATTCATCCAGAGAACTCGTGCCTAATCGATAACTACTCGATTCTGTTTTCATCTTATCGACAGTGAGACGCCACTGTCCGGACATATTCTAGGCGATCGTCTAGGCGAGGGAATCTCCGGATGAATGCAGAGATTTCGATTCATCCGGAACCAAACGTGGGTTAGTTGTATTTTCGTTCAATGATGGAGGTTTCTGGAATCAATTCGTTGGGTTGATCATCTTTAATCTGTCTCTGTTTATTTGATTCTGTTTGACTCTGTTTATTGCATTTTGGTTATGTTATTTCGTTTTGTTCTATTCTGTTAAACCAAACCCCCATTTTATCATCTGTTTCACTATTGTTATTAAACAAGCCCATTGCAAATTCGTTGGGAAACGACCCGGGTTCCCTAATTACGCAAATTAATTACGAACTTGGTTGTTTTGGGAGATACGGCAATTAATCTTTCCAAAAATGGCGCCATTGCCGGGGAATTTGCATCGGTTTGATTAGTAACAGTATTGTAAATAGCTTAGTTTAGGTAGTTTAGGTGGTTCGGGTGGCCGGACGAAATTTTCTGACTCCGATCACTCAAACCAGGTCTTATTCACAAGGAATTGGGTGTTTTAAGCAAAAGTCACTTCCTAGGGAAGTGAGGTCTCACTCATTTTCCCCAAATTCCAACGTTTAGACCATTTTTTCACTGTTTTAGGTTACGCTTTTTGATTTCCAACAGGGCGATTTTTTCGGGGTATCTCTGATTGAGTTGAAATTTGGTACAGTGATAGAAAATGGCGAATCGTTAGACCCCCTTCGAAAATGTTTCATTTTCTAAGGGCTATCCTCCGTTTCGCCAAATTCCATCGTTTAGGCCACTTTTTCAATTTTTCAAGTTTTTTTATTCCATTTTTGAGTCCCCCAATAGTCTAGGAGTTGCCCTGTCCAAGTCCCAAAAATTTTAAAAATCATTTGATACTGTTTCTGGACTTGTTTTGATCAATTTCTAGCATAGGTTTTTGCTTTTGTGTGTTTTGTCTCTGTGTCTTTTAGTGTTTTTCCACTTTTCACCACCTCTTGTGGCATTTTCGTAATTCTGATTTTACGGTGGCATCTTTGTCATTCGAGTATTTGCCAATTCGCTTTGTGTATATGTTGCATGAGTACCGGGAATACTACTAATCCGAAGATTTGTTGCCATTTGATCTGAAATAGAAAGAACAATTCTTCTTGCTAGAAGAGTTGTTAGGCTAAGTCATAAGATTAATACCGCACTGGATACTCAATTAGAGTCGATTAAGCCATTCGATTGTGTCCATTCATTGATATTTCGATTGTGCTTCGATAGTATTTCGATAGTCTTGTTGTGTTCACTGATTCTAGTAGCAACTTTGCTCGCTCGGACATTATGGCGGGAGAGCGGGATAATCATCATACTTTGAAGGAATTGGGTGCACCTGATGTTAATTATCAACCCTTGTGCATCCAATATCCTAACCTTGCTGCTAACTTTGAGCTGAAATCTGGTCTAATACACTTGTTGCCTAAGTTTCATGGTCTTGCAGGTGAGTGCCCCATTAAGTAGTATGCAGCACTATGAAACCTCATGCCATTGATGAAGATCATATCAAGCTGAGAGCTTTTCCTTTCTCATTGGAGGGTGGAGCCAAGGATTGGTTGCTGTACCTTCAGCCCTCATCTATTGGGAGCTGGGTGATATTCGAGGTTATTTACGGAGAAATATTTCCCTTCCTCAAGAGCAACCGCAATCAAGAAGGAAATTGGCAACATTAAACAAGTCATTTGGGGAGACTATGTATGAGTATTGGGAGAGGTTCAAAAGGTTATGTGCAAGTTGTCCACACCATCGGATATCGAAAAGACTTGATCAACTCTTTCTATGATGGTCTATCACCGGTAGACAAAGGGTTGGTGGATGCTTCTAGCGGTAGAGCTATGAGTAACAAGACACCGAAGAAGCCCGAGACTTGATATCCATTATGGCGAGATAACTCTCGGCAGTTTGGCACGAGCCAATAGTACTCCTGTTTACCATATTCAAGCTCCGAGTCCAGCATGATTCTCGAGAGATTAGAGACTAGACTTGATGATCGACCTCCCTTGTGAGGCGGTGGCGTGACACGAGCAGATGCTGATCTTCCCTTCTCGGCATGGGTACTCTTGTGGGTTTTGTTCGACCCTTATCATTCTACCGACTCTTGCCCTACCTTGCATGATCCTACTTACCAAGATCGGTCGGTAGGCTGCAGTGGGTGTTTTTCCTGGAAGGCCACAATACCAACAGAATAATGCCTTCTCCAACACTTATAATCTGGTTGGAGAAATCACCCCAACTTTCATTTGGAACCAAAATCGAACCAGAGCAACCAATACCAAAATCGAATCGAGTAACCGGATCGCGAGTGCAGGAACTACCGGCAGAGGCCGTACGGACCACAGACTTTCCAGCAATAGTCTGCACCCCCTTTACCATTGCAAGCACCACCTCTTCGACCAGCCATATGTCCACCTCCACGGGCGCGCAACAACGAGCTAGTAGTAGTGGTGGTGGTTCCTCACTTGAAGAAATGATGAAGCAATTTGTCACGGCCAATATGCGGTTCCAACGACAAGCGATACTTCCATTCGAGTTTGCAAACACAGATTGGGCAATTGGCAACATCATTGAACCGGCTTCAACCTCAGGGATCCAATTCCCTTCCCTCACAAACAATTCCCAATCCTAAGGGAAATGTGAGTGCTATATCACTACTGATGCGGAAAGCAATTGGAGGAACCTAAGCAAGCTGCAGATGTGACTTCCACATCGAAAATGAGTCGAGGAAATGTGAAGATTGACTCGAAAAGAAAAAGGCAAGTGCAGCAAGGTGAAGAGGAAGACATTCCTATCCCTCTTCCCTTCCCTCGAGAGCGATTTAGTCCAAGAAGTTGGCGAGATAAAGCACAAGAGAAGGATATACTTGAGACATTCGAAGAGTAGAGATCAACATTCCTCTCTTAGATGCGGTCAAACAAATTCCTAAATATGCCAAGTTTCGAAAGAGTTGTGCACCAACAAGAGGCGACTGAAGGGAAATGAACGAGTGAGCTTGAACTAGAATGTCTCAGCACTCATCTAGCCTACCATTCCTCGTAAATGCAAAGATCCAGGGACATTTTCTATCCCTTGCCTTATTGGTAACTATAGATTTGATGATTGCATGCTAGATTTAGGTGCTTCTATTAATGTCATGCCTGCATCTGTTTATAGATCTCTTGGTCTTGGTCCCTTGCGTCCAACCGGTGTCATTGTTCAGTTAGCTAATAGGAGTAATGGCCATCCTTCTGGTTTAGTTGAAGATGTATTAGTCAAAGTTAATGAATTGATATTCCCTGCTGATTTTTACATCTTGGATATGGAGGGTGAGTCTCCTAGTAGTAGGTCACCAATCATTCTAGGGAGACCTTTCATGAAAACAACTAGGACTAAGATAGATGTGCATTCGGTACTCTTTCCATGGAGTTTGGTGATATATCGTGAATTTCAATATCTTTGATGCCATGAAATATCCTAGGGAAGAGCATTCATTTTACGTATTGATGTGATTGATGATCTTGTGGATGATGTTCTTAATGGTTGGTGTCGATTATACTTATTTTTCATCTGAGAGTGATACCCCTATTTGTGCATGCGATGATAATGAATGGTGCTCTGTTTGCACTAATTTGGTTAAGACTACATTGTTTGGTGATTCGATTTGCTTGATGATTCTACATTACTTGTAGACTCGATATTGATTCCGAGTTTGAGCTTCATCCCGATCCTAACGTGCATCCCGATTCGATTTTGATGAGCTTAATTCGATTTTGATGAACCGAATTCGATGTTAACCTTGAGCTGTATAGACACAGCCCTACTTGCTTGTGCTTCTTTGAATATGGTTTCGGTATTCCCGGTGTGATGACATCGAGTTGTTGCAACAACCACCCAAGCTTCTCCCTCCACCGAGAAACCGCCCAAACTAGAGTTGAAATCCCTTCCGGACCATCCGAAGTATGCATTTACGGAGGAGAATGAGCGGTTGCAGTCATTGTGGCAAACAATCTCACGCCCGATCAAGAAGAGAAGGCTGCTAAGCTTATTGAGGGTGAACAAGAAAGCTATTGGGTGGACATTGGGTGACATAATTGGCATTAGCCCTTCTATGTGCATGCACGGATTACGTTGGAAGAGGACTCTAAGCCGGTGAGGCAACCTCGAGACGCCTTAATCCTCTTATCCTTGATGTGGTGAAGAAGGAGGTCACTAAGCACGCAAGGCGGCATCATCTATCCTATTTCGATAGCCGGTGGGTTAGCCCAGTCCAGGTGGTTCCCAAGAAGTCCGGAGTTCTTGTCGTAGCCAATCGGAAGAATGAGCTCATTCCTACTCGAGTTCGAATAGTTGGAGAGTTTGCATTGACTATAGGAGACTCAACCAAGCCACTCGCAAGGATCATTACCCTCTACCTTTCATTGATCAGATGTTAGAGCGATTGGTGGTAAGTCTCATTCTTGCTTCTGGATGGCTACTCTGGATACTTTCAGATCCATATTGCTCTGAGGATCGGGAGAAGACGACCTTTACATGCCCCTTTGGGACATATGCTTACCGAAGGATGCCTTTTGGCCTCTGCAATGCACTGGCACCTTTCGGCGTTGTATGGTGTGTATTTTCTCGAGTTCCTAGAGGACTGCATGGAGGTTTTCATGGATGATTTCACTTTGTATATGGGTCTGATTTTGATGCATGCTTAGCTAATTTGTCTAGAGTCTTGCATAGGTGTATTGAATCTAATCTTGTCTTTGAATTATGAAAAGTGTCACTTTATGGTTAAGTCGGGCATAGTCTTAGGACACATAGTGTCTAGGAAAGGGATTGAGGTAGACCCTGCTAAGATCGATGTTATTACTGCTTTGCCTTACCCCGCTTCTGTGCGGGAGGTTCGCTCTTTTCTTGGTCATGCAGGTTTCTATCGACGTTTCATTCGAGATTTCAGCAAGACTGCTCAACCCTTGTCCAACCTTCTGCATAAGGACACTGACTTTGTCTTTGATGATGCGTGCAAGGCGGCCTTCGATCACTTGAAGCGTTGCCTGACCACAGCCCCAGTGATTCAGCCCCCTGATTGGCTCCTCCCTTTTGAGTTGATGTGCGATGCTTCCAACTATGCGGTTGGTGCTATCTTGGCGCAGCGGGTTGATAGAGCTTCCCATGTCATTGCATATGCTTCCAAGACTTTGGACTCTGCTCAGTCTAATTACACCACTACGAGAAGGAGTTGTTGGCTATTGTATTTGCCTTCGATAAGTTTAGGTCATATGGGTAGCTGACCACTTGAGTTGTATCACTCATTCTCCCTCTCACCCCTTTTCTATTCGGGATGATTTCCCTGATGAGCGGCTTCTACGGTGCAAGTTAAGATCCCATGGTATCTTGATCTAGTTAACTACTTGGTAGCTGGTGTTTTTCCTGTAGACTCCACTAGGGCCCAAACCTTAAAATTGAAAAGTGAGTCTAAATAGTATGTTTGGGATGACCCTTATCTGTGGAAATTTTGTAGTGACCAAGTAGTTAGGAGATGTGTGCCTGATCATGAGTTTCACTCTATATTGCATTTTGCTCATGCTTACACTTTGTGGTGGTCACTTTGGACCCCAAAGAACTGCTAGGAAAGTGTTAGAATGTGGATTATTTTGGCCCTCCCTGTTTCATGATGCCCATTTGTTTTGCAAATCATGTGATAACTGTCAGAGGGCAGGGAGTATTTCCCGTCGGCATGAGATCACAAAGTGCTCTGCCCATATTGACATTCCCTATTGCACAAGGAATGCTAAAGCTGACCGGATCTTTAAGCTTTGGTGGCAACTTAGTTTGAATGATGGCACTACACTGCTGAGTCAATGCTACTATTTCTGCCTCTTGCAACTTATGCTTCTTGGAAAGCAACTCTTTCATGAACTTTGCATAATTAGGCATATTTTCAAGGGCTTCTGCAAAAGGAATGTTAATCTGCAATTTCTTAAAAATATCCCAGAACCTGGCATACTTTTGCTTCTGAATCTGCTGCTTCAACCTTTGGGGATAAGGAGGTTTCGCATAAGAAGGAGTGGGAGACTTCTTTGTAGCTATCTCCTTTGGAACCTGCTGCACATTACATTACTCAACCTCTTCCTCCCCTTTCTCAGACTGTCCTTTATCGGACAGATTTCTCAACCTATTGAACCACTATACCACTCCTTGTAGTTATGGCCTTACAATGCTCCTTTGGATTGACCACAGTATCACTAGGGAAGGACCCTTGGCTTCTCTCTGCTATTTGCTTGGGGTTTATAGGAAAAGTTTGGGTGAGATTTCCAGCCAGGATTGTATGTGTTGCTATACGGATTAAACTGATTTCTAGGATGATTACCCATGTAGTTAACCTCAGCTGTTTCTCCAGTAATGAATGCTGCACAATCTCCATTAGCGTGTTCCCCTTTGCAAAAATCACAAAGCAAAGGAGGCCTCAAAGGACCCATAGCTTCAAACAACTCCCATGATTCCTCCGGAGTTTTATTTTTTAGCGTACCTCCTGCTGCAGCATTAATCATCATCCTAGAGGAAGGAAGCATCCCATTGAAGAATATTCTCACCTGATCATAGTCTTGCAGCTCATGTTGTGGGCACTTCCTAAGCAACTCCTTGAATCTTTCCCAAGCTTCATAATATGATTCCCCATTGCCTTGAGTAAAGCAACGGATGTCTGCGGCTTTGTATACTTAGAAGAAGGGAAAAATTTCTCAAGGAACTTTGTGGTAATAAGGTCCCAAGTGGAGAGACTTCCATTAGGACAAGAACGAAGCCAAGCTCCTGCTTTCCCCGTCAAAGAGAAAGGAAACAGTCTCACACGAATAGCCGCTTCAGAAACCCCATTCATCTTGATGGTATCACAAATCTGCAAAAAAGTCTCAATATGCTGATTAGGATCCTCTAAATCACTCCCACTAAAAGAGTGTTGTTGAACCAAAAAGATAAATCCAATCTAGAGTTTCAATAACTACTCTTAGTGTTGAAATAAAACTATTCCCCGGCAACGGCGCCAAAAACTTGATAGCGACTTCGGCAAGTGCACCGATCGTTACAAGTAATAAAGTATGTGAGAAAGAGATCGTCCCATGAGGAATAGTACTCCAACCACTAATTCGTTATTTAAGCTTCAGTTGGATCAATGAGTAATAGGGGTTGATTTGTAACCAAACAGAATTTTTAAGGAATTTAATCAAGAAAAGCATTCAAGATTAAGAATCTCAAGAACGGTTGTTTAGAAAAGATGATCAATAAAGAAAAACGCGCCCGAGGCACGGGAATTCCCTATGTTCCTCTAAGTATTTGAACTAAGTCCCTAATTGATTATTATGCTCACGACTGACGACCAATTCTCTAAAATTAGACTAAGTCCCAATGTCTTGATGCTACCTTGATCCGTTATCTTTGAAAACAACCTAATGTCTTAGTATTGTTTGGAAAAATCAATTTATTTACCAGAATTATGAGATCGCATAAATTCGTAAGCCTATGTCTAGGTCATGCAATTCTATGATGGATTAACGGTTCTAGTTAAATGTACCAACATCTCTATTGTCATACACTAACCTATGAACAATCTAAAAGGCGATCACTCTTTAAGAAAGCCAGTCCCTAATTCAATTAATCCTCCCTCTTGAATATATATAGGAGCCACCTTTTTGTATATATTGGGCCACGTATGTTAGTTGCTTTTGATCCAAAAGTATATCCCTTTTTCTTCGCACAGGTACATCCTCTTTTTATTTGCAATCAGTATATTATATTATAATATAATATAATATATATAATATAATAACATATTATATTATATCTTTTCAATTTGATTTGTTGCATCCTTAGATCACATAATATCTCCTGCACAATAAAATAGGATATCAATAGATTTTCTGTTATGATATCATTTTATCCTATATTTAATTAAAAGCTAGATAAGTACATAAAGATAATTAAATAAGTACAAAATCTTAATAAATTCAATCCAATATATCCCAGAATCTACCCTTATTTAATTATAAAATATCTACTTATCATTGGTCTAAAATGAAAACCTTCACTCTAGTCTTTAAGAAAACAATATGTTTTCTTAAAAAACGATATTTTGAAATTGCAGAAGTAATATATTAATTACGATCTGTTTACTATTGATAAAACATTTTTTTCTTAAAGTCATACACACATATACATACATACATACAAATGAATAATTATTCGGATCAGAATTAAGATAAATTCGGAAAGAATTTAAAACATCAACTAACAAACAATTTTCTTCATGAACACAAGTTAATTAATAAAAATATATTGAAAATAACAGTGAGTGAAGGGAGTATTCATTTCGCGATCCTTTCTTTTACATTTATATGTGCGTGTTGATCCATACATGTACATGTATGCGCAGAGACTTCAGCTTCAACAAATTGACGGGAGAGATTCCAACCACCTTTAAAAACCTGAAGAAATCGTCCTACATGTAAAATAATAATAATAATAATAATAATAATAATAAATTCCACAATTTTGTTCTTTTAATTTATATCAATATTGGCTCCTTTATATTTTCTTTAAATTCTCTTTGTGTAGATTTTTGACACGAAACCTTCTCGCTGCAATACCTCCATGAATAAATACCTTGGACCACACTACTCAAATGTGAGTTATATTTTCTGGTTAACGTAGCTTTTACATTTTATATACGACCAGTAATTCATATCTTATCTGGTTAACGTAGCTTTTACATTTTATATTGACAACATATTTACATCGTAGTCTAAATTTAAATGTAATCTTTTATATTTCTGTAAAATAATAGCCTCCAATAGTATTATTAATCGTATATACTGCTTTTTTTTTAAGGATAATTTCATATTTTTATTTAATAATTTAATAATCTAAATATTAATAATTTGAATGCATAATTTTTTAAAGACCAGATCGATGCTTTTCATTTTAGACCAAACGATGAAGTTCAATTCAAACGAAGCGTGCGACATGTGGAATGATCAATATCTCGATAAATCCCACTGACAAAGGAAAGAGGGACCTCAACAACAACAAAGGGACCCGCAAGTCAAATTCCATCCATCGAAATTTATGCCTTAGTTAATGCCCACCGTCGGAGAGGGAGAATGAAAGTGAATGCATAAACTACCGCAGTGGGAGTGTATCCCGTTTTCAAAAGCAGTATAAATTTTTTTTTCATCAGAGTAGAGCATCGAAGCATAAGAGTAACTGATATATATTCAAAATGCTAACTGGCTAACTGTAGTAATGGTACATGATTCGAGTGTTTAACGTAAATGGAACTACAAAAGTGTCTCCCTGGCGATTCCCAAGTTGTGGCAACAAAAGACAGTCTTCAGCCGCTTCTTTATGCGTGCTGCTTGCCATTCCCCTCCGTTCTCGGTTCTCCTGACCTTGACGCTATGTTAAGAGCTGAGGTCTGCACCGGACCTCAGGTAACAGTTAACCTCATATTTACATATACAGTATATAAGCACATCAAATGAATCACTCCTAAACAATGTAAATGTACCGCTCCCAGCGAATGTAGATGTACCGCTCCCAGCGAATCAGAATATACCGCTCCCAGCGAATACTGATGTACCGCTCCCAGCGCATGCATATGGTCAGTTATCCTCTAACACCACTATGCATCTAAATAACATACCACCAATACACATACAACACACACATAACACATATACGCATTCCCTAAATATCAGAGTTAGTGTTACAGTATGCGAACGTACCTTCGTTGACGATATTCGGTACAACCGTTGGTCAGAACGTAATCACAGGTATCCTATAAGGACAACAACGTATTTATTACTAACCAATCATCATAACAGTCATTTTAGTCAAAAATAACCATTTTACCCCTGACTTCCCTAATCGGCGGAATTTCGCCAGAACTTCGTTACTTTGACTCTAATCTTCCAAAATTTTTCCATAACTCTAACTCCAACATATTTTCAAAATAAATATCATATTTAACCCTAAAACATGATATCTACAATATACTGAAAGATTTAAAGATCAAAACAACTTCTACCCTAGAACTTCAAGAACTACCGAAAAACTAAGAACCGAAGAATCACCCTTGAAGAACTTCACTACTCCTTCTCCAGAGCTTCTCTCTCTAGCTCTCACTTCTCTCCAATTCAAAATCTCTAAGAGGAATTGGTGAGTTTTGCATTGAATCCAAAGGCCTATTTATAGAAGAAAATGGTAGCCAACTTTGCAATTTTCCCTTTAATATTGTCCATAGAAATTAGGGTTTTTGGAAAGCTTCATTCTCCTCCACACACACACCTTGTTCGACCTCCCCTCCCCCAATTTCAACAAAAAGATGTCACATGATGTCATCATCTCTTGCTTTATGGGAATTCATCCGATAAAGTTCCCTGTTCGGTGTTCTAATCGCGTAATCTTAACAAATCTCAAAAATTCCTTAACAACTCCTTGAAGATCTAATCTTCCTCTTTAAAAGTATCTGGGTTAACTAAATTTTTGATCCCATTGACGGTATTTCCCATCTTGCTGAACATTTTCGGATAACCGCCGTCGGTTACAGAAATCACTTCGGGTAATGTCATCTTCGGGACAAAAATCCACTGATTCATAATATACCCAGATGTTTACTACTTAGTTCAAGGATTTCAAGGTAAGATTTAATTTCTATCGGTTCTCATTTATCCTATTTGCTGTTGTGTTCCTTTCTCTTTCCTCCAACTTGCCCACTTGTTCCTCCAACTTGCATATACATATATTCACCTATTTTCTCTCTCTTTCCTCTTCATATTTCGAAATTCATGGCATCTTTTTGACAAAAGATATTGCCTCCCACTTGCATCAATATCTTATGTTTAAGTGTTCCTATTGGTTGGTGTTTTTATTTGACTTTTCAACTACTTCTTCACTAAGTTTACTAAATCAATTTCACTCCTTTATGCACCTTAATTTCGTTTTCCCCATCCCTTTCTATCATCTTTTTATTTTGCTATTTTATTTCCCAATATGCATTAATATATCCTATATTAATTACCAAGAAATTCTCCCATTGGCCAATCTATTTTCACATGGATTAAGCTTTGAATTATTAGGACCATTAGATCAGCCTTAGAAGATTCAATCTTGACCTTTCATTAATCATTGATATTTAATTAGGATTTTAACTTTAAATATCACCCCTAATCATACTTAAACAATTAGAAATTAATTACTTACCTAATCACCTACTAATTGTTGATAATTTTCTTAATTAGTATTAAACATTATCTCACAACTATTTTACTTACATTGGTATTTTATGCTCCCTATTAAATATTTAAAATCATTGGACAACTTATGTCCCCCAAAATAATATTTAATTTTGCCTTATTATTTTCCAAGGGAAATAATCCCAAAAATTATCTAAATTAGAGACAACATAATCTCTAATTTTTAACAATTATTTAATTTCCTCTTGCAATATTTTATAATATTCTCTAGGCGTTTTATGTCTCACAAGGGTATTTTAGGAATTTTGGCACCTTAACTCTTCTAATTTTAATAGAAATAGCCCTAGAAATAATACCTAATTTTGAGACCACATATTTACCTATTTCCAATAGGTATTATTTACCAATTTATGATATTTATTATAAGTCAGATTTCAGGGTATTATAGGAAGGATGACAGTGTGATTTTGCACCAAATGGTGCCGTTTTTTTTGTTTGTTGATAAAAGGACTAATCAAACTCTACAATGAGAATGACAGCAACGACGTAGGCTACCAACTCCCTTCGCATCATCACTGAGAAGGCGTTGTAAGTCTTCCGGTGGTTCCTGCAGGCTATGATACCCTGTTTGTTTCCAGACTTAAGGCATATGTTTGTAAACTATTTTAATTAGATAGGATAATTGGTAGAAAAAAGATGAGTCATGAGCTACTTTTGTCGCTAAAGCAATCAATTAAACTAAGTCCTAATTAATTATGCAATATAAGGTCAACCTAGGTCATTCTCCCAAGGAGCAATCTGTGAGTTTTTCTTCAGGTTGAATTCAGGTGATAAAAAATGCAATGGAATGGAACTAAAATAACTAAATGCAAGATGAAAATTTAATCTAAACCTAAATGAAAGTGAAACTAATCTATATGAATTTGAATGCAATTTTTGGGGGTTTTTATATGAGAGAATATTTAAAATTCTAAGAAGAAAATTGATTAAAAGCAAATCAAACAACAAATTAAAGATCTAGTTCAGCTATGACTGATGAAGGGGACAACTTAGAATTCACATGGAGGAGTTAACTTTCTTAGCCCACATCAATTAATTAGACCAAAGGGAGATTAATGAAAATTGGAATTAATGAAATTAATTACCTAATTGAAACATGGGAAACCCTCAAGTTCAATAACACTTATTCCACTAGAAAACTCATAGTGAAATAAGTGGTGGCTAATTAAACTCATTAAAAACCAATCACAGTTAATTTCTAAATAATTTTGGAATCTTGTTTACAATTATCCAATTAAACAACTAGACAATTTATCAACTCAATTAAACAATTAAATCAATAACCCAATTGACAATTAAATTAATAACGAAAACTCAATTATTAATTCAATTGACAATTCAAAGTTGCAAATAAAAATCCAGCAATTGTCTCAAACACAATTCAAATTATCAATCCAATCCAATAAAAATATGTTTACAATCTAAAACTAGATTGTTCTCAATTAATATAACTTGAAATCATTTAAAAGAAAACTATCTCAAGTCTCGAATTAAAAAGATAAAAAGAACAACACTCCCTTGTGATCTTCAAATGTAAGTTCCTAGGCTCTAGCTTCCTCTATGCTCCTCCCAAGTTGCCTCCTAAATAAGCTTAACCTTCCATGAATTTTCCTCCAAGCACGTCTAGACTAGCCACGCCCATTTGAATTGATCAATTGAAGAATTCAATTAATTCAATTGATGCAAAGTAAGTCGTGGGTCCCATATGAAGCAATAATAGATATTGAATGATTCCTCTTCCAATACGGTAGTGAGGTTATATGGAAGAACTTCCAACAACAACTCAAGCGTATTCGTCTTTCCTGAGCGTGCGTCGATTTTCTGCGGCTGCCTCTCAGCGTGCGTCTTTCTCGAATGAGTCCTCAGCGTCTCTAGGTTAGGTTAATTTATGGGAGGAAAAGAGGGCTTTTTGGGTACCAACTTGACACCAATAAAATATAAGAAGCCCAATAAAATTCTACCATTGGATTTCCTTTTAGCTTCCCTAAAAAGTTCTGCACCATATGATCTAAATATGATAAAAATCATGATCTATCATATATTAGAAATATTATTTAATCACAAGATATTAATCAGAATATTAATAAATTAGGCCCAATAATCTCATAATTAATTCAAATTTATATTATTTCCTAAAATTGGCTAACAATCCAAATATTATCTAATATATCCAAATTAGCCTAAAATAGTCCCCAAAATAAATGAATAAGGCGGGATAAAATATATAAAAATTGGGGTTTATCAATGAGAAATCAAGTATTATTGAGAATAGAGAGAGTAATCCTCTTAGAATTAATACATTGTGATTGAAAGTAATAGTGAGGGTGTGGATCCCTTTAAATAGACTAGGGTCCCTAATTAACCCTCTAACTAACTCTTTAACTAATCACTAACTAATCAATTGAACTACAACAACTAAGTCCTTAATATAATGGGCCTTAACCAACTCATTTAATCTCTTATATTCTAACACTCCCCCTCAAGTTGAACACTATTTATCTTAAATGTGCTCAACTTGAACAACAAAATAAGGGGATAAGAAGAATCGAATTGAATTAGTTTTACAATCAACAAAAATACAAAAAATTATTCATTTTCATAACAATCTTCCTCCATTCTTCTTTTGCTGATTCACTTTTGAACAGCTTCAATCTGTAAGCTTTTGAACTTTCTTCTGCTGCATTCAAGCATGAAGTCTAAGCTTCTGAACTTTCTTCTACTGCATTCAAGCATGAAGTCTAAGCTTCTGAACTTTCTTCTGCTGTATTCAAGCATGAAGTCTAAGCTTCTAAACTTTCTTCTGTTGCATTCAAGCATGAGCCCTATTTAGAGTTCCTATAAGAACACATCCATTCATTGCAAACTTGATGTTGCTTGTTCCTCTAGCCTCCATCAATATGTGCAAGAATAAACCAAACAATTACAATGGCCACAAATGAACCAAATCATACATCACTGAACAAATCAAGATGCGTCAACTAGCAAATCAGCCCCTGTGCCATCTCAACTGGGTTCACCTACTTTCCCAATCTCTCTTAGATTCTTTAAAACATTCATAATACTGTTAGTATTTCATGGAGTCTCTTCAAGGAATACTTGCACTCTAATAAAAGAATCCATTGTTGGAAATATTTGGATGTAAGGTCAATAACAAAGACCTCATCAATGTCACTCAGATCTTCCAAAAACAAATTGAATCAATGGTTTCTTTGCAGTAGAGTCACAGTGGCAGATTAAGAAACTATATGAAATAATCTGAACATAAAACCTTGTAAACCAGTTGAGAGACGAGTATAGCAATAGTAGGTGAAGATTTTACCACTGGATTTAACAATGGGTGAGACAGCAGTACCACTATTCTCAATATTCTTTGAACCGAGACTGGAAAATTGTAGGACAAGGCCATGAGAACAATGGGTAATCTACCTACTATGGGAGTGGCGAAAAAGTCATCTTTTTTTATGATGAAAGGTACACTATTGAGAAAATTCCAGTATATGACTCTATAGAGGATGAACCTCCCTCAAAGGTCCTTAGAAACTTATATCCTGACATTCCTGGTATGCAAATTAATGGGAAAACAGAACACTCCACGGACGTTGTCGTAAAACTTGAACAATTATCAGAGTCAACTGCTTTTGGCATTCGTGTTGATTGAAGAATCTGCTCCGTCCACATGGATGCCTCCACCTTCAAGCACAATTGTCTGGGGAAATCTAGGAATCATCTCGATTTCCAGAATCTTCTTTGCAACTAGGACGTCAAGACTCCAGTCACTATAACAGCCGCCATCTAAACCTCCCCAGCAGTTAGATTCCAGATCAATTCCTGCGACCTTCGGCTATGTATCAGACTTTGAGGGATTTCTGCTCACAACAAATGTGGGTCCAGTGTCACGAAACCAAGAATCATTGAGGCTCATCTCGACGACCCTGACATTGAAAGGTAGCAGACTTTGTGCATTCTCCGACTAGGCAGAACTCGCACAAACAACATTGTCTCTCCAATTATATGGGCGTTCAGGTCAACCAATCCAACATTGAGAGTAGGGTTCCCACTCTGCAGGCATGTGAAAGCCGAGAGAAGCCGGCGTGCCGTTGAGCTCCATGGAGGAAACTCAGAGGCATGGGTGGATGGAGAAAGAAAGAGTAGACGCACAATGTCGGAGTCGCCGCCGTCCAAGACTCATAATGTCTTGGAGATCAACTTGATCTCCGCCGTCGAAGGTGTTCTTTCCCCCATCTCTGGATGAAGAAAATGTCGTGGCGTCAGTGAGAAGCAAGAACCGCCTGGAGTTCTATCTGTCAGGTTTTGCTTGAACTCCTCCATCTTTGACGCTACTTCTGATGAGTCCGGCAATGGTACCGTCGGTGTCTTCTCCATCTTTTCCCTCTTGCGAACAGGACTGTTGTCTGGAGTTTTGTTTATCCAGCTTTTCCAGAACTCCTTCATCTCTGACGCTTCTTCTGGTGGGTCCCGCATGGTAGATGATGAGAGGGTTGTGATGAGAGGGCTGCGAGAGCTAGGGTTCATTTGCTCGCCTGGATCTTGAATTCCAGATGAATCCCCTTTTCGGTGGTCTCGGATCGCAATTAGCACATCTCGGGTCAGGGAAGACGGTGCTCCACGTTTCTGGCGGTGCTCCATGGTTCATTCCATCGAATCTTGTATATTCGATTGGTTTTGGCCCCTTTCTTGACTCTGGGCTTCTTTATTGGGCCACCGGTTCTTGAAATGGCACCCACTTTTTGGACTGGTTCATGGCTTGATTTAGAAACTTCACTACTTCACTACTAGTGGTGGGCTACCATGAGTGATTAATCTTGAATAGTGGGCCGTTAGTCTTGAAAAAGTAACCTGGCTCTGATACCATGTAAACTATTTTAATTAGATATGATGATTGGTAGAAAGAAGATGAGGAAGCAAGTATTATTGAGAATAGAGAGAGTAATCCTCTTAGAATTAATACATTGTGATTGAAAGTAATAGTGAGGGTGTGGATCCCTTTAAATAGACTAGGGTCCCTAATTAACCCTCTAACTAACTCTTTAACTAATCACTAACTAATCAATTGAACTACAACAACTAAGCCCTTAATATAATGGGCCTTTACCAACTCATTTAATCCCTTATATTCTAACAATGTTGCTAGCATATCCGCACATCTGTTGCCCTCACGGTAGGTGTGAGAGACTGATATCCTCCAATGTTGCTGGATTAATGTAGTTAAGCAGTCAACTTGGACCCTGACCTCTCTAAAACCTGAATTCCAAGCTAACTCCAGACCATCCAGCAGAGCCTAAAGCTTCGCTTGAAGGGAACTACACACACCGATATTCCTATAACACCTAGTAAGCCACCTTCCTTCATGGTCTCTAAGTAAACCTGCAAGCATGGAATCCGCTTTCCTTGATCCATCACAGTTCAGGGTTACTGCAGTATTGGGGGGTTTAATCCAGCTAATGACTCTGTCCTTTCTTGGTTCCCTATTACGCTTCGCTATATTGCTCCTCGTTCCAGCTTCTTCATTAAACTCAGCAAGAATGATCGCTTCTCTAGCGAGACTGGCAGGTGCGGTCTGCTTATTCTGGGAAAGCGCCATGTTCCTTGCCATCCATAACTTCAACACACTAGGCCAAATAGACTAGCCCAGTGTACCCGACCATTACCTCTGACAGTGATTAGTTAAATTCTGCAGCATCCGCTCCCTGAAAGGCGTTCGGTCGAAGGAGGCGAATTTGCTAGGCGGCAGAATATGACTCCACACCTTTTGAGCAAACTTGCAGTGTCTGGGCACATGGTCAACGTCCTCCACACTCGTACCACACCTGGTGCACCAATCCGTCTCTGACATATGGCGGCGTCATCGTTCCGAATTTGTTAGAAGATTATGTTGAGCAGCTAACCAGAGAAAGACTCGTGTTCGTTGTGCTCCCTCCCACTTCCATATGGCCTCCCATAATCTATCTGAGGCATCCACTTCCTCTTCTTCCAGTAATGCATAAGCTGAGGAAACAGAAAAATGCCCATCTGTTAAACAATCCCAGAAGCTTTGAGAAGCGCCATCCTCCTCTACCAGCGGTTTACACCCTGAAATTATGGCAAGGACATGATCCGGAAGATCATAGAGGAAAAGCTCCCACGCCCATAAACCATCAGTGTGCACAAAGTGTCCAACGGTGAGTGCCTCTTCCTCCTGAGTAACATCCCGAAAGGCTAGCAGTTTTAGAGGTCCCACCATGGGAGCCCAACTGTCTTACCAGAAACGGGTGCTAGAACCATCACCCAGTTCCCAGGTCAACATCGTGCCACAATTTCTGAATATGTCGCCATAAGTGGGAGCACCGTTGCTTGTATTTGGTCGGGCCTCTACTGGCATCCCATCCATACTTCCCCCGCAAAACCTGTACCCACAAGAGGTCCGGTCGTGATCTTAGGGCAAAGCAAAGCTTCATAAGAAACGCCTTATTCTGCTGCTCCAACTTACTGAAACCACACCCCTTGCTTCTTTGATTAACACATATCCTCCCACCGTACCAAGCTTGGTTTCCGTTCTACACCATTGCCTCCCCACACAAATTTCCTGATGTGTCACTCTATACGTTGACATAATCCAAATGGTGCCGTTTTGAGTGCATGGGAGCGTAGCGGAGGAAATAAACATCGTTCGAACGCCGCGTCCATTAAATGAACCTGAACCGTGTGGGACAGCAACTCAACCCCCGCTTCACACTCCCTCCCTTCCCCACGCCATGCCCCCAAAATTCATCAGGAATTAATTTCACATTTCTTATAATTTAATCAAAATATTTTATTTTAATAACAAAAAGCACGCCTTTATATGATTTTAAATTAAACACACACAAATTACAACATCAAATCAATTGTAAGTAAACAGTAGAGGAAATGAGAGTAATAATTCGCAAATAATCAATATATATGTGTCTTATTTATAAAACATATGAAATCCTAAAATCATATCAACAACTGTAAATGACATTTGTCTCACTTGTTCATTTAACACTGTAACTGATCTATCTGTTTTTCCACCCTCTATAGATGCCCTAAAAAATTAGCATCGACCTTTCACTATATATATTTCATTGGTTTTGCTTTGTCACTTTGACAAATTTTTCGTTCTTGATCTAGAAGAAGAAGAAGAAAAAGTATATATAAATGGAGATAAAAGGAGACAAATTTAAATATTCTCATTTTAGTCCTTCCATAAACTTTAGTGGGGACTAAATTAAAAATATTGAAATTTTTGTGAGGCTGAAATGTGATTTCCTAAAACTTTGGGTTCTTTTTTATAATTTTAGGAGGCAGGGCCACCCTTAACCCCCTAATTCCGCCCCTAGTGTGTATAAAAAAACCTTTTGTTGGGATCCGTACACGCAGCGGAAGGAATCTCATCCATTAAAATTTTACGAATCCCAAAGAGAATCTCTCAACAGCGTCTAAATCAAGGTTCGTTAGGAAAAACCGTACCTATGCGAACTCGTGAGCGACCTTTGCAAACATGTGGGCTAACACCTTCTTGCTCGACCTTTGCAAACACGTGGGCTAACACCTTCTTGTTCGACCTTTGCAAACACGTGGGCTAACACCTTCTTGTTCAATCAATCTCTAGGAGCCGACTCTACGAATCCACTCCCTCTACCGGTATCCACACCGAACAGCTTTCCAACACGTACGGCAGCGTGCTAGCACCTTCTCACTTTGTGTCTCTCGTTTTTCTCTCTAGGACTTCTTTTGAGGCTTGTTCGTTCATTCTTCTAATTCGACTTAGATCAATATCTATTTATAGAGTTTCTAAAATCCTAATTGGGTCGTATTAAAATATTCAAGACTAATATCAACAGATCTAATCTAATCTATTTAATTAATCGATATTAAAAGCCTACTGATTTAATTTATTTCTATAAATCAAATCTGAGATATGATATATATCTATTTAATTAAATCTGAGATACTATATCTCAACTCAATTAAATATGAGATACCACATCTTTATTCGAAAATCAAATCTGAGATATGATATATATCTATTTAATTAAATCTGAGATACTATATCTCAACTCAATTAAATATGAGATACCACATCTTTATTCGAAAATCAAATATGAGATATGATATATATCTATTTAATTAAATCTGAGATACTATATCTCAACTCAATTAAATATGAGATACCACATCTTTAATCGAAAATCAAATCTGAGATACAATATCTCTATTTGTTTTAAATATTTAATTTATCAAATAAATTAAATGTAAAACAAATATTATATAATAATAATAATATTATTTAATTTCGAAATTATGTATATATATATATACACACACATATATCCATCCTAGATTAAATGTTGTATTCATTAGATCTTAGACATATTTAAGATTCAATGAATCTGGGCACTATTGCTCGTATTGGGCTATTCTTGTGTGTGACCCTGTAGGCCCACATGAGATTGGCAGTGAGCCAATATTGTACCAGCCCACAAGTCGCAAGCGGCCTCTAGCAAGACATTGCGACTACCCAACTCATATGGGGATCGATGATACGATACAACCTATCATACAACCATGTCACGTCCCTTTTGTCACACGATAACTTGGTCAAGGATGAGGCATGGATAATGTCAACTTCCTGTTCTTGACCATTACTTTCTCGATTCTTGAGTAGTCTAACAATTGAAATGGAAACTCCTTTCCATCGTAGTATGACCATACATTTCTCAGACTCACTCATCGAGGGGCCCAGTATTATCTCTCTACAAATGTGAGGACAAATTCCATCTTGACCATTCACATTCCTCTCGCATGAAAACCACTGATCCCAATCCAAGCCTTTATCATCACCCGGTCAAAGGTGACTTTTGACTAGGTCAAATATCAGCGACTCTCATGTAGGAATCCATGATGATCTCAGGTCAAAGGGCGTTGTAACGCAGTTATACATGAGATAGGCTTATGACTAAATCCATGCAGCTTTCTCATAGTGGGTCAATCCAGCACCTTGTACTCTTATAAATGCCTATGACTTTGATTCGTATCTCCATACTCATCAAAGTCATACTGGTCTTATTTCATCTTCGCTCCCGCGGAGATGACCGACCAGGGACATCTAGGATAATCTATAAGATATATCCAAGGATTAGTTATCACTATCAACATGCAAATGAAATGATAACTAAAGGAGAATACTTTAAATAACATTAACGTTTAAAGTACAATGGCTTGCCCCTAGGGCATAATTTCCAACACCTTTCACGATGACCTTCAATACACATACCCGACTCATCTTTTGAGTACTTCTATTTCATCAATTATATCTGTTGTTTGTGTATCTTCTTCCTTTTACCTTAAATGGAAGATCATTATGCTAACGTCAAAAGTAACAATAGAAAAACGAAACACCCTGAGGAGATTGATACCGTTCCAAATATTGATGGAGGATGGAAACGTCCTGAGAAGAGTAGTAGTAGTAGTAGATGGAAACGTCTTATGAAGAGTAGTAGTAGAAGTAGTAGACCCTGAGGAGACTGATACCATTCCAAATATTAATGGAGGATAATAGTAGTAGTAGTAGTAGTAGTAGTAGTAGTAGTAGACCTTGAGGAGACTGATACCGTTCCAAATATTGATGGAGGATAAGATTTGTAAGAAATGTTGCTAGCAAGTCACAAATAATTAATATAGGACAATACATTAGACCACCAAGCATTTAATTAAATAATTATCAAAAGCTTTATATTTATATTTTCTTAGCCCTCTCCAACACAGAAGACAGAAGGTACAACTACATATATGTGACAATATTTAACTTGACCCAAACTCAAAGCACAAGACAACTCACAATCTTGTTTGGTATCAATTGAAATGGACTAAGCAAACCAACAAATTGGGTCAATTATATGACTAAAAATGAGTTATGAATTTTTAAACTTAGAGCAAGGTTTAAGGCCAAAACTATATTTTCCCATATAAATGACTTCAAAATCTGTTAATGGAATATAAGAGTAGCTGGTATGATTTTGTTATTTGTATAATTAATATGTACAGAATCAAACCTATTATTATGACTAAATGGAGGAGACCATAATATGTATGAAAAAGTATCTGAAGTACATTAATTGATAATGTGTACCTGAATTCTCAAATAATTTGATTTATGCAGGGTTTGGAAAACAGGGGCAAGGTAATAATCAACCATGTCCTGACTGCCATCAAGAGTGAATTCAGTTATAGGACCGGCTCCTCATGCTAGAAGTCCCCATTTTTCCACACTTTTGCATCATACACTTCGGTTCCTAGTAAGTTTTCAACCACCTTCTGCCCCGTTTTTTGTCTAGCCCTCACCTCTTCATCTCGTTTCTGAAATCCAGTTCCTGTTGATACCAAATACATTTTTTGCATATTCATTTTCCTTCACTTGTTGTACTGCTTCTTTGAGTGCTCGAGTTAGTTCCGATGTTTTTTTTCTTCTGCTCTGATATTTTTTTCTTCCTATCTTTGTCGTTCTTTCATGAACTGTGGCAAGTTGAACCATGCCAAGTCCGCGGTGTCCAGACCTTGAGTTGCATGTTTCATATATAATCATTCATCATAAGCAAATATAGAAGAAGAAAAATTAACTAATCCAAATTTTAAATTAACCTCATCTAAATCTGGTGGTGACGGCTGATCTTGTGTGATTGCAGTACTTGTGCTGCCATGATCGTAGTACTTGTGCTGCCATGATCGTAGTACTAGTGCTGCCACGATCTTATGTGATCGCAGTACTAGTGCTACCACGATCACGTGTGATCCCAGTACTGAGGAGACTGATATCGTTCCAAATATTGATAGAGGATGGAAACGTCCTGAGAAGAGTAGTAGTAGTATATGGAAACGTCCTGAGAATGAAGAGTAGTAGTAGTAGACCCTGAGGAGACTGATTCGTTCCAAATATTGATGGAGGAAGTAGTTGTAATAGTAAAGCCAGAGGAGACTGATACCGTTCCAAATATTGATAGAGGATAGTAGTAGTAGTAGACCCTAAGGAGACTGATACCGTTCCAAATATTGATGGAGGGTGGAAACGTCCTGAGAAGGTTGTTACTTACACATAATCTAGACACCCTGAGGAGACTGATACCGTTGTAAATATTGATGGAGGATGGACACGTCCTGAGAATATTGTTACTTACACATAACCTAGACACCCTAAGGAGACTGATACCGTCCCAAATATTGATGGAGGATGGAAATGTCCTGAGAAGATTATTAGTAGTAGACGAAACACCCTGAGGAAACTGATACCGTTCCAAATATTGATGGAGGATGGAAACTTCCTAAGAAGATTGTTACTTACACATAATCTAGACGATGGAAACATCCTGAGAAGATTTTTACATACACATGAAACGTCCTGAGAAGATTGTTACTTACACATATACTAGACACCCTGATGAGACTGATACCGTACACCCTGAGGAGACTAATACCGTTGCTAATATTGATGAAGGATGGAAACGTCATGATAAGATTGTTACTTACATATAATCTAGACACCCTGAGGAGACAGATACCGTTCCAAATATTGATGGATGATGGAAATGTCTTGAAACACCCTGAGTAGACTGATACCGTTCCAAATATTGATGGAGGATGGAAACGTCCTGAGAAGAGTAGTAGTACTAGATGGAAATGTCTTGAGAAGAGTAGTAGACCCTGAGGAGACTGATACCGTTCCAAATGTTGATGGAGAATAATAGTAGTAGTAGTAGACCCTGAGGAGACTGATATCGTTCCAAATATTGATGGAGAATAAGATTGGTAAGAAATGTTGCTAGCAAGTCACAAATAATTAATATAGGACAATACATGAGACCACCAAGCATTTAATTAAATAATTACCAAAAGCTTTATATTTATATTTTCTTTGCCCTCTCCAACACAGAAGACAGAAGTTACAACTACATATATGTGACAATATGTAACTTGCCCCATGCTAGAAGTTCCCAATTTTCCATACTTTTTGCATCATACACTTCGGTTCCTAGTAAGTTTTCAACCACCTTCTGCCCCGTTTTTTGTCTAGCCCTCACCTCTTCATCTCGTTTCTGAAATCCAGTTCTCGATGAAACCAAATACATTTTTTGCATATTCATTTTCCTTCACTTGTTGTACTGCTTCTTTAAGTGCTCGAGTTAGTTCCGATGTTTTTTTTTTCTTCTGATCTGATATTTTTTTCTTCATATCTTTGTCTTTCTTTCATGAACTGTGGCAAGTCGAACCATGCCAAGTCCGTGGTGTCCAGACCTTGAGTTGCATGTTTCATATATAATCATTCATCGTAAGCAAAAATAGAGGAAGAAAAATTAACTAATCCAAATTTTAAATTAACCTCATCTAAATCTGATGGTGACGGCTGATCATGTGTGATTGCAGTAGTTGTGCTGCCATGATCGTAGTACTAGTGCTGCCACGATCTTATGTGATCGCAGTACTAGTGCTACCACGATCATGTGTGATCCCAGTACTGAGGAGACTGATACCGTTCCATATATTGATGGAGGATGGAAACGTCCTGAGAAGAGTAGTAGTAGTAGTAGATGGAAACGTCTTAAGAAAAGTAGTAGTAGAAGTAGTAGACCCTGAGGAGACTGATACCATTCCAAATATTGATAGAGGATAATAGTAGTAGTAGTAGTAGTAGTAGTAGACCCTGAGGAGACTGATACCGTTCCAAATATTGATGGAGGATAAGATTTGTAAGAAATGTTGCTAGCAAGTCACAAATAATTAATATAGGACAATACATGAGACCACCAAGCATTTAATTAAATAATTATCAAAAGCTTTATATTTATATTTTCTTAGCCCTCTCCAACACAGAAGACAGAAGGTACAACTACATATATGTGACAATATTTAACTTGACCCAAACTCAAAGCACAAGACAACTCACAATCTTGTTTGGTATCAATTGAAATGGACTAAGCAAACCAACAAATTGGGTCAATTATATGACTAAAAATGAGTTATGAATTTTTAAACTTAGAGCAAGGTTTAAGGCCAAAACTATATTTTCCCATATAAATGACTTCAAAATCTGTTAATGGAATTTAAGAGTAGCCTGGTATGATTTTGTTATTTGTATAATTAATATGTACAGAATCAAACCTATTATTATGACTAAATGGAGGAGACCATAATATGTATGAAAAAGTATCTGAAGTACATTAATTGATAATGTGTACCTGAATTCTCAAATAATTTGATTTATGCAGGGTTTGGAAAACAGGGGCAAGGTAATAATCAACCATGTCCTGACTGCCATCAAGAGTGAATTCAGTTATAGGACCCGCTCCTCATGCTAGAAGTCCCCATTTTTCCACACTTTTTGCATCATACACTTCGGTTCCTAGTAAGTTTTCAACCACCTTCTGCCCCGTTTTTTGTCTAGCCCTCACCTCTTCATCTCGTTTCTGAAATCCAGTTCCTGTTGAGACCAAATACATTTTTTGCATATTCATTTTCCTTCACTTGTTGTACTGCTTCTTTTAGTGCTCGAGTTAGTTCCGATGTTTTTTTTCTTCTGCTCTGATATTTTTTTCTTCCTATCTTTGTCGTTCTTTCATGAACTGTGGCAAGTCGAACCATGCCAAGTGCGCGGTGTCCAGACCTTGAGTTGCATGTTTCATATATAATCATTCATCATAAGCAAATATAGAAGAAGAAAAATTAACTAATCCAAATTTTAAATTAACCTCATCTAAATCTGGTGGTGACGGCTGATCTTGTGTGATTGCAGTACTTGTGCTGCCATGATCGTAGTACTAGTGCTGCCACGATCTTATGTGATCGCAGTACTAGTGCTACCACGATCACGTGTGATCCCAGTACTGAGGAGACTGATATCGTTCCAAATATTGATGGAGGATGGAAACGTCCTAAGAAGAGTAGTAGTAGTATATGGAAACGTCCTGAGAATGAAGAGTAGTAGTAGTAGTAGTAGTAGACCCTGAGGAGACTGATTCGTTCCAAATATTGATGGAGGATAGTAGTTGTAGTAGTAAAGCCAGAGGTGACTGATACCGTTCCAAATATTGATAGAGGATAGTAGTAGTAGTAGACCCTTAGGAGACTGATACCATTCCAAATATTGATGGAGGATAGACACGTCCTGAGAATATTGTTACTTACACATAATCTAGACACCCTGAGGAGACTGATACCGTTCCAAATATTGATGGAGGATGGAAATGTCCTGAGAAGATTATTAGTAGTAGACGAAACACCCTGAGGAAACTGATACCGTTCCAAATATTGATGGAGGATGGAAACTTCCTAAGAAGATTGTTACTTACACATAATCTAGACGATGGAAACATCCTGAGAAGATTTTTACTTACACATGAAACGTCCTGAGAAGATTGTTACTTACACATAATCTAGACACCCTGATGAGACTGATACCGTACACCCTGAGGAGACTAATACCGTTGCAAATATTGATGAAGGATGGAAACGTCATGATAAGATTGTTACTTACACATAATCTAGACACCCTGAGGAGACAAATACCGTTCCAAATATTGATGGATGATGGAAATGTCTTGAAACACCCTGAGCAGACTGATACCGTTCCAAATATTGATGGAGGATGGAAACGTCCTGAGAAGAGTAGTAGTACTAGATGGAAACGTCTTGAGAAGAGTAGTAGACCCTGAGGAGACTGATACCGTTCCAAATATTGATGGAGAATTATAGTAGTAGTAGTAGACCCTGAGGAGATTGATACCGTTCCAAATATTGATGGAGAATAAGATTGGTAAGAAATGTTGCTAGCAAGTCACAAATAATTAATATAGGACAATACATGAGACCACCAAGCATTTAATTAAATAATTACCAAAAGCTTTATATTTATATTTTCTTTGCCCTCTCCAACACAGAAGACAGAAGGTACAACTACATATATGTGACAATATGTAACTTGCCCCAGGCTAGAAGTCCCCATTTTTCCACACTTTTTGCATCATACACTTCGGTTCCTAGTAAGTTTTCAACCACCTTCTTCCCCGTTTTTTGTCTAGCCCTCACCTCTTCATCTCGTTTCTGAAATCCAGTTCTTGATGACACCAAATACATTTTTTGCATATTCATTTTCCTTCACTTGTTGTACTGCTTCTTTGAGTGCTCGAGTTAGTTCCGATGTTTTTTTTTCTTCTGATCTGATATTTTTTTCTTCCTATCTTTGTCTTTCTTTCATGAACTGTGGCAAGTCGAACCATGCCAAGTCCGTGGTGTCCAGACCTTGAGTTGCATGTTTCATATATAATCATTCATCGTAAGCAAAAATAGAAGAAGAAAAATTGACTAATCCAAATTTTAAATTAACCTCATCTAAATCTGATGGTGACGGCTGATCATGTGTGATTGCAGTACTTGTGCTGCCATGATCATAGTACTAGTGCTGCCACGATCTTATGTGATCGCAGCACTAGTGCTACCACGATCATGTGTGATCCCAGTACTGAGGAGACTGATATCGTTCCAAATATTGATAGAGGATGGAAACGTCCTGAGAAGAGTAGTAGTAGTATATGGAAACGTCCTGAGAATGAAGAGTAGTAGTAGTAGACCACGAGGAGGCGATTCGTTCCAAATATTGATGGAGGAAGTAGTTGTAATAGTAAAGCCAGAGGAGACTGATACCGTTCCAAATATTGATAGAGGATAGTAGTAGTAGTAGACCCTAAGGAGACTGATACCGTTCCAAATATTGATGGAGGATGGAAACGTCCTGAGAAGATTGTTACTTACACATAATATAGACACCCTGAGGAGACTGATACCGTTGTAAATATTGATGGAGGATGGACACGTCCTGAGAATATTGTTACTTACACATAACCTAGACACCCTAAGGAGACTGATACCGTCCCAAATATTGATGGAGGATGGAAATGTCACGAGAAGATTATTAGTAGTAGGCGAAACACCACGAGGAAACTGATACCGTTCCAAATATTGATGGAGGATGGAAACTTCCTAAGAAGATTGTTACTTACACATAATCTAGACGATGGAAACATCCTGAGAAGATTTTTACTTACACATGAAATGTCCTGAGAAGATTGTTACTTACACATGAAATGTCCTGAGAAGATTGTTACTTACACATAATATAGACACCCTGAGGAGACTGATACCGTACACCCTGAGGAGACTGATACTGTTCCAAATATTGATGGAGGATGAAAACGTCCTGAGAAGATTGTTACTTACACATAATCTAGACACCCTGAGGAGACTGATACCGTTCCAAATATTGATGGAGGATGGAAACGTCCTAAGAAGATTAGTAGTAGTAGGAGACGAAACACCCTGAGGAGACTGATATCGTTCCAAATATTGATGGAGGATGGAAACGTCCTGAGAAGATTGTTACTTACACATAATCTAGACACCCTGAGGAAACTGGTACCGTTCCAAATATGGAAACGTTGATGGAAACGTCCTGAGTGTGGTGGTGGTTTGGTTTTCAATTTGGTGATGGAAGTCAGAAATTGGCAAATGCTGAAAATGTAAGAATCGCAGACTATTTTGACGTGATCGCTCATCCCAACATTTTTATTTAGTGAATATGAAAGCAAGACTTTATATATATAAACTTTTGTCACCTACCACACCTAACTCGGACTTGGCTAGTTGGCTAGGGTTCTTTTGCTTTTACCCGCATCTTTCCCTCCCTTTCTCATCCACTACTGTTTTCAATTGTTAGATTGAAATTTAAGCGGTTCAAATTTAATATTTTATATAAATATGAATACAATATCAAATTATTAGAAAAATAAATAAATAAATAAAAAAACGGCTTAATTTTAGTGATAGTAATTTAAAAATGCAATATTTTTTTAAGAAAATATTTTTATAAAACATTAGTTTTAAACCTCTCAAATTTTAATTTAAAGGTTGAGATGAATAATAAAGGGAAAGAGGAGGTGAAAAAACGATAAGAGAAAAAGACCATAGCCAAGTCCTCGAAACTCACCTGACACCCTTTCTATGCAAACTATTGTAAAAGTTGTGCTAAAATACACACACACAGTAAAAGTTGTAAAAAAATTAATCATAAAATAAAAATGTTACATATATAGCACACTAGTATAGACAAAAATAATAATAATAATCAAGATTAAATTAAAAATTATTCAATCTATAAATACTTAACATTACGCTAAAATACTAATAAGGGTCAGTCTAAAAGCTAATAAATATAATAGGGAAAAAATCATCTCCTAGGATCGACCTCATGGCACCAGTATAAATATAACATTTAGGAA
Source organism: Acacia pycnantha (assembly GCA_025563575.1). Classification (NCBI taxonomy): domain Eukaryota; kingdom Viridiplantae; phylum Streptophyta; class Magnoliopsida; order Fabales; family Fabaceae; genus Acacia; species Acacia pycnantha. The sequence continues at coordinate 1,400,346 of JAMWYP010000061.1, forward strand.
GACATCTATCATTTACTCTCATCCTTTTCAGGAATAATGAATGTTTATGTAGCAAAGCCTTCTATTGTATTTGGGGTAAATTATACTTTTAGTCATTTAAATTTACATGAGATATACTTTTGGTTCCTTAGCTATATAAAGTTTATTTTTGGTCCGATAATATTAACACCGTTAATGTTGCTAACAGAAAATGCTAACACACCAAACTCAAATGATGACTATGTAATAAAATTTTATTAGTCTTAAATTTAACCTATGTGTAAATTGACAAATCTCTAAAGGTGTAATGAAACCGTCATTAGTATTAAAAAGTTATAGTTTAATAATATAAATATTTGAGTTTATTAAAAAAAATCTAGATTAATAATTTAAATAGCAAAACATCTATTTCATTTGTAGGAATTTTTCATTTTATTTTAATTTAATAATCTAAATATATTATATTAAAATTTAAACTTAAATGTGTTTTGTTATCTGCATAGTCATTACTTGAGTTTGTTACGTCAACATTTTCCATTAGCAATATTAATGACGTTAGAAATATAGGACCAAATATATATTTTATAAAGTTAAGGGATCAAAAGTATATTTTATAAAGATAATGGATCAAAAGTATAATTCATGTAAAGCTTAAAGAACTAAAAGTATATTTTAGGTTTTTTGAATTTGCACCCCTTTCCTAGCTTGAGAATAAGCTAGAGAAAAGTCTTCACTCTTGAGGCACCTTAGCTCCCGTCTCACTTATTCATTTAACACCGTAATTGATCTCTCTCTCTTTTCTTTTTCTTTATTTTTTTTAAACCTATATCGGCCTTTCACTATGTATAGTTTATTGGTTTTGCTTTGTCAGTTTGACGAATTTTCCGTCCTTGATCTAGAAGAAGAAGAAAGAATATAGAAAAGAAGATAAAAACGGAAAAGGCCAAAACATTAACAGCCAAGAAACTCTTGTTTTACACAAACGTCCATTGACGGCGTCAAAGGGAATCAATGAGCTGCAACGGGTAATGTAAAAGTAATCCACGTGTTGGGTTGATTATCGAAAGGACAAAATGGATATAATTTGTAATCCTTTTCTTTTTATTCATTCCATTAAATTAAATAGAAGTCAAGAGATCTCATCTTGGTCATTTATATATTTGGTCGTTATAAATTATTGAAAATAAAGTCTTGGTCGTTATAAATTATTCCTAGTCTAGCTGGATATTCAACAATTAGATCATAAAAAAATCCAAATGCAAGTTAGGTGTGTGTGTAAAAATACCTTTCACGATGACCTTCAATGCACATACCCGACCATTTTTTGTGTACTTCTATTTCATCAATTAGATCCTTTGTTTGTGTATCTTCTTCCTTTTACCTTAAATGGAAGATCGTTTAAGGTGGAGGTGGTGTTAGGGGGATTATCCCTGCAATTATTCTAGAATCCCTTAAGAAAAAACTTCAGGTTTGGTTAATTTCATTATTGTTTTGAATATTCTTTTGCTATATATTATTGATGAAGGTTTGGATATTTATTAGTGGATAAAGTTAATTGTTTTGTTTTTCTTACATGATCAACTCAATCCTTTAATATTCCACAAATACAAATTGATCCGGCCTTGAACATATTTTTTTATCTCGTCAATATATATAGATATTGTTTGAAGATCCATTGCAACCAATTCTCCGATAGAATCTTCATACTTGGACCCTTTTTTTTCCATTTTTATCATTTATTTACATATAATCTGTTAATTATGATCGTATTTATGATAAAAATTTGAAAGTTGAGATTTGATTGATAAATCGGCAGTAATGAATATAAACTAATGGGTATAGGTTTTGCCCTCATTGTTCTGAGCAGCATAATCGAAGTTATAGAATTTAATAACAACGATAATAATAATTAGGGTGTTGTGTGCACTACAAGAAAAATCAATTTTTGCGACGGACTTTGCGAGGGACAAAATTTCCGTCGCAAATTTGGGATAATTTGCGAGGGAACCATAATTCACTCGCAAAAAGGTCATTTTTGCGAGGGAAACCAAATTCCCTCGCAAAATGGCGCCAGGCTCTTTATTTTTGCGAGGGAAACCTAGTTCCCTCGCAAAAGGGCCCCGATTTTGTGAGGGATTTAGTATGCCCCTCGCAAAAAGAGTGATTTTTTGTGAGGGATCCCTCTTTCCCTCGCAAAATGGTGTAAGTTTGCGAGGGATTATTCTGTCGGCCGCAAAAAGCCCTAATGTTTATCACCAATTCGTGTCTCTTGTCAGTTGTCATTCCGCCATTTCCTTCAACTCTTCATCAAGTCCGCGTCTCTCCCCTTCGATCGGCCTTAGATCCGCCGCTTCTTCTCCGTCAGGCCACCGTGAGTCCGGCGACCTCCGTCTAGTCCTCCCCCTCAGTCCGGCGCTCTTCTCCCCTACTCCGGCGTATCTTGTGTTTGTGGTGGCTGGTGGAGGTTTGTCCTAGATCGGAGAAGGTCGTCGGTGCAGCGGGGTGAATCAACCTACGGAGAGAATTTACGGTAGGATTTCTTTTATTTGTCCTGTTCATTTCTTAAATTTGTCCCACCAGCAGCTTTTTCCGGTGGAGATCGCAGATCGGAGAAGGTTCACGGGTTCGTTACTTGGGCGCTAGTCCCCACTGCTGTCTTTTTTCTTTACTGCCCCATCTTCACTTTTCAGCTTTCCTCTCCTTCTCTGTTTCTTTTTAAAAAAAAAAACAATAACTGAAACTCTTCTCTTTGTCTACTCCAGGAGCAGGAGTACCCCTTTAACCGGATTTATATGCTTGCTTTTTTCACTTGGATTTCTTGCGTGGTGAACGAATCCTTGATTTATGGGTTCGTATATTTTTGCAATTCGCACCAATTTGGGTCTAGTATGTTATTTGCCTAAGATATGAAATTGATGTTGAAGACAGTGTTAGGCTTCTAAGGTGTTCCTTAAATATTCTTCCATCTAGAACTAATCCTTGATGCAATTCGCTTCTATTATTGTGATGGTTCCAATAAATTGCAAGCGTAGAAAATTGCATAGAACATCAAGCACTTGGTTTGTCGTTGCCCTAATTTTCTATTTGGAGTTTGAAATCTTTGTTGTATATCAACTTTTGCTACAAGCGCTAGCTTGTATGATAGATTGGTGCCTTTCTTCTGTAGGAAGGTGCATAACATCCTTGTGTTGGCGTCGATGGTAAAGCAATAGTTTGTTGGACTTGAAGATGGAACAGTGTCACTGCATGATGTTGAAGTGGGTACTGGGTAGTAGTTTTGTTGCTTGGATTTGATTTTTCTTACTTACTCATTTGTTCCTCATTAGTTTACTTATGCAGCTAAGGCTGTTTAATGAAGCTTTTATCTCATAAATTTCCCGGATATTAAAAAAAAATGCCTATCTGGAGGTTTGAAGGAGTTCCTAGAATGGTTATTTTTATTATGAAATATATCAGAAACGCATGTATTGTCCCAAATAAGATTTTGTTTCTTATTTCTCAGTCTAGAGAGGTACATGGTTCTGAGTCTCTTATTTCTCTGTATTTTTAACAATGATTGTAAGATATATGAAAAATGGTTAGTCTAACAAGTAAGCGATACTATAGTTCTTCACCTGTAAAGCGGTCCTTGATTTTTAATCGATATTCAATTTCTTGATCATTGTTTCACTTATTGCGGTTGGATGGAAACAGTCATGTGATATATGCGAGAGGAAGAGGCGAGTGGAACTCGTCTTCTAATAGATGGAAGAACTTGCTTGCTTCGAGGTTAAATGAGTTCATTTCTACCCAAAGGTCGCAATTTGTTTGGGTGAGGTTGACCTCAAAACCTTATTTACTTGCGAGAATGATCATGATCCATCGAAACTAGTTGCGAGACACCGTGCAAGCTTCGAGATATTTGGTTACGATGATAGTCATATTGATGCGAGACTCACCATATGCGAGGTTGAGGTCATGAAGATGTGTATGCTCTTCTCTCACCTTACGGAATCATTTTAAAATGACTGAAGGTCAAGCAATGCACGTATTTACCAGTCCCATAACAAAAATATGTGTTTGAACTACTATGAAGTTTAAGAAAGCATTTTCTTTTTTAGGCTGGTGAACTTATAGCAAGGCTGACTTAGACGATCCTTCTGCTGTAAGAAAAGCAGAACCTTTTCATGGGAGCCTCCCAGTTTGGGTCCTCAAGCGCAATTTCGGCAAAGTTCATCGAAATGTCTTTGCAAGTTTAAATGCGCACGCATGATTCTGGTGGCTATGAGCATAATATTGAGGAAGTGAGTGTCTTCTTGACCTTGATGTCTTAATAATGAATTTTGACTTTTTGACACTAATGCATTTTTAGCTTCACGTAAGTGATCTGTCTTGGCTTTATAACTTCTCGCATGTAACATTGTCTTTGATATGCTTGCCTATTTATTAAATTTGATGGCTGTATACAGGTTATGCAAAGTTTACTCTATTGTCTTGATAGTCTGAATTGCCTTTCCTTCAATGGCAAGAGTGCCTGGCTGTTTTGGTGACTCGTCTTCCCAAAGATCTCAAAAATGAGGTAAGGTTACCCCTTATGGCTTTGCCATCTGGCTTAAAATCTGAAGAGTGATTTAACCTGGCCTTGACTGTTTTATTTCTCAGTTGGAATCAAAATTCAAAGAGTTTGAGAGGATTTCAAATTCCCAAAATGTTGACTTCCCCGCCAAGTTATTGAAGGGAATCCTCTATGTGAGCTCCTCTTTTTTTTTTTTTAAAATATATTATTATTTTTTAATATATATTCTGATTTTCCTCCTCCAATGCGAGCAAACTCATGGGCAATGCTATTAAGTTTATTTTTATGCATTGGTCAGACTTTTGCGTGCTTTGAATGCAAAATAAACATATCTTTGGTTAATATATTTTGAGATGAGGAAAAAAGAAAGAAGCTTAGCTATACAAAGTAGCTGTGATAATATATTATCTTTAGCATCATATCACCGGTATTATTATCTGATTAGTCTGTGGCTTTGTTTTATGTTTTGTATGCTATCATGATTAAGTTTGAACAGAAACTGTATTCAAGTGCACCCTGCAGCCTTTTTTGTAGTATAGTGTGCTTGTTATTTTATTGGTCTTCCAGGGATTATTTGGACAATACCTAGGTGCAAGTAATCATGAAGAATTGCACAATTTGATTAAGGCAACAGTGATGATTCAAAGGCTTAAAAAGGATGTTCTTTCTCAACTTCTTGTAAAGCACAGGCACAACTTCTGTGTACGATATTAGAAATGGAACCATGAATTATTCTCGGTGAAGGATATTAGAATTCGAACCATGAATTATTTTTTTCCTTTTTGAATGCATAAGTGTGAAGCACAACTTCTCTGTATATATATCTGGTATGTAGAGGGTAATTATTTTATTTTTCTGATTTTTATTTTATTTTTTTAAAATAAATTGGAATTTGCGAGGGAAAAGTGTTTCCCTCGCAAAATCCAGGATTTTGTGAGGGAAAAATTTTCCCTCACAAATCCTTGAAATTTGCGAGGGAACTATTTTCCCTCGCAAAATCCTTGAAATTTGCGAGGGAAAAATTTTCCCTCACAAAATCCTGAAAATTTGCGAGGGAACAACTTTTCCCTCGCAAATTTCATGATTTGCGAGGGAAAATTTTTCCCTCGCAAAATCTAGAATTTGCGAGGGAAAAAGTCATTTTTGCGACGGAAAAATGATTTGCGAGGTCCATTTTTGCGACGGACCTTATTCCGCCGCAAATTCCACCGCAAACTAGTTTTGCGACGGAAAATAGCTTTTTTGCGAGGGAATTTTTCCGCCGCAAAAACCAGTTTTTTTTGTAGTGGTGTATGATCTTTAAAAATACTAATGATTTGGTTTTCAATTTGGTGATGGAATTCAGGAACTGGCACGTGATGAAAATGTAAGAATCGCAGACTATTTTGATGTGATCGCGGGGACCAGCATTGGTGGACTTATCACAGCCATGCTTACTGCACCAAATAAAGCCAACAACAACCGTCCTAAATTTACTGCGATTGTGGAATTCTACAAAAAGGAATCCAAACATATTTTCCCCCCAAAAGGGTACTATATTATAAATTTATCTTTGAAAAATTTTATTTGGAAGGAGTAAATTTTAACTTCTAACATGTGTTTATACAATTTATTAAAAATAATAATAATAATATTTTAGTCATTATACTTTAATTTTGATTCGATTGTTATTCAATTTATAAACTTTGAGTTCCTACAACTAGGTGCCAATAGTTTTTGCTTAGTTGAAACTCGGTCCCTAAATTTTAATTCATGCAACTCATTCCTATTATTTTAACCATTTAAAACTTCAATCCATAAGTTTCTTAAAATATATAATTTTAATTTCTGAAGTAGAGGAATTAATATTTTAAATGATAAGTTATATATCGAGTTAAAATTCAAGCATGAGATTACAAACAAGTCAAAACCGTAGGTCGGAGTTATATGGAGTTAAGATTTAGAGACTAAACTAAATCAAAACTATAAGCACAGAAAAGATTAATTTCCCTTTAAGTTAAAAGTTATTTTGTTTCAAAACTTTCGTCTTTTGTTTGGTCAACCTATTTTCCTAGCTAAACACTCATAACAAGTCGTCTGTTTATATATGTCGCAGCAGGAAACGAACTTGCCTACATTATCTCAGGAAACCCAAGTACGATGGTGAAGAATTACGTAAAATCATAATAAGCGAGTTGGACGGAACAAAGCTGAGTGAGACAGTGACCAACGTTGTAATTCCAACCTTCGACATGAAGAACATCAGACCTCAAATTTTCTCAAGCTTTAGGGTACGTGTTCGTTAGCAAGAGATAATTATTAAAATCTCTGTTCAAATTACATTCTAATATTTGATTATGGCATTTTTGACAATGTAAGGCGAGAAGAACGCACGGTGTGGATGCCGATGTGAAGTTGTCAGATATATGCATTGGAACTACAGCTGCACCAACATATCTTCCTCCACATTATTTTGAAAAAGATAACCGACAGTTCCATTTGATTGATGGTGGGCTTGTAGCAAATAATCCGGTAATTACATTAATGTCTGTCGGCTCAAACTCTCAATGCGTGGTACTCATAATGAGAAATACTTACACACTCCATGAGTGCCACGTCATTTGAATTTTATCAAATGAAAACATTATAACTCAATAACTCAGATCATTTGAATCTTAATTGGCTGGTGACTCATTTGAAAAAAAAAAAAATCAAATTTATCTTGTTTTTAAGAAAAAAAATCTTAATTTGAAAAAAAAAAACTAAAACAAAATAATCAACTAATATTTTTTTAAAATAATAAGTTAAAATTTGAATTTTTTAAGATGAGTCATGAACCAATTAGAATTAAAATAATCTGAGTTGTTATATTTTCATTGGAGGAGTTCAAATGACATAGCCTAAATATAGAGTGCTTTAATGGAAGAAATTATTGATCCACATAAGTATAAGGCTTGGTAGGTCAGTATTAAAATTCTTTCAAATATGATCCACATTTAGGAAGGCATCTATCATTTACTCTCATCTTTTTCAGGAATAATGAATGTTTATGTAGCAAAGCCTTCTATTGTATTTGGGGTAAATTATACTTTTAGTCATTTAAATTTACATGAGATATGTTTTTGGTTCCTTAACTATATAAAGTTTATTTTTGGTCTGATAATATTAACACCGTTAATGTTGCTAAGGGAAAATGCTAACACACCAAACACAAATGATGACTATGTAATAAAATTTTATTAGTCTTAAATTTAACATATGTGTAAATTGACAAATCTCTAAAGGTGTAATGAAACAGTCATTAGTATTAAAAAGTTATAGTTTAATAATATAAATATTTGAGTTTATTAAAAAAAATCTAGACTAATAATTTAAATAGAAAAACATCTATTTCATTTGTAGGGATTTGTCAGTTTATTTTAATTTAATAATCTAAATATATTATATTAAAATTTAAACTTAAATGTGTTTTGTTATCTGCATAGTCATTACTTGAGTTTGTTACGTCAACATTTTCCATTAGCAATATTAACGACGTTAGAAATATAAGACTAAACATATACTTTATAAAGTTAAGGGATCAAAAGTATATTTTATAAAGATAAGGGATCAAAAGTATAATTCATGTAAAGCTTAAAGAACTAAAAGTATACTTTAATCTTATATTTTGGTTTTTTGAATTTGCACCCCTTTCCTAGCTTGAGAATAAACCAGGAAAAAGTGTTCACTCTTGAGGCACCTTAGCTTCCGTCTCACTTATTCATTTAACACCGTAATTGATCTCTCTCTCTCTCTCTTTTTTTTTTTTTTTTTTGTTTAAAATTTATGGATGCGTTAAAAAAGTTAGCATCGGCCTTTCACTATGTATAGTTCATTGGTTTTGCTTTGTCAGTTTGACGAATTTTCCGTCCTTGATCTAGAAGAAGCAGAAAGAATATAGAAAAGGAGAAAAACAGAAAAGGCCAAAACATTAACAGCCAAGAAACTCTTGTTTTACACAAACGCCCTGTAATACCCGGATAATTATTATCCGGAATATTATATTTTAATAAATAATACCTATTAGAAATAGGTGAATATGTGGTGTCAAATTTGTACGGAAAAAATCTCTTGAAAATTAGAGTGCCAAAATTACGGAAATACCCTTGTGGAGCATAAAGTGACTTAAGGAAATTATGAAAAATCCTTAGAGGCAATAAAATAATTATTAAAAATTAGAGAGTATGTTGTCTCTAATTTAGACAATTTTTTGGATTTATTTCCTTGGGAAATAGTGAGAGAAAAATTTAAAAGTATTCCGGATCATTATTGACCCCGTGATTTTTAATATTTTATGTAAAGCATAAAATATCAATGTAAGTCCAATTGTTGTGAGGAAATAATTATTTCTAAATAATAAAAATTATCAACAATTAGTGGGGGATTAATTAAGTAATTATTGGCTAATTACTTAAGCTTAAACAAAGAAAAATCCAAAGATAATTATGTAAAACCCCATAATTAGTGGTTTATGGCTAAAATTAGCATAAAATGTATTTGCTAATTAATTGGAAAATATGAAGGAAAATTGGTGAGGTTAAATAATTTTAAGCTTAAAAACAAGTATGGACCAATAGGGAAATTTTGTAAAAAAAGTTATATAAAAAAATTATTAAATAATTATTTTATATAATATTAATTAATTATTAATTAAATAAAAACGAAAATAAATAAAATAATAATAAAAAGGGCTGAAAATCTCAATATGGATAAGGGGATAAGATTTTTGAAATTAATTAATAATATAAAGGAATATTCTATGGAATATTCTGTGAAAAAGCAAATATGATAAATGACCACGGATAGAGATTAAATCCTATCTAGAAAACCATGAACAAGGTTTCGAAGAACAGAGTATATTAGAGACAAATATAATTTTATCTCGGAATGGGTTGTCTCAGAAGTCATTTCCGTAATCGGTAGAATACTTACGTAATAAGACGAAATATGGTAATCTGTGAAAAAGGCAGATAGTCACGAATTGGAGTTTGAAGAAAATAAATTATAACTCAACATCTAGGAATGAGTTGATAATTATCTGGACATATTTGGAATCAGTGAATTTTTGTCCAAAGGTTGATGATTTCGGAAGTTCGTTCCGTAATTGGCACGTTTTTCCGTAAAACTTCAGCAGGACCGGAGAAGACCTGGAAGGGATCAAAACTTCATTTAGCCCAGGCATTTTTAGTGAGTAAGAAAGGGTCTTCAAAGTTGTGATTCTGAATCTTTTAGATTTTGCAAGATTACGCGATTCGGACACCGATCGGAAACTTTATCGGTATAAAACTTCTTGAGGAAGTAAGTGACATCATCAAAGTACATGGATGACATCATGGGGATGATGTCATATGGAGGAAAGAGAAAGGGTTGGATGGCCAAGATGAAGCCACTTCAACAAAGTGCAATCCTACGGTCCAGAATCCGTCTGACAAAGCATGAATAGTAACCGGGTTTTTGCCTATAAATAGGCCACCATCTTCACTTCATTTCTCACATCAAAACCTCCTAGATTTCGAAATAGAGTGAAGGTAGAGAGAAGGAGGAGTCCGAGGAAATTCGCAGCGAAGCTCTGAGTAAGTTCTTCGGTCCTAAGTCTTGAGTTTCCGTAGTTCTTTCGGTAGTTAGAGTAAAAATGCTAGTTTAGTCTTTAATCTTCCAAGTATGAATAGATATCATGTTTAGGGGTATTTTAGTCATTAATTTCGAAAATCATGATGGGGTCGGAGTTATGGCAAAATTTTGGAAGATTAGAGTCAAAGTAGCGAAGCTCTGGCGAAATTTCGCCGACTAGTAAGGATAGGGGCAAAATGGTAATTTGTACCTAAAATGCCTGTTATGATGTGAATCATTAATCAATATGATTTATATTTTGAAAATTATGTTGGAGTAGGAGTTATGTTGAAATTTTGGAAGAATAGGGTCAAAGTAACGAAGTGCTGGCGAAATTCTGCCGATTAGGGGGTCAGGGGTAAAATGGTCATTTTGACTAAAAATGTCCGTCGTAATGATAGATCCTTAACAAATACGTTGTTATGTTGATAGGATATCCCTGATTACGTTCTGACCTACTGTCGTGCCGTATACCGACAGAAATACCGTATAAACGTCAACGAAGGTATGTTCGCGTACTGTAACACTAACTCTGATGGATATAGTATGCATGTATGATATGTGTGTATGGCATGATGTGAGTATGGTATGTGTATATGTGGTGTGTTGTGTTGTTGGAATGCATATTATGTTAGAAGATAACTGTATGCATGCTGGGAGCGATATATCTGTAAGGCTGTGAGAGATACATCTGTGATGCTGGGAGCGATACATCTGTGTAACCCATATGTGTGTATGTATACATGAGGTTAACCGTTACCTGAGATCCGGTGCGGATCTCAGCACTTAACAAGCATCAGGGTCGAGAGGACCGAGGACCGAGGACAGAGGAGAGAGGGAAGCAACAAGCCTAGGGATGCGGCCGAGGACTTTATGATGTTGTCATTTACTTTTGAAAACTCTCGGTTATTGAACCGTTTCTGTAATTAGCCAGTGGGCATTTTGAATATATATATCAGTTACACTCTTACTCCGATGCTCTACTCTGATGAACAAATTTTATACTGCTTTATGAAAACGGGATGTTAGACGTCCATTGACGGCATCAAAGGGAATCAATGAGCTGCAACGAGTAATGTAAAAGTAATCCACGTGTTGGGTTGATTATCGAAAGGACAAAATGGATATAATTTGTAATCCTTTTCTTTTTATTCATTCCATTAAATTAAATAGAAGTCAAGAGATCTCATCTTGGTCATTTATATATTTGGTCGTATAAATTATTGAAAATAAAGTCTTGGTCGTTATAAATTATTCCTAGTCTAGTTGGATATTCAACAATTAGATCATAAAGAAATCCAAATGCAAGTTAGGTGGGTGTGTAAAAATACCTTTCACGATGATTTTCAATGCACATACCCGACTCATCTTTTGTGTACTTCTATTCCATCAATTAGATATGTTGTTTGTGTATCTTCTTCCTTTTACCTTAACTGGAAGATCATTTAAGGTGGAGGTGGTGTTAGGGGGATTATCCCTGCAATTATTCTAGAATCCCTTAATAAAAAACTTCAGGTTTGGTTAATTTCATTATTGTTTGAATATTCTTTTGCTATATATTATTGATGAAGGTTTGGATATTTATTAGTGGATAAATTTAATTGTAATACCCGGATATTTATCTGGAATATTATAAATAAAAGTTGGATATTTCTGATAAGTGAAATTTCAATCTCCGGTCTTGTATAATTATAGTCTATTTTCTAAGTAGAATTTCTGCAAGAAATTAGGGAGTTTAAGGGCCAAAGTGCCAAAATGACCAAAATGCCCCTAAGGGATAAATAATTTAGGAAAATTATGAAAAATCCTAAAAAGTAGTAAAATGACCAAGTGAAGTAGGAGAATATATTTTCTCTGATTATGGTAATTTTATAAATTATGAACTTGGAGAAATTGTACAAGAATGTTCAAAAAGTAATAAAGGACCAAAATACCCTTACAAATTATAGAATAATGTAAGAGGCATGGAAATACTAATGTTAATACAAGTGTATGAAGGTAATGAGGCATAGTAATTAAGAAAATTATCAACAAGTGATAATGAAGTAATTAAGTAATATTGGACTAATTACTTAAGCATAAGCAGAGGAAATTCAGTAATAATTATGTGAAGCTCAAAAATTAGTGAAAATTAGTTGAATATTAGTAAAAATGTATTTACTAATTAATTGGAATATTGGAGGCCTATATGGAATCAAAATTTAGGTTAACTTGGACATTTCTACTAATTGAGAACATGTCTTCAGAGTTGTAAATCCAGAATTTTGAGATTTCTCTGAAATCACGTGAATCGGGTACCGATTGGGGAAAAACTAGTGGACCGGGCATAAAGTAACAATTTTGGAAATTCCCACCTTGTCCCTTCAAAACCCTATAAATACCCCCCCTCCTTCATAACTCTCACACCTTTTCTTCCTTCTCTTGGCCGAAATTTTTGGTTGAGAAAGAAGAGAAAGGAGCTCTGGGGGAATTGTGCAGCGAAGCCCTGTAGAATTGTCCGGAAAGTCTTCAACGGGTAAGTCTTTCGGTCTTTAGTTTTTAGTTTAGTAGTTAGTAGAATTGTTAGTTAGATTTAGAAAGTAGGTGACAAGATTCCTACAAATGTTTTAGAGCCTTGTTTGCGTTGAAAAAATATGCAGAGGTGTAAACATAGTAGGGATCGAGTCGCTGAAAAGTTGAAGTTTTCGCAGTTTTTTTTAAAGTAAGGGTAGAATTTGTTAGAATAGCCTTTAAATTTCAAGTATGATTGGGTATCATATGGGAGGGCTATTTTAGTCATTATTTTCGAAAAATCATAATGGCGTCGAAGTTCTGGCAAAATTTCGGGAAGAAAATTTGTCAGAGTAAACGGTGTCGGCGAAATTCCGCCGATTAGGGGTAGAAGGGCAAAATGGTAATTTTTACCTAAAATGTCAGATATTGTGTCAAATCACTAATGGAAGTGATATTACTCTTATAGGATATCAGAATCTCTGATTTACTGCCGTCACGCTGCCCGACGAACCGCTGTTTGAAGTTCACGTTTTTCCGTAAGAGTACGTTTTCCGTCGGTAGTACCTAACGTTGCCAACGAAGGTACGGACGCGTACTGTAACACTAATCTTGCACATCTTAAATACTTATATGTCAATGATATGTTCGTAGACCGTTATACAGACAGTTATACGGGTTATAGTTTTGATAACGCCGTTTTGTTTTCCTAGCGCTGAGGACACGACTAATTATCGTGGCACTGGTGAATAGTGCAAGCTGTTGTTGTTATTTACCCTATGGGGCTTTACATATTGCTCCGTGCTTATGTTTTGTCGGCATAATGATCATGCATCTCTAGTATGATTATGATATACTGTTGTATTAGCTCTTGAATATCTGTTGGCCATATACTGTGTTGTTTGGGTATGAGGTTAACCGTTACCTGAGATTCAATGCGTTGAATTGAATCTCAGTTGTAGCTTCAGGGTCAGGAGGACCACGGTTCGTGGATCGAGGCAAATACCCAGAGTAGGCGTGCAGCTGAAGATTTATCTATCTTATCGCTTTCTGTTTCTCTCTATTATTTCCTTTCTAAACCTTAGGACTACTGTAATCTTTACAATGTTACACAATGGTTGATGTTTTGGCTAAGAATCCAATTACTCTTTCGCTCTATTGCTCTACTCTGATTGTTTGTTTGAAAAAAATTTTCCGCATTTCCTGTCAAGACGATTCGAGAGTGAATCTTTCTTTGAACTTAACATCCTAGACAAGTTCTAGCTACGAACAGAACGCTGTTAAGCACTATACGATCAAAGCATTGGATGGCGGAACAACGCAGCAAGACTATTAGAAGAGCGTACTTCCGATATGAAGTTATGAATTACGAACGCGAAGGATTTTAACCACTGGTCATAAACCAGCTGGATGATGTAGTATATGTTAGCATGTACATTACATCTAATATGAAAATATATATGACTCAATGCCATGTGTTGTGTTATTATTCTAACACTTATCCGTTATTTGATATAAAGGAAAAGATAAAACATGGCAATCTTAAGAGGTGCTGGTGCACCAAGAGGCCGAGGCCGTGGACGAGGCCGAGGTTGAGGTAGAGGCGAGACGGCCTCAAGATGAAGCAATACCGAAGTTGGACGACACCAAGAGGGCCAACATGCACAAAATCAACTCCTGAACCAACAAAACGACATACAGGAGATGCAACGAACTTTGCAAGAGCAAAGAGCTCTTATCGATGCATTAATGGCAGAAAGTCAGGAAAGACAAAGACAAGATGAAGACGTAACAATGAGGAACATGAAGAAGATGACCACAATGATAATGAAGAAGAGTATGATGACAACGAGAATGATGAAGAGCCTGAGGGGTCTGAGAGATCCCAATCACCACCTAGGCGCAATCAAAAAGAGAAAACCACCGAGAGCTGGGTCAACCAGTTCTGCAAGCTGAAGCCACCCGGTTTCCGGGGAAAGAATGAACTAGCTGAGGATTGGCTGCTAAGCCTAAAAAAGATTTTTGAAGTTATCGAGTGCCCGGGAGATCGGAAGGCACTGCTGGCTATCTACAAGTTAGAGGGCGATGCCCACAGATGGTGGGAGAGCGTTTCCACAACTCTGCCAAGCCCTGTTACGTGGGAGATGTTCTTGGAGCAATTCAACGAACAATACTTTCCTCCCTCGATTCAAGTGATTAAGGAGGAGGAATTTCTGCAGATACAACAAGGGAATGAGGAGTCATTTGACGACTACTTCGCACGTTTCACCAACCTGTCCCGATACTCTTCGTATCTGAAGAGCAATGTGAACGAAAGTTGGAAAGCGAACCGATTGGTGAACGGCTGAGGTACGACATAAGATCGAGGCTGGTATCTCATCAATTCTCTAGGATGGCCCAAGCCGTGGGATCATGCAGATTGACAGAGCGCAACTTAAAAGAACTGCGCAAGTCCCGAAGCCAGGAAGGCAACAATGCTGGTCGCGGTGGATCTAACCGCGGAGGATCCTCACAGAAGAGGAAAGCGCCTTGGAGCGAAAACCGAGGTGGGAACAAGAAACCCTACCAACAGTACAATCTGAAACAGCAGGGATCCCAGACATGTCAGAAATGTAAGAAGTACCATCCAGGAGCCAACTGTGATGGGAAACAAGTCTGTTTCAGGTGTCAGAAGCCTGGACACATTAGCCGGGATTGCTCCGAGAAGGCTGCAGAGGCGAGACCTCAAAGCACTGGCCGGATCTTTGCATTGACAAACACAGAGGCCAAGAAGTCCCCAGAGATGGTTCAAGGTACCATCTATCTCAATGGAAATCTACTTGAAGCATTGTATGACTCGGGTGCTAGTCACTGCTTATTTCCTATGATTGTGCAAGTCGTTTAGGATTGCATGCCTGTAGATTACCATTTGATCTTGTAGTATCTACACCGTTGGGTGTAAAGTCTTTAGCTTCTGATGCGTGTATAAATTGTACTGCTAACGTGGATGGACGAGTTTCTAAAGTGGATCTTATCCGTCTACCTCTTCACGGCATCGACGTCATATTCGGTCTGAATCGGTTAACGGCCAACGGTGCGATGATCGATCGTGGCAAAAGGAGATATCATTTGCCGAAGACAAGGTTGAAGTGAGCTGAACTTTCTCTCCGCCACGAAGGCGATCGGTGCGTGAAGCAAGGATGTCATGCTTTCATGGTATTCTTTCTGTCAAAGCGAGCCGACCTTTCACTCCGTGATATCCCTGTGGTGAATGAATTTTCGATGTATTTCCGGAGGATCTCACCGAGTTACCTCCTATCCGAGAAGTGGAGTTCAATATTGACTTGATGCCTGGCACAGGATCAATATCAAAGGCGCCGTATCGAATGGCTCCTAACGAGATGCAGGAGTTGAAAAAGCAGTTGGAAGAGCTTTTGAAGAAGGGGTTCATTCGACCCAGTGTATCACCATGGGGAGCCCCAGTGCTTTTTGTAAAGAAGAAAGATGGAAGCTTCCGACTCTGCATCGATTACCGTGAACTCAACAAAGTAACTGTCAAGAACAAGTACCCACTTCCCCGGATTGATGATCTTTTGGATCAATTGTCTGGTTCCACAGTCTTTTCGAAAATTGACTTGCGTTCGGGATACCATCAGTTGTGAGTTAAGGATGGTGATGTTCCCAAGACAGCTTTGTAACCAGATATGGGCATTATGAATTCCTTGTGATGCCCTTCGGATTGACAAATGCACCTGCGGTATTCATGGATTACATGAACCGTATCTTCCGTCAACACCTAGACCAATTTGTGGTGGTGTTCATCGACGACATTTTGATATATTCTAAGAGCAAAGAAGAGCACGAAGAACATCTGCGAAAGGTGTTGAGCATACTCGTGGAAAAGCAACTATATGCTAAGCCGAGCAAATGCGAATTTTGGCTAGGAAGTTAAATTTCGGGCCATGTTATATCTAGCGGCGGAGTTGCGGTTGATCCAAGCAAAGTAGAGGCGGTTACCTGGAAACGGCCGAGGCGTGACAGAGATCCGTAGTTTTCTTGGTCTGGCGGGATACTACCGCAGATTTATACGGGATTTCTCGCGTCTTGCCCTACCATTGACAAAGCTTACGAGGAAGAATCAACCCTTTATATGGGGAGATGATTGTGAGAGAGCTTTCAGCTTTGAAGATATGGAGGCATTACATGCGGTGTAACCGTAGAAGTGTATTGTGACCACAAGAGTCCGAAATACTTGTTTGATCAACGAGAACTCAACATGAGACAACGTCGTTGGATGGAAGCGATTAAAGATTACACCACGGAGATCAAGTATCATCCGGTAAAGCAAACGTCGTTGCAGATGCTCTTAGTAGGAAGACGGTGCAGGTATCATACATGATGATACAAGAGCAGAAACTGCTGGAAGATTTCAGGGATCTGAATCTATCCAATCAAATCTGCATGGGTCTGCACGCACCTGCTGATGCCTATCTTGCTACACTTCTTGCGAGTCAAGGGGAGTATGATCTGAGAGATGAAGTGGAGAAAGCTCAGAAGCAAGATGATTGGGCAAAAGAGATACGTGAGAAGATCACTCGAGGTGAGACCCAAGACTATGACCTATCACGTAGTGGTTTGGTCAGGTATAAACAGCGAGTTTACATACCGCCAGTTGATGAATTAAGGCGGACGATAATGGATGAGGCTCATAAGAGTAAGTACACTCTACATCCAGGCATGGTCAAGATGTACCAGAGTATGAAATCCGAATTGTGGTGGCCCGGAATGAAGAAAGACGTAGCAGAATACGTGGCCAAATGCTTGACCTGTCAGAAAGTAAAGATAGAATGGAAATGGGAGAACATAACCATGGATTTTGTGGTAGGTCTACCCAAAATCAGAAATCATGATACAATTTGGGTAGTTGTTGACAGATTAACCAAGTCAAGACACTTTATTCCCATCAAGATATCCACTATTCTCCGAACGATTGGCGGGGATTTATATCAAAGAGATAGTGAGATTACATGGTGTTCCTAAGAGCATTGTCTCCGATCGTGATACACGATTCAAATCTCGTTTCTGGCAAGCGTTACATGAAGGTATGGGGACTAAGTTGAAGTTCAGTTCGGCTTATCACCCACTGATCGACGGTCAATCGGAGAGAACCATACGTACGCCGGAGGATATGCTACGAGCATGTGCCCTGGATTTCAAAGGAAGTTGGGATCAACATCTTTCGCTAGCAGAATTTGCATATAACAACAGTTATCATGCTAGTATACAAATGGCCCCGTTCGAGGGCTAAGCGCGGAGAAGTAGCTTATCAGATAGCCTTACCCCCGAACCTAAGTAATCTCCACGACGTTTTCCACGTGTCGAAATTGAAGAAGTACCAACCAGACAGTGATCATGTCATCGAGTACGAGGATGTCGAAGTACGGCATGATAATACCTTCATAGTTGAGCCAGAACAGATCATTGATCATAAGGAGAAACGGCTCAGAAATAAGACTATTCTGATTGTGAAGGTGGTTTGGAAGGGTTTGACACCCGAAGAAGCGACTTGGGAAACCGAGAATGACATGAAAGAGAAGTACCCAGAGTTCATGGCCCGAAGTTTAGTTAGTATAGATTAAATTTCGAGGCAAAATTTTGTGTAGGGGGGGAGAAATGTAATACCCGGATATTTATCTGGAATATTATAAATAAAAGTTGGATATTTCTGATAAGTGAAATTTCAATCTCCGGTCTTGTATAATTATAGTCTATTTTCTAAGTAGAATTTCTGCAAGAAATTAGGGAGTTTAAGGGCCAAAGTGCCAAAATGACCAAAATGCCCCTAAGGGACATAAATAATTTAGGAAAAATGACCAAGTGAAGTAGGAGAATAATTTTCTCTGATTATGGTAATTTTATAAATTATGAACTTGGAAAAATTGTACAAGAATGTTCAAAAAGTAATAAAGGACCAAAATACCCTTACAAATTATAGAATAATGTAAGAGGCATGGAAATACTAATGTTAATACAAGTGTATGAAGGTAATGAGGCATAGTAATTAAGAAAATTATCAACAAGTGATAATGAAGTAATTAAGTAATATTGGACTAATTACTTAAGCATAAGCAAGAGGAAATTCAGTAATAATTATGTGAAGCTCAAAAATTAGTGAAAATTAGTTGAATATTAGTACAAATGTATTTACTAATTAATTGGAAATTTCTATGAAAAATCATTGAGTTTAGGTATTTTTAAGCCTAAATACAAGAATGGACCAATTAGGTAATTTTGTGGAATTTTTGGAAAAAGTAAATAAATAAGTAAATAAATAAATAAATAAATAATAAATAAATATTTATAAAAAAAAATAAGGGCCAGCCGATTTTCCCAAGGGGAAAAGAAAGAAAAAAAAACAAAATGAAAAATGAAATAAAAATCAAGTTGGCAAGTTGCATCTTATAATAATAATATAATTAATTAAAGTAGAAAATTATGAATAGTAATTTTAAAATTAGGAAACGGATCCTATCTAGAGATCTAGGAATAGGAATCCCAGGGTCAAGGTAAAATATTGATCAGTGAGTTTTACCTTTAAGTGACCTCATCCGGAAGTTAATTCCGAGGCCGTTTGTGCATTTTCCTAATAAAACAAAATAGGGAAAAATGCCTATAGGCATATTTTTGGAAATAAGGAAAATAAATTCTAACTCAACATTTAGGAATGGGTTTGAATTTATTTAGACATATTTGGAATCAGTGAATTATTTCCAAGAGTTTGATAGTCCCGAAAACGAATTCCGACACCGGACGTGTTCGGACACGTTTTTCGAGAAAACTTCAACAGGAATATTGGAGGCCTATATGGAATCAAAATTTAGGTTAACTTGGACATTTCTACTAAGTGAGAACATGTCTTCGAGTTGTAAATCCACAATTTTGAGATTTCTCCGAAATTACGCGAATCGGGTACCGATCGGGGAAAACTAGTGGACAGGGCATAAAGTAACAATTTTGGAAATTCCCACCTTGTCCCTTCAAAACCCTATAAATACCCCCCCTCCTTCATAACTCTCACACCTTTTCTTCCTTCTCTTGGCCGAAATTTTTGGTTGAGAAAGAAGAGAAAGGAGCTCTGGGGGAATTGTGCAGCGAAGCCCTGTAGAATTGTCCGGAAAGTCTTCAACGGGTAAGTCTTTCGGTCTTTAGTTTTTAGTTTAGTAGTTAGTAGAATTGTTAGTTAGATTTAGAAAGTAGGTGACAAGATTCCTACAAATGTTTTAGAGCCTTGTTTGCGTTGAAAAATATGCAGAGGTGTAAACATAGTAGGGATCGAGTCATTGAAAAGTTGAAGTTTTCAGCTTTTTTAAAGTAAGGGTAGAATTTGTTAGAATAGCCTTTAAATTTCAAGTATGATTGGGTATCATATGGGAGGGTTATTTTAGTCATTATTTTCGAAAAATCATAATGGCGTCGAAGTTCTGGCAAAATTTCGGGAAGAAAATTTGTCAGAGTAACGAAGTGCTGGCGAAATTCCGCCGATTAGGGGTAGAAGGGCAAAATGGTAATTTTTACCTAAAATGCCAGATATTGTGTCAAATCACTAATGGAAGTGATATTACTCTTATAGGATATCGAATCTCTCGATTCTACGCCGTCACACGCCCGACGAACCGTTTGAAGTTCACGTTTTCCGTAAGAGTACGTTTTCCGTCGGTAGTACCTAACGTTGCCAACGAAGGTACGGACGCGCATCGTAACACTAATCTTGCACATCTTAAATACTTATATGTCAATGATATGTTCGTAGACCGTTATCTGACAGTTATACGGGTTATAGTTTTGATAACGCCGTCTGTTATTTCCTTTCTAAACCTTAGGACTACTGTAATCTTTACAATGTTACACAATGGTTGATGTTTTGGCTAAGAATCCAATTACTCTTTCGCTCTATTGCTCTACTCTGATTGTTTGTTTGAAAAAAAAAAATTTCCGCATTTCAAACATGGGATGTTACATTAATTGTTTTGTTTTTCTTACATGATCAACTCAATCCTTTAATATTCCACACATACAAATTGATCCGGCCTTGAACATATTTTTTTTATCTCGTCGATATATATAGATATTGTTTGAAGATCCATTGCAACCAATTCTCCGATAGAATCTTAATACTTGGACCCTTTTTTCCCTTTTTATCATTTATTTACATATAATCTGTTAATTATGATTGTATTTATGATAAAAATTTGAAAGTTTAGATTTGATTAATAAATCGGCAGTAATGAATATAAACTAATGGGTATAAGTTCTTCCCTCATTGTTCTGAGCAGCATAATCGATGTTATAGAATTTAATAATAACGATAATAATAATTAGGGTGTTGTGTGTATGATCTTTAAAAATACTAATGATTTGGTTTTCAATTTGGTGATGGAATTCAGGAACTGGCACGTGATGAAAATGTAAGAATCGCAGACTATTTTGATGTGATTGCGGGAACCAGCATTGGTGGACTTATCACAGCCATGCTTACTGCACCAAATAAAGCCAACAACAACCGTCCTAAATTTACTGCTAAGCAAATTGTGGAATTCTATAAAAAGAAATCCAAACATATTTTCCCCCCAAAAGGGTACTATATTATAAATTTATCTTTGAAAAATTTTATTTGGAAGGAGTCAATTTTAACTTCTAACATGTGTTTATACAATTTATTAAAAATAATAATATTATTATTATTATTTTAGTCATTATACTTTAATTTTGATTCGATTGTTATTCAATTTATAAACTTTGAGTTCCTACAACTAGGTGCCAATAGTTTTTGCTTAGTTGAAACTCGGTCCCTAAGTTTTAATTCATGCAACTCATTCCTATTGCTTTAACCATTTAAAACTTCAATCCGTAAGTTTCTTAAAATATATAATTTTAATTTCTGAAGTAGAGGAATTAATATTTTAAATGATAAGTTATAAATCGAGTTAAAATTCAAGAATGAGATTACAAACAAGTCAAAACCATAGGTCGGAGTTATATGGAGTTAAGATTTAGAGACTAAACTGAATCAAAACTATATGCACAGAAAAGATTAATTTCCCTTTAAGTTAAAAGTTATTTTGTTTCAAAACTTTCGTCTTTTGTTTGGTCAACCTATTTTCCTAGCTAAACACTCATAACAAGTCGTCTGTTTATATATGTCGCAGCAGGAAACGAACTTGCCTACATTATCTCAGGAAACCCAAGTACGATGGTGAAGAATTACGTAAAATCATAATAAGCGAGTTGGACGGAACAAAGCTGAGTGAGACAGTGACCAACGTTGTAATTCCAACCTTCGACATGAAGAACATCAGACCTCAAATTTTCTCAAGCTTTAGGGTACGTGTTCGTTAGCAAGAGATAATTATTAAAATCTCTGTTCAAATTACATTCTAATATTTGATTATGGCATTTTTGACAATGTAAGGCGAGAAGAACGCACGGTGTGGATGCCGATGTGAAGTTGTCAGATATATGCATTGGAACTACAGCTGCACCAACATATCTTCCTCCACATTATTTTGAAAAAGATAACCGACAGTTCCATTTGATTGATGGTGGGCTTGTAGCAAATAATCCGGTAATTACATTAATGTCTGTCGGCTCAAACTCTCAATGCGTGGTACTCATAATGAGAAATACTTACACACTCCATGAGTGCCACGTCATTTGAATTTTATCAAATGAAAACATTATAACTCAATAACTCAGATCATTTGAATCTTAATTGGCTGGTGATTCATTTGAAAAAAAAAAACGAATTTTATCTTGTTCTTAAGAAAAAAAATCTTAATTTGGAAAAAAAAAAAAAAACTAAAACAAAATAATCAACTAATATTTTTTTTTTTAAAAAGATAAAATTTGAATTTTTTAAGATGAGTCATGAACCAATTAGAATTAAAATAATCTGAGTTGTTATGTTTTCATTGGAGGAGTTCAAATGACATAGCCTAAATATAGAGTGCTTTAATGGAAGAAGTTATTGATCCACATAAGTATAAGGCTTGGTAGGTCAGTATTAAAATTCTTTCGAATATGATTACCCTTATTACAATTTATTACGTGGAGGAGGTTTGAAATCTAATTTAGTGTTTGTCTGTACTCTAATGTGTTTTATTTTCAAACAAAGTTGATGACTCAACCATCTGTCCTTAATTTTGATAGGGTAGTTATAGGTGGCTTATAATATGGATTGGGGAGAGTAATTTGCAAAAATTAAGGAAATTAAGTTAGTTAGTTCTTTATAACAAATATATGTTGGTTTCTTAAAATATACCTTTAATCATTTGCATTAGAAACTATATCCAATGAAAGCCCCCTTTAATAAGTACAATAAGTAATAATAATTTGCAAAACAAATTATAAATTTGAAAGACAAAAAATTGACTAAGATCTTACAGTTACAAGTCTAAAACAAACCCTAAACTAACTCCTATTTTGAAGACCAAATTAATTTAGTTATGAAACAAACTGTTGGACAAATTAATAAATGTGTGCTTTGATTTGTGTTTTCATTGTCTTCGCGCAAGTACCTGCCATAATTAGACTCCAAATCATTTATTAGGCTCGGAAAGCATCATTTATTAGGCTCGTTACCTTAAAGGAACCTATATATTTGGCCTGCATATTAAACCCTTCAGTAGGTCTCAACCACAACTCATAACATATACAGACGCTGACTGGGCATGTGATATAGATGATAGGAGGTCAATGGTAGGATTGTGTGTTTATCTGGGCAACAATTTGATCTCATGGTCGTCAAGAAAGCAAAAGGTGGTCTCTAGATCAAGTGCTGAGTCAGAATCCGATGGCTCAGCAGAAATCAAGTGGTTAAATTCATTGTTGTTTGAGCTAGGCCTATATCTCCAAAGACCATCATGTTGGGATCCGTACACACAGCGGAAGGATTCTCATCCATTAAAATTTTACGAATCCCATAGAGAGGATCTATCAACGGCGTTTAAATCAAGGTTGTTAGAGAAACCGTACCTATACGAGCTTGTATGCGTCCTTTCTCGAACACGTAGGCTAACACCTTCTTTCCCGATCAATCTCTAGGAGCCCACTCTACGAATCCACTCCCTCTACCGGTATCCACACCGAACAGCTCTCCAACACGTACGACAGCGTGCTAGCGCCTTCTTACTTTGTGTCTCGTTTTTCTCTCTAGGATTTCTTTCGCGGCTTGTTCCTTATCTTAATATGACAAGATCAATATCTTAATGAACCCAAACTTAAAATTTATATGTCCAAAATTCAGTTTCATTTTAAAGTTGTATAACTTTTATGGCTCCCCTTTAAAATTTAGATTAATTATTTTTTCCTTTTTTATTTTTGTCCATATGATGACTGACAAATCAACTAACGTACTTTGCAGGCCTTCATTGCTATATGTGAGGTTGTACAAAGTCGGCAGCCACCACAAGAGCTGTAGGACGAGATTGGCAGCACTAGTACTGCGATCACACAAGATCCGCCGTCAACACCAGTGCTCCCTAAGGTTAGTTTAAAATTTAAATTAGTTAATTTTTTTTGGGAAAAGTACATTTAAATACCATTTAAATTTGCAAACTCCCAAATGTCTGTTAAATTTGTTAAAGAACTTAAAGGTATCAAGGACGACTATATTGAGATTTTTAAATTTGGGTGAATTTACCCTATTGGCCTTAGTTTTTAAATAAATTTAAAAAAAAAAAAGAAAAATAAAAATGACTCTTGTAGAGGGCCACTGCGGCCGCTTGCCGAATGACCGACCGCTGAATGGCTTGCAATCGTCGGCGGCTTGAGATCTAGTGATGGTTTTCTTTTTGGGAGGGGTTGAATCTTTCTTCTTTAAAAAAAAAAGATTCATTGAAATAAGGAAGGTGGGGTTCGAACCCATCCCCTTTCATGGGGGCCAAGTGGCCCACTTGGTTCCTTTAATATATATATATATATATGTATGTATGTATGTATGTATGTATGTATGTATGTATATAGTGCGCGCGCGCGCACACACACACACACACATATATATATATAGGGTTTATCGTTTGTCATGTCACTTGACATAAGGTTATGTTAAGTCACCTTAAAACTACGTCGTTTTAGAGGTTAGGGGAATTAATGAAGGGTATTTTGGTAAAATTCGTATAATAAATACAAATACAAAAATACAAAAACACCCTTCATCACTGCTCAAACCCTCTTTTGGTAAAATTCGTATAATAAATACAAAATCAAAAATATTAAAACACTCTTCATTAATTTGCATAACTCCCAAAACGACGTACTTTTGGGGTGACTTGACATAACCTTATCTCAAGTGACATGACAAACGATAAACCCTAGAGGAATTAATGAACTCTCAAAACGATGTAGTTTTGTTTCAGGGGAATTAATGAAGGATCTTTTAGTAAAACTCATATAATAAATCCTAAAACAAAAATACAAAAACACCCTTCATTAATTTCCTTAACTCCTAAAACGACGTAGTTTTGGGCTCACTTGACATAATCTTATGTCAAGTGACATGACAAACGATAAACTCATATATATATATATATATTCTTCTTAACATTTTTCCATCAACAAACACTCTTATAAGTCTCATTACTGAACTTGTAAATATCATTAACGAATTGGTAATTGCCATTGAAAGATTTGTTATAATTGCACATTTTTTGTTGTTTCATTAGACACACATGTGGTAAACCTGAAGAACAAACTGGTAAATACCATTAAGAAACTAATAAATGTCATTGAAGAATTGGTAATTGTCATTGAATTATTTGTTGTAATTGCACCTTTTTTTTTTGTTTCACCAGACACACATATGGTAAACTTGAAGAACAAACTGGTAAATACCATTGTGAAACTAGTAAATGCCATTGAAGAATTGGTAATTTCCATTGAAAGGTTGTTATAATTGCATATTTTTTGTTGTTTCACCAGACACATGTCGGAAACTTGAAGAACGAACTGGTAAATACCATTGCGCAACTAGTAAATGCCATTGAAGAATTGGTAATTGTCATTGAAAGATTTATTATAATTGCACTTTTTTTTTTGTTTCACCAGACACACATGTGGTAAACTGAAGAACGAACTGGTAAATATCATTGCGAAACTACTAAATGTCATTGAAGAATTAGTAATTGCCATTGAAAAATTTGTTATAATTCATTTACTTTTTGTTAATCACATATCCTTCATTGAACATTACATTCCTGATTTACAAACATCATGCACAACAAATTTTTCAGGATAATTTCTGTAACACCCCAAATTCCACACGTCAAATTGTGTCGGTTCACACTTGGTTTTAGAAAATTCAACAGAGTTTGAGGTGTTACATTAGAGTACTGCGGAAACGGAGAGCATACACTACTGGACAATTGGACCATGAGTAACTGAAATCAAAATACCCCGACATATGATGATGTCCGGCGTATGCTGGTTAAATTGAAAACCCCGAAGGAATATTCATGTGATACAATATACAGAGCTTTGTACAATTACGTTTCTCAAAAAGTAACTATACAACCTAGACCAAGCCTTAACTAGACTTGGGGAAATGAACCCAACTCAGTTAACTGAACAGAATGGCCAGGTAGGTGTCTATCATGGGGGCCTCACCGAGTTCACGGTGACTTATTGGCTGACCCACATAGACTAGCTCTGCCTTCGGCACCAAACTGTTCGTAGTAACCTTATTAGATCCATGCCTGATAATAGGCTCTGATAATCTTCTTCCGGCTCTTGTCTCTACCCTCGGTGCATTATTACGACTTTGCCCCTTGGTTCCTCTTTAAGGCTCCGTCTACCGGTACCTTCTCTGTTCCTTGATCCTTTCCTGTACTATTAGTTAAGACTGAGGTCCAATGCTCATCGGATCTCAGGTAACGGTTAACCTCATGCTTATATAAATAGTATATATAACAAATATTCATGATATTTCAGCATAATCTCTACAAAAGCCCATAACAGATGTAGGAAATACATAATCAAATATGTATGGTGATCAATACAATCAGATGTAAAGTTAATTAGTCAGATATAGGAAATACATAATCAGATATGTATGGTGATATATACAATCAGATGTATGATCAATTAATAACAATACAATCAAATGTAAAGTTATCATCTATCACATATATGCATACAATAAGCATCAGAGTTAGTGTTACAGTATGCGAACGTACCTTTCACCGTGTAATGGCCAAACGTCTGGCCCTTGAACCCGACTCCGAACTTCCCGAATATCCTAAAGGGTAATACCGTATCTATTAACTCATAAACAATATCCTAACATACATCTTAGTCCTAAATGACTATTTTACCCCTGACTTCACTAATCGACAAAATTTCGCCAGAGCTTCGCTACTTTGATCCTAATCTTCCAAAATTTTGCTATAACACTTCCTCCATCCATTTTTTCGAAATAAATATCATATTTAACCATAAAACATGATACCAAAAATATATTGGAAGATTAAAGATCAAAACAACATCTAAGCTATGAACTTAACCTAAAACTTCAAGAACTACAAAACTAAAAACTAGAACTTACCTCTTGAAGAACTTCCTCCTCCTTCTTGCTCCCACTTCTCTCTACCCTTTCTTTAGAATGATTTTGGTGTGAAAATTATGAAGACTAGGGGCCTCTATTTATAGAATTTTGCTATGGTATTCTTGAAATTATTTCAAACCTAATTCTTCTTCAATTGGAGCCATAGGATCAAAAACACTTTATGACTCTCAATCCTCACCTCTCCTTCTTCCAAATTCGTCCTCCCTCCCTCTCCCTAATATCTTCCACTTTTAAAACACCTTGTTGGCCTCTTTTTTGTCCATAAGCTTCACTTTATGCTAGCTTTATCAAAACATTGCATTGTTGGGCATTTCCTCACCATATGTTTGTGTAGTTTAGTTGAAAAGATGTAATTTAATTAAGTTTTCTTCTTCAACTTACTAATCTCACAATCATGGCTTCATTAGGGGTTTTTACTAGTCTTTTAGTCATTTTAGGATAAATCCCAAAAGTTAAGGAAAGGACTTTGGAGATAACCTACTTTGAGCTAAAAATACACTTGTTCGTAAAAAGTCCTTATGTTAGATCTATGATTAATATATTTCAGTACACAATTTATTTTCTATCGGTTCTCATTTATCCCATTGGCTTTTAAACTCTCTAAATATCTTCACGGGTGGAAAAAAGGCTTTTAAGACCGGACAAAAGAGGTATCGTAAGACTGGACTCGCGTCAGGTCCTGTTCCAGACAGTATTAAAAGTCTCTTTATTAAGACCGGACTTGACACCGATCTTAAAGAGTTTCTTTTAGACCGGAAATTTTAAACCTTCGGTCTTAAAAGTCGTATTAAATAGATCTGAAATATTTTTTGTTCGGTCCTAAAACTCAACCTTTAAGACTGCATAAAACTCGACCGCTCTTAAAGGATCCGAATATTAAGACCGGACAAAGATCAATCCGGTCCAAAAGATAGCGGATTCTAAGACCAGACGACTAATTACCCGGTCTTAAAAGACTGACTTTCAAGACCGGATGTTATATACGTCCGGTCTTAAAAATTGAACTTTTAGACCGGACTTATAATTAGACCGGTCTTAAAAGACCAACTTTTAAGACCGACTTAATACCTTTAAGACCGGTCATAGAAATACATCCGGTCTTATTTATTTGCGGTCTAAATTTTCCCGAATTTTTTCCCTATTCTGTTCTTCCTGATCATATATATATACACAAATCCACCACCCAAAACAGCACATAAAAGTCGATACTTTAAGCTACAAGCTATGAACAATTATGAATAAATTGAATTGGGAAAAAGAATACAAATATTATCCACCATGAGTTATGTGGCCTCTTAAGACTACAACAGCTAAAGTAATTTATACAATAAGCTAAGATAACTTACAATCACAATGAGTTACAAATACAACATGTAAATCAACATACATGTCCAATATATTATTCACCATGCCTTCATCTGATTCCCACCCAACAACGTAACATGTATCCTCTTTTATAAATATGCCCCTTGAATCGGATCCTGCCACAAAAACAAAACAAGAACAAATTCATAGTCAGCATGACATTGTTTAATTAAGAACATAGAAGGAATATAATATAGTTAAAACCTTAAAGTTTTCAAAGAATTCTGCATAGAATATTACCTTATGAATTGACTCTTTTATAAAGTGATATCCTCTCATATCCCTTCTTGATGATCATTTCTTATACCGGGTTCATTATCCGCTTCATCTTCTTCGTTCATGTCCGGTAGACCTCTTGAAAAAGGAGTACTCTCAGGAAGACCATAATTTGAATGTCTTTCCTCATCAATATCTTTGACCCTCTTTCCTTGGAGAGCTACAGACCACATTTTGTTTTCTTGATCGGTGATATAGAACACTTGTTTCGAATGATCTGCCATAATAAAAGGTTCATCTCCAAAACTTCTACTAGTGACATCGACTAAAGTAAATCCTAGCCGATCGATCTGAACACCATTATTGACATTAACCCACTTGCATTTGAAGATAGGAAATCTAATTTTGACATAGTCCACCTCCCAGATCTCTTCAATAACCCCATAATATGGCATGACTGCCAATTTAGGCCTCTTGTCTTTTGAACTGGAGAAGTGCATAGATTCAGACTCTAACATAACACCACTGTTCTGGACTGTGCTCCTATCATCTAGGGACTTCGTGTAAAATGTATAACCATTGATCACATATGAATTCCAACTTATGACATCAACCTCAGGGCCACGTGCTAACCATTTCATTGTATCAGAAACACATTCAGATCCCTCGACCTTTTGTTTGAACCAGTTTGCAAAAGTTCTGTTATGCTCCCTAATCAACCTGTGTTCTGGTCATTCGATGGTTTTCTTTCCTTACAGCTTCTTTATGTACAGATATGCTGGCTTGAACTTCATCAACATTATTCAAGATGTATAAGTCGACTTGTGACAATTCATCAGGATCCACACTCTTTACCGAAGCCCCTCGTCTACCCCCTTCAACATGCTGATGTTTTGGAAGCCCAATATGTCTTACTTTGGCCAAATAATTTTGAAAGAATTCCATGGCCTCTTCAGAAACATATTTCTGAACAATTGATGCTTCTGGCCGGTACGCGTTCTTCACATACCCTTTTAGGAATTTCATATATCTTTCAATAGGTACATCCACCGTAAATGGATAGGGCCGCACAACTTTATCTCCCTCACTAGATGAACAATTAGATGAACCATAATGTCAAAAAATGTAGGAACAAAAAGCTTCTCAAGGTGGCACAAGATAAGATATCCTTCATTCTCCAATTCATCCAACTTTTCAATCTCGAAAACTTTACTACAAACCGCATTGAAGAAGAAACAAAGTCTAGTCAAAACGACCCGAAGATCATATTCGGCGATGCCTCGAATAGCTACTGGGAGTAGCTGTTGCATCAAGACATGACAATCATGAGACTTTTCGCCTACTAATTTCAGTAAATTTTCGCCTACTTTTCGTTTCATGCATAACATAGGAGATAAGTTGTAAATAATTAGGAGTACAGGCCATGAACTATGTATGCTGCTAAGGATTCCATAGGGATTCATGCCATCCGTGCTAAGGGCAAGCCTGAGGTTCCTAGGTTCTTCGCCGAAGTTCAGAAATAATTGATCGATTTTCTTCCATTGAGAAGAATCGGCCGGATGTCGAAGCTGTCCATCCGAAATCCTCTCATCTGCATGCCACCTCATATTGTTTGCATCATTTTCATTCGCAAACAACCGCTTGAACCTTGGTATGATTGGAAGATACCACAACACTTTTGCAGGCCCTTTATCTGACTTGTACCGTGGGGTTTCACATATCTGACAACTCTGCTTCTCTTCAAACTCTTTTCTATACAATACGCAATCATTCGGGCATGCATGGATCTTTTTGTACTTCATCCCCAGTGGACAAAGTATTTTCTTAGCATCATAGTAGCGATGCGGCAACACGTTATCATCCAGAAGCATGTCCTTAAAAGCCTCAAGCAATTCTGAAAAACTCTCGTCGCTCCATCCATGACGTGCCTTCAAGCTTACCAATTTCAATACAGCGTTCAACAATTAGTATTTTTTACACCCTGGGTATAACGGCGTCTCTGCATCACTGCACATATTACCATATGCATGTGATCACTCAAAAGCCTCTTCCCTACATCACGGATAATGTCCTCTATGCGATCATCCATATCCGTGTCATTATCATCAAAGGCCACTTCCCCATGTTGGGACCCACTTGGCACTTTTTCACCATGCCATACCCATACTGTATAGGTCTTACAAAATCCATGACAAATTAAATGTGTGTGTATAACTTCAGGACTTAGTCGACTCTCATTCAAACATTCTACACAAGGGTAATAAAACTTCCCCCTATCATCATGGGCATTTTGTTTAGCAAAATCTATAAATTCTCTCACCCCATTCTGATATTCAACACTCGTTCGTAAATCATTTATCCAACTGTGATCCATAGTAGAATTCCTATATACAGACGGAAATCATTGATCATACATAATCCAAAAAAATTAAAACTTGCATATAAAATAAACCAACTCCAAATGTATATGCTCAAATAATCACTTTTACGGAGGAACTTGCCCATTAAATGCATAACACAATAATCACTTTTGGTCATAAATGCATCACAGTGAATCCAAGAACCAAAATAAATGCATGACGAGGAAATTAAATGCATGGGACGGATGAAGGTCTTATGGACTCACCTATAGCATATAAATTCAAAAGCATTTGCTGAGTCTTACTTCTCCAGCCACGAACGTTGATGTTGCAGACTGCAAGAGTAACCTAAAAACACTTTTTGGTCAGTTGGGTAGGTCTAATGTGAAAATATAATCTTCAAAAAACAATATTCATTAACAACTGTAATACCCTAAAAAAATCTCACTTATGTTAAGTATCATAATTTAGTAAATAATACCTATTGAAAATAGGTGAATATGTGGTCTCAAATTTTATAGTGTATTTTATGTTATTTTATAGGGTAATTTCTCTTGAAAATAGAAGGAATAAAGTGTCAAAAATCCTTAAATAAATTTATGTGTCATAAAATACCCTGAGAATATTATGATATGTCTTAAGAGGCAATTAAATATTTATTAAAAATAGGAAAGTATGTTGTCTCTAATTTAGGTAATTTATGGGATTATTTTCCTTGGAAATACAAGAGGCAAAATCAAATATTATTTTGGGGAACATAAGTTGCCCCATGATTTTTAATATTATGCATGGTGCATAAATTATCAATGTCAATGCAATAGTTGTGAGAAAATGATTAATCTTAATTAAGAAAATTGTCAACAATTAGTAGGTGATTAAATAAGTAATTAATTACTAATTGTTTAGACATAGAATAAAGGAAATGTTCAAAGTTAATCCCTAATTAAAGATTAATGGCTAAGATTGAATCTCATAAAGTAAGATCAAAGGTCTACAATAATTCTAGCAATTTAAAATGTCTAAATCCATGATAATGCTTAAGAGCCAATGGGGGAATTTTACTAATTAATATAAGATAATTAAAGCATAATATAAATTAATTAAATAACAAATTGAAAATCAAAAAGGGGAGGGGGAAACCGAATATTTGTGTGTGTGTGAATGGGAATGTTTGCAATGTGAAAGAAAAAGCAAGTGGATGAAAAATAATAATGATGAAGTAGATATTTTGATAAAAGCAAATAGGATAAATGAGAACCGATAGAAATTAACTCATAACTTTAAATCTATGAACTAGGTTTCTAACATTAGGACTTTTTATGAACAAGTGAATTTTTGTCCCGAAGTTGGTGTTACCCAATGTCATTTCCGTAACCGACGGGGTTTGTCCTAAAATGACTAACAGGCTAGAAAATACCCTTAATGGGACCATAACCTTTGTTAATCCAAATATTTCTCAAGTGATATTATAGACCTCCAAAGTTACATCAAGGAATATTTGAGATTATTTAAGATTACGCTATTAGAACACTGAACAGGGGATTTTATCGGTAACAACTCATAAAGCACATAAGTGACATCATGTGCATGACATAATTTTTGGAGACAAAAGGGGGGGGGGTCGGCCATGAAGGGTGGAGGGTAGAGTTGAAGCCTCACAAAAGCCCTAGATCTAATGGTTCAAAATGAAGGAGAAGATTGGAAAATTTACCCAAGATGCCATGCCATTTTTCTATAAATAGGCCTCTTGATTCATTGCAAAACTCACACCAAAACCTCTTAGGCAATTCGAAATCCTAGAGAGAAGAGAGAAGGAGGAGCTCTGGAGGAAAAGTAGCAAAGCTCTGGGTAAATTCTTCGGTCCCTAGTTTTAAGTTCTAGTATTTCATTCGGTAGTTTTAGTATAGATGTTAGTTTGATCTTTAATCTTCCAAGTATAATTTTGATATCATGTTTTAGGGTTAAATATGGTATTTATTTTGAAAATATGATGGAGATAGAGATATGGAAAATTTTTGGAAGATTAGAGTCAAAGTAGCGAAGCTCTGGCGAACTTTCGCCGGTTAGCAAAGTCAGGGGTAAAATAGTCATTTGTGACTAAAATGACTGTTATGATGTTGATCATTAACAAATACGATATTGTCCTTATAGGATATCTGTGATTACGCTCCGACCGACAGACGTACCATATTTCGTCAACGAAGGTACGTTCGTGTACTAGTAACACTAACTCTGATGGTTATTGTATGCATATCTGTGTTACGTGTATGGTATGATTATTGAATGCATCTGTGAGTTAGAATATAACTGTACATCTGCTGTGTGTGATACATTTACTACGCTGTGTGTGATAGACCTGCTACGCTGTGTGCGATACATGTGTTGTGTGTTCATATTATGTTGATATTGTGATTATCTGTAATCCACATACTGTGTATATAAACATGAGATTAACCGTTACCTGAGGTCCAGTGCATTGGACCTCAGTTTTTAACATAGCGTTAGGGTCAGGAGAACAGAGGGTGGAAGAGGAAGGCAAGCAGCACGCTTAAGAGACCCGGCTGGAGATTTCATTTTGTCTATGTATTTACTTTTGAAAACACTCGGATGAATGTACCGTTATAATATTACACTATGTTTGACATTTTGAATATGAATCAGTTACTCTCTTGCTCTGATGCTCTACTCTGATGATTTTAAATGAAAAAAAAAATTTATTCCGCTTTTGAAAATGGGATGTTACAACAACAGAGAATACCCACAACATACAGTTCATCGATTTCGTTAAACCCATGAAAAACCCAGAACAATAAGCTGGAAAATAATAGATTTATATAACTGAAACACCTCTTACAGCTTGGTCTATAGACGTTTAGCTAAGGAACCAGAGAGTGATTGTCGAGAGAGATACGCGAAGCAGCGACTAAGCAACACACAAACACTGGAGTCGGAACCTGAGTAATCACTTTCGGCGCGATAGAGGTATTCAGAGGGGGAAATTTAATTTTTCGCGCAACATCGACACCTTATTTAGCTTTTTGGATTTTATTAATATTGGTTAATTGTTAAATGTGCGATCCTAAAGATATAACTAATTTTATTAATATTGGTTATTTTATAACTAACTTATTAATAGTCGGTCCTAACGTTTTATTAGTCATTTAAGTTTTAGATCGGTGTTTTATAAAATAACCGGTCCTAAAATTCAAATACTTTTTAGACCCGTTACTTATAAAATGTCCGGTCTTAACGGCCTTGGTGAATGAATAAAATAAAGTAATTTTTTTTTTGGACAAAAAATAAAGGAAAATTATCATCCACAAGATACAGCAAAAAAGAAAAATACTGGAGAACAGCAAAAAAAAAAAATACAAAAGCTTATGTTCTTAATGTGGTCTTACATTACTGGAGAATGCACGTACACAAGGAAAAAAAAGCTGAAAATTATCATCCACAAGAATCTGACTGAACATGCTTGGCGATATTGGCGTGAAGAGCATTAATTTCCCGCCGGATATCAGTGAGTTCCTATCTTAGTTGCTCTAGCATCAATATTAATGCATCATTAGAGGAAAGCGGAGAGGGGTCAGAGGTAGGCGTGCTGGGGCCGAGAGGTTGGAGTGGGGGAGCACGAACCTCTGTATGGTCTGAAGGCTGGAGGGGGTTGGCAATCTCTTTACCATCAAGAAGACGGAGGAACTCAGCATGGATAAGGTCGGCAAAAGGATCGAGGTGGGGTGCGGAAATCTCTTCATCATCGGAAATAACAATGGGTCCAACGACCCGAGACCCTTTGGCCACAATAGGACGCACTCTCGCTGGAGGAGGCGCACCACATAACGATCTAACCATGTCACAAGCTTGAAGTGTAAGAGTACCCCTACGAGCAGTTCTCTTGTATCTAACCATGGTTTCAGACTTTGAGTAGTTGGGGCAGAGAGCTAGGTAGTGAGGAGTTACGAGGTAATGAGGAGTTAATAAGGACAAAGAGTTCGTGTGAAGAGTTAATAAGGACAAAGAGCTGGAGAGATACACATCTGGTGATGATAAAGTCAATTGGTACAAATGAATTTAGTGTTTCTACTTTAAGAGCGTATTTATATAAATATCCAGTCCTAAAAGTCATTTATTTTTTTCAAATCAATTCAATTACTTTTAAGACCGACATTTTATATTGTATCTGGTCCTAAAAGTCATTTAGTTTTTTCAAATCAATTCAATTACTTTTAAGACCGACCTTTTATCTTGTATCCGGACCTAAAACTCATTTTTTTCAATTCAATTACTTTTAAGACCGAGCTTTTATCTTTTATCCAGTCCTAAAACTCAATTATTTTTCAATTCAATTTTTCATTCAAGTAAGAATTTTTGGTTAAAAAATATTAATTTTAAGAACGGATCTTTTACAGTATGCGGTATTAAAAGTTCATTCTTTTCAAAATACTCAGATAGCAGAGTCTATCCTTACCCTATGTTGAAATGAATGAATCAGAGAGTCTCTTCGGCTTCCACACAAACTTCCCAACTAGGTGTCTCCTCGTATTCTGAGGAACTATGTGTCTCCTCGTTAATGTTTCCGGTGTTTCACATTGTTCAGGATAGGTTCTCTATTTAAACCCATTGTTACTTTACTTTCTTCACATTCATCTCCATCTTCTCGTACAACCTCCACTGTAATGGCTCCTCCACCACCACGAGGTCCTCCTTCTCGGCGAAATCCTCAGCCACCTCCGTACCCTCCTCCGTTGCCTCACAACCCATCATTCTACCAGATGATGGAGCACATGATAGCCCGCATCGATCATATAGACCGACGCTTGGGCCAACTGTTTCAGGTCTATCACGCCATCAACAACAAGCTGAACCCGGTACTCGACGCCAATGATGTTGAATACCATACCAATGATGGGGAGGATTAGATATTTTTATGTTTTTTTTTTGTACTTCTGCTGCCTCACAAGGCAGCAGAAAAAAATATATAATAAAATAAAATTTTTAGTTCCCAAGCCTTGGTGTACTTGTCTTTATCTTTATGTTCTTTTTTTCCGACAAAAAAGAAACAAACAAAACATTGTCCTCTTCGTGGTGATCAACATTAAAAATTTGCAGAATACAATTAACAGTTAGGACCATACAAAAAAAAACCATTGTTTACCTTATTTGAATAAAAACAAACAGAGTGACGATTCTTCTCAAGGTTGGACTATCGTTGTCGTCGATTTGACCTCCCCTAGTTTGAACATTTTAAGTGTCCTTTTCGTTATCTTCTTTCTTTTTCCAACAAAAAGAAAACGGACAAAGAAAAGGGACACCGATGATGATCTTCAAAACTAGGAGAGGTAAAAACGTGGACAACGAAGCACAAAGCTTGAGAAGAACGCCAGAAAATCGGTTGTCTTGAACCCTAAAGATTTGTCTGAAACCGAGTCACCAATTCTATTAAAAGTAAAGACTAATTAATTTAAAAATAAACGAAAATTTGAATTTAGGAGCGGACAATTAAAGATTATACGGTCCTAAAAGTCTCGGCAAACTTTTAAAATAAACGAAGACTTTTAAGACCTGACTCCTAACAAATATACGGTCCTAAAAGTCTAGCCATATTCTTTGGAATTATACGAAGACTTTTAGGACCGGATATTTAATAAATATAAGGACCTAAAATTCTAGCCGTATTTTTTAGAGACTTTTAGGACCAGATATTTAACATATGAACGGTCCTAAAAGTCTAGCCATATTTTTTAGAATAGACTTGACTTTTAGGATCGGATATTTAACAAATATATGGTCCTAAAAGTCTAGCCATATTTTTTGGAAAAGACGAAGACCTTTAGGACCGGACTTTTAACAAATATACGGTCTTAAAAGTCGCGAATACTTTTCAGAGTCTCTTATGTTTCATTTTCAACATCCGCCTATACCTCAAATTTCAAGCACTAAATAGCTTTATCCACCATCCCATTCATTCAGAAACCCAAAATGGACAACACAAATTGTTCAAAAAAATAAACAAATTTATCATTGAATTATTGCGTTATATTTACAAATGAATGACTTAGTCGAAAAAATAAACAAATGTACAGAAAGCTATTGTTGCTACAGCATATATTAATTACGAATGAATTAATTTAGGACATTAATTATTGTCCTGACTCTTTTAACTGATTATACAGATATTCACAAAACACATCGCGTATGTGCTCCACTTCATCATCAAAAAATGGCTTAGCACAGGCAAACCTCTGTAACATCAAAGACAAAAAGAGAATTAACTTACGTGCATATTTCATATGTAACATTAAACCAGTGACTGAATTCAGCCATAATATTTACCTTTGCACCGAATTCAGTCCTTCCGTCCGTCACAATATTATATATGTGTCTCATGACGTACAGACCACATAAGTTCGATTGTTTTGGTTGCCGACGGGTCTAAAAATAACAATAAATATATATAAGAGCATATATAGCTTATTGACCAAGCTCACAAGGCAGTTATATATGCTAGTGTCCAAATATGTACTAACCTTTGGACAGAACCATTTAGGATCTTGTAGCTCAAACCCATGTCTTTTTTTTACCTCAACTTGGATGGTCCTCATGCCACTATCATCAAAATCACAAATTTATCAATAATGTTCCACTGAAAATTCACAGCAGAGATTTCAGACAAGGCAATCAAAATGTCATGCTTACTTGTTGATGGTCTGCTTCAACGTAGGCCCTGGATCGCCGTGAATGGAGCATAAGAAGATAACTGTATGCAGATCCATCATCATGACAACCAACTGCCAGTGGCGGCTGAAAATTCACGGCAGTAAAGTACTCAGTGATATATATATGTAGCAGAATTAAGTGAATTGCAAACAAGAATTGTGATATGTACCCGAGCCAGTATGGAAACAAATAGATCTTTCTTGGCACTTCACACAACATCTTTGATATGTACTGTTGTCCCAATTCCAGAGGTGTTGTACTTGCATAGATTGGGCACAAGAATCCAAAATCATCGATTCTGCCCTGTTGAACCAGTTTATCATGCATGCACCTACAAGAATTACATCGATCAGGGAATTAGTATATATGTATGTGTGGCTAAGCGATGCATTTAAATTATGTAATCAAGGAAGAAGATAATTACCTTATAAACATTTGAACAATTGCACTACTAACCTCTTGTCCAGGAAGCAGCATGGACTTTACATCGACATTATCAATGTAAACCGGTTCAGGATTAGGGAGGCCTACTACTTCATTGACAGGCCACGATTTATCTTTAAAATATCCGTTGGCTACCAAATCAAATATTTTTTCCTTGGCCTTCAAGTGAGCAGTAGGGGATGGAACTTGAGGAGGGGATTGAGCTTGAGAAGGGGATGGAGCTTGAGAAGGGGATGGAGCTTGAGAAGGGGGTGGAGCTTGATGAGGAGTAGAGACATCTACAAGCTTCACTGGCCAAGAGATGAAGGTTCCCTTGACATCACTCACAAGCTTCAGCTGATCAGTTGGGAGAGGGACAGGTGCATCGATGATCACCTCTTCAACTGACACTCTGACTTCATCATCAACCATTTGTTGGTGGTGTACAGTTGATCCCAAGTTGTGGACAGTCCCTTTAGCAACTAATTGTCTATGACTATCACGATCCTCCACATACAGGTGACAAAGTTGCTCTGACTGTCCAACAATGTAGCTCCCTCTAGTGCTCTTGATCCCAAGTTGTGGACAGTCCCTTTAGCAACTAATTGTCTATGACTATCACGATCCTCCACATATAGGTGACAAGGTTGCTCTGACTGTCCAACAATGCAGCTCCCTCTAATGCTCTGCTGCATATGTGCAGCTGAAGGTGTCAAGGGAACACTGGTCTCTGGCAGAGAGCTCAGGAGACACTTCATTTTCTGATCCATCTCCTCCTTCATCTTGCTCATCTCAGCTTGAAACATTGCCCTCAATGTAGCTTCTATGGCCGCAAGCGTCTGATCCATCTCCTCCCGGGAAACCATACTTTGTCTGTGGTGTTTGGATTTACCAAAGTATTGCTTTAGGTCTACCAGTTTTCCAATCCCTCTTACACGCCCCGAGTGATCTGGTTTTCCGGTCGCAACGGTCAAAACATCATTCCTCCCGTCCGACGCAAAAGATCCCTCTGCTTCTTTCTTTTCAAGATCTTCCTGTAAGATACAGATAACGAGAAGCTTAGTAATGAAACATGTTTAGTAAGTAAAACATAACAATATTTGATACTTACAATTCGTTCAGCAACTACACGAGTTTGTTCACTCGTGCAGGCGCCGCTTGGCTATTGCCGAATATACAACCAACTCTCCTCACGACGTATTGGATTCAGCTTCATCTTCCAATCTCTTCCACTTGGCTGCCATCAAATCTTTTTCGCCCTTTTCATATCCGCCGCGAGAAGCCCTGTGTGGGCAATCATTCTTTCTCCCGATCTCCTGTGCTTTTTCCCTTCTTTTTGTTGGAAATTATGCCCTAGGGGCAAGTCATTGTACTTATCAATGATCCCCATATGAATTGGGTAGTCGCAATGTCTTGCTAGAGGCCGCTTGCGACTTGTGGGCTGGTACAGTATTGGCCCGCTTCCAATCTCATGTGTGAAAGACTTGGCTATCACCCAAGAGGGGGGTGAATTGGGTGTTTGATTAAAAACTTAGAACTTTAAGAAACTTTCTGCAACTTATTGAAAGTAGTTTGAATGATAGTAATAAGTTATAAAGTGATAAACAATCATTCAAACATATATGCTGGAATGTAAGAGATAAGAGAAGAGAATATGCAACTCGTGATTTATACCGGTTTGGCCCAATCCTTGACCTACGTCCGGTCCTCAAGCTTCACTTGAGATTTTCAATCCACTATCTTCTTTCAACTTGATTACACGTTTCGTACTTGAAGTAATCCTCTCACTAGGACTTACTCCCCTTACAAACTATAATCAATACACCCGCTTGATTACACACTCTTCACTCGAAGTAATCCTCTCACTAGGATTCACTCCCCTTACAAGCTGTAATCAACACAATGTGTTTCCCACTCAAGATCACCCAATCTTGAGTAACTCTATGAATTCTCTCCATTCGAAATTCTAGCTGTTGTGGAATATAGCCGTTGGGTCATTATGTTTCCAGATATTCGGATGATTGCTCCTCTGTTTGACGCGTGAGATTAATGCTTTTGATTCTTTCCAGGCTGTCATCGACTTGCTTTTAATTGACTTTAAAGCAAATTCAAATCTGTCATAATAGAAAATTTGAATGATGAATCCGTTGGGGCTTCTATTTCATCTTCTAAATGCCTGAACCTATTGGAGAAGCATTACACTTGAGCATTTGTCCAAGTTCCTCATTCAAATCTGTCATCGCTCCATTTCTGGAAATATGCAGCAAGTTCATCTTCACAAATCTGTCATTTCTTGATTTGCTTCTAATCCTTCATTTTAATCACCTGTAACTTATACATAAATGATATAAATAATGTTAAGAAGAAGTATAAGTTATTGGGTAATCATCTGGATGAGAAATGAGACTTTCGGAATGATGCTTTTCCGCATCAGAGACATGAACTCGAGCTTGGTTGAGTAGGCTCGAGTTTGCTGCATTTTGAATGTCAAGTTCAGGTGCAAACCAGAGGTTTTAAAGCAAACTCTAGAGTTTGCAACATTTTTAGGATCTAGGCTCGAGTCCATACTTGTAGGCTCGAGTTTGGTTCTCTTCAAAACCATATTTTGCTCTCTGTCTTGTCTAAACTCGAGGATGTAACTTATAGGCTCGATTTTGGATGATTTTCGTGACCTGGTAGCTCTCTGTAACCCGCGAACTCGAGCTTGTCAACTAATAGGCTCGAGTTTGCTTCTCAGCGAATTGTGCAACACCCAGAACAGACTGTCTACTTTCGGGGGCCATATCTCCCTGGTCTGAACTCCGTTTTGGTTGGTTCAACTATTGATTTTAAAGCCCTTTGCGTCTACTTTCCAATGCCACCGATTTCAGCTCAATTGGATTCTCAGTTTGAGAGTTATACGCAAAACATTGAAGGTTGGTCTGCTGGGTGACGTGAATATCACTGTCAACTTCATAAATTCATATCTCCTTCACTTAAACTCCATTTGGCTTGAATTATATATCAAAATGACGCATTGGGAGTCTAGTTTCATATGCCAATGGTTTCACCTCAATCCGATCTCTGGTTTAGGAGATATCATCGAATTACCAGACGTCGCCCAAGTGAAATGCTGAACAGAGTAGCTGAAATGCTGAAGACCGCTACAGGCTCGAGTTTGTCAACTAATAGGCTCGAGTTTGGAGTTCCAAACCTGAGGTTTGAGTTCTAAGCTCGAGTTTGACTTGTCCAGAGGCGCCAGAGTTGCTGAGGACATTACAGGCTCGAGTTTGCAAGTTATGAACTCGAGTTTGCTAATCCTGAACTGATTTTTGATGGTTTAAACTCTGAATTGATCAGTTCCAGCTTCCATATGATCTTGGATACTTCTAGCATCAATATAAGAACTTGAATAAAGATATTCCATTGCATTGCAAGTTCTTCCTTCTTCAATTTCTTCTCTCCTTCTAGATTATCCCCCAAAATCATTTGATAACCTCTTGCTTCCTTAATATTATGATATTCCCATAATATTGTGCAAGAGCTTCTTTCTTCAATCAACATTCTCCATCATAAAACTTTGCATCTACATTAAATATAATAATTAGTCAAAGTAAAAGATAAATGTAGTATGCAACCTTTTTGATATTAAGAATGACATCTATATAAGACATC
Source organism: Acacia pycnantha (assembly GCA_025563575.1). Classification (NCBI taxonomy): domain Eukaryota; kingdom Viridiplantae; phylum Streptophyta; class Magnoliopsida; order Fabales; family Fabaceae; genus Acacia; species Acacia pycnantha. Next base: position 1,442,329 of record JAMWYP010000061.1, read on the forward strand.
ATCAAAACTAATCAAAACCAACATTCTCCCCCTATTTGATGATGGCAAATACTTTAAGGAAAATATGTATGAATATGAAAAAGTATTAAACCCAAAATATTTTTCTTGCCATTCTCTCCCCCTTATTTGTCATTAGCAAAAAGTTGAGTTTAAAGAAGAGATACTTGTAGAGAGACAAATAGGAAGGCAAATTAGAAAGAGTCAAAGAATTGATTTTCTCTCCCCAATTTGAAATTGTTTTCATTCTTAATATGTTGCAGTTTGGAATGTTTTTATGAAAACAAGTTTGAAAGAGTTTGGAGAGGTTTTCAAAAACATCTTTCACAATTAAAGCATACCAAATATGTGCAAAATTTACTGAATATAGAAGATAGAGATTAGAAATGCTCATGTTGATTTTGCAAATTGATGATTGATCGATGAGGTCCATTGGCTTGCTTTTTTATTGTTATGAAATCATTTCCATCCTTCTCCTTTCCTTCATATAGCTCTTTTGTAGAACATGTTTCAGCTGGCTTCAAGAAGTCTTCTTCAACTTTGTAGAGCATATCACAACTTTAGTGTGAGTGAGACATCTTTCCTCAATGTAATAGTTTCTCCTTGTAGTATGTTGAGGAATGTCCTAGCACATAACAGAATTCTTGCTACAAATTGAACACTTTCTTTGCCAAAGAGATTTGTTAGAGCAGCATGATATCAAAATATCCCTTTCTATATGATATTGTCAAATTAAGGTAAGGAAGGGAAATATGATCTTAATTCATCATCAAAACTAATACAACAGTGAATGCAGATGAGGGTTTTCTTCAAATAAAGGAAATGAACTTGTAAGATATAAAACACATGAGAATGTGAAGCTCCCCCTTAATGAATGCATGACTAAGGGTAACAACTCTTATGCTCTTATGCAATTAAGTCATATGAAACTTGAGCACACTAGTGGAAAAAAGGCTTTTAAGACCGGACAAAAAAGGTACATTAGGACCGGACCCGCGAGCAGTCTTGTTCCAGGCGGTATTAAAAGTCGACCTTTAAGACCGGACTTTTACACGGTCTTAAAGATTTTCTTTAAGACCGGACATTTTAAACCTTCGGTCTTAAAAGTCGTACTAAATAAATCTGAAATATTTTTGGTTCGGTCCTAAAACTCAAACTTTAAGACCGGACAAAAAGTCGACCGCTCTTAAAAGATCCAAATATTAAGACCGGACAAATATCAATCCGGTCCTAAAGATAGCGGACTCTAAGACCGGAGGAATAATTACCCGGTCTTAAAAGACTGACTTTCAAGACCGGATTGTTGCAATGGACCGGTCTTAAAAGACCAACTTTTAAGACCGGCTTAACACCTTTAAGAGCGGTGTTATATATACATCCGGTCTTAATATTTGAACATTTAAGACCGTATTTTTATTTGCGGTCTAAATTTTCCCGTATTTTTCCCCTGTTTTGTTCTTCCCGATCAATATATATACACAAATCCACCATACAAAACAGCACATAAAAGTCGATATACTTTAAGCTACAAGCTATGAACATGAATAAATTGAATTGGGAAAAAGAATACAAATATTATCCACCATGAGTTATGTGGCCTCTTAATTAAGTCTAAAACAACTAAAGTAATTTATAAAATAAGCTAACATATAACTAATTACAAAGGCAATGAGTTACAATACATGAAGCACGTAATTCAACATACAAATGTAGTCCAATATATTATTCACCATGCCTTCATTTGATTCCCACCCAACAACGTAACATGCATCCTCTTTTATAACATGCCCCTTTGAAACGGATCCCGCCACAAAAACAAAACAAGAACAAATTCATATTCAATGATGACATTGTTTAATTAAGAACATAGACAAGATATAATAATTGTTAAAACCTTAAAGTTTTCTAAGAATACTGCATATGAATATTAATTACCTTATGAATTGACACTTTTATAAAGTGATATCCTCCCATATCCCTTCTTGATGATCATTTCTTATGCCGGGTTCATTATCCGCTTCATCTTCTTCGTTCATGTCCAGGTAGACCCCAGGAAGATCACCATAATTTGAATGACTTTCCTCATCAATATCAATGACCCTCTTTCCTTGGAGAGCTACGAGACCACATTTTATTTTCTTGATCGGTGATATAGAACACTTGTTTTGCATGATCTCGCCATAATAAAAGGTTCATCTCCAAAACTTCTACTATTGACATCAACTAAAGTGAATCCTAGTCGATCGATCCGAACACCATTATTGACATTAACCCACTTGCATTTGAAGATGGGAAATCTAACTTTGACATAGTCCACCTCCCAAATCTCTTCAATAACCCCATAATATGGCATGACCGCCAATTTAGGCCTCTTGTCTTTCGAGCGGAGAAGTGCATAGATTCGGCCTCTAACATAACACCACTGTTCGGACTGTGCTCCTATCATCTAGGGACTTCGTGTAAAATGTATAACCATTGATCACATACGAATTCCAACTTATGACATCAAACTCGGGACCACGTGCTAACCATTTCATTGTCTCAGAAACACATTCAGATCCCTCGACCTTTTGTTTGAACCAGTTTGCAAAAGTTACGTTATGCTCCCTAATCAACCTTTGTTCGGTCATTCGATGGTTCTCTTTCCTTATGCCTCTTTATGTGCGAGATATGCTGGCTTGAACTTCATCAACATTATTCAAGATGTATAAGTGGACTTGTGACAATTCATCACGATCCACACTCTTACCGAAGCCCCACGTCTACCCCCTTCAAGATGCCGACGTTTTGGAAGCCCAATATGTCTTACTTTGGACAAATAATTTTGACAAAATTCCATGGCCTCTTCGAAACATATTTCGAACAATTGATGCTTCGGCCGGTACGCGTTCTTCACATACCCTTTTAGGAATTTCATAGATCTTTCAATAGGGTACATCCACCGTAAATGGATAGGGCCGCACAACTTTATCTCCCTCACTAGATGAACAATGAGATGAACCATGATGTCAAAAATGAAGGAACAAAAAGCTTTCCGGGGGACAATAAGTTCTCTTCCCATATGGCCTTGGATGCAAGTCTTCGCGTATTCCCATTGCTTGCAAATCCAATCTTGCCTTCACACCATCCTTCGAACTACCTTGTATGTTGAGAAGCGTGCCCACAATACTATCACATACGTTCTTCTCCACATGCATGACATAAATACGGTGTCTCACATCAAGATTGCGCCAATAGGGAAGATCAAAGAATACGATCTCTTCTTCCATATATTTGTTTCTTTTCTACTCTTTCCATGCTTACCGAAGATGACACCGATATTTTTAACCTTTTCATACACTTGCTCCCACCAATGCCACCGGAGCTTCTTCATACTCTTGGCCACCAAAAAAGGCCTTCTTTAATCGACGATATGGGTGGCCCCGTCTAAGAAATCTCCTATGTCCAAGATACACCGTCTTTCTTCCATGTTGAAGTTGATGGTAGCATGTGCCTTCTTCACAAACCGGACATGCTTTATGGCCTTTTACACTATACTCGACAAGTTCCCATATGCTGGAAAGTCGTTTATAGTACAAAATATCATGGCTCTCATTCTAAAGACCTCCTTCTTGAAAGAGTCAAAAACATCGACACCTTCTTCCCACAACTCCTTCAAGTCTTCGATCAAGGGCTCTAGGTAAACATCTATGTCATTTCCGGGTTGTTTTGGTCCCGAAATCAACATAGACAGCATGATGTACTTTCGTTTCATGCATAACATAGGAGATAAGTTGTAAACAATCAGGACTACGGGCCATGAGCTATGTATGCTGCTAAGGCTTCCATAGGGATTCATTCCATCCGTGCTAAGGGCAAGCCTGAGGTTCCTAGGTTCTTCGCCGAAGTTCAGAAATAATTGATCGATCTTCTTCCATTGAGAAGAATCGGCCGGATGTCGAAGCTGTCCATCCGAAATCCTCTCATCTGCATGCCACCTCAGATTTTTTGCATCATTTTCATTCGCAAACAACCGCTTGAACCTTGGTATGATTGGAAGATACCACAACACTTTTGCAGGCCCCTTATCTGACTTGTACCGTGGGGTTTCACACATCGGACAACTCTGCTTCTCTTCAAACTCTTTTCTATATAATACACAATCATTCGGGCATGCATGGATCTTTTTGTACTCCATCCCCAGTGGACAAAGTATCTTCTTAGCATCATAGTAGCGATGCGGCAACACGTTATCATCCGGAAGCATGTCCTTCAAAGCCTCAAGCAATTCGAAAAACTCTTGTCGCTCCATCCATGACGTGCCTTCAAGCTTACCAATTTCAATACGGCGTTCAACAATTGGTATTTTTACACCCACGGTATAGCGGTGTCTCGCATCACTGCACATATTACCATATGCATGTGATCGCTCAAAAGCCTCTTCTCCTACATCACGGATAATGTCCTCTATGCGATCATCCATATCCGTGTCATTATCATCAAAGGCCACTTCCCCATGTTGTTTCCCACTTGATGGCACTTGTTCACCATGCCATACCCATACGGTATAAGTCTTACAAAATCCGTGACAAATTAAATGTGTGCGTATAACTTCAGGACATAGTCGACACTCATTCAAACATTTTACACAAGGGCAATAATACTTCCCCCCATCATCATGGGCATTTTTTTAGCAAATTCTATAAATTCCCTAACCCCATTCTGATATTCAATACTCGTTCGTAAAGCATCTATCCAAGCTGTGATCCATAGTAGAATTCCTATATATTATTTAGACGAATTAAGAATTACATTTGGTCATAAATGCATCACAGTGAATCGAAGAACCAAAATAAATGCAAGACGAGGAAATTAAATGCGGGGGATGAAGGTCTTGTGGACTAACCTCGTAGCATATGCGTTTCTTTGAGTCGTCTTACTTCTCCGCTCACGAACGTTGATGTTGCAGACAAGACAGCAAGAGTAACCTAAAAACACTTGTTGGTCAGTTGGGTAGGTCTAAAGTGCAAATATAATCTTCAAAAAACAATATTCGTTAACAACAGAGAATACCCATAACAACATTACACCGATTTCGTTAAACCCATGAAAACCAATAACGATAAGTCGGAAAGTAATAAAGTTTTAACCGAAACATCTCTTACGGCTTCGTCTATAGACGTTTAGCTAAGGAACCAGAGAGTGATTGTCGAGAAAGGTACGCGAAGCGACGAAGCCGAGAGGAAATTTCGAGTCGGAACACGAGTATTCACTTTCGGCGCGACAAGAGTTCGAGAGGGAAATTTAATTTTTCCGCGCGACAAAGATACCTTATTTAGCTTTTTGGATTTTATTAATACCGGTTATTAATTAAATGTCCGGTCCTAAAGATACAACTAACATTTTAAGACCGGAGTTTTAAAATTATCCGGTCCTAAAATTTTATTAGATTTTTAATTTTTAAGACCGGAGGTTTATAAAACATCCGGTCCTAAAATTCAAATTATCTTTAGATCCGTTACTTATAAAATAAAATGTCCGGTCTTAATGGCCTTCGTGATTGGTATATTAAATCAATAAAATAAATGATATTTTTTGACAAAAATAAAGCAAAATTGGAGAATAAGTTTCTTTAATGAATTCTTGGAGAAGAGCCAAAAATTCATACAAGTGTTCTTAATGTTTCTTACATTACTTGAATATATACACAACAACAAAAACACAAATGAAAAACAAGCTGAATATTATCATCCACAAGAATCGATAAACAACCTCGGCGATTTCGGCGTGAAGAGCATTAATTTCCCGCCGGAGATCAGCAAGTTGTTGTCTTATTCTCTCCACCCGCAATATGAATGGATCATTACGGGAGAGCGGAGAGGGGTCGAGGTAGGCGCGGCTGGGGCCAACAGTTGGAGAGGGGGATTACGAACATCCGCATGGCCGGCTTCAAGATGACGGTTGAACTCAAGCAAGAAAAGGATCGGCGGAAGGATCGAGGGGGGGTGCGGCATGAGCAATCTCTTCATCATCCGAAGAAATAACAATGGGTCCAACGACCCGAGAGTCTTCGGAAACAATACGACGCACTGTCGCTGGAGGAGGCGCACCATATAATGATCTAGCCATGGCACGAGAGTGAGGCGTGTATGCACCCCTACGAGCGCTTGCTTGTATCTAACCATGGTTTGAGGATTTTGAGAAGTGAGGAGTTAACAAGGACAAAGAGGAGGTAGTGTGTGGAGTATATAAAGACAGATGGCAGGAGAGATAAACGTCGATGATGAATTCGTCAATTTACTTTTATACAAACTTTTAAGACCGGACTTTTATCTTATATCCGGTCCTAATTTTAATTCAATTACTTTTAAGACCGTCCTTTTATCAAATATCCGGTCCTAAAACTCATTTAAGACCGATATATTACTTGGTATCCGGTCCTAAAACTAATTTTTAATTCAATTACTTTTAAGACCGTCCTTTTATCAAATATCCGGTCCTAAAACTCATTGTTGAAATGAAAGTTCATTCTTTTCAAGAGTCCCTTCCCCATTGTTGAAATGAATTCAGAGTCTCTTCGGCTTCCACATAAACTTCCCAACTAGGCGTCTCCTCGTATTCCGAGCAAATATGCGTCTCCTCGTTAATGTTTCCTAGGCGTTTCACATTCTTCAGATGGGTTCTCTATTTAAACCCGTTATTACTTTCTTAACATTCATCTCCATCTCCTCCTAGAACCTCCACCGTAATGGCTTCTCCACCACGACGAGGTCCTCCTTCGGGCGAAATCCCGAGGCACCTCCATATCCTCCTCCGTTGCCTCCGAAACCGAACTTCCGGCGATTTGGAGCACTGATAGCCCGCGTCGATCATATAGACCGAAGCTTGGGCAAACTGTTTCAGTCTATCACGCCGTCAACAACAAGTGAAAGCGGTACTCGACGCCAATGACGTTGAGTACCATACCTCGATGACGACGTCTCCGACCATTCCCTCCTCCGACAACGATGGGGAGGATTAGAATTTTTAAGTTTTTTTGTCTCACCGCCTTATGAGGCGAAAAAAAAAAATTATTAAATAAAATTTTTATTTCCCAATCGCCTTCCTTGTTTGTCTTTAACTTTATGTTCTTTTTCTCCGACAACAAGAACAAACAAAACATTGTCCTATTCGTGGTGATCAATCTTAAAAATTTGCGAGAATAAAGTTAACAGGTTGCAACCATACAAAACAAAACAAAAAAACATTATTTACCTTTTTCGAATAAAAACAAACAGAGTGACGACTATTCTCAAGTTTGGACCATCGTTGTCTTCCCTCAACTTTTCCGATGTGATGAAAATTTTCGGTGTCGTTTTCGTTATCTTCTTTCTTTTTCCAACTAAAAGAAAAGGGACACCGATGACGTTCTTCACATCCGAGAAAAGTTGAAACGAGAACAACGAAGCACAAAACTTGAGAAGAACGCATGAAACATGGTTGCCTTGAACCCTAACGATATGTCTAAAAATCGAGTCACCAACTCTATTTAAATGAAGAATATTAGGACCGGACGTTTAATAAATCCTCGGTCCTAAAAATTAAGCCTTATTTTAAAATTTAAAGTTAGGAGCGGACAACTAACAAATATACGGTCCTAAAGGTTTCGGCAATCTATTAAATAAAATGAAGACTTTTAAGACCTGACTACTAACAAATAAACGGTCCTAATAATTTAGCCGTATATTTTCTATACTTTTAGGACCGTACTTTTAACAAATATAAGGTCCTAAAAGTCTCTACCCAAATTTTTAGAATTAGACGAAGACTTTTAGGACCGGATATTTGTTAAATATACGGTCTTAAAATGGACGAAGACCTTTAGGACCGTACTTTTAACAAATATACGGTCCTAAAAGTCTCTACCCAAATTTTTTAGAATTAGACGAAGACTTTTAGGACCGGATATTTGTTAAATATACGGTCTTAAAATGGACGAAGACCTTTAGGACCGCACTTTTAAAAATATACGGTCCTAAAAGTCGCGAATACTTTTGAGCCTCATCTCGGCTCATTTTCAACATCCTTTGTACCTCAAATTTCAAGCACTAAATAGCTTTATCCACCATCCCATTCATTCAGAAACCCAAAATGGACACACACAAATTGTTCGAAAAAATAAACAAATTTATTATTGAATTACATTGCTATATTTACAAATGAATTAATTAGCTAGTCGAAAAAATAAACATATGTACGAAGGCTATTGTTGCTACAAGATCATATATTATTTACAAATGAATTAATTTAGGACATTAATTATTGTCTTGACTTGGATTTTCTAAGACTAGTTTATACAGATATTCACAAAAACCTCGCGTATGTGCTCGATTTCATCATCATCAAATGGCTCTTCACGGGCAAACCTCGTAACATCAAAGACAAAACGAAATTAACATATTATGTGCATATTTCATATGTAACATTAAGCCATCAGTGACTGAATTCAGCCATAACATCTTACCCTTAAAGTGACTTTAGTGTTTCCCTTCGTCACAATATCATATAAGTGTTTCATGACGTACGGGCCACATAAGTTCGATCGTTCCGGTTGCCGACGGGTCTAAAAATAACAATAAATATATATAAGAGCATATATAGCTTACTGACCAACTTCAGAAGGCAATTATGTCATGTCCAATTATGTACTAACCTTAATTTTGTGCCATTTAGGATCGTGAGTGAGCACCACGCTTTTTTTTACATCAACACGGAAGGTCTTCATGGCACTATCATCAAAATCAGAAATTTATCGGTAATGTTCACCGAAAATTCACAACAGAGATTTCGAGACAAGACGATCAAAATGACATTCTTACTTGTTGATCATCACCGCAACGTAGTCGATGGATCGCCGTGAGTGGAGCATAAGAAGATAACATAATGCAACTCCATGTTCATGATGACCAACCGCCAGTGGTTGCTGAAAATTCACAACGATAAAGTACTCGGTGATATATATATATGTAGCATAATTATATTAAGTGAATTGCGAGACAAGTATATATGTATACCCGAGCCAGTGTGGAAACAAGTACACCTTTCTTTGCACTTTACACAACCTATTTGATATGTACTCTGTCTCAATTCCAGAGGTAGTGTTGTGCTTGCATACACCGGGCACAAGAATCCAAAATCCGAAATTTCGCCCTCTTGAACCGGTTTCTCGTGCATGCACCTACAAGAATGACATCGATGAGGGAATTAGTATATATGTATATATGTGTGTCTAAACGGTGCATTTCAATTATGTAATCAAGGAAGAAGATACTTACTTCATAAATAGTTGAACACATGCACTAGTAACCTCGGCTCGAGAAGCGGCATGGACTCTACATCTTCATTATCAACTAAAAGCGGTTGAGGATGAGGAGGCCTACTACTTCATTGACAGCCACGATTTATCTTTAAACCATTTTTGGCTACCAAATCTTTTATTTTTCCTTGGCCGTCAAGTTAGCAGTAGGGGATGGAACTTGAGGAGGGGGTGGAGCTTGAGGAGGGGGTGGAGCTTGAGGAGGAGTAGAGACATCTACAAGCTTCACTGGCCAAGAGATGAAGGTTCCCTTGACATCACTCACAACCTTCAGCTCATCAGTTGGGAGAGGGACAGTGCATCAAAGATCACCTCTTCAACTGACACTCGACAGAGCTCCTCGCGACGTATTGGAGATGGCGGCTGGTCAACTACCGTAGAAGGATTGGATTCAGCTTCATCTTCTAATCTCTTCCATTTGGATGCCATCAAATCTTTTTCGGCCTTTTCATATCCGCCGCGAGAAGCCCTGTGTGGGCAATCATTCTTTCTCCCAATCTCCTGATATTTTTCCCTTATTTTCGTGAATCAGATTGAAAACAACTATATATCAATTATGAATTCCAGCCATGTCACTAACAGAAATTAGAGAACTTCGCTTGATATGAATGTCAAACATTAGTCAAATTCACTTCATCAAGTTTCAACATTTTACTTAAGGAAGATGTAGCATTGTAGAAGAAATTGGGAAAACCAAAGGAAAGGGAGTTGCGAAATGCCGCCAACTCGGTCAATTCATTCATTCATCATAAATGGTTCCTACACATATTAGAATAACTAACTAACTAACAAACAACGTCTAACCATGGCCATTACACGGTTTACATATCAAACTTGCATGGAACTAGGACATGCTCCTCTCATGCGGGACAAAGGCAGCAAATGTATACTTCTATTCACACACCAAACCATTTAACTAACAGGATTAGATGTACACAATAACATTCACATATCCTCACGAGGTTAATAAGCAAACAAAAGTGCAAACAAAACTAAATATAACTCACCGAGCTTCAGGAGTGGTCCGCTTCGAACAAATTGTTGCCAAGTTTGTTCATCAATAAATTTGTACTTGTCCCGGGGTTGATGGTCGGGCTTCTCCTCGGCAAAAATATAAGTGTTAGCCGAAAGGTCTTAAACTTCTGAACCGCTCAAAGACAATAAGACAATGTTGAGTCTTTGAACTTCTCAGACTCAGGGACGGTGAATGTAAGCCGGATAGTGTCCCATAAGAGAGGAATGCCTGAGAAAATGAGGGAGTAACAGAGGCTAACGGTACGCGGGGCGAGGAAGAGAGGTAATGGAACAGAAAGGGTTTCGCAACGTGAACAGGGGTTCTTCAGTGAGAGTATGAGAGTGACAATGTGAGAGTGACAAAAGCTTCCGTTAACGTTTGGCGCTTCATTTTTAAGACCAGGACAAATACACATATACGGTCTTAAAAGATAACCTTTAAGACCGATCTCTATATATGTCCGGTCTTAAAATTAATTAATTTTTATTCAAACTTTAGTACCGGCCAAATTTTTGGTCCGTTCTTAAAAGTCTAACTTTTAAGACCGGTCATTCTGTAACTATGGTCTTAACATTTATTACTTTTTTATTTAAACTTTAGTACCGGACAAATTTTAAGTTCGGTCTTAAAAATCAAAGTTTTAAGACCGCCTTTATATAAGTTCGGTCTTAAAACTTTAATACCTTTATATTTATATTTTTCCGTATTATTTTGGAGTGTAGAAAATATAAGTCTCGCCTTGATGAGATTTCTACATAAAAGTATTTGATATTTCAATTTTTTTATTAACATTTTTAAGGCCGGTTGTTATTTTAACAGTGCGGATAAGATCTATGAAAAATTGATCGAATAAGAAGTTCTTTATATTTACAAATATGCCACCGGTCACATATTTAGGACCGGTCGATAATTAGTCCGGTCTTAATGAGGCGTCCTTCATTGTGTAAGAAGTTCTTTTTATTTACAAACTCTGCCACTGGTCACACCATTAAGACCGGTGCTTCGTTTATCCGCTCTAAATGAGGCGGTCTTATAGCCCTTCATTGTTTAAGAAGTTCTTTTTATTTACAAAACTGCCACCGGTCACACCTTTAAGACCGGTGCGTCGATTATCCGCTCCAAATGAGGCAGTCTTAAAGCCCTTTTTTGCACTAGTGGCAAAGAGTATACAGAATCAGAATTTGAATCAGAAACAGAAATTGCATCAGAATCAGAGTTTGCAGCAGAAATAGGATGAGTCACTAAGCGCACTGCATAACTAAGATATGAAGCATAAACCACATTGTCATACTGCATAACTTAGAGTGTTCAAAATATTGCAAAATTGCAGTAGATATCAATAAGGTTATTTCTCAATGACAGTTTGGAAATATACTTTATGTAGAAAAGATGTCATTGATAGAATGCATGTAAGTTTGATCAATAAGCATATAAAATCTTATCCATAATGATAAGCATTTATCAACTCACATTTCATGAATGAGATCAAAAATTTCAAGAATGATAATGAAATATGCAAATTGTTTCAAATCTCGAATGTTCTTTCAAATCATGATAATGAATTAAGAAATCAAAATTTTGATGAATGAAAGAGTCATTTTTGAAACATGCTTGAAAATAATGCTCACTTTAAAACATGGTGGAAGTCAACATATTTAATGAATAAATCAGAATGCTTCAAGATTAAGAGAACATGTGAAACATTGAAGTTTGCATGTAGAAGAATTTTCTCAAGAGCAAAAGTCATGAAGGTAAAGCATTATTGAAATATGCTTAGTACAATAGAGAAATAATGACTTTGCTATAACCAAAAGATAATCTTGCATCTTAGGATTAGAAGAGTATGAATGCTCAAGGCAAGACTATGAATCCAGTTACTCAAAATAAGGATGAAAGACAAAGTTTATGAATTTGAGTAACAACATGTTTACTAGGATTCATGAATGATGAAGCACAAACTCATTAGTTCAAATGACTAGAGTTCCGAATATTTTCCTAGTAAGTTATTCCTTTAATGGTTAATGCATTATCATTCAATGCACTAATGAACATTTATAAATCTTGGAATAACTTGGCCAATAACATTTCACAAATTGAGTTCTTTTCTTGAAGATAAGATTGAAACTCATATATGGATAACTTATTAGACATGAAGTCCAACTAGTTAGAGAATTAGTCAAAGGAGTTCAAGCAACACATTGAATATCAAAGATCAATATGTGAATGATAGGAAAACTCGACTAGACAAGTTTGAAGCATATCCAACATTCAGAATACAACATTAACTTCCAATTTTGAAACATCATTTTGAATGTAATCAAAGTATGGATATGTTTTCAAAACATTTGTTTGCATTTTCACAAAATAGTGTGAATTGAAATCCAAGAAAAATTAGAAAGTTATGCACAAAACCACTTGTTTGATCAATAAAAACTCACTAACAATTTGACTAAATCGAGTTTAGGAATATTAGTGATTGATGATATGGAATATAAAGATCAAACAGTAAGATTTCACAAATTCGAGCAAGTTTGAAAATTTTTCTCGTGTTTAGCTTTCATAAGAGCAAACTACGGAGTTTAGTGTAAACTCGGAGTTTGTTAATTATGGCACTTACTGCGAAGAGCAAACTCGGAGTAAAATTGTAAACTCTAGAGTTTGTTATTTTTAAACGTCAGGTTAAGCTTCAGCAAGAGCAAACTCTAGAGTTTAAATGTAAACTCTGGAGTTTGTTATTTATTATTATTATTATTATTTTTAAAGGGGCGAACTCGAGTTCATGAAAAACAGGCTCGAGTTCGTATCACTGTAGAGCATTTATCGCGAAAGCCATCTGAAATCAAACTTCACAGAATTGGCAAACTCGAGTCCATTAGTGAGCAGGCTCGAGTTTGATACTATTCATGCCAAAATAAATTAGTTGTTTAAAAACGTGAATGGAGCATAAACACAAACTCTGGAGTTTGTAAAATAATTTTTCTCATTTTCAAAGACCAGGCTCGAGTTTAGAGATTCAGGCTCGAGTTTACATGTTTTGTAAATTCTTTTTATTTCTCAAACCACAGAGTAAACTCTACACAAAAAATTTAGGCTTGAGTTTGACACTATTCATGTCAAAACAAAATTAAGCATTTTAGCGAGAACTTGAGGTTTAAATATAAACTCTAGAGTAAACTCTGGAGTTTGGTGCAAACTCTGGAGTTTAGCGTAAAATAACTTTACTCAATTTAAATTTCAGGCTCGAGTTTAAATTCTTAGACTCGAGTTTGAGATTTTCAATCCACTATCTTCTTTCAACTTGATTACACGTTCTATACTTGCAGTAATCCTCTCACTAGGACTTACTCCCCCTTACAAACTATAATCAATACACCCGTTTTGTAATACCCGGATATTTATCTGGAATATTATAAATAAAAGTTGGATATTTCTGATAAGTGAAATTTCAATCTCCGGTCTTGTATAAATACAGTCTATTTTCTAAGTAGAATTTCTGTAAGAAATTAGGGAGTTTAAGGGCCAAAGTGCCAAAATGACCAAAATGCCCCTAGAAAGGGTAATTAACTTAGAAAATTTATGGAAAAATCCTAAAAGACAGTTAAATGACCAAGTGAGTTAGGAGAGTATATAATCTCTAATTATTGTAATTTTATAAATTATGAAATTGGAGAAATTGTTGGAAAATACTCAAAAAGAAGTAAAAGACCAAAATACCCTTGTAATTATGGAATAATGCAAGAGGCATGAAAATACTAATGTTAATACAAGTGTATGAAGGTAATGAGGCATAGTAATTAAGAAAATTATCAACAAGTGATAATGAAGTAATTAAGTAATATTGGACTAATTACTTAAGCATAAGCAGAGGAAATTCAATAATAATTATGTGAAGCTCAAAAATTAGTGAAAATTAGTGGAATATTAGTAAAAATGTATTTACTAATTAATTGGAAATTTCTATGAAAAATCATTGAGTTTAGGTATTTTTAAGCCTAAATACAAGAATGGACCAATTAGATAATTTTGTGGAAATTTTTGGAAAAATTAAATAAATAAATCATTAAATAATTAATTAAATAAATAATAAATATTTATTAAATAATTAAAGAGGCCAACCGAAATTTTGGGCCAAATAAAAAGAAAAAAAAAATGAAAAATGAAAAAGAACACAAGTTGGCAAGTTGCAACATTAAAATAATAATATAATTAATTAAAGTAAAATATGTGAATAGTAATTTTAAAATTAGGAAACGGATCCTATCTAGAGATCTAGGAATAGGAATCCCAGGGTCAAGGTAAAATATTGATCAGTGAGTTTTTACCTTTAAGTGACCTCTTCCGCAAGTTAATTCCGAGGCCGTTTGTGCATTTTCCTAATAAAACAAACCCCCCCTCCTTCATAATTCTCACACCTTTTCTTCCTTCTCTTGGCCGAAATTTTTGGTTGAGAAAGAAGAGAAAGGAGCTCTGGGGGAATTGTGCAGCGAAGCCCTGTAGAATTGTCCGGAAAGTCTTCAACGGGTAAGTCTTTCGGTCTTTAGTTTTTTTTAGTAGTTAGTAGAATTGTTAGTTAGATTTAGAAAGTAGGTGACAAGATTCCTACAAATGTTTTAAAGCCTTGTTTGCGTTGAAAAAATATGCAGAGGTGTAAACATAGTAGGGATCGAGTCACGAAAAGTTGAAGTTTTCGCAGTTCTTTTAAAAGTAAGGGTAGAATTTGTTAGAATAGCCTTTAAATTTCAAGTATGATTGGGTATCATATGGGAGGGCTATTTTAGTCTTTATTTTCGAAAATCATGATGGCGTCGAAGTTCTGGCAAAATTTCGGGAAGAAAATTTGTCAGAGTAACGAAGTGCTGGCGAAATTCCGCCGATTAGGGGTAGAAGGGCAAAATGGTAATTTTTACCTAAAATTCCAGATATTGTGTCAAATCACTAATGGAAGTGATATTACTCTTATAGGATATTAGAATCTCTGATTTGCTGCCGTCACGCTGTTTGAAGTTCACGTTTTTCCGTGAAAGTACGTTTTCCGCCGGTAGTACCTAACGTTGCCAACGAAGGTACGGACGCGTACTGTAACACTAATCTTGTGCTTCTTAAATGCATATATGTCAAGGATATGTCATAGACCGTTATACAGACAGTTTTAAACGGGTTATGTTTGGAATGCCGTTATGTTTTCCTAGCGGTGAGGACACAAGTGTTTATCGTGGCACTGGTGAATAGTGCAGGTCTATCTTATCGCTTTCTGTTTCTTTCTGTTATTTCCTTTCTAAACCTTAGGATTACTGTAATCATTACAATGTTACACAATGGTTGATGTTTTGGCTAAGAATCCAATTACTCTTTTGCTCTTTTGCTCTACTCTGATTGCTTGTTTGAAAAAAAAAAAAAAAAATCCGCATTTCAAACATGGGATGTTACACGTTTGATTACACACTCTTCACTCGAAGTAATCCTCTCACTAGGATTCACTCCCCTTACAAGCTGTAATCAACACAATGTGTTTCCCACTCAAGATCACCCAATCTTGAGTAACTCTAAGGTAGAATGATAGGATGTTTACAATGATTCTTCTCTCTCAGAAGTGTATGGATAAACACTGAAGTACAATACAAAACATTTCACTCTCTATGATATATGGACATTGAAAATCAGAGAGTAAATGATAACTAGATCAGAGTAATAGCATGTTGAAGAGGTAGGCTTGTTTCTCTGCTTGTTGTTGTGTTTTTGAAGGTTTGTATGCAGCTCTATATATAGCGGCAAATCTTCATATGACCGTTTCTTCTCAATTCTGAATTCTCTCCATTCGAAATTCTAGCTGTTGTGGAATATAGCCGTTGGGTCATTATGTTTCCAGATATTCGGATGATTGCTCCTCTGTTTGACGCGTGAGATTAATGCTTTTGATTCTTTCCAGGCTGTCATCGACTTGCTTTTAATTGACTTTAAAGCAAATTTAAATCTGTCATAATAGAAACTTTGAATGATGAATCCGTTGGGGCTTCTATTTCATCTTCTGAATGCCTGCACCTATTGGAGAAGCATTACACTTGAGCATTTGTCCAAGTTCCTCATTCAAATCTGTCATCGCTCCATTTCTGGAAATATGCAGCAAGTTCATCTTCACAAATCTATCATTTCTTGATTTGCTTCTAATCCTTCATTTTAATCACCTGTAACTTATACATAAATGATATAAATAATGTTAAGAAGAAGTATAAGTTATTGGGTAATCATCTGGATGAGAAATGAGACTTTCAGAATGATGTTTTTCCGCATCAGAGACATGAACTCGAGCTTGGTTGAGTAGGCTCGAGTTTGCCAAGTATTTTGAATGTCAAGTTCAAGTGCAAACTAGAGGTTTTAAAGCAAACTCTAGAGTTTGCAACATTTTTAGGATCTAGGCTCGAGTCCATACTTGTAGGCTCAAGTTTGGTTCTCTTCAAAACCATATTTTGCTCTCTGTCTTGTCTAAACTCGAGGGTGTAACTTATAGGCTCGAGTTTGGATGATTTTCGTGACCTGGTAGCTCTCTGTAACCCGCGAACTCGAGCTTTTCAACTAATAGGCTCGAGTTTGCTTCTCAGCGAATTGTGCAACACCCAGAACAGACTGTCTACTTTCGGGGGCCATATCTCCCTGGTCTGAACTCCGTTTTGGTTCGTTCAACTATCTATTATAAAGCCCTTTGAGTCTACTTTCCAATGCCACCTATTTCAGCTCAATTGGATTATCCGTTTGAGAGTTATACGCAAAACATTGAAGGTTGGTCTGCTGGGTGACGTGAATATCACTGTCAACTTCATAAATTCATAGCTCCTTCACTTAAACTCCATTTGGCTTCAATTATATATCAAAATTACGCATTTGGAGTCTAGTTTCATATGCCACTGATTTCACCTCAATCCGATCTCTGGTTTAGGAGATATCGTCGAATTACCAGACGTCGCCCAAGTGAAATGCTGAACAGAGTAGCTGAAATGCTGAAGACCGCTACAGGCTCGAGTTTGTCAACTAATAGGCTCGAGTTTGGAGTTCCAAACCTGAGGTTTGAGTTCTAAGCTCGAGTTTGACTTGTCCGGAGGCGCCGAGTTGCCGAGGACATTACGGGCTCGAGTTTGCAAGTTATGAACTCGAGTTTGCTCATCCCTGGAACTGATTTTTGATGGTTTAAACTCGAATTGATCCGTTCAGGCGTCCATATGATCTTGGATACTTCTAGCATCAATATAAGAACTTGAATAAAGATATTCCATTGCATTGCAAGTTCTTCCTTCTTCAATTTCTTCTCTCCTTCTAGATTATCCCCAAAATCATTTGATAACCTCTTGCTTCCTTAATATTATGATATTCCCATAATATTGTGCAAGAGCTTCTTTCTTCAATCAACATTCTCCATCATAAAACTTTGCATCTACATTAAATATAATAATTAGTCAAAGTAAAAGATAAATGTAGTATGCAACCTTTTTGCTATTAAGAATGACATCTATATAAGACATCATCAAAACTAATCAAAACCAACAATGTGGGCTTGCAGGGTCGCACACAAGAATGGCCCAACACGAGCAAGTATGTCCAGATTCATTGAATCTTAAATGTGTTTAAGATTTAATGAATACTTATTTAATCTAGGATGTGTGTGTATATATATATATATATATACAAACATATATAAATATATTATTCGAAAATAATAATGATATTATTTATTGGTAATAATATTATTATATATAGTATTTAATTTATTTGATAAATTAAATAACTATAATAAATTGAGATATTGTATCTCAGATTTATTTTTCGAATAAAGATATTGCATATCAGATTTAATTTGAACCGAGATATCGGATCTCATTTTAAATTAAATATAACGATATCATATCTTGATTTAATTTATAAATATAAATTAAATCAGAGGGCTTTTAATTCGGATTAAATAAATAGATTTGATTAGATCTATTAGATAGATTTAATTAATATATTTTTTAATCCAGATTCAAAATTTGTTTTGAATATAATACGCCTGCTAGGTCTAGAAAAACCTACGGGACTTTTAGTCGAGCGTATTAGAAAGCCGCGAAAAATCCTAGAGCAAAAAAATAGAGAGATGCAAGAATACTGAGGCGCTAGCATGCTGCCGTCAGTGTTGAAGGCCCTTCGTGTGGATACCGGTAGAGGGAGAGGACATGCGTAGTCTGCTCCTGTCTGATCGAACAAGAAGGCGTTAGCCCACGTGATTAAGAAGCACGAGAAGGTAGCCCACCAGCTCAAATTGTTCGGCAAAGGTATGATTCGGAAATCCTAAATCCATATTTAAGCGCTATTGAGCGATCCGCCTAAGAGATTCGTAAGAGTTTTATTCCGCTGCGTTGTACGGATCCCAACAGTGGTATCAGAGCCAACTCAACGTCCGTTTAAATCAGGTTTTACGTATGCTTTATATATGTGATATATATGCTTTAAACCGAATCTTGCATGCTTAAAATCGAAGTATATGATAAACCGATTTTGAAGCATTCATCTTTTATCCAAAAAGATCATCCTTTTTCGAAAAGATCGCGTTATGAATACGGTTGTTTCACGCTTGGGTTAGGTTTGGATTCTGTGGCTTTTTCGATCACGTTCTGAAAGGTTCAGATCGGAGATCACGCTAAAGTTCCGCAATCTGATTGGGGTCCAATACGTTCAAACACGATCACATTCTGAAAGGTTCAGATTCGTTGATCATGCATGGACGCTGACTGAGGTCAGACGTTCATGAACGCGGATGGCAAAATAACGTTCGGAACGTTAGGGTTTCAATTTTCGAAAATCACTTTTTTTTTTTGGGAAATTATTTTCGAAAACAATTTGAAATTTTCGAATAAAAAAATTGTTCAATACCGGAGTGATGCTATTTGAGTCAAAACTCGTTGGTGGGTTGTTACCTTAATCCAAAAGCTACTTTTCAATCTTAGAATGACAGGAAGAGCGATTGATCACATTGGAGAAAGGGGTATGATGAAAAATTTAATGAGAGAATCTTATAAGTAAATAGGGATATTAAAAATTGCACATTCTGAACCGTAGGGACCCCGGCTGATTGTCAGTAGCGCGAGAATTTAAATCATGAATATAAATTAGAGAAATTGTATCACGATAAGTTTAACCATAATATTTTATTGCATATCTGTATGAATTAAATATATGGTGTGATCTAATTTGTTTGGGTATGGTGAACAAGATGGCTCTAGAACTTACAAGTGTTGTATTATTTAAATATGGCCTGCGAGCCATGTCTATCTCTAAATATTCTCTATGTAAATTCTCATCTCATCTCACTCCCCTCGTATGTTGAAACGAGGTTTCTCATGATGTATTTTCCTTTAATTTTATCTAGAGAAGTCCTCTCATTGGCTTGAGAGGATTCTAGGTTAGGTGAGCCATGTTGTGTCACAGTCCTTAATTATGTTTTGGTTTTGATCCTTGCATGATTTAATTTAGACATTATATGATACAATAGGAATTGCACTCATATGATTGATACATTAATTAGATTAAATAATACCCTCTAAATAAAATCTTAAGCCATAATGCCGTCAATTAATGAATACTTATCAAAACCTAGATCACCCATTTGTATGTTCCACCAAAGTGGATGCATCTGAGTTATCTTAGTGAGACGAGAGTGAGTAATGGTGATACTCAATATTCATTAATTGTCTTGACTTAATTGAGATCATCAAAACGGTTTTGGATCTCAAGGCATTAGATGGGATTAAACGTGCCGATCATATGATGATCGAATCCCATAAAGATCTAAGAATTACATGTGATGTAATTGGCAAATGTATGCCTACCTAAATAACTTAAATTTAAGCATCCTGCCAAAGCGGACTTAATTTTAAGCCAAATATGGGTCTTAGCCCACTAATTATAATGAGGGTTGTTAATTCAATGGGAGGTTACTACTTAAACTTTGCATATCTTTAGTTGTAGAATCATGTAGTCTAGTAATACTTCAACACCATTAATGCGATCAGTCCTTGAGAAGGATGAACTCGATGAGAAAAACTCTCTTGACATGTTTGGGAACTTAAGCGTTGATCCTAAACACGAAAGAAAAGAGTATCTCATCAATCAACCCATTCTTGACGAGCCTTCAACTGCTGATCCAAGAACTCGGACTGATGCTTATACGAAGCATAAAGATGACTCTGTGGATGTAGGATGCCTGATGCTTGCCACTTTGCTTCTAGACCTTAATAAAGATCTAGAACATGTGAAGGCTTTTGAGATGATTGTTCATCCTACGGAAATGTTCCAGTAACAGGCAAGGCTTGAGAGGCTTGGATTCCCCATGTCCTAGGAGTTAGCTACAGATGTGATCTTGAACTCACTCCCAGGAAGTTATGATAACTTTGTCATGGATTACAACATGAACAACATAGCGGAATCAATTTCTGAACTGCATGGGATGCTCAAAACTGCTAAGCTAAGCCTTAGAGAGGCCCAGTTCTGTTTTGTCCGCTCAAAAAGGAAGGGGTATGAAACCGAAAGCCAAGAAGGCAAAACCTCCGAAGGATAGAGTCTGCTTTCTTTTACAATGAACTTGGTCATTTCAAAAGGAATTGCAAACTCTACCTCGAAGATCTAGAGAAGAACAAGAAGGATAGCGGGGCTGTCGCTTCAAGTATCTATGTCATAGATATTCGCTTTTCTACTTCCTCAACATGGGTATTGGATACTACATGTGGATCTCACATTTGAATAAATGTAGGATCTCAAGGACAGTAGAAAATTGTATAGAAATATCTATGACATATCTACTAAGAGGATCAAGTCAAATGATTTGAATCTGACCTATCTATGGCATTGTCATCTAGGCCATATAAATGAGAAACGCATTTTGAAATTCCATAAAGATGGATTTCTTAACTCATTTGATTTTGAATCAATTGATACATGCGAGTCTTGTTTATTGGGAGAGATGACAAATGCACCTTTTATTGGGCCTCATACATACTGATGTGTGTGGACCAATGAATACATCTGCCAGAGGAGGTCATTTGTACTTCATTACATTTATAGACGATTTCAGTAGATATGGATATATCTATTTAATGTTCAAAATATTCCAAAATGAAGTGCAAAATCAACTTGGCAAAACAATTAAGACACTTCGATCTGATCGAGGTGGTGAATATTTGAGCCAAGAGTTCATTGACTATCTTAGGAGTTGTGGGATCGTCTCGCAACTTACTCCTCCAGGAACACCTCAATGGAATGGTGTTTCTGAGCGGAGGAATCGAACTCAGTTAGATATGGTTCGATCTATGATGAGTCAAACAGATCTTCCACATTCTTTTTGGGGCCATGCCCTAGAAACAGCTGCGTTCACACTAAATCGTGTTCTGTCAAAGGCAGTTGAAAAGACACCATATGAGATATGGACTGGGAAGAAACCCAGTTTGTCATTTCTCAAAATTTGGGGATGTAAGGTTTATGTTAAACAACAAACCTCTGATAAATTATCATCCAGATCCTCAAAATGCCTTATTGTGGGGTATCCTAAGGAAACTAAAGGATACTATGTCTATAATCCCACCGATCACAAAGTGTTTGTTGTTCGGAATGGTGTCCTTTTGGAAAAAGAGTTTATCTCTAAAAAAACCAGTGGGAGTAAGGTGAACCTCGAAGAAGTTCGAGAGTCACAGGACAATGTAGAACCACAGATGGAAACCGGAGAAGACTCACAACAAGTGTTTGAGCCTACTCACGTAACACAAGACCCACGAAGGTCCGATAGAACATGGCTATAGCCTCTGAGATATGGATTCTGATTACTGGAAGCCGTGATGTTTTGCTCATTGAGCACAATGAGCCAACTACCTATCGCGAGGCCATGGTGGGACCTAACTCCGAAAGGCTGGAATCATCGTTTTGATGAAGTAGTCAAAGAGTTTGGATTTATTCAAAACATCGATGAACCTTGTGTTTACAAGAAGGTTAGTGGGAGCACAGTTGTATTTCTAGTGCTTTATGTTGATGACATCCTACTCATTGGGAATGACATTCCTACCTTGCAGAGTGTCAAGTCTTGGTTAGGAAAGTCTTTCTCAATGAAAGATTTAGGCGAAGCCACTTACATCCTTGGGATTAGGATCTATAGAGATAGATCTAAGAGGCTGATAGGCCTAAGTCGAGCACATACATAGACAAGATACTGCATAGATTCAGTATGCAGGATTCAAAAAGGGGTAATATGCCCATGTCTCATGGCATCCATCTCGGTAAGAATCTATGTCCTAGTATACAAGATCAAAGAGACCGCATGAGTAAGATTCCATATGCCTCCGCCATTGGATCTATCATGTATGACATGTTATGTACTCGACCAGATGTGTCATTTGCCTTGAGTATGACCAGAAGATATCAGTTCCAAACTGACCAAGATGATTCAAGATCGCAATCAGGGTATGTATTCCTGTTGAATGGTAGTGCGGTAAGCTGGAAGAGCTCTAAGCAGAGCACTGTAGCTGATTCTCCAATAGAAGCTGAGTATATAGCAGCATCGGATGTAGCTAAGGAGGCCTTTTGGATTAGTAAGTTCATTAATGAACTAGGGGTGGCTCCTACCATCTCAAATTCAATAGACTTGTTCTGTGATAATAGTGGCACTATTGCGCAGACCAAGGAGCCTAGGTCACATCAAAGGACCAACCATATACTCAAGCGATTTCATCTTATCAGAGAAATCAATGATAGAGGTGATACAAAAAAAAATTATTATGTAAAGTACCAGGAGAAAGCAAGTCATTATACTTTAGACGATTAAAGTATTCTCCTTTGTTATCATTTTGCTTGCATGTTTACATTGATAACTGTATCCCTGGATATATCTAATAGATTATCCTAAATGTCCTGGTCTGGTCATCTACGCGGAGCGAAGATGAGATAAGACCAAAGGTGACTTTGATGAGGTATGGAGATACGAATCAAAGTCATAGGCACTGTAAGAGTACAAGGTGCTGGATCGACCCACTATGAGAAAGCTGCATGGAATAAGTCATAAGCTTTTCTCATGTATAACCGCACACAACGCTCTTTGACCTGAGATCATTATGGATTCCTACATGATGAGTCGTTGGTCTTTGACCTAGTCAAAAGTCACATTTGACCGGGTGATGATAAAGACTTGGATCGGGATCAGTGGTTTTCATGCAGAGTAATGTGAATGGTCAAGATGGAATTTGTCGCTCACATTTGTAGAGAGATAATACTGGCCCCTCGATGAGTGAGTCTGAGAAATGTATGGCCATACTACGATGGAAAGGAGTTTCCATCTCAATTGTTAGACTACTCAAGAATCGAGAAAGTAATGGTCAAGAACAGGAAGTTGACATTTTCCATGCCTCATCCTTCACCAAATTATCGCGTGACAAAAGGGGCGTGACATGGTTGTACGATAGGTTATATCGCATAAACAATGACGTTGATCCTCTTACTAAGCCGCTTGCACACAAGAATGGCCCAACACGAGCAAGAGTGTCCAGATTCATTGAATCTTAAATGTGTTTAAGATTTAATGAATACTCATTTAATCTAGGATGTGTGTGTGTATATATATATATATATATATATATATATACAAACATATATAAATATATTATTCGAAAATAATAATGATATTATTTATTGGTAATAATAATATTATATATAGTATTTAATTTATTTGATAAATTAAATAACTATAATAAATTGAGATATTGTATCTCAGATTTATTTTTCGAATAAAGATATTGCATATCAGATTTAATTTGAACTGAGATATCAAATCTCATTTTAAATTAAATATAACGATATCATATCTTGATTTAATTTATAAATATAAATTAAATCAGAGGGCTTTTAATTCGGATTAAATAAATAGATTTGATTAGATCTATCAGATATATTTAATTAATATAATTTTTAATCCAGATTCAAAATTTGTTTTGAATATAATACGCCTGCTAGGTTTAGAAAAACCTACGGGACTTTTAGTCGGGCGTATTAGAAAGCCGCGAAAAACCCTAGAGCTAAAAAATAGAGAGATGCAAGAATACTGAGACGCTAGCACGCTGCCGTCGGTGTTGAAGGCCGTTCGTGTGGATACCGGTAGAGGGAGAGGACACGCGTAGTCTGCTCCTGTCTGATCGAACAAGAAGGCGTTAGCCCACGTGATCAAGAAGCACGAGAAGGTAGCCCACCAGCTCAAATTGTTCGGCAAAGGTATGATTTGGAAATCCTAAATCCAGATTTAAACGCTATTGAGCGATCCGCCTAAGGGATTCGTAACACTTTTCTGTGAATCAGGATTGAAAACAACTATCAAATGTGAATTCCAGCTATGTCACTAACATAAATTAGAGAACTTCTGCTTGATATGAACGTCAAACATTAGTCAAATTCATTTCATCAAGTTTCAACATTTTATTTAAGGAAGATGTAGCATTGTAGAAAAAATTGAGAGAAACAAAGGAAAGGGAGTTGCATATTGCTGCCAACTCGATCAATCAATTCATTCATTCATCATAACTGGTTCCTACACATATTAGAATAACTAACTAACTACTTGCACCGAAACCATTACACAGTTAACATACTAACTAACTAACAGCAACGTCTAACCATTACCTAGTTTACATATCAGACTTGCATGGAACTACGATATGCTCCTCTGATGCAGGACAAATGCAGGAAATGTATACTTCTATTCACACACCAAACCATTTAACTAACAGGATTAGATGAACACAATAACATTCACATATCCGCACAGGTTAATAAGCAAACAAAAGGGAAAACAAAACTAAATATAAACTCACCGAGCTTCAGAGTGATCGCATTTGAACAAATTGTTGCCAAGTTTGTTCATCAATAAATTTGTAGTTGTCCTAGGGTTTATGGTCTGGAAGAACCTCGGCAAAAATATACGTGTTAGCTAGAAAGGTCTTAAACTTCCTCCACCGATCAGCACAATAAGACAATGTTGTGTCTTTCAACTTCTCAGAGTCAGGGACGGTGTATGTAAGCCGGATAGTGTCCCAAATAGGATCCTTTATCGTGCTTTGGTCCACATTTTTCCACTCATTGTCAAGATGCTAACCTTGCTGCGGACTAGACAGGCGACAAAACTAGTATATGTGCTTTTATTAGGACCGACAGGTTGCAAATTTTCATCAAACTGAATCTCGAGCTTCGTCCCAGAATTTCGACTAAGGGATACATCCATCATTCGTGTTCCGCTTCTACCACGGCGTGCACGAAGCTAAGGAGGCTCATTGTGAGATGAAGAGGGTTCGTTCTGACCCACATCAGTCATACCAGTACCTGGCATTCCAAGAACACGACTAGAATCGTTTTCACCGTCTATTTTCAAGACAGTAAGAGAGGAATGCCTGAGCAAATGAGGGAGTAACAGAGGCTAATGGTACGTGGGCGAGGAAGAGAGGTAATGCACCAGGAAGGGTTTCGCAACGTGAACAGGGGTTCTTCAGTGAGAGTGACAAAAGCTTCCGCGCGAAGAAATATATTTGGCGCCTCATTTTTAAGACCAGACAAATTAGTAACACGGTCTTAAAAGTTAACTGGATAAGACCTATGAAAAAATGATTCGATATAAGAAGTTCTTTATATTTACAAAACTGCCACCGGTCATATCTTTAAGATCGGGCCATAGATAGTCCGGTCTAAATGAGGCGGTCTTAAAAGCCTTTTTCGTATAAGAAGTTCTTTATATTTACAAAACTGTCACCAGTCATACCTTTAAGATCGGTGCGTCGATGATCCGGTCCAAATGAGGCGGTCTTAAAGCCCTTTTTTACACTAGTGCTTCTACTTTTCTCTCTCCCAAAACCCTTGGCTCACAACACTCCACACACTCACAACTCTCACACACCACACATTACACACACACACACAACTCCCTTTTCTCTTTCCTCCACTACACTCACAACTCTCTCTTACACACACACACATACACCAAAATATCTAAGTTGTATGTGCTTGGTAGAAAATTCTTGCACCCTCTTTCAAGCTACAAAAATCGTCCCCTCCTCTTTTATTATTTTAATTTTGTATTTCAACTTATCTAACATTATTTAGAAGAAAATCTCCCATTAATTTAATAGATGGAGATTTAATTATCTACTAATTGTTTACAATTTTCTTTAATTGGATTAATTATTTTCTCACAACTTTTGGGTTTACTTTGGTCATTTATGCTCCATGCATTACTTTAAAAATCATAGGGCAACTTATGTTCCCTAAAATACAATTATGTTTTTGCCTCTTTAAATTCCAAGGAAAATAAATAAATAAATTACTAAAATTAGAGACAATATACTTTCCTATTTTAAATAGGTATTTAATTGCCAAAATATAAATTTTGGGGTATTACAATTTCATATTTTTATTTAAAAATATAATAATATTAATAATTTGAATGCATAATTTTTTAAAGACCAGAGCGAAGCTTTTCATTTTAGACCAAACGATGAAGTTCAATTCAGACGAAGCGTGCAACATGTGGAATGATCAATATCTCCACAAATCCCACTTACAAAGGAACAAATGTGTGCCCGGGCACCTCAACAACAACAAAGGGACCCGCAAGTTAAATTCCATCCATCCAAATTTATGCCCTAGTTAATGCCCACCGTCAGAGAGGGAGAATGAAAGTGAATGCATAAACTACCGCACTGGGAGGATGACACGTGGGAGGCCATAAACACAAAGTTTGTCAGCTTATCGTATTGTCAACAACAATCACCAACTAACTACTCCTTCGCATTAAATGAGGACGTGGCTTTCATCCTATGTTTATTTCTTCCGCTGCGCTCCAATGCACTCAAAACAGTAATGCTTGGGGCAAAATCACACTGTTCTTTCTTTTTCTTTTTTGAATACCAGTGAGTATGTTGAAATATTTTTTCAAAATCTTAAAATAATTTAGGATCTTAAAAATATTTTAGGATACTAACTGGTATTAAAAAGATATTTTAGGATAGTGACTGATACAGAAAAAATATTTCAGGATATTGATTAGTATTTAAAAATACTTCACGATCTTTAAAAATTATTTGATGATCTTGAAAAGAAATAACATTCACCATCTGTAGTATTTTTTAAGTATCATTCAACACCCTGAAATATTTTTCAATACTATTCAATATCATTTAGTATATTCTCAATATCAATTAGTACTTTAAAATATTTTTTCAATTCTTGACAAAATATTTCAGGGTACTAATTGGTACAAACAAGATATTATAGAGTACTGAAAAAATATTTCAGAGTACTAATTGATACTTAAAAAATACTCCCAACGTTCCTAATTATAGGAGCAATTTAACCGATTTTAGGAGAATTAAGGAGAGGAGTTAAATTAGTTAATTTTACTCATTTTCCTTAAATGTCCTTATATAAATTTAAAATGACACAAGTTGCCCTAATTATAAGTGTTTCTAATTTGCTTTATGTTAGATATCCATGACATATTAGTTTATTTATGTATATTAGTTGTTTTTTATATAACCATGTGTATTCATATAGATCTATCTATCGACACACACACACACATATATGTTTATATATGTGTGTGTGTGTTCACACATATATATCTACACATATATATATTGACACACATAAACACAAATATACATATATATATGTAAACACACATATATATAATGCTCCTAATAATAAGTATAAATAGGGGTACTATAGGAAAAAAAAATGACAAAAGTTAAAACTTGCTCTTATAATTAGGACCAAAACCAACTCCAAAATTTGCTCCTATAATTAGGAACGGAGGGAGTACTATACAATGGTGAATGCTATTTTTCAAAAAATAAAAAGAAAGAAAGAAGGAAAGTGTGATTTTGCACCAAACAGTGTCGTTTTGCGTGCATAGGAGTGCAGTGAAGGAAATAAGCATCCGACGAAAGCCGCATCCATTAAATGAACCTGAACCGTGTGGGACAGCAACTCAACCTCCGCTTCACACTCCCTCGGTCCCTCCCTTCTCCACGCCATCCCCCCAAAATTCATCAAGAATTAATTTCACATTTCTTATAATTTAACCAAAATAGATTTTTTTTTTTTTAAATAACAAAAAGCACGCCGTAAACATATGAGAATTATTACTCTCAAATTCATAAGCGTTGTGAGAGGTTTTATTTATGGGAAAAACACTTCTCATGTTGTAGGAGAAGTGTTTTCTCATATTGCACACACATGAAATGGTGGAACCCACATATATATATATAATTAATATTATATATATATGTAGGTCCCACCATTTCATGTGTGTAGGAATCTTCTTCTTCTCATGTAATATGAGAAGTATAAACCCCTTTATTTATATCTAATAATATACACACATTTTTCGTTCCAAAATACAAGTGGTTTATAGAAATTTTTTTTGCTTTACAATATGAGTCACTTGCAAAAAAAGTTTGGTTTACAATATGTGTCCTCCTTTCAACAATGCCACTTTGACCTACTTCTTTTGTTTTATTAATTATAAAATTATAATCAACGAAATGGTTCAAAGATTTTTATTTTTATTTTTTAAAAGTTGATTTTGTATCATGCAACTTACTACAAAATTATGTGAGAAAAGTCAACTTGAATTTATTTGGTTTGTCATAAATACGGAAAAGATTAGAATGAAATTATTTTTTAAAATATAATATCAAGTTGGACTTAATTATAAAATAAAAATCAATCAATCATATAAAAAGCATCACATCACCGTGTAGCTAAGACGATGCTTTCAGTAATGAAAATGATATATGCCACCTTTTGTGGTTCACAAGCTTTTAGACACATCACACACGCAATCTCAAGTCAAACCAAATTAATTTCAATTATTATACGTATGAAATCGAAGTTTTGTTTTGTCACTTTGACAAATTTTTCGTTCTTGATCTAGAAGAAGAAGAAAAAACAAATATGTAAACGGAGATAAACGGAAAAGCTAGTTAACAACCAAGTGAACCAACAAACTCTGATTTTACACAAACGTCAATTGACGGCGTCGAAGGGAATCAAGTGGTATTGAAAATAAAGTCTTGGTCGTTGTAAATTATTCCTAGTCTAGCTGGATATTCTATAATTAGATCATAAAGAAATCCAAATGCAAGTTAGGGTGTGTATATATAAATACCTTTCACGATGATCTTCAATACACATACCCGACTCATCTTTTGTGTACTTCTAGTTCATCAATTATATCCGTTGTTTGTGTATCTTCTCCATTTTTCCTTGAATGGAAGATCATCACGCTACTGACAAAAGTGACAATAGAAAAAGGAAACACCCTGATGAGGAGACTGATACTATTCAAAATATTGATGGAGGTGGTGTTGGAAAAAGGAAACATCATGAGAAGATTGTTACTATTCTCAGTATTGATGGAGGTGGTGTTAGGGGGATCATCCCAGCAATTATTCTAGAATTCCTTGAGAAAGAGCTTCAGGTTTGGTTAATTTCATTATTGTTTGAATATTCTTTTGCTGTTATTGATGGAATTTGGATATTTGTTAGTGGGTAAAGTTAATTCTTTTGCTTTTCTTACATCATCAACTGAATCCTTTATTATTATACAAATACAAATTGAACATATTTTTATCTCGTCAATATATATAGATAGTGTTTGAAGATCCATTGCAACCAATTCTCCGATGGAATCTTAATATTTGGACCCTTTTTTCCCTTTTTATCATTTACTGACATATATATAATCTGTTAATTATGATCGTATTTATGATAAAAATTTGAAAGTTGAGATTTGATTGATAAATCGGCAGTAATGTATATAAAAAAATGGGTATAAGTTTTGCCCTCATTGTTCTGAGCAGCATAATCGAAGTTATTGAATATAATAATAATTAGGGTGTTGAGTGTTTGATCTTAGAAAATACTAATGATTTGGTTTTCAATTTTGTGATGGGAGTCAGAAACTGGCACATGATGAAAATGTAAGAATCGCAGACTATTTTGATGTGATCGCGGGGACCAGCACTGGTGGACTTATCACAGCCATGCTTACTGCACCAGACAACAACAACCGTCCTAAATTTACTGCTGAGGAAATTGTGCAATTCTACAAAGAGGAATCCAAAAATATTTTCCCCCCAAAAAGGTACTATATTATAAATTTATCTTTGAAAAATTTTATTTGGAAGGAGTCAATTTTAAATTCTAACAAGTGTTTATATAATTTATTAAAAAAGTAATAATTTAATCATTATACTTTAATTTTGATTCGATTATAATTCAATTTATAAATTTTGACTTCAAGCAATTAGGTCCCAATAGTTTTATCTTAGTTGAAACTCGGTCTCTAATTTTAACTTGTGCAACCTTTCCTATTATTTTGACCATTAAAAGCTTCCATCCTTAAGTAGTTTCTCAAAATATATAGTTTTAATTTAAAAAATGTAGGAATTAATATTTTAAATGGTAAGTTGTATATTGAGTTAAAATTCAAGAACGAGATTATAAACAAGTTAAAACTATAGGGTCAGAGTTATATGGAGTTAAGAATTAGGGAATAGATTGAATCTAAACTCTAAGCACAAAAATGATAAGTTTTCCTTTAAGTTAAAAGTTATTTTGTTTCAAAATTTTCGTTATTTGTCTGGTCAACTTATTTTCCTTACTAAGCCCTCATAACAAGTTGTCTGTTTATATATGTCGCAGCTGGCAACAAAGTAAGCCAGAGTATCTCTACAATCCCAAGTACGATGGTAAAGAATTACGTAAAATCATAAGAAAGAAGTTGGACGGAACAAAGCTGAGTGAGACAGTTACCAACGTTGTAATTCCAACCTTTGACATGAAGCAAATCCGACCTCATATTTTCTCAAGCTTTAGGGTATGTGTTTGTTTGCGAGAGATAATTATTAAAATCTCTGTTCAAATTACAGTACATTCTAAGATTTGATTATGGCATTTTTGACGATGTAAGGTGAGAAGAACGAACGGTGTAGATGCTGATGTGGAGCTGTCAGACATATGCATTGGAACTACAGCTGCACCAACGTATCTTCCTCCACATTCTTTTGAAAACGATAACCGACATTTCGATTTGATTGATGGCGGGGTTATAGCAAATAATCCGGTAATTAAATTAATATCTGTCGGCCCAAATCTCAATGCATGATATTTATAATGAGAAATACTAGTACTTAATACTTCATGAGTGCCACATCATGTGAATTATGTCTAATGAAAACATAATAACTCATATCATTTTAATATTAATTGGCTGATGATTTATCTTGAAAAATTCCAATTTAATGTTACTTGTAAGAAAAAAAAACATTCTTAATTTAAAAAAAAAAAAACTGAAACAAAATGATTAACCAATATTTTCTTAAAAATAAGACAAAATTTGAATTTTTTAAGATGAGTTATCAACCAATTAGAATTAAAATGATCTGAATTGTTATGTTTTCATTTGACATAGTTTAAATGACGTGGCCCTAAATATAGAGTGCTTTAGTGGAAGAAATTATTGATCCACAGAAGTATAAGTTTCTTGGTGGATCATTATTAAAATTCTTTCAAATATTATTACCCTTACTACAATTTACAAGGAGGAGGTTTGAAATCTAATTTAGTGTTTAATTTGTCTGTACTCTAATGTGTTTTATTTTCAAACAACGTTTATGAGTCAACCATTTGTCCTTAATTTTGATGGGGGAGTTATAGGTGGCTTATAATATGGATTGTTGAGAGTAATTTGCAGAAATTAAGGAAATGAGTTAAGTTAGTTATTTTTAATAAATATGCGTTGGTTTCTTAAAATATCCTTTTAATCATTTGCATTAAACTATATCCAATGGAAGCCCCCTTTAATAAGTACAATTAATAAGAATAATTTCCAAAACAAATATAAATTTGAAAGACAAAAAATAGACTAAGATCTTAATGTTACATTTAAGACTAAAGCAAACCCTAAACTAAATCCTATTTTGAAGGCCAAATTAATTTAGTTATGTAACAAACTGTTGGACAAATTAATAAATTTGTGTTTTGATTTGTGTTTTCATTGTCTTCGCACAAGTAACTGCCATAATTAGACTCCAAACCATTTATTAGGCTCGGAAAGCATCATGAAGGGGGAGAAACTCTCACTTCCCAACACAAAATTGATTTTTTTTTTTTTTTTGATACACCGGAAATGAACCCAAACTTAAAATTTATATGTTCAAAATTTAGTTTCATTTTAAATTTGTATTTCTTTTGTGGCTCCCCTTTAAAATTTAGATTAATTATTTTTTTTCCTTTTTTATTTTTGGCTATATGATGACTGACAAATCAACTCACCTACATTGCAGGCCGTGATTGCTGTATGTGAGGTTGTACAAAATCGGCAGCCACCACAAGATCCCCCGTCAACACCAGGGCTCCCTAAGGTTAGTTTAAAATTTAAATTAGTTAATTTTTTCTTCTTCTATTTTTCTTATGATGAATGATTATATATGAAACATTCAACTCAAGGACTCGCAGGCACGGAGTTGGCGTAATATACCTGAAGTGAAGCCAAATGAGTATGACAAATTATATTTGGTGTCATTAGGAACTGGATTTCGAAAACGAGTTGAAAAGGCGAGGGCGCAGAAATTGTGGCAGCGGCTGCGTGACTTTGTTTTAGGAAGAAAAGCGGATAATTGGGGAATTCTTAAATGGGCAGCTGGTCCTCTCATTGAATTCACTCTTGATGGCTGTCAGGACATGGTTGACTATCACCTTTCCTCTGTTTTCAAAGACCGTGCTAAAACAAATTATTTGAGAATTCAGGTACACATTATCAATTAATGCACTTCAGGTACCTTTTCATACATATTATGGTCTCCTCCATTGATTCGTAATAATAGGTTTCATTCTTTACATACTCCCTCCAGTCCTAATTATATAGGACAACATTTGAGAGTTAGTTTTGGTCCTAATTATAGGACAACATTTTAATTTTGTCAATTTCTTCCTAAATTACCCCTATTTTATTCTCTTAAGTGTGTTTGGTTTTTCTAGTGAATGGTGATTATATGTATGTGGATGTGTAGACTCTTTCAATCATTGAAACTTTTAAATTAATAGATTTTAATTTATTTATCTATCAACTGTCGTTAATTTTCCTATATATATATATATATATATCTGTGTGTGTGTGTCTACACACAAATACACACACACAAACATATCTGTGAGTGTGTGGGTGTATATGTGTGTGTACATATATGTATATTTGTGTGTGTGTGTGTTTACCGATATATATGTGTGTGGACATATATACAAACACACACACATATACATACATACACAGGGGCGGAATTAGGGGGGGCTAGGGGTGGCCCCCGCCACCCCTAAAATTACAGAAATGGACCCAAAGTTTTCAGAAATTATACTTCAGTCTCCTAAAAGTTTTAACATTTTCAATTTAGTCCCTATTAAAAAGTCTCACAGAGGGACTAAAATAAAAATATTGAAATATTTATGAGGCTAAAGCATAATTTCTAAGAATTTTGGGTCCATTTCTGTAATTTTCGCCTCCAAATTTTAAATGCTGACTCTACTGGGCTTTATTCTGTAATTTTCGCCCCCCCTAATTTCCTTTCCTGGCTCCGCCCCTGTACATACATACATATATATGTGTGCGTGTTTATATGTGTGTGTAGATATATGTATGTGTGTGTGTATATGTATATATATGTGTGTGTGTATATATGCGTGTGTCTGTATATATATATGTATACATATACACATATATATGTATATAGCAAGATTATTATTTCAATTAGAAAGCGTGTGGAAAAGAAAATTTTAGGTCGGAGAGGTATATAGTAAAGGTTGTTGATTCACTTCTACTGATGTCATTTTAAATTTATATAAGGGCATTTTAAGAAAATGAGTAAAATTAACTAATTTAGCTCCTCTCCTTAATCTCCCCAGAATTGGTTAAATATGTCTTATAATTAGGATCGGGAGTATTAATTATACAAATAACCAAATCATACAAGGTTGCTCTTAAATTCCATTAACAGATTTTGAAGTCCTTTATATGGGAAAATATATTTTTGGCCTTAAACCGTGTCCTGACGTTAAGAATTCATAACTCATTTTTATTCATATAATTGACCTAATTTAGGATTTGTTGAAAAGCTCTAAGTGTCTACTTCTCACATAAAAATTCTCATGATCATTAGGAATATTGTACTATATACGAATGAAATAGTTACGAGACATCCATAAACTCCAACATCAAAATCGTTTATTATTTACATGGATATATCATAGACCCTAGGCATTTTTAAGGGATCTCTGTAGCATAATAATCCATTCCAGCATTAAGTATGCATGATCAAGCATATTCTCAAAGTATTGTCAATCAAGTAAACACGATACACATTAAAACACACATGATCAAACTTGGATATAACACATGGCAATGCTATAGAAAGCATATTCTCAATGATATATGTTAATAAAGGATTAATACTGTTTAATTTGTAATAATATAATAGCATATTTTCTAATTATAGTAATAGTTTTTATTTATAATAACATATTTATTATATTAAATTAAATTTATTATAATATTTTTTTATTGTAGTGGTATATTTTTATTTATAATAATATATTTTTATTTAAAATTAATATTATAATAGCATATTTATAGTTATAACAATATAAGAATTAATGGAATACTATACAATTTATGAGGGTAAAATTGTAAAAAAACCCCCCGCCCCCAAAAAAAAAAATCAATTGAAATGTTCTTAAAAAAATTACAATTGGGAATAAAGCGAATTAAGGTCTTGCATACATCTAGGATTAAAGCATAAATTTCTACTCCTTTTGGCCCTTAAAATAAGAGATAAACTAATTTACAAAAATGAAAGAAATTAATTCAGTTACTTATTTGTTAAAAGTATATCCTAGTTTTCCTAAAATATATCTTCTTTAATCATTTGTATTGAAACTACTTTCTTATAGAAACTTCTTACTTCTTAGTGTGTGTAACTAATAGGAGATATATAGTTTATAGGAAAAAAAATTATAAATTTAAGAAACACAGTAATTTTTATATTTAGAATTGGAAGGATTACTAGTTTTTATTATTTAAAATTGGAGGTAGTATTGCATATACTAAATTACTTTATTTTGATGCTGCTTATTTGAGTTGTGCTGCAGACTAATGAATTAACTAGAGATATGATTGATATGGACTGCGCCACCGACAAAAACATAGGTGAGCTGGAAAACTTGGCAAAGGAAGAAATATTAGGTAAACAAGTTAAGAGGATGAACATAGAAACCTTCGAGCTCGAAGATGACCCAAAGGAAACATATAAAGAGGCTCTCAAAAGGTATGGATCTCTGCTCACAAATATATAATATTGGGAAAATCCATTTCAGGGCCCTTTTAATACTAACAATCTTAAAAAAAGCCTCAAGATTTTGACAATCTTGGGTGAGTTGTTAACGAGGTACTGATATAATTGTTAAATGTATTGATTTAGTTGTTAGCAAAAGTGTTGTTAACATGGCTGATTTAGTTGTTAAAGACCTACCCGTTAACAACTATATCAGCCCCGTTAACAACTCACCCAAGATTCCGAAAATCTCAGAAAAGACCTTGGGGCCTTTTTTGGGATTGCCAGAATCTTGAGGCATTTTTTGGGATTGTCAGTGTTAAAAGGACCCTGAAATGGATTTTCCCTATAATTATTCACTACTAGTAGTGATTTATAGTGATTTTAACCAGTACTATAGTGGATTTAGAAATGATACGCCATGTATGAAATTCTCGAAAATTCTGGCATCAAAACTGTAATGACTGGAAAACCTATACTAAAACTGAGACCATGAAAAGGAAAAAAAGTTCTCTCGAGCCGACAAGTTTATAAAATTTATTTCAATATTAAAATATTATCATATTATTTTGTATGTTAAAAAATCACATAAGAAATTAATTACTTGATTTCAAAAAGTGTTTTTTTTAATGTAGGAATAGTTTATTATTTAAATATTATATAAAAAGTTATCATTAGTTATTAACTTAATTATTATGAATTTACTTCTCTAGTCCTTAATATAAAACATATTTAGGATTTAATTTTAGTCCTAAATATAAGGTAAAGACGTATAGTTTTCAAATTTGTCAATCTTTTCCTACTTTACCCCTATTTATACTCATTCAACAATAACCAAAGAGGAGACAAAATAAGGGAATTAAAGAAGATGACTAAATGTTTTAGAAAACACATGTTGTATTAACTAATTTAACTTTCTAAATATATTAAGCACTGTAAGGAGTATTTTATTTTGTGTTAAGATATGATTTTCATTTGTGTAGAAATAATTATTGAATCAATTACAATATGAATTATTGGGTTGTGTTGGTGTAAAATTTAAAAGTCGGAAAAGGAGGAGAAATTTGTAGACCCCTGAAAAGATAAACATATAAGAAATCACTAGAAAAACAAGAAAAGAAGTAATCATTTAAGAGAAAAATATTTAATACAAAACCAAACCTGATAGGAGCAGAGTTTAGGATGTAAGAAAGGTGAAGGAAGAATATGGAAGAAAGAAATTAGAGAAGGCGACAATCCCCTTGTAGCGGTTTTAATATGAACTAATGTGTGTCCTTTATGTTCTGTAGGGTGGCTGAGTTTCTCCACGAGAGTCGCAAAGAGAAGCAGAAGCAAATTATATATACCAGAATAAGTCAAATGGCTTGAACTGATCATCCAAAGCTTTGAAATTAGTGTGTTGGCATTGATGATGTTTCAATAATAGTAATCCTCTGTGTTCGTTGTTTTCTTCATTTTGTTTTGCCTAAAAAAACCCTTCTTGTTGAGATTTTTCTTCCGTTGTACTTTATAATTTTGGGCTAGGAGCCTCTCTTGTGTCTTTCTCTAATAATCTCTAATGCTCTTTAAAATGTAGTAACTTTCCGAATGTTTTTTTCTTGCATCTTTTGATTATTAGATTTTACATAAAAGCCATGACACTTTGATATCTCATTGAAATAAAAATGGTGCATGTTAAACTGAATGAATCTGTATTATTCATTAGTCAATCAATGTACAATCAATGCCTTATATAGGCATATAGGCATACACACACCTAACTCTACATAGGCCCAATAGGATAGGCCCAATACTACCTAACTAATTACATCATACTAATATACTAACACTCCCCCTCAAGTTAGGGCTATATGTATCAATAGCACCTAACACTACTACAAAAAGACCCTTTGGAGTCCCAAAATAAGCCCTTTTAACGTCCCTTATTCATGGGATGTCTATTGAAGGGTAGTAGTAAAATTATACTTTTGGAGTCCCAAATTAATTTTGGGACTCCAAAAATATATTTTTGACGTCCCAAATTATATTTTGGGACTCCAAATGTCACGTATAAATGTATAGGCTAACTGACACTTTTGGAGTCCCAAAATATAATTTGGGACTCCAAAAGTATGATTTGTGGAGTCCCAAAATATAATTTGGGACTCCAAAAGTATCATTTGTGGAGTCCCAAATTGTATTTTGGGACTCCAAAAGTATCATTTGTGGAGTCCCAAGAGTTATTTTGGGACTCCAAAGTGTGTTTGTGGAGTCCTAAAAGTTATTTTGGGACTCCAAAAGTGTCTTTTTTTAAAAAAAATTACCTAGTACGTATTTTGCACAACCCAAAGAATTATACCCTATAAAAACCATCAACGTAACCAGGATAGCCATGAACATACATTACCAAAATGTTCAGATCATCATTCGTAAACCATTAAAACCTACGGGCCTTGTGCGATTTCAAATAAATTAGAACAATGAATTACATTTCAACCATTACCCATCATATGATCAACAATGGTAACTACTGTACTATTACTACATATATAGAACAATGAATCACATTTCAACAATTACCACAACCACAAAGTGTCAAAATATAATGATGTATCTAGCTACACATACAGCTACCAAGAAATATTCAAAGTAAATTAAACTTTACACATCTACGTGTGAAAGAAGATAGCCAGCCAAAGCGTCTCGACCCAAAAATCAATGTCTTCCTCCGAGTACGCTACCTCAGTACCATGACATTTATCTGTATGCTCTGATGTGAGAAGATCAACAATGCTTTTAGGTGATAAATTCACTTACGGATGAATATGCTGAGATGCAGTAATCCGGATGTCAAAGCAAAGGTAGTGTTGTCTCTAACAAAATATAAGACAAGAAAAAGTACATCAAAATAGAAAGTATGTATAAGAAACAGAATATAACATTTATAGAAAGAAGCAGCCTAGAAAACTCCATTTCTATTCTTGTTCATTTATAGAAAAAGCAGCCTAAAAATGCCTAATGCCAAAATATATTCATCTAAACCAAAAAAGTTCTAAACAAACTACTTTGTCAATTCCGAGCCAAATATAAACAAATAGGATCTTTAGATAAACAGAGCTAAAGGCATACAGAGCCAACGCATATTGTATCACAAAATTACCTTCATGAAATTACCTTCTCCGTCCTATGCCTAATGCCTAATGTGCTTTATTAATAGCAAATCTAGTAAATCTACACCAATCACCGCAAAGTTCATAAAAATGTCAAACAACAACCTCAAGAAATATGACTACTTCATGAAATGACCTTCTCCCGTCCTTCGGCTAGCCTCGGGTAGATGCTCACTTCAATATCATACTTTAGAACCCGAAACATTCAAGTCTTTCTTCCAAAAATAATGCATAAGTTTGAACCCAAGCGAGAACAATCCCAAGCTATAAGTAATTCAAATCATACATTAAATTAAATAACTCAATACAAAAATATTGGACCCATATCATCGCCTATGGATAACAAGAAAAACAAATAAATAAGTGATAAATAATAACCGATTATAAGGTCATAAAATTAACCTATTGGGCTAGAATCATCCTTGAAATTAGAAAGTTGGAGAATTCGTCCTCTTAAAGAGAAATTCGAAGTTCTTCCCTAAAAGTAGGATCACCTCCCTCAATAACCTATGGATGACAATCAAAGTTTTCAATGCCATCTGTGAACCAAAAAAGTGAAAGTCAAAGCATATCCAACCATCAAAACATTGTTGGCATTTGGCAAGATAAAAAAACAAAATATAAGCAATCAATTAATTCTCCAAGATGGATTTTTTTATTTCCACACCTCCAACAAAGGAGAGATGTAGAGCAGGAAGAGAATAATGGGGAAATTATTATTATGTGTAAATTAGGGAATAAAGATGAATACATGAACATTCAAATATTTAATCAGAACTTGTAAAAAAAAAGCAGCTCGTTATATTATTATCCAGATCAACTTATGGAATACAGAACCATTATTGAGATGATATTGACTACGACTTGTGTTCTTGAGTAAGTGACGACTCACCTCATATGGCTCCTGACTTGTTATGAAAAAAGTATCAAAGCCAAAAACTTGGTTCTTAAGAACTTCAATTGTTTCCTTTGGAATTTTTATTGCTTCCTCCAATTTCTGTGGCTGCACAAAAGATAAGAAGACAAATAATACAGAAAAATTAAAAGCAAAGATGCCACTTCTAATGCATGAAAGGTTGAACATTAGATGTAATCACCTTCACACTGGAAGAGGAGAACCACTTGCAACTTCTATGCTATCTACACTGCTCACATAACAAACCCAAAGAAATGGACTTGCATTAATAAAGTACTCTGCAATATAACCCTACATGTTGGTCATGCATAACTAAAATGAACAATTTAAAGTTAAGATAGAATGAAAAGATATGGATCATCAAAGAGAATGACACTATAAACTTGTAATTGAACAGATTTGAGGCAATATTAATCAGCAAATACAAAGCAACTCAGGAATAGACGCAATCCTCTTACACACAAAGAAGTTACCCACTCAAAGATGCCCTATCAAGAAGAAATTTGATTATCATTGTTAACTAACATCTTAATTATACAGACAACAAGATGCTTAAACAACCATAGCTAGCATAAACACAAAACAACGCCAGACAAAAGTAATATATGCATAACATCAATAAAAGCATTTCTTTTGTGACAGTCAAAATTCAGAGGTAAAAGGATCCATGGTGAACCGTGTTTTTGTCAGACCCAGTGGGTCGCAGTCCCAGATCTCGTGGACCCGGTTCGACTCGGTTCTATGAAACCCTAACCTAGACGACGCGATCGTTAATTCCAACATTACCTTGTCTTCCTTTCCGACTTTGCCCTCTCTTCGCAACCTGTTATCCCACAGATGAGCTTCGTACCTTCCTGTCCATCTATGCCTGCACTTAATTAAATACTTCAATTTTATTCTTACACTAAAAACAAATAATATAGATACCTATTTTTTTAAAATCGAATAATCACCGTGCGACGCCGCGGTAGATGGAGGTGCGTTGGCGGAGGCAAATCCACGAAGGAAGTCGCGGCAATGGTTTTCACTTGGAATCGTATATCTCGTTCTCGATGGAGAGCATGTAGATCCGAGGCGAGACCGAGGGTAATAGGGAGAGACCAAGGCGAGAGAGTAAAGAAGAAGACAAGAGGATGGAAAAGAAGAAGAGGAATACTGAGATTGAATAAGGGCAATGGCCAAAGAGAAAAGCTTTTGTTTAATATATTAACCATTTGGAGTCCCAAATTATAATTTGGGACTCCACAACTATACTTTTAGAGTCCCAAATTATAATTTGGGACTCCAAACAATATTTTGGA
The DNA here is from genome assembly GCA_025563575.1 of Acacia pycnantha. Taxonomy (NCBI): domain Eukaryota; kingdom Viridiplantae; phylum Streptophyta; class Magnoliopsida; order Fabales; family Fabaceae; genus Acacia; species Acacia pycnantha. Next base: position 1,483,465 of record JAMWYP010000061.1, read on the forward strand.
GTCCCAAATTATATTTTGGGACTCTAAAATAAATTTTTGGGAAGAAATGATTTTTGGCGGGGTGGGAAATTTTTTGGAGTCCCAAAATATAATTTGGGACTCCAAAAATATATTTTTGGAGTCCCAAATTATATTTTGGGACTCCAAAAGATTTTCCCTTAAAAAAAAAAAAACCCGCCAAAAATTTTCCTCTCCAAATAAAATTCCCGCCAAAAATTTTCCATGATTTTGGGAGTCCCAAATTATATTTTGGGACTCCAAAAAGTTTCACCAGCTCGCCAAAAATGCAATCCCGCCCAAAAATTTATTTTTGGAGTCCCAAATTGTATTTTGGGACTCCAAAAATTTATTTTTGGAGTCCCAAATTATATTTTGGGACTCCAAAAGTGTTTCAGAGGCAATATAATTACAAGAATGCCACTGTGTTCACTTGTTACATCCCTTTTTTAAATAGGGACGTTTTTTAGGGTAGTAATAGCCCATTTTTGTAGTAGTGTAACTTGCTAGGCAACTACTTCTATCCTCATGCTCTTGCATTGCTTCAACTTCTCTTTATCAGGTACATGAACATCATGTTCCTTCTTTACCTAACACTTTACCAACAGCATTTGCAGGAATCAATATCTCCAAAGCTGATTTTCTTCTTTGCAGAATACATGAACATCATCGTTCCTTTCTGCAGCAATACTTTGCTCTATTTAGATTCATCATCACGTATTGACACAAACAAGTGCACACACAAATAAGTGCACCCCATCATGTTGGGATCAATTCCCAATTCAGACATCTTTAGCTACTTCCAACATCCAAGTATCCATGTAACTTTACCACAGGATGCACAACAATATCTCCGGGAACTTCATCCGGTCTCTCCGGGGACTTCATCCAGATTTACAACCGATCTGGAAAACTAACCCATGATCGAAATAAGAACCACTAAACACGTGGAATCTTGAAACCTCCAAGTTTACCATTGGAGCAGAGTAATCATAGAAGCTCTGAAACCTCGATGAAACAACATCACCGAGAAACCAACCTCTTGATGGAATAACGTCACCAAGAATACAGATATGCTCATACAAATATAATCCACATGGATTATCTCTAATCTACCCTCATTTAAGGGAGACAATAAACCCTAACTCTAGGGATCTAGGAGGAACTTCCCTCTCTAGAAAGAGAGACTCAAATTAACCTCTCTCTGATATGGTTAGAGCTCCACACTCTACACCTAAACCACAACCATGATTCTTAGTTCCACACTCCACGTGCACCAAATCAGTTTAGTTGGAGCCAAATAACCATTTGTAGTAGAAGATCAAGCCTCACCCATGGCAGCAGACATGCTAATATGCAACGAAGATATTTCCTTTATAGCTGAATCTCTAGTTTTAAGTGCAGAAAAAACTCAAAAATAAGGAATCACCTCTGCCCCTGCCTTGATAAAATCTAGAACTCACTGTTTGTTTGAAGTAATAACCCTTTTTGCACAAATAAGAAAGCAAATGAGGGTATCGAAAAGTCTATCAGTCATTGATACCAAAACATGAGTTGCAGATTAAACCAAAGTTGCAGATTTAAAACTAAGATCAAATCAAAGCCTCTTATATTTCAACACCTGCCACAACAGAGATATTTTTATCTCGATATCTCTCCATCATTTTTGCTAGGTTCCTCCAGGAACCAGTTCCAACTCTTCACATTGCGAATCATGTTCTTGGGATAGTGGTCAAATTCACGCCCCATTACAACAAAACCAAACACTTTAACAGGATCAATTCCTGAAACATCAATATCCTCAATGTCAAGACCATTACTTGAACTCTCACAAACCTTCTCAATATCCAAAATCGTCTTCTTGCTCTTCAAAATCATCCTCATCTTTGGGAATTAACAGAATCTCTTCCATCTTTGTGGACGCTATCAATCTTAGAATGAAGCCAGACGTTCTTAAACCCAGGCAACTTTCCAAGTTTATCATCTGCAACAGACCTAGCAGCAATATGGACTTATTTGGCAACTCCAGAAATTTCAAATCAAGTTAACTGTAAAATCGTGATTCCAACATTCTTTTCCATGGAATATTTGAGCTCTGTCCAAGAGGAAGCGTAAGTTGTTTTTCTTTTAGATCTCTCTTGATCTTGAAAGGGGTCAGGTGTACGATAATACCGAAAACCACCAAGAACCACCGAGCAAGCCACCGCGAGCCACCTTCGACGATTCAGAAACCTTCAATCAGATCGAAACCGACCACTCAACCACCGCCGGAGAAACCATAACCAACCACGAACCACATCGACGCTGTGGAGAAGAACATTCCACCGTCGAAACAGGTCTTAAACCACCGCGAATACCGCCGGTGAGGACTTTCAGTATGAACTTTTCTCAAAGACTGAATCTTGAAAATCATTTGGAACCATAACAAAAGCCAAACCATCGAAAAATCAAAGAGCAAAACCCTGACCTCTCACCGTCGAATCAGATCACCAAGAAACCGATGCTGTGGAGAAGAACATTCCACCGTTGAAGCAGATCAGGAAGAAACCGACGCTGTGGAGAAGAACATTCCACCGTTGAAACAGGAAGAAACCGACGAACAAATCACCGTCGAAACAGAGTCCTCCACCGCGAAACACCGCGAAACATAACCTAAACCACGAGCCAACGACGAGTCTTGAACCACCGTCAATACCGCCGATCGTCCGGCGAGGCCGACCAAGAAACCATCATGCGAAACAGAGGGAGTATCGTGCGAAATTGAGAGCTTCCAAGAGACCTAATCGGATCTTCAAGAACCGGGTTGGGGAAAAGAATTTGACCTGAAAACCTACTTTCTTGGGCTGTTTCTTTATTTTTTCTTTGCTTTTGGGCCTCTAAAGTTGAGGCTGTTTAGGGTGGTAAAACAAGAAGTACCTTCATGGATTTCTTGATTATCTGACCAAACCCAAACTTAAAATAAATAAACCTGGCTTTGATACCATGTTAAACTGAATGAATCTGTATTATTCATTACCCAATCAATGTACAATCAATGCCTTATATAGGCATATAGGCATACACACACCTAACTCTACATAGGCCCAATAGGATAGGCCCAATACTACTAACTAATTACATCATACTAATATACTAACAGTGCAGTTTTGAATTTTTTTTTAAATAAATCTAAAAAGCACAATTTCAAAGTATTTTTTCTCTGCCCTCCCGTATGCCTTCATGCATGGACTTCCTTACCACTATATAAGCTTGAGCCTTGCCCTGTTTCTACCATAAAAAAAGAGAGCAATAAGTTCTTCTTTATGGATGAAAATTGCACTTTCACTTGCTTTCACGAGGTGGCCGTTTATCGGCTTCTTCACCGTTGGTTTCGTCAAGGGCGTCATTGTCTCCGTATCTAGAATGGTCACGTAGATGTGATTTTGGAATACGAACTTCGCCTTCATGATCCTCAATGGTTCGATGAGCAATTCCTGTGGTTTCAGTGGATCTATGCTTTGTTCAAGATGCATGGCTTGTATGATCTACAGTGGAAAGACCTCCAACGACAGGGATACCACATTGTCAGGTATCATTGGATTACGAGGTCCTACATGCGTGTGCTTGCTCAAACCTAGACGGAGTATGATGCTATACATGCCTCCTCTCCTCGCTCTGTCCTTCTGGCACCCGCATCTCATCCCGGTGCCCAACTCTGTCATGTGGCTATCTTCTAACGGCCAAATTAGTGGGCATGTTGACCGTTGTTGTCCTCGTGCAGAATTTGGGGAGGAAGCGAATGGCGATGCCTCTACTGAACTCACTCTGCATACCAGCGAGCCTCCTTCGGCGAGAGCTCGCTTAACTCCATGATGCAGCTTTAGCTTGCTCATTACAGACAGGGCAGCTTTGTAGACTGTAATGAGCTTTTGGACTTCTCTGCGGCTCCACTCTATTTACTTATATATACTTCTTGTTGACAAAGTGAAAAACTCTATTATCTCATTAATTAGAATGAATAATTAGTCACAAACAAAAGTCGGGTCCCTATTTGATATCCTTTGGGCTAAGGCCCATCACTACCTTACACAAATATATATACACACTGTACAAATATACCTAGTATCTTTATGCACTATTTTCTACACTCCCCCTCAAATTAGGGGCAGGAAATACATTAAATGTGCCTAATTTGCTAAGCAACCTGTTGTGAGCTTCCTTCCCCAAGGCTTTAGTAAATATATATGCTTCTTGATTCTGTGAACTAACATGTTGTAATCCAATCAGACCTCCTAAAAGTTTCTCTCTAACAAAGTGGAGATCTATCTCGATGTATTTAGTTCGTTCATGAAATACAGGATTTGAGGCAATATGAATTGTCGCCTTGCTATCACAATACACACTAACTGGGTCTGCAGTTGGGATTGCCAAGTCTTTAAGCATTCCAGTGGCCCAAACCACTTCTGCAACTCCTGAACCTAAAACACGATATTCCGCTTCGACTGACGATCGTGATACAATCTCTTGCTTTTTACTCTTCCATTTGATAAGAGAGTCCCCAAGCTTTAGCAAGTAACTCATGACTGATTGCCTTGTGGTCCTACAAGCTCCGCAATCCGCATCACTGAAACATGACAAATCGAGATCCAGGTCTGAACTTAGTAGCATGCCAACACCAACACTTTGTTTCAGGTATCTAATAATGCTCCGTGCAGCTACCATATGTGCTTTGGTAGGTGTTTGCATAAATGGGCTCACAACCTGCACATGAAATGAAATATCAAGACGAGTATTGGTGAGATAAATCAGCCTCCCAACTAACCTTCTATAACATTCAGGATTGCTTAATAAATCTTCTTTTCAATCTTGCCCCTCTTCATAAGCCAAAAGCTTTAATCCAGATTTCATTGGTACTGATAGTGGTTTGTACCCACTGTTAACTCTTAGAAATTGACAACATTCCAGCACATTTTCCCTCTCTTTTACCTATTGTTGGTTCAAAAAATGCATAGCAAATGAAGTATATAGGAGAAAATGTGCATATCAAAGTATCAGACAAAAAGAAAAATATTCTTGTTAAATTTTATAGAGTTTGTGATTCAATTGAGAACTGATAAATCCTCCCTCTTTTGGCCATAGCCAGTTAAGAAAAATTGCTCTCTGTGTCAACGTTCCGCGGAAAGTGTTGCAACTGGCCGTAGCCAGTCGTGAAAAAGTGCAGAAAGTACAGCTGCGCATTTTTCAATTCAGAAGCAAAAAAACACTACTTAACCTAAAGCGAAAGGCCGAAAATCACATTCTTGACACAAGGAAACAAGTGGGCACACAAGGGAAGAGCTTGGGAGAGAGATTTGGCAACTTTGGAAGCTTGGGTGCTCAACCTAGAAGAGATTTTGGGAGTTTTCACCTTGGTTCTTCCTTTTTTCTCCTCTTCTCCTCTTAGTTTCTTCATGTATTCAGAAGTTTTGCTTAGAATCTCTTTGTATTTGAACATCAGTAGCTAAATCTTTCATTCTAGGGTTCTTTTGACCCTTTGTATGGATTAATACTTGAATATTCCTCTCTTTTAGTAGATTAATATATATGTGTGTTGATTTTAACCTTGGCTGAATGCTTCTAAGTGATTGGCCTCCATTTAGATGATTTATTCACTTAGGTTTTGACTTGAGACAGCTAATCTAGGTATAGAACTTGATTGAAATCATGCTTGTCTTGAAGTTTACTTGATGAATGGATGGTTTGTTGGTAAAATCAAAATATATATTTACTAACCTTGTATTGTCACATTAGTTAAAGAATCAATTGCCTTTATCAATTTTATGTTTTAGAAATAGTCTTTTAAAATTCTCATTCCAAATCAAAACTTTGTTTTAGCTCAACTTGATGAAATTCACTAAGCCTCTTGCTTGACCAATTTGTTAAACAAATCCTCGTGGGAACGATACTTTACTTATCACTTTATTACTTGCGAATCTCGTACACTTGCGAGGCGAACAAGTTTTTGGCGCCGTTGCCGGGGATTTGTGCAAACAAATCCTTTGGTCAACCTTAGGCTTGTGTTAGTAAATTTCGCTTGAGCTTTTAATTAGGTTTACAATTTTTCTATTTTTGTCTTTTATTGATTTTTTGTTTTAGATTGATACTCGTTGTTGCTTGTTTCTCTTGTAGGTACCATTTTAGTATATGCAAAACTTGCATCCGGACGGATTGGTAGTGGCACTTGACGAGGTGCCTCTCATTGAAGAAGAGATTGAATCTGCATCTGAAACCATGGCAGACGATGAATATGATAGAGCTACCGTCAATGATTTTGCTAGTCGGAATATGCAAGGTCCTCAATCTTGCATTCGGATGCCAGAAATGCAAGCACGTACCTTTGAGATCAAGCCGGTTATGATAACATTGCTTCAAATGCATGGGATGTTCCACGGTCTTTACAATGAAGATGTCAACAAGCACTTGATGTACTTCTTGGAAGTGTGTGATTCTTTCAAAAAAAAAATGGAGTTCCCCAAGATGTTTTGAAGCTACGGTTATTCCCTCTTTCTCTACAAGGCAAGGCTAGAGATTGGTTCAACAATCTTCCGAAAGGGTCTATAAATTCTTGGGCCGATCTTGAAGCTAAATTTAGAGCTCGATTCTTTTCTGATGACAAATCTGTGGAAGCTAGGGATGAATTTCTAAGCTTTAGACAACATCCCGATGAGCATCTTTATGCCGCTTGGGAGAGATACAAGATGTTAATGAAGCAATGTCCTAATCATGAGGTAGACAAATGGGTTGTAGTCCAAATTTTTTGTACTCGACTTAATCCTCAATCTAAAGCAATGGTTGATTCTATGACCAATGGAGGATACCGAAATGTTCCTGTGAATGAGGTGATTCGATTGTTGGATCAGTTGTCTGCTAACAATACTCAAGGCAATGATAGGAGGACTAATCAAACCATGCCTAATGCAAAAGAAGACTCTTCCTCACAAATTGCAACTCTCTTATCCGCTTGGAATAAGCGTTTTGATATGCTAGAGTCTCAAATGCAAAAGAGCACTTCTCAAGGTGTGCATTCTATTCATTCTACACCAATTGCATGTGATCAATGCCATGATATCCATATGCCCGACCATTGTCCTCTTTACATGGCTACTGAATCTATCAACTACATGGGCAAGTTTCAACATCCTCAAGGCAACCCCTATTCACAAACATACAATAGTGCTTGGAGAACTCATCCAAACTTTTCTTGGAGTCAAGGTAATAGTTTGAATCAAGCACATGGGTTTACATCTGGTACTAAGCCTATTCCACCTAGTTATCAAATGCAATCAAGGCAACTTCCTATTAAGGAAGAGGAGTCTAAAACGGACAAGATGCTAGCTCGAATCTTGTCTGAGGTGGAATCTTCAAGGGTTGAAACTAAGGCTACTTTTTCTCTCCATGAAACGGCTATTAAAAATCTTGAAGTGCAAATGGGGCAATTAGCATCACAGGTAAACGTTTTGTCAAGAAGCAGTATTCCTAGTGATACCATTCCTAATCCAAAACGAAATGGAAAAGAGGAATGTCATGCCATTAACTTGAGAAGTGGCAAAGTACTGCCGGATGTGCCTAGCTCAAGTACTCCTCAACCAAAGCAAGATGATCAAGTAAATGTTGATGAAGAAAGTGCAATGGAAGAAGATGTCACTAAGAGAAAGCAAATTGAAGAAAATTTGCATGATATTGGTAAAGACAAGAAGGTAGAGAAAGAGATGAATGATGAGAAAAAGAGAAAGCCAACCACTTCTACTTTTATGCCACCGTTACCTTTTCCTCAAAGGTTCAAGAAGAAAGAGGAAGATGCTAAGTTCAAAAAGTTTGTGAACATGTTCAAACAACTTCATGTGAACATTTCTTTTGCTGAAGCTTTGGAGAGCATGCCTAAATATGCTAAGTTCCTTAAAGATGTTTTGTCTAAGAAGCGGCGATTCAATGAATTTGAGACTATGGCATTATCTGAAGAGTGTAGTGCGGTCATTCAAAGGAAGTTACCGGCAAAGCTTAAAGATCCAGGAAGCTTCTACATCCCTTGCAACATTGGGACAAATTTTAATGGTAAAGCTCTTTGTGATTTGGGTGCAAGTATTAACTTGATGCCTCTAGCAGTTTTCAACCAATTGGGCTTGGGAGAGCCAAGACCTACTACGGTATCTTTGCTCTTAGCCGATCGTAGCATTTCTCAACCGAGAGGAATCATTGAACATGTCCTAGTAAAAGTTGACAAGTTTATCTTCCCCGTGGATTTTGTAGTGCTTGATTGTGAAGTTGATTGGAAAATTCCTCTCATCCTTGGGCGTTCATTCTTAGCCACTGCAAGGACTCTCATTGATGTAGAGAAGGGTGAGGTCACTTTGAGGGTCGATAATGAGCAAGTGATATTCAACATGCAAAAAACTTCAAAGTTTCATGATGATTCTGCTCAATGTTCATTTGTAGATACATTAGATGGAGTTATTCCTCAAGAATCATATGCTTCCATGATCAAAGATCCTTTAGAGGCATTCTCGATTGGTGAGAAGAGCTTTGAGAAGTTTGATAAAGATGTTGTTGAAGAGCTCTTTCATTTTGACTCATTTCCTCATTCTAGACCGAGGGCTATTGAACCACTTGAGTTGTTTGATGCCTCAAGTACTCCATTGAAGCTTTCTATTGAAGTTCCTCCGGTTCTAGAGTTGAAGCCATTACCTTCTCATCTCAAGTATGCTTATTCTGGAAAAGCACGCCACTTACCGATGGAATTGGAGCATGGAGCTTATTGGGCTATCAAAAAGCTAAATTTTGATCCTAAAGCTATGAGGAAGAACAAGCGACTTCAACTTAATGAGTTAGATGAATTTCGCCTTAATGCATATGAGAATACAAGGATATACAAGGAGAAGAGCAAGCGAGATCATGACAGCACAACTATACCCAAGAGTTTTGAACTTGGTCAAAGGGTCCTCCTTTATAATTCCAAGCTAAAATCTTGATGGTCCGGTCCATTTACAGTGGTTCAAGCATCTAAATTTGGTGATGTGGAGCTGGAAAATAAAAAAGGTGAAAGATTCAAGGCTAATGGTCAATGATTGAAGCATTATTGGGGTGGAGATGTGGATAGGCTTGTGTCCACTATCTACTTGGTTAATGAGGAGTGACCAACATGAAAAGTCAAGCTAAAGACTATAAATTGAGCGCTTCTTGGGAGGCAACCCAAGTTCTAAACTAAATCTTTTCAATTTGTGTGTGTATGTCTTTATTTTGTTTAGTAGGTTTATGTTTGATCTTTTTGTTTTGTAGGAAGGAAAGGTACCCAACTTAGATATGGACTGTTGTAGTTGGGAGGAATATCCATGAATGAGGAAGAACTCATGAATGCCAAAGGGAATGCTTTTAAGGGAAGTTCATTTGACTTTAAGCTCATACATATGTGATTCTGAGGTGAAATTATGATGACTAGTCAAGTTTGAGTAATACTGTGGCTATTGTGATTATTTGGTTGATTTTCTATGTGAAATTCACTTATGACCATGCCTTGAGTGCTCAAATTTGATGTGTGTGGTATTCTCTATGAGTATGTGTAAATATGTGTGCCTTATGGTATTGGATGGTCTAAAATGCTTGATCTTGAGTAATTTGGTTGTTGATGTTTGGTATAAAGCTCATTGGGTGATTCTTGTGGTGTTTGGGAATGTTTCTTGTGTTTTGCAATTTTGCTGTTTTGTTTTGTTTTTGACATCAGAAACTTTCCGTAGCAAGTTTTGTAACTTGCCGTGGCCAGTGGTCTAAAATTGCTCTCTGTGTTCACTTTCCGTAGCAAGTTTTGCAACTTGCCGTAGCCAGTGGTCTTAAGTTGCTCTGTGTGTTCACTTTCCGTAGCAAGTGTTGAAACTTGCCGTGGCCAGTGTCCCAAAGTTGCTTTTTGTGGCAATTGTTTTTCTTTAAAAAAAATCGTTTAAAAAAATGAATAAATAAAAAAAAATTCGTTTAAAAAAACAATATATATATATTTTTTTATTTTATTTTATTATTATTAAAAAAAAACTTGGTCTTTCATATTTGCCCTTCATTGTTTGATGTAATTCTCATTTTACCCATATGAATGTGACCCACCATTGAGACCAAATTCATTCCCAAATTTCAAAACCCTAATCCTAAATGGAATTTCCCAATGTCCATCAAACCCTAATCCCATAAATTGATCCCTTCTTTCTACACCTCAAACCCGCGGCTCCTTTCCTTCCAATCCCTAAAATCTTAAATCGCGCTTTCACCTCGGCTGGTCGCAGATCGATCGCGAGAATGTCGGATTTCATCTCCACCGAGCCCCCTCCTCCTCCTCTTCCTCAGATGCCAGGTCCACCACGCCTCCGTCGCTCTCTTCCTTTCTCCGGTTCCCAAAGTCCCAATTCACCACCACCGTCAGCCTTCCACCGTCGACTTCCCTTTCCAAATCCGTGCCTCCTCTCACCGTGTTTCCAAATCCACCGAGCCTTCTCCCCAATCGTCCTTTTTCCTTCCCTCCATTCACCACCGTTTACCCATTCGACCTCTTCTCCTCCTCTCCACCAACTTCATTTTCTGCTCATCGTCGCTGTCACCCTTTTCCTTCCCCTGTTCACCTCCTTCATCGTTACCGGCCCACCCCTCTCTAGTTCCCAAAGTCATGGTCCCCTGCTCTGTCGTTTAGGTATGTCTTCCAGCGCTCTTGCTCCTCGGTTCTCCACCTAAGTTAATTTGGGATTGAGTTAATGTTTCATTTTTTTCGTTCAGCCTTGATCTCTCGTCCATTTTGCTGTGTTTGTGTTTCTGGCTCGCATAGGTTATGGCTCTGACATTGTTCTTCATTTCTGAGGTAAATTTTGTGCCTTTCTCTATTTTTGGGTTGTGTCTGGATAAATTAGAGGGCTGCCTTGATTCTGGACTGATAATGCTTGCTTGTTTTGGTTGAACTGAGATGGTAATTTGAGGATTAGTATATCACATTGTTTGCTTGGCTAGTCTCTGAAAAGTGTGAATACAATTTCTTAATTTTCTGGATTGCTTGTGTATGCTGGGTGTTCAAAAGATCTGAATAACATCATTGATTTAAGAAAACTTGAGGTTACTGCAGAGACTTTGTTTCTAATTTTAAAATGGCAGTTAAGTGGATTTTGCTCAAATTTTCATATGAATCCCAAAGTTTCAGAACTCCAATTTGAACTCCCAAGATTTAAATAGGAACTTGGAAATTTGATGAATTGTGGACCTTTAGGAACATCCTGTTGCCATCCTGCATATGCCGAATATCTTTGAAAATTCTGCCTTTCCGTGTTCGAAAATTGCATATTGGCATCTAGGCTTGAATTTGACTATTGATTTGAGGGATAGTATATTGCAACTACTGATGGTTGTTTGTTACATTCTGTATTGGAGTCATTAAGTCATTTTGGGTGCCCCTTTGATCTTGTTTTCAGCATAATTTTGGGGTTGAGCACTGTAAATTGTAAATCTACAAATTGCTCTGAATATTTTGGTTGCTAATTTTAAGCTAGCTTATAGTTTGCATCATGTCTCTAACCTGTAATCATTGTGGAAGTCTGAGTACACAAGGTTGCTTCTGAATTTTCTTTACTACAAAATGCTCTGAAGTTTTATGCAGCAAATTGGCATCTAGGCTTGAATTTGAATGGTGGTTTAAGGTGTCGTATGTTGTCATATTGATAATTTCTTGTGAAAATGGGTTAGGTGATTGCTGGTGCATTCTGATACATTTTCCATAATGTTCTTAGCATGAATGGTTAATTAAGCACTTTCACTTGCTCCTAAAAGAATGATGGTTTGAAAACTTTGGTTAGTGATTTCAAATGGAAAGAGTTCAACTCAATTTTTGCATGACAATGGACTTTGAAAATCACTGTGATTAGTTGGTTTTATGCAATTACTGATGATTGCATCTGTTTAAACCATGGGGGAGTAATTAGAGTAAGTAAATGAGCCCTGAAACATTTGATCTTCTCTTTTACTCGCTGGTTTGTAGCTGGACCTAAGTTCTCTGTTTTAGGAAACTATGTTTTGATTGCATTTCAAAGGTTTCATGATTTATTTCTAAACTTAAATGACTATTCCAGATTTTGATTGTTCTCTTGATTAGCCTGAATTTTGTTGGATGTTGTGGAGTTCTTCCAATGCTAGAATTAGATTGAATGAAAGTATGGAGCTCTAAATTTTTAGGCTTAGGCCTGGAATTCTAGCTAAAAGCATTGGCATTAGATAAAATCTAAGTTTGGGTGGATATTTTTCGTTTCTTTTTAGGATAGGTTAAATAAATTCCTTTTTGTGCAAGTTAACTGCAGGGCTCATGCTTAAATTGTGCTGCAATTTTTGTTGATGAATGTATGTTTTATTGTGACAATCTTCTTGTTGATGTGCATGCATCCTATGTCCAATGATTAATAGTCGGTGCCTTCCTCTGTTTTGGATTGGATTGTTGATAGCTTTTTGATGTGGATATCTGTTTATGGTTCTTGATGGTTACTGATGGCCACTACTATTTGCCACTATTGTTAGCATGTGAATCTTACTTTCCTAGCTATTGATAGCTAGTTTGAGTGATTCAGATAATTTTCTCTTTCAATAAATTGTCTGTTGAGTGTTTTTCAATATCCTAGCTACTAATAGCTAGTAATGGAAGCAATTTTGAAAATGTTGTGGCTAGTCTGTTGAGGGCCTAATTGTAGTTTGTAAATGTTGTGGATATGAGCTAAATCAGGTACATGTGCTACTTCTTTACTTTCCCATCCTTTTAGTTGACAATGAAGACATTGTCCGTTTTAAGTTTGGGGGTGAAAGTTTGCTGCAATTTTGAAATTTTTTGAAACTTTGATAAGCGCACAGTGAAAATTTTGAACAGTTTTTGAAAGAAAATTGTTGGAATGTTTGAAATTTCTCATGCTTAAATTTTTGTTTGTGAAGAAGGTTAAAATGAATTGTTATTTATCAAAGTTGCTTGAATGAATCCGATGATATAAATCACTGCTCAATCTTCAATGTTTGATACGAAATTTTGTTTAATGTGCATTGATGGATGTTTTGTAGTGATAAATCATGTTATTCAGGAATTTTTAAACTAGAAAGCACTATTGGAGTTAATTTTATTCTGGATGTTCTTGTTGAAGGGCTTTGTGACAAATTAGGTTATATGCCTTTTGTTTCAAACTGTTAGTTTCAAAATAATCTTTGGAATTCTTCAAAGCTTTTGATTTGTTTCATAAGATTTAAAGAAAGGATTTGGGCACTTCATAAAATGCGATTGAGCCTTTCAAGCCTACCTAATTGATTCTATTCCTTTTTGAACCCTTATTTTGAGCCTAATTGAAAACCCAATTAAAGATTCTGTTTGAAAGACCTAACATCTACCTACCTTAGCCAATGTGAAAAACCATGATTCCCTTGCCTTGAGATGGATGATGATTGATTGGGTTGTGGAATTTGGTGATGTGTGAAATTCAAATGATTAGAAAAAGGAGTGTAGTAAGTAAAAGGGCTCACAATGTATAGAAACCAAGCCAAATAAAAAATAAAAAATTTGTGCATAAAAAAGAAAAAAAAAAAAGTAGTAGTCCAAGAAGGCTTGATATGGAATAGATCAATTTGTCTTAAGTTTGGGGGAGTATGTCTAATGAGAAAAGGAAGAAAGCCCTTGAGTGATTATCATCTATCTTGAGGTATTTGTTGATTATCCTTTACCTTTTCTTTTGAGGACCTTAACCCCTGGCTCCATTACAAGCTGAAAAGTCCCTTTGATTTTTAAGTCAAGTGAAGTGAATTAGAAGAAAAGAGGAAGAAAGGAGAGAATGATGGAATTGATGGTTTGAATATAGTTATATGACTTGTAGTGTTGCTTTTAACTTTAGCAAGTGCAAAAGGAGCATATGTCAACTCCATTCACACACTCACATTTGGAAATTCTTGAAAAGCATGTTTTAAATCTATGAAATGTTCATTTTTACATGTTCGCTTGGTTTCCTCTTTCATATAATTTTCTGAGCAGTAGATGAGGATAAATTTATTCATGCTTCAATGGCAAATACTGTGAAATTTAGAGAGATTCATGTTTTTGCTTGAGGACAAGCAAATATTTAAGTTTGGGGGTGTCTTAACTCTTAGAAATTGACAACATTCCAGCACATTTTCCCTCTTTTACCTATTGTTGGTTCAAAATATGCATAGCAAATGAAGTATATAGGAGAAAATGTGCATATCAAAGTATCAGAAAAAAAGCAAAATATTCTTGTTAAATTTTATAAAGTTTGTGATTCAATTGAGAATTGATAAATCCTCCCTCTTTTGTAGGAGGATGGAGACAAGTTTCGAAGCTCTATAAGAACCTAGAAACAAGGATAGAAATAAAGGAAGTGAAGCAGTGCGAAGCTAGAAGGAACCTGTACAACTGGCTGCAGCAAGTTGACAGACTGGCCGCAGCCAGGTAAGAAAAATTGCTCTCTGTGTCAACTTTCCACGGAAAGTGTTGCAACTGGCTGTAGCCAGTCGTGAAAAAGTGCAGAAAGTACAGCTGCGCATTTTCAATTCAGAAGCAGAAAAATCCTACTTAACCTAAAGGGAAAGGCCGAAAATCACATTCTTGACACAAGGAAACAAGTGGGCACACAAGGGAAGAGCTTGGGAGAGAGATTTGGCAACTTTGGAGGCTTGGGTGCTTAACCTAGAAGAGATTTTGGGAGTTTTCACCTTGGTTCTTCCTTTTTTCTCCTCTTCTCCTCTTAGTTTCTTCATGTATTCAGAAGTTTTGCTTAGACTCTCTTTGTATTTGAACATGAGTAGCTAAATCTTTCATTCTAGGGTTCTTTTGACCCTTTGTATGGATTAATACTTGAATATTCCTCTCTTTTAGTAGATTAATATATATGTGTGTTGATTTTAACCTTGGCTTAATGCTTCTAAGTGATTGGCCTCCATTTAGATGATTTATTCACTTAGGTTTTGACTTGAGAGAGCTAATCTAGGTGTAGAACTTGATTGAAATCATGCTTGTCTTGAAGTTTACTTGATGAATGGATGGTTTGTTGGTAAAATAGAGATATATTTACTAACCTTGCATTGTCACTTTAGGGTTGTTGCTTAAATATTGATTCTCATTAATTGTAGCAAGAGATTGTGCATTTTAATGAGAAGAGAAACTTGATTTTGACTCGAGAGAACGAGTCAAGTGTTTTAGAACCTTAGACTAACACATATATGTATTGAAATGCCACTAGAGAGGAAATTAACCAAGTTTTATGAAATGCAAAAGGGGAAAAAGAGCCGTAGGCTCAATTATCCTTGAAGTTAAAGAATCAATTGCCTTTATCAATTTTATGTTTTAGAAATAGTCTTTTAAAATTCTCATTCCAAATCGAAACTTTGTTTTAGCTCAACTTGATGAAACACTAAGCCTCTTGCTTGACCAATTTGTTAAACAAATCCTTGTTGGAACGATACTTTACTTATCACTTTATTACTTGCGAATCTCGTACACTTGCGAGGCGAACACCCACTCATGCCCATGTCGGAGAGCAAATCCAAAACATTTTTACGCTGTGAAAGAATAATACCCTATGGGACCTAGCTAGTTCTATTCCCAAGAAGTACTTCATCTCACCCAAATCTTTAATCTCAAATTGCTTGTGGCGAAACTCCATCACTTCATTAATTCTGCTCTCTGAACTACCTGTGATGATCAAATCATCTACATAGACAGGAATTAAAACACAGCTATTGTCATATTCTTTAATAAATAACGAATAGTTGTTTACTTTTTTAAAATTCACCAGTTAACAAAGCAGTAGTTAATTTATAATTCCATTGGCGAGAAGTTTGCTTAAGTCCATACAAGGATTCCTTAAGCTTGCATACCATGCCCTTTTCTACCTTTTCAAATCCCTGTGGAGCACATATGTATACTTGCTCATCTAAATCTCCCTGCAAGAAAGCATTATGTACATCCATTTGATATAAATTCCATCCAAACACAGTAGCCATCTTAAGAACAATTCTAACAGTAATCATCTTGATCACCGGGGGAAATGTTTCATGGAAGTCTATGCCCTCTTGTTGTGTATATCCTTTTGTTACTAGCATAGCTTTATACTTATCAACAAATCCATCTGAATAATATTTAATCTTATAAACCCATTTACATCCTATTTCCTCATTTCTCTTGGGAAGATGCACAATATCCCATGTGTTATTCGCCTTTAAAGCACCTATCTCCAATTGCATTGCCTTGATCCATCTACTATCCTTAATGGCTTCATTACAAGAAGTAGGTTCTACACTAGAATCTATTGAACATAGGAAACATAAATGGGATGATGAAACAATTTTATAAAACATGCAATTTTCAATAGGATATTTACAACAACATTTGGACCCTTTATTTAACTGAGATACATGTTTACCTCCTTTACCTTGTGAAATCAAATTGCATACATAGTCTTTGGACCAAATAGGTGGTATTCTTTCTCTTACCATCCTTACTGGACTTGTTTTAGGTTCAGATTCAGAGCTTGATTCATTGTTATGATCAATTTGATTCTCTGGTAGGTTGTCATGTGTTGCAACACCATTTTCTGGTTGGTTCTCTTTTGCTATACCACTATTAGAACACTCAACCTGGTGTTGCCTTTGTTCTGCATCAAACCAGAATATGTCACCAACAGTAATTTCACATGCTCCCCCTGGCCGAGAGCCCCTTTCTTCTATGAAGGGAAACCTATTCTCAATAAATCTAACATGTCTACTCACAAATATCTCTTCAGTTTTGATATTGCCAAGCACAAAACCCTATTGATTACTTGGATAACCCAAAAAAAACACAAGCAACAGATTTAGATTGCAATTTGTTAGTATTATTCAGATTTGTTGCATATGCAAGACAACCAAAGACTTTAAGATGTGAATAATTAGCCAAAGTACCATAAACAAGCTCATATGGTGTCTAAAATCCTAAAATTCTAGAAGGAATCCTATTAATATTGGCTGCACTTTTACACACTCTCCCCAATATCTAATTGGAACTTGGGATTGAATCATGAAGCTACGTGAAACTTGCATTAAAGTTCTATGTTTCCTCTCAACTATACCATTTTTCTCAGGTGTATATGCATATGATGAATTCCCTTCCTTTTAAACCATTGTCACTACAAATCCTTTTAACATTAGTAGAAATTTGATTTTCCACATATGCAATAAAATTTTGAATATGTCCAACACTCTCAGATTTTTCGTTTCATTAAGAATAACCATGTTGCACGAGAAAAATCATCGACTATTGTAAGGAAGTATTAGAAAAAGAATGTGTAGGAGTCCGATATGGTCCCCATACATCCATATGTAAAAGCTCAGAAATCCTTTTTGTTTTAATGCAACTAGGAGTGAACGGAAGCTTTGTTTTTTTTTTGATTGAAAGCAAACATCACAACTTTTATTTAGAGTAACAGTTTTGTCATTAATAAAGTACACATGCCTCAGTACAGAAATATCGGCATGACCAAATCTATTATGTAACAAAGATACATCAACATCTTTACTTTCTTTGGGACAAACATTATCCATATTCACTATATCAGTTTGGTTACATTGCAGAATGTATAATTCAATTAGCTTACCAGTTCCCTTGCAAACCCTGAAAGCCCTATATCAAGCAACAATTAGGAAAGAAAGCTACCATACACCTTTGTTCCTCAGTCAATTTTGATACATAAGTTAAACTTAAGCATGGGAGCATACAAAACACCATATAATGTTATGCCATTAGAAAATCTAATAGTTCCTATATGAGTTATGTACACCTCATCTCCATTAGAAAGTCTAACAATTCTGAATGGCCTTGAATATATTGTATAGTTGTCTAATAATGATAAATCACTAACTAAATGTGTGGTTGCCCTGGAATCAATAACCCAAGTTACATATGCATTTTTATGAGAGGGAGAATTGATCAAACCTATACCAGTTAGAGCGTGTATATTTTCTTCCTGGTCCTTCTTCAACAGATCAAGCAATCTGTCAAATTGCTCATGTGTAAGGGATGGAGAGATCATAGTTGAAGAATGCATATCCTTTTCTGTACCCTTCTATCTCTTAACTCCTTGCTGATTGACCCCTTGAACTTGCCTCCCTTTCAGTCCTTTAAAGTCAGCAAGATACCCAATGAGTTGGTAACAATTTTCTCTGGTGTGTCCACTCTTTTTGCAATAAGAGCAATTCAAAGGAGAGCTACCTCTTCCTCTACCTCCTCCTCTCCCTTTCCCCTTGACTACCATGGCTATACCTTCGGTAGGGTTCACTCCCCCGACAAGAGCCCTTTGAGCCTCATCTTTTGCAACCATTGCAAAGGCTTAATTCATGGTGGAGAGAGGAGACATAATCAAGATTTGACTTCTAGCCATGTGATAGGTTTTAGTCAAACCAGTCAAGAATTGGAGTAGTTTCTGTTGTTGCACAAAATTGCTTTGAATCTTTGATGCGCCACATTTGCAACAATTGCAAGTCGCACTAACAGTCCACAAGGGAAGACTGTTCTTCCTATAATTCCTTCAATTTCGATTATTACATAGCAACGGACAATTCCCCTTGTTGCACTGAATTAATCTCACGGTGGATAGAAACGATTCGAGACCCTGTGACTTTGTTGAATCTTTATTTGAGGTCCATTCACACCATATGTGCATTACTGAAATATACCATACCATTCGCCAGTTCCCAGGACAAAGAATTTAGAATCCAAGATAATACAACAAAATTACAACATTCCCATTGACCTTCAAAGTCAACACCAAATTTCTGTTTCGGATAGGAACCATCAACGGATCCAATTTTTTGTTTCCCAAGGAGAGCAATCCTCATAGCTTTGCTCCAAACAAAGTAATTGGAATGATTGTCATACCTTGAGTGTTAGATGGGTGTAGATATAGAGGATGGTTGAAGTCTATGGTAGTCACTAGAGATGATGTGTTGTTCTTTGGATCTGCCATGGTTTACGATTGGAGTCAGTGGCGAGAACCAGTATGAGTGTCAGAGTCGTCCCTCGGTTCAGTGATCAAAATGTCAAATCTCGACTAGGAGATCATTTTCTCTATCCCAAGGTTTTAAGATAGTTGCTCAACTTCAAAAACCAATCACGATGGGCTTGCTTCAAGCCATATAGAGCTCGGTTGAGTTTACATACAAGAGGATGACCTTGTGTATCATGTTTGACAAATCCTGATGGCTGCTCCATGAATAGATCTTCTGTCAAGTCACCATTCAAGAAAGCATTGTTGAAGTCTATTTGATGTAGCCTCCAATTCTTTGTGACAACAAGTGTTAAAAGAGCACAAATTGTGGGAGCTTTTACCACTGGACTGTATGTGTCACGGTAGTCAGTGCCAGCTTCTTGAGAGTACCCCTTGGCAACTAATCTGCCCTTATACCGAGCAATTGAACCATTAGCATGAGTCTTAATTCTGCACAGCCAGCGACAACCAATTATCTTTTTGTCATGAGGAGCAGGCACAAGATCCCATGTCTAAAATTTAATGAGCGCATTATACTCTTCCTGAATAGCTTTAGTCCAGTTAGGATCAGAGAGAGCCTCATCAATATTTTTAGGAATAGACACATCCTCAGCCACCGTGAAAATCTTGGCCTTGAAGGTAGGTGCCTTGCTGCGAGTGACCATAGAATGAGTATTAGATAAGGGAATGGGTACAAGGATAGGAGATGATTGATGAGTGGAGGCAAATTGATCAATGGTGGGGGATATGGGAGGATTAACAAAAGGTGGGTGATAAGTGGAGGTAGCTGGATTTTGATCTGGTGTGAGTATGATTGTGGACTTAGTGACAGCTGGTACTGCTGACATAGTTGGTAATGAGGAACTACTTGGTAATTGAATACTGGGTAGATTAAAACTTAATGAATCAGAGCAAGGTGAGATTTGACAGGACGCTTTGTTCTGAAAGGGGAAGCTACGACCACGACCTCTACCTGACTATTTGAGAAATTTGAACGGAATGTTGGATTAGCTCCTCTTCCTAACGATGCAGGATTATGATGATGAGTGGATTGAGCAGCAAAGGCAAGATTAGGATCCTGAGAGTAATCCAAATTTTGATGCGATGCATTTGTATAATGAGCATGCATCATAGAGTTAGCAATGAAGGATTTCTGTCGAGCTTCCGAATCAAGAAGCATTGTAGTTACAATATCCAAATCGAACTTCTGTTTAGTTGCATTAATAATTGCAATTACTGACTCGTACTCCATCGTAAGTCCATTTAAGACATGAGAGATTTTAGTTGCATCTGATACAGGTTCACCTAATAGTGCCAAGTGATCACAGATGGACTTCAGATTGGCCAAATAGTCACGCATGCTCAGTTCTCCTTTACGTTGATTGGTTAACAAGTTCCTATAGTGCAGGATCTTGGAATCAGACTTGTCAGAGTATAATCTGTTCAGTTTTTGCCAAATTTGAGTCGATGTTTCCAAACCAACCAGATCCAGTAGAACAGATGAAGTTACCGACGCTAGTAACCAGGATGCAAGTGCAGAATCTAATTGTTCATATACCTCAAAATCTGGATTATCAAGTTCCAGTCCAGATTCAGAGTTTCGAACGCGTCTGGAGGGAATCTTAACAGATCCATCAAGGTAGGAGAATAGACGGTGTTGCTTGGCCATGAAATCTACTTGCTGCTTTCATATTAGGTAGTTTGAGTCGTCAAGCTTTACTGTAATCTTCTTATTAGTGAAGCTTCGACTGTTGAGGCCCGGATCGCCGGTCACCGGGAAAGCTGTTGAAGACATTGTCTGTGGTGATTAATCAATCCAAATTGGAGATAGATCACCGGCAATGTCGTTGTTATTGAATTGATCGGAAAACAGAGCCTCACCAGTGTGGTACTGGCTCTGATACCATATCAATACTAGAACGAAAAATATAATTCTGAAACTATGAATTGAATTAATGAAAACCAGTTGAGAGTTTACATTATATAGACCGTAGTCTAAGTAGATCTGTAGCTAAAGCGATTGGAAACTAAAACAGAAAGCATAACTACTTTACACGTTGCATAACACGTGATGACTCTTGTAACTAATAGTAGCCACGTGGCATACTTGCTCAACTGACTAATATTCTGTCAACACATAAATCACCATCGACAAGTTGAAATTCACACACCCTTTCTATCTACATCCTTCTGACACAAAAGGAGCAACAACCATCCCACACATTCTCACCGAGTGTGATGATTATATTACATCGTCTAGAGTAGGGCTATGAGAAATGCAATTTTTGGGAAACACAAATTTGGCTTTGTGGACGGTTCTTGCATGAAGGAATCTCAAGAAGAACGACTTCAAGGTCAATGGAAACGGTGCAATGCCGTCGTATGTCATGGCTACTGAATTCTCTTTCTGAGGAGGACGTTGCCAGCAGTGTGATTTACTTCCAAAATGTGCATAAAGTATGGACTGATTTGCGAGAACGATTTGATAAGGTAACTGGTTCTCGAATATTTTCTCTCCACTGTTAAATGAGTCTGCGCCGGCAAGGGACCTTCTTTGTCTCTTTGTATTACACAAGGCTCAAGGAATTATGGGAAGAGCAAGTATCATTTCTTCCATAGCCTTCATGTAAATGTGACACATCTAAGGTATATGCTGAAAGAACTCAACAACAGAAGTTACTGCAGTTTCTCATGGGTTTAAATGAGAATTATGCTCTGCACGAAGCCAGATACTGTTAATGCACCCTCTTCCTAGCATTAATCAAGCCTTTGCTATGGTTTCTGAAGATGAAGCGCAGAAGCCGCCAAGTGACTCAAGCAAAAACAGTTCGATTGAAGGTGTTGCAATAATGATGGCACGAGGAAGGGGACTTGACCGTGGAAGAGGAAGAGGATCCCCTCTCCAATGTGTACACATTGTCAAAAGAGGGGCCAATAGTATAACTTTAAACAATTTCAGATGATAAGCACAAGTTATCATTTCTTAGAAGCGTCTAATTAACTTTAAACAATTTCAGATGATCGATTTCAAATCCAAGTAGTGATGGACCAATAGTATAAAGTAACTGTAGCACATGTGTGGTCGAATTGAAAAGGTACAATTTATTATTCATTTTATATATAATGTTCATAGTTTTAGACTAATTATAAGTTTTTATACCCAAATGAAACTATATACATTAACCTTTAATGAATTTCACGAATACACTTCTAAAAGTCCTTAAGCTGCCTCAGGCATCATCAAAGTTCAACCAAGCATACATATACTAAATGGTCTCCAGTTCCATACTTTACACTTTAGAGGTTAGAAATATACTGATAAGAGTCTTGAGAGATTTCACCATACCTCTTGTTAAGAAGTCTGAACAAGGCCACTAAAGGAGACGTCAACACTTGTTGATTTAAAATTTTAACTAGAATTTGTTGGTCCTTACCAAATACTTGAAGCAAATAAGGCACTTATTGGTACGACACTTGTTGCGTATCTGACACGGAATGATGGTATTAGTAAGCAGTTTGACAAAAGAAGAAGAGAAGCGATAGGTTAAGATGGCTCAAAATCAAATGGCAATGGAAAGACAAACTCACATTTCAAACGTCATTTTAACAACAGAAGGCTGCTGGCTGCTTATTGGATTCGTTGCTGATTTCAAGGGAAACAGAGGAAAATCGATTGAAGAAATCAATATAAGCCAATCTGTGACTCAAACAGTGCGTGAGGCAGAATCTAGACTCACTGTCTACATGGTCACCCCTACATTCACTCCAGAACAATATGAGCGTTTACTTGAATTCTTGAGGAAGCATGATGAAACCTCTTCCACTGTACATGCGCTTACTGATACAGGTTTGGCTGGAACCTTCTCTAATAAACACACACTAATTGAGTAATTGAGTCTGGATCTACCACTCACTTGATCGATGATTTATTTCCTCCAGACACATATATAGCCTAAACAGGACTATTAAGAATATTAAGATACCTGATAAATCATAATTTTTATATATTTTATCCCACCCTATTCACATATTTTCAGGATGATTTTAGGCTATTTTGTATTTATTAGGAAATATTTGGATTATTAGCCAGTTTTAGAAAATTATTCTAAATATGAATTAATTGTGATAGTATCGGGCTTAAATTGTTAATATTTTAATTACCTATTTTATGATGGATTAATATTTTTAAATATAAGATAGATCATGATCTTATTTAATTCTTTGTAGGTCACGGAAAATCGTACTATGAAATCCACAGATGCGGAATTAAGTTTGTAAGTTTAAAGATAATCTAATGGTTAAGTTTGAATGGGTTAATTCAATTCTAATGAGTTCAAATTTTGTAGCCTAAACTTTCTCATTCTCCTATAAAAAAATTACCTAGCCGCTACAACAAAAGTCTCACTTTTGAAAATAACAAAAGTCTCACTTTTAAGACACAACCATCTTAAAAGTATCTCTATCCATTTTTGCTCCAAACCAATCATGGTTCTGATCATCACCGGTGGCTTCCCATTCGCGTCCTTCATCCTTCACAGCTCACCTTGTACGGTGGCCCCCAGCACCATTTTGGTTGTGAAGTCAAAGGTTGTGACCGCGCCAACAGCGTCTTGCGCCCACTGCGGGTCTTGGTTGGCCAAGGGTTTTCCATCTGAGCCCTTGGCCACCGCCTTAAAAAGCTATGCATTTCACTCCTCTTTCACAGAATGCCGCTATAACCAACTTCAATTCCTACTTGTTACCGTATTTTGAGGTGTCAAGATCATATAATCTTTTCGGCAAGTATCCTGCAGGCACATTTGAATGCATATATAGATCCATACATACATATATACACACACACACACAGATATATATATATATATATATATATATATACACACACACACACATACATATATATACATACACATACATATATATATACACATATATACACACACACACATATATAAGGACCGATCAGAAAGTGTTAACTAGTTTTATAAGGGTTCGGACCTTGAAGACCGTCAGGGTGAGCGTTGGAGGGAGAAGGAAGCCAAACATAGTACAATTGTTTTTTTAAATTTGTTGATGTTCATTCTTGCTACTTTAAATGGTTCAGAATTATGCTATTTTTGCATCTGTTAATGATATGGTACAATGGTTTTGAAGCTGGTAATATAAGAAAATAAACAGAGTCAACTCATATATTTACAAGTTGCATAGTAAACAAAGGGTTATTAATTACATCTACTGCTGTCAAGTGCTGAGATTCTTGAGCATTATGTAATGGTTTATTATGCTATTCATGGAATGGTATATGGTTTTATCCCAAATTTATAGAGCTTATGATTTCAGTATAGGATAAATCAAGTCAAAGTTCACAAAATATGACGAAGGAACTTTCTTAGCGTCTCAAAAGCCTTCTTAGGCGGATGTCTAGTGACTTTTTGTTCTGTTAAAAAAATGTATGTCATTGTGATATGTAAGGTGTAGAGAATATATTAGTTAGTTAGGGAGTTAGTTGTATTAGTTAGGTAGTTATGAGGGTTAGTTAGTAGTTGTTAGTAACCATTTTGGATTAATGGGTTGAGGGGTTGCCTATATAAGGCATATGACTCTTCATTGTATGCTATGCTTTTATGTTGAATGATGATTCATGATGAATGAAGATGCACAGTGATGTGATTCTGTGTTTTCTCTCCTTTCCCCACTTCTTTCTCTTCTGAAATCCTCTAATTTTCTACAACATCTATATCAGTGGTATCAGAGCGAGTCATCCTCGGCTCCTCCGCTGTATAATCTCTCAAATTCTTGAGATTATTGCCGGTCCATTCTTCTTCTTACGGGCCCGTTTTGGTTTCAAGATTTTACCAGAACATGAAAAAAAAAAGTCAAGACAATCAAGAAACTCCCAAAAACATACCAAGATCATCAGCAACAACACAAGAAGGGATCTCAGTACAATCATGATCGAAGCTCGACTTCACGCAATTACAGAAACGATACAAACCATCTCCGCTCAATTAACGACATTGACAGAAGGACAAGAATCTCTCCAACAAGCAAAATATACGCAAGAAACTGTTGGATTTCGTCCCCTCAATCGACATGAATTTCATCGCCCCAGAACAGAGGATTATGAGTACACTCCTCCAGTCAGGTTAACGAAATTCGAATTACCAATTTTCCAACGTCAAGATGTCGAAGGTTGGTTGTACAGTTGTGAGAGGTTCTTCGAGATCGATGGAACACTGGAAATGTGGAAGGTACGTCTGGTTAAGGAGTATCTTTGTGAAAGGGCCTATATTTGGCACCTAGCCTTTGAGGAAGAAGAAGGGGGCATATCCATTTCTTGGTAAAGGTACAAACAAGCATTGAGGGTACATTTTGGGCCTTTGAACAACATAAGCATACCAAGAACAGAGACATGGAACAAGTGTGGCTCCATCCCGAGGCCTTCAAATGTGACAGAGAAGTTTTGCAGATCAGAGACGTGGGTGAGTGCGGAAACGACAACTTATCTGCCATCAGTTCCAGAGCAACCCATCATTATTCAAGAAGTCTCTGAAGTGCAAGAAAGATGTGGGTCTTGTTCGGAATCCACTGGAAAGAGATTTTCCGTGTCTCCCAAAATAACCAAGTTCGAAAATGATTTGTAGAAATAGGGAACCTGGGTCGTTTCCCCAATGAACTTGCAGCGGGTTTGATTAACAACAACAGCGAAACAGAACAATAAAATTGGGGGATTTTGTTTAACAGATTAAAACGCAACTAAACTGAAACAGAAACGGAAGCAGAATCAAATATCTAATATTCCAGAAATAAACAGAATCAAATAAATTGAAACAGATTAAGAACGACCAACCCAACGTTTAGATTCCAGAAACTTCCATCCTTGAGCGAAATATGAACGAACTCGCGTTTGGTTCTGGACGAACCGAGATCTCTGCATCCGTCCTTGAATCGCGTAATCTTGTAAAATCTTAGAAAACCAGCAACATAGCCCTGAAGGTCCTTTTTTCCTCTTCCAAAATACTTGGTTCAACTAAATTTTTGATTCCATCCAGGGCCTCTCCTATTTTGCCGAAGACTTTTGGATAAACGCTTCGGTTACGGAAATCGCTTCCAGTAACATCAACTTCTGGACAAAAATTCACTGATTCATAAAACGTCCAGTTGTTTATCAACTCATCCCCATATATTGAGTTATGATTTATTTTCCATTGGTTTTCATTTCCTCAACTGCTCCTTTGTCCTTTTCGTCTTATTCCCTTATTGTTCCGTCGGTTTCGGAAATGACTTTGGAGACAGCTCACTCCGAGATAAAATTACACTCGTCCATAATATACTCTGACCTTAGAAACCCAGTTCATGGTTTTCTAGATAGGATTTAATCTCTATCGGTGGTCATTTATCCTATTTGCTTTTCACAATTATAACACTATTATATTACAAAGTGTCATTCTCAAAAATCCTTTCCTCTTATCCTTTCCAAAATTTCGGTCCTTTTTTTCTGTTTTTATAATTTAATTAATTAATTAATATATAAAATAATTATTTAATAATTATTTTTTACAAAATTTTCCTATTGGTCCATACATGTTTTTAGGCATAAAATTACTTAATCTCACATATTTTCCTTCATATTTTCCAATTAATTAGCAAATATATTTTATGCTATTTTTAGTCATAAACCACTAATTATAGGGTTTTACATAATTATCCTTGGATTTTCCCTTAATCCAAGCTTAACAATTAACCAAAAATTACTTAATTAATCCCTTACTAATTGTTGACAATTTTCTGAATTAGGAATAATTATTTTCTCACAACTATTGGACTTACATTGGTATTTTATGCCTCACATAAAATATTAAAAATCATGGGGTCAATTATGGCCCCACAATACTTTGATTTTTCCCTCCTTATTTTTCAAGGGAAATAATCCCAAAAATTATCTAAATTATAGACAACATATTCTCCTATTTTTAATAATTATTTTATTGTCTCTCAGGATTTATCACAGTATTTTGTGGCTCCTATATTCATTTAGGGCCTTTTAACACTCTATTTCTTCCAATTTCACTAGAAATTACCTTAAAAATAAGATAATTATAACTTATTATTTGAAACCTCATATTCAACTATTTTCCAATAGGTATTATTTATTAAAATATAATATTCCAGATAAATAATTATCCGGATATTACATTTCTCCCCCGTTAAACAAAATTTCGTCCTCGAAATTTGCACTCTATCATCTAAACTCCGTACTATTTAAACTTCGGACTGATATCAGTCTCTGATAACCTTGATAACAATCTCTGATAATTCTGATAACCCTGATATCAGTCTCTGATAAGTCTGATAACTCTGATATCTCTGATAACTCTGATAATTCTGATAATCGCCAGTTTGTACTGGACGGAAATTCTATCCTAATACAGAGCTCATATGGGGAGCTGGGTCACACCGGATGAAACCCCAAGACTAACAACGATAAATACATGCAGTATTTGACTCATGTAGCGAAACTTCCGATACGTATTTCCGTACCCGTTTTTGAGTGTAAAGATTCAACGAGATTCTGACGAAGGAAAAGGAGAAGACCTCTGTGGTTCGAAGTCGTTGATCAAATGTTTCTACGAATATCCTTGGTGACCGGTGTCAGTAGAACGCTTCAAAGGCGAACGTATAGTCCGTATTACGAAAAACCACCTCCGTGACATGTTCTATGTTTCTTAGTTGTTACAAATTCGACCATGATCATGTCATTGAGTATTAGGTATCTTATGTTGCCATGGTGTATGGGAGCCATGGAGACATTTTTGGTATCCATTTTAGTATCTGTGGTGACCGCGGTGTATGGGAACCACGGGGAACATCATATATTAAAGTACGAAATGACAATATCTTTAGTGGTCAAACCGGAGCGAAATCAACAGGAGGAGCGACTGGCAGACGAAGTGAAGATCCGACGCGTATTAACAACTCTACTCATACAATACCCCTAACAATATACTTGCATACCATAAATATCAGAGTTAGTGTTACAGTACGCGAACGTACCTTCGTTGACGGTAAACGGTATTTCTGGCGGAATACGGTATGACAGTAGGTCAGAACGTAATCAGGGATATCCTATCAAGATAACAACGTATTTGTTAAGGATCTATCATTACGAAGGAAATTTTAGTCATAAATGACCATTTTACCCCTGATCCCCTAATCGGCGGAATTTCGCCAGCACTTCGTTACTTTGACTCTAATCTTCCAAAATTTTGCCATAACTCTTCCTCCACATGAAATTTCAAAATTAATACCTTAATTACCCCTAAAACATGATATCTAATCATACTTGGAATATTAAAGATCAAAGTAACATCTACTCTAGAACTTCAAGAACTACCGAACTAAAACTATGAACTGAAGAACTTACCCGTTGAAGAACTTCACTACAACTTTCCCCAGAGCTTCTCTCTCTAGCTCTCCCTTCTCTCTAATTCGAAATCCACAAGTATCTAATCATACTTGGAAAGGACCGAGGATCGAGGATAGAGGCAGGCAGTCTGTAATAACCCTAAAAATATTTATAGACTAATGATATAATGACTAAAAAAAAAACCAATTTTTTAGAATTCTTAAAATCAACGACAAGTAATTATTAATCTTGTAAGTTTAAAAAAAAACATAAAGGAAGAAGAAGTTGTAATGGTCCTAAAATTTAAATAAAATAATTATTCCAATCTTAATTAATATTTCAATTATTTATTTTGTTTGTTTTAAATGTATTTTTTTTTAAAAAAAAATGAATGGTGGTTTATTGGAATTTGTGTTGTAGCTCATCTTTATGCCTTGGACTTGAATTCTCCAAGATAGTTTTATTTTGTTTTTACATTGTAAAATTACCATAAAGTCCTTCTTTGAAATTAAAATGATGATAATTATAATTGTAAAAAGATAGAGGAACCATTAGACATTTTAATAGACTCCTCCATTTCCATTGTTCCCTTTTATTCTGGTCGGCAAACACTAAGCAGAGGAGAGAAGCTTCGAGACTCAAAAGTGAAACCCCATCATTGTTGCTCCTCTGGTCTTTCGTCGTTCGTGTTGCCGTCACCGGTGGCTGTGCGTCATTCATCCGGTCGCCTTCTTCTCTTGTTCAGATCCCACTTTGTAGCTCCTCCTTCTTGCTCTGTTCAAAGTTCTGATTTTCTCTTCTCCATAGCCAACGTTGCGGTAGGTGTAACCTTAGTTTGTCTTTGATTCTGTCTTCATTTCTTCTATTTGTTGGGTCTGTGAGCACTGCAATAAGTTTCCTTTTCTTTTTCCCCTCCATTGCTATTCGTTGCTAAATGGGTTCTAGGATTGAATTTTGTTTGTTCCCCCCAACGATTGTGTGTCTGATCATTCTTAGGCGTTAGTATATATGCATATATTTATATCAATTTGTCTATGTGTATAAGTTAGAGAAGGAAATAAAAAAAAAACAGAGGCGTGTTTGTTAATTTCAATTTTACTTTTATATGTGTTTGATAAATGTGGAGATTTAAATTTAAAAATGAACAATCAGGTATGGTTAAAGTATCATAGATCAAATTATGGATTGAGATAACCTTGAGTGCCCATTAGGTGTGTGATGGATTGATTGAAAGACAAGAGACTTATTTAATGGAATGCTGTTAGAGTATCTTGAGGGTGGGGAAAAAAAAAACTGGTTTAATGATAAAACTTTAATGTATCAAGATGATGTTTGGGAGTTTATGGTTACTAGTGTTGCGACTTCGGCAAGTGCACCGATCGTTACAAGTAATAAAGTGTGTGAGAAAAGATATCGTCCCACGAGGAATAGTATTACAGCCACTAATTAGTTATTTAAGCTTTAGTTGGATGAAATAGAGTAATAGGGGTGAATTGTAGCAAAAAAAAGGTTTTGAATAATTAAATAAAAAATTAAGAATCAAGAATCTCAAGAATTTCAAGAATGTTTTAGAAAAGATGATTTATAGAGAAAAACGCAGTTAGGGCATAGAATTCCCCTATGTTCCTCTAAGTATTCTAATTAAATTCCTAATTGGCTGTTATTCCCATAACTGACTCGGTGTTATTTAGAAAGATTATGTAAACAGAATTATAAGATCACACAAATTTGTAAGCCTATGTCTAGGTCATGCAATTTTATGATGAGTTAAAGGTTCGGTTAAGTGCACCAACATCTCTATTGTCATGCACTAACCTATGGGCAATCTAAAAGGTGATCAGTCTTTTTAGAAGGCTTTAAGTAAATATAACTCATTCAATCATGGTAAATAACATTCAATATAGAATTCAAATAAATACTCAGATTAACATAGGGTTCATCCTCGCCCTAACTACTAAAAGGAAACTAGCCAAACATGGCTAGGTTACCAAATGAATAAAAGATGAAACCAAAATTGCGTCTTCGTGTCTGCGTGTTCTCCTCCTTTCTTTTATCTCGTCCGTGCGTCTCCCTTCAATTTCCGATTCGTTCCTTTTCTTTTCTTCTGTGCGTGAATTCCTTTTTTTTCCGAATTCTGCTTCACCGGATTCAATATCTCCCTATTCCCCCTGTTGCGTCTGTGCCTTTTAATATATATAAGGGGGTGCTTTTATGCTATGGGGCCCACGCGTTTTTGTCTTCTTTCTTTTTTTTTCCTTTATCCATTCCGTTTTGATTCTCCTGTACGTGATCTATTCATTCTTTGTTTAATTATATTTGAATAGGATATAATAATATATTATAAATATATTATTATATCCTTTTCAATTTAATTGTTGCCTCTTTTAGATCACATAATATTTCCTGCACAATAAAATAGGATATCAATAGATTTTCTGTTATAATAATCTTTTATCCTATATTTAATTAAAAGATAGATATATATATATTAAATAGGTAGAATATTAGTAAATTAAATCCAATATATCCCAGAATCTATCCTTATTTAATTATAAAATATCTACTTATCAACTAGTTTGTGAATATAGATGTTTCATTATGAGTTAGTTTGGAAGCCTATAAAGTGTTTGATAAATTGTATGATGTGTAGAATTTAATAATTGTAGTATATTGTGTGATGGAATCTGAATTGTGATTAATTGATTTAACATGGATGTTTGAAGTTACTTTGTTAACAATGTGAGATGAGTAAGGTTTTGATATTAAGAGTGATAGTTATGTGATGGTTGATGTTTAGGAATCAAGGAGTAAGAATTGTTACAAAATACGAGGAATGGAGTAAGTTATATATATGTTCGGGAGTGCAGCAGGTGAGTGAATAGCGTCCCATTTTAATTTTATAAATGATATTTTACTCGCTATAATTTTGCAAATTACCAACTTTCTTAAGTGTTAATTTCCTCAAGATAGTTCTATTGAAATTATATCAATTGCTTATTGTTATTTATATGTTCAAATGAGATGATGATTTTATTCAAGGTTACTAGTTCCATAACATTTTATCGTTTATGAATTCTTATGCAAAGAATTGATAAGAAAAGTTATGAGATATTTTTTGTAAACTTTTATATTGAGATGGTCTTATATTTAAAATGCCCTTATGCAAGTTACTATTATATGAAAAGACTTTTGATTGATAGACATGCAAAAACAAATGTTTTGAGACTTTTGTAAACTCTCATGCTGGGGTCTTCTGTTACGAAATATTCTTTTTGAGTTCTTATCATTAGAGAAAAATCTATTTGTTTGCTATTGGTGAATTCACTGATTCATAAAACGTCCAGTTGTTTATCAACTCATCCCCATATATTGAGTTATGATTTATTTTCCATTGGTTTTCATTTCCTCAACTGCTCCTTTGACCTTTTCGTCTTATTCCCTTATTGTTCCGTCGGTTTCGGAAATGACTTTGGAGACAGCCCACTCCGAGATAAAATTACACTCGTCCATAATATACTCTGAAAGGAACCTTGCATATGAAATTCCTAAACAGAGAGCAATAAACCACCACGCTTAGATCATATCATCAAATCTTATTTAAGTTAATGTCTTATAAGAATAGGTCACTAAGTCAATAGCCTTAAACAATTATAATAATCTCTTAACATCCCATAATCAAAGGATCAGTGAATAATAAGATCAACAATAAGATTAGTAGAAGAATATTACGCTACTTAATTTTTCCAGAAAAATTCAAATGCCCCCACTAAACCAAGCTTTTCATTTAATTTAATAAGGATCCTCAGGTAAGAAATGACTCATTCTTTTTTTTTTTTTTTTTTTGTTTGTCTTGAGCCGTTGTAGGTCCCCTTTTGACGCGACCCTGCACATGGGTGATGCAGCACCGGTTACTCAGTTATTCCAACAGGCACCTCAAGAGGCTTTTAGCCCAACTCATAACTCTCTTGGACTTTACCGTTTGACGCGACCCTGCACATGGGTGATGCAAAGACCGGTTACTAAGTCAAGTCTAGAGATGTCGGCGAGTTGTTTTTTTTTTTTCATTTCCCTGAACAAAATGTTTACTTAGCTAGCAAGGTCATCATCTAATTTTCTAAAGAAATCATGTAGCAAAATATTCAAAAACTAATAATCTGTTGATCCTATTACAAACTATTCCCTATTCTCATAGTCCATCTCAAGACTGCTACAAAAATTCAAGGCTTAGAGACTTAATTGAAACATTCTTTTCTATTTTAATTTTTGACTTGATAATATTCACTAAGATGGGGAAAACTCAAAGTTAAGGTCAATTTAAACAAACTCAAAAAATTTTCAAGGGAATTCTTTTCAATTGAATAAGAACAAGCAACAACAAAGAAATCATATCCCTACCCCACACATAAATCAGACAGTGTCCTCAATGTTTGAACAATCAATAAAAGGAAAGGAACTAGTACTCCCTGGTTTAGGTCTCTAACTCGATGTGGAGTGCTCTGTCAAAAGTCATCGGAGTGGTCATCGGCGTCCTCTTGTGTGACCGGAGAAGCGCAATCGTTGTCGTCCTCGGTGGTTGACAACTATGTGGGTCAATATTCGTTGGATGCAAAGGGCCTCGACCATCCGGTCGAGATAAGTGAGAGAGAAAGAAAAAGAAGAAGGAGGAAGGGGTGGTTGAAAGTGAGGTGAAAGAAATTTTTTTTTTTTTTTTTTTTTTGGTGCCGAGCACCGAGAGTTGGCGCCAGGGCGCAAATTTGGCGCCCGGGCGCCAACTTTGTTTGAAACCTTTTTTTTTTTTTTTTGTATGGAGCTTATAGTTTGCTCCATACTTTTCACAACCTTCCTATCCTAGAATAACTGCTAAAACTAACTAAGAATGAAAAAGAAAACTTATTGGGTTGCCTCCCAATCAGCGCTTGTTTAACGTCCTGAGCCTGACGGATAGTTTCTTAATTCTCAGCTTCTAGTGCCACGGAGGTTCTTCCTCTGTCAATGTCTCCACCATGGTAAGGCTTCAATCTCTGCCCATTTACCTTAAAAGCGTCATCGAACCTATTGGTGCAATGACAATTGCACCAAAAGGTGTAACCTCTTTCACTATAAACGGTCCTGACCACCTAGACTTCAATTTCCCCGAAAAAGTTTTAAACGAGAGTTATAAAGTAATACCTGCTGTCCAGATGAAACTCTTTTGGAAGAATCCTCTTGTCATGCCATCTCTTGGTTCTCTCCTTGTAGAGGCTAGCACTCTCATATGCAAAAACTCGAATTCATCAAGCTCATTCAATCGAAGTAGCTTTTTTCATCAGCAGATTTAACATCAAAGTTCAGCAGCTTAGTTGCCCAAAGCGCCTTATGTTCAAGCTCCACTGGGAGGTGGCAAGATTTACCATATAACAGCTGAAACGGTGACATGCCGATAGGAGTCTTGAATGCCGTTCGGTATGCCCACAAAGCATCATCAAGCTTCTGGGACCAATCCTTCCTTGACTTCCCAACAGTCTTTTCCAGAATTTGCTTTAATTCCTGTTAGAAATCTCCACTTGCCCACTAGTTTGTGGGTGATATGGAGTAGTGACACGATGAGTGACACCATATTTGCTAAGCAATGATTGAAACGTCGGTTACAAAAATGAGTGCCTCCGTCACCGATAATGGCCCTCTGCACCCGAACCCGCTGAATATATTCTTTTTGAGAAAGGATATCACCACCTTAGCTTCATTAGTGGGAAGAGCAATTGCCTCTACCCACTTTGAAACATAGTCCACACTACAAGGATGTACTTGTTGTTAAAAGAGCTTGGGAATGGCCCCATAAAATCAATTCCCCACACATCAAAAATCTCAATAACAAGAATGTTGTTGAGTGGCATCTCATGTCTCCTAGAGATATTCCCTGTTCTCGGCAACGATCACATTGCTCAACATACTTCCTAGCATCCTTATACAATGTAGGCCAATAAAAACCGCTTTGTAGTACCTTAGCGGCGGTGCGTTCTCCAATAAATGTCCACCATAATCGAATCATGACAATGCCGAGGATCTTATGAGTTTCCTCCTCTGGGATACGGCACGGAGCATTCCATCTCGCACACTGAAAAATAAGAAGGGCTCATCCCGGATATACCGCTGAACATCATGCATGAACTTCTTCCTCTGCTGCCATGTTAGTCCCTCGGTATCATCCCAATGGCCTTATAATTAGCAAAATCAGCAAACCAAGGAGCACCGCTAATTGCTAAGACATACTCATCGGAAATTCATCATGAATCTCCATTTCTGAATCATCTTGCAGCTCCTTAACCTGAATCCTAGACAAGTGATCAGCTACCACATTCTCTACCCCTTTCTTGTCTTTGATTTCAATCTTAAACTCTTGGAGTAGCAGCATCCAACGGAGAAGCCTTGGCTTAGCGTCTAGCTTAGTCAAGAGATATTTTAGAGCAAAGCATGATCTCGTAAAAATAATAACTTTGGAACCAATCAAATACTGTCTAAATTTATCTAATGCATAAATAAGCGCAAGCATCTCCTTCTCAGTTGTTGCATAGTTCAATTGTGCCTCATTCAGAACTTTACTTGCATAATATATAACATGTAACAACTTATTCTTCCTTTGCCCCAAAACAGCTCCTATGGCGTAGTCACGGCATCACACATCAGCTCAAACGGTAGATCCCAATCAGGTGCTCTCAGAATAGGTGCAGTTGTTAATCTTTCTTTCAACAATTTGAATGCAATAAGACACTCTTTGTTGAAGTTAAAGTCTTCATCTTTGACCAACAACTGACTAAGCGGTTTGGCTATCTTGGAAAAATCTTTGATAAACCTTCGGTAAAAACCTGCGTGACCAAGAAAACTGCGAACACTACGTACATTGGTGGGAGGGGCAAGTCTTTGATGATTATAATCTTGGCTCTATCCACTTCTATCCCTTTATCAGATATTCTATGACCCAAGACTATCCCATCTTTCACCATAAAGTGGCATTTTTCCCAATTAAGCACCAAATTACTCTCTTGACATCTTTGGAGTACACGAGACAAATTAGTCAAGCAAGTATCATACGAAGTGCCAAAAACAGAGAAATCATCCATAAATACCTCAATAAATCTCTCGGTCATGTCGAGAAGATAGACAACATGCACCTCGAAAAGTAGCTGGGGCATTACAAAGACCGAAGGGCATCCGTCTATAAGCAAAAATACCAAAGGGGCAAGTGAAAGCTGTTTTCTCTTGATCCTTTGGATCCACTGCTATTTGATTGTAACCAGAATAGCCGTCTAAGAAGCAGTAATAAGAGTGACCTGCAAGCCTTTCAAGCATTTGGTCCATGAATGGTAAAGGGAAGAAGTCCTTACGAGTGGCATCGTTCAATCTTCTATAATCCACACACATTCTCCAGCCCGTGACAGTTCTAGTGGGTATCAATTCATTGTTCTCATTCTGTACTACGGTGATTCCACCCTTCTTCGGTACTACATGTCTTGGACTAACCCACTTTGAATCTGAGATAGGATAAATCATACCTGCATCTAACAGTTTCATCACCTCCTTTCTCACCACTTCCTTCATAGTCGGGTTAAGTCTCCTCTGGGGCTGCCTTACTGGTTTCACATCGTTCTCCATTAGAATTTTATGAGTGCAGAATGAGGGACTAATCCCTTTCAAATCAGATATAGACCACCCTATTGCAGTCTTGTGGGTAGTCAAAACTTTCAGCAACTTCTCTTCGTCAGTAGGTGACAACTCAGCGCTAACAATAACGGGATAAGTGTCATCCTTTCCTAGAAAAGCATACTTTAGATTAGAAGGGAGCTCCTTTAGTTCTACCTTAGGAGCAACAGGTGGTGCATCATAATCCTTCTTTTGCAGCTTCTCTGGCTGTAAATTAGAATTTTCATCTGCACAAACCTCTTCTTCCACCTGCAATAACTGAGCAATATCATCCTCTAAGGACTCATCTGAATCTTCTTGAAAAAGAGCCTCCGAATGGCTTCGTCAACTACATCAATTCAAACAGTCACTATTATCAACTGGGTATTTCATGGATGAAACACATTGTAAGTGATTTTCTCGTCATTCATTTGGAATTCCATTTTTCCAAAGACTACATCAATTACCGCTTCGCAGTAGCCAAGAAGGGTCTTCCCAAAAGCAAAGGAAGTTCAGCATCTTCCTCCATGTTAAGAACCACAAAATCCACCAGGGAAGATGAATTTGTCCACTTTCACCAAAGACATCCTCAATGACACCTTCGGCTTCTTAATGGATCTATCCGCCAACTGTAACGACATCATAGTAGGCTTCATCTCTTTAATGCCGAGAGCTTTTGCCACGAGATAAGGGCATTAAATTTATACTAGCTCCCAAGTCACAAAGTGCTCGCCCATATTGACATTCCCTATTGCACAAGGAATGCTAAAGCGCCGGATCCTTAAGCTTTGGTGGCAACTTAGTTTGAATGATGGCACTACACCGCTGAGTCAATGCCACTGTTTTCGCCTCTTGCAACTTATGCTTCTTGGAAAGCAAATCTTTCATGAACTTTGCATAATTAGGCATATTTTCAAGAGCTTCGCGAAAGGAATGTTAATCGCAATTTCTTAAAAATATCCAAGAACTTGGCATATTGTTGCTTCTGAATCTGTTGCTTCAACCTTTGGGGATAAGGAGGTTTTGCATAAGAAGGAGTGGGAGACTTCTTTGTAACTATCTCCTTTGGAACCTGCTGCACATTACATTGCTCGACCTCTTCCTCCCCTTTCTCGGACTTGTCCTTCATCTAACAGATTTCTCAACCGGCTGCACCACTACACCACTCCTTGTAGTTATGGCCTTACAATGCTCCTTTGGATTGACCTCTGTATCACTAGGGAAGGACCCTTGGCTTCTCTCTGCTATTTGCTTTGATAATCGACCAATCGATTCTCTAAATTCGGATCGAAGCCCCCTGATTCTTGAGAGCAGACTTTGTTTCATTCTGGAAAGCTTCGATCCTGTATGTATTCGGTAGTGGTACGAGTCAACCGTGTCAAAGCCTTTTCCGGATCGGTAGTGGTGGTTTGGTGGAACCGCTGAGGTGCTGCTTGGGGTTTGTAGGAAAAGTTTGGGTGAGCTTTCCAGCCAGGATTGTATGTGTTGCTATATGGATTAAACTGATTTCTGGGAGGATTACCCATGTAGTTAACCTCAGCTGTTTCTCCATTAATGAATGCTGCACAATCTCCATTAGAGTGTTCCCCTTGCAAAAATCACAAAGCAAAGGAGGCCGAGAAGAATTAGATGACACCCGAGAAGAGGCAAGCTGTTTAGTGATAGAAGCTAACTATTTGTTGGATCACCTTGTTTTGTTGGGCAATGTTCTCATTGTGGGCCAACATTGTATTGTAAGAGTCTAGTGAAGAACTCCCTCTTTGGTTGTGGAGTAACAGTTTCATTCTCTAAGGACCCCATATCTTCAAACAACTCCAATGATTCCTCCGGAGTTTTATTTTTAACGTACCACCCGCTGCAAAGCATTAATCATCATCCTAGAGGACTAAGCATCCCAAGAACTTTGTGGTAATAATGTCCCAAGTGGAGAGACTTCCATTAGGACAAGAACGAAGCCAAGCTCCTGCTTTCCCCGTCAGAGAGAAAGGAAACAGTCTCACACGAATAGCCCCTTCAGAAACCCCATTCATCTTGATGGTATCACAAATCTGCAGAAAAGTCTCAATATGCTGATTAGGATCCTCTAAATCACTCCCACTAAAAGAGCGTTGTTGAACCAAGCCTATGAGGGATGGCTTGATTTCAAAATTATTTGCATTTACAATGGATTGACAATGCTAGTTGCTGCCCGGGCTGGATTAAGCGTCATATAATCGCCCATGGTCTTTCCCCAGTACTAGAGTTACTAGCCTTTCCTTTACTCTGTTGAGCAAGTTTCCGGTTTCTCCTTGCTGTCTTCTCAATTTCAGGATCAAACTGCAGCGAATTTCTGTCTATGGTACCTCGCATAAACAGAGTTAGATAACAAAAGAAAAAGAAATCCAATCTAGAGTTTTAACAACTACTTAGTGTTGAAATATTTCTATTCCCCGGCAACGGCGCCAAATTTGTTGCGACTTCGGCAAGTGCACCGATCGTTACAAGTAATAAAGTGTGTGAGAAAAGATATCGTCCCACGAGGAATAGTATTACAGCCACTAATTAGTTATTTAAGCTTTAGTTGGATGAAATAGAGTAATAGGGGTGAATTGTAGCAAAAAAAAAAGGTTTTGAATAATTAAATAAAAAATTAAGAATCAAGAATCTCAAGAATTTCAAGAATGTTTTAGAAAAGCAGTCTTTTTAGAAGGCTTTAAGTAAATATAACTCATTCAATCATGGTAAATAACATTCAATATAGAATTCAAATAAATCCTCAGATTAACATAGGGTTCATCCTCGCCCTAACTACTAAAAGGAAACTAGCCAAACATGGCTAGGTTACCAAATGAATAAAAGATGAAACCAAAATTGCGTCTTCGTGTCTGCGTGTTCTCCTCCTTTCTTTTATCTCGTCCGTGCGTCTCCCTTCAATTTCCGATTCGTTCCTTTTCTTTTCTTCTGTGCGTGAATTCCTTTTTTCCGAATTCTGCTTCACCGGATTCAATATCTCCCTATTCCCCCTGTTGCGTCTGTGCCTTTTAATATATATAAGGGGGTGCTTTTATGCTATGGGGCCCACGCGTTTTTGTCTTCTTTCTTTTTTTTTCCTTTATCCATTCCGTTTTGATTCTCCTGTACGTGATCTATTCATTCTTTGTTTAATTATATTTGAATAGGATATAATAATATATTATAAATATATTATTA
This sequence comes from Acacia pycnantha, assembly GCA_025563575.1. Classification (NCBI taxonomy): domain Eukaryota; kingdom Viridiplantae; phylum Streptophyta; class Magnoliopsida; order Fabales; family Fabaceae; genus Acacia; species Acacia pycnantha. The sequence goes on from JAMWYP010000061.1 coordinate 1,522,741, forward strand.
TATCCTTTTCAATTTAATTGTTGCCTCTTTTAGATCACATAATATTTCCTGCACAATAAAATAGGATATCAATAGATTTTCTGTTATAATAATCTTTTATCCTATATTTAATTAAAAGATAGATATATATATATTAAATAGGTAGAATATTAGTAAATTAAATCCAATATATCCAGAATCTATCCTTATTTAATTATAAAATATCTACTTATCAACTAGTTTGTGAATATAGATGTTTCATTATGAGTTAGTTTGGAAGCCTATAAAGTGTTTGATAAATTGTATGATGTGTAGAATTTAATAATTGTAGTATATTGTGTGATGAATACTTTTAAGATTGATGCACACAAGATGTTTGTTAAAATGCATAAGAGAAAATTATTGGGTTTGATTTTATGGTTTAAACTGTTTAAAATTCATTGTTGAAGTTGTAGAGGTGTATGTAGATGTTGTGTGGGATTTTCTTCCAGAATCTGAATTGTGATTAATTGATTTAACATGGATGTTTGAAGTTACTTTGTTAACAATGTGAGATGAGTAAGGTTTTGATATTAAGAGTGATAGTTAAGTGATGGTTGATGTTTAGGAATCAAGGAGTAAGAATTGTTACAAAATACGAGGAATGGAGTAAGTTATATATATGTTCGGGAGTGCAGCAGGTGAGTGAATAGCGTCCCATTTTAATTTTATAAATGATATTTTACTCGCTATAATTTTGCAAATTACCAACTTTCTTAAGTGTTAATTTCCTCAAGATAGTTCTATTGAAATTATATCAATTGCTTATTGTTATTTATATGTTCAAATGAGATGATGATTTTATTCAAGGTTACTAGTTCCATAACATTTTATCGTTTATGAATTCTTATGCAAAGAATTGATAAGAAAAGTTATGAGATATTTTTTGTAAACTTTTATATTGAGGTGGTCTTATATTTAAAATGCCCTTATGCAGGTTACTATTATATGGAAAGACTCTTGATTGATAGAAATGAAAAAAACAAATGTTTTGAGACTTTTATAAACTCTCACGCTGGGGTCTTCTGTTACGAAATATTCTTTTTGAGTTCTTATCATTAGAGAAAAATCTATTTGTTTGCTATTGGTGAATTCACTGATTCATAAAACGTCCAGTTGTTTATCAACTCATCCCCATATATTGAGTTATGATTTATTTTCCATTGGTTTTCATTTCCTCAACTGCTCCTTTGACCTTTTCGTCTTATTCCCTTATTGTTCCGTCGGTTTCGGAAATGACTTTGGAGACAGCCCACTCCGAGATAAAATTACACTCGTCCATAATATACTCTGACCTTAGAAACCCAGTTCATGGTTTTCTAGATAGGATTTAATCTCTATCGGTGGTCATTTATCCTATTTGCTTTTCACAATTATAACACTATTATATTACAAAGTGTCATTATCAAAAATCTCAAAAATCCTTTCCTCTTATCCTTTCCAAAATTTCAGTCCTTTTTTTTCTGTTTTTATAATTTAATTAATTAATTAATATATAAAATAATTATTTAATAATTATTTTTTACAAAATTTTCCTATTGGTCCATACATGTTTTTAGGCTTAAAATTACTTAATCTCACATATTTTCCACTTAATTAGCAAATATATTTTATACTATTTTTAGCCATAAACCACTAATTATAAGGTTTTACATAATTATCCTTGGATTTTCCCTTAATCCAAGCTTAACAATTAACCAAAAATTACTTAATTAATCCCTTACCAATTGTTGACAATTTTCTTAATTAGGATTAATTATTTTCTCACAACTATTGGACTTACATTGGTATTTTATGCCTCACATAAAATATTAAAAATCATGGGGTCAATTATGGCCCCACAATACTTTTGATTTTTCCCTCATTATTTTCCAAGGGAAATAATCCCAAAATTATCTAAATTAGAGACAACATATTCTCCTATTTTTAATAATTATTTTATTGTCTCTCAGGATTTATCACAGTATTTTGTGGCTCCTAGATTCATTTAGGGCCTTTTAACACTCTATTTCTTCCAATTTCACTAGAAATTACCTTAAAAATAAGATAATTATAACTTTTTATTTGAAACCTCATATTAACCTATTTTCCAATAGGTATTATTTATTAAAATATAATATTCTAGATAAATAATTATCCGGGTATTACACAAAGCACAAAAATAAAAATAAAAATAAAACCTCTCAAGTCTTAACTGAATGAAGCAGAAGACAAGAACTGTGCGCCCATAATCCAGCACACATTACCCATAGCCGACTTAATAATATTAGGAAAAAAAATCAAAAATTAGCCTCTCAAAACACATTCATTTTATACACAAAAGAAAACATCAGGAAAAAGAGTAGAAAAACAGTACAATGGAACTATCGATTCAGAATTTCAACAAAAGAAAACTCCAAGAAATAAGCTCTGATATCCTCATCATCGCCTACGGGGGGTTTCCTCCTCTTCACGGTGCTCGAGATTGTTGCTCGACATATTGTCCTTTTTTTTATATAATTAATTTACTTGTTTGAAGGATTTCTTAAATTTTTTTTTTAGACTAACGAGTTAGTAGTTGATTGAGGTGGTAAGTGGCATCATCAACATAAAAAGGAGAACACGTACAAGTTTGAATTTCGAGAACTGTATTTATTGGAAGAGATAAAAACCTTTTGAGTTTTAAAAAGATTAGTATTAAGTTCAAAGTGGTTTGGGATACACCGATCAAATAAAAAAAAAAGTATGTAGACTTCTTTTTTTTTTTTTTTTGAACATCCTAGACAATAACTGGGGAATTTTTTTTATTTTTTTTGGTGAACATCCTAGGCAATACCTGGGGAAATTTTCTAGTTGTAAATATTAAATCGTTTTCTTCGTTTAACGAAATTAAATACCTCGAAACGTGCAAGCGAGCATGTTATGGTAGTGTGTGTATTTATATAGAGAGAGAGAGAGAGAGGACAATTTTGGTGGTTACGGTCAACTTTTATTGTGTGTGCGCCCATGAACAAATTAATGCATGGTTTTCCTTTCCCCTAGAAAACTAAGTATACGAGGAATCCGATGAATAGTTTAATGACTTGTGTTTAATATGAGGAATCTTCAAAGAAGACATAAAGCCAAAAAAAACACTGTAGTTATATTTTGTTTGAATAAGAGAAAAGAAAATGGTAGAGAAAATGCATGGCAGAAATTTCCTCGGAGTATATTTGAAAGAACAATAAAGAAAATGCAAAAGCAAGAAAAGTCATTAATTTTAAAATAATTTGGACTTTATGTCTCTTTTCTTTTAGTTTAACAACTTGTTTAATTTGGATCTTATCATAAATTATAAATTAACCCCAAGTTGATTTTGTCATCCAAAACCCACTTTTCAGTCCTCATATGCATTTAATTCTAAAAATCACCCATATAATAAAACAAAACACGAAAGAGTGAGAAAATAAGACAAATAATGATGTTTATTCTATTTTTATATATCTAATACAACAATTATTCAAGTAGCAAAGACTACTTAAATTTTTCCGACCAAAAAAAAAAAAAAACTAACTAACTATTTAGCTAGCCCAAAAATCTTTCCAATTAACCAAAATAGTCTAAACCACGCTGTTATGGATTCAAATAATGGGACTGGCAGATGAAGGCCCACCAAGAGTACTTCTGGCGGGAAACCTCCCACTTTGCAGTGGACTCGCCTATCACCTTTGGCTATGCCGATAATCCAGCAATTATGCAGGATATGGAGTGCGCACGATCAGGACATGGGACGCGCACGATCACAGTGGAGGGACGCAGGGTAAGGAGAACGAGAACCTAGGTAATCTCTATATATAAGAGATTGCCTCCCAGGTACGCTCCACAAGATATATTACATTCTTTAGAATACAGTCCCACTGTGCACACACATCACCCTCAGGCGAAAAGCCAACCCCGTGTAGCACAGTGATCCAGTAGCGACCGCTGCTATCTCCTCGATAGATACCAGTGGACGCTACCTCAGATCCAATATCAATCATTACTAGCCCACAAAGGCTAGACATCTGTGTTCTATTACAGAACATTGGCGCCGACCGTGGGGATCGCCGAACAAATCGATTTCCAAAATCACAAAAGCTATTCGTTACCACTGAGTATGGCTGCGAGCACTAGGAGCCGCTAGACGAGCCTCAGCAAATTTCAAACCCGGGACAGTTGTCCCAGCACTCGAATTCGGTGGTCCGGAACAAGATCTCGGAAAAAAACCGATTGAAATCGATACCGAGGACACTGCCCATTCACCTCATCCTAATCGGGAATTGCGACGAGAACGCCAAGGAATTCAGGTGGTGGGTATCCCTCATCCTTCCCGTGAGTTTCAGATGGAACATCCCGACATACGCTTGCTGCATAATACTATAGGATCGTTGATCCGGCGTTTGGACGGCATGGAATACCAGCACGAGCTACAAAAAGATGAGAATACTCGGATTATTCGGGAAGAATTGGAGCGTCAGAACGCAATATGGCGGCAGGAAGAGCGAAAAAAGATGCAGCAAATTTTAAAGGGAAAACAAATCGTGATAGAAGGGCAGAATGATGAGGGTTCAAACCAGATCGTCGGCTCAGACTTTGCATGTGTCAACCAAGATGAACAGCAGAAAATAAAATCGCTCATTAGAGGTGAGGAGGAAGACCGAGAGAAGGAAGCCAGCCACAAGATCCAGCATGAAACAAGGAGTGCGGACACAATGGCTAGAAAGGTGAACATTCCAGAGGCTTCCCAAGCCGAGTTAAAAGATCAGGAGGACAAGCGGCCATCCAAGGAACAGATCGTTAAAGAAGGGCATACCGTTCCCCCGCCTTTCAATAAAGCATCAGTTCAGGCAGGAGGGACGGATGAAGACAGAGTACTAGGTCAATTCACAGATAAAGTTATGACGGCGGTGTACCCCAAGGGATTAAATTCAAGGGAATTACCAAAATATGACGGAACCCAGGACCCTTTAATACATCTAAACAACTTCAAAATGGAGATCATGGTCAAGGGGATAAAGGGGGACGTTATACCTCGTCTTTTCGCTGGAACATTTAGAGGAGCGGCGCAACTATGGTTTCACTCGCTGCCATATTTGTCCATTCCAAACATGAAGACGTTGGAACAAAAGTTTCTGATAAACTTTGCAACCAGTAGACGGCAGTCTAAAACCGAGTTTCAACTCGCTCAAGTTAGGCAAGGACCAGCAAAAGCCCTGAGAAAATACCTGGATTGTTTCAATACTATAGCATTGCAGATTCCGGGATTGAAGGAGGAGGTACACCTACATTGCATCATAGCCGGTCTGGATGTTTCATCCCGGCAAAAGAAGTCTATCATGAAACGAAGGCCCACAACCCTGGCTGACTTTCATGATAGGTCGCAGCAATATCTAGATCAGGAGCAGATGGAGAGGGCGGGCAATGCCATAAAAGAAAGGGCTAAGAGCCCACCGCGTCGAGAAAGAGAGAATCAAGAAGCATACAAGAGAGCACCACGAGGCCGAGATACCGGTGGTAAAACCCGGGATTCAAAGTATGAAAGATACACCCCGTTGAAGGTCTCCCAGGCCAAGTTGTGGAAGGAAGTGTGCGCGATCGAAATGAAGAAGGTAGAAAGACCTCGGCCCCTTGGCCGAAGAGCTACTGCTGACAAAACCCGGTTTTGTGAATTCCACGATCAACATGGACACACCACCGAGCAGTGTTGGGATCTGAAGAATGTGGTAGAGAAATTCATCCGTGAGGGAAAACTCCAAAAATATGTGATACGGACTCAGGGAAAGCAGGGTAATAAGAGGCAGGATGACGGCCGGAGTAAGAGCCCACCACCTGAAAAGTGAAGAAAGGAGCAGAAAAAGAAATCTGAAGATAGTGATGAAGAGTTCCCCGAGACCAAGTACGACTGCAATGTTATTAGCGGAGGCTTTGGTGGCGGAGGAGATTCAACAAACCAGAGACGAAAGTATCTTAGGGAGGTACTGTCAATAAAAGATGCCCCAAAATTTAAGGAGAATTTAAATACACCCAAATCTCCTATGTTATGTTTTACCGACAAGGACTTGGAAGACATCGACCCAGGGCATCATGACGGTTTGGTGATCACAGGAACCTTGGTCAATTGCCGGGTCAGGAAAATCTTTGTGGACAACGGGAGCGCCGTGGACATCATCCTCTGGGATGCGTTCAAACGGATGAATTTCGACTCCGACGTTTTGAAACCATGCAAGACCACGCTAATCGGATTCAATGGGCAGGATACTCGTCCGAAGGGGTATGTTGGTCTCAAACTGACTTTGGGGGATAAGCACGCTTTTAAGACAGAGAAAGTCCAATTTGTAGTAGCAGATTTCCCCTCTTTATACAATATAATCCTGGGCCGCCCCACAATTCACAATTGAGATATGTTGGTATCATCCAAGCATCAAAAGCTCAAGATGATCAGTAAAAAGAACATGGTGGTTACCGTGAAAGGGGATCAAAAAGAATCTCGCCAGTGTTATTTCAACACGGTTAAGAAGGATCCAGCCCGGCTAACACGCCCTGAAGCACATTCTGAAGGAAAAGCGGTAAACTTGGTCGAGTTGGACCTTCGCAAAGAAGAGAAGATGAAGAAGGCGGAGCCAAATGGAGAATTGGAGGATTTTCTCCTCGAATCAGAGCCTGGCCAAATCACTAAAATTGGCAAGGCCTTGGATCCAGTAATGCGGGAGGAACTTGAGGAATTCCTCAGAAACAATAGAGACGTGTTTGCTTGGTACCCATCTAAGGTACCCGGGATCGACCCAAATTTCTGTTGTCACCAACTAGCAATTAGGTCGGGATCAACCCCGATATCCCAAAATAAGAGGAAGCTCGGGGAGGACAGACGGAAAGCCTTGGAAGCACATATAGCAGAGTTGTTAGAAGCCGGCTTCATCCGGGAAATACAATACACCACATGGCTATCAAATGTGGTCCTCGTGAAAAAACCAAATGGAAAGTAGAGAGTGTGCACAGATTACAAGGATCTAAATAAAGTATGCCCAAAAGATTCTTTCCCGATGCCTAATATTGACCAGTTGGTGGACAGTTCTTCCGGCTTTAGATTATTATCATTCATGGACGCCTACTCCGGATATAATCAGATTGCCATGCACTCGGATGATCAGGCGAAGACGGCATTCATCACTGAGAAGGCAAATTACTGCTACAATGTGATGCCTTTCGGGTTGAAAAATGCAGGAGCCACCTATCAAAGAATGATGAGCCGAGTTTTTGAAGATCAGATTGGCCGGAACGTGGAAGTTTACATCGACGACATGATCGTCAAATCTATGAGCGAGTTTAACCATATTGATGATTTGCGACAGACATTTGACAAACTGAGGAAATATAGAATTCGCCTCAACCCGGCAAAGTGTGCCTTTGGAGTACCTGCGGGAAAGTTCCTTGGATTCCTGCTGACGAACAGAGGTATAGAGGTCAACCCTTACAAATGTCAAGCTGTATTAGACATGAAGGCCCCGCGTAACAAAAAGGAGGTTCAGCAGTTGACTGGACGATTAGCTGCACTGACCCGATTCTTGCCTAAGTCTGCAGAAAACTCTCTCCCTTTCTTCAAGTTGTTAAAAAAGGAAGCCTCTGAGGGATGGACTGCGGAGTGTGAAGTAGCCTTTGAGAAAATTAAAAAATGCTTTTCTGCACCTCCGGTGTCAACAAGACCTCAGGCAAGAGAAAGCTTGATTTTATACCTATCGGTAGGTAATGAGGCTGTAAGCGCCGTATTAGTTAGGGAAACAACGGATGGCCAAAGTCCAGTATACTTCGTGAGTAGAGCTTTGCAGGGTTCAGAAGTGCGTTATCAGAAGGTAGAGAAAATGGCTTTTGCACTATTGATAGCAGCTAGGCGGCTTCGCCCATACATTCAGAGTCATCATATCATCATTCGCACAAATCAGCCTATCCGACAAATCCTCCATAAGCCAGACCTAGCCGGACGAATGGTAAGCTTGGCTATTGAATTATCAGAATTCGATATTACTTATGAAGCTCGGCAAGCGATCAAGTCCCAGGCGCTGGCAGATTTCGTAATGGAGCTGACCCCGATCAAAGAAAGAGATAATCAGGATACGTGGAATTTGTTTGTTGACGGCTCGTCAAACATCAAAGGAAGTGGAGCAGGGATTATTGTTGAAAGCCCTGAAGGTATTACTCTGGAATTATCTTTGCGTTTTAATTTCTCAACTTCAAACAACCAGGCAGAGTACGAGGCATTGATAGCCGGTTTGCTCCAAGCTAAAGAAAGTGGAGCTCGCAGAGTGCGTGTTTCCACCGACTCTCAGTTGGTAGCTTCTCAAATCCATGGAACATACCAAGCTAAGGGGCCCTTAATGATCAAGTATCTGGGAAAAGTGAAGGAGATTATCACAGAGTTCGACGACGTAACCGTGGTTCACATTCCAAGAGGAGATAATGTTAGGGCCGACGTCCTGTCAAAATTAGCAAGCACCAAGAGCCCTGGAAATCATCGCACTATTGTTCAGCAGAATCTTCGAGAGCCAAGTTGTGTGATGGTTATTTCAAAAAATGACGATTGGAGGAAGCCCATCATGGATTATATTGAAAGAGGAGTTTTGCCGGAAGAATCATTGGAAGCAAAAAAGCTCATGAGAACGGCAGCCTCGTACACACTCGTAAATGACCAGTTATATCGGAAAGGAATGCATTCGCCGATGATGAAGTGCCTTGCGGCAAGTGAAGCTCAATATGTCCTGATGGAGATCCATGAAGGGATAAATGGTCATCACATGGGAGTTAAGGCTTTGGCCAGAAAGGCAGTGAGGGCTGATTACTTCTGGCCCACCATGGCGGCTGATGCTAAAGCTCATGTTAAAAATGTGACAGCTGCCAGAAGCACGCTATTACCATCAAAGTGCCTCCTGCCGCACTTCAGATAATCTCAGCGCCATGGCCATTTTTTAAATGGGGAATGGATCTTCTAGGACTGTTCAAGCGGGCCGCCGGGCAATTGCGATGGCTCATTGTGGCGGTGGATTATTTCACAAAATGGATCGAGGTAGAGCCTGTCGCCACAATCACATCAAGTAGGGTGCAAAAGTTCCTACAGAAGAACATCATTGCACGTTTTGGCATTCCAGCCGAAATTATTACAGACAACAGTACACAATTCATTAATAAGAGCTTCCAGAAGTTGGTAGCTGATTTTAACATTAAGCGGCACTTCGCATCAGTGGAACATCCACAATCAAATGGGCAAGCGGAAGCGGCTAACAAGATCATTGTGGATGGGTTAAAGAAGCGGATGGAAGATGCTACATCTAGCTGGGTGGACCGGTTGCCTTATGTCCTGTGGGGATATAGAACAAGTGTCCAGTCCTCAACCGGGGAAACACCTTTCAAGCTAACATATGGGTGCGAGGCAATGATCCCGGTCGAGATTGGTGAATCATCTTGGCGACGGAACACAGCATAGCAAAGTGAAGAAGAGAGTGGGAACACAATCGCGGTTGAGTTGGATTTGATAGATGAAGTCCGGATCGCGGCACACTGCCGGGATCTGGCGGCTAAGCAACTCATATCGACCCGTTACAACAAAAAGGTGTGACCTCGGGATTTCGACAAGGGAAGCCTCGTACTTCGAAGGGCGGACATCGGAAACAAGAATGCTGCAAAAGGAAAGTTAGCTCCTAATTGGGAAGGCCCATACCGGGTTACTGAAAGCCTTGGTAAGGGTGCTTACAAGTTGGAGACGTTGCAAAGGAAAGTAGTAAAGCGGACGTGGAATACGGACAAGTTGAAGGCTTATTATAGCTGAAACATACAGTCCAGGTGTATGCAGGTTTCATTTAAAAGGCACGAGTTCGTTTGTGGGAAACAGCATGTTAGTTCTTTTCTTTTCTTTGTAAGGCGTTTTGTAAACGCGGATAATTGAATAAAGGATGACTTATCCCGGTTTCTGCAAATGAGATTGTTGTTTGCTTTATAATATCAAACATGTAAAGGCCAGGATATTAAAAATCCGGCTTTCGAAAATCGTGTATGGGAAAACATGTAGAGGCCTTGATAATTAAAAATCCGGCTTTCGAAAATCGTGTATGGAAAAAACATGTAGAGGCTTGGATAATTAAAAATCTGGTTTCCAAAATCATGTAATAATCAGACATGAGGAACCCAGGATAATTAACTCGGTTTCAAAAAATCATGTCACATTAAAACATGAGGAATGCACGAAAATACTATCTGCTTTCATAAATCATGAATACAATCGAAACATGTAGAGGCCATGATATTAAAAGTCCGGTTTCCAAAATCATGTAAGATTTAGACATGAGGAACCAAGGGAAATTAACCCGGTTTCAAATATCATGTCACATTAAACATGAGGAATGCACGATAATACTATCTGCTTTCATAGATCATGAATACGATCGAAACATGTAGAAGCCTGGATAATTAATGATCCGGCTTCGAAAATCATGTGAGATTTAGACATGAGGAACCAAGGGAAACTACCCCGGTTTCAAAAATCGTGTCACATTAAACGAGAGGAATGTCTATGGTCTATACATTGAAACACGCAAACTCATTGACCAATTTTGCCAAAGGGAAATGGGTGTATATAGCATTTAATGTCTACACAGCAGCTTACACAGAAAATCATGGCCTCTCGCCAAGTAGGTACAAAAACAAGACAGACCGGAAGTTATAAGAGACGCTAAAAAATTAAATTTGTGAGTGCGTCTCGGTCGCTGATGGGGATGCTGATTCGTCTTCACTTTCTTCTTCACCAAGAGGAATCAATTTTCCCTTGTTGTTAACATAAGCCTGGAGGTGTAACCCTGTGGTATTCAGAGTGACGGTGGGATTAAGCACCCGGGTTTGTGCCACCGCGTTCTCGAAAGACAACCTGCCAATTTGGCCATATTTTGCAATTTGCGATTTGGCGTTGGCAAGCTCCACATCTTTTTCTTTCAGGATGCCGGTTAAATGATCATTGTCCGAGAACCCAGTGGTATTCAGAGTGACAGTGGGATTGAGCACCCGGATTTGTGCCACCGCGTTCTCGAAAGACAACCTGCCAATTTGGCCATATTTCGCAATTTGCGATTTGGCGTTGGCAAGCTCCACATCTTTTTCTTTCAGGATGCCGATTGAATGATCATTGTCCGAGATCATCTTTTCTTTCAGAGATGCATTTTCCCAACAAAGACCTTCAAGGCGATATACTTCGGCTTGGGCATCGGCCAGTTCAGATTGCTTGGCAGCAAAGTCAAGTCTTGCCGCATTCAAATCAGTCTGCGTCGTAGACAACTTGGTTTCAGCCTCAGCAATTTCCTCCACTGCGGTAAAAATGTCGTCATAGGTGACCGGAATCCGCCTAGCTCCAAGGGAGAGTAGAAGGTCATAAACACCGGCACAGTGCAGCAGATTTCCAGTTCCCGGCAGAGGTTCTCAAAAGCTAGGGCAAAGGCCCAACCATTGGGGTGAAGCTGAGTGGGGGCTAGATGCAAATGATTCAGAAGGTAGATCTGAAACTCGGACAAGGGAAATCTTACACCGAGTTGAACGAAAACATCTCGGTAAAAGTAGGAGAAATGGGGCAAGTGAGGTTGGCTTTTCCGTGATCAGACGGTGGCAACCGATTCATCATCCATAGGGAGCCTTATCGAATAGCCATCCCCATCTCCCGCGCCAAGCGATGGAAATTCCTCGGCGGTCAAGGTATTCCTCACCTCGGTCACTTTATGGTGGACAACTTTCTTTGGGGAGTTTGGATTCCGAACTGATGCGGACGAACTACAATCATCCGCGGAAGGCGAAGATTGCAACCGAGAAGAAGATGCCATCTAAACATAAAATGCAAGAGAAGGGAAAAGTTAGTAAATCAGGCACATTCTTGGTTTCGCAATCATATCGGAGCCAGCAAAGTTCAAGACTAACTCCAGCACAATTCAGTTTCCTGAAGGGGAGTATCGATGGGGTGAGGAATGCGATATTAACCTAACCTAGGAATGAAAAAATTTCTGGGATTGGAATGTGGAAGGAGCAGGCTTGGATAACCAAAATGAAAATCTATCTTGATCCACCGAAGACAGAAGAACACAATAAGTTTAGCAGGGTGGTATGGAGAAAGAATCATTCGTTTACACCAGAAATGCAAGAATCTCAACGAAATACCCTCAAGGTAATGACACAAAGTTCAGACGCTATATGAACAACCAAAAAGATACGAAAATCAAAGGAAACATAGTCATACATGGTAGAGGGGTTCAACGAAAACAAGGTGAATGAAGTGGATTATCGCGGAAGCTCTTGTAGAAAATGCAGGCAAGACAGGGAGTATGCAGAAAATGACTACAGGAAGATGAAAGGGAAAATATATAGGGTATGGGATTCAAAGGTTTGAAGAGAACTTTTGAATTCGAATCGACAGGGACAGTGAAGGCCACGCGCGAGAAGGGGGAGGCCTAATCCCAAAGTTGCAATGATGTTCTTTCTGAAGCGACGCAAGCATTAATTGAACACAAAGTCCTAGTGCCTATTGGAGGACGCCCAGGCCTAGAGACGCAGCTACACGTTGCAACGTGTCAGTCTAGCAAAAAGGGGTATATCATTTCACATTTGGCCAAATCCATGTTCTCAGCAAGTTCGGCCGAATTCAACCAGCGATGTTAAATAGATATAAGTCACAACGGTCATAACCAGGATGATAGGACAGTACGCCATCTGATGGTGATTTAACATAGGTTGCATACGCATACATAAAACCGGATTAAAGGAAAGTTCGGAGGACCAATAGCCGAGTTGATTAGCAAAACAAGTATGATAAAGTGGCGTTTGCGCAAGATAAAGTAAATCAAAGACACAGATTTATCTTGATACTTGATCGAGTTACACAAGTCATCTACAAGAAAAATAAACTAAACTACTCGGCAACAGAGACGATTACAAGGTCAATATGAAGAAAGAAACTACATCTATGCATCCCTTAATCACTACAGGTGATGATAATCAGAAGCATCCCGTGAAATGGGAAAAAACCCGGTGGCGGGAGTAAAGCAACTGCCCAGCAGAAGTATCACATTGGTAAAAGCGCTTGCCGGCAATGCTGGAGTTCTTAGAGAAGTTTAGACAAGTCCAGGAAGACTGCCAAATCACTCCTCGAACCTCCCTTGGGGGACGATGAAGCTCTCCAGACAAGAACAGGCCGAAACAAAACCCGAACATCTTCCCAAAACCCATACGAAGTAGAACCAAACATGAAGACTGGTAACTACCTCTGGGACCCCAGGAGCCTGTCGAGCGACATGCTTGAAGACTGGTAACTACAACTGGAGGTAAGGCCGTAGGGCCGACAAGTTTTTCCTTTTTCCGGAGTCTTTTTCTCCTTCCCCACATGGTTGAAAAAAGCCAGCGGATGATAGAGTTTGAAACTCTCACAAGAAGGCTCATCGTTCTTTAAAGAATGTTTACCCAGCAAACAAAAGGCTAAGACCAGTGGCGTGGGAGCAAGAGAAAGGATGAAGAAAATTTATAGGCTCAGGGGATTGCAATGTTCACGCAACAACTAGTGATGCTTAAATGAAAATAGAGTTTCAAATTCCCATAAAAGAATTCATGACTGTTGCTAAGGAAAGCGTGAGCATTAAATTCGCGCAAAGACCAATGTGACAAAAGACGCCCAATAAACGCCAGGAGGTGATAATCTGGCGTCAAACGTACAGCCGAACAGTCCTCAAATCACCAATAACCACGTGTCCCTACCTCATCCAAGATTGGGGGCGGTGGGGCATATGAAGAATGCGAAGCGACAAAGGGGTACAATCCAATAAAGACAAAATCTTAGAGGCCATAAAGAAACTAGCGTGATTTTCCTCCGAAGCCCGAGCTAAGAAAAACGACGAATAGCAAGATAAACAAACCCGGTATAGAAGTAACTCGGGATTTAAAACCTGAAGTTTAACTAATACCGAGGTAGGCAAAGAAGAGACATCCCGAGATCAAAAGCAGCTAATCTCAGCAGCTCGGAAGCCCGAACTTCTGAGCTTGGGGGAAACTGTTATGGATTCAAATAATGGGCCTGGCAGATGAAAGCCCACCAAGAGTACTTCTGGCGGGAAACCTCCCACTTTGCAGTGGACTCGCCTATCACCTTTGGCTATGCCGATAATCCAGCAATTATGCAGGATATGGAGTTCGCACGATCAGGACATGGGACGCGCACGATCACAGTGGAGGGACGCAGGGTAAGGAGAACGAGAACCTAGGTAATCTCTATATATAAGAGATTGCCTCCCAGGTACGCTCCACAAGATATATTACATTCTTTAGAATACAGTCCCACTGTGCACACACATCACCCTCAGGCGAAAAGCCAACCCCGTGTAGCACAGTGATCCAGTAGCGACCGCTGCTATCTCCTCGATAGATACCAGTGGACGCTACCTCAGATCCAATATCAATCATTACTAGCCCACAAAGGCTAGACATCTGTGTTCTATTACAGAACACACGCCTTTCTGGCTCTCTCACCCAAATGAAATATTTTACTCATTCTGTTCTAAATATTAAAACTATTACTCATTCTATTCTAAATATAAAAACTACTTGTTTATGTAGTTTTATCTTTAAATATACTTCAAACTCATTTATCTTTGATTTTTTTTTTCAAATTACTCCTATTATGTATGCAATAAAAAAGGCACAGTTTTTAATGTAAATGATTAAAAGGAGAGGTATTTTAAGAAAATTAAACCAACACATTTTTTAAAACTAACTAACTATTTTTAATATTTCTATGAATTAGTTTTTTAGCTCATACATTTAAGGTTGAAAAAAGTTTCGGTTAACAATCAAATTAGCTCTAAACATCATTTGGATGACCTCATGTCCCAAATTGAACATAACACTATTCAATACAAGCCCACAAAATATTAGGAGTCATCAAACCGCATAGCATATTTTGTGGGTTAGTCAAACTACACACACACTTATATATGTTCGAGTACCATATTTCATTTTCACGGACTTAGTAGAATTGAGTTTTTAATATATGCACAATAATTAAAAGATTGAAAAACACAAAAATAGGGGCCAAAATAATACAAGGGAAAAAGGAATATAAATGATACTGGACAACAAATAATAAATAAATGAATAAATGACTGTATTTCTACTTTTTCATCGATAGTATTGTTTACTGCTCTGAATTTGAGCTTGATTATATATATTTTAATTGGAGAAGCTCTCTCAACAAAATTTTGGTGCACATTTCTTATATGTCGATATTTGAGATGATAAAACGTCATTTCAGCTAGCGTAAGGTGGGGTTTAAGTGGCACATTCACATTATTAAAGCAAATAAAACGATTGGCACACTAGAGATGACATCTAGTCTAGTACATTATAAAAAGTAGATTGTTTGTGTATATTCATAACGACATTTTAAAATAATTAGGCTAAAATATAATTTTAGTCTTTTAAGTTTTATATGATATATATTTTTAGGGGATAGGATATTGTCACTACCAATTTTATGTCACTACCAAATCACTACCACTTTTTCACCGTTGGATCAGAATCTCATTTGCTTTTATCATTTCTCTCTCCTATTGAGATTCTGAACCAACGGTGAAAAAGTGGTAGTGACTTGGTAGTGACATAAAATTGGTAGTGACAATATCCTATCCCTATTTTTAGTCCCTTAACTTTATAAAGTATATTTTTGGTGCTATTTTTATAACACCTTTAATGTTGTTAAAGGAAAATATTGACACAAGAAACTTAAATGATGACTGTGCAGTTGACAAAACATATTTAATTTTTTATTCTTAATCTAATATATTTAGATTATTAAACTAATTTTTTTTGATACAGTCGAGGTTTTAATATGGATTGCTTCATTAGATTTTTAGATATTTTTCAACTTACACATATATTTAATTTAAGATTAATAACATTTAATTACACAGTCATCACTTGAGTTCAACATTTTCCGTTAACAACATTAACAGTGTTAAAATTATAGGATAAAAATATACTTTTTTTAAACACCGCGAAAAACACCGAATTACCGATGGAATTCTGTTGGCGGTAATTGGATTTCGACGAAAAATGTCCATCGAAAAAAAAACCATGGCAGAAAACATTACTGGCGAAATTACCGACAGAATTCCGTCAATAATTTCCAGCGGAATTATTTCCATTAATTCCGTCGGTAATTCTATCCTTGATTTGAAGTTTTTTTGTACTGAAAGTTAAAGGACCAAAAGTATATCTCATGTAAAATTTAAGGACTAAAAATATACTTTAGCGAAACAACTATATCTTTTCCCAGTTTATTTACTGCCAATAATTTTAATGTAAAAAAATTACATGATAGAACCCAGGTGTTCATAATATTACATTTCAGCTTTAAATATTTTCATTTTAGTCCCTATATGAAACTTTTAAGGGGGACTAAAGTGAAAATATTGAAATTTGATAAGGATAAAATATAATTTCCTAAAAATTGGGGTTGAATTCTGTAATTTTAGGGGGGCTATAATTCTGTCACTAATATCCACCATTTATTCAACGACAATAATGGGTTGGGCTGACTACGGGTTGGGTTTGAGGACAATGAGAGTATCCTCTCCCATAACTTACCTCCAATTTAATCATTGCTCTTTTTCTTTTTTTGCCAATATGATTAATACTTGTTAAAATTCAATCTTGAGAAGTATTCACTGTTTCATTCATATTTTTTCCTCCTAAATGAGGTAGATTTATACAAGCATTGTTAACTACCTAAATACAACAATAGGAAACAACTTTTCAAAATTCCTCTTCTATAGGACAGCTTATTATTATCTAATAACAATAATTCAAATTCAAAACTACCTAATAGCAACAATAATTCAAATAGAAACAATAATTCAAGTTTAATTTCTATCTTTAATATCCCCCCTCAAGTTGGTGCATGAATATCGGTCATGCCCAACTTGTCAATCACTTCTTCAAACACTTTTCCTGAGACAACTTTTGTTTATACATCAGCAAGTTGATTCTCATATTGAACATATGGAATTCAAATTATCCGATTATCTAGCTTTTCTTTAACAAATAGTGATCTATCCACTTCAACATGTTGGGTTCTATCATGTTGAACCGAATTATGTGCAATTTTCACAGCAGCTTTGTTGTCATAGAAGAGATTCATTGGCTGATCATATTTCATTCCCAAATTAGCTAGTATGCTCCTAATCCACAGTAATTCACAAATGCCATAAGCCATACCTCTGAATTTAGCCTCAGCACTGGATCTTGCTACTACCTTATGTTTCTTGCTCCTCCAAGTGATTAAATTGCCTTCTACAAAGGTAAAATACCCTAAAGTTGATTGCCTAGTAGTTTTATCTCCAACCTAGTTTGAATCTATGTATCCTTCTATGCAAGCTCTATTATTTTTTGAAAATAATAGACCTTTCCCTAGTGAACCTTTAAGATATCTGAGAATACGGTATACTGCTTTCGTATGTTCTTTACTAGGAGAATGCATAAATCTACTGACCATGCTCACATAATAGGCAATATTAGGTCTAGTGTGCGATAGATAAATCAACTTTCCGAATAACCTTTGATATTTGTGTTAGTTCTCGGTTTTATGAGTTTTGATGATAACAAGACTTGAAAATGTATAAGGTTTTGAATCAGTGAAAATTACCTAAGTTAAGAGTTTACTCGAGCATGCTGATAAGCCTACTCGAGCATGCTCAAGATAATGTCTCTGTTGAAGTATTCTCATGACCTTACTCGAGTAGTGTGTCAAAGGTACTCGAGCATCTATTACTGTGAAGACTCTAATACTCAAGCAGATAAGTGAGTACTCGAGCATGCTGACAGTAAAAGCTTTATGTGCTGAACTTTGAAAAACCTTACTTGAGCAAGTTTTTCAACCTACTCTAGCACAGTACTCGAGTATTGATAAAATGATACTCGAGCATTTATGCTGATGTGAAGAATGACTACGTATCAGAGATCATACTCGAGTACAGAGTAAGTTATACTCAAGCATGGTGCTTAAGTAGAGGTAATGTTGCACTTGAGCATGATTCTCTTAAACTTATATTTTCTCATTGTTAAAGCTTACTCGAACACTATTTTACTTTTACTTGAGCATGAGGAAAACTGTACTTGAGCATAGGTTTGCTAATATCTTCACTTAGTATAGTTTTCAACGAAGCTCAGATGACACTCTAGTACTGGGGAAACTGTACTCGATCCTACCCACTTGCATACTCGAGTATATGTGTTATAAAGCTTCTGATGTGTTTTTGCTGAGACCTTACTCGAACATCCTCAAGGTCTTACTCAAGAACAATACTCGAGCAGTGACTTAACCTATACTTGAGCAAGGCTAACATTAGGCGTTCCTGAAGAATATTTGAAACCTTACTTGAGCATTGCATAAATGGTACTCGAGTATTGTTCATCTGCTACTTGAATATCTTTGGTGTAACAGTAATCATAAATTCGAATATTTTGATTAACCATTCATTTCTGTTTAAATTCTACTCAATCTTATTTACAATATTACTAATAATCTTTTTGAATGAGTTTCAGATCATTAACGAATGATTTAGTAGTAAATGGCCTAAAAGCAACAACGTGTGTCAGAACATTAAATGTTTCCAGAAAACAGAGCATACACATGAAATGAAAATCAGAACAGATCAAATGATTCTTACGAGACATACCCATTCTGGTGAAAGACTAAAGTACCTTTTCCAGAGTCAACCTGTAACCATAGACTGTCAACGGTGATCCGAAAACGACTTAATCAAGCAACAATCGACTGTGTCTAACGAAAGCCATTTGTGTCTAACGAAACAGTTGAAGAGTCACAATGGCTAATTTAAAGCTTCTTTAATGGTCATTAATGGCAGCTGGTATAAAAGCAAAAAACATTGAATTCGCCAACTACCAAAACATCTGAACACTTAATCAAATTTATTACGATCTTCTATTTCATTCAATACCAATAATATCTTTGGATATTTTTGTACTTCAGTGATTATATTTATCTACTCTGTGAGAGAGTTTAATCTTTTGATTGATTAGTTGTTTAATCTCAAGGTAGAGGGACCTTCAGTGTGGGTGAACTGATTACAACTTGTAAGGGGGAGTAAATCCTAGTGTGAGAGGATTTCTTCGAGTACAAAGTGTATAATCGTGTTTGATAGCTAGTGAAAAACCCAAAGTGTTTTGGGACTGAAGTAGGTCAAGAGTTTGGACCGAACCAGTATAATTCTTCCGTGTTCATATTCTCTTTACTATCTGCTCTGTCTCTGTCTCTTGTGTTCATCGATTTATTCGAAGAATAATTTAAAATCACCCAATTCACCCCCTCTTAGGTGATATTCCGCTTTCATTTGGTATCAAAACAAGGTCTTTTCTTTTGGCCTTAACATCCCAAGAAGGATCATGGAAGAATATTGCCTAATGGAGCTTCTATCAACCGACCATCAGCTTTCAACGGCGAACATTACTCATTCTGGAAATAAAAGTTCAGGATGTTTGTATTGGCAACCAAATATATGTAATACCCAAAAAATCGTATTTATGATAAATATCATAAATTAGGAAATAATACCTACTGAAAATAGGTAAATATGTGGTGTCAAATCTGTAGGGAAAAATCTCTTGAAAATTCGAGTGCCAAAATTACGAAAATGCCCTTGTGGAGCATAAAATGACCTAAAGGAAATTATGAAAAATCCTTAGAGGCAATAAAATAATTATTAAAAATTAGAGAGTATGTTGTCTCTAATTTAGACAATTTTTGGGATTTATTTTCTTGGAAAATAGTGAGGGAAGAATTAAAAAGTATTCCGGGATCATTATTGACCCCGTGATTATAGATATTTTATGTAAAGCATAAAATACCAATGTAAGTGCAATTGTTGTGAGGAAATGAGTTATTCTAAATAAGAAAATTATCAACAAATTGGTAAGGGATTAATTAAATAATTATTGGCTAATTATCTTAAGCATAAATCAAGGAAATGATCAAAGATTAATTATGTGAAAACTCTAATTTTTGATTAATGGCTAAGATTATCATGGGAATAATTGTTAATCAAATAAGTTTGATTAAGAAAAAAAAATACAAGATGAATTATAAATAATTTCTAAAGTCTAATTAACCATGGGTTAATCCTTGTAAATTGAAGAGAGAGCCAATAAGGGAATTTCTTGTTGATTAACTATTAAATGAATTAAGGCATAAAGTAAATAAATAAAAGATGTTTGAAGAGTAGTAAGGGGCCAGCCGAAATCAAGTGTGTGTGTGTGTGTGTGAATATACAAGTTGTCAAGTGGTTCAAGATATTAAAGAAGGAAAACTTGTTGCATAAGGAGTTGAAAAGTCAAGGTTTGCAAGCTAACCAATAAGAACTCATGCACATGGGGTATTTTGGCAAGTGGATGGAGCATATTACTTGGCCAAAAGTTGCCCATGCCATGCGAAATTTTTGATGAAGGGAAGAGAGAGAAAGTGTTGATCATTTGTGCAAGTGGATGGAAGAATATCATGATATTTTGAAGGGGATTTCGGTTTGCACATGGGAGAGGAAGTTTATTATATTGAATTATGATATTATTAAATCAAAAAAGCACATGCAAATTGGAATCTTATTAAATGCATGGAAGAGGATAATATAAGATAAGATAGTTAGAGGAAAATGGGCTAAATCCTATGTAATTAAGTTAGCCAATGGGAATCTTGAACCACAAAATTGTGTCTTCATGAAAGACCATCACCCATGAGCCATTGATTAAGAATGATGATCTAATGGTTTAGGATCATGGAATTTCCCTATAAATAGAGACCTTGCTCCTTCATATTTCCTCACACCAGAACACAAATCACTTCTAATCCTTTGGGATAGGGAGTGAGATGTGAGTTCTTTTTGGAGGTGAGGAGCAAGAAGGAGGTGTGGAGCAAGAAGGATGAAGGAGTTATGCTTCAAGAGGTAAGCAAGCTTTTAGTTTCTAGTCTTTAGTTTTTGTAGTTCTTGAGTTTTCGATTTTAGTTCTTAGTATAATGGTAGTTTTAATCTAGGGAATTGCTAGGAAAATTCCTTTACTTTTTTTAGGCCTCCTTGCATTGAGAAATTCCTAATCAGGTAAAAACTTGTGAGGGAATAAGTTTTGGAAGGTTATAGATCAAGATTGTGAAAATTGTAGAATTTTCGGTTGTGAATCCTGTTCTGGCAGCCGACGTTTAGAATATTATTTTATGAATCAAATGGTCTTCAAAAATTATGATAATTTATACGAGTAAAGTAGACATGTAGATATTTCCAAGTATATAAAATATGTATCATTTGGAGTTCTACATAAGGAGATAACAATCCTTGAAGTTAGGCCATTTTTCCAGACGAAATTCCGGGCAGAGTTTAGAAACCTTAAACCTGGGAATGCCTCAGGAAATCTGGGAAAAAATGAATATTTTTATTTAAAATTAGACATCCTAAGGATTCCGAGGAATTTTACGGATCCTCGTTTTGATTTTTGTAAAATTAATTATGATTTTTCAAAGTTGTTGGAAAATCTGCCCAGAAATTCAGTATCTCGTTTTTGAGAAAATGTAAGGGCAAAAATGTCATAAAACATTTACCAAGGGTAGAAATGTCAAAAAATGTGAAAATATCCTTTTTGATATTATTTTAAGAGATAGAATATTAGTTGTGATATTATGGGAAAAAGGAATAATCCGACAATAACATATAGGATATCCGGGAAGTTCGGAGTCGGGATCAAAAGGCCGGACGTTTGGCCATTGCACGGTGGAGGGTACGTTCGCGTACTGTAACACTAACTCTGATGTTTATTGTATGCATATGTGTATATTGTCTGTACTCCGACTGTACTATTGTCTGTACTCCGATTGTACTATTGTTTGTCATGCCTATTGTCTGTCATGCCTGTACTCTGATTGTACTATTGTCTGTACTCTGATTGTACTATTGTCTGTACTCCGATTGTACTATTGTCTGTCATGCCTATTGTCTGTCATGCCTGTACTCTGATTGTACTATTGTCTGTACTCGACTCTACTATTATCTCGTACTCGATCTGTACTATTGTCTGTCATCCGATCGTATTGTTTATGCCATACATATCTGATATGTATACCCTATGTCTGACCGTAGTAAATGTTGCCAAAATTCTATGAATGTCTGTCGTACATATATGATGTATGTAAACATGAGGTTAACCGTTACCTGAGATCCGGTGCACTGGATCTCAGCCCTTAACATAGCATCAGGTTCCGGAGGACCGAGGACCGAGGAGAGAGACAAGCGGCCGCATAGAAGACTCGGCTGAAGACTTCTTTCTGTTATACTTTTGAAACACTCTTGTACCGCTGTTTAAACAGCAAGACATGCTACCGTGGGTATTTTAATATATATATCAGTTACTCAATCGCTCTGGTGCTCTACTCTGATGTTTACAAATGATGTTTTAAAGAAAAAAAATTTATACTGCTTGTGAAGACGGGATGTTACAATATAGTCTCTGGCAAGTAATTGAGAATGGAGACTACATCCTGTAATACCCCGAAATTTGAATTAGGGAATTTAAGGGCCAAAGGGCCAAAATGACCAAAGTACCCCTGGGGGGAGTAAATAACTTAGGAAAATTATGAAAAATCCTAAAAGGCAGTTAAATGATCAAGTGAATTAGGAGAATATATTATCCCTAATTATGGTAATTTAATAAATTACGAACTTAGAGAAATTGTATAAGAATGTCCAAAAGGTAATAAAAGACCAAAATACCCTTACAAATTATTGAAAAATGTAAGAGGCATGGAAATACTAAGGTTAATGCAAGAGTATGAAGGTAATGAGGCATTGTAATTAAGAAAATTATCAACAAGTGATAATAAAATAATTAAGTAATATTGGGCTAATTACTTAAGTATAAGCAAAGGAAATTAAGAGATAATTGTGTAAAGCTCAAAAATTAGTGGTAATTGGCTTAAAATTATTTAAGGTATATTTACTAATTAAATGGAAATTTTTGAGAAAAATAGTTGAGTTTAGGTATTTTTAAGCCTAAATGCAAGAATGGACCAATAGGAAAATTTTGTAAAAAATTAT
Source organism: Acacia pycnantha (assembly GCA_025563575.1). Lineage (NCBI taxonomy): Eukaryota > Viridiplantae > Streptophyta > Magnoliopsida > Fabales > Fabaceae > Acacia > Acacia pycnantha. The sequence continues at coordinate 1,545,906 of JAMWYP010000061.1, forward strand.
GTGAAAATAATTATTTAATTAATTAAATAATTAATTAAATAATTAATAAATAAATATAATAAATAAAAAAACGAAAATAAAGGGCAAAAAAATAATAATAAATAATAAAAAGGAAAAAGAGAAAATAATAATAATAATATATGTACAAAATAATTTTGCAACTTGCTATTATAATATATTATAATTAATTAAAGTGAAAAATGGTGAATAGTAATTTAGAAATTAGGAAACGGATCCTATCTAGAGATCTAGAAATGGGATTCCCAAAGTCAAGGTAAAATATTAATCAGTGGGATTTTATCTTCCGTTAAACTCTTACGGAAGTTAATTCTGAAGCCGTTTGTGCTTTTTCCTAATAGGACGAAATAGGGAATTCGAGAAAAGGCCGATAGCCAAGAGGACGAAAAGGTTATGTTGTGACATTTGGAAAAGAATTGGGAATTTTCATGAACATATTTGGATTCGGTGAATTTTTCAAGAGATGGGTGTTTCCAAAACAAGTTTCGACACCGGACGCGTTTGGACACGTTTTTCGAGAAAGACTCAACTGGACTGTTGGAGCCCTATATGGAATCAAAATATAGGTTAACTTGGACATTTCTACTAAGTGAGAATATGTTTTCAAAGTTGTAAATCCAGAATTTTGAGATTTCTCCGAAACTACGCGATTTGCACGCCAATCGAGAAATTCTACCGGCTTTGGCTTCTTGAACAAGTCGCTGATGTCATCCATGACATCATTTTCATGCCACCTAAGGGCTCAAGGACGAAATGGACAAGTGTCCCGGTGAGGATCGCGACATTTGGCGAAGTGCGATCCGGTGGCCGGTATTCGTTCGGTAAAGTTTGAATTAACTACCGAAATGCCATCCTGGATTTCTATAAATACCCCTCTTCACTTCATAATTCTCCACACCACTTCTCACTAGAAGTAAGCCGAAATTTAGAGAGAGAAGCTCTGGGGAAGAAGTCCGGGGAATTCTGCAGCGAAGCTCTGGGTAAGTTTTTCGGTACCGAGCTTTAAGCTTTCGTAGTTCTTTCAGTAGTAAGGGTAGTAATGCTAGAATAGCCTTTAATTTTTCAAGTATGATTGGATATCATATGGGAGGGCTATTTTAGTCTTTATTTTCGAAAATCAAAATGGCGTCGAACTTCTGGCGAAATTTTGGAAAGAAAATTAGTCAGAGTAACGAAGTGCTGGCGAAATTCCGCCGATTAGGGGTATAGGGGCAAAATGGTAATTTTTACCTAAAATGCCAGTTATAATGCCAAATCACTAATGAAAGTGATATTACTCCTATAGGACATCGAAACTCGATCTCGCTGCCGATACTGTTGTCCGACGTGCATTGTTGGACATTTCGCCGTTCTTAAGAAACGTGCCGTTTCGCGTAATTGCCGACATTCGTCAACGGAGGTACGTTCGCATACTGTAACACTAACGCTGATGATTATTGAATGTATATATATGTTGATATGTTGTGTAAATAGTTTGATGCCGAAGGCAAGGCTAGTCTATGTGGGTAAGCCAAATAGTCGTCGTAAAGTCGGTGAGGCCCCCATGATAGACACTTACCTGGTCATTCTATTCAGTGCTATATGAACCGTGTCTATGGAACCGTACTTAGATGCACCGTGTCTATGGAACCGTACTTAGATGCACCGTGTCTATGGAACCGTACTTAGATGCATCGTGTCTATGGAACCGAACTTAGATGCACCATGTCTGTGGAACCGTACTTAGACACACTGTGATTAAGGTATCGTACTTAGATCACTATTACGTTTTTATGTTGTTATTTAATGATCATGTACCGGCTTGATCAATGTTGTAAAGTTTGCAATACCTGTTGGACATATACTGTTTATAAGCATGAGGTTAACCGTTACCTGAGATCCAATGCGCTAAATTGGATCTCAGCTATAGCTTCAGGGTTCGGAGGACCGGAGGGCCGAGAAGAGAAGCAAGCAGTCCGAGTAGAAGTTCCGGCTGAAGACTTCCTTCCGTTGTTCTGGCGAGAGCTTTCATTTCGTTGTTCCGGCAGGAGTCTTCCTTTTGATGTTGTCTTTTACTTCTGAAAACTCTCGGTTATTGAACCGCCTTTGTAGACGATGCCGGATACATTATCACATTGGCTTTTTGAATCTATATATCAGTTACTCTTCCGCTCAAATGCCCTACTCTGATGATTTTGAAATGATGTCTGACAAAAAAAAAATTTATACTGCTTTTGGTAATTGGGTTGTTACACATCCCAACAAAAAGAGAAGGTGAAATCGATGTTACAAAGATTGAATTTGAGTTCGACGAAAACGACAGAAGGCAGATAACTCTCAACAGTAAAGCTATCCTGATGCTTCAAAGTGCACTTAGTCAAAAAGAGTACTTTCACAAATGTAACTTATCAAGTGCAGAGGAAATGTGGAAAGCTTTGGAGATAGCATATGAAGGAACCTCTGGTATAAAGCAAAATCGGATCAACACTCTGACAACTGAATACAATCTTCTTCGTATGAAGTCTGGAGAATCCATTAGAGAATTTGAACTACGCTTTATTCATCTTATCAACCAGTTATCAACTTTGGGTTAAACATATGAGCAGAATTCTCAAGTTAGGAAAATTCTGAATGTCCTAATGAAGGAATAGGAAGCTAAAGTCACAACGATCGAGGAAGCTCGTGGAAAATCAATGACATTAGGAGTTGATTGTTTGTAAGCTTATCCGAATATGAAGGCAGGCTAAAATTCAAGAAGGGCTTAGATGAAATCAACAGTAGAGTCAAAGGCATTGCCCTCAATGTTTTGAAAGAAAAGGAAGTCAAAGAGGAAGACAAAAGTGAAGATGATGAGCTCGGCATGTTCGTTCATAGATTCAAGAAATTCTACAAGAAGGATCAAGGCTTTAGGAGATGTCAGAAACGAGGCCAAAGCAGCAGACACGAATTCAAAGAAAAAGATCAGATCATCTATTATTAATGCGAGAAGCCAGGCCATATCAAATCTGCATTCCGTCAACTAAAGGGCAAGGAGAAGGAGAAGAAGAAGTTTAGTCACTTCAAAAAGAAGGCATAAGTGTCTGCTATCTGGGGAGAGAGTTCCTTGGATGAAGAAAGCAAGGATGAAGATGTTACAAAGATATGCCTTGTAGCAGAAAAAGAATGTGAAAGCAATGTGGTATATGATTCTGAACCCACTTATGATGCAATACTTTCTGAATACAATGAGTTATATTCTGAATTTAGAAAGATTGCGAAAGAAGTCATAGCAACAAAGAAGAGAATCAAGTTGCTTGAGCAACAAGTTCAAGATTCTCCTCTGGTTTGCGAAAATTTGATTTGCAAAAAATGTCCTGATCTTGAGAAAAAGAATTCTTATCTTAAAAAAACCCTTGAGAAGTTCACTAAAGGTAGTGAAATGTTCAATGTGATTTTAAAAGCTTAAAGATTTACAAATGATAGATCGGACATAGGTTATAATCCTGTTTTAAACAAAAATAAAGGGAAAAAGAAAACTGGTGAAAAATCCTATTTGAAATATTTTCAAAAGTCTGTTCATTCTTTAAATCCTTTCGCTCACTACAACTATTGCAACCGAAAGGGGCATAGTACTTCCTCATATTTTCATAAAAAAGAAAGAAGGGATAAACCTATTGGCAACTATCAGTGGGTACCTAAAGTAACTTGTGTTTTGCCTAAGGCCCAAACGTAACTAACCAAAAAAGACTCAAGAAAAGATGGGTACCTAAACTTGATGTCTACTGAATAGTAGGTTTGTCTGAGAGCATAAAATCCAATAAGTGGTACATTGACAGTGGATACTCTACACACATGACAAGAGATCAATCCAAGTTTGTGGCAAAGAGATCAAAAGATGGTGGCAAAGTTACCTTCGGGGGAAATCAACCTAGAAAGATTGCTGGAATTAGTGAGATTTGAGAAAATGAAGTGTTAGTTCTCTATGTGTTTTAATGATAACTGACAATTGTAAACTTAAATGAAGTTTTTGGTTAACTTAAAAATGTTTGAAACTTGTTCAAACTTAACTAGGAATTTACTGTCAAAGACAAACTCAAGCCTAGAGTTGTTAAACTCGAGTTTACACTTGACAGAGAGTTAGTCAAGTTATTTGAACCTAGCTTGACTCGAGTTCTATAATGCAAAACTCGAGTTAGAGCTTTGTCGAGAGTTTTCAAAGCTTTTTCATTTTAAAGCAAACTTGAGCCAATTATGGTTAACTCGAGTTTGTGCAAGGCCGAGAGTTTTTCTAAGATTTTTGAACTTAAAGTGACTCGAGCCCGATCTTGAAAACTCTAGTTAAAGTTTGTGGACTTAAATTTATTTTCGAATTCAAGAAGTCCTAAACTCGAGTTAGTCACTTAATGACTCGAGTTTACACAAATTCAAAATGTTTTCAAAATGCTATCACGAAGCTCATTTCGAAAGAATATTTAAACTTGAGTTTACGCTACTGACTCAAGTCATGCATTTGAGTAAAACATTTTGAACTCCAGTTTCAATCTTACAGAGACATCTTCATTTAAACTTCAAATCTATTTTCAAAGAATATGATCATGAGACTCGAGCCTAGAATATTAAACTCAAGTCATGAACTCCAGTTTGCTTAAACAAACTCGAGCTTAAAGCGTCTCTGTTTTGAAATATGAATTTGCGAAATCTTCATGTATGATTTGTATACTTCATATTTTCTCTTATTAGTATTCCTAACTATGTTTAATCAATTTGTTAGTGAGTTTCAAATAATCAAACAAGTGTACAACTGAAGATTGAGGGGTAAGATAAAATATGTAAGATAAAGGAGTATGAAAAATTATTTAAAATTTTTAACTCCACTTCTCTAATTTTTTAAAATCCAACTCAAATTTTTTTGTTCATCCCTTACCTTTCCTTCCTCTCCCTTCATACCAAACAGCCCCGCAACAAAACAAATACTTAACTTCCTAATTCAACAAGGAAATTCAAATGCCTCCCCGGCAACACGCCAAACAAACATAGTCATCACAATTGATGTCACAAACTTAACAATTTAGGTTAGAATGTATCAACAATGGAGATTGGACTGAATTAATGGGATTAGGGCCCGTTTGGATGGGCTTTTAAAAAAAGTGCTTTTTTCCATTGTTTTTTAAAAAAGTGCTTTAATTAGAAGTTAAGCTATTTTAATGTTTGGATATACCATTTTAAAAAAACTTTTAAATAAAAAAGCTATTTGGATGTTAAAATAAAGAAGCACTTTTTTATTAGTAAAATTACTGAAATGGGCATATAAAAGCACTTCTTTTACATTCGTTTGGATAAAAAAGCACTTATGTTAAAATTTTAGAAATATTATATTCACTAATTGAATTTAAAATTATAATATAATTGAATTTGAATAATATTAAAATTAAATTGTTGATATAATTTTTCATAGACCCATATAAATCAAAGTTGTTATCAAATATTTCTTTTTAATTTATACACTAAAATGACTAAAAAAACAAAAATTAAATAGTATACATCATGCTATATAACCAATGCATTAATTAAAAAAAAGAGTCATATTGTACCATATTCCAAATATAGAAATTATATTCATCATACTACAAGTTACTAAAAGTTAACGATGCACTGGACCTCTATCTAATAATTAATCTCTAATAGCATTCCTTGTTTCTTCCATCAATCTAACAGAGTTTTGAGTTGGCCCTTCCCATTCATATTCTCTATGATCATCATTATTATCTTCAAACTCATCAACATTCTCAAATCTTCTAAGCATATCTATATCACCAGAATCCATTCTCCTTATATAATTATGAAGAGCAAAGGTTGCCCATATGATAGCAAATTGAGTGTTAAGCTCAAAGTTGGTCATATTCTGCAATATCCTCCACCTTGCTTTACAAACTCCAAATGTTCTTTCAATGACACTCCTTAAACTTGAGTGACGATAATTGAAGATTTCATTTTGTGATCTAAAAGTTGGAGCCAATCTGAATTGAGGAAGATGATATCTTGTATTTCTATATGGTCCTAAAAACCCTTTGAAATTAGGATATCCAGAATCAACAAGGTAGTATTTGCCTGTAATAAAATGTCGTTATATTTGGAACAACTGTATAATAATAATTGCCATCATTCACAATAAAATTAAATAATTACCTTCAGGAGGTTGGGGAAAATGTAACAGCGGCTTTCTAAGAGTATCCATGAAAATCCTTGTATCATGTGCAGAGCCTTCCCAACCCACCAATGCAAATGTAAAGCACATATTAAAATCACAAACAGCAAGAACATTTGTGGTAGTTATTCCCTTTCTGCCAATAAAAGGAATCTTTTTATCAACAAGAACATGAATAGCAATGTGAATGCCATCTATAGCTCCTATACAATCCTTAAAGTATGGCCAATATCGTTCATCTTCCTCGACAAATTTTGGAGCATCTCTAAACATATTATCAGCAGGCTTAATAATTTCAAGTCCTAAACTTTCAACAGAGCTTAATACACGATTAAATTGCATCCACACTGTCTCTCCAGAACGTTGAAATCTCTCTTCAACGTCTCTGTAAGTGGCTCCATGACCAATCATGTACAAAAACATGGCCACGACTTCCTCAACGCCGACATGCTGTGTTGGCTTTAATTCAAAGTGTTGAGTCAATTCGCTTACCAAATTTCTAAACACATGCTTTCTCATCCGAAATTGCTCAAAAAATCTATTTCATTTCCTCTCTTCAATTCTTCTACCCATCCATGTCCAGAAAGAATTGATGTTCTCTTTTTCTGTTTGTGTACATATAGAGAACGATAATTCGAGATAGCAACAAATATCTATAGTTTTGAACATCTTCAACTTCAAACATGCTCAAATATGAAAGAGCGAGCTCAGGTTCATTTTCCATGTAATGAACAAATGCCTCTCTATTTTGTTTCTTGAAAAAGACTCGAGAGGCCAACATGTATGTAGAGCTTCCCTTCACCAAACCCGGCACATCTTTTAACAGAAGAAGACATCTACTCATGCTAAAAGGGTCATTTGCACTTGATGTTTGTGACACTTGGTCAATATTTTCAAGGATCCGATCAAGGGAGTGTTGCAATTTGTATGCTATCCCTTGCCTTTTCTCTCCTTTCCTCCCTCTCTTCCTCTTTCTTGGCCTCTGATTGTGATCCAAGGGATGTTCCTCAGTATCCCCTTCACCCACCCCTTCATTTGCAAGATCACTATCATTATTTGGCTCATTATCCATGGCTTCCTCAGGTGGCAGAATTTGCTTGCGCGGCATAAAAACAACATAACCAGTAGCAACCACATCTTTGAAACATGTTTCCATCAAACTCAGAAATTTTGGACCTTGTTCCTTCCAATTCAAATATTTTGGATCCTCCTGTAATGAAAATGAATAACCAATTAGTAAGTAAATTATAAACTAATGTAGGTATAAGACTTGCAATATTGTAATTAGTCGGAAATACATACTTTGCCCTTGGCTTCCCACCACTCTGGAGGTGCCATTATAGGGTTCTTTACTGAGTCCCATCCAAGACCAGTCTCATTTTCAACCAACCTTGCCCACATGCTAAATTCGTATTTCAGTGCATCCCATCTATTTTTCAATTGTTTCTTATCATAATTCTTCCCGGTGATATTATTAAACTTGTCAACTATATTGGCCCACCCGTCTTTGATAAAATGTGTGTGACGCCTGTTACCAGCTACAACATCCTCAACACAAACTTTCAAGAAAGTTTTAGTATTTGAATCATTCCATCTTGCCTTCGCAGAACTTTCACTAACATTCTTAGACTGAACAAATGTTTCTTGTGTAGATGTTATACGAGCTACTTTTGGTGCCATTCTAAACTCAAACGAAGGAATAGTTAAAACTAGCATGAATATCATTAAAACCGAAATAAAAAACTATAAGCATGGATAGACAATGGCACAACTTATCAAAAGGACACAATTACATAAATACAGTGATTAAACAACTGGAAAAATAGGTCCATTAATCATTCATTGTTCTGATTTGAAAAACAGTAAACACTTAGAATTGAATCCATGTCATAGCTTTTCATTGCCATCATTGCCATGTGCTATCTATACAGCATCATGTCATAGTTTTTCATTGCTAACAGAACATAAATCCATCCTAGAGTAAAAGAACCAGAACCCAAATTTACTACCGATATGATGTTTCTTCTAAATTGAAACAAATCTAAAAGGAAAATGGTCATGGAACTACATGATACAACTAAATAAGATTGACTTGACAAATCTTCAATAAATAAAAAAAGCTAGGCAGCAAGTAGATTAAAATAGCAGTAACAAGAAATGTTTTCGTTTGACTCTAGAACAATAAAAGAACCTCAACCCATATATGTTACTGTCAGTTACCAATATGATCAAGGAAATTAAAACATCACACACAAACATCCAAAGAACAATGAGACCATCGTATATAAGCATATAACTTAATTTAACACTTCAAAAATTTGAAATTCTTAGAGCAGATTAGACAGATTCGGAGTGTAATATCAAGAACAAAGGAATTAAAAAAGAATGAGTCAACAGAATCAAATATCCGAACAGGGCACAACAAACTTTACGTCATTTGTTTAGCTTCTAATCTCAGACCGAATAACTTAAAAGGATTCAATCACATACATTCCTTCATATAATCTCTACAAGCCTTAACTCATGTCTGAATACCTAATCAACAATCTAAGGCATCAATAATACAGCTTGGCAAAGTACATTTTTTGGTTCATCAATAACAGATTCATTATACAATCTACTAAACCAGCATGTGAAGTCAGATCATGAGATCAATGTAATGTAAAGTATACCACAAGGGCAAATACTAGAGGGCAAAAACATCATAAGGAATCACTGTGAAATTATTGCAAGTGCAAAAACTGGAAGCAGGAAGATGAAGATGCCTATCAAAATATATTTTACCATACAATATATCTAACTTAAATTCAACACTCATTGTTCCCTTTTACCCCTCATATACAACCTATCTAACTTACATTTTCATCAAAATAACAAGAAAGCCCAAGTTCCCAAATTTGGAATTCATGCCAAATCAACAAAAGCATAAGTAATAATAAATAAATAAAAAAACCCCCCGCACCCCCACACTTAAACAGGACAGTGTTAAAACTATTCAATCCAATTCACATGTAAGATCATTCCACAACCAACAAGTCAAGTCCATAACACGAGCTCCAAAGTAAGTACAAGTCAAAAGGATTTTTATATTTGTGAGAGACCATAATCCTAAAAAGGAAATAGAGAGACAAGCACACATTGAAGGTCACAACAACAGACAGGTAAGCCCTTAACCATTCCTCTCTTTCAAGAAGCTATACAAGTAAAATGGGTGATGAAATTTCGCTTGTCATCTAAGAAGTTACGAATCCACCCCTCAACAAACCGAAGTTACTGTCCTCGGTACAATAATGTACAGGAAGACAAATCCAACCCCCAACAAAGATCATCATCTAAGAAGAATTTGAATCCCCACCAAAGATCATCATCATCAAAATGGAAAGCTGAACCATTCTACACGGCACATTGCACAAGAAAACCCAACAAAACATAAACAATAGATAATCGACAGAGAATAGATAATCCAAGCTAGGATCAGAGACTCAGAAAAGAAAAACACAAAATAGAGAAGTCAAAAGCCTCAGAGGCTCACCTTATACTGTCGATGAGGCGAGGTCTTTGATTTGACGGCGCGAATAGGCACAAATGAGAGAAGACGACGCGAACGATGGAGAAGGAGAAGGAGTCGCGCGAAAGCTGGAAATGGAGAACAGACAGGGTAACAGGGGTATCGGGTGTCTCTCAGAGTAGACGGCTCGAACGATGGAGAAGGAGAAGGAGTCGCGCGAAAGCTGGAATCGAAATGGAGAACAGACAGGGAACAGGGGTATTGGTAGTCTCATTTGTGCAAAAATAAAATACCGGTCCTCATTTTAACCTTCTCTCTCTTCTATCGCAATTGACTTTTTTTAAACGCTTCAAATTGTAGCTTCCAAAAAAAAGCAGAAATTTGGGCTTTTTTGCTAATTTTTTCTTTTCTTTTTAAGTTCTCATCCAAACACCTAAAATAACAAAAAAGGGCTTTTTTGTTAGGAAAAAGGACTTTTTTTTTTATGCAGCCTAAATACTTCTTAAACACAAAGGGAATCAATACTTCTTAAATAAGGTTGTAAGTTTAAACTTTGCAATAGGAGAAAAAATATCCTTAATTGCGAGATGTATATTTGAACTTGTCAATGTACAAATCTGACTCAATAATATTGGACATCAATCAATTATCTTTAATAATTGGATGTTCTAGATTTATTTTGCATCATTAATTAAAATATTTTGAATAGATATCCATGTTGTTTCCAATTTTACTAATCAGATAAGTTTATTTAAACTTATAATATGTATTATATAAATTATTAATTTGCGGTGAAAAAAACATTAAAGATTTCTGTATTCTTAAAACATAATAAGCATTTCGGAGTTCGATTTCTAAATCGTTGTGTATGAAAAAATTTATTTAAATTGATCCACATTTACTTTTAGTATTTTGAGAAAAAGCTAGTCTTTGTTACCCCTGTGTGTGTGTATAATACATACATATATGCATGTGTGTGTGTTAGAAGTTGTAGTGCCTTTTATAGAGTTGCAAATAATGTTATTTTGACGTAATTGAGGCTCGTACAATGCACAAGACTCAAAATCCTTTTTTAAGGTTATGTGCAAGGCAATACATGAATCTCAGTAACCCCGGGGGAGGACACGAGCCACACGAGGTATTATGATAATACAAATATTATGATAATCTATTTAGCACCTTAAAGTATTTTTCTATATGCATTCAGAAACTTAAAATGTTTCGTTATTTATTCTGCAGTTTAATTAAAATCTTTTATAGAACAATTATTCACTAAGAATTAAATTTTTTTAAGGATACCGTTGCCGTATTTTTTGTAAGAGCAGTTTTGACAGTACTGTTAACCAGCAAAAAGTCAGTTATGTATATGTGCGTCATTTCTATATCATTCAACATCCTAGTTAATAATTTCTTGGTACAATTGTGCCCTTAAATTATTGTTCTGATCGAGTTAATTGTTTTATCACACATCTATATTTTTATTACTCATATTTGAGGCCAAAATTATCACTCATATTAAAATTTTGTTTTTATCACTCATCTTCCATTTTGGCACTACAAATTAAAATACTTAAGGATGTAAAACGTACTTAGAAAAATACTTCAAAGTGTTGAATGAACCACAAAATATTTTAAAGTGTTGAATGCATCCGGAAAAACACTTCATTTTGTGGAATGAGTCACAAAAAATTTTAAGGTATTGAACGCACTTGAAAAATATTTTGGCGTGCTAGATAAACCGTAACCCTAATATTTCCCTTGATTTGATTGTAACAGTAATAGAGACTAAATTTTCTCAAACTTTATTGTATGATTAACGTGTAGGTTATTTTAAATTTGTTTCTTCCATACAAGAAATCAAACTATATTGTATGATTTTTTTTTTGTCAATTTTTTTTTTTTTTGGGTCAAACTATATTGTATGATTAACGTGTAGGTTATTCTAATGATACGAGAATGATCCAAATGTTTGGCTTATTTTATTATTGGCGCGTCACCTAATGATCCAAATGTTTGGCTTATTTTATTATTGATGTGTCACCTGTACGTAATTTGAGAATAGGAAATACATGCGTGTGTATGCACAAGATTAATACAAAGCACAGAAGAGGATAAGAATAGAGGGAAAACATATCTCATCGGCTAATTATTCTAATACTACCTTCTGTCTTAAATATAAAAGTTAATTTAAAAGTGAATTTTAATCTTAAATATTTATATCTTATATTATCTATTATATTTTTTTCCCAATTTTTTCTCTTATATTTATTATTTTTTTTAAACTAATTTGTTTGACTTAACAAATATTATAATTACGTAATTCATTTAGCATTTTTACTTTCCCTATATTATTCAACTTGCTCCTATGACAAAGATTGGAGGTAGTATCTTAACACTCCCAACTACTTAGATGTGCGCGGAATAACTATAACCTTAACACGCCCAACTACTTATTAAATCTTGTAAATATACCAACAACAGCCGTTAGTCCAAGTAGAAGGGGCTTTAGCTATTTAAATACGAGGTCTTGAGTTTGAGTCTATATGAATACAAAAATGTCTTTCATATAGCTACTTCCAATTAATCCGACAATGCTTGAATATGACCTAGTCAAATAGCCTAGCCGTACTTAAACAAAAAACAGAAAACCTTATATCAAACTACTTATATCCACTAGGTAAATTTCATGGGTGAATTAACATATGTATATATGCATTTTCACAACTAATAATAATAAAATAACAAGCATATAATGGAATGGATAGTACTCCCTCCGATCCAAGACATAATTGATTTTTTTTAAAGATTAAAAAAACTAAATAAGTTACTTAATTATATTAAATGTTTTGTATCCTTAGATTATATATTAGTTTATAAGTTAGGCAAAATAGTTTGGAGAAAAAATAACAAACATAAATATTTAAAGTAATTTAATTAGCTTTCTTAATATTTCTAAAAAAAAAATTCAACTTTGTCTTATATTTAGGACCGGATGAGTAAAAACTTAATCGAAGTTTTGTCCATTAAAAAAAGAAGTCAGCACATGATGTTGAAGATGGCTATATATCCCCAAGGTAGCACGAAGGATGATGAGCAAGAGAGGAAGGCAATCAATCAACCATGATGACCACGGTGGGTAGCTTAAAACTAGTGTTGATATTTGGTGCTGCCTTAGGTTTGTACAAGTTCAACGCCCAAAATACAAACTATCTTGCTAGTGTCGTCCCACAGTACAACACTAACAACACAGACCAGCTTACTACTCCTACTAGTGGCCTCAAACTCAATCCTGGATTCGATTATTTTGTGTTTGTCTTGCAATGGCCAGCCGCTTTCTGCAATATTCAACGAAGTAGGCAGAGAAAGTGCAATCCAGATCCTGTACTACCCAAACACCGAAATAAGTTCACCGTTCATGGACTTTGGCCTCAGTTGAATCGAGCCCAGTCTCCATTGTCTTGTACAACAACTCAATCTATGCAAGATAGTGATGTACGTAAACCTCTTATATATATATACTCATACTACTGATATATTTATTAAATATTTCATATATTACTTTCCTGTGTTCCCAATTAATACACATGTATGTATATATGTGCGTCTATGCAGCTCATTGCATTCCAGAATGATCTGCTTGAGTACTGGCCGAATTTGTTTTCTGCTCAAAACTTCCAAACCAGTAAGAGCTTTTGGAAATATGAGTGGAACAAGCACGGAACATGCTCTTCAAACAAGTTCACTCCACGACAGTATCTCAAAATAACTCTTGATCTTGCAAAAAAGTATGCTAAACCCATATTTGATGAACTTCAAAAACAAGGTAAGAGGAAATTGGTTCAGTATTTAATGTACATACAACATATGCATGAAATTAAATTATAATTTAAAAGGATGGCACATGTCCAAGACTCCCATCAGATGAAGTCTGAAGAAGAATAGATATACGCAGCCTTATCATCCCGACAAATGGAGAGGCTATTTCTAGGATTTAAAACTGTGACATCCATGTCATATGGTAGCAACTTTACTATTGCTTCAAGGCTCACCCTCATAATTAAATAATTATTTATCAGCAAGTAATTGGGTTTCTTTTAATTTTTTTAATTTCAGGAATCAAACCAGATGGATCTACGGTGCGTCGGCTCGAAGACATGCGAAAAATTGTTATGAAGTTCACGGGCAATTATTATCCAATACTAAATATAGTAGTAAATGGTTCAGGTGATCATCTGATTCTTGAGATTAAACTATGTGTCCAAAACACGACGGGGCTAAACTCATGAATTGTGACGAAGTTTACAAATTTGCAGCTCCTTAATAAGTAACCTTTGTCACCTGTAAGTCATCATCAATTACGCATGTTCTAATGACCAATATATCTTTTGTTTTTTATATTATATCCAAAGAAAATCAGAGTAATATGATTTTCCCCCAAACAGGTTGGACGCTCCAGCCGAGTGTTCATTCACAAGACAATAGACAACTGCATGAACACACTAGTTTCTCTGAATCTTTAAATACCATCTTACTCAGAAGTCTTGAGTGTTTGATGCCTGTAATAAAGTATCCACTATATAATAAAAGTGTCTGTGGTATCTAAATATGATAAATAATATAAAAGTGTCCGTGTAAGGGGTTGTCAGTGCCTTAGTCTATAAATAATGGACTGGGATAGTTGTGAAGATGGCTTATGACTATGAATAATAAGACTGATGGCTTATGGGCATGAATAATAGGACTTTGTTTCTGTCCTCTATTTTACCCTTCTCTCGTCTCCTCTCTCTCGTCTTGTTCTTCCCTCTTCCTAGTTCTTTCATACAACAGTCTATATTTGACAATATAATTGCCACCTAGCTATCTGTGTATTCACTACATGATTTTGCTCGTGTGATATCAATTTGGCATAGAATATTAGTACAAGGATATCAAAATCAAATTCAGAAATTGACACCTTGCTATGTGTTCACTTTTTTTTTTGGTAAGATGCTATGTGTTCACTTTAACTGCATCGTTCTTCTAGCGATATATCAATTTGGTGTAGAATACTCCTCAGAACTTAAATGTAAAACTTGGAAGTGAATTTTGGTCTTAAATGTGACACTTTTTCCATTTTACTTCTTATATTTATTATTTTTCTTCAAACTAGTTTGTCTCAATTATAAACCGGTATATAATCTAATGATATGCAAAAATATTTTAGAGACATCAAGTCACATATGTTAAAAAACTATGTTGTTTATTTAGCTTCTTTTAATCTCTCAAATTAAATAAATAGATCTTAAATTTGTTACTAGAGGGAGTGTTAATATTTGGATATCTAAATCAAATTCAACACTTGATATTGTGGAGAATTTTTTTTATTGAAAAAATTATCAACATTAGTCTAAAATGCCGTTACTTAATTAAGTTCTAAAATTACTTTACCATGTAAAAATAAGTATGTTTCTTTTTTTCTTTTCTTTTTTGATACTCAAAGAAGAGGGATCACCCTCAGCAAACTACCCTGCTAACAACAGTAAGACCTTGTCCTTATTCAGGACCTCCTCTAACCCACCAAAAACCGTATGAAAATGATGCAAACCTAGCCATATATCAAAAGCTTGCTTCGCCACGTAGTCAGCCGCCTTGTTAGACTCTCTAGGAACCCAACGAACAGCCACATCCCAGTCTCTATGCAACATGCTTTTGATCTCCTGGATCGTCTATGCATCAGGATGACTTAGCAGCAAAGGTTCGGTTATCAGCGACACCACACCCTCTGCATCCGTCTCCAGCTTCACCTTCCGCTCCCCTGAATCCCAACATAACTTCAGCCCCAACAGTACCGCCCATAGCTCTGCGAAAAGACTATCAGCAGGTACCACAGATTTGAACATGAACCCCTTCATAAAGACACCATGGGCATTCCGTACAACCCCCCCCAACAAGTGGCCTCATGGTTTCGCGCACAAGCCCCGTCTACATTTACCTTGACCCACCCAAGCTCCGGTGGCTCCCACGAGACGTTGGTAGGTCGAACAGGATGACCATTCAAATTAACTCCTTGCAAAAGCGTTCTGGCCTTCTTGACCGATGCTAGAATAGAGTTCACTCGAAATATAATGGACTCGTTACTAGAAACAAGATTCCCAAAAATTCTTGCATTCCGACGTTGCCAAATGCTCCAGCATATCGTAGTGAAAAAAGAACTCCAATCCTCTTTACCTCGGTCATGAACGAGGTGGATATTGGCTCTGATCCATTGATCAAGGTTTTGGTGGAAGAATCTGTACCTAGACGCTGGGTCCACCATCTCCATCCAAAGCTTCCTTGTCTCCACACAATCCTGCAGGACATGGACCAGGCTTTCCGAAGCAGCCCCACACCAGGGGCAACCAGCTTCCCCCCCCCCCAATCTCCGTCGTACCCGCTCCTCATTTGTAAGCAATTTACCGTGGAGCACCAGCCACATAAAGGATTTACACCGAGGAATTGTGTGTAATTTCCAAATACGTTGCCATGCTCGATCATCCCCCTCATTCACCTCCGATAGCGATTGATACGCAGACTTGATGCTGAACTCCCCACTACGGTCATGTTTCCAACGGACATTCCCTTATAGAGAGTCCACCTGTACTCCTGCGGCCACAGCCTCCCAAGACTTCTTAATCCCTGACCAAGTATTAGACCTGAGGCGCCTTAGATTAATCTCTGGGATCAACTCATCCCCACATTTATACTTACTCCGTATCACTCGTACCCATAGGTCATCTCTCCGTTTGATCAAGTTCCACCCCAACTTCATCATGTAAGCTTGATTCTGGCGGAGAAGGTGTTTTATCCCAAGCCCCCCCTACTTTTTTGGTTTACACACCGTATCCCAAGCCACCAGATGCGTCTTTCTTTTCTCTGGAGTTGTGCCCCATAGGAACCGCCTATTTTGTTTCTCAATGTCTTCACAGGTTACTTTACGTAAAGATGCGGTTTGCATAGTGTATCCTGGGATGGTAGATGTGACAGATGAGACAAGAGTAGTTCTACCTGCTAGAGACAGCGCAGATACCTTCCAATTGGATAACCGATGCCGTACCTTGTCCACAACTGTCTGGTAACAATTCTTGGTGACCCGCTTATGATGTAAGGGAACCCCTAGATACTTGCTTAAGTCTGGAGTCACTTGGAATCCCAACATGCTGCATAACTCTGTTCTCTTTATGTGATTTACATTCTTAGAGAAAAAGACGCGAGTCTTGGACGCATTCACTTTCAAGCCCGAAGCTATACAAAAGGTATCCAAACATTTTCTTACTTCTGCCGCTTGAGTCACCGATGCCTCCACAAACAAGACAATATCGTCAGCAAAGAACAGATGAGAGATAGGTAGGCCCCCCTTCCCTAAGTTTATAGGTCGCCAATCCCCAGTTGCAAGGCCGTTCCTGAATCAGATGAGCCAACCTTTCCATACAAATGACAAACAGATACGGAGAGAGGGGATCCCCCTGACGGACTCCCCTAGAAGGGGTGAAGGCTCCTGCTCGTTCCCCATTCCATAGGAGTTGCATATTCGGAGTAGACACACAAGAACAAATAAGATCAATCAGGGACCCGGGCATATTCAGGTCCGTGAGGCATTCCCGGAGGAAGAGCCAGTTCACACGATCGTAAGCCTTTTCCAGGTCAATTTTGATAGCCATATACCCTTGTTTTCCCCGAAGGTTTCGCATGGAGTGAATAACTTCCTGCGCCACAATAGTTATCCGAACTATGTCTACCAGGAACAAAGCTGCACTGATGAGGACTGATGACTTGGGGTAATACTTCCTTAATTCTGTTTGCAATGACTTTAGTAATAATCTTGAAGCTCACATTCAATAAACTAATAGGGCGAAAATCTTTTGCAACTTCCGGGTGGTCTTTCTTAGGGATAAGCACTATTAAGGTATCATTGATGCCCTTAATGCTACTTGGTGAGTCCCAGATAGACTTAATGAGCTCATACACTGATTTCTCTACCACCTGCCATTGACTTTGATAAAACAGAGCATTCAACCCGTCAGACCCAGGTGCCTTTAAAGCGCCCATACTAAATAAGGCGTGTTTTATTTCTGCATTCACAATACCTTGCCCCAGTCTGCTGATTATGCCCGAATCAAGGTCCGAAAAAGAGATAGAGCAACTCAAAGAGGGCCGCCTTACTTGGTCTTCCATAAATACCGTCGAGAAGTAGGATATTACCATCTCCTTAATCTGGTTACAATCATACACCCATGCATCATCCCCTCCTTTTAACGCCCCAATAAAGTTCCTTTTCCGTCTTCCATTGGCGCGAGTGTGGAAAAATCTGGTATTTCTGTCACCATCTACCAACCACTCACTTCTTACTTTCTGAGCCCATATCAAGGATTCTTGCATCAGGACCTCATCTAACTGCTTCCAGAGCACTTTTTGTAACTCTTCTAATTCCATAGATAAGCCAAACCGTGCCTCCGTTCTTGTAATCCCATTAAGTCAGCCCAGGAGCTTCTTCTTTCGTGCATTTGTATGACCAAAAACCTGACCATTCCATTTTCCACAAGCTGACGTGAATTAATCAATGTTTTCCGTCCAAGGCACATCCGTCCGCCAATTATCCAATACAAAAGGGGAAAACCTCTCATCTAATACCCAGGCTGCCAAAAATCTGAAAGGTCGATGCCCACGGTATTGCACACTCACCCCATCTAACTGGAGGAGAAGAGGTCGATGATCACTCTTATACCAGTTAAGATGCTTCACTACCGCATTAGGAAAGGACTCCAGCCATGAAGTGGACCCCAGGACCTGGTCCAGCCTGCTCTCCACCCCAGTCCGTTTCCACGTGAAAGGAGGTCCTAAAAACCCAAGGTCATTCAGTTCCGCGTCTTCCAAAAATTTGCAAAACTCCCTATCCGGTCCTCTAGGGCTTCCACGGGAAATTTGTTCATCATTCCCAATGGTCGCATTAAGGTCCCCACCTAAACACCATGGTACAGTGATAGAGAGGCTAAGCTGCAAAATATCCAACCAAAGCACACGCCGTTGAACAATATTGGGGCTACCATATACAAGAAACATTTCCCACACTTGTAAAACACTATCCGTGATCCGAACATGAACGTACTGGTTCGATGAGCCCAACACTTCTACCTGTCTGAATTTATCCGACCAGAGGCACCAAATACCACCTCTAAATCCATCAGCATCAATTATTTTAACATTAGGAAATCCCATACTTCCTGCAATGCCCTATGCTTTAGTCCCAGAGCACCTAGTTTCAAACAGAGCAACAAAATCAATATCAAAATTCTGGGCCAAGCCACGAATTAGTAATGAAAACGATCGAGCCCCAGCTCCTCTTACATTCCAGAGGAGGAAGTTCATGGACAACCAGTGTGTTGTGTGGGGAGAACATCCCCTTGTCCATCTTCGGTCCCCATAGGGATGTCCACAATAACCATTTCTGCACCTGTTTTAGCCTTCTTACTATTTTCTCCAACGTTCATTTGCCCACTAGGAACAGACACGATCCTGGACCCCTGATTCAGTTGAGTCATGACTACCTCCTGCTTCACCTTAATTAAATCGCTTAGTGTAGGTCCAGTATTTCCTGTCTCCTCACTCACCAAATTGGGCTCCCCACTTTGCTCCCCTTCTTGCATATTAATATCCAAATTCTTGGACCCATTTACTTGGTTCAGGTCCACCTTAGACATGGCATTTGGAGTATCCATATTAGCTCCCTTCTCTTTCCCAAGTGTTTGGGTATTAATTGTAAGCCTATTCTCCTTTCCACGTGCCTTGCTCTTTTTCCCTGCTTTCCTCTTGGCCCCCACCTGTATCCATTCCTGATTCACCTTCCTATTCTGTACCTCCTCCCCAAATCTACGAGAATCATTCTCTACCCCACGTGTATCCGCCACTTTCGGACTCTCCTCATTTACCACTGAATCCTGTTGATTCTGTAATCGTTTATTTACCTCCAGCTCCATTGGCTCCTTCATCTTCATTTTTTCCGTTTTAGGATCCTTAATATCCGGTTGATTAGTTTGTCTCCTTAGATCCCGCCTAATCAGCATCTGAGGCACATAATGAACGCGATTATCGTTACCGTTTTGACCCCCCAAATCTCCCTCTGTCGACCTCTGAGCCTCTGGCGCCGTCGTGACCGATGGAGCCCTCTCTACTGTCTGGCTTTCACGTGACTGGGGAGTCACCATATCTGTACAATGCTCCATACGGTGCCCGTACTTCCCACACGAGAAGCATACTAGATGAAGACCCTCAAAGGCAAACCGTCGTTCCTCCCCAAAATGACAGAACCCCGATAGCAATGGTTTCTGTAGATCCACTTCCACACACACCCTGGCAAATCTACCTTTTTCAGAAAAAGCAATAGTTCGATCAATCTTGAGAGTTCTTCCAATCATATTCCCTATCCTCCTAATGGATTCCACATTGTAAAGCTCATGGGGAAGGTCAGGAATCCTAACCCACACTACTACTCGCTTCTGGTTATCCGCTCTCCAAGGGTTGAAGTTCGGCCTCCAACGTTGAACCAGTACGTAATGGTCGGCGATCATCCAAGGTCCTTCTTGTAAAGCAAAATCCCTGTCCTCCGTCGAAGAAAAAGACACTAGGAAATAGCTATTACTCAAAGGAGTTACTCGCATGGGTCCCTTTGACGCCCACATCCTTTCCATTCTTAGTCGCATGAATCCAACGTTCACTGTTTTTCAAGGAGTTTTACAATGAGTGAATTCAGATACGGTTTGCACCACGCGTCATACTCATCGGCACTCACATGAAGTTTTGGTAATTTCCCAGTCCTGCGCCATACCTCCACAGCATCCTCATCGTCCCGATCAACGTCATCAGCCACGTCCTCCGACTCTGACATGCTCTGTTTCTCGTTTGACTTTGCAAAATACTCCTTCCAACCATTCATTGCTTTAGCTGCCGAGAAATGAGGCTCCAGGAGCCCTGACTCACCAAGACAAAGCAATTTATCTTTGTATGACTGTCGGGCGTCACTAGGTGCATTACTCTCCTTCCCAGCAGTCCCTTTCCTCTGTGCCGTCCCCGAAGACCCACTTCGGAAGGTTACAAATTGATTAGGACTGATAACACCCCGGTTCCCTGCCCCTTCACTCCCCTGTGGTCTATTCATTCTCACCCCTGCATCGCCCAGATTACGCACACCCTCACCCACCGAACCGCCATCCCCCATCGTCCCCCCATCCCCCACCTTCGACTCATCGCTCACCACTCTCTTTTCGCTCATAGTCTCTCTCTCCATGTTTTAATCTGACTCTTGCTTCCCTTTAAAATAAGTATGTTTCAATCTCATACGCCGTGAGAGGCGCTAGCACCGCCCCTAGACTGTGGCCAGTGCAAGTCAAGCCAAGGGCTTCACCAAGAGGGGGGTGCCTGTTGCCCCCTCCCTAATGTGGCCCCTGCTGCCCCTCCTTTTTTATTCAACTTCCCAAATATTTTTTTCCTTGTTTTTTGTTTTTTGTTTATATCAGATACGGCATAAAATGAGTGAAATTTTGATATTTTATGGGTAAAAAATGAAGAAGTTTTCAAATTTCTTACAATTTTTCATAGATTTCCATCAAGATCTGTGTAATTCTTTTTAATTTAAAGTATTAAATCTTTGCAAAATTGCAAAAATGTGAAAACGTCACATTTTTTTGCCTATAAGATTACAAAATGTTATTCATTTTACGTAGAATATAAAAATTCAAGGAAATAATGAAAAAAAAAATTGGAAAGGGTGAAGATGACAAGTAGTAGGGTCACATTAGGGAAGAGGCAGCAGACAACCCCTCCTGACTTCACCACCATAGGCTTGGAGAATGTAAGGAATTTTATAGAGTAAATACTCTTTTTGGTTCCTGACAAAAAACACAGACCCCATTTTGGTCCCTGACAAAAAATCGACCCTTATTCGTCCTTTTTATGGGACTAAAAATGACCTTTTGGAAATTTGTGAGGGATCAAAATGTCCACAAATCGACCTTTATTCGTCCTTTTTATGGACTAAAAATAACCTTTTTTTTGTCAGTGACCAAAATGGGGTCCGTGTTTTTTGTCAGAGACCAGAAATGGTATTTACTCAATTTTATATATATGAAATTAAAATAAATCTCTTGATTAATACATTTATTTTAATTGTAAAATATAAACATGATTATAAGTATGTTTTATCACTATTTAATTGAAGAGTCTTCACTTAAATTTGATAAGTTAATATTTTTTATTACATAAGATTAACCAAAGTTAAAATTAAAGGACTAAAAGTACATCTTATAATTCAAAAACTGAAAGTAATTGTAAATATAGAATACTAAATGCTTAATTATAATATTGAGATGATAACAAGTGTCATTGTCGAAGGCGGGCGTGCCAAATAAACAAACAAATAGGTATATAAATAAAAAATAAAAACAGAAATGTGTCATCATGCCACGCACGAATCGTCATAAACAATTATGGAGGAGCCTTCATATTGTGTTTATCCATATGGGGAGATTTCATCGTCTTTTTTTTATATTATTTCTTCCCAATTTAATTATATGACATTAAGTCATTATGACTTTATAATTTTGTTTTGTTAGGCACAAGTATCCTTCTGGCAATTAAATTATTCACCCAAATCAAAAAACATGTGCATACATATAAATAAAAGAGTAAATACCATTTTCTAATCCCTGACAAAAAATACGGACCCCATTTTAGTCCCTGACAAAAAAAAGGTCATTTTTAGTCCATAAAAAGGACGATAAGGGTCGATTGGTGGACATTTTGATCCCTCACAAATTTTCAAAAGGTCCTTTTTAGTCACATAAATAGGACGAATAAGGGTTGTTTTTTTTTTTTGTCAGGGACCAAAATGGGGTCCGTGTTTTTTGTCTGAGACCAGAAAGGGTATTTACTCTAAATAAAATATATAGGAAGCCAATTCAATGTATTTGCCTTATAAATAAATGAAATTATTTTATTTTATTTGAGATGTTTGGTTTGTATAGAATTTTATGTGTTTTTGTTTTTGTACATTATTGGATTGTATGTATTGTTGTATCATTATTTTGCTTCTTTTTTTTTTTTGATACATAAAAAAAATCATTATTTTGCTTTTTTTTTTTTATACTCAAAGAAATAGAATTAAAAACACAACATTACACACTGGGGGAATTTAATCCCAAAGCCTCATAGGCACAGCGACCCCGTAGAGGGTTCGGACAAGAATCCATAAAGGGACAAGAGGAAACAATTCCCTCCTTAGCAAGACTGTCGGCCACAATATTACAATCCCGTGAGATCCACCTGATAACTAGGTTCCGATCTCTTTTCAGGAGATCCTTAATTTTCCAACCAATGAGAGGCAAACCTCTGGGCATATCACAGTCAGCAAGCAGCAAATCTACCCAGTCCCTTGCATCCGACTCAAGGAGCAGGCCCACGCGTTCTCTTCATAAAATAAATGAACTAGACATGGATGTTTCCTCATCCATTAGACAACAAAGTATGAGGAATAAAATGGTTGGAAAATAAAAAGAGGAATATAATAAGATTCATGGCTGGTGAATAGTTTTATTACTTGTTTAATTTGGATCTTAAGTAGTTTTCTACAAAGAAAAAATATATTTAAAAAAAAAAAAAACACCGTAGTTATTATACTTTGTTTTGGTGGGAGAGAAAATTACGTCATTTATTTATAGAGCCTAATGATTTAACCAACTGCTGCATTGTAACTCTCCAACATTTTCTTCTACCTTCACAGCTGAAAACCATGACACCATTGTGGACGAAGTGTTAAAACACTTAAACCCGTTTTCTACTCCAAAATAGTTTAATGGCTTTTTAATTTGGATCTTATTATAAATTAACCCATGTTGTACTCCAAAACCCATTTTAGGCCCTCAGATGCATTTAATTTCCAAAATCACCCATATAATACAAAAACAACACTAAAGAGTTAGGAAAAAAAAGGAAACAAATAATGATATGCTTATTCTCTCTTTATCTAATACACTAGTTATTCAACTAGCAAAGGCTGAATATTTTAAGGGGTTGAATGAGTTTGCAAGTTGTTAATTGGGCCCATATGCAGAGGTATCATGCCCATAATAGAGCTCAATTATATTAATGTAACATTTAGCCCAAAATTCTTTCGAATTAAGCAAAATAATCCCTTTTATATTTCCTCATAGGGACAAGCCTCTCTGCTTTGTAGCAATCACCTTCCCACAATTTGAAAAGAAAACCCACAATCACTTCACTTTTTTTTTTCTTATTATATTTAATGGTGGCAAGTGTGCAACCACTCCAAGTTCTGCAGTGGCAATGACGACCCTCCCAACAGTGGTAAGTCCATACAAGACGGATTACGAGTGGTTTTACCGCAGCTCGAACCCTAGACTTTTTAAGGGAATCCAGCACCACATTCCGTTGGACCAACCATATGTTGTTACTTCACTTTTGTGATTCCACACGCTGCAACATCGCTATGGGCTGACCAAGCCCCATCAACATCAAATGTTGCCTTTGTAGCCCACTGAAATAAAATGGGCTTAGACTTCGAGTTTAAGAGTAATGGGCTGCAGCTGATGATAACTGGGCTTGTGAGGACTGGGCTGATTGGGTACAAGTAATTTAGGTAGTTAGAAAGCACGAGGCCTAGTATAGCTCGCACTTGGCTAGGTTCCATAAGCATCTAGTCAGGGGTTAGATCTCTAGAGGCATGTATGGAAATAGTCTTTTGGTCAGCATTAAAGCCCCTTTAGAAAGTTTGCGGTGTGAGGGGATTAGTTACCACTACCAGCGGTGGATACTCGGGTCCCACCAAAATAAAATTAGTGTACCCACATTTAGCACCTTAAATAGGATTACCTCAAATATAAACACACCGGCAAGAAAAACCATAAGGAGCAATATGGGAGAAATTATGAAGAATCGTCTTTCCCTTTGGCTTCTCCTATTCTTCTCTGGTCAATCTTTGTAACTGTTTCTCAGTACTATGACTGATATTTCTTCTTTTATGTTTGTACTGCGTTGATGCTAAAATAATACTCCCTCCAATCCTAATTATAGGATAACATTTGAGAATTGGTTTTGGTTCTAATTATAGGACAACATTCTAATTTTTATCAATTTTTTTCCTAAAATACCCCTATTTATATTCTCTTAAGTGTGTTTGATTTTTGGTGAGTATATGTATGTTTTTAGTGCATAGACTATACTAGTCAATGAAACTTTATATATATATGTGTATGTTTGTGTCTACACACAAATATATATAAACACACACACACATGTGTGTACATATATATATGTATGTAGGTGTGTATGTATGTATGTATGTATGTATGTGTGTTTATGTATATATGTATGTATATGTGTGTGTCTACACCCAAACACACACACACACACACACATATGTGTATGTGTGTCTGTGTGTGTATATGTACATACAGTGGTGGAGCCAGGATTTAAAGTTTGTGGGTGCACGATTAGTGGTGGGATTTGGGGGTTCGGGGCAGCGCCCCCGAATTTTTTTTTAAAGAAGATAAAAGGCAACCCACTCCTTCGTAAAGTTTAGGACCAGAAATGGGGTTCAATTGAAAAATATTTCTAAGGAAATCAATTCAGCAAAACAGAATTCAGCCACAAATTCAGCAAAACATAATCAAGAAGCCATATAATAAAATAGCTGTTTCCTCATCCACTAGACAACAAAGTATGAGGAATAAAATGGTTGAGAGAGAGAGAGAGAGGAATATAATATGATTCAAGGATGGTGAATATCGTTACTATTGGTAAGTTTGGATCTTAATTAGTAAATATCACATATATTTTCTAAAATTGTAATTGAATTTATTAACACCTTAATAACCATTAGTTAGTTAATATCCTTACTATTGGTAAGTTTGGATCTTAATTAGGTAGTTAATCGTTATAAGATCCTATAAAGAGATGTCTAATTGTACGAATAAGATAGAGTGTAACTTGGGTTTTTCTCTAGAGAGAGATTAATTTGGGTTTCTCTCAAAGATTCCCTAAGAGTTTTGGATCTAGTAATCACCTTAAGAGGAGTTACTTTGTCTCTTGTAAAGAATTAGAGTAAATACATTTTTTGGTCTTTGACAAAAAACACGATCCTCATTTTTGGTCCCTGACAAAAAAATCGACCCTGATAAACCCTAATTTTATATATTTTATCTCACCTTATTCATTTATTTTGGGGACTATTTTAGGCTAATTTCAATATATTAAATAATATTTGGATTGTTAGCCAATTTTAGGAAATAATATAAATCACAATTTATTATTAGATTATTGGGCTTAAATTATTTATATTCTGATTGTTATCTTGTGATTAAATAATATTTCCTAATATATGATAGATCATGATCTTATCATATTAGAATATTTTATTGTGCAGAATTTTTGCAGGAAAGTTGAAAGAAAATCTAATTTTGGAATTTTATTGGGCTTCTTAATTTTAATGGGCTCAACTTGATACCCAAAAAGTTCTCCCCTTTTAAGTTAAATCTAACCTAGCCGCTAGAGGGAAGATTCACGCTCTCATTTTAAGAGCCGCGCACACACGCAGAAATTGAGAGCTGGCCGCCAAACGTTCAAAAAATAGAGAAAGGCAGCCGAAGACTAACACATGCAGAGCCGAAACCACGGAAATTGAGAGTAGAGACGAATCACGCAAAAGGACGAATTCACGTTGAGGGACGCAACACGCACACAGGATTGATTTGATTCAATTCATTCTATCAATTGATTCATTCCTCAATTGATTTATTCATCCATTAATCCATACGCGGGCCCACCTACCTTCAACATTCATTCAGCATCCATACAGCGTAGGTGCAATTGAATCAATTCTTCTCAATATTTTCTTCATGGCCGTGGCTAGTCTAACACGTGGAGGGAAGACAATTTCTATGGAAGCTTAAGCTCTTTTTGGAGGCAACTTGGGAAGAGCATGGAGGAAACTAGAGCCTATCACAAGGGAGTGTTGTTTCTTTTATCTTTTCAATTCGAAACTTGAGGTTATTTAGTTTTAAAGGATTTCGAGTTAAGTTAATTGAGAACAATCTAGTTTTAGATTGTAAACATATTTTTATTGGATTAGATTGATTATTTGAAATTTTTATGCTTGAGACAATTGCTAGAGTTTTGTTTACAACCCTTGGATTGTCAATTGAATTATTAATTGAGTTTTTATTATTAATTTAATTGACAATTTGGTTTTTCATCTTAATTGTTTAATTAGGTTGATAAATTATCTAGTTGTTCAATTGGATAATGGTAAACAAGATTTCGAAAATATTTTGAAACTAAATGTCATTGGGTTTTAATAAGTTTAATTAACTAGCGCTCATTCCATTATGAGTTTTCTAATGGATTAGGTGTTATTGGACTTGAGGGTTTCCCATGTTTCAATTAGTCAATTAAATTCATTAATTCCAATTTCATCATTCTCCCTTTGGTTTAATTAATTAATTTGGGCTAAGAAAGTTACTCCATGTGAATCCTAAGTTGTTCCTTTATCACTCATAACTGAACTAGATCTTTAATTTGTTGTTTGATTTTCTTTTAATCAATATTTTTCTTAGGATTTAAATTCTCTTCTCATAACAAAAACCCCCTCGAAAATTGCATTCAAATTCATATAGATTAGTTTCACTTTCATTTAGGTTTAGATTATATTTTCATCTTACATTTAGTTAGTTAATTGCATATAGGTAGTAGTATCTTGCATTCTAGTTTAGGTCCAATTCCATTCCATCTTTTTATCACCTAAATTCAACCTAAAGAAAACCCACCTTGCTCCTTGGGAGAATGACCTAGGTTGACCCTAAACTGCATAATAATTTATGACCTAGTTTAATTGACTGCTTTAGCGACAAAAGTAGCGACATCAATTTTGGCGCCGTTGCCGGGGAGCAATGGTTAGGCTTTAGGTTTGAGTTTTAGGTGATTTGTTAGGTAATTGTTTACTGGATCCAATCCACTCTTGAAAAATTGAACTTGATCCCTTATATGATGGCTTGGCATTCTTCAATTTATGGAAATAATTGTTATAATTCTGTACCTTATCATTATGACCATGGAGTTGAGCAGGTATATGATGTGGGATTACTTTCTTCTAATTCTGGGTCTCGCCTGGAGAGCGCAATTGATAGACTTACCCTTATTCGTCCTTTTTTATGGACTAAAAAGGACATTTTGGAAATTTGTGAAAGATCAAAATGCCAACCAATAGAGTGTATTTTGAATTTGTGAGGGACTACAAGACTAAAATTTTTTTTTATCAGTGACCAAAATAGGGATCGCGTTTTTTGTCAATGACCAAAAGGAGTATTTACTCAAAGAATTATTTGTGATCAATGACAGTGATAAGTGTTCTTGATTTGCTTAACAAAAATAACACGATAAACAAGAGATGGATGCATCTAGTTTAATACATTATAATAAGCACAATATTACACACACATATTGAAAACTACAAGGTATCGAGTCTCAATTAATTGGTCATATTTATTTATTGTAAGAGATTCGATGGTGGGACGTTATAAGTTATTCCATGTTGCGTAGCATTCATACAAACACCAAAATAATTTCACCATTCATGGACTTTGGCCTCATTTAATAATACAAGTATATTTTGATATATTTATTGGCAAGTGGCATGTGGGCTTCCTCTTAAATAGATTCTGTACGCATTTAAATAATTTTTTCTGGAAAAAGTAAACAATATTCAATCTGAATTATCTAAATTATATCTGAATGCATGGCTCACCACTAGCTAACACAACATTGTTTTATTGTTCATGTGTTTTTAATCTGATTCCAGGTTTCAAGAACCCATTTTTCTATAACTGTGTACTATTATTGACTAATTTAAATTTAATTATTGTGGAGCATAAATAATAATGGATAACTTGTCTCATCATTTCTTTCAGAGAATATATTGTTTAATCCATCGATCACTGTGGTATGCTAGCTATCTCATGCTCCCTTGTTGAATTTTATGGTGTTTCAAGTCTAAATTATGCTACTAACTCGGTTTGTAATAAGTGGTAACTCGGTTGAACAATATATATAAATATATAGTTTGAGACTTTGAGGCTTATACGAAGAATCTGCCTGTGAGACATTGGCTTAATTCAGTTCTTCATGGGCTTTCAGAATGTTTTGTCCTCTTCATGGCTAAGTGGAAATAAATAATGCAGCTCTTGCTATGAATATAGGTTGTCGAGCAAGTGTTAGAACAATAATTTACTAATATGCGATCAGATTTTTATTTAAAAAATAACAAGAGACTTGGTTGGTAGGAATTAATACCGTCTGTATTTTGGTTCCTCATGTTTGCCCTCATTTTAATTTCAGTATGTTGAGTTGAAACCATGGGGGTATGAGACCTAAACTGAAGCGGGAAATATCTGTCCTCTTTCCGCGTCAATGAGTGTCTGCTTTTGCAGATGCGTTTACAAGAAGAACAGGACACCTAAAATGAAGCGGGAAATTTCTTTCCTCTTCCAGCATCAATGAGCATCTGCTTTTGCAGACACGATTGCAAGAAAAAGAGGAGACATATTTTGATATATGCAATAGATCGTACCACGGTTCATTTTAGGCCACAAGCTTTTGAACCTGTGATTAGTGACTGAGGAGTTCGGTGGAAAAGCAAAAAACCAAAGCACAAGTCAATAATTTTTGCGAATATCACATTAAGGTTCTAATTAAAAAAATAATATAAAAAATATCCCATAAATTATCAATAATAAGTAAAAGAATATAGTAGAATAGCTACTTTTTTTTTTTACAATTTTATTCTTCATTTATTATTTTTGTAGATTTGGTGCTTTTGGGTTAGAGAGTATATTAAATGAGGGTAAAAATTAGAAAGTTATTAAATTTTAAGATACAATTAATAAGATTTAATTTTTTTTTATAATTCAGTATAGTAAAACATGCTATAATTGACTCGTTAATACAACCAAGAAATAGGACAAAGACTTCGCTTACATAGAAAGAAGAAAAAATTCCCATATGACAAGTTAGTTCTAAAGTAAACAAAGGAGAAATGTTGCGACACATGGAAGATGTTTAGCAAAAAAAAGTCCCTGATTTAGAAAAGTCAAATTCTTTCGGAGCAATGAATGCTAAAGACAATGGTATATTCTACTTCAGTGGCCGATGAGATTTCAGCCTGAAATATCCAGTTTAAAGTAGCAAGTCTCCATTTTAAATATTACTCCATCCATTCCTTTTTTATTTTTTATTTTAATAAAGAACAAATATCAAAATCATGTGATTCAAAATGTTAATTTAAAACAATAAATATATCATATGTATGCATTATTTTTTTTTCATTTATACTTTTATTTGTAAATAGAGTATACTAGAGAGAATAGATGGAAATTTATTGTAAAGAGATAATATGTGATATATATTTAATTAGGGTAAAAATGGAAATATCGGTTTAAATTTAAAGACAAAAATGATTTGGTCTTTATAGTAAGGCTCATTCATATATATGAGAGAGAATGTTTCTTATAAAAAGGTTTGGAGAATGTTCCTAATTTATTTAATTTTTTAATTTATATAAATTAGTTAAGTAGATTTTAGAAAAAATCTCCCTGAGGTCCCAAGTTATCAAAAATTGTCAAAAAAGGCTAAAAAAAAAACCTAGGGCCTTTTATAGTATTATTTCAGAAAACATTGTACTGGTATAGTTGTTAACATGTACTGATATTGTTGTTAACGTGTATTGATTTAGTTGTTAAGATATAGTTGTTAACGTTTCTGAAATAAAACTAGAAAAGGTTTTAGGGTCTTTTTTTACAATTTTTTGATTTTTTGAGCCTTGAGGGGGATTTTCCCTAGATTTTATATTAAGCATTAAAGGTAGTAGTAGTAGTAACTCTGGTCCTAAATATAAGATATAAATGGGAGGTTTACTTTTGTCCTAATTAAAAATACCATAATTCACTTTGTCTATCAAATTTATTATTTTGTTTTCCAAGTATGACTGTTAATTACTCATATGAAGAAAGCAAATTTCATGTTTAAGATACCTACTAAAAATGTTAGTATCATCTTATATTTTATTTTGATTTATAAGTTTCAGTTATTATTTATTTATATTTTTAGTATTATGTGATTCTATTTAATAAATACTTCAATATGTTTATTTTTGTTCCGCTAAAAAAATTTCTGATTCCGCCACGCCACTGGTTTTGTCCATTTAAAAAAGAAGTCAGCTCATGATGTTGAAGATGGCTATATATACCCAAGGTAGCACGAAGGATGATGTGCAAGATAAGAAGGCAAATAGGCAATCGATCAACCATGATGATGATGATGAGTAGCTTAAAACTACTTTTGATATTTGGTGCTGCCTTAGGTTTGTACCAGTTCAACGCCCAAAATACAAACCATCTTCCTAGTGTCGTCCCACAATACAACACCAATAAGACAGACCAGCTTACTACTACTACTCCTGCCCTCAATCTCAATCCTGGATTCGATTATTTTTTGTTTGTCTTGCAATAGCCAGCCGCTTTCTGCAATATTCAACGAAGTTATCCGCAGAGACGGCGGTGCAATCCAGATCATGTACACCGAAATAAGTTCACCGTTCATGGACTTTGGCCTCAGTTGAATGGTGCCAAGTCTCCAGTGTTTTGTAAAACAAGGCGATTGTTGCAACATGCAGATGTACGTGAACCTCTCTTACACACACACATATATACATTCACTCATATTATTGATAAATTTATTAAATATTTCATATATTACTTTCCTGTGTTCCCAATTAATACATATATGTAAATATGTGCGTCAATGCAGCTCATTCCATTACGGAATAAACTGCTTGAGTACTGGCCGAATTTGTTTTCTGCTCAAAACTTCCAACCCGACCATGATTATTTTTGGAAAAATGAGTGGAAAAAGCACGGAACATGCTCTTCAATCGAGTTCCCTACTCCAGGACAGTATCTCAATTTAGCGCTTGATCTTGCAGAAAACTATGCTAGACCCATCTTTGATAAACTTCATAGACAAGGTAAGAGGAAATTGGTTCGGTATTTAATGTACATACGACATATGCATGAAATTAAATGATTATTTAAAAGGATTATTCAATGTAGAATGTACAATATTCCCATCAAATGGAGTTTAGAGAAAAATAAATGTATACAGTCTTATCATCCTAACAAACGGAGAGGCTATTTATTTTATAGGGTTTAAACGTGTGACCTACGTCATGGCAGCAACTTTGCTATTGCTATGAGGCTTACCCTAAAAAATAAATGATTGTTTATCAGCTAGTAACTGGGTTTCTTTTAAATTTTTTAATTTCAGGAATCATACCAGATGGAACTACGGTGCGTCGGCCCGGAGTCGTGCGACAAATTGTTATGGATGTCACGGGCTTTTATCCAGTACTAAAAATAGGAGTAAATAGTTCCGGTCATCGTCTGCTTCATGAGATTCAACTGTGTGTCGAAAAGGATGGGGTTACACTCATGGATTGCGAAGAAGGTTACATATTTGCAGCTCCTTAATAAGGAACCTTTGTCACCTGTAAGTCATCATCAATTTCGCAGGTTCCAATTACCAATATTTCTTTTTGTTTTTTTATATTATATCCAAAGCAAATCAGTGGTATGTGATTTTTCCCCAAACAGGTTGGACGCTGCAGCCGAGTGTTCATATTCACAAGACCATACACAACTGCATGAACACACTTGTTTCTGAATATTGATGTACCAGTGTTGAGTGTTTGATGCCTGTAATAAAGTTTCCACTATAGAATATAACTATTTTATTTTATTCGAGATGTTTGTTTAGTATAGGATTTTATGTTTTTTTTTTATTTTATTTTGGTACATTATAGGATTTTATGTACTGTTGTATCATTAGTTTGCTTTTGTTTGAAGGTTTTCTTAAAATGTCTGATGTGGAAGCAGGCCCACACGTTTTCTTTGTTTAGATACCTCGAACCGTGCAAGTGGGCATTTTATGGCTAAGGTGAAATTTTGCTGTTTCTTTTATCATAGAAAAGTTTGTACGTAACATCATTTCAAAACATTATTATATCATTCCTATATAGGACAATTTCGGTGGTTAAGGTGAACTTTTGTTGTTTGAATATATTAAATAATGTCAATGTATTTTGGATTAATGTCCTATATTTTCTAATGTGAAAGGTTTGAAAATATGAGACATAATATAAATGGAGCCTTCATATATATGCGTGTTGGGTGTGGTCAAGATCAACAAATTAATTCATGTATATAACACAATTATGAATTATGAGGAATAAAATGGTTGGCCGAAAAAAAAGAGAGGAATATAATAAAACTCATGGATGGTGAATACTTTAATTACCTGTTTAATTTGGATCTTAAGTAGTTTTCTTCTAAGAAAAAATATATTGAAAAAAAAAACACCGTAGTTATACTTTGTTTTGATGGGAGAGAAAAATGAGAGAGAAAAAAAAAATGGATGAAGGAAATTTTCTCTCCTTATATTTGGAAGAATAAAAGAAAATACAAAACGCAAGAAAAGTGATTGACTTTATAATAATGTGGGTCTTGTGTTTCTATTGACTTGCTAAATAACAGCAATGAAGATGAACTAATTTCAATTATAAAGATTATTAATGGAGAAATTTTGCCCAGAAGTTTTTTTAAGAAGCAATTTTGTTTTGAAAGTTTTTTTAGGAGTAATTTTGCCCTGAAAGTTTACAAATTAGAGTAACAATTTAACGGTCAAGATTAATAGAAGGGCAAGATTGTTAGGTTTTTTAACTTCTGAGGCAATTTTGCTCCAAAAAAAGCTTTCGGGTGTTGAGTGCTATTAAGTGAAAACTTCCAGACAAATAAGACTCTTTATCCCATAAAGATTATTCTCTTTTTATCCAATACATTTTTTTTTTTTTAAACATTAGTTATTCAAGTAGCAAAGACTGAATATTTTAAGGGGTTGAATGAGTTTGCAAGTTGTTAATTGGGCCAAGCCTCTCAGCTTTGTAGCAATCACCTTCATACAAAATTATCAATGTGAGTTGGCTTAGATAGTAAGGGATCCAGGATTAGGCCCTTGGGTCGTGGGTTCGATCCCCTCTGCCGTCGCTGGGACTCCTTTGGTAGGCGATCTCGTAAGTCCCCAGTAAGTGCTAATAGAGCCCGGGGCCGTGCCCTGGCCTTGGTGGGGGACTGATGCCGAACCCCTCCAAAACTTTTTCTTATCAAAAAAAAAAAAAATTGAAAAGAAAACCTTTTACCAAAAAAAATAATAATTAATAATTGAAAAGAAAACCACCAATCACCTCACCTTCGTGATTCCGCTTGCGGCAACATTGCTATGGGCTGACCAAGACCCATCAACATCAAATGGTGCCTTTGTAGCCAACTTGCATAAAATGGGCTTGGACTTTGAGTTTAAGATTAGTGGGCTGCAGGTGATAATAACCGGGCTTGTGAGGAGAGGACTGTTTGGTACAAGTAATTCTGGTAGTTAGAAATCATAGGGCCTAGCACAATTCACTCTTAGCTACTTTAGCCAAAATTAAATAATATTGTTTGGTTTTGATTGAAAAATTATTTAAATAGTTTGTGGTTCAATTTGTTAGATCAAAAAATTTAAATTATTTGTAATTAAATATAGTATTTATAATATCAAATTTTAAATGTATAAATTCTCATTTATTAATTATTAATTAATAAATTTAATAAGTATTTTTTAAAAATAATTTATAGAAATAAAAAATTTGACCTTCCCGGAATTATATCTAGAGAAATAATTCTTTTCCTTTAATTGAAATAAAATTATTAAATTTTAAAAAAAAATTGGTGTTGGGTGCTCTTTTTGCCAAGCCACATGTGTATTTTTAGACTTTTGAATGTTACGTCATTGTCCAATCACCAAAAAAAAGTCAAACTTAATGGTTAAAGTCAAACTTAACGGTCAAATGATATTTTTGCACATAGAAAAAGCACTTGGTGTAAATCATATTAATTTTTCACCATATTTATTGAAATATATTTATTTTTAATTAGTTTCTTTAATGACCAAAAGTATATATCAAACATAATTTTTATCAAATATAATAAACTATATAGGTTTTAAAGATTGTAAAAGTCATTTAAATTTATAATTTCATATTTTTTACAAATATTTTAAAAATTTACTTAATGTTTTTTTTTAAAAAAAAATTGTGATACTTACAAGCTGTCAACTAAAATTTAGGATTTAGTATTAAGGGTAAATTAATAAATAAATTTTAATTAAAATTATATTTTTAGAATATTCTTAACGGAGTTTATGATTTAGATTTAAGTGTATTTTCAAAATAGATGGGATATATGTGTAATTAAGGCAAAATAAAAGGGCAACTAGAGTATTTCACTTTTATTTTTGATATAAGAGTTAGATAACTAATTAGATAATTAATTTGTAAGTATTAAAAAATTTAAATTAATTATGTATAGTAAATGTGTGTTTATTTTCCTAAAATACCATTTTGAATTTTAATCATGTGCAATTGTGCATTGGCACTACCTCTTAATGGAAACCTCCCAATATGTGACATCAGTAAGGATATTTTTGGAAAAATTATAAATATGTGAAACAAAGTGGATTGATATATTATAGTTAGGATCAAAGTAAACCCTTTGTTCAATCTTATATTTAGATCGAAGGGAATATTAAATTCATTTGGACCTATCTAAATTAAATAAAAGAAAAAAATCAATCTTTTAGTTCTTGAAATTTTAATTCATTTATAAGTTATGATTTATTAATAAAATTGATTTGATTAAACTCATTTGCCTTGAAACTCAGATCCCTAATTTTTCTATCATTTATAATTTTGTTCGTATGATTTATTGGGTCAATATTGAGTCATCCTATATGGCCAAAAAAAAAAATTTTTGTGGCTCTTAATTCAGCTCTACGTTGATTTTACATCAAATTGAAAAAAACAAAAAAACAAACGTAAAATGATCCCACCGGTCAGACCTCCGCTGTTCATCGTCCACAACACCTAAAACCCGCCTGCGCATTGTTCAAAGTTTTCACCGGCGTTGATAAAGGGATCGGATTGAGCTTGCGCTATTCAATGCGTGCATGATATAAACTGGCGTAATGAAACAAAGGCCCAATGAAAAGATGGAATATGGATCTTGAGTTGATTTTAAAGCAACGAAGCATAGAATTAATACTTCTAAATCATGAAGAATTGGTTCATGAACATGCCAAAGAGTTTTTTTTTTTCCTGGGAAAAAAAAAAGCTTTAAGAAGGGAAATGAAAAGGTAAGATACAGATTCCTTCAGGGAGTGATTGCATTATTGCGATTCAAATCATCAACTGCTCAATTGAAATATAGCTTTAATTTTTCAATAAATTTTGAAAAATCATAACTTAATCTAGAAAACTCTAAATGAAGTGGTTCAAATATATATCTAATGCTATTTGAATCCTCTACAATGGAAATGTAACACTCAGCAACAAATAATGGGCATAAATCTAGATTTAGCGTGAACATTAGTGCTCATTTGGAAAAACAGGATTTTCTAGTTTTCCTATCCAAACTTTGAAAATTCATAACTTTCTATCTACACATCCTCCTGTGTTCTTAGTAGAGCTGGCAATCAGGGCCGGCCCGTGAAGGGCCAGGGCCTAACAGGGCCGGCCCTCCAGGGTCCGAGGTAAGAAAAAAACATGTTTTCCAAAGTCCGGCCCGAGAGCACCAGGGCCAGGGCCGGCCCTCCAGGGCCCATTCCAAATTTTAATTAATTTTTCTATGTTTTTTTAAAGAAATATAATTAGTAAATTATATCACAAATCATCCAACAAATAAGCACAGTCACTAATTCATAATCAAAAGCAAACTATGTTCACAAATAACTCACATAAAACATAAGAAACATACCACTAAGCGACATTAGTACGATGACTATTATTGTAACAAATAATTTAATCATTAAACATAAGAGCAATTTTATTTACAACAAATAATAAACCAAATCATAAAATTAGAGTATATTTATTATGTATTTGTAGTTAAATGGATAAATAACTCTATAACAAAGACAATATATATATAAATTAATAAATTAGAAAAGAAAAGAAAGAAAAATCTACAGTGAAAAGGGCCTGCAGGGCTGGCCCGAGACCCTCCAGGGCCGGCCCGTTTAAGCCCGAGGCCCTCAGGGCTGGCCCTACAGGGCCAATTTCAAATATCTCGTCTATTTTTCAAGCCCGGCCCTTGCAGGGCCAGGGCCTAAACGGGCCGGCCCGATGGGCTCGGCCCGATTTGCCGGCTCTAGTTCTTAGACTTATTTCAAATCTTAATATGTGAAATAAATATCCACCAAATTTCATGGTCAGAAGGAATTGTTTCCCTTGGTTATACCTCACATACAATCAGTGCTCCAATTTCTCAAATTCTATTTGTAGTAAAATAGGACAGCACCTCTTTTATTGTACTGAGACTTTCCTAACTTTTTATAAACATCAATTAAATCATCATTTAGATGTCTCTAACCATAATCTAAGCATAAAAATACAGTGACTCATTATAGGAAAGTATACATCAATGATTTATACGGCTACCTCTATAAGTCTGAAAATTTTCCAACTTTAAGAACATCATCCCCTATCTCATTTTGCAGCTTTGAAACATGACCAACTAGCTTAAAATAACCATAGATGATCTCAGATTCAAAAACAATCCTATAATTAGTTTCAGGGTTCTAGCTGTCCAGAATCTAATATGTTCAACACCAAATAGCTTCCTTCAACTTTTAACATTAATACTTTTTTAAAACAGTGAGCTTTGATTGCTTAAATTTCTTTAAAACTCAAACAGCCCCTTTTTAATTGATCCTTGAAATTATTTCCAGCAACTATAATGTCACTTTTTGGCCATTACAATGAAACCAATAGCATACTTAAATAATTCAATACTCATCATTTAGTTCCTATTACTATCAAAGAAGTTCTCTATCAATTTTTAGCCTCAAAACATCATCTGAAACCTTAGTTTGAAGCTTTAGAACAGCAACTAAATCACGCATACTAACATACATTTGCAGCTTCTAACACACACACACACATATATATCTTAAATCTCTTCAGCCACTATTTTTCCACCAAAAGGGATGAATAAGTGAGTTGAGCATTGAAAAGGGATGAATAAGAAAGAAACAAAGGAGGAATAGTTCTTAGGAGTATTACCTCAACTCAAATCCAAGCTTGCATGTGAGATTTGCCCTTTGATTCTACCTCTTCATCCTGCTTCAAGGTCTCCGTCTCTCTCTCTCTCGTTCTCTCACGGCCTTCTCTGTTTCTTATCGTGAAAATGAGAGAATGTATAGGAGAATCTCCTTCCGAGAATGTATGGGAGAAGGTCATGGAGTTTGATAAAACAAAGGACCATTCTACCCCTCAATATACCTTTTATTTCTAGTTTTATCCCTTGATTAATATACCAATTACCAAAGACACTAAATAATTCCTAAAATTTAATCCTTAATACTTTGCAAGGATTTCCTTCCTCAATTAGCTTCTTTAAGTCATAAAATATTTTTCTAAAATTTTCAGGCCAAACTATAACCTCTAACTATTTTTCTTGAAATTAGGCTCTTAATTCAAAAATATAGATTTACAATTATTTATATCTCTTTTTGGGAAACAACCTTCTCCATAAACACTTTTTTTTTCCCAAAATAACTATGTAACACCCCGGTTTTCACAACTGTTTTTATAGCGTTTTGATCAGAGTTTTGAGCGACAAATTTTTTTTTCATAATAAAGAGTAACTGAATAACATTGCTAACAGTGTATCTGGCCGTTCATAAGGCCGTCCATTCCTCCGAGTGTTTACATTTAATGTAAGTACAACAAAACTAAAGCGTCTCCATCTCGATCTTCATGCTAGCTCCCTTCCTTGTCCTCGATCTATGTGGCCCGCTTGCTTATCTCCTGTAATAGTGATCTAAGTACGATTCCTTAATCACAGTGTGTCTAAGTACGGTTCCATAGGCACGGAGTATCTAAGTACGGTTCCATAGACACGGAGTATCTAAGTACGGTTCCATAGACACGGGGTATCTAAGTACGGTTCCATAGACACAGAGTATCTAAGTACGATTCCTTAGACACGGGGTATCTAAGTACGGTTCCATAGATACGGAGTATCTAAGTACGATTCCTTAGACACGGGGTATCTAAGTACGGTTCCATAGATACGGAGTATCTAGCACCGAACAGAATGGCCAGGTAAGTGTCTATCATGGGGGGCCTCACCGACTTTACGGCGACTAAATGGCACACCCACATAGACTAGCCTTGCCTTCGGCACCAAACTATTCATACAACATATTATCACATATAATCATTCAATAATCATCAGATTAGTGTTACAGTACGCGAACGTACCTTCGTTGATTGGTATAAGGTACTTCCTTGAAAACGTTCTTTTCTACGGAAAAACGTGAAACGGCTCATTAGGCGTAGCGTAACGGCTGCAAACTAGGATTTCTGACGTCCTATAAGAGAAATATCACTTTCGTTAGTGATTTGGCATTATAACTGGCATTTTAGGTAAAAATTACCATTTTGCCCCTATGCCCCTAATTGGCGGAATTTCACAAAGACTTCGTTACTCTAGCAAATTTTCTTCCCGAAATTTTGCCAGAACTTCGACGCCATCATGATTTTGAAAATAAAGACTAAAATAGTCCTCCCATATGATATCCAATCATAAAAATAAAGACTACTCTAGCCTTACTAACTATTGAACTAAAGACTAAAAACTAAAGACCGAAAGACTTACCCGTTGAAGACTTCGGCAGAACTCCCCCAGAGCTTCTCTCTCTACTTTCTCTCCCTAGAATTTCGAAATAGGCAAGAAGGAATGGTGTGAAGAAAAGTGAAGGAGGGGGGGTATTTATAGAAACGGTGGTAGGGTTTCGGTGTCGGATCAACTTTGTGAGAAGCGATGCGGGCCGTCCAAAGCAACTTTTCAAAAAAACCCTTTCTTCCCCCTTTTGTGTTCACACTTGACCGAAATTCAAGGGGTTTGGCCAATGGGAGGTGGCCATGTGTCACCTTCCAGAAGCTATTGACCGATTTCTCCGATGAAACACCCATCTCTTCAGAAAAATCCACTGAATCCAAATATGTTCATGAAAATTCCCAATTCTTTTCCAAATGTCACAACATAACCCTTTCGTCCTTTTGGCTATCTGGCATTTTCTCAGAATTTCCCTATTTCGTCTTATTAGGAAAAAGCACAAACGGCTTGAATTAACTTCCATGCAAGAGTCTAACGGAAGATAAAACCCACTGATTAATATTTTACCTTGACTTTGGGAATCCCATTCCTAGATCTCTAGATAGGATCCGTTTCCTATTTCCCATTTTACTATTCACATAATTTTACTTTAATTAATTATATTAATAAAATAATAAACTTAACTTATCAACTAAGTTTCCTATTTTTATTTCTTATTTATTTATTTATTTTTTCGTTTTTTTCTTTTATTTTCTGCACTTTCTTTCTTTTTAATTAATTATTTAATTAATTATTTAATTAATTAAATAATTATTTTTACATAATCTCTCACAACATTTTCCTATTGGTCAATTCTTGCATTTAGGCTTAAAAATACCTAAACTCATCCTTTTTCCTTCAAATTTTCCAATTAATTAACCAATATATTTATGCTAATTTTTAGCCATTTATCACTAATTTTGGAGCTTTACATAATTATCTCGAATTTTCTATACTTGTGCTTAAGTAATTTGCTAATAAATACTTAATCACTCAGTTATCACTGCTTAGTAATTTTCTTAATTAGAATACCACATTACATCTTAACCTTTGCTTCAACATGAGATTTTTCATGCATTCTGCATTATTCTGCGTTTTTCCATAATCGCAAGGGTATTATGGTCATTTCCTTACTTTTTGAGTATTCTTCTATAATTTCTCCAAGTTTGTAACTTAATAAATTACCTAAATTAGGGACAATATCCTTCCCTATTTTAAATAGATTTTTACTTGCTTCTTTTATAGCTTTCACGGGGTATTTATAACCCACAATGTATTTAGGGACCTATTTGCAAATTCCCAAACGTTTTAGGGACCTAATTGCAAATTATCCAATTTCACTTATCAGAAATATCCATTATTTATAATTTTCCAGATAATAAATATCCGGGTATTACAAACTAGCCATAAGTTTTTCTGGGCCTTGATATAAATTTATTAGCTATTTTCTTATTTACTTTCCTAAAATTTTCTCCTGAAAATAAGCCTTTGGCCAAATTATTTACTTAAATTTTAGATAATAATCCCTTGGCCTGAAATAAGTCTGAAAAGTCTCTTCTCAAACTTTTTGAATGTTAGAGTTAATATGATACTCCCTCCGGTCCTAATTATAGGAACTATTGAACTGATTTTGAGGGGATTAAAGAGATGAGTTAAATTAGTTAATTTTACTCATTTTCCTAAAATGTCCTTATATAAATTTAAAATGACATAAGTAAAAGTGAATTACAACCCCACCACATATCTCTCAGACAAATTTTCCTTTCCACACGCTTTCTAATTGAAATAATGATTTTGCTATATAAACATGTGTGTGTGTGTATAGATCTATCTACACACACAACACACACACACACACACACACACACACACACACACACACACACACACACACACACACACACACACACACACACACACACACACACACACACACACACACACACACACACACACACACACACACACACACACAGATATATATAAATGCTCTTAATGATAAGTATAAATAGGGGTATTATAGGAAAAAATTGACAAAAGTTAAAACTTGCTCTTATAATTAGGACAAAAACTAACTCCAAAATGTGTTCCTAAAATTAGGACCGGAGGGAGTATGTATTTTCTAAAAACACTCTAGTCATTTTCCTTAATTTCTTTGTTCTCTCTCCTCTTTGATTATTATTGACTGAGCATTGATAGGGGTAACTTAGGAAAAAAATTGATAAAGATCAAAATTATGTTTTATATTTAAGGCCAAGGTCAACTTTCCAAATACGTTTTATATTAAGAATCGAAGAGAGTAATATTTTTGATCATTTTTATCAAGTAGATGTTTGAATCAAAATGAGATTAACTATGGATGATGAATGCTCTGATGATAAAATATCATCTATGTAAAATCATTTCCTTATAGTTAGGGGTGGAAACAGGCCAGGGGCC
This sequence comes from Acacia pycnantha, assembly GCA_025563575.1. Lineage (NCBI taxonomy): Eukaryota > Viridiplantae > Streptophyta > Magnoliopsida > Fabales > Fabaceae > Acacia > Acacia pycnantha. The sequence continues at coordinate 1,587,913 of JAMWYP010000061.1, forward strand.
TGTGGCTTGGCCTGTTTCCGGCCTGGACAGGCCTGGCCTGTCAGGCTAAAAGGCCAGGCCTAGGCCTTTTTCAAGGCCTGTTTGTCTTAACAGGCCAGGCTTAGGCCTCTCAATAAGCCTGTTAGGCCTGTCAGACCGGCCTGTTAAGAATTTTATTTTTTTTAACAATGTTTAATAGATGCCTTCTAGTTTCTTCTTTCAAAATAAGCCCAAGTAATCAAGGAAAGAAAAGCCCAAGTCCCTTAGACCTAACTAACCCTAATTTTTTTATATCAAAAAAAAAACTAAGCCTAATTTCAATTGGGATTTTCGGCTGCTTGTAGATCATCGATCATCACTCACTATCTACTTACTCTCTCTCTATATCTCTTCTCTCTAGAATCCTAATTTCTTTCTCTAAAATGGCTCGCTTCTCCTCTGTGTTGGTGTTGATGCTGGTGGTTCCACTATTGGTGAGTCTCACATTAGCTCGATCTTGTCTCCAGCCGAGTCGCCAGTGCCGGCCGCTCCACCTAAGACACATTCTCATTCATCTCCTTCAGAATCACCCGTTGAAGCTCCGGCAACGTCTCCGTCCTCAGTCTCTGGTTTGCCATCAGAAGCGCCAGCACCGGCGGTAAGCAGTGCAAATCTGAATAGGTTAAGCATCACTGGATCTGTAATTGTAGTGGTCATGGCTGTCGCTTTGGTGGTGTAGAGATGATTACATTAGGGTTTAGTCGTTCCTGCCTTCCTGGTCTTTCAATTCAGTATCACTTTCCTTTTAAGATTTAGACGATTCATTCATTTGACTTTTTGTTGTGTGTGGAATCTTTGGTATGAATTATACGAATGAGACATTCTTTATTTCTAAAAAAAAATTCCATTCTTTTTTTGGTTTGTTCTGCAAATTATTTTCTTTTTTCCTTTGCACATGTCGAAATGTAAAGTGGTTTGGAAAGAGAGAATTTATGTCATTAAGGTATAATAATGTCATTAGAAAAATACAGGCCTTAATAGGCCACAGGCCAGGCTCAGGCTTAAAAAAAAGCCTGTAACAGGCCACAGGCTAGGCTCAGACCACCTTGTTGTAAAACAGGCCTGGCCTGTTAAGGGGTGGCCTGGCCTAGCCTGTTTCCACTTCTACTTATAGTAATAATTAACTAAGTATTTAACTAAATAATTCATCCAAACACTACCGTTACGAACATGCATTGATTATCAGAACAAATTGACCATGATAGAACAATTTAAAACTTACTCCCTCTGTCCTTATGTCATACCCCTTGTAATTACAACACTTATCAGAGTATTGCAGCGAATAATAGTGAGCAACACAAGAATAGAATAGTAAACTGATAAATAAAACATACTTGGTTGTGTGCAGGAATAACCTACTGAGTTCATAATACAGTAATCCGTGAATGTATCTGTACCAAAATATCAAAATTATAAAAAGGGAATTAAACAAGACATGTCTGTAAATTCCCAAGCCTATTAAATCTAAACGGAAGCCATCAGCAGTCCGCACTTGCTGCCTTTCCTTTGAAACTTCGTCTTCCGCAGTGACCATGCCCGGATCCTGAGCTCTTAGGGACATCTGGGATTCTATTTGAATTCCAGAGAAACAATTAATCTCACAAACAGAGTATAAACAGTATATGGCAGTCAATCATAACAAGTAGTCCACAACAGCATAGCATTCAGTAAACATAGAGTAGATCTCATGCAGTTAAACACAGATCACAAAACCATAGCGCTAAGTATACCCTGTGGCCTGTACCGAGAGTCCTCCTGTACATCAGAGTTCTCAATCGGAACACCTAACTAGGATTAGTAGACTAGGACCTACCGAGAGTCCCCTGGAACCGCCAGAGTTCTCAATCGGAAGCATCTGAGTCATCTGAATGCAACTAGGTTAGCCACCTAAGGACTTTCGTCCAATAGGCCCTACCCTAATTCTATCCACCGGGAAGGTACTCCATGGTCAGTCCTTCCGCTCAATCGAGCTGCGAGTGGTGCTGTCCCACACGGGACGGGACAATCATGTGTACGATTTAAAACAGACATACACAGTCATACAGTGTGTGACGATTAAGTTACTACATGACTGCTTCCAAAATCTTCAACTGGTTTCACTTCCGTTTAATCGTCTCGGTAACTATCGCGTCCTATAAATATACATTTACAGACGGTGGGTTATTATTTGTTCAAACTCTTCATAGTCTCCAATGTTATGACACTAGGCTTAGTGTAAGGCTATTGAGCCTGTACTAACTCTCCAAGGTCCTTTTAATTTTTGAAGGCTAAAAATATATATTTTTGGTCTTATTTGTCATTTTTATTCTTATACCCAATTTTGCCAATTTACTATCATACTATTAATTATTATTATTATTTTACAATTTATTATTATTTTCTATAATTAATTTAAATTCTCAGAGGCTATCCCAACCCTTTAAATTAAGAGTTTAAATAAATATTAACAACATAAAAAAACATTTTATTTTATTTTATATTATATATATATTGTAACACCCCAATTTTCAAAAGCGGAATAAAATTTTTTCATCAGAGTAGAGCATCGGAGCAAGTAAAGGATTGAGTAACTGATACAACATTAACTGTGGCGTAACTGTCTGTTCATAAAGAACGGTACAAATTTATTGGTACATATCTTAAATATCTTCGGTCGGGTCTTCACGCGCGCTGTTTACTCTACTTACTCTTATCTTCTATCCTCGGGCCTCCGGACCCTGAAGCTATAGTAAGAGCTGAGGTCCGATGCCCATCGGACCTCAGGTAACGGTTAACCTCATGCTTATATAAACAATATATGTATGACAGATATTCTTGATATTACAGCAATAATCAATACAAAAGCCCATAACAGATGTATGATCAATTAATAACAGTACAATCACTTGTAAAGTTAATTAGTCTGCACCACCCGTGCCACGATAGCATGTCGTGCCCTCAGCGCTAGGAAAACTTAACGGTGTTATCAAAACCATAACCCGTGTAAAGCTGAATATGTATGTAGTGATCTAAGCCCCATAAACTTAGTCACGGTGCATGTCCAAGACAGAGTCCCGTCCATGACTTTATGAAAGTATCCATCACATATAAGTATATAATAAGCATCAGAGTCAGTGTTACAGTACGCCGCGAACGTACCTTAGTCTATGTAGATAGTGGTATGTTTTGTCTGTCAATTTGTGTTCTCGGACAGCCTATAATAGTACCATTACAATTATTAATTAATAAATAATATCCTAATAGATATCTTAGTCGCAAATGACCATTTTACCCCTGTGTAATTTATTTTTCATCTAATTCCCTGAATTTTTCGTAAAAACGTTGATGACAGCATTAGGGCTGATTTTTCGCCTAACTTTGAAAAATCACCATTAATTCCAAACAAATCGAAACAAGGATCCGTAAAATTCCTCGGAATCCTTAAGATGTATATTTTTTAGGAAAAATACTCATTTCCACCCAGATTGCACGAGACACTACCATATTTAATGTTCCTAACTTCTGCCCAGAAATTTTTCCAGAAATCATAGCCCAACTTTGGGAATTTTTATCTCCTAGAATAGAACTCTAAATAACTCACTATAAGTATATATGAAAATCTCTATATGTCTAATTTAACCATGAATTTTATCAGAATTTTAGAACCACATCTTCAACATAAAATACTGGCGTTTTTACCCCTGACTTCAGGAATCGCTAACCGACAAAATTTCGCCAGAATTTCGCTACCTTAATCCTAATCTTCCAAAAAAATTTCTATATTACTTTCTCCATCAATTTTCCGAAATAAAACCATTTTCAATCATAAAAACATCATAACAAAATTATATTGGAAGATTAAAGATCAAAACAACATTTAAACTATGAACTCAAAAGCTATAAGTCAAGAACTACAAAAACTAGAAAGCTTACCCTTGAAGAGCCTTGCTACTCCTTCCTCCTTCTTGCTTCACTCTCTACTCTTAGAAATCACCACTTGGGGTTGATTTGGTGTGAAGAATTAGTGAAGGATGAATGGCTATTTATAGAGAAACAAGCAAGGACCCATTTGGAATTAAATTTGTCCAAAACTCACCCTATCCCTTGGATTAATTTGCACTTTATGAAACTTCATCCTATCCCTACAAGCTTTGGTCGACATCCCCTACTTTTTGCCAATAAATGGATGTTTTTTTTAATTAACCAAATAACAAATAGTTCCATTTATCTAATTGGTTAGTTTTAATCTTTTGACTTTTCAAAGCTAAAGCATATGACTTTATTATTGCAAAAAAATCTGGTTCGAACTCAGCCCTATACCAGCGTACATGAAGACTTGATGGTGTCATTTGCTAATATAATTAAGGGGTTAAATGTTCATTAATGCCACATGTCCACACCTTATGGTTTGTTAGCTTAATAAAAATCAAGACACTATTGAAGATCTTTAGCCAAATTTTGCATGTGCTCTTATTAGTATAATATCTTGATTAAAATATAACAAATCTATAATATCTAGATTATAGTACAACAAACCTATAATATCTAGATTTTAATACAACAAACTTATACTACCTCCGTCCCTAATTATAGGAGCAATTTAACCGATTTTGGGAGAATTAAGGAGATGAGTTAAATTAGTTAATTTTACTCATTTTCCTAAAATGTCCTTATATAAATTTAAAATGACACAAGTTGCCATAATTATAAGTGTTTCTAATTTGTCTTACGTTAGATATCCATGACATATTAGTTTATATATGTATATTAATTGTTTTTTATATAGCCATGTGTATACATATAGATCTAATTTTCTTTCCACACCTTTCTAATTGAAATAATAGTCTTGCTATATAAACATATATGTGTGTGTATATATGTGTATACATATAGATCTATCTACATACATAGAGACACACACCCATATATCTACACACACACATGTTTATATATGTGTGTGTGTTCACATATATATATTGACTGTAATACCCGGATTATTATTATCCGGAATATGATCAATAAATTGGATACTTCTGATAGGTGAAGTTTTGATTTCCAGACTTGTGTAAAAATGGTCTAATATTCTAAGTTAAGATTCTGTAGGAAGCTAGAGAATTTAAGGGCCAAAGGGCCAAAATGACAAAAATGCCCCTATGGGACATAAAGGACTTAGGAGAATTATGAAAAATCCTAAAAAGCAGTAAAATGACCAAGTGAATTAGGAGAATATATTATCTCTAAGTATGGTAATTTAAATAAATTATGAACTTGGAGAAATTGAAGAAGAATGGTCAAAAAGTATTAAATGACCAAAATACCCTTGTAAATTATAGAATAATGCAAGAGGCATGGAAATTCTAATGTTAATGCAAGAGCATAAAGGTAATGAGGTGTTCTAAGTAAGAAAATTAGCAACTTGTGATAATTAAGTAATTAGGTAATTATTGGCTAATTACTTAAGCTTAGGCAAAGGAAATTATGAAATAATTATGTAAAGCTCAAAAATTAGTGGAAAATGGTTTAAAATTAGTAAAAACATGTTTACTAATTAATTGGAAATTTTGGAGAAAAATAGTTGAGTTTAGGTATTTTTAAGCCTAAATACAAGAATGGACCAATTAGGTAATTTTGTGGAATTTTTGTGGAAAATTAAATAATTAAATAATTAAATAATTAATTAAATAAAAATAAATAAATATTTATTAAATATTAGAGAGGGCCAGCCGAAATTTGGACCCAAAATGGAAGAGGAAAAAAAATAAAAATAAAAACAAAATTATATGTGCAAGTGGTATTAAAATAATATTATAATTAATTAAAGTAAAAAAGTGTGAATAGTAATTTAAAAATTAGGAAACGGATCCTATCTAGAGATCTAGGAATAGGAATTCCAAGGTTAAGGTAAAATATTGATTAGTGAGTTTTTACCTTCAAGTGACCTCTTCCGGAAGTTAATTCTGAAGCCGTTTGTGCATTTTCCTAATAAGATGAAATAGAGAAATTCTGATAAAAGGCCAGATAGCCAAGAGGACGAAAAGGTTATGTTGTGACATTTGGAAAAGAATTGGGAATTTTCATGAACATATTTGGAATCAGTGAATTTTTCTGAAGAAGTTGGTGTTTTCAGAAATGCGTTCTGAAACCGGACGCGATCGGACACGTTTTTCGAGGAAACTTCAACTGGACTGTTGGAGCCCTATATGGGATCAAAATTTAGGTTAACTTGGACATTTCTAGTAAATGATGAAATGGTTTCAAAGTTGTGAATCCAGAAGTTTGAGATTTTTCCGAAATCACGCGAATCGGGTACCGATCGGGGAAATTGGACCGAAAGCTTCTGGAAGGTGACACGTGGCCACCTCCCATTGGCCAAGCCCCTTGGATTTCGGTCAGGTGTGAATACAAAAGGGGACCGAAAACTTCAACGAAGGTACGTTCGCGTACTGTAACACTAACTCTGATGTTTACTGTATGCGTATTTGTGGTTGAGAGTCTGATGATTTGTTGTGAGTATTGTTATGTGCTTTTGGATACATGCACTACGTGTGACACATCTACATGCACTAAGTGTGACCCATCTACATGCACTACGTGTGACCCATCTTTATGCACTCCGTGTGACACATCTTTTATACTGTTAATATGAATGATTGTGGATGATATACTGTATATGTGAATATGAGGTTAACCGTTATTCGAGATCCAATGTGTTAAATTGGATCTCAGCTATAGCGTCAGGGTCAGAAGAATCGAGGACCAAGGAGAGAGGAAAGCAGCAGGGTCATGGTTCCGGCTGAAGACTTTCCGATGTTGTCCTTTACTTTTTGAAAACTCTTGGGTACTATACCACTTCTGTATCTAGCCAGTGGGCATTTTGAATATATATATATCAGTTATTCTTCCGCTCAAATGCTCTACTCTGATGATTTGAAAAGATGTAAAAATAAAAATTTATACTGCTTGTGAAAAGTTGGGATGTTACATTGACACACATAAACACAAATATACATATATATCTAAACACACATATATATAATGCTCCTAATAATAAGTATAAATATGGGTATTATAGGAAAAAATTGACAAAAGTTAAAACTTGCTCTTATAATTAGGACCAAAACCAACTCCAAAATTTGCTCCTATAATTAGGGACGGAGGGAGTAATATCTAGATATTCACAATATCTAGATTATAATATAAAAATCTTACATCATCTTATCTTCTTCCCTTTAACCAACAAGTTGGCTTGGTAAAGATCTTTTTACTATTGATGATATTTTTCCCAATTTTGCATGTGTTTTTATGATGACAATATCTTGGATATTTATTGTAAAATCCTATCCAATCTTTTCCCATGTGCTCTTTTACAATTATAATATCTTAGATATTATTAGATAATCCCTTATTCCTTCAAGCTCAAACCGTGGCTTGCTCCTTCTCCATACACTCTTGAGTTGTATTTCCATTATCTCACAAAATATCCTGTAATACACTAATACCCTGAAAATCTTATTTATGATAAATATAATAAATTAGTACATAATACCTATTGGAAATAGGTGAATATATGGTTTCAAATAATAAGTTATAATTATCGTATTTTCTAGGGAAATTTCTAATGAAATTAGAGGAAATAAAGGGTCAAAATCCCTAAGTGAGTTTGTGGGCCATAAAATGCCCTGAAAATATTATGATAAATCCTAAATGGTAATAAAATATTTGTTAAAAATTAGACAGTATGTTGTCTCTAATTTAGATAATTTTTGGGATTATTTCCCCTGGAAAATAATGAGGCAAAAATCAAAAAGTATTTGGAGGACCAAAAGGACCCCATGATTTTTAATATTTTACATGGGATATAAAATACCAATGTCAGTTCAATAGTTGTGAGAAAATGATTATTCTTAAATAAGAAAATTGTCAACAATTAGTAAGTAGTTAATCAAATAATTAATGGCTAATAGTTTAATTATGGATAAAGGAGATGTTTGAAGTTAAAACCCTAATTAAAGTGTAGTGACCAATGAGGGAATTTCTAGCTAATTAATATATGATAATGTGGAATAATTAAATAAACAAAATGAAGAAAAAGAAGAGGGAAAGGGGGCCGAATCTTTGTAGAAATTTAGAAGAGAAAAAGAAGAAGAAAGTGTAGTAAAATTGTGTGTGAAAAAGTCAACATAAAACACCATCCAATGAGAGCAATTGATCAAAAAGGTATTTTGTTAAATGAAGAAAAAACTAATTTGAAGAACAAGAGGGTGTCCTACACGGTTTTGCAAACTTCACGGGTAGAAAAAAGGCTTTTAAGACCGGACAAAATAGGTATATTAGGACCGGACTCGCGACCAGTCTTGTTCCAGGCGGTATTAAAAGTCTCCCTATTAAGACCGGACTTGTAAATGGTCTTAAAGAGTTTCTTTTAGACCGGACTTTTTACACCTTCGGTCTTAAAAGTCGTACTAAATAAATCTGAAATATTTTTTGTTCGGTCCTAAAACTCAAACTTTAAGACCGGACAAAAACTCGACCGCTCTTAAAAGATCCAAATATTAAGACCGGACAAATATCAATCCGGTCCAAAAGATAGCGGACTCTAAGACTAGAGGACTAATTACCCGGTCTTAAAAGACTGACTTTCAAGACCGGATGTTTTAAATGGACCGGTCTTAAAAGACCAACTTTTAAGACCGGCTTAATACCTTTAAGAGCGGTCATAGAAGTACATCCGGTCTTAACATTTGAACATTTAAGACCGTCTTATTTATTTGCGGTCTAAATTTTCCCGAATTTTTCCCCTGTTCGTTCTTCCCGATCATATATATATACGAAATCCACCATCCAAAATAGCACATAAAAGTCGATATACTTTAAGCTACAAGCTATGAACATGAATAAATTGAATTGGGAAAAAGAATACAAATATTATCCACCATGAGTTATGTGGCCTCTTAAGTCTACAACAGCTAAAGTAATTTATACAATAAGCTAAGATAACTAATTACAATCACAATGAGTTACAAATACAACACGTAAATCAACATACATGTAGTCCAATATATTATTCACTATGCCTTCATCTGATTCCCACCAAACAACGTAACATGCATCCTCTTTTATAACATGCCCCTTTGAATCGGATCCTGCCACAAAAACAAAACAAGAACAAATTCATAGTCAATGATGACATTGTTTAATTAAGAACATAGAAGGAATATAATATAGTTAAAACCTTAAAGTTTTCTAAGAATTCTGCATATGAATATTACCTTATGAATGGACTCTTTTATAAAGTGATATCCTCCCATATCCCTTCTTGATGATCATTTCTTATGCCGGGTTCATTATCTGCTTCATCTTCTTCGTTCATATCCGGTAGACCCCTTGAAAACGGAGTACTCTCAGGAAGACCATAATTTGAATGAACTTCCTCATCAATATCAATGACCCTCTTTCCTTGGAGTGCTACAGACCACATTTTATTTTCTTGATCGGTGATATAGAACACTTGTTTCGCATGGTCTGCCATAATAAAAGGTTCATCTCCAAAACTTCTACTATTGACATCGACTAAAGTAAATCCTAGCCGATCGATCCGAACACCATTATTGACATTAACCCACTTGCATTTGAAGATGGGAAATCTAATTTTGACATAGTCCACCTCCCAAATCTCTTCAATAACCCCATAATATGGCATGAATGCCAATTCACCACCTGTTCTAAGCTGTGCTCCTATCATCTAGGGACTTCGTGTAAAATGTATAACCATTGATCACATACGAATTCCAACTTATGACATCAACCTCGGGACCACGTGCTAACCATTTCATTGTATCGAAACACATTCGAGATCCCTCGACCTTTTGTTTGAACCCGTTTGCAAAAGTTCTGTTATGCTCCCTAATCAACCTTTGTTCGGTCTTCGATGGTTTTCTTTCTTACTGACTTCTTTATGTGCGAGATATTTGGCTTGAACTTCATCAACATTATTCAAGATGTATAAGTGGACTTGTGACAATTAATCACGATCCACACTCTTTACCGAAGCCCCTCGTCTACCCCCTTCAGCATGCTGACGTTTTGGAAGCCCAATATGTCTTACTTTAGCCAAATAATTTTGACAGAATTCCATGGCCTCTTCAGAAACATATTTCTGAACAATTGATGCTTCTGGCCGGTACGCGTTCTTCACATACCCTTTTAGGAATTTCATAGATCTTTCAATAGGGTACATCCACCGTAAATGGATAGGGCCGCACAACTTTATCTCCCTCACTAGATGAACAATTAGATGAACCATGATGTCAAAAAATGTAGGAACAAAAGCTTCTCAAGGTGGCACAAGATAAGATATCCTTCATTCTCAAATTCATCCAACTTTTCAATCTCGAAGACTTTACTACAAACTGCATTGAAGAAGAAACAAAGTCTAGTCAAAACGACCCGAAGATCATATTCGGCGATGCCTCGAATAGCTACTGGGAGTAGTTGTTGCATCAAGACATGACAATCATGAGACTTTTGGCCTACTAATTTCAAGTCCTTCATCGAGACAAGCCTCTTAAAATTTGAAGAATACCCCGAGGGAAATTTTGTGTCATGTAAACACTCACAAAAGCTTCGTTTCTCATCCTTAGACAAAGTATGAGAAGCCGGGGGACAATAAGTTCTCTTCCCATATGGCCTTAGATGTAAGTCTTCGTGTATTCCCATTGCTTGCAAATCCAATCTTGCCTTCACAGCATCCTTCGAACTACCTTGTATGTTGAGAAGCGTGCCAATAATACAATCACATACGTTCTACTCCACATGCATGACATCAATACAGTGCCTCACATCAAGATTGCGCCAATATGCTAGATTGAAGAATACAGATCTCTTCTTCCATATATTTGTTTCTTTTCTACTCTTTCCAGTCTTACCGAATATGACACTGATATTTTTAACCTTTTCATACACTTGCTCCCCAGTCAATGCCACCGGAGCTTCTTCATACTCTTGCCACCAAAAAAGGCCTTCTTTAATCGACGATATGCCTGGCCTCGTCTAAGAAATCTCCTATGTCCAAGATACAATGTCTTTCTTCCATGTTGAAGTTGATGGTAGCGTGTGCCTTCTTCACAAACCGGACATGCTTTATGGCCTTTTATACTATACCCTGACAAGTTCCCATATGCTGGGAAGTTGTTTATAGTACAAAATATCATGGCTCTCATTTTAAAGACCTCCTTCTTGAAAGAGTCAAAAACATCGACACCTTCTTCCCACAACTCCTTCAAGTCTTCGGTCAAGGGCTCAAGGTAAACATCTATGTCATTTCCGGGTTGTTTTGGTCCCGAAATCAACATAGACAGCATGATGTACTCGTTTCATGCATAACATAGGAGATAAGTTGTAAACAATCAGGAGTACAGGCCATGAGCTATGTATGCTGCTAAGGCTTCCATAGGGATTCATGCCATCCGTACTAAGGGCAAGCCTGAGGTTCCTAGGTTCTTCGCCGAAGTTCGGAAATAATTGATCGATTTTCTTCCATTGAGAAGAATCGGCCGGATGTCAGAACTGTCCATCCGAAATCCTCCCATCTACATGCCACCTCAGATTATTTGCATCATTTTCATTCGCAAACAACCGCTTGAACCTAAAAACACTTATTGGTCAGTTCGGTAGGTCTAAGTGCAAATATAATCTTCGAAAAAAAATATTCATTAACAACATATAATACCCACAAGAACATTTCATCGATTTCGTTAAACCCATGAAAAACCCAGAACAATAAGCTGGAAAATAATAAAATTATATAACCGAAACACCTCTTACACCTTCGTCTATAGACGTTTAGCTAAGGAACCAGAGAGTCATTGTCGAGAGAGGTACGCGAAGCAGCGACGAAGCAACCCTCAAACACCGGAGTCGGAACCTGAGTAATCACTTTCGGCGCGACAAGAGATTCGGAGTGGGAAATTTAATTTTTCACGCGACATCGACACCTTATTTAGCTTTTTGGATTTTATTAATACCGGTTAATAATTAAATGTCTGGTCCTAAAGTTTAACTAACTTTTTAAGATCGGAGTTTTAAGAGTATCCGGTCCTAAAGTTTTATTAGTCATTTAATTTTAAGATCGGAGTTTTATAAAACATTTGGTCCTAAAATTCAAATACTTTTTAGACTCGTTACTTATAAAATGTCCGGTCTTAACAGACTTGGTGAATGAATAAAATAAATGAATTTTTTTTTGACAAAAAATAAAGGAAAATTATCATCCAAGAGATACAGCCAAAAAAAAAATACTGGAGAACTGCCAAAAAAAATACAAAAGCATATGTTCTTAATTAATGTGGTCTTTAATTACTGGAGAATGCACGTACACAAGAAAATAAAAACAAAAGAAAAAAGATGAAAATTATCATCCACAAGAATCTTACTGAACATGCTTGGCGATATCGGCGTGAAGAGCATTAATTTCCCGCCGGATATCAACAAGTTCCTGTCTTAGTTGCTCCAGCCTCAATATGAATCTCTCATTAGAGGAAAGCGGAGAGGGGTCAGAGGTAGGCGCGGCGGGGCCAACAGGTTGGAGTGGGGAGCACGAACCTCTGCATGGTTTGAGGGCTGGAGGGGGCTGTCAATCTCAGGACAGGGTCGGCAGAAGGATCGAGGGGGGGTGCGGAAATCTCTTCATCATCAGAAATAACAATGGGTCCAACGACCCGAGACCCTTCGGCCACAATAGGACGCATTCTCGCTGGAGGAGGTGCACCGTATAACGATCTAACCATGTCACGAGCTTGAGGTGTAAGAATACCCCTACGAGCAGTTTGCTTGTATCTAACCATGGTTTCAGACTTTGAGCAGTTGGGGCAGAGAGCTAGGTAGTGAGGAGTTACGAGGTAGTGAGGAGTTAATAAAGACAGAGTTCGTGTGAGGAGTTAATAAGGACAGAGAGCAGGAGAGATACGCATTTGATAGTCAATTAAGAGCGTATTTGTTTAAATATCCGGTCCTAATAGTCAATTATTTTTTAACAAATCAATTCGATAAATTTTAAGACCGACCTTTTATCTTGTATCCGGTCCTAAAACTCATTTTTTAATTCAATTACTTTTAAGACCGTCTTTTTATGATTTATCCGGTGCTAAAAATCATTTTTTAATTCAATTACTTTTAAGACCGTCTTTTTATCATTTATCCGGTCCTAAAAATCATTTTTTTCAATTCAATTACTTTTAAGACCGATATTTTATCATGTATCAGGTCTTAAAAATCATTTATTTTTTTATTTCCAATTTATTTTTTTCGAGTAAGAATTTTTGGTTAAAAAATATTAATTTTAAGAACGGATCTTTTACAGTATCCGGTATTAAAAGTTCATTCTTTTCAAAATACTCAGATAGCAGAGTTCCGGTTGAATTGAATGATTGAGTCTCTTCGGCTTCCACATAAAATTCCCAACTAGGCGTCTCCTCGTATTCTGATGAACTATTCGTCTCCTCGTTAGTGTTTCCGTCGTTTCACATTGTTCAGGATGGTTCTCTATTTAAACCCGTTGTTACTTTACTTTCTTCACATTCATCTCCATCTCCTCCTACAACCTCCACCGTAATGGCTCCTCCACCACGACGAGGTCCTCCTGCTGGGCGAAATTTTGAGGCACCTCCATATCCTCCTCCGTTGCCTCTGAACCCGAACTTCTGGCAGATGCTGCACCACCTGATAGCCCGCGTCGATCATATAGACCAACGCTTGGCCAACTGTTTCAGGTCTATCACGCCGTCAACAACAAGCTGAACGCGGTACTCGACGCCAATGACGTTGAGTACCATACCTCTGATGACGACGTCTCCGACCCTTCCCTCCCCTCCGACAACGATGGGGAGGATTAGAAATATTTATGTTATTTTTTTGTACTACTGCTGCCTCTCAATGCAGAAAAAAAATAGAAAAAAAATAAAATTTTTAGATCCCAATCGCTTTCCTTGTACTTGTCTTTATCTTGATGTTCTTTTCTTTTTCCGACAAAAAGGAAACAAACAAAACATTGTCCTCTTCGTGGTGATCAACTTTAAAAATTTGCAGAATACAGTTAACAGTTAGGAATATACAAAACAAAACAAAAAAAATTGTTTACCTTATTCGAATAAAAACAAACAGGGTGACGATTCTTCTCAAGTTTGGACCATCGTTGTCGTCGATCTTACTTACCCTAGTGTGAACATTTTTCAGTGTCCTTTTCGTTATCTTCTTTCTTTTTCCGACAAAAAGAAAAGGGACACCGATGATGATCTTCACATCCAGGTTAAGTAAAAACGAGGACAACGAAGCACAAGCTTGAGAAGAACACCAGAAACGAGGTTGTCTTGAACCCTAATGATTTGTCTGAAAAACCAAGTCACCAACTCTATTTAAAGGAAGACTAATAGGACCGTACATATAACAAATCCACGGTCCTAAAAGTTAAGCCATACTTTAAAAATAAACGAAAATTTGAAGTTAGGAGCGGACAATTAAAAAATATCCGATCCAAAAAGTTTCGGCAATATTAAAATAAACGAAGACTTTTAAGACCTGACTCCTAACAAATACACAGTCCTAAAAGTCTAGCCATATTCTTTGGAATTTTACGAAGACTTTTAGGACCGGATATTTGACAAATATACGGTCTTAAAATGGACGAAGACCTTTAGGACCGGACTTTTAACAAATATACGGTCCTAAAAGTTGTGAATACTTTTCAGAGTCTCTTATGGCTCATTAAAACATCCGCCTGTACCTCAAATTTCAAGCACTAAATAGCTTTATCCACCATCCCATTCATTCAGAAACCCAAAATGGACACACACAAATTGTTCGAAAAAATAAACAAATTTATTATTGAATTACATTGCCTTATATTTACAAATGAATGAATTAGTGGGAAAAATAAACAAATGTATGTACAGAAGGCTATTGTTGCAACATCATATATTATTTACAAATGAATTAGTTTAGGACATTAATTATTGTCCTCACTTAGCTTTTCTAAGACCTGTTTATACAGATATTCACAAAACACATCGCGTATGTGCTCCACTTCATCATCAGAAAATGGCTTTGCACAGGAAAACCTCTGTAACATCAAAGACAGAAACGGAAATAACATATTACGTGCATATTTCATATGTAACATTAATCCAGTGACTGAATTCAGCCAGAACATTTACCGTTGCACCGATTTTAGTCCTTACATCTGTCACAATATCATATATGTGTTTGATGACGTACGGGCCACATAAGTTTGATTCTGGCGATTGCCGACGGGTCTAAAAATAACAATAAATATATATAAGAGCATATATAAATTACTGACCAAGTTCACAAGGCAGTTATGCCAGTGTCCAAATATGTACTAACCTTTGGTTGGTACCATTTAGGATCTTTGAGCTCATACCCATGCTTTTTTTTTTTTTACCTCCACTTGGAAGGTCCTCATGGCACTATCATCAAAATTAAAAATTTATCATTAATTCACTGAAAATTCACAAAGAGAGATTTCAGACAAGACAATCAAAATGACATGCTTACCTGGTGACAATCTGCTTCAACGTAGGCCCTGGATCGTTGTGAATGGAGCATAAGAAGATAACTGTGTGCAACTCCATGTTCATGACGACCAACTGCCAGTGGTGGCTGAAAATTCACAGCAGTAAAGTAATCAGTGATATATATAGCAGAATTAAGTGAATTATATTGCAGACAAGAGAATTGTGATATATACCCAAGCCAGTGTGGAAACAAGTACACCTTTCTTGGCACTTCACAAAACCTCTTTGATATGTACTGCTGTCTCAAATCCAGAGATGTTGTACTTGCATAGACTGGGCACAAGAATCCAAAATCATCGATTCTGCCTTGTTGAACCAGTTTCTCATGCATGCACCTACAAGAATGACATCGATCAGGGAATTAGTATATATGTATGTGTGTCTAAACGATGCATTTAAATTATGTAATCAAGGAAGAATATACTTACTTCATAAACATTTGAACAATTGCACTAGTAACCTGCTGTCCAGGAAGCAGCATGGACTCTACATCGACATTATCAATGTAAACCGGTTCGGATGAGGAGGCCTACTACTTCATTGACAGGCCACGATTTATCTTTAAACCATCTGTTCTTTACCAAATCAGATATTTTTTCCTTGGCCGTCAAGGTAGCAGTAGGGGATGGAACTTGAGGAGGGGGTGGAGCTTGATGAGGGGGTGGAGCTTGAGGCGGGGATGAAGCTTGATGAGGGGGTGGAGCTTGAGGAGGGGATGGAGCTTGACGAGGGGATGGAGCTTGACGAGGAGTAGAGACATCTACAAGCTTCACTGGCCAAGAGATGAAGGTTCCCTTGACATCACTCACAATCTTCAGCTCATAAGTTGGGAGAGGGACAGGTGCATCAAAGATCACCTCTTCAACTGACACTCTGACTTCATCATCATCCATTTGTTAGTGGTGTACAGTTGATCCGAAGTTGTGGACAGTCCCTTTAGCAACCAATTGTCTATGACTATCACTATCCTCCACATACAGATGATAAGGTTGCTCGATCGTCCAACAATACAGCTCCTCTAATGCTCGATGCATATGTGCACTGAAGGTGTCAAGGGAACACGGTCTCTAGCGAGAGAGCTCGGAGACACTTCATTTTCTGATCCATTTCCTCCTTCATCTTGCTCATCTCGGCTTGAAACGTTGCCCTCAATGTAGCTTCTCCGGCCGCAAGCGTCGATCCATCTCCTCCCGGTAACCATACTTTGTCTGTGGCGTTTGGATTTACCAAAGTATTGCTTTAGGCCTACCCGTCCTCCAATCCCCCTTACACTCCCCGAGTGATCTGTTTTTCCGGTCGCAACGGTCAGAACATCATTCCTCCCGTCCGACGCAAAAGATCCCTCTGCCTCTTTATTTTTAAGATCTTCCTATAAGATACAGATAACGAGAAGCTTAGTAATGAAACATGTTTAGTAAGTAAAAAATAACAACATCGATACTTACAATTCGTTCAGCAACTACACGAGTTTGTTCACTCGTGTAGGCGCCACTTGGCTTTTGCCGAATATACAACCACAACTCCTCGCGACGTATTGGAGATGGCGGCTGGTCAACTACCGCAGAAGGATTGGATTCAGCTTCATCTTCCAATCTCTTCCGCTTGGTCGCCATCAAATCATTTTCAGCCTTTTCATATCCGCCGCGAGAAGCCCTGTGTGGGCAATCATTCTTTCTCCCGATCTCTTGGTATTTTTCCCTTCTTTTCTGTGAATCAGGATTGAAAACAACTATCAATTATGAATTCCAGCCATGTCACTAAAGGAAATTAGAGAACTTCTGCTTGATATGAACGTCAAACATTAGTCAAATTCACTTTATCAAGATTCAACATTTTACTTAAGGAAGATGTAGCATTGTAGAAGAAATTGGGAGAACTAAAGGAAAGGGAGTTGCAGAATTGCTGCCAACTCAGTCAATTCATTCATTCATCATAATTGGTTCCTACACACATATTAGAATAATTAACTAAATACTTGCACCGAAACCATTACACAGTTAACATACTAACTAACTAACAGCAACGTCTAACCATATTACACAGTTTACATATCAGACTTGCATGGAATTAGGACATGCTCCTCTGATGCAAGACAAAGGCAGGAAATGTATACTTCTATTCACACACCAAACTATTTAACTAGCAGGATTAGATTTACACAATAACATTCACATATCCGCATAGGTTAATAAGCAAAAAAAAGTGCAAATAAAACTAAATATAAACTCACCAGAGCTTCAGGAGTGGTCCGCGGCTAAACAAATTGTTGCCAAATTTGTTCATCAATAAATTTGTACTTATGCCAGGGTTTATGGTCAAGCTTCACCTCGGAAAAAATATACGTGTTAGCCAGAAAGGTCTTAAACTTCCTGAACCGCTCAGCACAATAAGACAATGTTGAGTCTTTCAACTTCTCAGAGTCAGGGACGATGTATGTAAGCCGGATAGTGTCCCAAATAGGATCCTTTATTGTGCTTTGGTCCACATTTTTCCACTCATCAATCAAGATGCTAACCTTGATGCGTACTAGAGCGCCGACAAAACTAGTATATGTGGTTTTATTAGGACTGAAAGGTTGCAAATTTTCATCAAACTGAATCTGGAGCTTCCTCCCAGAATTCCGACTAAGGGAAACATCCCTCATTCGTGTGCCGCTTTTACCACGGCGTGCACGGCGCTAAGGGGGCTCATTGTGAGATGAAGAGGGTTCGTTCTGACCCACACCAGTTAAACCAGTATCTGGAGTTCCAAGAACATGACTGGAATCATTTTCACCGTCCATTTTCAAGAGAGTAAGAGAGGAATGCCTGAGCAAATGAGGGAGTAACAGAGGCTAATGGTACGTGGGGCGAGGAAGAGAGGTAATGCAATAGGAAGGGTTTCGCAACGTGAACAGGGGTTCGTTCTCCAGTGAGAGTGACAAAAGCTTCCGCGCGAAGAAACGTATATTTGGCGCCTCATTTTTAAAACCGGACAAATGAGTATATACGGTCTTAAAAGTTAAATTTTAAGACCGGTCTTTCTAAAACTCCGGTCTTAAAATTAATTATCTTTTATTTAAACTTTAGTACCGGCCTGATTTTACGACCGGTCTTAAAAGTCTAACTTTTAAGACCGGTCTATCTCTATCTCCGGTCTTAAAATTAATTAATTTTTTATTTAAACTTTAGTACCAGCCATATTTTAAGTCCAGTCTTAAAGTCTAACTTTTAAGACCGGGTATTATAAATGTTCGGTCTTAAAACTTTAATACATTTATATTTAAATTTTTCCGTATTATTTTGGAGTGTAGAAAATATAATTTTGGCTGAATGAGATTTCTCCATAAAGTAATTGATATTTCAATTTTTTTAATAACATTTTTAAGACCGGTTGTTATTTTAACAGGTCTGGATAAGACCTATGAAAAAATGATCCAGTATAAGAAGTTCTTTATATTTACAAATCTACCACCGGTCATAGCTTTAGGATCAGTCCTTCGATAGTCCGCTCTAAATGTGGCGGTCTTAAAGCCCTTTATTGTATAAGAAGTTCTTTTTATTTACAAAACTGCCACCGGTCACACCTTTAAGACTGGGGCGTCGATGATCCGCTCTAAATGAGGCGGTCTTAAATCCCTTTTTTGCACTAGTGCTTGTAGGAGAGGTATGGATTTGTTTAACAATTAAACTATTGTATATAATAAAATAAGCACATGGAGCAAATTGGAAAAATCAACAAAAGGGGAAAGCAACATTCCTTAGCCAAGAAGGAAGCTTTGGTTCGAAAATATGAAGAGTAAAGGAGAGAGAAAATATTGAATAAATTGATATAGGTGTGAACACAAAATCAAGTGGAATGAAAGAGAGATTTTTGTGAAAAAGCATGTAGGATAAATGACCACCAATAGAAAATAAATCCTAACTCAAAATCCTTGAATTAGGTTGCTAACAACTGGACATATTATGATTCAGTGTAATTTTGTCCCGAGTTGGACATTACCCGAAGCGATTTCCGTAACCGAAGACGTTTATCCGAAAATGTTCGGCAGGCAACGGAATGTCCTGAATGGGATCAAAAATTTAGTTAACCAAGATATTTCCAAAGAGGAAGAATAGACCTTCAGGGCTATGTTGCCAGATTTCTGAGTTTATTCGAGATTACGCGATTAGAACACCGATCGGGGGAATTTATCGGAACAAGCTCCATAAAGCAACACATGACATCACTTGCATGAAGTCATCTTTTGAAGAATGACATAGGGGGGACGATTTTGTGGTGGAAAATGGAGGAAGAAACTTGTTGGCTAAGGTTTCCAAATGAATGGCTAGAATTCGATATGGAAGATTACCATTTTGCCCTCACAAAAGTCTATAAATAGCCATGAGTTCTCTTCATAAATCTCACACCATCTTCTCTCAAGAATTTCGAATCTAGAGAGAAGGAAGAGAAGAAGGAGGAGTCCGGAGAAATTTGTAGCGAAGCCCTGAGTAAGTTCTTCGGTCCTTAGCTTTTAAGTTCTAGTCTTTTGTTCGGTAGTTTTAGTAGAAATGTTAGTTAGATCTAGGAAGTAGGAAATGAAATTCCTATTCTTGTTTTTAGGCCTCATTGCATTGAAAGATGCCTGACGAGGTAAAAACATAATAGGGATTGAGTTTCTGAAAGTATGGAGTCAAAGTAGCGAAGCTCTGGCGAAATTTCGCCAGTTAGCAAAGTCAGTGGTAAAATAGTAATTTATGACTAGAACCTCTGTTAGAATACTGTTCATGAGTTAATGGATACGATGTTACCCTGTTAGGATATCCTGGAGGTCCAGTCGGGTTCAAAGGGCCGGACGATTGGCCGATTACACTCAGTAGAAGGTACGTTCGCATACTGTAACACTAATTCTAATGCATATGTTATGCTTGTATATGTTGTGGATACCATGAAACAGACTCTGTCCTGGACATGCACTGTGACTAGGGAACCGTATCTAGATCACTAAATACAGCTTTACACGGGTTATAGTCATAATAATGCCGTTATGTTTTCCTAGTGCTGAGGACACGACCGTACATCGTGGCACTGGATATGTGTAGACCGGGGATAACTTTGCATGATAGTGTAGTTGTTATCAAATGATCATACGACGTACTGGCTTGATCATTACTGTAATGTTAGAAATATCTTTTATGCATATGATGATAATATAAGCATGAGGTTAACCGTTACCTGAGGTCCAATGTGCATTGGACCTCAGTCTTGAATGATAGTACAGGTAAGGACCAAGAACAGAGAAGGCACCGGTAGATGGAGCCATATATATGAACTAAGGGGCAGAGTCGTAGTAATGCATCGGTCGAGGCAAGAGTCGGAAGAAGATGATCAGAGCCTATTGTCAGGCATGGGTCTAATAAAGTTATTTCGAATAGTTTGGTGCCGAAGGCAAGGCTAGTCTATGTGGGTGTGCCAATCAGTCGCTGTGAACTCGGTGAGGCCCACATGATAGACACTTACCTGGCCATTCTGTTCGGTTAACGGAGTTAGGTTCATTGCCCCAAGTCTAGTCAAGGCTTGGTCTAGGTTGTATAGTTACTCTTTGAGAAATGTAATTGTACAAAGCTCTGTATATTGTATCACATGAATATTCCTTCGGGAAATTTTTAATATACCAGCATACGCTCGGCATCATCATATGTCGGGGTATTTTTATATCAGCTACTCATATATTGTCCATTTGTTAGTTCATTGCTCTCCGTTTCCGCAGTACTCTGATGTAGCATCTCAATCTCTGTCAACTTTTATAAAACGAAGTGTCGATCGGCACTATTTGAGGTATGGAAGTTGGGATGTTACATATCCTATCCAAGTATATTATCCTCTTCCATTTACTTTATGAAATTATCCCATGTGTTGTTTGTTTAATAAACCATTTTCTTCCCCTTTTTGCTACATGAATTTTGTCCCACTCTCCCCCTTTAATTTGTGTTTTAATTGTCTCAAAATATCTCATGTGTCAAGCCTCCCATTGGTCCCCCAACAATCTCATGGATTTAGATTAATCATAGGACTAATTGGGAACCATTAGATCTAACTTTACTAGGCTTAATCTTGGCCATTGAATCCTAGTTGAAATTATTGACTTTTGGGGCTAATTTGATTAAGCCTAATTACCTTAATTATTAAACAATTCTTTCCCTCTCCTTCCATGTGCATTTCGTGCCTTACTATGATTTTAGGGGTTGCATATTTAATCTTAATTAACATCCCTAATATGGTGGTTTAGATGTTATTAGGAATAGTTGCCATTATGTGATTGGTTCCTTAGTTGATTATGATCATTAAAGACTCATTCTATAGTAATCTTGTTCTTTAATTGATTCTTGATCTCTAATTAAGATATTCCCTAATTGCCACTTCTTGATTTGCCTCTTGATTAATTATAAAGATTTACACAATTATCTAATTATCGAAAACCTAATAGCCCATTAATTTTTGTTAATTTCTTTTAATTTGGGTAAGTGTTCTTATATCATTTTCTTGTTTCTTTCGATTATACAAGAACCATGATTTAATATGATAATTTTATGGTATTTTATGATTCCTAAATGAAAATTAGAAACTAAATTTTGACTTATTAAAATTCAAGAAAAAATTGCCCAAGAATTATAATAAATAAATTACATAATTTAGAGACAACATACTCTCCCCTTTTAATATGTATTATTTGTCAAAATATAGTATTTATGCTAAATAGATATTTTAGGGTATCACACACACACACAAAAGCTTTTCCTTCTTTTACTTTCGAATGCAATAACATTGGTTTTTATCACATTTCCCATGCCTGCAACGTTAAACATGATAGCAACATCCTTATCCTCCTTTCTTTTTATATATATATGCAACAAAAATTCTTGGTTCTATATAAATGTGCAGCGTTTCCATCAGTAGGTTCTCAAGGTTCTTAATATATGTATATATTTAGCAGTTTTCTCTTTGTGCGGCCGTGACAACTATCATTAAACTAACAAGTTTTGGGTCTTCTTCTTTCTATATGTACACAGCGAGTTTTCCATTTCAGCTTTAAAACCATATATATATATTTTCATGTCATAACGGCAAGGTTTTATTGTACATGCACAGCAACTAAATCAGTTTCTCCCTCACTATGTCCAAGCTTTGGTTCTATATATATACCTATATACTTCATATATAACTAACATTATATACAGACCCCTATTTCCCAAGGCAGCAACGAGTTCAGTTTCCAAGTTTTAAAACAAACAGACCGGCAGAGTTTGGTTTTTCTCATTATTTTCGCACTTGACAGCAAATAAAGCTTCTTATTCCTCTTTATGCAGAGATTATACACACACATCAGCGAAGGTTCTGTTTCTCTTTTATTTTTCTCTAAGTGTGTAGCGGTAAGACAGTAAACTAAATGATTTACCTTGCTAGATTTCAGCTTGCACTCTCACCTTCCCACCGACAACTATCACCTCTGCCTTATGGATTTAAAACAGAGCACCTTGATGATCACGGTTGAAAGCTCTCACTCTTTCTTACGCTCTCAGAGTCATCTCAAGTTTTTGCTAAGACAATGTGAATGAATGGAAGCCCAGAGACAAGATTATATAATGCATGGAAGGTCTAGACCGAGGAGGAATATACAACGGTCAATGGCGGTGGGCTCAAAAAGTATGGTGAAACCTGTTAAGGTCTCTCACTGACAACACTGTGCATGCGTGAACGGCGTTGTGTTTCTTGCATGTATAGTGGGTTATTACTAATGGCCGAAACAGATGATTTCTCGCTAATCCCTTGTTGTCACCTACTCTGCGTTTCCGTGTTTGAGTTGTATTGGATACTAGAGTAGAAAAAAAAAGGCACGTTGTGGGTTAAGTATATGGTCTGTCGAAATGATGCATGGGCTGGAAGTGTTAAAGAATGAGGATAATTGATGATGGGTTGGGTGTATTTGTTGGGTCAAGAGATGAGGATAGCCAAATGAAATGGGTTTACTATCATTTTTCCTCCTTTACGTCTCGGGAAAGCTAATGAGTGTCGTCAGAGTGAAGCTCTGGTGAACTGGGTAGGTAAAAAAAAAAAAAAAGCTAATGGGTGTCATAGAGGAATAGACTCTCTAATTAATCATACTGTTTGGGCCAAATGGAAAGTGCAAAGAGTAATATGAATAATATAACAGGTGGGCTTACTGCTTTTGTGCGTTGGGCCTATACTGTGATTTCCTATTCTCTATTTCTTCTGTGTTGTTGGACCGAGAATGGGGTATTAAGTTGGAAGAGTATAGGTGTTTGGCATATATAAGGGATAGGGGTGGAAATAGGTCAGGGGCCTGCGGCCTGACCTGTTTCGAGCCTGTTCAGGCTTGGCCTGTCAGGCTAAAAGGCCAGGCCAAGGCCTCTTTTGAGGTCTGTTTTGCTTAACAGGTCAGGCCTAGGCCTTATAAGAAGCCTTTTAGGCCTGACGGGCCGGCCTGTCTTAAGGCTATAATTGTAATTACCCCTCTATCCTCCATTGAGATTGTGACACGTATAAGTGGTTGTTTGAAACCCTAACACCTTCAATTCATTCTTTCGGCCGCTCATCACTCTCTTCCTTGACACTCCTCTCTCCTAAATTGAAATCCTCTCTTCACAAAAAAGCATAAGCTCTTTGTTTTTTTTTTAACTCATCAAGTATAAATTCTAAATCTTAGGCCACAACTATTTCTAAAAATATTCCTTAATTTCTTTTCCTCAATTAATTTAAGGAAACTAAACCTTAACTTCCAATAATTATTTTCATAATTATTTGTCCTTAATTTATGGAAAAATATGCCTTAAATTCCAATACTTAATTTCATAATTACTTTAGGGAAAATTTCACAATTCAATTTCCCCTTCAATATTCAAACTTTAAAATCCCAAAATTTGGGATGTTGCACCTTATAAATAAAAACATTTCAACCGAATCGTGAGATTCTAAGAAACAATTAAAATTAATTAAATGTAATAATTATGTAGGAAATTTAACTTTTTTTTTTCTTCAAAAAGACCCCTATTTATGAACGAGTGAGAAAGAGTAATAATGACAAAAAGATGAAAGAAAATGTATGTAGTATAATAATTAATTGAGGGGGAAATGGGGTAAGTATATTTATTATAGAGATAAACTCAAAGGATCTTATATTTAGGAACAAGCCCATTCAAAAAAAAAAAAAAACTCTTATATATAGGGATGGAGGGAATACTTTCCAAAAGGACTATCATAATTAGAAGAACAAAAACCCCTTAATTGTAATTTAAACACACATTTGGGCTCTAGGCTTCTCAAGTCTAGAATAAGCATTCGCCATCAAGCCCAAACTCTTTTATCTGAATAATACTTCATCACATAACACAATATCCAAGTCAAACCAAGATATGGATTCACAAGTTTAAGACACAATCCTAAGGCCTCTAGGCTACCCACAACCATCAAAAGTAATCAAGTAATTAATAGAGAATCAAAAGTATATAGTGAATGTATCAAATCTTCAAAATAAATCAGAGTATGCAAGATGAGTCATAATATGGCAATATATAATAATTCAACATAGCAAAAAAGGATGGAAGCACTACTCTTAGCAAAAGTAATTTAAACTTTCATAGTCTTCCTTGATAGACCTGTACGGGAACTACCACCTGGAAAAATGTTAATTCAACAGGGGAGACAAAAGCCTTAGTAACCAACAATTCATCTCATCAGGTATACAAGTAAGTGCTCGTGAGGCGTCAAATGGTTACAAATTCATAGCATTATCTCCCATGGTTACATGTATATCAATTTATAATACCATAATCTCATTTTTCATATTTATCCCATGGGTGCACAATAATCAATACACAACAATGTATTCTCTTACCTCCCTTATTTTCTCCCACCTTATTTGTAATACCTGGGTAAATAAAATGGCTATTTTTGGATAAGTGAATATGTGGTCTCAATTCCTGGGATATATGTATCTTATTTCCTAAGGAAAAATCTCTTGGAAATTAGAGAAAAATAATAATGTGCCAAAATTACTAAAATACCCTTGTGGAGCATAAAATGACCTAAGTAAAATAATTATTAAAATTTAGACAGTATATTTTCTCTAATTTTTGTAATTTAATAAATTATAATCTTGGAAAAATTAAAGAGGAAAAATTAAAAAGTATTGTGAGGGCCATAATTGACCCCATGATTTTTAATATCTTATGTGGAGCATAAAATACCAATGTAAGTTAAATAGTTGTGAGAAAATAATTAATCCTAAATAAGAAAATTATCAACAATTAGTGAGGGATTAATTAAATAATTATTGGCTAATTATCTAAGCATGAATCAAGAGAATATTCAAGTAAATTATGTGAAACACTTTAATTAAATATTAATTGATAAAATTAGCATAAAATATATTTGCTAATTATTGGGAAAATATTAAGAAAAAATAAATGAGATTAAGCACATGAAAATTCCTAATCCTAAAAGATTACTAATCTCATGATTAGAGCACTAATTAAACTTGTAAATTAAATTAGATAAATTAAATAATTGCTAATGGTTAAGATGTAATCTTGGAAAGTAAAATCAAAGGTTTAGATTTATTCTAGTAATTTTTAAAGCCTAAATCCAT
Organism: Acacia pycnantha; assembly: GCA_025563575.1. Taxonomy (NCBI): domain Eukaryota; kingdom Viridiplantae; phylum Streptophyta; class Magnoliopsida; order Fabales; family Fabaceae; genus Acacia; species Acacia pycnantha. Next base: position 1,614,121 of record JAMWYP010000061.1, read on the forward strand.
GTAATTAGAAATGGACCAATAGGAAAATTTGGTGAATTATATAATATAATTAAAATATATATAATATTATTTAAATAATTAAAAACAGAAAATAAATAAAAAAGGGCCAGGTGTGTTGGCCGAAATTTTTGAGGCTAAAGGGATAAGAATTAGTCAAAAATAATATCTAGATACTTTGATTATAATATTAGTATAAATTGTGATATTTTTGTGAAAAAGCAACTAGGATAAATGGCCACCGATAGAGATTAAATCCTATCTAGAAAACCATGAATTAGGTTTCTAAGGTCAGAGCATATTATGGACAAGTGTATTTTTATCTCGGAGTAGACTGTCTCCGAAGTCATTTCCGTAACCGGCGGAGTAATTAGGAGATCAGACAAAAAGAAATAGGACAGATCTTGGAAAGGAGAGCTTGTAGGAAATAAAGTATAACTCAATATCTGGGGATGAGTTGGTAAACATCTGGACATTTTATGAATCAGTGAATTTTTGTCCAGAAGTTGACGTTACCCGAAGCGATTTCCGTAACCGACGGCGATTATCCAAAAATCTTCAGCAGGCAACGGAATGACCTAGATGGGATCAAAAATTTAGTTGACCCAGACATTTCTAGAGAGAAAGATTAGACCTTCAGGGCTATGTAGCCGGATTTTTGAGATTTTACAAGATTACGCGATTAGGACACCGAACAGGGAACTTTATCGGATGAAACCCCATAAAGCAAGGATGACATCACCTAGATGACATCATCCTTGGGAGGATGACATAGGGAGAGGTCGGCCAAGAGCTTCCAATGGCCAAGATGAAGCCAACTCAATGAAGTGTGATCCGACGGTCAAGAATTCGTCTGATAAAGCATGAATAGTACCCAACTTTTGCCTATAAATAGAAGGCACCTCCAAGCACAATTCTCACATCCAAAACCACTAGCTAGTTTGAAAATCTTGGAGCAGAAGAGAGGAGGAGGAGGAGTCCGGAGAAATTTGCAGCGAAGCTCTGGGTAATTTCTTCGGTCCTTAGTCTTAAGTTCTTTCGGTAGTTTTAGTAGGAATGTTAGGTAGATATTTAAGTTTTCAAGTATGATTTAGATATCATGTTTTAGGGTTAGATATGGTATTTATTTCAAAAATATGTTGGAGAAAGAAATATGTTAAAATTTTGGAGAAATAGAGTTAAAGTAGCGAAGCTCTGGCGAAATTCCGCCGATTAGTAAGGGTAGGGGCAAATTGGTAATTTGTACCTAAAATGCCTGTTATGATGTTAGATATTGATAAACGTGATATTATCCTTATAGGATATCTGTGATCACCTGCCGCTGTCGAACCGCTGTCGAACCGCTGTCTGACGTGTTGTTTTCAGTTTTCCGTCGAAAGTACAGTTTTCCGTCAAACGTACCAGAATACCGTCAACGAAGGTACGGACGCATATTGTAACAATGACACTGATGTTTATATGCTTATATATGTTGTGGATGGTTTCATAAAGCCATGAACGGGACTCTGTCCTGGACATGCACTGTGACTAAGGTAAACTTAGATCACTATTTACAGCTTTACGGGTTATAGTCATGATAACACCGTTATGTTTTCCTAGCGCTGAGGACATGACCGTACATCGTGGCACTGGATATATGCAAACCAGGGATACAGGCGGAAGATGAGCGTAAGCTGAGTAGCAGCACGTGTGAAGAACGCGTAAAGAACCGATCGAGGACATCTAAGATTTGAACAGATAATGTAATGTTCGTTATGAACAGGCAGCTACGCCACTGTATTATGTTGTATCAGTTACTCAATACTCCATTTGTTCCAATGCTCTACTCTGATATATGAAAAAAAAAAATTATACTGCTTTTGAAAATGGGATGTTACATTTTTGGTATCAGAGCAGTAGTCCTGGCATGAATTTAACGAAGTTATTACGGACAGTTTGGTGCCGAAGGCAAGGCTAGTCTATGTGGGTGCGCCATTTAGTCGCCGTGAACTCGGTGAGGCCCCCATGATAGACACTTACCTGGCCATTCTCTTCAGTTAACGGAGTTAGGTTCAAAGCCTTTTTAAACTTGGAGTATATTTTGAAAAGGGTACTCGTATAACTCTGCTGTGACGTTGTAGTGATCGATGGGAATAGATCCCCAGACATAAACTACACTAAAACAAGTAAGATGTACTGCGCGTATATCCGTAGTTTCCGAGATAATAGGGTTAAGACTGAACCCAGAGTCGGTATGTCCACCGCCTGAACCTATGCTGATATCAGTATCTGATAACCCTGATACTTCTGATAAATATGATAAATTTGATAACTGCCAGTTTGTACTGGACGGTAATTCTATCCTAGCACAACGCTTATATGTGGAGTTGGGGCATGTCAGACGAAAATCTGAGGCCGACAAAGATAAATACATGTGGTATTTGACCCATGTTGAGAACTTCTATCAGAAGAACCATTACGTATTCCCGTACTCTCCTGGAGACTGGATCAGATTGACTCCTCATCATTTTCCTCGAAACCACTTTTGGGAGAAAGCACAAACGAGCTCTGAGGAGAAGGACTATCCAAAGTTTTCATATGTCCTTTCGTCATTTTAAGTGGCGGGTAACCCACAATATTTAGAGAAACAGAGACGCAAACGATCTACAGAAGATAGATGAGTAATAGAGGAAACTTGTTGATGGTGTTAGATCCCTAAGGAATTGTATAATAACTGATATAACCAAGAAGGGTCTGTATGGACTAGATTAACAAATCGGAAGCGCAGATGACTATGACATCTTAAGTATATTTTGAAAATATATTTCGTTGTTAATACTTCTAATAAACTTTGATAAATTCTGATATCTCTTATCATTCTGATAACCCTGATAAATTCACATCATTCATCGGTAGGCGACAATTCCGACTACCCAGAGATTGGAGATTTTGACATCAACTCTAAACCTGCACGAAACTTTGATTCTGTGTCCTACCTCGTATCAATGGCTAGAATGACTTCCCAACCGGGGGAACCTATAGGATCCGATCATTCATCCGATGATGACAACCGTGAGTATTTTCAGCTGCTAAGCTATCGAGATGACTTCAAGAGTGATTCTTTTTACGAACCGAACCTCCTACGACATGTCCTAGATACAAACAAAGAGCTAATAGGTGTCCTACGAACAGAGTATGTGACGGCAGATCAACGTAGTGAGACTAGCAAAGGGACGTACTTCCGATATCTAGAACAGGTCAAAACAATCTATGCACGAAGAAGTGGGTTTCCCTACCAGCGAGACGATTGGGTGACATCAACCCTATATCTCTTTCCCCGAGACCGCTTCTGGATGGAACAAACGAATAAACTCTTAGATGACAAACGTACAACCGATTTCTACTCCTTTTTAAATCATCTTCAAAGGCTAGTCTTAGACAATATGTAAGCAAGTAGTTATAACTTGAAATATAAGATGTAACTACTGGTGTTAAAACTAGCTAAAATAATATGACATCTTTTGCCATGAACATTATGTGTAATATATGATTAAATTTATCCCTTAAAAATTGTCATTTCTTAATAGAAAGATAGGGTGGAAAAGTTGCAAGGAATCAGAGTCCGTAGAGGCCGAGGCCGGGGTCAAGGTGGGAATGAAGGTGGACAACCACGAGGGATATCAATTCCAGTACAAGATCCTGAACAGCCAGCTCAAGAACCAAATCAATAGATAGCTTTACAAGAGGCAGTGGTTGTAATACATGAATAAGGAGAGATGATAAAGGAACAAGGAGAGATGATGAAGGAACTTCTTGCAGAAAGGCAAGCTGAGAGACAAGAAAGACAAATTGAGAGACAATTGGGAGCCTGCCGTCTGATGGAGTGTAACTTAGAAAAGTTACGTAGATCAAGGAATTCCGACAATAGCAAAACAAGTCATGACGGACTTAGCCACAGAAACCCCACACTGAAAAGGAAGTTGCCCTGGGTCAACGATCAAGGAAAGGGAAAGAAGATAGTTCAGACTAGACAGCAGAACTATCCAAAAATGTCGAGACTCCTACCGTGTTCAATTTGCGGGAACTACCATCCCAATGTTCGATGTAATAGGAAACGGGTTTGCTTCGGATGTTGGAAACCAGGACACATTATTTTGAACTGTCCTAAGAAATCTGCGGAGCGACGAGTTTGTTACAAATGTCAGGAGCCAGGGCACATTATCAAGAACTGTCCCAACTACGGAAGGGACCCTCAAGTTACTAGATGCAATGGGAAGCTGTTATGCTCCAGATGTCAACAGCCTGGACATATCAGTGAGCACTGTCCACTGAAAACTGCAGAGATGGGGCTACAAAACTCAGGCCAGATGATGGTATTGCTTGAAGAGAAGGTCGGAGAATCCTCAGAAATGATCCAAGATACTATCACTTAGTAAGAATCTACGTTAGTTATAGACCGATCCGGGCGCTAGACCAATTTTGTACTTTTGATGTTTGTACGGATCCTTTTGGGATGCATACATATGTACTAGCTACACTATTAGGTGTGATTAGGTGTAAACTCTTTTGCTTATGAAACATGTATGAAACCAAATTACGAGTATAAAATAGAACTTATTACTACTTCACAGCGTCAACGATTTTCCCAGTTACGTCGATCTAGCACCTTATCAAATGACATCCCAAATTATACACTATATGCTAAGCTAGTGGCAATGAAGAACGGTGACGAGGAGAATAGATCATTCCCACAAACAGAGATAGAATTGATACAGAAGCTAAATCTTTACTCAAAACTGAAAACGAAAGGAAATCACCAAGAGGGGGTGAATTGGGGATTTTAAAAACTTTTAAAATAACCTTGCACCCAAGCTGAAGCTAAACGTAAAGAGATAGGGAAGAAGAGCTTGACACAGAAAGTTTATCTTGGTTCGGTCCAAACTCTTGACCTACGTCCAGTCCCATACTCTCTGGGTTTTTCTACTTTCACTCAATTCAGATACACACTCTGTACTCAAGGATTATCCTCTCTCTAGGATACACTCCCCCTTACAAGTTGTAATCTGAAATCCCAATCTCCAAGTCCCCTTGACTTGAGATTATTACAATGAATGAATAATTTGTATAACAGCTCTCTCACATAGTAGATATTGATAAACACTGAGGCTCTTTGTATATCAAATACAATACGAAAGAAAACCGAATGTATATGTAACTCTTGAGCTTGCTTTTCGTTTCTGCTTAAATTCTCTACTATCGAAGTTTGTAATCTTGTTCTATATATAGTGGTCAATTGCTATGTGACCGTTACTTCTCAATTCTGCATGTTCTTCATTTGAAATTCAGGTTGATAAGGATTATAGCCGTTGGGTTCTGATTTTCAGCTGATTTAATTCCAGACGCGTGAAATCCTTCTTCATTCTGATTTGTCGCGTGAATTCAATGTCTTGGTTGATCCAACTAATACCCGAAACATTCTTAATTTAGAGTGGTTAAATATACATATGAATTCTCTAAATGAATGTAATCAATTCGCATAAAAATGGTAATCTTGTTGTTCAAACTAATCGGGATGAAAACAAGAACGATCATATTTCTTTGTCGTCTTAAACTCAAGTTCGCCAAGTCGGGCTCGAGTTCGTAAGGCACTTTGAGTATTTGGTTTATCTTCGCGAGGAGCAAACTCGAGTTTGATGTAAACTCTGGAGTTTGTAATTTGTTTCATCATGTAAACTTGAGTTCACAAAGGTAGGCTCGAGTTCGAATCATCGCTGAGATTTTCTTTGTTCGAGCACCGAAACAATATTTCACACACACTGGTAGGCTCGAGTCCATTAGTGATTAGGCTCGAGTTTGACATTATTCATGCCTAAGAGATTTGGTCATTCGGAAGTGTGGTCTGAGCACGAATACAAACTCGGAGTTTGTACACTTGCTTTACTTTCTTTCAACGAAGGGCTCGAGTTCATAATCACAGCTCGAGTTCGACTTCATTTATTCCATGACTTATTGGAGTGAACTGGAGGTTTGAACATAAACTCGGAGTTTGTGAATGAAGGAAACCTTGGGAGCTCTGCCGGGGAAAACTCGAGCTTGCAATAACGAGGCTCGAGTTTACTGTTTTGTAAACTCTTCTTCGTTTGTCAAACCATAGAGTAAACTCTACACAAAGTATTAGGCTCGAGTCCATATACTTAGGCTCGAGTGTTCATCAATTTACAGCCATAGGAATAAGTCAACTCTACACAAAAATATAAACTCTGAAGTTTAAAGAGATGGTTTTCAATTGGAAAATATTTCCCGCCAGAGGCAAACTCGAGCTTGTCTATACTGGCTCGAGTTTACTCATTTGTAAACTCTTTAACATTATACCATGGAGAGTTTAGGCTGGAGTTTATTTATTCAGGCTCGAGTTCGTCATCTTTGAAATAGCTCGATATGCTCTCTGTTTGCAGCAAACTCGAGCTTGCCTTGTTAGGCTCGAGTTTTGCGATGTGAGAATGTTTTTGACTCTTTTGTCTTATTAAAACATTCATACTTGTTTACAATTGTTATTAATCATCAAAACACATAGAGAACTAACATTCTCCCCCTTTTTGATGATGACAACACTTGTAAAAAATTAACTCCTTTTAAAAACATTGTTTGATCAGTTGAAATCAATGAAGCATAAATGTTCAGTGTAAATGCATCAGAATTGGAAATTAACATTAGAAATCGATTCTGATGATCAGAGTTAGCAGCAGTCATAAACATGAATCAAATAAGCATTGTTCATAACCAAAAACATTTAAATTGATTGCCTCTTCACTTCAACTCTTCTCCCCCTTTGTCATCAGCAAACAAGGGAGGATCAGATGGGGTATAGGTTGGCTGAAGAGCAGGATCATGTGTAGATGGTTCAGGGGCTATAGAGGTGGTTGGTTGGATTGGGATTGAGATAGAAGGTGCGAAGTAGGTGGGGGATCCGAGGAGCTAGGGCCAGCTGAAGTGATGGACTGATGTTGTAAGACTTTGTCCATTTTGTCATGGAGGCTAGCCATAGACACCAAAGGGTGGAGATGCTCACTGAATGATCTCCAATTTGTTCACTGAGACCTTGCACTTTGTCTTTGATAATCTCATGCTCAAGAATTAGATCTTCTTGTGCATCGGTCAACTCCTCATATCCTTTCTTTACTTGGGTGAATTCTGATTCCATCTTGGAAGAAAGATCAGAAACAACTTGGGCAATGTAAGCCTTGATTCTTTCATCCAAATCAGAGGGAAATGATGGTGGTGGAGGTGGTGCACTCTGAGCCTCTTGAACTCTAGACTGAGTGGCTCTGGATCGAGCAGGTCTTGATGGAGCTTTGGAGTGATCACTACCTTTATCAAAACTTATCCTCATAAGGTTCAGGATATGTTGACCAAATTTTGCCGGTTTTTCAGGTTTCTCATTGGCAGGTAGGTACCATACTCTTTCATGGAACATGATTACGAGATAAGGCTAGCAAAGGGTATCTGAGATGTTTTCCTTCCATGAAAACGAAATTTGAACATTTCTTTGAAGATCCAATCTCCTATATTGTGAGGAACTTGATCAATGATAGAGGCAAAGATAGGAAAGTCCTTCTTTGAAAAATGGGTGAAGTTTCCTCCTTTTTGAACGAGATTCCTAGTATATATGTACCAGGCAGCTCTTTTCTTAGGGGGCATTGATACTGGAGTAAAATTTAGAATCTCTAAACCATCGGGGACAGGCTCATCGGGTTTGAGGAGTGAGTATATCTGCCTATCGGTATAGTTTGGGGATGCAACAGGAGGAGGATTTTGTATTTGAAGGAGGGAATTAAGGTATTCAGCAGTGATGGTAATTTGTTTTCCTCTAATGGTGGTGGTAATCCTTTCCTCAATTAGATTTCTATCATTATCCAATAGATTGTCACTTTGCATGCAATAATAGAAAGCTTTGACAAAGGATGGACTATATGAGGCTCGAATGGATATGAGAGGTTCAAATTGTCTAAACCAATGAGTAAGATCAAGACTACATTCCTCTTTTAATGTATCTAAATTGACATAAACTGAGGGACAAAAACTCTTAGACTCATAATTCTCCTGGAATCGAATGGCATCCTCACCCGTTAGAGTGACATCCTCACTAGAAAATCCCCTAGGAATTGAAGAGTGATTGTATATTTCAAATAAGGCTGGGGTTTCTCTAGATACCTGAGGAACAGTGTGTTCTTGATGATGGGAGGATGATTGAGCTTGAGAGCTAGCCTGACCGGTTGCAAGAGGACTCGTTGTGGTCTTTCTCGATTTATAGACCTTCTCTTTGCCCTTCTTGGTGGTGTTTCAACAGTTGGAGGTTTCTTAGGGGTGTCCATCTTGACTGTGGTTATTGGGGTAGCTTGGGTCAAAGGGATACCAAGAATTTGCTTGTCAATTCCGTGTTTGAATCGTTTGGGAAATGATTTCACTCTAGGAGGACGCTGAGAGACTTTCGGTGGAATGGATTGGGGTTCTTGATGATCAGAGGATTGGGAATCTTGGGTTGCAGATCGCGTGGACGCCATGTTCTCTGGTTTTCGTTGGAGGAGATTGAGAGAGTTTTTAGGTTTAGGCTCGAGGAGAGATAGAGTGAAGACGAAAGACAAGGTTTTAAAGAAATTTTATCGACGCAAACTCGAGTTCTTAAGTGTAGGCTCGAGTTTGTGTAACGTTACTTACACGGAATTCAAGAGTGTATGTGTGAACCCTTGAAATTTCTTGTGAGGCTCGAGTCGATCATATCGTTGGTTCGAGTTTGTCAGGTTCTCGAGGTGGATTGTTCTCTGTCTCCCTCGAACTCGAGTCCGTTTACTAGTAGGCTCGAGTCATCAAGATTTACGAGATGAGTTGCTCTCTGTCTCCCGCGAACTCGAGTCCATTCACTAATAGGCTCGAGTCTGTCAAAGATCTCTGAGATGAGTTGCTCTCTGTCTCTCGCGAACTCGAGTCCATTCACTAATAGGCTCGAGTCTGTCAAAAATCTCTGAGATGAGTTGCTCTCTGTCTCTCGCGAACTCGAGTCCATTCACTAATAGGCTCGAGTTTGGTGACCTGATAGTTGTATTTCTTCGGTTGGTTCTTTCGAGCTCGAGTCTGTCTTTGGTAGGCTCGAGTTTGTGACAGCTTTTCTTGCACTCGATTGTTTGGGATTTTGATTTTAACATACAACTTGCACAAAACATATCTACATACTCCGATGCTTAAGTTAGTGGACAATCATCAAAACAAAACATAACTAACATTTGAATTACTTACAACTCATTGGGATTTACCATTCCCAATTCTCTTCTTATGAATACAAATTGTTCTTTTGCTAGTGGCTTGGTGAAGATATCGGCGAGTTGCAAGTGAGTTGGGATGAACATGACTTTGACATCCTTCTTTTGAACATGGTCTCTTATGACATCAATATGTTTGGTTCTAGTATGTTGAACAGGATTCTTTGCCAAACTTATTGTGCTTGTGTTGTCACAAAGAATTGGGATTTCTTTGAGATGGACTCCCAAATCACACAATTGTTGTTTGAGCCAAAGAACTTGAGCACAGCAACTTGAGGCAGCAACATACTCAGCTTCAGTGGATGACACAAAGAGTCTTTGTATCGGCAAGATATCTAAAAATTCTTTTAACATGTTCGGCGATGTGACTCATGGGCAGATTGGAATCTAGCACACATTCCAACACCGAATTGAATGTACGGACGACTTGCCGTAAGATAGAGTAATGATCCAATCATTCCTCTATACTTAGTGATGTTGAAGTTAGTCCCCTTTTCATCAGCATCCATAGTTGCAGTTGAACTCATTGGAGTATCTCGCTCCATTACAATCGGCTAGACCATAATTTTTTAATAGATCTTTCGGATACTTGGTGCAGGAAATGAAGATTCCATCATGGCGTTGCTTGATTTGAAGTCCAAGGAAGTAATTAAGTTCTCCCATCATGGACATTTCAAATTCTCCCCGCATTGTCTTGGCAAATGCTTCACACATAGTATCATTAGTAGCACCAAAAATAATATCATCAACATAAATTTGAGCTATTAATACATCACCAAGTTTATTTTCTTTATAAAGAGAGTTGTATCGCTTTTCCTCTAACAAATCCTTGATCAAGAAGGAAAGTACTTAACCTCTCATACCAAGCTCTAGGAGCTTGCTTAAGACCATATAAGGCTTTCTTGAGGTGATAAACATGATCGGATGATGTTCATTTTGAAAACCCGGAGGTTGTTCTACATAAACTTCCTCACAGTATAAAACCATTTAAAAAGCGGATTTTACATCCATTTGAAAAGTTTGAATCCTTTAACACAAGCAAAGGCTAGAAGAACTCTTATAGCTTCCAATCTTGCTCTTTGGAGCATAAGTTTCTTCATAATCAATTCCTTCTTCTTGATTATAGCCTTTTGCAACTAGCCTTGCTTTATTTCGAATGATTATGGCGGATTCATCACATTTATTTTTGAATACCCATTTAGTACCAATGACCTGGATGGTCTTTAGGTCCTGGCACCAAGTCCCAAACTTGGTTTCTTTCAAATTGATGTAATTCCTCTTGCATTGCTATAACCCAATCATTGTCTGAAAGGGCTTCATCAATCTTAGAGGGTTCAATTTTCGAAATGAAAGCTGAAAAAGTAACTTCATTTAAAGTGCTTTTTCTGGTTCTTACTCCTTGATTTGCATCACCTATCACTTGATCCAGAGGATGACTCCTACTGTATCTCCATGATTTTGGTTGAGTTTGAACACTGTTTTCATAAGCATTTTCACAATGTTTTTCAGTTTCAGAATCAACTTGCAAATCTTTTCCGTATTTGTTGAAATAGAAGTTTGGTTTGTTACAGGAGAATCATCATCATCATCCAAGGACTTGTTAGATTTAGTTTCACGTAAAAACAATATGCATAGATTCTTCAATAAAGTGTGATTATACAGTATTATAAACTCTATATGCTTTACTTCTACTTGAATAACCCAAGAATATACCTTCATCGACTTTTGAATCAAATTTCCCCAAGTCTGTCCTTACCATTATTGTGGACGAAGCATTTACATCCAAAGATATGTAAGTGAGCTAAGTTGGGTTTTCTTCCTTTGTAGAGTTCATAGGGAGTTTTGTCCAATTTCTTTCGGAGATATGCCTCCGTTTGATATATAACAAGCAAGGCTCATAGCATCGACCCAAAACACTTGAGATGTTTGGTTCTCATTTAGCATTGATCTTGCCATTTCAAGAAGCACTCTATTCTTTCTTTCAACAACTCCATTTTGCTGTGGGGTTCTTGGAGCTGAGAAGTTATGATTGATTCCCATACTATCACCAGAATTCTCCAAAGGCATGGTTCTCAAATTCTCCACCATGATCTGTACGAATACCTGCAATAGATAATCCTTTCTCGTTTTGGACCTTCTTGGCAAACACAATAAATTGATCAAATGTTTTATCTTTTGATGATAAAAGAATGACCCATGTAAATCTTGAGAAATCATCTACTATAACTAATGTATAAAGATTGCCGCCAAGGCTCTTTACTCTAGCCGGTCCAACTAAATCCATATGGAGTAATTGGAGAGGTCTATTAGTTGATATTTCGTTTTCGACTTGAAAGAAGATTTGGTTTGTTTACTTTTTGACATGCATCACAAATCATATCATTTTTAAAAGAAAGTTTTGGTAAACCAATAACTAATTCCTTTTTCTGTAGTTTATCAAGTTGAATCATATTGACATGTCCTAAACGTTTATGCCATAACCAACTTTCATCTAAGTTACCAACAAAACATTTTTAGAATCAGAATTGTTTTTAGACAGATTAAGAGTATAACAATTACCTTCTCTTGGAGCTCTGAATAATGCTTTGGATTTAATACTTTCTAAAGAGAGAGCATCCTTACTTACAATCAAACATTCTTCGAATCAAAGATGACTAGGTTTCCTTTGTCCGTGCTTTGACTCACACTCGAGGAGGTTGTGACATAATCCATCCACAAGATAAACATCTTTGATTTGAGGTCCATTGCTATTTCCAATTTTGCCAATGCCGGCAATTCTTCGGACTCATTTCCACCAAATGTTACCTTGCCACCATCCTTATGTTTGATTGAAGCAAATTTGGATTGGTCTCCGAGTCATATGTCTTGAGCATCCACTGTCAATGTACCACTTATTGGGATTTGATGCTCTAAGACAATCTGCATAAGAAGATATATCATCTTTTAGGTACCCAATATTCTTTGGGTCCTTTTGGGTTAGTTTGTGTCTTAGGAATCATATAGGATCCCTTAGGCACCCATTGATAGTTTCCTACAGGTTTGATTGATCTATCTTTCTTATGAAAGCATGAAGAAGTAGTATGACCTTTTCTATTACAATAATTGCAATGTGCAAAAGGATTTGAGGTATGGACAGATTTTTGAAAATAATTCATGTAAGATCTTTGTCCATGTTTCTTTTTGCCTTTCTTTTGTCATAATCGGGTTTGTAACCAATTCTCGATTTGTCATTTGTAAATCTTCTTTGTTTCAAAATTACCTCAAGCATTTCACTTCCTCTAGTGAATTTTTCAAGAGTCTTTGTAAGGTATTCATTTTTCTTTTTCGTAATAGAACATTCATCACATATGAGATTTTCAGAACTGAAAGATTTTCTACTTGTTGTTCAAGTGTTGTATTCTTCCTTTTTAAACCAAAGTATTTTTCAGCAAGTTCATCAAATTCATTTTGAACAAGTTTATATTCAGAAACAATTCATTATAAGTTGGTTTTGTATCATGATTAGAACAAGTAGAGTTTTCCTTTTCACAAGTAGAGATAGGTGTAGAAATCGTTTGAACTTGTTCTTCTAATAGTTTGATTTTCTTTTTGAAAGTAAGAGCTCTTTTGCGGTTTTCTTAAATTCGGTATAAAGAGAATCATATGTTGAAGATAATTCATCATAAGGTAAATCGGGATTACTTACCTCTTCGTTGTCCGATTCCTCTTGAGCCACAAGCGAGATTGGCACTTTGTTCCTCTTCTCGCTTCATCTTCATCGAGATGAGTTTGTTGCCCCATATAATCGATACATAAGCTCTTTTCTTGAACTTATTGAATTTCTTTTCTTTGTTTTTCATTGCGGACATTCGATTTGATGTGGCTCGGTTTCTCACATTCATAGCATATAATTGGTTTCTTAGTTTCGTGCTAGAATTTCCTTTGTGAAACCTTACGTGAGATTGGTCCTTTTTGTAGAATTTTTTGAATCTTCTGACCATCATTCCTAGCTCACCATCTTCATCTTCATCTTCTTCATCGTCATCCGATTTAGCTTCTTTGATGGTTTTAAGAGCTATTCCCTTGTTCTTGACATTGATATCATTTAGTCCCTTTTTGAATTTGATCTTCCCCTCATATTCAGAAAAGGCTGCCAAATAGTCTTGCCACGGAGGCCATTGATTCGCCTCGAGATTCTTCAATTGCGGTGACCTTGGCTTCCCATTCCTTGGTGAGAATATTTAGTATTTTCCTCACTTGGGCAGGTTGTTCATATTCTTTTCCCAAGGCAATGAGTTGATTGATCGAGTGAGTGAATCTCGAGTTGAAATTCACCAATAGATTCTCGGTCTTCATACGCAATAGATCGTATTCATTCATGAGAGTATTGATACGATTTTCTTTGATCGCAATTGTTCCTTCATGAGCTATTTCAAGAGCATCCCACATTTGCTTAGCAGATGGCAAAGTGCAGATTCTCAAGTACTCTTTGGCCAAGAGCACTTTGGAGCATATGAATTGCCTTCATGTTGAGAGTGACTTGTTTTTTATCATTGTCATCGTACTCTTCTTCTTTCTTGGGAGTTCGATGTCGGCCTACATAACCGAGGAAGGAACATAGTTTCCTTTTTCAAAGACCCTCCACAAACCAAACTCGAGGCCATTACATAGACCACGAACTTAGCCTTCCGAATGAGTAGTGTTCTCCATTGAAACACGGAGGACGGTTGATTGAGGCTCCATCTGTAGAATTCCTTCCATTGGATCTTTGTGTCTAGGATGTTAGTCCTTCAAATTGACAACTAGCTCGATACCAAATGAAAACGAAAGGAAATCACCAAGAGGGGGTGAATTGGGGATTTTAAAACTTTTATAATAACGTTGCACCCAAGTCAAGCTAAACGTAAAGAGATAGGGAAGAAGAGCTTGACACGAAAGTTTATCCTGGTTCGGTCTAAATTCTTGACCTACGTCCAGTCCCAGCATTCTCTCGGGTTTTCTACTATCACTTTAACTCGGATACACACTCTGTACTCAAGGATTATCCTCTCTAGGATACACTCCCCTTACAAGTTGTACTCGAAATCCCAATCTCCAAGTCCCCTTGACTTGAGATCTTTTACAATGAATGAATAATTTGAATATAATCTCTCTCACGAGAGAAGGTAATGATAAACAACGAGGCTCTTTGTATATCAAAATACAATACGAAAGAAAAGCTGAATGTATAAGAATTCTTGAGCTTGCTTTTCGTTTCTGCTTGATCTTTCCGTGGTCTTCTAAGTTTGTAATCAGCTCTTTATATAGTGGTGAGTTGCAATGTGACCGTTACTTCTCAACTTAGTATGTTCTTCAATTGAAATTCAGTTTGATGAGGATTATAGCCGTTGGGTCCTGAACTTCAGCTGATTCAATTCCTGGACGCGTTGAAATCATTCTCCGATTCTTCAAGTTTAATGATTCGTTTGATCCGATTTTAATACGAAACATTCTCAATATAGAGTAGTTAAATACGTTTGAATACGCTAAATAAATGCCATCAATTCGTATAAACATGGTAAGTTTTGCAGGTTCAAAGAATCAGGATGAAATCATGAACGATCAAATTTGCTTCCGTCTTAAACTCGAGTTCTCTAAGTCAGGCTCGAGTTCGTCAAAGCTTTTAGAGTATCCGGTTTATCTTCGAGATAGCAAACTCACAGGGGTTTGATGTAAACTCCGAGTTTGTATTCTGTTTCACCATGTGAACTCGAGTTCACTAAGGTAGGCTCGAGTTCGAATATTCTCTAAGCTCTTTGTCGAATGAACACTCGAGTAATATTTCTCAAGTTAAGCGTGCTCGAGTCCATTAGTGTTTAGGCTCGAGTTTAACACTATTCATGCCTAAGAG
Source organism: Acacia pycnantha (assembly GCA_025563575.1). NCBI lineage: Eukaryota > Viridiplantae > Streptophyta > Magnoliopsida > Fabales > Fabaceae > Acacia > Acacia pycnantha. The sequence goes on from JAMWYP010000061.1 coordinate 1,629,280, forward strand.
TTTTGGTGCTCGATTAGAGTGGATGGAGCATGAGTATAAACTCGGAGTTTGTACACTTGCTTTTCTTTCTTCGGATGAAGGGCTCGAGGGCTCGAGTTTACTTGTTTTCGTAAACTCTTTATTTATATCATGAGGGTTTAGGCTCGAGTCTATTTACTCAGGCTCGAGTTCGTTATGCTGAAAATATCCGAAGAGCTCTCTGTTTGCAGAAAACTCGAGTTTGCTTAGTCAGGCTCGAGTTTTGCGGACACAGAGTGATATTGACTCTTTTGTCATTTTAAAAGCATTAGTACATGTTTACAATTGTTATTAATCATCAAAACATATAGAGAACTAACACTTATCAAATGACATCCCAAATTATACACTATATGCTAAGCTAGTGGCAATGAAGAACGGTGACGAGGAGAATAGATCATTCCCACAAACAGAGATAGAATTAGAGTAGATATTGATAAACACTGAGGCTCTTTGTATATCAAATACAATACAGAAAGAAAACTGAATGTATATGTAACTCTTGAGCTTGCTTTTCGTTTCTGCTTAAATTCTCTACTATCGAAGTTTGTAATCTTGTTCTATATATAGTGGTCAATTGCTATGTGACCGTTACTTCTCAATTCTGCATGTTCTTCATTTGAAATTCAGGTTGATAAGGATTATAGCCGTTGGGTTCGATTTTCACTGATTTAATTCCAGACGCGTGAAATCCTTCTTCATTCGATTTGTCGCGTGAATTCAATGTCTTGGTTGATCCAACTAATACCGAAACATTCTTAATTTAGAGTGGTTAAATATACATATGAATTCTCTAAATGAATGTAATCAATTCGCATAGAAATGGTAATCTTGTTGCTGTTCGAGCACCTGAAACAATATTTCACACACACCAGGTAGGCTCGAGTCCATTAGTGATTAGGCTCGAGTTTGACATTATTCATGCCTAAGAGATTTGGTCATTCGGAAGTGTGGTCTGGAGCACGAATACAAACTCTGGAGTTTGTACACTTGCTTTACTTTCTTTCAACGAAGGGCTCGAGTTCATAATCACGAGCTCGAGTTCGACTTCATTTATTCCATGACTTATTGGAGTGAACTGGAGGTTTGAACATAAACTCGGAGTTTGTGAATGAAGGAAACCTTGGGAGCTCTCTGCCGGGGAAAACTCGAGCTTGCAATAACAGAGCTCGAGTTTACTGTTTTGTAAACTCTTCTTCGTTTGTCAAACCATAGAGTAAACTCTACACAAAAGTATTAGGCTCGAGTCCATATACTTAGGCTCGAGTGTTCATCAATTTACTGACCATAGGAATAAGTCAACTCTACACAAAAATATAAACTCGAAGTTTAAAGAGATGGTTTTCAATTGGAAAATATTTCCCGAGAGGCAAACTCGAGCTTGTCTATACGGGCTCGAGTTTACTCATTTGTAAACTCTTTAACATTATACCATGGAGAGTTTAGGCTGGAGTTTATTTATTCGGGCTCGAGTTCGTCATCTTTGAAATAGCCCGATATGCTCTGTTTGCGGCAAACTCGAGCTTGCCTAGTTAGGCTCGAGTTTTGCGATGACGAATGTTTTTGACTCTTTTGTCTTATTAAAACATTCATACTTGTTTACAATTGTTATTAATCATCAAAACACATAGAGAACTAACATTCTCCCCTTTTGATGATGACAACACTTGTAAAAAATTAACTCCTTTTAAAAACATTGTTTGATCAGTTGAAATCAATGAAGCATAAATGTTCAGTGTAAATGCATCAGAATTGGAAATTAACATTAGAAATCGATTCGATGATCGAGTTAGCGACAGTCATAAACATGAATCAAATAAGCATTGTTCATAAGCGATATGAGGAGCATAATACATATTGTCATATTGCATAAACTAGAGTATTCAATAGATTACAAGATGACATTAGAGTTTCAAAGATATAAGAAATGATCAAAAACATTTAAATTGATCGCTTCTTCACTTCAACTCTTCTCCCCTTTGTCATCGGCAAACAAGGGAGGATCGGATGGGGTAGAGGTTGGGTGAAGAGCGAGGATCATGTGTAGATGGTTCGGGGGCTATGGAGGTGGTTGGTTGGATTGGGATTGAGATAGAAGGTGCGAAGTAGGTGGAGGGTCCGAGGAGCTAGGGCCAGCTGAAGTGATGGACTGATGTTGTAAGACTTTGTCCATTTTGTCATGGAGGCTAGCCATAGACACCAAAAGGGTGGAGATGCTCACCGAATGATCTCCAATTTGTTCACCGAGACCTTGCACTTTGTCTTTGATAATCTCATGCTCAAGAATTAGATCTTCTTGTGCATGGTCAACTCCTCATATCCTTTCTTTACTTGGGTGAATTCTGATTCCATCTTGGAAGAAAGATCAGAAACAACTTGGGCAATGTAAGCCTTGATTCTTTCATCCAAATGAGAGGAAATGATGGTGGTGGAGGTGGTGCACTCGAGCCTCTTGAACTCTAGACTCGAGTGGCTCTGGATCGAGCAGGTCTTGATGGAGCTTTGGAGTGATCACTACCTTGATCAAAACTTATCCTCATAAGGTTCAGGATATGTTGACCAAATTTTGCCGGTTTTTCAGGTTTCTCATTGGCAGGTAGGTACCATACTCTTTCATGGAACATGATTACAGAGATAAGGCTAGCAAAGGGTATCTGAGATGTTTTCCTTCCATGAAAACGAAATTTGAACATTTCTTTGAAGATCCAATCTCCTATATTGTGAGGAACTTGATCAATGATAGAGGCAAAGATAGGAAAGTCCTTCTTTGAAAAATGGGTGAAGTTTCCTCCTTTTTGAACGAGATTCCTAGTATATATGTACCAGGCAGCTCTTTTCTTAGGGGGCATTGATACTGGAGTGAAATTTAGAATCTCTAAACCATCGGGGACAGGCTCATCGGGTTTGAGGAGTGAGTATATCTGCCTATCGGTATAGTTTGGGGATGCAACAGGAGGAGGATTTTGTATTTGAAGGAGGGAATTAAGGTATTCAGCAGTGATGGTAATTTGTTTTCCTCTAATGGTGGTGGTAATCCTTTCCTCAATTAGATTTCTATCATTATCCAATAGATTGTCACTTTGCATGCAATAATAGAAAGCTTTGACAAAGGATGGACTATATGAGGCTCGAATGGATATGAGAGGTTCAAATTGTCTAAACCAATGAGTAAGATCAAGACTACATTCCTCTTTTAATGTATCTAAATTGACATAAACGAGGGACAAAAACTCTTAGACTCATAATTCTCCTGGAATCGAATGGCATCCTCACCCGTTAGAGTTACAGACTCACTAGAAAATCCCCTAGGAATTGAAGAGTGATTGTATATTTCAAATAATGCCGGGGTGTCTCTAGATACCTGAGGAACAGTGTGTTCTTGATGATGGGAGGATGATTGAGCTTGAGAGCTAGCCTGACCGGTTGCAAGAGGACTCGTTGTGGTCTTTCTCGATTTATAGACCTTCTCTTTGCCCCTTCTTGGTGGTGTTTCAACAGTTGGAGGTTTCTTAGGGGTGTCCATCTTGACTGTGGTTATTGGGGTAGCCTGGGTCAAAGGGATACCAAGAATTTGCTTGTCAATTCCGTGTTTGAATCGTTTGGGAAATGATTTCACTCTAGGAGGACGCTGAGAGACTTTCGGTGGAATGGATTGGGGTTCTTGATGATCAGAGGATTGGGAATTTTTTAATGAATCAGTGAATTTTTTCCAGAAGTTGACGTTACCCGAAGCGATTTCCGTAACCGACGGCGATTATCCAAAAATCTTCAGCAGGCAACGGAATGACCTAGATGGGATCAAAAATTTAGTTGACCCAGACATTTCTAGAGAGAAAGATTAGACCTTCAGGGCTATGTAGCCGGATTTTTGAGATTTTACAAGATTACGCGATTAGGACACCGAACAGGGAACTTTATCGGATGAAACCCCATAAAGCAAGGATGACATCACCTAGATGACATCATCCTTGGGAGGATGACATAGGGGGAGGTCGGCCAAGAGCTTCCAATGGCCAAGATGAAGCCAACTCAATGAAGTGTGATCCGACGGTCAAGAATTCGTCTGATAAAGCATGAATAGTACCCAACTTTTGCCTATAAATAGAAGGCACCTCCAAGCACAATTCTCACATCCAAAACCACTAGCTAGTTTGAAAATCTTGGAGCAGAAGAGAGGAGGAGGAGTCCGGAGAAATTTGCAGCGAAGCTCTGGGTAATTTCTTCGGTCCTTAGTCTTAAGTTCTTTCGGTAGTTTTAGTAGGAATGTTAGGTAGATATTTAAGTTTTCAAGTATGATTTAGATATCATGTTTTAGGGTTAGATATGGTATTTATTTCAAAAATATGTTGGAGAAAGAAATATGTTAAAATTTTGGAGAAATAGAGTTAAAGTAGCGAAGCTCTGGCGAAATTCTGCTGATTAGTAAGGGTAGGGGCAAAATGGTAATTTGTACCTAAAATGCCTGTTATGATGTTAGATATTGATAAACGTGATATTATCCTTATAGGATATCTGTGATCACCGCATTGTCGAACCATTGTCGAACCGCTGTCTGACGTGTTGTTTTCTGTTTTCCGTCGAAAGTACAGTTTCCGTCAAACGTACCAGAATACCGTCAACGAAGGTACGGACGCGTATTGTAACAATGACACTGATGTTTATATGCTTATATATGTTGTGGATGGTTTCATAAAGCCATGAACGGGACTCTGTCCTGGACATGCACTGTGACTAAGGTAAACTTAGATCACTATTTACAGCTTTACGGGTTATAGTCATGATAACACCGTTATGTTTTCCTAGCGCTGAGGACATGACCGTACATCGTGGCACTGGATATATGCAAACCAGGGATAACTTTTCATGATAGTGTAGTTTTTGTCTAATGATCATACGACGTACCGGATTGATCAATGCTGTAATACTAGAGATATCTGTTGTACATGTATTGTTTATATAAGCATGAGGTTAACCGTTACCTGAGGTCCGATGGGCATTGGACCTCAGCTCTTATTATAGCTTAAGGGTCCGGAGACTCACGGACAGAAGATGAGTGTAAGCTGAGTAGCAACACGTGTGAAGAACGCGTAAAGAACCGATCGAGGACATCTAAGATTTGAACAGATAATGTAATGTTCGTTATGAACAGGCAGCTACGCCACTGTATTATGCTGTATCAGTTACTCAATACTCCATTTGTTCCAATGCTCTACTCTGATATATGAAAAAAAAAATTATACTACTTTTGAAAATGGGATGTTACATTATTGCCTCTGACTAAACTCATGGGCTCGTACTCACCCATGTGAATGGTAGTTCAACTCAACAAGCTTATCGATGAAATGATATGGACTAGCAAAAATCCATAGAGCACAAGACCAGATCTTGGGTTCCCCCTCTAATGTGTTTGTTAACTCTTATAAATTGATAATATTTCAGTACATTTTCTTCTCTTTTTACTTATTTATGGGTTCAAATTGTGCATATAAAGAGTTTATAGAAGAAAATGTGATTGACAAAAGCAAACAAAAGCTTTTGATAAATCATGAGTTAAATGCATTTAATTGTGATTAATTGGTGAAAGTTAAATAGCTCATAAATTCCTCCTTCTTGTAGGTGGAATATGACAAGTTGTAGAAGCTCTTAAAGATCATAGGAAGCTGTGAAGAGAATGAAAGAATGCAAGAAGAAGATTAAAATGAACACTATGGAATGGAAGCATGAGCTTGTCGTGGATTCACTATAGCCAAGCTATAGCAAAACTGCCTCAAAAGATTACCTCTATGCTTGCCCTTTAGCCATGAATTCGTCATAGCAAAAGTGCCTTAAAATCTTACCTCTCTATTTGTTGTAGCCCAGCTACAGCCAAGCCACAATGAAATCACCTAAAAATGGAATGTCTTTGTCTAAAAATTTGCTATGGGTTTGCTATAGCAAATCGACGATGAATGAGTGAAATATGATGTACATTTTGAAAACTAAAGCGAAAAAACAAGTACAAAACTTAGGGTTGTGCCAAAAATTGGTAATTCTTGACCTAGAGAAGCTGAGGCACAAAAGGAGGAGGCTTGGAAAGGAGTTCTTGAAGAGTTTTGATGCTTAGGTGATCATTCTAAGAGAGATTTTGGGATTTATATCTTGGTTTTGTCACTTTTCTCCTTTTTCTACTTAGTTCATGATGTATTCAGTTGTTCGATTTAGTTTTTCTATATATTTGGACATGAGTAGCTAAATATTTCATACTAGGATTACTTTGATCCTCTATATGATTGAGACTTTGTTAGTCCTTCTTTTCTAGCATCTAATGAAGTATTATGTGTTGATTTTATTAAATGCTCAATACCTCTAAGTGTTTGGCCACCACTAGGTTGTTTTTGTTTGATGATATAATTCTTGAGAGACATTTTCTTGTCTGAGAACTTGGGTAAAGTCATATGAGTCTTGAAATTCATGTTTGAATGGATAGTTTGTTAATAGAAAAGAGATTTATATGTTAGCCTAGTATTGTTACTCTAAGATTGGGTCTTATGACTTTTTTCACTAGCTCTTGTTGTAAGAGATTGAATGAGTTCTTTGAAAATAGATGTTAGTTTTAACTAGAGAAAGCTTTTTCAATAATTGTGAATCTTAGGAAAACACTTGATTCTTCATTAGAGCTAATTGAGGGGGAATTGATTGGTCTCTTGAAGTATATGTTGGAAATTGTGCCCTAGGAGCAAGTCATTGTACTTTAAACGTTTATGTTATTTAAAGTATTTCTCTGTTTAGTTATCATATCATTTGCATGTTTATACTGATAACTGTATCCTTGGATGTATCTTATAGATTATCCTAAATGTCCCTGGTCGGTCATCTACGCGGGAGCAAAGATGAAATAAGATCAGTATGACTTCGATGAGCATAGAGATACAAATCAAAGTCATAGGCACTTATAAAAGTATAAGGTGCTGGACTGACCCACTATGAGAAAGCTGCATGGATTTAGTCATAAGCTTATCTCATGTATAACTGCGTCACAACGTCCTTTGACCTGAGATCATCATGGATTCCTACATGAGAATCACTGATCTTTGACCTAGTCAAAAGTCACCTTTGACCAGGTGATGATAAAGGCTTGGATCGGGATCAGTGGTTTTCATGCAGAGGAATGTGAATGATCAAGATGGAATTTGTCCCTCACATTTGTAGAGAGATAATACTGGGTCCCTCGATGAGTGAGTCTGACAAATGTATGGTCATACTACGATGGAAAGGAGTTTCCATTTCAATTGTTAGACTACTCAAGAATCAAGAAAGTAATGGTCAAGAACAGGAGGTTGACATTATCCATGCCTCATCCTTGACCAAATTATCGCGTGACAAAAGGGACGTGACATGGTTGTATGATAGGTAGTATCGTATCATTAATCCCCATATGAGCTGAGTAGTCACAATGTCTTGCTAGAGGCCGCTTGCGACTTGTGGGCTGGTACAATATTGGCCAGCTGCCCATCTCTTGTGGGCCTGCAGGGTCGACACGAGAATAGCCCAACACAAGCAATAGTGTCCAGATTCATTGAATCTTGATATGTCTAAGATTTAATGAATACAACATTTAATCTAGGATGTGTGCGTGTGTGTGTAATACCCGGATAATTATTTATCTTAAATATTATATTGTGATAAATAAATACCTATTCTTAATAGGTGAATATATGGTCTCAAGTATTATGTTCAATTTACCTTATTTTCTAGGATAATTTCTCTTGAAATTAGAAGGAATAGAGTGCCAAAAACCCTTAAATACAATTATGGGTCATAAAATACCCTGAGAATATTATGATATGTCTTAAGAGACAATCAAATATTTATTAAAAATAGGAAAGTATATTGTCTCTAATTTTGGCAATTTATTAAATTATTTCCTCAAAAATTAAAGGGGCAAAATTCAAATATTTTTTTGGAGACCATAAGTTACCCTATGATTTTTTTTATAATACATGGAGCATAAATGACCAATGTCAACACAATAGTTGTGAGGAAATGATTAATCTCAATTAATAAAATTGTCAACAATTAGTAGGTGATTAAATAAATAATTAATTGCTAATTGTTTAGACATGAATAAAGGAAATGTCCAAAGTTAATCCCTAATTAAAGATTAATGGCTAAGATTAGCATAAATATAAATGCTAACTAGTTAGGAATGATTAAGAAAAATGGATAAGATTAAGTATATAGAAACCCTAAAGCTTAATTGATTAACAAAAGATTTCTAATCATGGGATTAAGGCTCTAATTAAGCTTGTTAATCAATTTTGATAAATTAAACATTAAGCAATGGCTAAGATTGAATCTCTTAAAGTAAGATCAAAGGCCTACAATAATTCTAGCAATTTAAAATGTCTAAATCCATGTAATTATCTAAGGACCAATGGGAGAATTTTTGTTAATTAATATAAGATAATTAAAATATAATATAAAGTAATTAAAAAACAAATAAAAACTCAAAAGGGGGGGGGGTAGCCGAAATGTTTGAATTTTGAGGAGTGATTGTTAGTTTAATGCAAGTGGAAATAAAATAATAATAGAAAAGAAGATATTTTGATAAAAAGCAAATAGGATAAATGAGAACCGATAGAAATTAAATCATATCTTGAAATATATGAACTAAGTATTAAACATCAGGACATATTGTAAACAAGGGAATTTTTGTCCCGAAGTGGGTTACCTCCGTTGTCATTTTCGTAACCGACGGGGTTTATCCTAAAATGACTAAAAGACCAGTAAAGACCCCTAATTGGACTATAATCCTTGATATTTAAAGTACCTTTCAAGTGATTATATAAGCTTCCAAGTGAACCTCTAAAAGTATTTGAAGATTATAAGTATACGCGATTAGAACACTGAGCAGGGGAGTTTATCGGTTAAATCCATAAAGCATGTAAGTGACATCATGTGGATGACATCATTTTTGGAAAGAGAAGAGGGGGAGAGGTCGGCCAACATGGATCAAGGGTGAGGATGTGGCTTCAAAGAAAATCCTAGATCTAAGGGCTAAAAATGAAGAAGATAAAGTTTGAAAAATTTAGAAGCATGCCATAATTTTTTCTATAAGTAGGCCAACATCCATTCGTAAATCTTCACACCAAAACCTCTTGAGAATTTCAAAACTTAAGAGAGAAGAGAGAAGGAGGAGCTCTTGAAGAAAAGTAGCAAAGCTCTGGGTAAATTCTTTGGTCCCTAGTTTTAGGTTCTAGTCTTTTGTTTAGTAGCTCTTAGTATAAATGTTAGTTTGATCTTTAATCTTCCAAGTATACTTTTGATATCATGTTTTAGGGTTAAATATGGTATTTATTTCGAAAAATATGATGGAGATAGAGGTATGACAAAATTTTGGAAGATTAGAGTCAAAGTAGCGAAGCTCTGGCAAAATTTAGTCAGTTAGTAAGGTCAGGGGTAAAATAGTCATTTTGTGACTAGAATATCTGTTATGATATTAATTATTAATAAAAACGATATTATCCTTATAGGATATCTGCGATCACGTTTCGGCCGTCAGACGTACCATATTTCGACGACGAAGGTACGGACGCGTACTGTAACCCTAACCCTATGCTTTTTGTATACATATATGTGATAGATATGTTCATAGACCGAGACTCTGTTTTGGGTCACCGATTATACATACAGCTTTTACGGGTTATAGCTTTGGTAGCACCGTTGAGTTTTCCTAGCGCTGAGGACACGAGTTGCAATCGTGGCACAGGGTAGTGCAGACATATGTGTGGGACTTTACATCTGCTATGTGCTTATGTCTTGTCATTGTATTGATCATGCATCTGCTATGTGCTTATGTACTGATATGCTGCTGTATTATTATGAATATCTGTCATCCATATACTGTCATATTCGAGCTTGAGGTTAACCGTTACCTGAGGTCCGGTGGGCATTGGACCTCAACTATAGGTTCAGGGTCTGGAGGGCCGAGGGCTGAAGATAGGGGCAAGCAGCACACGTAGACTTCTGACCGGAGATTTCTTTTTGTCTATGTATTTACTTTTGAAAACACTCGGATGAATGTACCGTTATTATATTACACTATGGTTGATATGTTGAATATGAATCAGTTACTCTCTTGCTTTGATGCTCTACTCTGATAAAAAAAAATTATTCTTCTTTTAAAAATGGGATGTTACAGTGTGTGTGTTAAATTCAAAAATAATATTATTATTATTTATATAGATAATAATATTATTATATAGTATTTAATTCATTTGATAAATTAAATAACTAAAATAAATAGAGATTTCATATATCTGATTTAATTTAAATTGAGATATAGTATCTTAGATTTAATTAAATAGACAAATATCATATCTCATATTTAATTTTCGAATAGAGATATCATATATCTGATTTAATTTAAATTGAGATATAGTATCTCAGATTTAATTAAATAGACAAATATCATATCTTAAATTTAATTTATAAAGATAAGTTAAATCAACAAACTTTTAATTTGGATTAATTGAATAGATTAAATTAGATCTGTTGGACAAATTTAATTAATATCCAAATTTAAATTTCAAGATTAATTTTGAATATTTTAATACGGCCCAATTTGGGTTTGAGAAACTCTATAAAGTGAAGCTTTAGTTGTATTGAAATAAGTGAGACAAGCCGCAAAAGAAATCCTAGAGAAAAGACGTGAGACGCAAAGTTAGAAGGCGCTAGCACGCTGCCGTACGTGTTGAAGAGCTGTTCGGTGTGGAAACCGGTAGAGGGAGTGGATTCGTAGAGTCACCTCCTAGAGATTGATCGAGTAAGAAGGTGTTAGCCCACGTGTTCACAAAGGACGCATACAAGTTCGTAAAGGTACGGTTTTCCTAATGAACCCGATTTAAACGCCGTTGAAAGATCCTCTTTGGGATTCGTAAAAATTTTAATGGATGAAATCCTTCCGCTGCGTGTACGGATCCCAACAGTATAAAGGGGAAAAGTGAACATAGAGCCTCATTTTCTTGAAGTTAGAATCAACTTTTACTTTGCTTCTTCCAAATTAGTTTGCTTTGAACCAAATTGTTCTTTCGAATAGAAATACTTCAAATGATTTTGCCCAACTAATTAAGAGGATAATTGTATTAATTATCCTACTTTTGCTTTAGTCCTTGTGGGAATGACAACTCTTTATACTACTTGAAACCCGTATGCTTGTGGTAAGCTAAATGGCAAATAGTGTTAGTGGGGTTCAAGGCTCTACTAAACACAAATTGTCCAAAGGACTAGGTAGTGTACACAAGTTTTATCACAGTAGGTAGGGTCGGGTACATGGATCGTACGACGTTAGTGTGGTCTATTCACAACCAAATGTTAAGATAGATTGTTAACAAAAAGATCTTGTACAAAAACTTCATTAAGTGTTGTCTTTGATGTTCCTCTACCTCTTTTTAGAGGACCCCGGCATACTGCTTGATCTACCATCATCACCAGCATCCAATGGCTTTGTTTGAACGTGCCCAAACACACACATATCAAATCTAGAAAAATTGTCTCATCATTATTTTCAGGGAATTATTTCATCGATCACAATGTTATGCTAGCTATCTCATACTCCCTTGATGAATTTGATTGTGTTTCAAGACTACATTGTGCTACTAAATCTAGTAATGAGCAAAAAGAATTACTATTACTGGTTATGAACTACATACACACATACTACCTTTGATCCTTAATATATATAAGAGGCAATTGACTTTTTTTTTAAAGAGATTAATTAAGGAAGCTATATAAGTTTTTTGGTTTTATGTAATCAAAGGTTTCCACCTCGAAGCTTAGAGGGCAAAGGGTACTCACCTTTGCTAACAAGTGCGCATCCCATTATAGCATATATTGTACATCATTAGTTCTATATCAGTTTATAAGTCAAACAAATTAAATTAAAGAAAATAATAAATATAAATACTTCAATGTAACTTATTTAGCTTCCTTAATTTCTCTAAAATAAAGGTCAATCGACTCTTATATTAAAGGCTGGATATATATATATAGTTTTCGGCATGAAGAATACGCCTGAGAGATTGGTTTGGTCCTATGCAAGACCTCTACTATGTATGTGTACATGTTATATAGTTCAGTTCTTCTTGGGGTTTCAGAGAATGTTTTGGCGGTGTGTATGGAAAGGGTTTTGTGGCCAACACTTAAGCTTGTTTGGGAAGTCTACACTGTTACCGGCAGTAGATACCCAAGGCTTAAAATAACATATGTTTTTAGGGTTGGGTGTACTACTACAAAATAGGGCTTTTAGACCACCACATTTATACCGGATATAGAGCATCAGATTTAAAAGGTATGACCAGTGGAAATTTTGTAAATATAAAGAACCTTTTAGACCGGTTCCTTTAATAAACAGTCTAAAAGATATTATTCAAACTGGTTACCAAAACAACCTGTCTAAAAAGTAAACAATTAAAAAAATGTCAATTACTTTTAAGATCGGTTGTTATGTTTTACTGGTCTAAAAGATGAAACTTTTAAGACTGGTTGTTAATAATTACCAGTTTAAAATACAAGGAAATAAAAAAAAAATTATTACTTTTAAGACCAGTTGTTAATAATAATCGATCTAAAATGTGAACTTTTAAGACCTGTTATTTAAAAAAACCAGTCTAAAAGATTATCCCAAATTACAAATCGCTCACTGTATCCTCTCTTCTTCATACTGAAAATTGGAATTGCTCTCTCTGAACTTCTCTTCCTATCACGAAACCTCTCATTCTCGCCCTTTACCACCATCCTCTATTACTTCGCTTTCCCTCAAGCATTCGCCTCTCCTACCACCCTCTCAACCTCTCTTCACATCACAAAAAGGAATGGTCAAAGCGAATCTAGTCCTTTTCAAGGCACGCCAGCTACAAGTGTGAATCAGTGCGAGCCTAGTACATCTCAAAGTGAGCCTAATAACATGTCTTTACAGTTTGGTAGAAGAGGCACACAATTGAGAGAGATTACCCTAAGTCAGAGTACTAGGCAAAGGATCGTGATTCATTTTGATAAATATTGGAAACCTATCAGCCCTAATGCAAGCCGATGTAGGAGTTATATCACCCTCTTAGCACGCAACAAGCCTGACATCTTGATAGATGAGTGGAAAAATGTCAATGAAGAGGTAAAGGATCATATTTGGGACATTATCCGGCTCAAAAACGATGTTCCTAAAAGTGAGAACTTGAACAAGAAGATAATGATGTATTGTGTTAAACATTGGAGGAAGTTTAAGACAGACCTATATAACAAATATGTGCATATCGAGGTTAAAGATGGTGAGTCTCGTCTTTGTCGGATTCAGACTACTTCAAAAGCTTTGGTGAGTTTATATTCAGTATTTTGTCGTTTTTGCTTTGATTAATAACCTGTGCATAGTTGTTTCCTTGAATTATTTCTACTTTCAAGTTTATACTAGTGTTTGTATGTTATTGAAATGATAATAATGATGAAATCAGGGGGAAAGCTCGTGAATTAATAAGTAGTAAGGTCTTAGTGACATATGGATATTGTTGGTATTTACAATGCTTTTGAAATCTTTAAAAGTTTGAACCCTTGGGAAATTCTATCCAAATTTCCAAAACATGTTTATGATCATGATTTGAAAGTTTGAATCCTTGGGAAATTTGATGATTTTAAGGGAAGCAAAGTCCACATATTTTTCCATTTTATCCATGTTTTTGGCTTAATGAAGTATGTTAATGTATTATGCATTGCGTTCATGTCTAGGTAGGAGAATTACAGTGACTTAGCTCATATTAAGTTTGTTATTTGTTGGCATCCGGTAGTTTTAGAAAATGTTTGTTTAACTTTTGCAGTCATTTTGATACTCCTTTTGTTTATATTTTGATACTCCTTCAGTAAAAATGTTTTATAAATCAATTTTTAAATCGGCAATGTCCATAAACTTGAGTTGTTTTGAAAGCAAAAAAGGGGAAAAAGCACAAGAGTGTGGTTATAACACCCCTACTTTTGTAATACATGTACAAGCATGAGTTCGTATGGTAATAAGAAGCCTTGAGTCAAATTCGAAAAAATTTATCTTCTGTAGTTTATGGCATAAGTTATTTTAAGGATTCTAAGACAGAAATCCATTTCCTATAATTAAATGAAAGTTTACTAAGTCAAAATAAGAGGAAACCATGACAAGTTACGTAGTAATTTGTGCATGAAGTAAGCTCGAAGAAGTGTAAGCCGATCTAAGGGATGAGTGACAAAGAACATTAGTGGGAAGTGAACACTGACCTTGTGGGGCAGGGTATGCATGTCCAACCAGAGAAGAGAGAGGGAATGGGTATCTAGACCATGTGAAGAAGGAAAAGTCAGTAGTAGTGATGATTCGTCGAACACGTGGCGTTTCGGGTCAGAAGTTGGATTTTCGGGTAGCACGTAGTACGAGGTAGTTTTGAGATACTGAAATATGGATTTCTTTCTCCCCAAGGTACTATATTTCAACCACCTGTGGTCAGGGAGAAGAGACTGTTGATTCGGGCCCACACAAGTCCAACTGAGTGGCACAGTTACGAGGAAACGTAACTGGCAAAAAGTAGCTGAGCGGGACCGTTAGGGTTTTCCGTGGACAGGCCCAGACCCCCAGATGCAGGGAGAGGGAGAAATTTAGTGGTCCCAGAAGAGAGAGAAAAGAAACTTAGAGAGCAAGCAGAAGATCACATCAGGTAATAATGAGGAAAGAGAGAAATAAAATAATCAGGATTAATCTGGACCACACATTTGAATCTGACATGACAAGCAGAATGACATGCAATAATGAACCCACATGGTCATAATGACGCCATTTATGGGAAAATTTGGTGGGTCCCACTGACTTGGAGGAAAAGCAGTACAAAATGACCATTTTACCCCTGAAGTGTTATTTTAATTACCGGACAAAAACCTATACCTAGTAACTCCAAAAACCAGCATCAAGGGCAATTTGGGAATCTTATTTTTAGTTCTAGTAATCATCACCCATATTCCAAGAATTCTCTACAATTTCATGGAAAACAAGTCAAGAAAATTATATTTAAATCCGAGGCATTCTTCTGACCACTGGGTAATAACCAAATTTGGGCAATAGCCTTAACCAAGAGGGCCTATATAAGGACATCCCTTGGTCATTTCCACCTTCCCAAGGATGAGTTCAAGGTGAAGAAGAATATTTTCCAGCTGAAGATCTTGATCCAAGAGGTGAAGGAAGTCATACGCAACCGAAATTCCAAGGTAAGCCCCTAACCGACAACCTAGCAATTCTTGCTTCTACCCTAAGATGTTTTTCGTGGAGTTGCAGTAGGATTCTCATGTTTTTAATTTTTTCAATGATTCGAAAAATTGATTTTTTTTCGGGGTAGGTCAATGTTATCTTTCTCACCCACGAAAAACCCTAAGACGTAAACTAGGTAAATCTGCCGGTTCTAGCATTTTCTGAACAACGAAGAAAAATTGGAATATTTAAAATAGTAATATAATTCCATTTTATCTGAAAATTTTCATGGTAAAATTATATATCCTGGGAATGATTTTGATATAATATTTCGTGTCATTTTGATTTTCCAACCGAGATTTATTTGTTGTTGAAAATGACCCAAAAACATGAACTTTGTCTCGGACCAGTGGCTAAAGTTTTGGAATCAGAGAAGGACTTGAACCCAGATGAATTTAGGAATTATTTTTATGAAAACATAGACATCCTAAGGTTCCATGTCCTCTGATTTCATGTCAATATAATTTTTCTAGAATTTATTAAAAAACATCAAAGTCATATTAAAGTTTCTGGAAAATTCTAGTGTTAGGCAAAATTTATGGGACTTGAAGTAAAGCTTGTATTTGTGATTAAAAGCATGATATTTGGCTGTATCTAGGGTTTTAACACGTGTGGAATATATTTCAAGCACCGAAGAAGAGTTTGCTATTTTCGAGGAGTGCCAGGTAGTAACTGTTAACTTGCATACTCTATGTTGCTCTTGTATGTATGTATTATCATGATTGTGGATGTAGGGTAGGTTGTATCTATGGGACTTTGTGTCCTGTGGTTGCTACTGAGGCCCAAGGAATGATGGGTAGGTGGAACCTATGAAAATGTGTGTCCTATGGTTGCTACTGAGGCCCGTGGCATGTAGGGTAGGTAGTACCCATGTGACTGTGTGTTCATAGGTGACTACTGAGACCCAAGGTACATGAGGTAGGTGGAGCTTATGTGATTGTGTGTTCATAGGTGTCTACTGAGGCCTTTTGGGGTAGGTAGTTAGGGTTAGCCGCCCTAGCTATTGAGGACCATAGCGCACTGTTTCCAGGGGCTTGTCTTGATCAGGCGGTCCTAAGGAGGTGTTACATGCCAGTATCATTGTGCCAGAGGTAGAATTATGTTCCTGATTGTGATTTGCATTGCATGCATTGCATACATATTGTATATAAGTTTAACAGTTACTTTGGGGTTCAACTTTGAACTCCAAACCATTTTAGAGATACAGGGGTAAGACAGTAGCAGTCGGAGGTTTGAAGAAGGTAGGGTGTGTTGCGGAAAGTTGAAGAAATAGGGGATGCCCTATCGCTTTTTGTATTCTTATATTTTGGATGACTGTTGCTTATGAGTACAGTAGTGCTTTGGATAACTGTAATTAACCCTTTGGGGACTTACCTATTGTCTGTATTTTACATGTTTATCAGTACGTTGAACTTGTCCAAACTAGATACCGTGCTCTGCTGCGTTCACTCTGATGAATGTTAAATGGATTAAGTATTAAAGGAAAGGAACTAAATAAAAGGAGTCCCTCTAACCCGCCACCCGAAAGGGCGAGGCCGGTAGGGGTGTAACAGTGGTAGAAAGAATGATTGCCCTCATACAATGTCTAGTGGCTATTATGAAAAGGCTGAAAAAGAGTTGATAGCGGCCAAGCGAAAGAGATTGCTAGAAGAAGCTCAATCCAATCCTTCTGTGATTGTTTCTCCACCATCTCCAATACGTTGCGAAGAAAAATGGTTGTATGCTCACCAAAAGAGTAGTGGGTCTTATACGAGTGAACAAATTAGTATAGTTGCTGAAAAAGGTGTAAGTATCGTTATTGTTATCTCTTAGTTACTAAAAAACTTTCATTACTAAGATTCGTGTTATTTGTATCTTACAGGAGGAACCTAAAAAAGAAGAAGCAGAGGGATCATTTTTGTTGGATGGTGTAATACCCTAAAACCTCACTTATGATAAATATCATAAATTAGTAAATAATACCTATTGGAGATAGGTGAATATGTGGTCTCAAATCTTGAGTCATATTTACCTTATTTGTCTAGGGTATTTTCTCTTGAAATTAGAAGGAATAAAGTGCTAAAAATCCCTAAATACAATTATGGGTCATAAAATACCCTGAGAATATTATGATAAATCTTAAGAGACAATTAAATATTTATTAAAAATAGGAAAGTATGTTGTCTCTAATTTAGGTAATTTATGGGATTATTTTCCTTGAAAATAATGAGGCAAAATTTAATATTATTTTGGGGATCATAAGTTACCCAATGATTTTTAAAATAATACATGGAGCATAAATTACCAATGTCAGTGCAATAGTTGTGAGAAAATAATTAATCTTAATTAAGAAAATTGTCAACAATTAGTAAGTGATTAAATAGGTAATTAATTGTTAATTGTTTAAACATGAACAAAGGTGATATATATTCAAAGTTAATTATATACAACCCCTAATTGGAGATTCGTGACCAATAAAGGATTGGAATTAGCATAAGAATGATTGCTAATTAATTAAGCATGGTTAAGTAATGTATAAAATGGATTATGTAAAAACCCTAAAGTCTAATTAACCAACAAAGAATTACTAATCATGGAGTTAAGACACTAAGCCATCTTATTAAACAATTTTTGACAAGTCAAACCTTAATCAAAGGTTGGGATTGAATCTAATAAAGTAAGATCAAGGGTCTACAATAATTCTAATATTTAAAATAGTCTAAATCAATGTCAAAATCTAAGAACCAATGAGAGAATTTTGAAAATTAATATATATGATAATTAGAATATAATATAAATTAATTAAAAAACAAAATAAAAATGAAAAAGGGGGGAGCCGAAATAGTTGAATTTTTGGGAGAAAAATTATGAGTTTTGCATGTGGAAATAAAATAATAATATAAAATAAGATATTTGTTGAAAAAGCAAATAGGATAAATGAGAACCGATAGAAATTAAATCATATCTTGAAATCCTTGAAATAGGTTTCTAACATCAGGACTTTTTATGAACAAGTGAGTTTTTGTCCCGAAGTTGGTGTTACCCGTTGTCATTTCCATAACCGACGGCGTTTATCCTAAAATGGTTAACAGGCTAGGAAATACCCTTAATGGGACCATAATTTTTGTTAATCCAAATATTTCTCAAGAGGAAATTTAGACCTATAAGGTTATGCCAAGAAATATTTGAGATTATTTAAGATTACGCGATTAGAACACCAAATAGGGGATTTTATAGGTTAAATCCATAAAGCAAGAGGATGACATCATGTGCATGACATCATTTTTTTGAAGGATGATGGAGGGGGAGGTCGGCCAAGAGGAAGAAAGGGTGAGGATTGAATGTTGAAAGAAAACCTAGATCCAATGGTTGTGGTTCAAGAAGAAAAAGTTGTGAATAGTAAAATCTTTGCCTATAAATAGCTTGCATCCTCTTTGCAAAATCTTCACACCAAAATCTCTTAGACATTTCGAAATTTAAGAGAGAAGAGAGAAGGAAGAGCTCTTGAGGAAAAGTAACAAAGCTCTGGGTAATTTCTTCGGTCCCTAGTTTTAAGTTCTAGTATTTCATTTGGTAGTTTTAGTATAGATGTTAGTTTGATCTTTAATCTTCCAAGTATAATTTTTGATATCATGTTTTAGGCTTAAATATGGTATTTATTTCAAAAATATGATGGGGAAAGAGATATGGCAAAATTTTGGAAAATTAGAGTCAAAGTAGCGAAGCTCTGGCGAAATTTCGTCGGTTAGCAAAGTCAGGGGTAAAATGGTCATTTATGACTAAAATTTCTGTTAGGATATTGTTTGATTAATAAATACGTTATTATCCTTATAGGATATCTGTAATCACGTCCCGACCGACAGACGTACCGTATTTCGACAGCGAAGGTACGTTCGCGTACTAGTAACACTGACTCTGATGTGTATCGTATGCGTATATGTGTTACGTGTATTGTATGCGTATAGGTGGTATGTTTATTGAATGCATATGTGTGTTGGAGGATAACTTTGCATATGCTGTGTGCGAATCATCTGCTATGCTGTGTGCGATACTTTGGCTAGGCTATGTGCGATATAGGTGTTGTGTGCGATGCATTTGCTGTGTGCGATACATTTGTTGTGTGCTCATATACTGTTGATGTTGTGATTATCTGTAACCCACATGTTGTGTATATAAATATGAGGTTAACCGTTACCTGAGGTCCGGTGCATTGGACCTCAGCTCTTAACATAGCATTAGGGTCAGGAGAACAGAGGGCGGAAGAAAAAGGCAAGCAGCACGCTTAAGAGACCCGGCTGGAGAATTCCTTTTGTCTATGTATTTACTTTTGGAAACACTTGGATGAATGTACCGTTATTGTATTACACTATGGTTAACATTTTGAATATAAGTATCAGTTACTCTCTTGCTCCGATGCTCTACTCTGATGTTTTAAAGAAAAAAAGAATTATTCGGCTTTTGAAAATGGGATGTTACAGATGGGAGGAATGATATTCAGACCGTTGCTATAGGAAAACACGATCATCCAAGCTGTGTTAGGGGAATTGGAGTAGGGGTAGGCCTAAGGGATTACTTTGCATCATCCAAACTTCATTCCTCAGGTGTGGTTACCAAGGAAGAGATGAAATATCTGTTGGCCATGTGAGGGCTGAAGCAACGGCGCAAGCAAGGGCATAGGCAGAAGTTTCAATGAATGCAATAATAGAAGCCTGGATGAGCAAGATGAAGGAAGAAATGTTGATGATGATTGTAAGCTCACGTCAAGAGACCAGTATTCCTATAGCACATTCACCTACACCTACGTAGCAGAGCGCTAAAGGGAGTTGCTGCATTATTGGACAGTCAGAGGGTCCTAGACTTGTTGAACCTTGTGATTTTTTGTGGAGGATCTCATAGACAATTAGTTGCACGTGAGACTGTCAACAACTTAGGATCAATTGTACACCACCAACAAATTCAAGATGAAGTCAGAGTGTCAGTTGAAGAGGTGATCATTGCTAATGCACATGTCCCTATCCTAACTAGTGATCCAAACATTGTGAGTGATGTGAAGGGAACCTTCATTTTGTTGCCAAAGAACCTTGTTTCTAATCGGGATGAGGAAATCTCGATCAAAACCCCAACTGTAGCTCCTTCTCCTAACAAGTTTGTTACTTTTGAGACCAATTATATTAGTAGGTCTTAAAAGTCAAATTTTTTAGACCGGTTATAGAATATAACCGGTCTTCAAGGTCAGACTTTTAGACCTAATGTAAGTTATGTCAAGTCTAAAAAGTCCGACTTCTTAGAGCTAATAGTTGATTAACCGGTCTAAAAAAACATTTAAACCCTCTTAAAAGTAGTAGACTTTTAAGACTAGCTATATCGAGACTGGTTCTAGAATAGGTCTACAAAAGTAATTTTTACCGCGATCTTGAAGCACTTTTTTGTAGTAGAGGCTGAAATATATAATCCAGCTCCTCCTATAAAAATAGGTTGTCGAACAAGTGTTAATTAGAACAATCATCTCTCTGCTCTTCTTTTTTTCCCTTTCCCCTCCTCTGCGTCACTTGCAATTGTAAAATGAGAGAAAATTGTCATGAGCACAAGTTTAAAAGAAGATCTCATTTAGCCTATAATTAACCACACTTTTTTGAAACTCATAACAATAATTTACATACATGTATTTGATAAAAAATTGAGTAAATACACTTTTGGGTCCCTGAAAAAACACGCGCTGCCCATTTTGGTCCCTGAGTAAAAAAAATATCATTTTTGGTCCTTTTTAGGGACTAAAAAGGACTTTTTGGGAATTTGTGAGGGATTAAAATGCCCACAAAAAATGACTAAAATGACTAAAAGGGACCTTTTTTTTCCTTTTTAAGGACTAAAAATTACATTTTTTTTACTCAGGGACCAAAATGGGTAGCGCGTGTTTTTTCATAGACCAAAAAGGGTATTTACACTAAAACATTTATGAAAAAACAATAGACCGTGTTGGTAGAAACTTTGTAAATAATGAAGACCGCAGATGACATTCTTGCGTCAACGGCGGAGGAACCTCTTTGCGGTGGCCTTGAAAGGACACGTGGAGCTGACGAAACCATCAATTAAGTGGAGATACGTGTTCAGATCGTGACACGTGGCTGCATTCGTCCTTCTGAGGTACGGAGAATCCCTGCTACACAATCGAAGCTCCATTCCCACCTCCGCGTAAGTCCACTGAGCATCCTCCAACCTCTTTTTGACCCAGCTCGCCACGTGGACACCCCTTCCATCTGGCACGTCGTCATCACCTTCAAAGACGAACCCTGGCATCTTCGTAACCAAATCGTCGGAATTCACTATTCGTAAAACTTTCGTCCCTTGCTTCTCTACCTCCTGCCTGAACCTCCAATTGCCCACGCGGGGCCCGCCGAACGATATCACGGTGACCATCGGGGTCTGATCCTTGAGCCCAAAGGCCGTTTTGATGTCATACGCCGTGAGAGTCGCCAGCGCCGCCCCGAGACTGTGGCCGGTGAGTGTGAAGCTGAGGGCTTCACCACTGTAGGCTTCGAGAATCCGATGAATTTCTTCACGAACTATTTGTTGAAGGCTCAAAGAATCACAAGCTGCTGATGTATATAGACTCAGGAACCCACTTTGCACCATAGCTCCGTGATCTTTGTTCTGATATTTCGGAGGAATTACATGCGTGAGGTTGGAACGTAAATTTTCAAGCCATTCTAAGCAAGTTTTTGTTCCTCGATAAGCAATGACGACATCTCGACGTCCGAGGCGTTTGAGCTCCGGTTCATTGTCACAGACAGCTATGTAGCCTATGTTGCTGGATCTGGTGGCGACCCAGCTCGGTGCCTTTTCGACCCAACGAGGTAGCTCAATCCCGGAGGTTGCGTGTAAGTGCTTTGTTACTTTGTAACCACAACAGTCGGAGAGTTTGTTCTTGGGAAAGCTACATGCTTCGGTGGCGGCGTAGGAAGGTGAAGAAGAAGGTTCGGAGTTAAAGGATTTATAAGCAGCCTCGACGAAATTGCCGTACCTGAGAATCTCGGAGCGTAGATTATCGTCCAATGGATCAAGCAAACTGTCCCAGTCACTCAGACCTTGGTACTCCATCCATTTCTTTCCAAGTTTATTGAACCGTGTCGACGACGACGACGATGACATGATAGACGATGATGAGTCTGCTGAATCATGGGAGAAGGACAAGTTGTGGGGTTCCATTTGTTGTCGGAAAAGGGTTGTAGCGGGGGAGGAAGTGAATGAGAGCAGGTTAGGTGGAAGTTTCATGATCGTCATGGTTTTGGGATATAGCTTAAGATGAAAAAAGGATACATGTGGATGTGAGAGTTTGATGAGTTGAAAGATTCTTATATATAGGCTGATGAGAGTGTACGAGTTTACATTCTTCTAGAGTTGATGACTAATTGTGAAGTTCTTACATAATTTGGAAAATTAAAAAGGAAAAAAACAGAAAGTGTTCTATTTATTATATTATATTGGCTAGCTTTTCTTCATGTTTTGAACATTTTGAAACTAGCTTCTCAACGGATCATGCAAAAAAGTTTTTTTATAAAAGACTATCCAAACATAAGTCATTTGACTTTTATCTAAACTTCATTTTACAAAAATCATTTTGGATAAAAACCTTTTCTTTTTCTTTTGTTTTAAATGTTAATCCAAACAAGCCCTTAGATACTATCTCCAATCCAGTCCTTAATATAAGAGTGTTCCCTAATTTGAGTAGATTAAGATAGTTAGTTATATTAGTTGTATGAAACAAATATAGGTCGTTTTTCCTAAAATATCATTTTTCATTAATAGAGATATTTTTGGAAAAATTTTCAATCTAGAAGATAAAGTTGTTTGAAATTTTATATTTAAGACCAAATTCAACCTACAACTAGCTCTTATATTAAAGACTGGTGGTAATATCTTAGCCGGATATAGTCTTTACTCTTTAGGAAGCCAACTCTCACAAGTTTCAATATTCCCTATATATAAAGCTTTGTTATATATAGTTTGGCACCATGGCCAACCTAGGCCGATATACTTCTCACTCCTTCTAAAAATGTATTGGAGACACCCAGTAAGAGAGTATCCTAACTACTCATTTCTTACATTTAGTAGGATCACGCTACGTCACAGAAGATCAGCAATTCATTCATATTATAATTTCATAGAATTTTATGACTTCAACCGAATATTGATTGTCATATACAAACATACTATAAGCATTAAAGTTAGTGTTACAAGATGCGAACCTACCTTTCACCGTGTAATGGCCAAATGTCCGCCTTTAATTTTGAACCCGACTCCGGACTTCCCGGATATCCTAAAGGGTAATACCGTATCTATTAACTCATAAACAATATCCTAACAGATATCTTAGTCATAAATGACTATTTTACCCCTGACTTTGCTAACCGACGAAATTTCGCCAGAGCTTCGCTACTTTGACTCTAATCTTCCAAAATTTTGCTATATCTCTTTCTCCATCATTTTTTTCGAAATAAAACCATATTTAATCATAAAAACATGATAATAACAATATATTGGAAGATTAAAGTTCAAAGCTACATTTAGCTAAGAACTTAACCTAGAACTTCAAGAACTACAAAACTAAAGACTCAAAGCTTGCTTACCTCTTGAAGAACCTCCTTCCATTTCTCCATGTCTCTCACTTCTCTCTAGCTTCTCTCTACTCTTGCTTAGAATGGATTTTGGTGTGAAATTTATGAAGAATGAATGTGCCTATTTATAGAGAAATTCTAGGACCCAAATGGCCTAACAATTTCCCATCTCCTTCCCTAGCCATTCGAATTGCATGGCTATGCAATGGCCAAGGAGGTTGCCTTGTTGGCTCCTTCTCTTCCACTACACACACACACAACTCCCTTTTCTCTTTCCTCCACTACACTCACAACTTTCTCTTTACACACACATACACACATACACCAAAATATCTAAGTTGTATGTGCTTGGTAGAAAATTCTTGCACCCTCTTTCAAGCTACAAAAATCGTCCCCCTCCCTTTTATTATTTTAATTTTGTATTTCAACTTATCTAACATTATTTAGAAGAAAATCTCTCATTAATTTAATAAATGGAGATTTAATTATCTACTAATTGTTGACAATTTTCTTTAATTGGATTAATTATTTTCTCACAACTTTTGAGTTTACTTTGGTCATTTATGCACCATGCATTATTTTAAAAATCATAGGGCAACTTATGGTCCCTAAAATAATATTGGATTTTTTGCCTCTTTAAATTCCAAGGAAAATAAACAAATAAATTTATAAAATTAGAGACAATATACTTTCCTATTTTAAATTGGTATTAATTACCAAAATATAAATTTTGAGGTATTATCAGTCTTCCTCTATGGCGTCTTTTATTTATTAATTTATCTCCAAATCCTTCCACCTTTATAGAAAAGACTGAAGCAATTAGTTAAAGACGGTGCCATAAATAGTTTTCATTTTTTCCAAATGTTGTTGGTTATATTTTGATTGTCATGATGGAAAACAAACCAAATGTATCAATAAAAATACCACAAGCTCTGTTACTTGGAATGACATATATAGAGTCTGGATTCTCCCCAAGTTGACCTATAGCAGTTCAAGGGGAGAGGTGGAAAGACAGAGAGGTGTGTGGGGCTCACCAAATTTTTTTTGAGAAAATAATTATGAGATCTCAATTAAGGAAGGTATCTGAAATTCAGAGACTAGTATCAAAACAAGTGAGCATTCTAGTGCAAGAAATGATAGCATGTTCCATGTTGCTCACTTATTATTGAGACTCTTTAGTAATTCCATTCCCTCCTTAGAGTGTGTATGATATGGGGGAACCAGCGACTTTTTTAAAATTTGTACATCTTTTCTCTTTTCATCTAGATTCTCCAATGTTTTAAAAGAATTTTGTCTTGTATATTATATATCGTTATACTCCCTCCATTTTTTATTTATAAAATATATTTAA
The DNA here is from genome assembly GCA_025563575.1 of Acacia pycnantha. Taxonomy (NCBI): domain Eukaryota; kingdom Viridiplantae; phylum Streptophyta; class Magnoliopsida; order Fabales; family Fabaceae; genus Acacia; species Acacia pycnantha. Next base: position 1,654,526 of record JAMWYP010000061.1, read on the forward strand.
CTAATTCACACAAATTGAAAAGATTATTCAAAATTAGTTGAAATTCTTAAAAATTCCATCGTTAAAAAAAATACCCTTAATTAAATGCAATGAATTTTAAGTCAATCCTTCTTATACCTCTCAATCCCTCTATCCACCATCATTATTCAACTATATACATACGAAGGATATTTTATATTGAAAAACTATTAATTGTTTCATATACTTAGCAAAATGAGTTATACATAGTAGCATGAAAAGTTATCATAATGTGACGTATGAATAAGATTGGAGGAAGTAATCTATGTGAACCATTTCCACCTTGTATAGGAGGTGAATAATACTGCCTTGAACCCTGCTTTTATAAGTTCTCTATTGATAAGTTCTTATTGTCACATTTAAAAGAAAACTCTATTCCTTTGAAATGATCAAAATTTTCAGACCTGAAGTTGAAAATCAACTAGAAAAGAAGATAACAGTTGTGAGGTCTCATAAAAAAGGTAAATAATCGAAAATATACTCAATAATATAGGCCATAATGGCACTGTAGAACATACACAATGCTCGTATTTGTCCCTTATTTGATTTGAAGATATGTAAAATAAGTAATTCTCTCTCTACCTTTATTTTTATGGAGAGAGACAATTAAAATGGCATGCATGTAAGAATGTATATTTAATTATAACTAAGCATCCCACTATTCGATTTTATTACTCTATATAATGCAACTTCTCAGTAAAGTAATAAAAAGAAAAAGAGTAAAGTAAACCACTATTTATTACTAAAATCTGAAACAATTTTCGGGTGCGTTTCCATGTATCCATTGTTTCAAGTGAAATCAAACTTTTTCTTCATTTCAATTCTTCGGAACTCTAATATCATGAATTTCATTGGATACAAGAAGTGGAATAAAAAGTACGTCTTCCAGCTTGCTCATTTCTTCATTTTCCCTTTATCTATTACTTGAGAACTTTTTCGGGCAAAATTTGAAACCGTATGTCAGACAACTTGGAAATTATTGAAGCTGGTAGGTCATCATGAAATAATAATTAGTTTCTATTCTTAGGTATGCATATCGATGAACTCTGTGATAAATCAATTATGTTTAGATATCAAAATTGACAGCCCAATGTGTCCCTCAGCTTGGCCTTGATTTGGTGCCTTGACTACACGTGAACAAATTTATAGATATTAAAAATATCTACTTTTGGAGGAAGAAGTACGAATTCAAGCACTCACTTTTAATATTTTTCAGACTAAGAGTGGGACCATTGCTAGCTAGAGACATCCACCACCAATAATATAGAGTAACTTCTCATCTCAACCAACTCTAAGTTGGTCTAGTGAGATGTTTTGATTCTCCTTGTAAATTGAAGGTTTTTGGGGCATACTGAAATCCGATTGCATGGTTAAATCACCCACACGAAATTGAAATACCAATATGGACTTCCATTACGTAATACTCCTCCAATCTTAAATGTAGAACATAGTTTGTATTGTAAATTGCCCATAACCTATATCCTCATATATTTAAGACCGGAAGTAGTACAATATATAACACAAAACTAGAAGAACGAAGGTTTAGAGGAGGAGGGAGAGAGTTCACTAGGAGTATTACGCGTCTCCTGTAAATTGACTCCCATGTTTCAACCTATGTCCCCATAACTTCCCCGACAATAAAAATAAAAAAAATAAAAAATCTTTTTGATAGGTATAGGTAGTCTCTTATTAGAGGCAATCCTATTTGAATCACTGTTAGATACTAAATGTGAACACCTCTTTCAGTGGGAATTCAAACACTAATTCACCACATTGAGGTACTAGCCCCTTCCATTCGACCTAACCCTGTTGGTAAAAAAAAAAAAAACTTTAATTAAACGATCAATGAATAACTTCCCAACCCATTTACTCAATCGGTATTGGGTCTAATTCGGTGAAATAAGTACAATGTAACCCAACACAAATATATAAAAATCACATTAGAAAAATTGTTTTCAATTTTGTTTAACAAACAATGGTTGAGTGGGAAAGGTTCCAATCTTGTAAATAAATAAATAATTAATTAAGAAATAAATTACTCCATCCAGTCCTTAATATAAGACATATTTGAGAATTGATCTTAATCTTAAATATAAGACATAGTTTTCATATTTATCATTTTTTTTCCTAATTCACCCCTATTAATGCTTCCTAACAAAATCAAGGAGGAAAGTAAATAAGAGAATTAAGGAAGATGACTAAGATGCTTTAGAAAGTACCTGTCACATTAACTAACTTAACCAACTTTTTTAATATGTCTTATATTAAAGACTGTAGGGAGTATTTCCATGAGCCTCCATGGGGCATTTGTATTTTTTCACTTATGAAAAATATTGTAAAAAGCCCCACGGGACTTCACCGCAATTTTGAGATTTCAAGGACCATTTTCTTGTATTTTTGTTTGCTCGGGACTAGGTGCAATTTTCCCAAATCCTTTATCTTTAGCTGATATATATTTATGGTTAAAAATTGGGAGAATGACAATTAGGTCCCAACTAAGAAAAATGATATCGTAAAAGTCCTCATTAACAAGTGAACAAGGAGAATTAATAAGTGAATCGGTTATCATTAACAACTTATGCGACTTGTCAATGAATTATTTTCCTTAGTTTGGACTTATATGTCATTCTCCCAAAATACGCTTCTCTTCCCTATTTCATGCTTCCTCCACTTTTATTTTATTTTATTTTATTTTTTATTGATATAATAATGAAGAGAATTAGAAATAGAAATAACTTAGATTAATGCACATGGGTACAGCTGACCATTATATTATTTGATATATATGTGTTGGCTTTGTCGGGTAGAAAAGGAGTGGGGAATTAAGAAGGTAAAATATCCTCCAACACCTTAATGTTATTTTTCTATACCTTTCAGTAGCATATATAATCTTCTGTAAGATGTATCCAGTATCTTGATGTTATTTTTATGGTGCATCCAACAGTCCCAGATATTATTTTTTAAGTTACACTCAGCACTTTAATTTTATATATGGTTCAAATATAAATTGCCCAAGTTAAATTTGGATTTCCAGATTATAATGATGTGATTCTCCTCAAATTAGCTTTAAATAAAACCATTAAAATTCGTCATGATAATTATAAAATCAACGGTTAAGGTTAAAAAATAGACATGCTTTTCCATGAGCTCCCGTAGCAAATGTTTTTCAGTGCAAAGTAACTATGTGGTTACAAATTAGATGCAAAAATAGCGTTTGACCGTTAAGTTTGACTTTTCACCGTTAAGTTTGACTTTTTTGCCGATGAACGATGACGTGACATTTTAAAGGTGCAAAAATATTTTAGGTAGATCGACTATTTAAAAAGTATTTTCGTGGATACCGATTGGTACAAAAATATTTCATAATTTTGAAAAATTATTTTAGGATCTTGAAAAAATATTTCGTGTATTGACCGTACTAAAAGGATACTCGAAAAATATTTGAAATGCCACATCATCTTCCAACAAGAAAAAAGTCAAACTTAACGATCAAAAGTCAAATTTAACGGTCAAACGCTATTTTTGCACCTAATTTGTAACCATATAGTTACTTTTGCTCTCGAAAAAGATTTGCTACTGGCAGCCTCTAGAAAAACACATGTCTATTTTTGCACCTTAACCTAAAATCAACTTAGCTTATTATAGGTGAGTCAGAAAAACTAGACCAATGTCCACCATTTCAGAGACAAACTGAGGCATCTCTAAATGCTCCAGAACACAATTTCGTGGAGAGAAGCTATATGTTTTTTTGCTGCAAATGACCGAAAAGACATTGATAACATTATTAACTCACGCATTATCTATAAATCACTTTCCAATATGTTTCATATAGATCACAAAAAATCTTAAACTTCATTAATTTTACCTCAAAATTCAACAAATTTCCAATTTTATCTTTATTTAATATACATTTATCCAAGATTGTTAAACTTGTGAGTTTAAGTAACCTCGTGACGATGAGTAAACTCATATAAATTTGAATCGTTAACTTGTAAGAGTTTACTTTTATCATTAAAAATGTATTGATAGTATATAATTAAATAATTAAAATATAAAAATGTCAAATTTGATTTAAATATATTTTAAATCCAAATAACTTCAATTAAATCCGTCAACATTTATAATATGTCGTACTTAACAAAATTTTCTACAAAAATCATATATAAAACCACCGAGTAGGATCAAATCGTAAAAGTTAACACCATTTTAAAAATAAGGTAACACGATTTGATAAGTTATAAACGTAAAACGGTAAATTCTCATAAACTCGTAAGTTTGGCCAAATTTACAACTAGCACGAGTTTATCGGTGACTCAACTCAATTTTATAAGCTAAAACCGTAAAAATAGTAAATTCGAATAGTCAACTCACGAGTTTAACAACAATACATATACCCGTGAGAATAAAATCAATATAATAATAAGTTATGGGTAAAATTGTACATTCGGATGAAAATTTTCTATCTCTATCCTATAAAATAGGCCTTTTAGACCGGTTATAAAAAAAATAAGGTCTATTATAATCATCATGCCTCACAAAATATCATGTTTCTATATTGCAGTCAGTAGAGTTACTAGATGGTTCATTGCATAACTATTTCAAGGAGAACGATTGTCTGAATTACTTCTTTTGTTTCCGCTGGATTTTGATTCAATTTAAAAGGTCAGATTATATTGATTTCTACATGGTTATGTTTGACATTTTGGCTTAATGCATTTAAAACTTCCTTTAAAAAATCGGGCGCTACCTCCGAACCCCAAATCCTCCATTAATTGTGCACCAACAACTCGGCCACTGCATGTGGCCATGTAACTGGGTCTTTGACTGTGTCTCATGCCTCTAGAATCGACTTTTACAACTCATTCTTGAGAATTTCGATTTTCTATGAGCAGAGGTAAGAGGTACTCTGCGACTGTACTTGTGTTATGAGTGTTGAGACCTTGCCATGAGCCATATTGGGTTTCAAGACCCAAGAACTCTGGGGTTCCAGTGGTGTGAAGTGTGCAGACACACCAAGAACGGAATCGACTTCAAAAGGGTCGAGGAAAGCAGCAAAGCCATTGCATGCAAGAGTAGGCATAAATCAGATAATCGAAATCAGAAGAGGAAAGAGAGCGAAGGTAGTAACTTTTTAATAATATATACGTATAAACGCTTTTGAAATCATAAAAGTGATCGCAAACAGCGTGGTTGTGTGATACAGCGTTAATGATTCTGTAAGTCCATTTTTTTATGGGTTTACATTGGGTGTTTTTTTCTTATGTGCTTCTCAGATATTTTTCCCTCTAATTAGAAGGATTAGGCATTTTTTTGTTTTTTTTTTTAAATTTTTATATATTCTATTTATTTAGATTAGATTATATGCTGAATCCTGAAATTTTTTTTTCACCCAATATCTCAAATTAATTAATTTTTAGTCCTGTATTAAGAAATATTTTTCCCGTAACCCCAATATCCTGGAAATTAATTAATCTGAGATATTGAGTGTAAAAAAAAAAAAAATCAGGATGTAGCATATAATCTAATCTCAATAAGTAGAATATATAAAATAAAAAAAGCTCAATCCCTCTAATTAGAGGGAAAAACACCTAAGAGAAAAACACTCAATGTCACCATTAGATATTTTAGGGTGTTGCATTTTAAAAAATATTTTAGGGTACTCATTACACCTTAACCCAAATTTTTTTTTTATAATAAAATTTTAGGAGAGGGGTTGAGTTTACCCACAATCCAAGGGTAGAGCGCTATGGCTTTACTCCCCAGGGACTGAGGGGGGAAACAATTCCCAATACCACTGCATTACTAGTAGTGCTGGTAATAACTTTGCCAGTTGAACCCAAGGACGAGGGTACCTTAATCCAAAATATAATATTGAATTTCCCATTCACTTATAACTGACTTCGGCCCAATAAGGGTTTTTTTGGTTAAGAAAACATGGATCCCCAGAAGCCCAGAGGCCTAATAATTTGCTTGGTCTTGTTTGTTTTTATTGGGCCATGCTGGTCGTATCTTAAACTTTTTTTCTATATTGTTTTAATTTTCTGTTCCTTAAAAAATTAAAGGAAAAAAAAAAGCTCTAAAATATCTAATATCCCTAAGAATTAAGAAATGGATTTTTTAGAAGAGACGAAGACTTTTTATACTAATGCACTTTAAACTTCGAAAGGAAACCTTAATCAAAATTTTTTTTAAATCTAATACACCATGTTAGATATTTTCCATGCTCTCAAATTTCAAGATCACTCTCTCGAATCTCGATCGATAAAGCACGGAAGTGATTCAAATCTAGGAACTGAAATGGTAAATGAAGTATGATAAATGCATGATAGTATTTATAATTTATGAATGTTATAGCATATCATAAATATTATATCCTACAATTATTTGTTACCCTGTACTATATTAATTGATAATATATATGCAAGTGTTTATTTTAGGGTTAAGGAGCAAAAAATATCAATGAACTTTTACTAAAAGTGCGTCCAACATGTATATATTTTGGAGGTGCAAAAAAACCTATGAACATTTAAAATTGGAGCAAAAATACTAGCAGCATTAAATTTGACATAACACCTATATATATATATATATATATGATTTATCGTTTATCATGTTACTTACATAAGGTTTTGTCAAGTCACCCCAAAACTACATCATTTTGGGAGTTAGGGGAATTAATGAATGGCGTTTTAAAATTTTTGTTTTTGTATTTATTATATGAATTTTACCAAAAGATGTTTCATTAATTCCCTTAACCCAAAACTACATTGTTTTGAGAGTTAGGGGAATTAATGAAAGGTGTTTTGGGGTAATTTATATAATAAATACAAAAAAAAAAATACCAAAACACCTTTCATTAATTCCCTTAACTCTTAAAACGATATAGTTTTGAGGTGACTTGACAAAATTTTATGTCAAGTGACATGATAGACGATAAACCAATATATATGTGTGCGCGCCAAGTGATGCAATTATTATTTGTGCAAATAGGAGGTATACTTAATTATTAAGTGATTATTGATATTAAAAATGGCATCCAAACAAATTTCCAGCTCATTCTTTTGGGTCTAAATCTTTAGATGCTTTTTCAACATTTTTTTTATGATAGATTGGGCAGCCAGAAAGATTGGATTTGATATATTCTTCCTTTCAGACAAGTGTGATTAGAGAATTTTCACTTTTACTTTTGGGAATATTTTATATGTATTTTTATTTCTTTTTTTATGCATCATGGTGTCTCATCCTTTGCCTTTGTAAGGGATATCTGGCCTCGCATTCTCTCTTAATTATTGTCTGGATTTAATTTGAATAGTTTATATTATATTTTTACTATTTTAGGTTTACTTAAATCATATTTTTAAAATGGAAACTTAAGAATCATATATCCATATTAAAAATTGTATTCTATTTACAATTTACTTCTTTTAAAATGAAAATAAAGATAATTGTCCAAATCTCATCCAAAAAATTTAAGAGAAGTATGCACAACCAAAGCAAGTGAACTGATTTCTGTGCATTATATAGAACGTAAAGTCTAATGTAATTCTTAATGCATCATAGAACGCATCAGTTATTTTTAATATTATGTTGAGTGTTAATGGTGGAAAGTGTAATACCCCAAAATTTATATTTTGGAAATTAATACCTATTTAAAATAGGAAAACATATTGTCTCTAATTTTAGGAACTTATTGGTATATCTTCCTTGAAATTTAAAGAGGCAGAAATCCAATATTATTTTAAGGAAGATAAGTTGCCCTATGATTTTTAAATTAATGCATAAAGCATAAATGACCAATGTAAACCCAAAAGTTGTGAGAAAATAATTAATCCAATTAAAGAAAATTGCCAACAATTAGTAGATAATTGATTATGGCTAAAATAAGCAAGAAAGTGTTATGTAAACACTTAAACAAATTGATGGGAATTGACAACAATAAATTAGCTTGCACTAATTGAGATTAGTTGTATAATCCTTCAAGATGATTAGAGGAAACAAATTAGGATCATCAAAGAGGGCCATAATTTCGAAATGTATAAGGGCCAAAAATGAAGCACTAAGCTTGTCTAATTAAAGCACTAATCAATTAATCAATGGGAGATGTAATGCAAGGGCAATTACGCATTGGATTAGGGATTAATTAAGCTTGGCTAATTAATGTTGAAAAGTCAACAATTGCAACAAGATCCAATGGCCAAGGTTTGATATCATAAAGTTAATCTAAAGGTTCTAATAAATCAAGCCTTAATCCATGTGAAAATGAATTAACCAATAGAAACCCATAGAACATAGGATATTTGTGCAAGTGGAGAAGCATATTCCTTGGCTAAATATTGTCCATGAATTTCGAAATTTTGAAGAGGAAAGAGAGAGAAAAGTGTGTAAGTGTGAATGAGTATGCAAGTTGGCAAGTTGGAAGAAAGAGGGAAAAATGAGAAAAGCAAATCGGATAAGTGAGAACCGATAGAAATTAAATTATATCTTGAAATATGTGAACTAACTATCAAACATCAGGACTTATTATGAATAAGTGTATTTTTATCCCGAAGTGGGGTATCTCCGAAGTCATTTCCAGTAACCGTCGGGGTTGATCCTAAAATGACTAAAAGGCTAGTAAAAACCCCAAATTGAACCATAATTCTTGTTATTTCAAGTGCTTCTCAAGAGGCTACATAAACTTCAAACTTTATTTCTAGGAATATTTGTGATTTACAAAACACATGCAATTGGAACATCAAGTGTAACATCCCAACTTTTCGAAAGCAAGATAATTTTTTTCATCAGAGTAGAGCAGGAACAAGAGTGTAAGCGATATATTGATATAAAATGCCCATGCTAGTTACATAAACGGTATATTAACCGAGAGTTTCCAAAAAGTAAAGGATAATAATGGAAAGTCTTCATAGGATCCTCAAACCTCGCTGCTTTCCTCTCTCTCGGTCCTCGGTCCTCCCGAACTCCGACAGCTATGTTAAGGGTGAGATCCAGCCGCACGGATCTCGTGTAACGGTTAACCTCATGTTTATGTATACACATACAAACGATGACATCCACAACATCATCAGCACATACCATCACTCTATCACAACCCATGCATATGTATTGCCCCCAGCATGCAGACAAATTGCACCCAGCATACAGACCGATTGCACCCAGCATACGGACAGATTGCACCCAGCATACAGACAGATTGCACCCAGCATACAAACATAACCTCTAACCACTATATGCATTCAAACAGTATAACATCTATACAACACACCTACCACATATATGCATACCATAAACATCAGAGTTAGTGTTACAGACGCGAAGTACATACCCCAACACTACCTAAACATATAGTAGACATAAAGTCATCTTCATCACATATCCTACACCTAGCACATATACGCATACGATAAACATCAGCGTTAAGTTTACCAAGACGCGCACGTACCTTTGTTGACGGTAGACGATACTCGTCGGAAATCGTACTTTTCTACGAAAAACGTGAAACGGCTCGTCCGACAGTCAGAATGAAGCAAATCGAGTTTCGATATCCTATAAGGGTAATATCACTTCTATTAGTGATTTGGCACTATAACGGCATTTTAGGTAAAAATTACCATTTTGCCCTATACCCACCCCTAATTGGCGGAATTTCACAAGACTTCGTTACTCGACAAATTTTCTTCCCGAAATTTTGCGAACTTCGACGCCATTTTGATTTTCAAAATAATGACTAAAATAGCCCTCCCATATGATACCCAATCATACTTGAAAATTTAAAGGCTATTCTAGCACTATAACACCTACTTGTGAAAGAACTACGAAGACTAAAAGCTCTGCATAGGAAAACTTACCCAGAGCTTCATTTGCAGAATTTCCGAGCTCCTCTCTCTTCTTTCTCTCTCTAAATCAGCTCTTTCTTCTCAAATGTGAGAAAAACCAAAGGGGAGGGGTGGGTATTTATAGAAAAAGGTGTAGGATTTCTACTAGTCGGATTAACTTTGTGAGAATCGATCTGCGGACCGTCCAAAACATAACTTTTGAAACAACTTTTCTTTCTTCCTTATTCTCCTTGGCCGACCTGCACAAGCTCCAACAGCCAAGGGATTGGCCAATGGGAGGAGGCCAAGTGTCTCCTTCCGAAGCCTTAGGTTGAATTTCTCCGACCGGTACACGATTCGCGTGATTTCGGAGAAATCTCAAAATTCTGGATTCATATCTCGAAAACATATTCTCACTTAGTAGAAATGTCCAATTTAACCTATATTTTGATTCCATATAGGGCTCCAACAGTCCAGTTGAGTCTTTCTAAAAACGTGTCGAACGCGTACGGTTTCGAATGCATTTACGAAATCACCAACTTCTTCGAAAAATTCACTGATTCCAAATATGTCCAGATAAATTCAAACTCATTCCTAGATGTTGAGTTAGAATTTATTTTCTTCATATCCAAAAATATGCCTATATGCATTTTTCCCTATTTCGTCTTATTAGGAAAATGCACAAACGGCCTCGGAATTAACTTCCGGAAGAGTTTAACGGAAGATAAAATCCCACTGATCAATATTTTACCTTGACTTTGGAAATCTCATTCCTAGATCTCTAGATAGGATCCGTTTCCTAATTTCTAAATTACTATTCACATTTTTTACTTTAATTTAATTATATTAATATAATATGTGCAACTTGCACAACTTGCTCTTCTATTTCATTTTTCATTTTTTTTTAAATTTTCGTTTTAAATTTTATTTAATATAAAATAATTATTTAATAATTATTTTATATAATTTCTTACATAATTTTCCTATTGGTCCAAACTTGTATTTAGGCTTAAAAATACCTAAACTCATCTATTTTCCTTCAAAATTTCCAATTAATTAGTAAACATGTTTTTACTAATTTTAAAACAAAAACCACTCATTTGTGAGCTTTACATAATTATTTCATAATTTCCTTTGCTCAGCTTAAGTATTTAACCAATAATTACCTAATTACTTTCTTATCAATAGTTGATAATTTATTTAATTATCACAATTAGAGATTATATACTCTCATAATTCAAATAATTATTTCATTGCCTTTTAGGATTTTTTTACAATTTTCCTAAGTCATTTACCCTTCCAGGGGTATTTTGGTCATTTTGGCACTTTGGCCCTTAAATTTACTAATTCAAATTTCGGGGTATTACATCAAGTGGTGAATTATTTAATATATAACAAACAAACACATGGGATAATGCACATGGAACATTTATGAAAAATGGAAGAGGATAGGGGAGAGAGAAGGGGAGGACGAATTGGAGAGAATGGATGGTGGAGATGAAGTCTCAAAATAACCCTAGATCTAATGGCTCAAAATGGAGTAGAGAAAGTTTGAAGGAATTACCAAAGTTGCCATAGTCTTTTCCTATAAATAGCCCTCCATTCCTTTGTAAAATCCTCACACCAAAATCCTTAGAAAGAATAGAGAGAAGTGGGAGCAAGAAGTGGAAGGAAGTTCTTCAAGAGGTAAGTTCTAGTCTTTAGCTTTTGGTAGTTCTTGAAGTTCTAGTGTAGTTCATAGCTTATTTAATGGATACGGTATTACCCTTTAGGATATCCGGGAAGTCTGAAGTCGGGTTCAAAAGGCCAGACATTTGTTCATTACACGGTGAAAGGTACGTTCGCGGCGTACTGTAACCTTAACTCTTATGCTTATAGTATGCTTATATATGTTGTGGATACTTTCATAAAGCCATGAACGAGACTCTGTCCTGGATATGCACTGTGACTAAGGAATCGTACTTAGATCACTAAATACAGCTTTATGGGTTATAGTCATGATAATGCCGTTATGTTTTCCTAGCGGCGAGGACACGGCCAGGTACATCGTGGCACGGGTGAAGAGTGCGACCGGAATTGACTTTACATGTTATTGTAGTTTTTAATAAATGATCATACGTAATCTTGGCTTGATCATTGCTATAATATTAGAAATATTTGTTGTGCATATATTGTTTATATAAACATGAGGTTAAGATTACTCGAGGTCCGATGGGTATTGGACCTCAATCTTAACTAATAGTACAGGAAAGGATCAAGCAGAAATATCAGAAATATCAGAGAGGGTACCGGTAGATGGAGTCATAAAGAGGAACCAAGGGGCAAAGTCGTGTTGGTCGGCGGGAGTCGGAAGAAGTTATCGAGTATGTTGTCGGGCATGGATCTAATAAAGTTACTTCGAACAGTTTGGCGCCGAAGGCAAGGCTAGTCTATGTGGGTCAGCCAATCAGTCGCCGTGAACTCGGTGAGGCCCCCATGATAGACACTTACCTAGCCATTCTGTTCGGTTGACTGAGTTAGGTTCATTGCCCCAAGTCTAGTTAAGGCTTGGCCTAGATTGTATAGTTACTTTTTAGAAATTTAATTGTACAAAGCTCGTATATTGTATCACATGAATATTCCTTCGGGATTTTCAATTTAACCAAAGATACGCCTGGCATCATCATATGTCGGGGTATTTTATATCAGATACTCATTGTCCAATTGTTAGCACATTGCTCTCCGTTTCCGCAGTACTCTGATGTAGCACCTCAAACTCTGTCGAATTTTCTAAAACCAAGTGTCATCCGACACCATTTGAGGTATGGAATTTGGGGTGTTACAGGGACTGATGATTGAAAAATGGGAAGAAAATGTAACAAATCCTCCATTAAAAAAAGAAAAGAAAAGAAAGAAAATGTAACAAGTCCCATGAAACAATGAAAAATAATACTCAATGTAGGACTTGGTTTGCAGTATACAATTAGTTCCTATATTTAGAGTTAGGGGTATTAATCTATATATCAATGCAATAGTGTGTGTGATAAGATGCATCATAAGCGGAGCCAGGAATTTAAGTTTGTGGGTGCACAATTAATGATGGGATTTGGGGTTCGGCCCGAAATTTTTTTAAGGAGGATAAAAGGTAACTCACTCCTTCATAAAGTTTAGGACCAGAAATGAGGTTCAATTGAAAAGTATTTCGAGGAAATCAATTTAAACATAACAATATACTCTAATCTCATGGCATACGAGATACCCAGATGTTACACAATCAAATTCCAAAGAGAAAACTATGTTAATTAAGTCTGATAATATTTATATTTAATTTAATCAGATGGTCATATTAAAAAAAACGTCATACTAAAAAAGTAAAACGTTAGCTTTGACAGCGGGTAGTAAAGCTTGGGGCCCATAAAAATAAAACCACCAATGGGCCTCATAGCACTATATAATAATGTCCCATGTTTTGATGGGATTATGGGTGTTTATACTAAGATATATAGTAACTCAGCGATCGAAAAAAGGAAAAAAAAAAAAAACTCAACAACCACAATTTTTATGGGTGCACTTGCACCCATAGAAAATAACGTGGCTCCGCCACCGAGATGCATAACAAATTGCATATTTGGACTGAATGAAAAGAAATCACTATAAATTAAATCTGAACCCATAGATTCGCTATGTTATGTTAAATTTATGTCAACAAGAAATCACTAAATTCTAGCAATAGCTCAAAAGAAATGGTTAGATTACCAAAATCATAAGAAAAACTCTAGAGTCAAGCAAGACACATTTCTCTTTTAGCAGTCAACCGTTGTCTGAATCAGGAATATTCTTCCGAGACTTGGCAGCCCAATGCATCAAGTACATCTCTTAAATATTTTTTAAGCGCAAGATTATGAGTTCGAACTCTTTGTGAAGTGGCACGTACATTGGAAGTTGAAGATGATCTCGCATGCAATTATGCTCTTTTTTCCGCACCATCAGTTACATTACTGTTGTTTTAAAAAATTCGCTATTTATCTTTGCATTCATGACGATCATTGGATAATGTTTATTCGTTGTAACTGTTATTTATTAAGCATTATATATGCTTGAATCTATAGTAGTGAATGTTCAAAACTTAAGTCTTGGAATTCTAAATCGAGTACTTTCTTTGATTCACATTATAAGTCATTTCAACTAATTTATCGCAATAAAAAAATGATAGTTAAGTCATTAAATATGTTGGGAAAAAAGTTAACTCATTAATATGTCTTAGATTGAATTCTTTTCAACTTTATCCATATTAAATTAGATTTTGAAGGAGAGTGAAAAACACAAAAAATGTCAAATTCAAACATTAATTACATATGGCAAATTGACAAATGAGGATTAATTATTCTCCAGGTGGTTTAAATTGTGGATCAATGCATTCTAATTAAATAATGTTTTCTTAAAATATTTTTCCTTTCTAATTTCTTAAAATTTCAATTTAAGAGTCTCCTTGATTAATCCTTCATCATCAACTTCAAGAAACTTATACTTGATTAAAAATTTGGATCCCTTAATCATGCTAATTTTCAAAGTTGCTCAAACTTCATTGGTAAAACGTTATATCAAGGCTTTTCACCGCCATACCCCAATCAAAGCACTTCAAAACACAAACAAAAGTTTTCCAGACAAAATTTAATATCTTAGAGATTCTCAAAATTGCCTCACATTCATTAAATTTCTCTAACTCAAATTTTGGCACGTTGTTCCGAGCCTTTTCTTTCTAAGTTATTCCTACACCTACTCAATCAAGACTCCTATCTTTAAAATTATAACTATTTCAACCTCCATAACAAATAGTTTTTTTTTTTTTTTATATGGGATGTAACTACTTCTTGCATTGTTGAATATGTGTCTGTCCGTTTACTAAATCCTAGATTTTCAAGCTTTCACTAGCTTTTAAACAACTAGAAAAAAAAAAAAAATCTCCAATTGGAAAGAAACCTTCAATTTTTTATTTAGACTCCTAATAATACGTCCCTGTTCTGAAAGGAGGTGTGAATGAATTGGATTCGATATGGTGAATCACAAAGTCATAAGAGATTGGTGGACTCGGATGTGATTTGGGTTGAATTTTGGGGAATGTAATATGATTGACTACTTGTACATGTTTTGGCATATGATGCGATAAGTTCTTCATTAGAGTGTGAAAGTAAGAAGGGATGATGAGAAGAAGAACAATGGACAATGGATAAAAAAGAATAGAAGAATTTATAGATAGCTAGGTTGCAACGCAAAACAAAAATTAACTACCCACAGGTCGTAGTTGCATGTAAATGCCAAAGTTATGTAAATGAGACCCAAAAACAATAAAGGGACGATATGAACATAAAGTGGGGTAACTGAGATGAGGATGTAAATTCTCTATAATTTCATCATGCTCAAACATCAAATAGTAAGAACACGAATAAGGATATTAAGAATTAATGATTTTCACATGTTATATGTTTATGTCAAGATGCACTGACCTTTGTCCATGATACTGATTGATACTTTACAATGTGTGACTTGGAGTACGATAATTGAAACTTTATCAATCTTTTTACCCTTCATGATACATTCTCTCTTCTAGATGGAAAACTTAAGACGTCTCTAATGATTAGAGAGTAAGTGGATAACTTTCTATCCTTTATACAAATTCTATATCCAAAGATGTAACTCTTTACATCCTATGGATATAATTACTCTCATCAAGCAGTTAAGAAACCTCTTCCCAAAAGTTATTTGTCAATGATCGTTTAGCCCCTTCATTAATTATAAATCATATGCATTTATCATAGGCAAATGAGACATTTCTTATATTCTCCCACTTGGCTCATGTGATATATGTCATTTCATGATTTAACAAAATATCAATAATAACGCATATAATCTTGGCTAAAAGATTTCATATATATTGGTTGCATCATAAGTCATGGTTAAGGATAAGACTAATACAAGTCATGGCGGTTGTACATCACTATATCGATGTAGTCCCTTCCATGTACTACTTTATTAGTCTTTCTCCCTGACATGACACTTTAATGGGAAGTAAATTTAATGTCCAACAATAAAATCTTCATTAAATACAAAACCTATTTTTCAACAAATCATTCATACATGCATGCATACATAAATTTGAAAATAGGAGAATCTTATAAACACATATATACTAATGAGCTCAAAGTGTCAATGACCAATGCATAACATTAATTTTAACATTTGCTAGCAAATATAATACCCATACTATACACAAGACCAATGAATGTCTTGGGCAGTAATCCTTTCTCAAGGGATCAACTATCATAAGATTACTACTAACATGTTCTGCTGACACTCTATATTTATGAACCTCATGTTTAACGGAAAAGTATTCCAACTCTATAAGTTTAGCACTTTTAGAATACTTGTCGTTTTTAGAAAAAAAGACTGTTGCAAAATTATCACAATAAATTTTCTACGGCTTGGAAATACTGTCGACTATTCCAAGTCCTAAAATAAAATTTTCGTAGCCATTTAGCTTGAACCATGGCCTTAAAGCATGCCACAAATTCAACTTCCATAATGGATATAGCAATTACTAACTGTTTTGCACTCTTCCATGATATAGCTCCTCCAGCTAAAATATACATATATCCATAAGTAAATTTTTTTGTGTCCACACAACCTGCAAAATCTGAATCTGAATATCTAATCACCTCAAGGTTATCAAACCTCCTATAGGTAAGCATGTGATCCTTAGTGCCTTTTAGATATCTCAAGACTTTCTTTGCAGCTGTCCAATGATCCATACCAAAATAACTCTTGTATCTCCTAACATTCCAACTGCAAAGCTAATATCTAGCATCGTACAAGTCTAAGCATACATTAAGCTCCCAACTAGTTATGCATACGGAATTGCCTCCATTTCTTTTTGTTCCAACTCATTTTTAGGATATTTCATGAGACTAAACTTGTCTCCTTTCTGAATTAGAGATGAAGATTATGAGCAGTTTTACGTGGTGTTTCACTCCCACTAACTCCACCACACTTAATGAACCTAGTGTTCCCGGTTTCAATAATCCGTGTAGTATGGTTAGGAGAATAAAATCTATACCCTTTTGACTTTTACGGACAACCAAAATGAAATAACCACTTGATTGTTCTCACATCCAATTTATTTTCTTGTGGACTATAATATCTAATTTTTTTCCTAGCAACCCCAAACATGCGGTGTCTTAGACTAGGTTTTCTCTCGAGTCCATAACTCAAAAGGAGTCTTTGAAACTACCTTAAAAGGAACCCTATTTAATAAATACATAGCAGTCTTTAGAGCATAAATCCACAATGAAATTGGTAGAGATGAATTACTTAACATACGCTAACTATATCTAGTAAGATTATGTTACACCTTTCTACTACACCATTTTGTTGTGGTGTATTGAGCACATATGTCACACTTCTCGAGGAATTTAGCGAATGACCTTGGATGTTGTATGCTATCATCATACCTTCCATAATACTCACCACCTCTATTAGACTTGATAATATTCACCTTTATGTCTAATTGTCTTTCTACTTCTTCAATATAAGTTTCTAAGGCATTTACAACTTGAGACTTATCATGTAGCAAATAGACATAACCATAACATGAATAATCATCAATAAAGGTGATAAAATATTTTCTTTGTTGAAAGCATTAACATCAAAAGGTCACACACATCGGTGTGTATAATTTCAAGAAGTTTGAGTGCTCCTTATGGATCCTTTCTTTGTGTTTTTGTTTGTTTAACTTTAATACAATCCACACAAATTTTCATATCAATAAAATCTAAATTTGGAAGGATTTCATTCTTTACCAATCTTATCATTCTTTCTTTGGAAATATGTCCCAGACGTTCATGCCACAAGTAAGCGAACATTCATTCATTAAAACACGTTTAGTGCCAACTTTATGATGCAAGGTCATAGCGTTTTAGCATGAAGATTATCAAGATTCAACTTGTATAATCTATCACATAATTTACCATTACCAATCACTACAAAAAAAAAGTCACGATTTGCGACGGACAAAATCCGTTGCAAAATAGGGAAATTCCGTTGCAAAAACGATTTCTTTGCGGAATTTGCGATGGACTTACGTTCGTCACAAAAATGTTGTCGCAAAGTGTTTTTGCGACGGAAAATATGAGTTCCATCTCAAAATTCAACATTTGCGACGGAACGGTAATTCGTCACAAAATTCTTCATTTGCGAGGAATTCTGTTAAATCACAAATGTTGAATTTTGCAACAAAAATATAATTCGTCGCAAAATTTCAACTTTGCAAGGAATTATATTTCCGTCGCAAAGTTGAATTTTGCGATGGAATTACTATTTAAATCGCAAAATACCAAGTTTGCGACGGAATTAGATTTTCGTCACAAATGAAGAATTTTTCGGCTGCAATTACTATTCCGTCACAAAATTCAATTCCTCAAAAAAATTATGAAATAAAAAGAAGTGTATATCATGAGAATATATATAAAATAAACAATAACGAATAATGTATTACAAAAAGTGTATATGAAGAAATATATATATAGCAATCCTAACAAATTATACATAACCAACAAAATATAAACAACAATGTTGCCAACAAAATGAACTAAAAAGCACAAAAATCATAAATAAGTTATACACCAAATAGCTATTGTAACATCATGTTTTTCAAAAGCGGTATAATTTTTTTTTCATCGAGTAGAGCATCGGAGCGGAAAATGTGATATATATATTCAAAATGCCCACGCGTATGTACTGGTGGATATAACAAACGGTACATGAGTCTTTCAAAAGAAATATACAACAGTGGAAAGTCTTCGGCTGCAAAAAGAAATCTTCCGCGGGTCTCTAAGCGTGCCGCTACTCCTCTCCTGGTCCTCCCGACCACAGCTATGTGAAGAGCCGAGGTCCATTGCAATCGGACCAGGGTAACAGTTAACCTCATATCTACATATCTGGCATATGGACTAGGACACTCACAACATTAACAATATAATACAAGCATCTCCCAAACAGCGTATTCAGGCGGCACATAGGCCCCCATAGCGTAACCTTAGCAGTACCTAGGCCTCTTGAACCCTGGCAGCACATAGGCCTCTAACAATAGTATCTGGCGGCACCTAGGCCACTAGCAAGCGTATCTAATACCCAGCAACCATAACAACAAGTACATAAATATACAATACACATAGCACATATACGCATACGATAAACATCAGAGTTAAGGTTACCAGTACGTGAACGTACCTTCGTTGACGGTAGACGGTATTTACGTTTAATACGGTACGACGGTAGGGTCGAACGTAATCAGGGATATCCTATCAAGATAACAACGTATTTGTTAAGGATCTATCATTACGACGGACATTTTAGTCATAAATGACCATTTTACCCCTGAGCCCCTAATTGGCGGAATTTCGCCAGCACTTCGTTACTTTGACTCTAATCTTCCAAAATTTTGCCATAACTCTTCCTCCAACATTATTTTCGAAATTAATACCTTAATTACCCCTAAAACATGATATCTAATCATACTTGGAAGATTAAAGATCAAAACAACATCTACCCTAGAACTTCAAGAACTACCGAACTAAAGAATAGAACAGAAGAACTTACCCGTTGAAGAACTTCGGTACAACTTTCCCGAGCTCCTTCTCTCTACACTTTCTAAGAGTGGTTTTGGTGTGAATTGTGAAGAGGCAAAGGCCTCTATTTATAGGCAAAAGTGTGAGGGCATTTCAGTAATCTTCCAATTTCCAAATTTAATTTTGGACCACACATGTAGAAAACTTAGGAAACAAGTTTCTTCCTCCATTTCCATCCACAAACCGTCCTCCCCATGTCATGCTTCAAAGATGATGTCACCTAGGTAATGTCATCTACTTGTTCAAGAAGTTGTCTTACCGATAAAGTCTCTGTTCGGTGTTCTAATCGTGCAATCTTGTAAAATCTCACAAATCCGGGAACATAGCCCTGAAGATCTTTTCTTCCTCTTCCAAAATACTTGGGTCAACTAAATTTTTGATCCCATTCAGGGTGTCATCGGTTCCGCTGAAGATTTTTGGATAAACGCTTCGGTTACGGAAATCGCTTCGGGTAGCGTCAACTTCTGGATAAAAATTCACCGATTCATAAAACGTCCAGTTGTTTATCAACTCATCCCCAGATATTGAGTTAGGATTTATTCTCTATAGGTTTTCATTTCTACTATCTGCCTTATTTCTTTTTCATCTTATTACAAAGGCATTCCGCCGGTTTCGAAAATGACTTCTGAGACAGCTCAATCCGAGATAAAAATTCACTTGTCTATAAAATACTCTGACCTTAGAAACCTTGTTCATGGTTTTCTAGATAGGATTTAGTTTCTATCGGTGGTCATTTATCCTATTTTGTTTTTTACAGAATATTCCATAGAATATTCCTTTTTATTAATTTTATATTGCAACTTGCTACAAAATATCATGATATTTTCTACTTCATTCTTATCCAATTTTCTTCAAAAATTTCGGCTGCTCCTCTCTTTCTTTCTTTTATTTTATTTTATTTTTTATTAATTATTATTTATATAAAATAATTATTTAATAATTTTTTTATACTTGGATTTAGGCTTAAAATTACTTAATCTCATATATTTTTCTTCATATTTTCCAATTAATTAGAAAATATATTTTATGCTAATTTTAGCCATAAACCACTAATTAAAGGGTTTTACATAATTTACCATGATTATTCCCTTGTTTATGTATAAATAATTAGCCAATAACTATTTAATTAATCACTTATTAATTGTGGATAATTTTCTTATTTAGAATTAATCATAATCTCACAACTATTGGACTAACATTGGTATTTTACGCTCCATGTAAAATATTAAAAATCATGGGGTCAATTATGGCCCCACAATACTTTTTTGATTTTTCTCCTTTAATTTTTCCAAGGTAATAATTTAATAAATTACCTAAATTAGGGGAAATATTCTTCCCTATTTCAAATAAATATTTATTTGCCTCTTTATAATATTTTCAGGGTATTTTATAACCCATAAATATTTTAGGACCTATTTGCAAATTTTCAAACGTTTTAGGACCTAATCGCCCATTATCTAATTTCAAGAGAAATTACCCTAATAACAAGATAAATTCAATACAAGGTGTTTGAGACCTCATATTCACCTATTTTCACTAGGCATTATTTAATGAGATTTTAGGGTTTTACGGTTATAGAATGAACAAATAAGGGCTTTGCATAAGGCCTTGTTGTTCATCTACTCCTCCAAAGATCACCTTCTTTGCAGTGAGATTTAACATCTCCTTGTCGCACACTCCCAATATCAAGGTCCCCTTACTCCACAGCTAATAATAAATGGCTTATACTTCCGTGATGGATCAAATCTTCTAACCAGCGACCAAACCTGACCACAAAGGAAAAATAGTTGAGCCAGGTCACTCCATCATCAAAATTTTATCTTCTGTAACAATTTCTTCATATAATAAACATATCTCCAAATACAAAAGGATAGTCAAATCATGACTTCGAATATCCATTGACCATCGGCCTGAATATAAAAGATGATGAAGATTAATCAAGAGTTAAGAAATTAAAATATTGATCATTTACGATGCATGGTGCTAATGGAAACAAGTATGCAAAGAATTGAGAAGAGCATCATAGAAAGGATATGCACCCACCAACGAGACAAATAAAGTCACCCCACAAGTCCATGCATCCGCAATCTGAGTGAAATTTAAGAGATAATATCAGTATAAAAAATCAACAAAGAGAAAAAACCAACAACCCAAAAATCCATTTGGGCATTCTAGCCTCAAAACTGAGCACTCTGGGACATGAAATTACTAGAACACCCTTCAAGCTTTTCCTTCTACCCATCAACGGAAAAGACAATGCATAATTCAGACCCAAAAAAAAAGTGTCTTATCACTCATTTATTTAATTGCCTCCCCTCGCATTTCATTCCAACCAACACATACAAAGAAATGACAAGAAAAAATACCTCCTCTTACTCCTGCATAAGCGAACAACTTCATGAACAAAAATATCTAACATGTGAAATAGGAAATATCTGAATTCCAAAGGTAAGATGAAAAGTGATCAAGTTATTTTAGTTAAAATATACATTGCCATCATACTCCTTCTTAAGCAAAACTTCTGGAGCAATATAAGCTGGAGTACCAACTGTAGATTTTCGTTGTTAGGTCCTCTCTTCTCTGGGGATACTGCAAACAACATAAATATTTGCTTAACATGCATGTCAGCTACCTAAACAACAAAGCCATAAATATTTCTAAATAATTAAAAGTAAAACTGTTTGAGTTATACATAAGGCAAGAAAATGACATGTTAGCTAACACTAACAGACTCATATCACTTAATATTAACTTTAAAAACAAATGAGTGTATGAATTCCGTTTAAATACCATGGTAACTATATCAACTAAAGATGGAGAAATCTCCTTGTTCAGGTCATCAGCTGTCAGGTCAGAGATGAAAGCATTGGCATAGAACACTTTGTAGTCTTTATGTGACTGGAATAAGCAAGCCAAGTTCATTCTTATCAGACCTATATAAACAACAGTCAATAGGCAACACATACTCATTCCCTACTTTTTTATTGCAAGTTAAACATTTCCTTCTAAACAGTTATACTTGCACTTAAAATTTGCCACAGGTCACATCAGATCCTATAAGCCACTTAAATTGTGGCAAAAAGACAATCAAGCAATATGTTCCAATAGACTTTATACTAGCACAACACAATGTAGTACTTACAACTTAAAGGACAAACTTTTACAAAAAAGAATCAGGATATGAAGCAATGAAGGGAAAAATAGTATTTCCAGCTCCACAGCCAACCTGCATAGGAAAATTGATAATGTCAACGAACTTCGGCTGTATACATCCCAAATTTAAATTTCAATAGTTTTCCAACAGATTTGATGGGCAAAATTGGAACAAAACGAATTTCAAGGACAAACATGAAATCAAAGATAACATTAAAGACCAACGGGGTTGGCACAAGTGGTAAGTGGCTTGTGTCGGCAAGCAAGGTCTCGAGTTCGAGCCTTATGAATGCGAAAAGCCCCTACTGAGACTCACCCACCATAACCAGTGCGCGACCCGAGTCGATTCTAGATTAGTCGTGGCGAAACTCTAGATACCGAATGGGCAACCAAAAAAATAACGTTAAAGATTTAAATTGGATCCCAGTGAGATTATTCGACGAAAAGGAAACCTCGATCAAGATAAAAACTCAAAAGTGTGTGATTTTTTTAACAACGTTATATAATAATCACTTTCAAGAAGCACCGCCACAGTAAAACCATCAACATCTAGATGCCCCGCCAATTCTTTACAGCTTTGTTCCATTAACGAACTTGCGGTCAATATGTGGCAATTGAATACCAAAATTATTATAAGCAAAGAACAACCCCATGATACGTATAAAGTGGAAAAACATAACAATTAAAACCTAAACTCTTTAGTTTTTTCTTTCTCAAAAAGTATAATCGATAATTTTCTATTCATGAATAAGGATCACATATAAGATAATCCCGACATTGCTATGAATCTATTTCCTTAATTATGCATGGACCTAGTACAAAAAAACATCCAATAAAACAAATCAAAAAACAACATTAACCCAAAAGGGGCTCATTCTCCTTCACCCGTTGACCTTAGGCTAAGAGTAATGTTATCTAGACACACTTACCTCCGAGCTTGAGTAGGAGTTGCAACCTTTCCCGTCCCAATGGCTCATACCGGCCATAGGCCAAAACAATGTTGTCCCGGTTTGATATTTTAGCCGCAAACACAATTAAGGTCGGCACTAACACTTTGATAGATATAAAAGACTAACAACGCATGAAGTTATGACCACTCTCCCGATCGAACCAGATCGATAAACTCTCACTCGAACGAGATAGGTAATTAATATTCGGGATGTTAAATCCTTGTGTAAGGATGTGAGGGAAAAAGGTACCTACAATTGCTTTTTCTTGCTCAAGAACAATGACCACCGTTGAACTTACCTCATGCGTTGCCTATTAGAACCAATATTTTCAATCTCCCTCATGACACATTCAATCATCATTGTAACATCCTCGGACCCTAAGAATTGAGAATAAGCCTAAAGTAGGCGGACTGACTAAGCCCGGTTCGGGAAGAGTCCCAAGAATGTCGAGAGTTAGGAAGTCTCTCTGGGACTAAGTAACTCGGCTATACGTCAGTGGACCTAGCATGTTCAAGCCGTGGAATTAAAGTGTTAATGGAAAAGGGGCACAAAAGACTTATACCGTGTAACTTCTGGTTGGAAAGATATCACCCAACTATGTCCTAAGGTATAGGACAATTAGTTGAGTGAAAATATACCGTATAGGTAAGAATACGGCATTTTCGGGGTAGTCGAGCATGCCCTGCGTTTTTGAGGAAATACCAAGATATGGCATCGTTGTCGGGTCTCTATTCGTGAAGAAAACCCAAGTAAAACCTGAGCAAGATACCGAGTAGACACTGATAAAGTAGCTTTATTAAAGTAACTTCAATAAAGTAAGGTCATGATGACTAATGATAACATACTTTTGTGTTGGTCTAATAAAATCTCGACATGTGTCCCGTCATCATGACAAGGAAAAAGCTACTTTTATGTTGGACCAGTAAAAGCATGACACGTGTCCTTCATAATTACAAGTGCAAAAGTCAAAACTTGTAGAAGAAGCTATGTGAAAGGAGATATTTTGAGGGCATTTTGGTTAATTGCTATAAGGGACACATGTGTATGAAATGATGACTCAAAAGCTTCTTAAATAAGCTTCAAATTCGTACAAAACAAGGAGGAGAGAAAAAAGTTAACAAAACTTGCAAAATAAGCCAAGTTAAGAGGATATTTTGTAAGGGTACTTTGGTCATTTGGTTTGGGGGATTTTTAAGTACCGTCTTGACATATTTAAAGACATTTTGCACTCCTGTTTGCATGAGTATTTGGACCAAGAGCTCAAGGACCATAGAAATTAAAGTGGACCGAGTATACGGATCATGTGAAGAAGTAAAAGTCGGTAATAGTGATGATTCGTCAGACACGTGGCATCTGGGGTCGAAGTTGGATTTTTGATAGCACGGCACGAGGTAATTATGAGATATCGAAATATGGATTTCTTGCTCCTCAAGGAACTATGTTTCGCCACTCTTGGTCGGGGAGAAGAGACGCTTGATTCGACCCCACACAAGTCTACTCTGTGGCCCAAGTAGTACAAAAAGTGTAACCAGAAGAACTACCGAGCGGGACCGGCTAGGGATCCGAGGCGGGCCCTAGACCCCGTGATACAGTGAAATGACGTCACATGGTGGGCCAAGAGAGAGAAGTAGTGAATTGGAGAGCAATGCAAAAGTCACATCGTGTAATTATGAAGAGAGAGAAAATAATAGGATTTAATATGGACTACATTTAAATCGATGTGGGAGTGAATGACAAGTAATCATGACCCCACATGGTCATTTATGGTGCCATTTAGGGGCTGCCTAGTGGGCCCCACTGTCTTGGAGAAGAAGCAACCATAAAATGACCATTTTACCCTCAATACATTGTTTTATCCGCTGGGTAAAAACTTGTACCTAGTAAATCCATGAACCAACACCCGGGGGCAATAAAGGAATCTGATTTTAAGGACCTAGGAGGCACCACATTTATTCCCAAGAAGACTCCAAAATTCCTTGGAAAACAAGCCAAAAATTATATAAAAATCTAAAGTACCCTTCCGACCACTGGGTAATAACAAGCTTTGGACAATAGCCCTAACCAAGAGGGTCTATTTAAGGACATCCCTTGGCCATTTTCTTTTCTTCCTAGACGTTTCCAAGAGAGGAAGAATAGAGGTTCCAGCTGAAGGTCTTGGTTCAAGAGAAGAGGAAGTCATATGCAACCGAAGATCTAAGGTGTTCCCTCACCGACAACTTGGTGTGTATTGTTTCTGTCCCATCGTGTTGAATGTGGGGATGCAGTGGGAGTTTGATGTTTTAAAGAAATTTTACATGGTGAAATTACACATCCTGAGTATTATTTGGATATAATATTTTGTGTCTTTTAGGTTTTTCTACTGGGAGTTACATATTTTTGAAAATAACCCTTAAACATAAAATTTGTCTCGGACCAGTGGCTAAAGTTTGGGAATAAGGGAAGGATTCGAACCCAGATGACTTTTGGAATTATTTTTATGGTAAACTAGACATCCTAAGGGTTCAATGGCCAGATTGAAAGCATGAGATTTTTCTATATCTAGGGTGTTAACACGTGTGGGACATATTTCAAGTACTGAAGAAGGGTTTACTATTTTTGAGGAGTATCAGGTAGTAACTGTTAACTTACATACTCTATGTTGTTCTTGCATGTGTGTTTTATAATTATTATGGATGTAGGGTAGGTAGTATCTATGGGACTTTGTGTCCTATGGTTGCTACTGAGGCCCGAGGAATAATGGGTAGGTAGTACTGATGGGACTGTGTGTCCCATGGTTGCTACTAAGGCCCGTGGCATGTAGGGTAGGTAGTACCTCGTTGACCGTGTGTCCTTAGGTGACTACCGAGGCCCAAGGTATATGAGGTAGGTAGAGCCTATGCGATTTGTGTGTTTATAGGTGTCTACCGAGGCCTTTTGGGATAGGTAATTAGGGTTGGCCATCATGGCTACCGAGGCCCCTTAACGCGCTGGTTTCGGGGGCTTGTCTTGACCAGGCGGTCCTGCGGAGGTAGTACATGCCAGTATCATTGTGCTAGAGGCAGATTTATGTTCCTGATTGTGATTTGCATTGCATGCATTTCATACATATTGAATATGAGTTTAACAGTTTACTCGGGGTTCAACTTAAACTCCAATATGTTTCAAAGATACAGTGTAAGGCGGTAGGTAGGTTGGACTGTTGAAAGGTAAGGGAATGGTGTGGAGCATTGAAGAAATAGGGGATGCCCTATCGCTTTTGTAATTTATATTTTTGGGCCGATTCGTATGTTATACTTCTTTGCTCAGAATTTATTTTGGACGCTTGTACCCTTAACCCTACGGGGACTACTTTATGTTTTTGTTTGTACCTTTACCAGTATATTGTAAGTTGTCAAAATCGATCATATGCTCTGTTGTGCACACTCTAAGGTTGGTTATAAGGAATAGTTGAACTAAGGAAAGGTAACTTAGAAAAAGGATCCCTCTGACCCGCCACCCAAAAGGGCGAGGCCGGTAGGGGTGTAACAATCATCACATGTATTGATTAATGTATACAAACTATGGAACATCTATACTTAAAAAGAACACATAATTATATTGTGTGTGTGTATATCTCTAACACGTGGGTTTCAAAGTAGCATGCTTGTTTCATACAACGTCATTAAAAAAGCTTTAATCTTTACCCATATTCCAAAGATGAAAATCACCATGTTTAAATGGGTTTTTGTTTCCTTCTCCCTCTTCTTCGATTAGCAAAATTTTAAACCTGGCAGAGACAAGAGCAAAGTGTTCTAATCTTTCCACTATCTAGGATCTTTACATTTTGCAGGGTAAAGTGAAAACAAGTTGAAATTTTCAAGAAATTTAGAATGTTGAAGAGTAAACTCACTTCAAGTCTCTTGATGTGGCACATCTTCATGAAGGATGAGACAAGTTCATAAGGTCAACGCCTTGTCACCGAGAGACACATCCATCGCCGACAGCGCGCCTTCGATCCGATCCTTATAATCGGGAGATCGGCGAGTTTGAAGTCGAAGCCAAGGTTCGAAGGAGGATGACAGCTTAGAGAGTTCGTCGTGGGAAACACGAAGAGAAAGCTTAAGAATGGATTCGTGGTCGTTAGGGTTTTGGAGGGAAGTGGTGAGGAGGAAATACCGGAGTAGCAGGAGGCGGGAAGCGCATGACGTTGCAGACGGTTCGATGGAGGCGGCAACGCCGTATGTGGTGGTAGAAGGAGTTTATCATGGTTCGGAATTGGAGTTGTGGATGAGAGCTCCGAGCGTGACACCTACAAAGAGAGTAAGGAAGAGGATGGCTAAAACAGAAATGAAGGCAATAGTGGGGATCTCGGGGAAAAAGGGCTTATCTTTGAGGTGATCAGATACTTTTTGTGAGTGGGGATTTTTATTTTTATTTTTGCGACGGATTTGTTTTCCATCACAAAAATTTGCGACGGATTTGTTTTTCCATCACAAATGGGGAATTTTTTTTTTTTTTTGGTGACGGAATTTGTTTTCCATCTCAAAAATTTGCAACGGATTTGTTTTTCCGTTGCAAATGGGGAATTTTTTTCAATTTTTGCAACGAAATTTTTTTTCCGTTGCAAATTGCAACGGATTTTTTCCCTAGCAAATTCTGTCGCTATTTTGTTATTTTCTAGTAGTGAATCAAACGATTGTGCTTGTACAAACTGAAATTACCACTACCAAATTTAAAATAGTATCCAACTTTATCAAGTTTGGATATAAAAACTAAATTCCTAGATATACTAAGTACATAAAGAGTTTCAAATAAGTCCAAATGATATCCACTGTCAAGAATTAAACGGTACTCCTAACAGCTTCCACTAGAACTTTCACTTTATTCCCCATAAAGACAAACTTTTCATTTGACCTTGTGGTTTGGGTTAAAAGGAATCCCTGCAATGTATTAGACACATGAGTAGTACATGCAGAATTAATCCACCAAGTATTATTAGGAACTTCGGCTAGATTTGATTCAGAACATACATAAACACTAGGCTTACCTTTCTTTAGGTAAGTGTCTATCATGGGGGCCTCACCGAGTTCACGACGACTGATTGGCTGACCCACATAGACTAGCCTTGCCTTCGGCACCAAACTATTCGAAATAACTTTATTAGATCCATGCCTGACAATAGGCTCTGATAACTTCTTCTGGCTCTTGTCTCAACCCTTGGTGCATTATTACGACTTTGCCCCATTGACTCCTTTCTTAAGACTCCGTCTACCGGTGCCTTCTCTGTTCCCGATCCTTACTGTACTATCATTTAAGACCGAGGTCCAATGCCCATACACTGACCTCGTGTAACGGTTAACCTCATGTTTACATACACAATATATGGGTTACGGACATTCACAACATTAACAGTACATGAGCACACAACAGATTTATCACACACAACCAATGCAGATGTATCGCTCCCAGCATGCAGATGTATCGCTCCCAGCATTACAGATGTTTCGCTCCCAGCTTGCATACAGTTATCTTCTAACACCCATATGCATACAATAAACATACCATCTATACGCATACAATACACATAGCACATATACGTATACAATAAACATCAGAGTTAGTGTTACAGTACGCGAACGTACCTTCCACCGTGAAATGGCCAATCGTCCGGCCTATTGAACCCGGCTCTGGACCTCCCGGATATCCTAAAGGGTAATACTGTATCCATTAACTCATAAACAATATCCTAACAGATATCCTAGTCACAAATGACTATTTTACCCTTGACTTCGCTAACCGATGAAATTTCGCGTAGCTTCGCTATTTTGACTCTAATCTTCCAAAATTTTGCCAAATCTCTATCTCCATCATATTTTCGAAATAAATATTATATTTAACCATAAAACATGATATCAACAATATATTGGAAGATTAAAGATCAAAACAACATAAGCTATTAACTTAACCTAGAACTTCAAGAACTAGGGACCGAAGAACTTACCTTAACCTTGCTCTCCTTCCCAGAGCTCTCACTTCTCTCTACCTTCTCTCTATTTCGAAATTGCTCTTGAATTGGTGAGGAATGAAGTGAAATGGAAGGGGCTATTTATAGGAAGAGTCCATGGATCTCAACCCTTGGATCAACTTTTCATCAACGGTTAAGATTAGACACGTGCGGCCTCTGGACATCACTCCTTTTCCTCTTCTCTCCTCCATAAAAACGTCCCCCTATGTGATCCTTCCAAAAATGATGTCATACAAGTGATGTCATCCTCTTGCTTTATGGATTTAACCGATAAAATCCTCCTGTCTTGTTCTAATCGCGTAATTTTAAATAATGTCAAATATTCCTTGACATAACTTTGGAGGTCGGAGGTAACCCACTTTGGCACAAAATTTCACTTGTTCATAATATGTCTTGGTGTTTAATACTTAGTTCATAGATTTCAAGTTATGATTTATATTCTATCGGTTCTCATTTATCCCATTAGCTTTTTACCAAAATATCTTTCTACTTTTTCATTTTTTCCTTCCACTTGCAAATGCTTTCACACTTGACACATTTTTCTTCCTTTTCCCCTTTGATTTTCGAATTGCATGGGCAATTCTTGGCCAAGGAAGATGCTCCCACTTGCACAAATATCCTATTGTTTATGTGTTTCCATTGGCCAATTTATTTTCACATGGATTAAGGTTTGAATTATTAGAATCATTAGATTAACTTTATTAACTTCAATCCAAGCCTTTGATTCTTGTTTGACTTGTCAAAGTTTGTTACTAAACTTGTTTAGTGCCTTAATCAAATTCTTTGTTGATTAATTAGGCTTTAGGGTTTTTACATAATCCATCTTATGTATTGCTTAACCATGCTTAATTAATTAGCAATTATTATTATGCTAATTTTAATCTTTTATTGGTCATTAATCTCCAATTAGGGTTGTATATAATTAACTTTGAATATCACATTTATTCATGCTTAAACAATTAGCAATTAATTACTTATTTAATCACTTACTAATTGTTGATAATTTTCTTAATTAGGATTAATCATTTTCTCACAACTATTTTATCGACATCGATCATTTATGCTCCATTTATTATTTTAAAATCACGGGCAACTTATGTCCTCAAAATTGTAACACCCTACCGGCCTCGCCCTTTCGGGTGGCGAATAGAGCATTCAGTAACAAACGCGCAGTAACACAAACATACCAAGTATACCGTGTTAACTGCGGAAGGACTAAATGTCCTAGAAACAAACGCAAGACTGCCCAACAAAGCAAGCCCCGGATCCATAGCGCCAGGAAAAATACAGTAGTCAGGCTCTGAACCAGACCACATTGAATGCACACAAACGCATGTCCCTTTTCAGGAGACACGGGTCCACAATCATGGAAAAGCAAACATACAAAGCAACACAAAGCATATGAGGATTAAGGTTACTACCTGGTAGTTGACCACAAATATTAGTAAAATTTCCCTCGGTGCACGGAAAATCAAAGTAACCCTAAAATAACCAATATATATATAAGTGACTCTTCTGAAAAAAAGTCTCGGATTCGGGGCTGTTTTAAAAATTTGGTTCTCTTAGCACAAAACTCAGAAATTTTCGTGTTACCTATCAAATAAATCCTTGGGATGTCTACTTTCTATCTGTAAAATTTCAGAATTTTCCAAGTCCATTTGATAGGTCAAAACGCAGAAGAAATCTGACTGACTTCCACAAATGCTTCAACCAACATCTTTCAACAACCAACTTTGTTTATATCATACTAATCGTTCTTCCTAGACCTTAAATCTTATGTTTGATCCTTTATTCATTCACTTTATTAATTAATCAGACCTTTGACATGAACAAGACGTAGGATATTCCCCAACTTGGCAATCATGAATTTATAAGGTAGTAAATAAAACTATGACTTACTTGATCTTGGTATTCCTCCAACTAGAAACTTGATCCTCAATATTTCTTCTTCCTTCTTTTTGTCCTTCACCTTCACAGAACAATGAAGGAGTTTTCCTTCAAAATTTTAACTTAAAAAACGAGTAAAAAAATAATTTTTCCTGGCTTCCACTAATCTCGCCGGCGCATCTGATGGGGTTTGAAAAAAAATATTTCTTTGATTTCTTCTAGTCTCTCAGGTCCGGTGGTTTTACAAGAGAAAGGAAAATTCCTCACTCCAACTCATCTTTCTCTCACTTCGATAGCTAAGGGAAATATTGGATAAGTATGTATTTGATTGCCTTTAGCTTTTCTACCTGTCAGGTACGTTGGGAAGCTTAAAAAAATTTGTGTGTGAACTATCCCTTTGCCTCAATCAACGCACGTCTCCCTCTCTCCTTTATTTAATATAGGATTGTCTCATTTTTTTCTCTCTTTCTCCCACATCCGGCGCATGGAAAATATAGGGAGCTATTTTGTGTTAAAATTTTCCTTGTGTCACGTGCTCACCCACTCTTTCCTTAATCAATGATATAATGTTACATCAATCTCCCTGTCCTAACCGGCGGTTTAAAGGAGTGGTAAGTAACTCTCTCTCTTTTTTTTTCCTTCATCTCACATTGGGGATTTATTATTGAAGAAAAAAAATGATATGCTTCCTTCCTTGTTCATACGACTTCGTCCATTAATTGCGTTTTGTCACCTCCATCTAATCTCCTTATTAGGCCATAAGTGCACTCAAGTACTCTAAGCTCTAGGTAATGTTTTTTTTTTTTTTCTATTTTTCTCCTTCTCACTCGTCTGACTTCAAAGGGAGAAATATGGGGAAAATATTTTGTATCCTATAAGTCTTATCCAATGTCCACCTTCCTAAAGAAAAATTAGACTTATATTGAGACTCCACTAATTTTTCATCAAAATTTTTCCCTTCTTTTATTGATCGAAAAATATAAGAATATTGAGGAAAAATATATTTTTGCCTTCTTTGATATTACTTATCTCCAATTATTTATAACCAAATTTATTGGCCATCTTTCGAAGATTTCCACATTATTTTCCCAATAATTAATTTATCTTGTCAGAAAAATAATATACCACTCTCCACTTATTTGGGAAAATTCATATATTTCCTTGACAAATTTACATGAAAATTAGGGGTGTTACCAAAATAATATTAAATTCTGCCTCATTATTTTCCAAGGGAATAATCCAATAAATTATCTAAATTAGAGACAACATACTTTCCGATTTTTAATAAATATTTAATTGCCTCTTAGGATTTATCATAATATTCTCAGGGTATTTTATGACCCATAAGTGTATTTAGGGCTTTTTAATTTGAGACCTCATATTCACCTATTTCAATAGGTATTATTTACTAAATTATGATACTTATCATAAGTGAGATTTTAGGTATTACACTTTTTACAGAAGTGACATTTGTTTCCATATTGTTCCTTCTGGTGGAATTGAGAAGAGGAGGCCTCATTAATCTTTAATGGTCCCCTTCCTTTCTTCTCATGCTTCTTACCACTTTTCTCTACAACTCCTAGATGTTTCACATAATTGATGGAATGAATTCCCTGGTTCTTAATTTTGGTTTCCTTATGAACTAGCAAACTATGCAATTCATGCGCACTCCATTTGTCATTCATGGTATTATAGTTTATTTGAAAAGAACCATACTCAGACGATAATGAGTTCAATATGAACTGCACCAAGAAATTGTCATCCACTTCCATTCCCAATGACTTCAGTCTTGTTGCAATGTTTGTCATTTCAACAACATGCTCATGCATAATACGTGAACCATCAAATTTTATGATGGTACCTGCAAGAGACTTGTCAGAAGTTTGGGAGCACTCTTCCACAAGTTTTATCATTTCTTAGCACTTTCAGTTTGTGGAAGAGTTGACTTAATGTTGCTTGCAATGCTCATTCACATGTACATCAAACTCAACCTATTGGATCTTTCCCTATTCTTAAAAGGTTTCTTTCATCCTCAGTATTTTCATCAGTAATAGCATTGGGTTTCTCTTCTCCAAGAGCTAATTCCAAATCCATTACCCCAAGGTATACTTTGATTTGCTCCTTCCATTTAGAGAAGTTCAGTCCATTAAAAATTGCAATAGTTGAGAATAGTGAATGTGGCAACAGGTATAGTAAGTAATAAAATATTTTTTTTTGAAAAAATTAATGCTTTGAGTCATATATATCACATAATAATATGCTTCACAAATTTAGAAAAAATTGATTCAATACATATCAATGTTCACCTTTGGGGACCCACTAATATATAACATTCAATCATAATGATGTCATAAAGATTTCACATAATTTAGTAGTGATGCATGCTCCAACTAGAAATATTTATCATCTTTGAATGTCTAAATAAAACTATAAGTATATGGACAATACCAACATTCATGTTCAATTATTATAAAGACAAATAATCACCCTTTGGGTTGATTCATAACCACCCTATAATAACGAATTTCAATTCACCCACAACACAAACACAATTTCATAGCATAAAGGTTATGGGTATTTGAAATATAAGCGTAATATTTGGAATGAAAATAATCTATAAGGATTTGGCCACTTTGGTGACTAACAAATTCACCACACTTAATTCTAAAACTTAAATGTTTAACATTTTTACAATTTCTATTCACAACATCTAAGTAATTTATCTTTTGGATCAACATATAGAGGCTTTAACAAAAATAATTTGTTTCTTTTTTTTTAATTAAATTCGACAAAAAAAAGTACAACTCAAACAAATTCGGCCCAAAAAAATTGCTAAACCCAAACGGACTTTATTAAATTCACATGTTATATGTTTATGTCAAAATGCACTAACCTTTGTCTATGACAATGATTGATACTTTACAATGTGTGACTTGCAGTACGGTAATTCAAACCTTTATCAATCTGTTTACCCTTCTTGATACACTCTCTCTTCTTGGTGGAAAACTTGAGGCGTCTCTAATGGTCAGAAAGTGAATGGACAAGTTTCTATCATTTATATAAATTATGTATCCAAAGACATAACTATTTACATCCTATGGATATAACTATTCCCATCAAGCTGTTAATAAACCTCTTCCCAAAAGTCATTTGCTAATGGTCATTTAACCCCTTCATTAATTAATGGGTCATTCGTCAGGGTGAAATGTTGTCACCCTGACTAAAAAACTTGTTAAACCCATTAAAAGAGTTGTAAAATCCATTTATGAACTTGTTAATCCCATTACAAGTTTTGTTGATACTGCTCATGTTTTTCACCTGACGAATGAACTTGTTAAACCCATTACAAGACTTATAAAAATCATTTATGAACTTGTTAATCTCATTACGAACTTTGTCAAACTCATTTTACATTTAGTTAAGTAGTATTTTTTTTTCAATGAGAAAAGCTATTGGCTGCTTCGAACTATGCATTCTAAATGGTGAAGGTGATGAGGCAACGACCTCATGGCTGTGTTTCGAACCAAGTAAAGGTACCAAGCAGACATCTATGCGACAATCTCTATCATTTTCTTATGTTTGCACAACCTCGTTCAACTACGGTAGTTCTTTTTAAAAATGTAATCCCAATATAGAGCTTCGATTTAATCCCAATAATCATATTTCAGAGAAACACCAAAATAATCAAGATCCTTTGAAACCCATACCAGAAATAACAATGTTGTGACTTGAATAAACTCGCCAATCACTTATTGAAATTCTAAATTCATGAAGAAGAATTGAAAACAAAGTCACACAATTCATTTTCCCAAAAAGCTGAACTAAGCAATATTTTGGGTGGAGAGAGAGAGAGAAAGAGATAATGGAGTTCAAGAGGAAAAAGAGGGTGGGGAAAGAGGTGCGAGGAGGAGGGATCTCTAAACGGCATGTTGTAGATGATGTGGAGAGGTTGTCTGTGATATTTTTTATGAAGGAGGAGGAGCGAGAAGACAGAGGGAATGAGAGAAAGGACAACTATGTCTTTTGCCTCAAATTAAATATTACAGATTCCTACCTTATCCCTTATATGTCATTTCATTTCACTACTAGAAAATATGGGAACGGTGATGGAATTTGCGACAGAAATATTTTTGTCGCAAATTTCAAGCAAATTTGCGACGGAAAGATATTTCCGTCGTGATAGGTGCTTCTTGTGACAGTTTTTTTATGTGTCTATCGCAACTTGCGACGAACTAAATAAATCTGTCACAAGTTGTGACTGACAAAACAAATCTGTCACAACTTGCGACGGATTTATAGTGTTCATCGCAAAAATTGCGACAAAACTAGATTTCCATCGCAAATTGGCTGGGCGGGAAAAAGGCCCACCAATTTGCAACGGAATTTGCGATGGATAAAATTCCGTCACAAATATCCTAAATTAAATTAGGGCACAGTTTCTTCTTCGCGCGATATCTCTCGCCTCACTCTCCGGTTCTGCCTTGGATCTCTGGTTGCCGACTTGATCTCCACTGTCCAACCCTCGGCTCCGCTCGCCGCCGCGTCGATCTTTGTCTCCGGTCCTCATCTCTACTCGCTGCATCGATCTCCAACTTCGGCCCTCATCTCTGATCGCCGATCTCTGACTCTAGCCCTCAACACGTCTGTTCCACTTGAGGTTTTTTTTGTTTTTGTTTTTGTTTTCTTTTGCCTATGAGCTTGTTGTCTGTTTCTCTTATTTAGCTTTTGGAAATTTTTATTTAGTTTGATTTTGTCTATTTGAAATGGTTCCTATATTTGTTAATACCTGCTACTATTTTACTTCAAATGATTGTTGTATTGGATCTGTTTCCTTAAATTTTGTCTGTTTCTATTTGATTGCTTTATGGCATCTTTGTTGATTTGGATGAAACCCCAAAAAAGTAGTTTTTCAAGAGGGAAATGCAAGAAACATATGCTAACTCAATAAGTAACAAGTGAAGGCTTAAATCCAGATGCAATAAGTCTCGAGTTTAGACTCAGGAAGAGGGAAGCTCTGAAGCATTTAGATAGAAAAACAATCTTAGGCTGAAGAAAAATATAAATTCAAGCTTTTTTTCAACAGCACATTATAACAAGATAAAACATTACTAAAATAATTTTTTTTAATATATAGAGATAAATATGAATAACTTGGATAATATTATTTAACATATCGGATAAAGAAAATTACTCATATTTAATTCAAAACAAAGTCTTGTTGGGAAATGAAGGAGAGAGAGACTTGACAGTAGTGGGTTCCTTGAAGCCGATCGAACGAATCCACCATTAATTCACACATATTCAAAATCAAACAGCGCCATCTCCATTGCACGTTAGGTGTTTTGGATAAGCTTCTAGTACAGTTCCCCCATTCTTATTTTAATAATTATTCTTCACATTTTTTCAGTTCACACATAATAATTAATTAATTAAAAATATATTCGCCACACCAGCCTCAAGATTCAAATCCCCTTGATTCCTTATGTTAATATCTTGCTATATATCCCCCTTTTCTTTTCTGGTGTTTGTGCGGACGTGCCTTTTCCTTTAATTTCTCTGAAGAAGGACTTACATGTGTAAACAGGAAAAAAATAAAAAATTCGTTGTTGCTTTATTGTTCTTATGACGTTGTACTTCACTGTTGTTAGGGTATGTGTTTGGTGCTTGGTTTATAACTACTGCCGGCATCATTCATTGTAGATATGGCTGCTGATATTCTAGTCCAAGTTCTTAATCACAAAAACAGCGAATTATTTTGAAAGCAATTTTGAGGGTCAGATTTTGATTAGGCTCTTTTGCATGATTTGATTAGCCTCATATAAACACAAATGATTTCGTTGTATCTTTAGCAGGTTATTAGGCATTAGAGCTTCACAGAGAACTATATATTTTACCTCATCATGAACCCCAAAGTATTTTTATTAATTAGTGATCTATTCGCTTGTGGTTTTAAATTTTGTGGAACTGTCATCATACATATATTTGAGAATCATATATAACATTTTACTATCTGTTAGGAAATTAAAAAGAAAGCAAAAAAAAAAAAAAAACAAAGAAGATGAATCAGCAAGCGAAAATGATGAAGCAGATGCAGAATTTACTCCAGTCCCTATTGAAGGAGAAGAAGGATACAGGGTCAGCTCTTGGTGATGATGATGGTCATACTACTGCTGTATAGACTTTTTTTTTTTTTTGGTTATTTTTAGTCCATTTTGTTAGCAACATTGTTGTTTATTTTTCATTTTCTCTATGTAAACTCTTATGATTACTATTTTATATCTTCATTATATACACTTCTTTTTTATTTCGTAATTTTTTATATTTTTTTCTACAGAATTGAATTTTGCGACGAAATATTTTAAATATTCTGTCGCAATCAAGGACGGACACAAGGGGGAGCTAGGGGTGGTCCCTGCCCCCCCCCCCTAATTTTTTTTTTTAAAAAAAAAATATAAACACGGTTTGCTTATTGCTGATTTACTTTCATATATGTACATTGAGGTTCGTTTGGTTTCTTTCATATATATTTTAAGAAAAAGTAAAGAGGTGGACCCACAACTTTAATATATATTTCAAACCTTGCTTGTTTTGCAGTGTTAGCTTACAACAAATTTTAAGAATCAATAAATTACTTAAAATCATTTTTTTCATTAAATTTCATTCATAAAATTTATTATACATAATTTTATCTTTCTAATGATACTACTTTTACACTGATTAGAAAATATATTAGGGTTAATATTTTAAACAAGTTTTGAGTTTGTTAACAGATGACTGGGAATATTGATGATGACTAATATTTAATTTTAATAGATTCAATTATAGATGAATTTAACAATATGAAAACACGTAAGAGTCAAGTGAAATAAACTTAATTTCTATAATATATTTCTTTCAACTTTTTGTATATTAGGTCGTTATCGTATTTTGAGTACTTTTATTCATGACGTAGCATTTTTTATTTTCGGCCCCCGTAAGTAAAATTTCTAGGTCCGTCCTTGGTTGCAATATTCTTGAAATTGTGACGGATACCCTGTACGTCGCAAACGTCAACATTTGCGACGAATTAACATATCCATCGCAAATTTGAACTTTTGTGACGAACATCAAAGTTCCGTCGCAAAATTCAACATTTGCGACGGAAAAATTGTTCCATCGCAAAATTAAAATTTTGTAATAGAAACTATTTTTTTCGTTGCAAAAATAGCTTTGCGGCGATATTTTTTGCGAAGCAAATTGTTTTTGCGACGAAATTTCCCTATTTAGCAACGAATTTAGTCCGTCGCAAATCCTGACTTTTTTTATAGTGTATATTGGCATGACCTTTTTGGGATTTTAGAATTGAGATGGTATTTTGAGGTATTTTCCCACCTATCACTTTTTTCCTACAATAATAGCCGATCACTAATCCCCTATTATTTACTATCACAAATTAGACTTGTTAATAGTGACACTATCGTAGAAGAACTATTTAACATGATATTAGTGTTTGATGGTTTTTTTATACCTAGAATTTGTTTGGAGTTTCAATAGTAATTTTACCCTTTATTTTAAAAATATTTATGATGTAAATAAGGAATTTTAGGAGATTTATTATTTTACTTTTTGATATTTCAAAATAGTTGAAAAAGTGAAAATTTAACAAAATGTTGACCCTGGGCCTACATGTCTAAAGGCTGAGTTTTATTAGGGTTTTTTACCATAATAATTTTTTGAAAAAAAATAATTACCAAAATAAAGCTCTTTCCAAACTATTTTCCAAACTAAGTCTTACGTCATTAATGGCGTGAGGATTGTCTACGTAACTGACTAAGTTAGTAGAGCTTCTTTACGGAATTGGTTTTATCTATTGGGCCCACCTAGGTTGCGTGGAAAATGTTCACGCCACCTAGGTGGCGTGAACTTTTTCACGGGACTTGTCTCAGTGAATAAACTTCACGGGACTTGTCAGTGAAGTTTATTATTATATATATATATATATATATATATATATATATATATATATATATATAATAGTAATAATAATATCTAATAATAATATATAAAATAATAATAATAAAAAGTGGAATAATTTAAAGCTCTACTTCATTTAATTTGAAGTCAAAAGAAAGAAAGCAGGGAGTTGAAATAACTCATTAAGAACGCCTTTTAAAAGATTACACGGTACAATTTGGTTTTAACAACAGATCACAATACGGGGATCTATATATTTGTTATACACCAAAAGATATAGATCCCAAAATCAATCTGCTGTTATACACCAAATATTTGTATAACAACGGTATTGATTTTGGAATTTGTATCTTTTTTATAACAACAGATCACAATCAGGGGATCTATATATCTTTTTATACATAAAAATACTTGTTGTTATAATCAAATTTATTATTATATTATATTATATTATTATTATTATTTTTTTTTTTTTTTTATGGAATCAGACCCACTTTAGTGGGTCTGATTCCATAATTCACGGGACTTGTCCCGTGAAAAAACTTCACGGGACTTGTCCCGTGAAGAAAATTCACGCCACTAAGTGGCGTGAATTTTCCTTACGGGTGTAACATCCCACTTTTCAAGCAGTAATTTTTTTTTTCATCAAACATCATTTCAAAATGATCAGAGTAGAGCAACGGAGCAATTGAGTAACTGATATGTATATATAAAGTGCCGTAAGTCTGGCTGGATACAACAGTGATGCGAAACCGTGTGGTTCAAAGTGTATAACAACATAAAGAAATCTTCACTGGATCTTCAAGCAAGTCTCCCGCCGAGTTTCTACGCAGGTGCTTGTCTTTCTCTGCAACTCTCGGCCCTCCCGATCCCGGCTATGTTAAGGGTGAGACCCGCACGGATCTCGAGTAACGGTTAACCTCATGTTTATGTATACGAGACAGCAGACATTAACAATACTAACATTACTCTATCACAACCCATGCATATGTATTGCCCCAAAGCATGCGGACATATTGCACCAAGCATCTGAGCAGCACCCAAGCATACAGATTGCACCAAAGATACGACATATTGCACCCAGCATACGAACATATCCTCTAACCACTATATGTACTCAAACAATATAACACTCCTACACACATACCACATATATGCATACCATAAACATCGAGTTAGTGTTACATGACGCGAACATACCTTCGTTGTGGTCGTCGAGATTTCGACGGAAAACGGAAAAGCGGTACGTTTGGCAATGGTACGACAAGTAGGTCGAACGTAATCGGGGATATCCTATCAACATAATAATGTACTTGTTAAGGATCTATCATTACGACGGACATTTTTAGTCAAAATGACTATTTTACCCACGACCCCTAATTGGCGGAATTTCGCCAAGACTTCGTTACTTTGGCCCCACTTTTCCAAAATTTTGACATAGCTCTTACTCCAACATATTTTCGAAATATA
Organism: Acacia pycnantha; assembly: GCA_025563575.1. Taxonomy (NCBI): domain Eukaryota; kingdom Viridiplantae; phylum Streptophyta; class Magnoliopsida; order Fabales; family Fabaceae; genus Acacia; species Acacia pycnantha. The sequence continues at coordinate 1,695,411 of JAMWYP010000061.1, forward strand.
AACCATATTGATTAATGATTCACATCATAATAGGCATTTTAGGTAAAAATTACCATTTTGCCCTACCCTTACTAGTCGGCGAATTTCGCCAAGACTACGCTACTTTAACTACCAATTTTCGGGACTCAATCCCTACCAAGTTTTACCTCTTTAGGCATCTTTCAATGCAATGAGGCCTAAAACAATAGTAGGAATCTCACTCCCTACTTACTAAATCTATCTAACAATTCTTCTAACTACCGAACTAAAAAGCTAAAGACCGAAGGACTTACCCGTTGAAGACTTCTGCACAATTTTGCCCAGAGCTTCTCTCTCTAAAAACCTCTCTCTAGATTCGGTTTTGCTCTTCAAAATGGTGTGAGAAATGAAGAGGAAACTTGGCTATTTATAGAAAAACTTAGGGATATGTTGGGAATTTTTCAAGTTGTTCTAAACCATAGAAAATCAAAGCAAATGGTGTTTATTTCTTGGCCATGCAAGCACTTGGTCGACATACATGGTGATGTGGCAGCCCATGATGGGTTCAAAGTGTAATGACTTATGTTGCTTTATGGCCCGATCTGATAGAATTTTCCCGATCGGTCCCCGATTCGCGTAATTTCGGAAAAATCTCAAAACTCTGGATTTACAACCTTGAAGACATTTCTTCACTCATTAGAAATGTTCAAGTTAACCTAAATTTTGATTTCATATAGGGCTCCAACTGTCAGTCTGAAGTTCCTCGAAAAACGTGTCCGTACGGGTCCGGTTACGAAACGCGTTTTCGGAATCATCAATCTCTAGAGAAAAATTCACTGATTCCAAATATGTCCAAATAAATTCAAATTCATTCCTAGATGTTGAGTTAGAATTTATTTTCTTCATATCCAAAAATATGCCTATTTGCATTTTTCTCTATTTCGTCTTATTAGGAAAATGCACATTCGGACTCAGAATTAACTTCCGGAAGAGTCTAATGGAAGATAAAATCTCACTGATCAATATTTTACCTTGACTTTGGAAATACCATTCCTAGATCTCTAGATAGGATCCGTTTCCTAATTATTGAATTACTATTCACCAAATTAAATTAAATTATATAATAATCAAACTTTTTCAAAATCTTATATTTATTTTTTTGTTCTTTTTTTCTTTTTTTTTCTTCTTTTTTTTTCTGCCCATTTTTTTTTAAATTTCGTTTTTTTTCTATATTTGATTAATTATTTAATTATTTTTACATAATTTTTACAAAATTTTCCTATTGGTCTATTCTTGCATTTAGGCTTAAAAATACCTAAACTCATCTATTTTTCTCAAAACTTTCCAATTAATTAGCAAATATATTTTTACTAATTTTAAGCCAACAACCACTAAACTTTGGGTTTTACATAATTATCCATGAATTTCCTTTGCTTATGCTTAAGTAATTAGCCCAATATTACTTAATTACTTAATTATCACAATTTGATAATTTTCTTAATTAGAATACCCCATTGTCTCACAATTCTAGCTCTGACATTTTCATTTCCATGTCTTCTGCATTATTTTATAATTTACAAGGGTATTTTAGTCATTTTAATGCTTTTTGAGCATTCTTATTCAATTTCTCCAAGTTTGTAATTTAATAAATTACCTAAATTATGAACAATATCATTCCCTATTTCAAATAGATTTTTACTTGCCTCTTTTATAGCTTTCACAGGGTATTTATAACCCACAATGTGCTTAGGGACCTATTTGCAAATTTTCAATTTGTTTTAGGGACCTATTTGCAAATTATCTAATTTCAAGAGAAATTACCCTTACAACAAGGTAAACTCAATACAAGGTGTTTGAGACCTCATATTCACCTATTTTTAATAGGTATATTTCCCAATTTTGATATTTACCCTAAGTGTGATTTTTAGGGTATTACAACGGGACTGACACAAACTGACGCATTTTGTCAAAGTGGCGTGAGTCTTTTTTACGTAACAAGTCGCGTGACCCTTTCTTACGCCACCAACTGCATTACTTTGGGAAAATGTTTCCAATCTGCTTTAATTAGGTAAATTTTTTTTAAAAAAAAAATTATTTTGGGCAAAAAGCCGTTTTATTAATTTGATGATTTTATGGTATGTGGATCTAAAGATTAGGCCCTAGCCTGTCAAGAAATGGCCCGGACGATTCATATTGACAACTCTAAAAAAATTCTATCCAATATCTACTACTCAAAATAATTAATGCATTATTCATTCTATCAATTATTTCCAAATTATTTTCATTTCTTTCTATTAAATGAATTGATTATAAACAAATAAGTTCCAATGTGCCTAAAAATGAAGTGAAAAATCACTCCAACTTTGTTTTTTAGTGAAAATACTCCAATTTTGTTTTTGTTTTTAAATCCACAAGAGGCTACCAATTTGGGTCGAATAATGGGAAAAAACAATGGGTCATATGAAATTTTGCAGAGGCCCATGACAATATGTTTTTTTTTTTCCGGAAAAAAATAATTTTTGTTTTCCGTATTAAAAGAACACTCCGAATCGCAACAGTAATCACTTCAAGGATAAATTCAGAGTTTGAGATTAGGTTGCGCCTATTTTCGCTCACTCTCTTGTTCTCTCTACCAGCACGGCGCTCTATTGCGGCTAGGGTTTTTCTCTCTCATATGCCCTCTTGATTCTGTTCTTCTCTCGTTCTGTTCTACCTGTGAGTCTCTCTGTTTGTATTGCTTGCGATGGAGTTGTTGCTTATATAGGATCCAGTGTTCGCCTTCTCGTTGGTATAAGTATCTGCTGAGTGGTGTTGGGGTTTTATATTAAGGCTTTCTCAAATGGCGACCATGAACCCTTTTGATTTGTTGGGTGACGATGCTGAGGACCCATCGCAGTTTATCGCGGCCGAACAGGAAAAGGTTGCGGTGCCTGCGCCGAAGAAAGCCGGGCCTCAGGACCAGGGCAAGCCGGGAGCTCGTTCTCAGTCGCAGCAACAGAGCAAGGCGGCTCAGATGCCTACTAAGCCACCGCCTCCAGCTCAGGCTGGTAAGCTTCTGATTCTCTTTGTTATTGAGTGAATGTGTTCTGATGCATAGAAGCAATACCCACCTGTTGGTTATTTGAAAAAAGTATATGTTTTCTGTTTGATAGTGAATGCAACGAAGTTTTGCTGCATGATGAGGCGTTGGTATGTTCCGCCGTATTTTGAGCATATGGTTTCTGATTTGGTCTATTGTTAGCTTTATTACTTGTTTCTGGTTTTCTTTTTCTTTGATGTCTTCTTTTGTTTCTCTTAAATTTAGAAGGAATAGTGATTTGGGAGTTATGTGTTTGGGCAAGTGTTTGGTCACCTGTTTTTATTACATATTCGCAAATGCTCAATCTTCTCTTTTTTTGGCTGGTTTCTGTGATATTGTGATATTTTGAAGATGTTTTTAAATTTAGCCACTTTTTAAGTTAAATTTCCTTGCTGAATGGTGTCATTCATAACATCATTTAGATGCATTGTTTTGCAACAGCTTTAGTCCTTAACTACTTTTTAGTTTTCCAAATGTACTTGGTAGAATGCCTTGACTTTTCCTAGGTAGTCTGTGAAGTAGTGTACATGGAGGGATGATGCAGATCACAAATATACTTTTTCTTAACTTGTATTTAGAATCCTTTAAATTCTCCTCTTATCTTGTCAATTGGAAGATCATTTGTATGTTTATTACCATTTTTCTGTCAATTGTATATTTATACAGTTTGTTCTCTGGGGCCCTGATTCCTTAATGCTCTTCGTATTGGTTGTGCTAGAGTCATGGTTCTCTTTTAATTTTAATGTTACTTTTCATCTAACAGTGAGGGAGGCAAGAAATGACACTTATCGTGGAGGCCGTGGAGGTGGACGAGGAGGTGGGCGTGGATATGGTCGTGGCTTTAACCGTGACTTCTCAAACGATGAGAATACATTCCCAGGCACTGGAGCTCCTGCTGGCCAGGGATCTCTTGAAGAAGGAGATGGTGGTAAGTCTGCAGAAAGGCGTGGACCTCGTGGTCCTTATCGTGGTGGTCGCCGAGGTGGCTTCAGTAATGGAGAAGTGGGTGAAGATGGACGCCCACGAAGAGCGTTTGAACGCCGCAGTGGGACTGGACGCGGGTGTGTTATTACATGATGTTGATAGCATCATTTTTGTTTTTTTTTTGGCCAAAATTGAGCTTATTTGTTCTATTTGCAGAAGTGAGATCAAACGCGATGGTGCTGGGCGGGGTAACTGGGGAATGGCAACTGATGAAATTGCCCAGTGAGTACTTGTTTATTATCCTCTTTTGTGCTTCTTGTTGAATTATTTGCGCATATTTTTCTTGGAATACTCTGATTCGGAAGTAAATTTTTTTATTTATTTATGGATTTGGTTTAGGGTGGCTGAGGAAGTTGTGACTGAAACTGATAAGAATGTGGTTGATGAGAAGCCTGCAGTTGAGGAAGAAGCAGCAGATGCCAACAAAGATAATCCTACTAATGAAGCTGAAGAGAAAGAGCCTGAGGATAAAGTGAATTTCTACATTTATTTGAAGTCTTTTATATTAAACCTGTATCAGCTTCATCTTCATAAAATATTTTTTATGGCTTTCTCGTGTTCAATTTATATTTGATGACTTCATCTGATGAGCATTTTTCCCCCTTACATTTAGAGTGCATGTATATAGCTGGATGATCTTTTGCATGTGTTTTGAGTGTTTTCTATTAATTTATAGTTTTTGAAAGTGATTTTCCTGTGTCAGGAAATGACTCTGGAAGAATATGAGAAAGTGCTAGAAGAGAAACGGAAGGCCTTGCAAGCACTCAAGACTGAGGAGAGAAAAGTAGATGTTAAGGAGTTCGAGTCCATGCAGCAACTGTCAAGCAAGAAAGGCAATGATGACATCTTCATTAAACTGGTCAGACTTTTACCTCTTGTTCCAGTTATAATTAAATTGGTTATCAATGCTTTTGGCACTTACACTAATCTTCTTATTAGGGATCTGATAAGGACAAGCGCAAAGAGGAGAAGGAAGAGAAATCCAAGAAGGTGTGACTTTGTTGCCTATTCCTATTTTTGAATACGCTTCTGATTTTATTAAACATTTGTAATTGTAATTTTGTGCTCAATTATGGGAAGTATTTGCGGGCAATCTTTTATTTAAGTCATTAATTATTAATATTGATTGTTCACATCTTCGGATTCTAAGTTAATATCCCATTTGGGTGGCTGGACTAGTTAACACCAATTCTTTTACTATACTCTTGCAGTCAATTCCCACAGATCGAAATTTTGAAAGTCTTCCCCCTATATTCTGTTATTTGCTTTTTTCAGAAGATTCCACAAATGTTGAGTTCAGTGTAACATAGTTTGCAAAATGATCGACAGATGTGGTTGCTTAACATACTGCATAAATATGTTAGCTTTTGCAACCATTAATATTCTGTTATCTCTTTATTCATGCATGTTGATATCTGTGAATAGCCTTCTCTTGGGGGATTGGCGTGTATTTAGTTCTCCTTTTTCTGCAACTAAGTGAATATGTAGTCATGCCAATTCTTCTAACCTAATTTTCCTATGCTGAGAATTCGTTGGAGAGGATTTTGGTTTTTTTTTTTTTTTGGGGGGTTATAATGAATTCTGATGTTTGTGAGCACTATTTGATGTGTGAGAATAGTATAGAAAGCAGATACAATCCCCTGACTTTTTTGCTTCAATCTACCCTTGCCATTTTATGTTTAACTGGCACATGTCCTGTGCATGGTTTTAGCAGTCATAGTTTTGTTTGTGAGGGGGTATATAATGAATTTTGTTGTTTGTGAGCACTATTTGGTGTGTGAGAATAGTATGGAAAGCAGATGCAATCCCCTGACTTTTTTGCTTCAATCTACCTTTACCATTTTATGTTTAACTGGCACATGTCTTGTGCATGGTTTTAGCAGTCATAGTGTTGGTTGTTGGCTAGAGTCAAGTACAAATCATGAGGATTTAGGTAGGGATTCTTTTATGCTTTTCTGTTCATTTACTTGGGTATTTGCCTGGGTACTTCCTATCCATTTTTTAACAGTCAACTGATCCAAGAGAATCCTTGTTCAAAGCTGATATTAAGTCAAAGTTGTCATAGAACACATTGTCTACACACAATGTTCTAACAATTGAGTTTGTTAGTTTAATCTTGTAAGCAGACTGATTTTTTCTTGATATCCTTCTGTTTTCTCATGTCTTAGTAACCTGTCAATCTTGTGTGTCTTTTTTCTTCATTTTTTGTTTCATTTCATGTATTCAGTCTGTCAGCATCAATGAGTTTCTGAAGCCTGCTGAAGGGGAAAGGTACTACTCAGGCGGACGTGGCAGGGGCCGTGGTCGTGGACAAAGAGGTTATGGTGGAAACCCTGCCAGCAATGTACGAGCTCCAGCAATTGAAGATCCTGGGCAGTTCCCAACGTTGGGTGGCAAGTGAGGTTGTCTGCAAGACTGCAACATTGCTGGCATTTCCTTGTCCTGTCCTTTATTCGATTTTGGGTCGTCATCTGCTTTAAACTTAGTCGGAAATTACCTTGGTAATTGGATTTCATGCGTCAGAAGGGTCATTTAATTTTATCTTAGAATGTAAATTTAGGTTCATCATACGGTCCGTTGATCACTTGTAGCCTTTCCCCCCAATTGTTATGTTTCGCTTGGCCGTGTTGATAATTTGGGGTTAAGTCATGGCGGATAAAACATAAATGTTGCAGAGTCTGCTTTTATTTATAAGATTGATCACTCAGTTTTGCTTTCATAATCTGGTTCCCCCACTTTAATATTCAACGAGGTAACATTCCAGGTGGATGCCTTGACTTGTCTGCTATGTACGAGTCAGGGAAGTTTCATGACATTTAACTTATTAATCCATTGAAAGGTCATGTTGATTTATGACCTTGAATCTGAACTGGTGAAACTTTTCTGGTTCAAAGAATTTGGCATCTTAAAATGGAAATTGACCGGTGCGTATTAGAACCGCCGTTATTTATTTTATTTTATTTTTGTTTTGATCCCCCATTGTTTCTGACCAAAAGCATTTTCTTTGAAAATGACTGTCATTAATGCCTTAAAAGGGCATGTTCGGTACGTGGTGAAGTTACTTGAATTGGGAAAAGTGTCGGAAAGATTATTTATTACGTTCTGTATGTGGTAAGGTGGCTTTGTTTGGATGAAAGTTGATGGAGCTTTTCCTTTCTCACTCTTCCTTTTGGTGGGGATACTGAATGGGCCCTATGCTTGTATGTGGTGGATTTCATCTTTTAAAAATTAACTTTGACAAGTGAGTGGTATAGTTGGTTAAAACATCGGCCTTCATTCTAAAAAGAAGGTTTGATACCCGGAGGTCGATGTGGGGGTCTCGTTGGTAGGAGATTTGTGAGTACTCCTTACACTCTTTAAGTCTGGAAGTGTGTCCTGGCCCTAGTGGGTTACCGGTGTCTATTTCTACTTACACTTTTTAAAATTTAAAAAACCAAAAAAAAAAACCTCGTACTTTTGCTATAAACATTTTGAGAAGGTCCTCTTCTTTTCTTATCCCTGTGTCTTGCAATGCAAAACCTAAATTCGAGGTGGAGTGGCTTTTCATGTGTTTGGAATGAGAAGGGATGGACCTGCTAGGGTGTCACGGCTCTTCTTTTCTTATCCCTGTGTCCCTTTCATGGTGATTTTTTATCCACAAGATTCAAATTCTCATCTTACCGTAGGAAAATTGAGTTCCTTTCACTCAATTCAATTATCATTGGGTTTTTCTCCCTTTTCTTATTCATACTAAATATGATACTTTCTTCGGTCCTTAATGTAAGATCTACTTACCCAACTTGATTAGATTAATGACGTTAATGAAGTTAGTTAAAATGATCATCTTTTTCTAAAACATCCTAATAATCTTCCTTAATGTCCTTCGTCTCTTTCTTACTTAATTATTGTTAAGAGAGTATAAATATGGTGTGTATCTGTGTAAAGACAAATGTAATAAATGTCTTATATTTAAAATCAATATCAACTCTCAAATTAGGTTCTACATTAAGGACTAAAGAAGTATAAATATACCTTTTCTCTAATAAAAGCTTCCTACCAAACATGTGTTATCCTCTTCTGGTTTTTCTGGATGAGGAGAGAAAATTTGGTGGGGCAGAATAAGGAGGAAAGAAAATATGCTTATTTCACAATCACCCCTCATAGCTGATAAAATAAAGATCATAAAAATATTAATATCCCTGTTGGCAGCGATAGTTGCCAGCGGTGACGGCTTAGTGGTATGAAGACTAATCGGCTGGTGACGGTTTCTAGCCAATGATGGTAGTAGGCCATTGGTGGTTAGTCGTTTGTTGACGGCGGTTGATGGTTGTTGTCATTTGGATGTCGGTGGATGTCCACTAACCATCTGCATCTAGCTTGTGGTGATCTTCATCCAGCGGTGGTGGAGGCCACCTAGCGATAGTGACCAATAAGAGGTGGAAACTGGCAGGGTTCATCGGCGATGGCCAATTTACCGATGGTGGCAACCAAAGTCTGATAATTGTCTTTGGTTGATGGTGCTGGTGGCCTGCCAATGACGATAATGCCCGGTAAGTTATGGAGGCCGATGGGGGTCAACAACCGGCCATTGATAGTGGCTGGCTCTAGCGAGCGACAACGCTGATAATGGCTAACAGTGGCGGTTGGTGGTGGTGGATGGTGACAATGAGGATTGATGTGAGCAGTGGCAGTGTGGGAAGTAATGGTTTCTTAACCTTATATTTGGATGAAGGGGAAAATGAAAATAAGAGAAAAATAAGGGGGAAGAACACTAAGAATGAAAAACTTTCCAAAATAGTATGAAATTTATTATTGTTTTGGAGTTTTTCCTCACAGTATTCTATCTTCACTAATTTTCTTCACATCCAAACATCGGATAAGTGTTCAGTGGAGGAGGGGGCGATTTTTCAAGTATTATTTTCTTTCCAATCCAAATGAATGATCAACCAGAAAAGAAAAGGTTGGCAGTATGCAAAAAATATGATGAGTATAGACTACAGAAAAAAGGTGAAGGTATAAAAATGGGGGAATGCTGTGGGCTAAAATGACTACGAAATGAGGTATGCGCTAACAGCAATAACAACATTATCTGTATAAAAACATGTTTCAACATATTTACTCATTACCATTTTTCAATCAACAACATATATGGATAATTCTTTATTTGCTATTGCAAATTCGCAACCTTGTATGCCACTAAGTTATAAGCATAACTGACCTATTTCTTGTTCAACAATTTCATGGGAGTGGCTACGGTCCACTGCAGTGGACCGTCCACTTCCCTCATTTACCCAAAAACTGTATCGTTTTTTACGCTCTACCTTTACATATATATGTTTTTTAAGTTGCTGACAGGTACTAAAAAGATATTTTAGGATAATGACTAGTAGTGAAGTATTTTTTCAATACTAGTCAGTATTTTAAAGTATCTTTTTAGTACCAGTCAGTACTTTGAAATATTTTTTTCAATATCCTAAAATAATTTTTTTAAAAAAATACTTCAAGATACTAACTGGTACTAAAAAAAATACAGAGTTTAAAAAATATAATGAGAGAAAAAAAGGCAGAGCGTAAAAAACAACACAATTTTTAGGCAAATGAGGGAAGTGGACGGTCCACTACAATAGACCGTGGCCACTCCCCAATTTCACAGCCCCTTGCACCGACTTGCACCGAGTTTCCAAGGTTCTTTTAGCAAGTATCAGGCGTCACAACTAATTTAAACTAGTAGCAATACTGTTTGATGAGCTCTCTTTATCTTAAATGCTACTACCTCCCGTACTTAATAGAGCTAATTAGGAGTTAAACCGGTAATTAATATATAACCTTAATCCCTTGTCTCCCAAATTCATAATTTTTCCCCAAAATATCTATCACACATTAAGAAGTTTCTAACTGAAATATGACATAATGAAATATAATATTTTAAGAAAACCAATCCATATTTGTCACAAAAAACTATCATAACTAATAATTAATCCACACGAATTAGTCAACTAGTTTTTATATTAAGAGGAAAAAGTAGTAATGCATGTTGGAGAACAGTGGAAGGAGGTTGTGACTACAGTATACTAATACTTTATTTGGTCAAAGATTGCTTGTTAACAACAGAAAGTTGAGGCACTCCCCTGTACTGTTTACAAGGGATTGATACATGGACTTTGCTCTAATGTTGTCTATATAAAAGAGGGTTCCAATGTGTGAGAGAAATCATCATGCTTCGAACAGGTCCAATATCCACCACATAAAAATATATAAGGTCTATAAACTTGCAATTCAAAGGAATATTTTACCATCACAGTATATTATCATCCCTGAGAAATATATTTTGCACAAACCATAATAACATCAGAAAGTATATACTAAAGAATGGGATCATCTATAGGTCAGTTCCCAAACCACGAGGAATTCCATGACATTGATCCACGAGTTAGTGAAATAACAAACAAATCTTACATTACATGCATCAGAGACCAAATGAAATGGGACTAAATAATAACACTTGAGGACTAAGAACAGCACCCACTTTTCTGGGCAACAGGCTGTCCTCTGATCTGCACTGTTGGAGGCCTTGCATTATTACTGGCTGGTTGGCTTGCCATTCTGCACATAAAGGATGAAGTTACCATCAACTTGCTCTCTTGGTAGATATTGGTAATTATACATAAAAAATTTTGAAATAACTATTCCACATTAGCGTCCCATCTATATGTCTGGATTAAGGAGAAAGTCCAAAATAGGAAGATAATGGCATGTTTTATTTAAACATTCCCATTAGTTAGTATCTCCAAACATTTTTTCAATAAATGTACGCCATCTTCCAAACATACTATTAATAATCAAAGGGTATAAAGCATAGAGCCTCATGTTTAGAAAAGGCTTGCTGGTCTAGTCACTATCAATATTTTCATATCAATCAATTATAATCTGTGCCTAAAATATTCTCCCTCGCGCATCCCCAACTGGAAGAGGTGCCCACATTTAGTGCCCTAGTGCCTCAAATATGATTGTCTCTAAAAGGAGGATGCTTGAGCTTATAAGAAAATATTCTCGCGCGCACACAGTAACTAACTGCTGTTTTGCCCACAACGAACAAATTGAATTTCCCATGTGATTGATTCAATAAAAACGTCATTTTCTTTTCTATATAATCAAAAAGTACCTATCCTTGATTGCAGCAGCCATGGCCATGAATGCCTGTTCCACATTGGTAGCATCTTTGGCACTTGTTTCCAGGAAAGGTATGCCAATTTCATCAGCAAAAGCCTACAGAAGAAAAGCAAAATAAAAAGGGTAACATGAGGGTGAACTTCAGCAGGAATAAGGCAGCAATATCTGCCAACAGCTGTATACATTAACACAGTTGAAACTAATTCCTTAGCTGAAAAAATGCAAAAATTAACAGACTTATGCCAATACTATACTTTAGCGGTTTCATATGAGACAGCTCTATTTTCTTTAAGATCACACTTGTTTCCAACCAAAAGCTTGTTAACATTATCACTGGCATAGCGGTCAATTTCACTGAGCCACTGCTTCACATTATTGAAGCTCTCTTGGTCTGTCACATCATAAACAATCTGTGCCAGAGACAAACCAATCAGTTAACACACACAGGAGAATCCATAGAGGAGAAAAATCTTGTATTCCTGAAAAATGTATGCCAAGAAAAACATCACTCACAATGATCCCATGTGCCCCACGATAGTAGCTACTGGTGATCGTCCGAAATCGTTCTTGTCCTGCAGTGTCCCACTACATACAAAGCAGATTGAAACCAGGCAATAAGCAATCTGAAATTATAATCTAGTGTTTCAGTTATGCAAATTGTCAAGAAAAATGAATTTCTGAAACTGAATTCCTAAAAAAGGAAACATCTAATTTTTTATGGGAGAATAATTGGATAAATCTAAAAATACAAAGCTGCATTCTCTTGAAAATAAAATAACACCATATAATCCATTCAGATACGTACAATCTGAAGTTTAATGGTCTTCCCATCCTGCTCAACAGTTCGTATTTTCTACATGAAAAAGAAATAATGTCAGCTTACAGAAACGTTCCAAATCAACCCAAGCTAGAGCTAGAATAGGTTGTACTCACAAAATCTACTCCAATGGTGCTTATGTAACTGTCAATATATGAATCATCCTGTGGTCAAACAAAAAAAATTATCAACTTAACAGTGCAAATTACAGCATTTAGACCCATGTACCATCACTATGATCAACCAAACATACAGAGTGACAGTACAGGGTATGAACCTTCCTTGACGTCAACCATGTTTGTATATAAGAATTTTTTATTAGGAAAAGAAAACTAGAGCAAAGAAAAAAGAAAAGCTTAAAAAACACATCCTGCTGACAGAAGGCTCCGAAAACATGCAACAAACACAGACATCAATGTAAAAGAACTTGCCAATCCCCCTGCATATCTGCCTATTCACAAGGATATTAAACAACTAGGCAATGTGAAACATACGCGTCTAAGCCTTAGGAAGCCCTTGTTTGGTCCACCAAATTGCAACATATTATTAATATTAACCTATTGAATAGTTCTAAACAAATAAATGACTTCACCATAGAGGAAACTTCAAAATTCCAAAGGCGCTTTTCACCCTTACCGTTGTTAAAGGACTTATCAAGAAAATGGAAATATGATTGACAAAAATAATACAAAGAGAACCAATAGTCTAAGCCCTCTGTTGATAGTATACAGTACGAGTGCTTGTTTGTATACAACTTTTGAGATGTCAAAATCCTTTTGCATTTGAACATATTTGGTTATCATGCTTTTGAAAGCAAAGCACATTTGGAAAGTACATTTGAAGAAGTAAAAGTTTCTTACTTCTCCAAAGTGACTTTTACTTTTGGTAAACTAACTTTTGTAACCAAAGGTCCCTTCAAAAACCAAACATGCTCTGACATTTTAATGGGCTTAAAGCCCAGGCCCATACATGTTAGTTAGACAACTAGTCTGGTTCAATCAGAGACCTGAACTATATACAGATATAAACTGATCCAGTACAATGAACGGAAAATCAGAACCATAGACACTGATTTAACCAAAAAGACAAATAAACTTAATCTAGCCAAAATAAATGGGGGTTCAATGCAGTTTCTTGTCCGTCATTTAGACTCCAATAAAATTGATTTACATTTTAAGAAAAGAAGTCTCATGTACAGTAGAAAAGCTGGATTTTTTTTTCGGCCCGTTGTCTGTTTCTTTAGAGGGGAAGAGTCAGTCACCTTCAACCAAGGCAACGTTGTTAAACAATTTATCAAGCACTAAATCCTCTTTTCTTTTTCCACAATTAATAAAAGTATCAGCAGGTAACAAAATACTTAAATGATTTCATGAATCCACTACATAGCTGGACATGCATTTAAATACAATGAAGGAAGAGAGGTGACATGTTCCAAAGAAAGATTCAAGGTCAGTTCACAAATTCATTCTTTAATCTCTTGGGCTAACAAAACTGTAAGACAAAATGAAACAAAGAACAAAGCATGTAACATTTATTGCTAAAATATTGCTGCTATAATATGTCATGCTGATATGCTCAAAGGAAGTTCCGAAACATGAAAAGCCACATTTTTGTAGAAGAGAAGAAACACATGGTAAGCCAGTAAGGAGAGGGGCAGAAAGAACAAGATACTATGTAACAAAACCAGGTAATAGTAAAAGATACTAATCAGCATCACATAAATTGGAATAATAAATAGCTTACAGCAAATCTCAGAAGAAGACATGACTTGCCAACACCAGAGTCTCCGATAAGAAGGAGCTTGAACAAATAATCGCTGAAATGAATCCAAATGTTGATTAACTTTCTCAATTAAAGAAAATGCAATAGGCTACCCAAATTTACAACGAAGAGTAAACATAAAATGTCAGTACTCACTTATTTCCAAAAAATTTAAAAAGAAGTCTCTCATAAAAGTAACTCAAATATAAAAAAACGTATAGACAATTGATTAACAGGATATAAATGCTTAGATACTGAAGTATTTGCATAATTAATGCAATTCATCCACAAAGCTTTACCCAGTCGTTTTTTCGTCAAGTCATTACCTAAGGGAACATTACCGTGTTATTAGCAAAGGGGTATAAGGAGATCATGAATAGCAACGCAAAATTGAACATAGGACCTCAAGCCCTCAACATGAATTCGTACCACACCAGAAACCGTTACAGTTAACAACAATTGCATTCTAAAGATGGGTAGATAATTCCATAGGTTTCCCCTAATTTTCAGATTTAGGAAGACCTGTTCGTGGTAAAGTCAACTAAATAGCAAATACATCTTCCTGAGGAGCTCGTTAAAATAAAGAGACAACTTTACCGAAATTCAGAGCCCAGAGATAGTAATTATATAATAAAAGATTCTGTCGGTGCAGCTATCTATTGATTCCCAAGATCGAATAATACCATAATTCAATTGGGTCTCATTTCAAACAATGATCAAGCGCTTCGAAGTAAGGATTCCAAAGAAGCTTTATTTTCAATCTGATCAAAATTTTTAGCAACGCAAGATTACCAACAAAAATGATAATTTTTCTTCCAAAATATAGGGGGTAAAATTGATGAAGATTTGAAATCGTTATTAAAAATCAGAAAACAGGAATTCGGAAAGAACCCACGATTGACTATTAGTAGAATTGCAACACGATTAATCGTATCTGATTTCAAAAGTTGATCAATCTAGGGTTACACACAAAAATCTTCGGTCATAACAGCAAACCCAGCAGCAGCAATCAACAACCGCACTTACCCTCAAGGAAAAGAACAAACAATCGGAAACAAAAATAAATCTGCCAGAAAGTTAAAAACGAATCTTCGGGTCCCCAAAAGCATCGATAACGATATGAAATTGAAGATCAAAACAAATATGGATAGAGAGACGTACTATTCAGGATTCATGTCGGTTAAGCGAATAGGATCTACAAATGTTTGTTAGAAGAATCGCACCAGAAGAGGAGGGCAGGAACTGGAGAGAACCTCTTCGTCTGATGCTTATGCTTGATATAAAAGAAGACTCGACTTGTAAGGCCTTGTGCTTAAATAACTTTATTGAGGCGTCAAGTTATAATGAAAATTTCTTTTTCTATGAACCAGACGATAAGACCGAGTTATAATCCCAAAATTAATAAATTTTTATTATATCATTAGAATTAATTTTTGGGGGTTTAAATTTTTTTTTTGGCCCCAGCACTCATATGCATTTAAATAAGGGTTAAGGTACAAATTAACTAATAAAGTATTGTGTTAAGAACACCCGACACAGAAATATTTTAAGGGTACCATAAATATCAAAAAAACAATTAAAAACTTACAATTATCACAACCCCGTCAAAGATAAAGTAATGGCGTCTACTCTGTTTCTTTCTTTCCTTTGCAAAAAACAGAGGGAAGCACCTAGAGAGAAAGTTCCATTGCTTGATTCTTCCTTCCTTGATCGAACTCATCACTTTTTAAACACATTTCTTTCTGTATTACCTTAACAATAAAGCAAAGAGCAAAGTCAAAAAGAAAAAAAATTGAAAAGAAACAAAGCTAGCCATGTCTATCATCAAGCTCGTCGTGATGCTGCTTTTGCTAGTGGTAGTTTCTGCAACTACGGAAGATACAAGTTTCATCTTCAGTGGCTTCTACTCAGCTAATTTAACCATCGATGGCATTTCTTCCCTTAGCTCCGATGGTCTTTGTAATACCCTAATTTTCATTTTTTCTTATAAAAATTGTATTTTGGCAAATAATTAGCAAAATACAAAAGTGAATATGTGTCTCAAAGAAATATAAATTGTTTATTATATTTTTATCCAAATTTCACTTGGTAATTAATTAACCAATGGTTTATTAATGAGACCACATATTAGGAGCTATAAAATGTGACATAAAATTACATGAAATAATAACTATTTTAAATGCTCATAAAACAAGAAAAGGGAATAGGGAAATACTTAGTTTAATTGTTATCTATTAACTAATTATCCTTAGTAAAATAAGCTTGCACTAATTGAGATTAGTTGCATAATTCTTCAAGATGATTAGAGACAAGTTAAGATCATCAAAAAGGGGCTGATTATTTCAAAATATATAAGAGCCAAAAATGAAGAATTAAGCTTGTCTAATTAAGCACTAATTTCCATGGTTAGTTAACAAATCAATTAACCAATGTCAAATGCAATTAAGAGTTAATTAAA
The DNA here is from genome assembly GCA_025563575.1 of Acacia pycnantha. Taxonomy (NCBI): domain Eukaryota; kingdom Viridiplantae; phylum Streptophyta; class Magnoliopsida; order Fabales; family Fabaceae; genus Acacia; species Acacia pycnantha. The sequence goes on from JAMWYP010000061.1 coordinate 1,711,617, forward strand.
CTTTGTTAATTAATGTTGAAAAGTCAACAATGGCAACTAGCCAATGAAAAATCAAGAAATTAAGCTAAATCCTTAGGTAATTAATTGAACCAATGGGAGATTTGAGTCATGGATTAAGGGTGAGGATTGAAGTTAAACTAATACAAATTAGATCCAATGGTTGTGAGGAAAGAAGAGGGACATGGTGGGATCCACATTGGGTTTGAGATTTCCCTATAAATAGAGGGCTACCCTCTTCATTTTCTTCACACCAAAACTCAATTCAAATTGATTGAGATAGAGAACAAGGCAAAAATAGAAGTAAGGAGAAGAAGGAGTAAGAACTTCAAGAGGTAAGTTCTTGAGCTCTAACATTTTAGTTCTTAGTAAAATTGTAGTTTAATTTAGAAAATTATTAGGTAAATTCTTATACTTGGTTTTAGGCCTCCTTGCATTGAAAAAATGCTGAATGAGGTAAAAATATGTTGGGAAATAATTTTTAGAATTAATGGAACAAGATAGTGAAAGATAGAAAATTTCCAGATTTCTAGGTTGATGGAGTCATTCGCATTAAAGTCATTATTTTATATATTAAATGAAGTCCTAAAATCATAAAATTTTACAAGAATAAAATAGACATGTAGGGCTTTCTAAATATATAAAATATGTAGCGTTTTGAGTTCTACACTAAGAGATATGAATTTTCCAAGTTAGCTCATGTTTCAGAACTGGGAACTGGAACAATAAGGGAAAAAAATTAAAACTTTGAATGATTTATGCATTTTGAGTTAAACTTTGAATGATTTATGCATTTTGAGTTAAAGGCGTTATTTTTCCTTGAAAATATACATATCAAGGGCTGTGTATAAATTTATAGAACTGCATTTCAATTTTTGTATAATTAATTATGATTTTTCAAAGTTAATGAAAAATCTGAGCAAAATGTTGGAAATTGCGTTTTAAAAAAAATGAAAGGGAAAAATATGTGATTGGATGATTCATAGAGTCATGGATAAGACTAGGTCTTGAGTCATGTACCGTGGCTAAAACTCGGTCTTAGGTAACTTTGTTTATATATATTCACTTTGTGCGGGTTATAGTCATGATAATACCATAGGGTTGTTTTCCTAGTGCTAAGGACACGTGGAGGCATGTCACTTGTGAGTGCAAACGTTGCGAACATTACATTTGTTGTGTGCTATGTATTGTTGTCTTTGTTAACATTACATTTGTTGTATGCTATGTATTGTTATAACTTAACATCTGTTGTGTGCTATGTATGATTGATGCTAAAAAGTAATGAATATTTGTAATATATATTGTTATTACTTGAGCATGAGGTTAACTGTTACCTGAGATTCAATGGGTATTGAATCTCAGACTTGACTAAAGGTTCAGGGAAGGAACCAGGATCTAAGAAGACGACGTGGATGGAGCCATGAAAAGGCACCAATGGGTGGAGCCGTGAAGAGGCACATGGTCGAGACGAGAGTATGAAGAAAGTCAAAAGGGACTAGTTTCTAGCATGAATCCGATAGAGTTGTTTCAAACCATTTGGTGCTTAACTAAGAAAGGGTTGGTCTATGTGGTTCAATCATTGCCATGAAAGACGGGAAGACTTCCTCTAGACTTTACTCACCGCCAATGGGTTTGATTAAGCGTGTTGGATTCCAAACCACAAGTCTAGTTAAGGCTTGGTTTAAGAGTGTATAGTTATTATGTTGAAGTTTTAATTATACAAATTACGGATAATTGTATCACATGAATATTCCTTTGGGATTTTTAATATACCACTTATACCGGACATTTTATATCAGTTACTCATTGTCTAAACGTTAATGCATGCTCTCCGTTCCGCACAATAAATAGTATGGAATTTGGAGTGTTACAGTCTTCTCCGACTCACCGACGGCACCAAGCAACAAAAAGGTCACGCCTTTTACTCTAAGCCTATAGCTTTCGCCAAAAACTCGTCTTTCTCTACCTCTTTCGTTTTCGCCATTAGATCTGAATACCCAAATCTCAGTGGTCATGGAATAGCTTTCGTAATTTCTCCAACAAAAACACTCCCAGGTGCTCTACCCAATCCCAGTTCCTTGGTCTCTTCAATGAAACCAACAATGGCCACCCCACAAACCATGTAATCGCAAAGTAAAACTCGACACTATTTAGAACAATGAGTTCAAGGATATCAATGATAACCATGTCTAATCAACCGCATATTTTGTTGATGGGTTTTAGTTTCGAACTTGAGTCTTATCGGTGGCCTTCCAATACGAGTAGATGCCGTTACTTTAGGTTTGACAGGTTGTAATAATTGTCGCTTTTAATTGTTTTTTGGTATTTATGATACCCTTAAGACATTTTTGTACCTACTGCTCTTAGTGTAATACTTCAATGGTCAATCTGCACCTTAACTCTTTAAATAATTCTAATATTAAAAGAGGAGCATTTTGGTAAAACAAAGTCCAAAAGTCATATTTAATGGTCAACAAATGATTTTTGTAGATGAAAATATAATATCAAAATATTAAGATATTTGTGTAACATAAAAATTTAATTTTAAGAGAGGTCTATATAGGTTTTCAAAATAAAGGGGATGTTTATGTAATTAAGGTAAAATAGATGGGTGGTTAGAGTATTGTAATCATTAATTTTATTTGAAAATAAAATAAACTATAAATTGATCCATATCTAACACTATGAATTCTTGAGCAAAAAAAAAAAACACTATGAATTACATTAAAAAATTATAAAAGTTGCAATTAATAAAATTTTAAATAAGAACATTTTATTTTTATTCAAACGTGACTTCTTTTAATAGGGGAAAAAGAGGTGAAAGTGGGATATATCCAGATATCAATTTTAAATAAGTATAATATGTCAATTTATTTTTTATTTTTATTCAGCAGCACACACATCGATCTGCTCTTATCGAGAAGTTCAAGTCAAGGGATTCTGATTATTCGATTGTGTGGTTTTAGAGTATCATCATTTAGAGTTTACAGTTTAGGATTAAATGCTAATGATAATTTCTTCTGTGCAGGTGGAGATATAGACCTGATAGGAAAATTTGATTTTTTTTCTCTAGTATATCTAAATGCCTGTTCGGGTTGAGAGAGGGGATGGGAGGACTTTTACTAAATTGTCATTAACAAAAAGAAAAAAGTTTTTGTTGAAGTATAGTTATAAAATATTGAAAAATTTCCACGGTCAATTTAGTCATAACAAGGTAAAAATTTCACTCTTCTCCCTCCCTTCCCTTCCCTCAAACCAAACACACCCACTCATATACAAAGTTTTTTTTTGGTTGCCCATCCGGTATCCGGAGCTTTGCCCCGATTAATCCGAATCCAACCCGGTCGCACACCCGACTATTGTGGGTAAGTCTCCCAACGGGGTTTTTGCATTCACATGGCCCGAACTCGAGACCTTACTTAAGCGAAACAAGCCATTTATCACTTGTATCAACCCCCATTAGTCACTAATATACAAAGTTAGAGACAAATTATAGAAGAGATGAAGGTGATGCGATCATAGATGAGGTGGATGGGCTTGTACTGACTAATGGTATAGTGGTATAGTGAACTTATCAGAAATTGCAGAAAGTTTAGGTGAGTTTGTTGTGGTTTTAGGTGTAAACTCCAAAAGAAATTTTGGAATTCTACAAGGCTTACAGTTGTGTTGGGTTACAAGAATATAGCCATCTTCTCGGATTGCATTGAGGCCATTAATCTTATTCCCAGGGATGTGATGAGTCTCATCCCTTTATTAATGTTATTAATTAATGATACTAGACTAGTTTTTCATAGGATTGACAAGTTATTGTTAACCATAAAGATAGGGAAACTAATTAGCTATCATGGAGGACAATTTTTGTATATCATTGATCAACTTCCACCTCTTTATCAAGAGAAGGAGATTGATAAGGAAAGTTAGTAATTGTGCTGTTTTCTTTTTGCTTCCTTTGGAGCTATGAATATCAGTTTCAATTAAAAAAAGCGTATCATCATTTTGGAGACAATATAATTCTAGACACTACTAGATACTAAATGTGAGCACACATCTCCGTAAAAATTCGAACAATAGTTCGTTATGTTATGAAAGACCAAACTCTTTTGTTAGACCCACCCCGATTAATATTTTTTCAATGTTTTTAAAGATTAAATGTAAAAATACCCACGAGCTTTTACCAAAAATGAGTTTAGCACTATATGCTTTTTGTATGTACAAAAGTACCCATAAACTTTGAATATAAAAGCAAAAATACTATTATCATTAATTTACATTATGTTGAGCGTTAGTTTGACTGAAATTGCTAAAGTGGAAGATGATTTAGTCATAATAATGTCTAGCTTGGCGGTAGAGGGAAAAAAAATAAATATAATTACAAATGCCTGTTATTATTAATTTATTATTTTTCTAAAAAAAAAAAAGCCCAACCCCACCCCTACCATTTGCACATTCGGCATCTTCTTCGTTCCCTCCCCTCAGCCTTAACACAACGCTCCTCTTCAATGAAGATGGTCCCAACCACCTTCCACCGTCACACTCCCCAGTTGCACTCCCCTATTGTACCTCGTCTCCTTTCCTCCTCTGCATGTATTTACAATAGAAAATGTATGTATTTACAACAACATTTAAAAATCGGATTTTAATTCCATACAAATAATATCAAAAAGTCTCAAACCATTAACACGGGGAATGCATATATTTACAACAACATTTAAACATCGACCATTTACAACAGAAATACATATATTTACAACAGAAATGCATGTATTTACAACAACATTTAAAAACACGGATTTTAATTCCATACAAATAATATCAAAAAGTCTCAAACCATTTACAACAGAAATGTATGTATTTACAACAAAAATGTATGTATTTACAACAAAAGTCCCTTGGGACTTCTCGTAATTTTGTGATTTCAATGAACTTTTTGTAATTTTTTCATTCCTTGGGATCTCGAGTGTAATTTTCCCTTTTTTTCCAGTTTTCCAATGAATAAATCATCAGCCACCGGAAACGCCTCTACACGCCTCTACTAATGGATATGTGTTTGATTTTCTTTTATTACATGAGTTTGGACTTTTTGACCAATTTGCCCCTTATTAAATAACTATTTACCAAAATGCCCATATCGGAAACTATTAACCCATTTGCCTGTTTAGTCGACTAATCCATGGTTTAGTCGACTAAAAACGAGCAATTTTTTTTTTAAAAACCCTCGTGATTTAGTTGACTAAGCCGTAAGTCTTAGTCGACTAAACCGATCCGAAGAGCTTTTTAAAAGCTCAACCCGCGATTTAGTCGACTAAGATACAAGTCTTAGTCGACTAAATCGCGACAGCAGGGTTTTTAAAACCCCAATCGCGCATTTCCACCCTCCCAAACCCTAATTGACTAAAAATCCTCCCCAAACCTCTCCCCTCTGTTTTTCACCAAATCCTTGCTTAATCCGTTGGTGGGTAGCGAGGAAACTTCATTCTAGTGTCATTTGCGTCGATTTTGGTATGTTCTCATCTCCATTTCGAATTTCCGCCGTTGTTCTTGCGTTTATGCGAACCCCATTTGCGTTTTCCGTTTTGCGTTTTTATTGGGTGATTTTGTTGTGTATCTTTAATTGATTTGAGTATTTAATTCGCATTTATGGATGAAAACGATTGAATGTACATGTGAAAGTGGAAAGATTTACATCGGTTTAGATTTTTATTATTATTTATGGACGAATTTCACTCGGTTTTCATCATTTTGTTGTTGTTGATTGTGTTTTGTGTATATTTGATTGATTTGAGTATTTTATTCGTAGTTATGGATGAAAATGAAAGTTTGTTGTTGATTTGAGTATTGTTAATTATGGAAAGATTTATATCGGTTGAAAATGAATGTAAATGTATATTTGATTGTGTTTGTTGTTGATTTTAAGTTATTGATTTGAGTATTTCACTTCGGTTTTCACCAAATCCTTGAATGTTTGTTGTTTATGTTGATTGTGTTTGTTTGTGAAAATGATGAATGTATATGGGAAAGTGAAAATGATGAATGTTTCTTGTTTGTTGATGGTTTATAATGTCCCTTTGTAGGTTGTTGTTGTTGTCATCATGCGTCGTAGACAAGATCCTTCTAACATTCCGCAATGAGCGTGGGAGGCGGATTAAGCAACGGGCGGACCACGGGGCATCTTCCTCTCGTGCCACACCACCCACGCGCGGCTGAGCTCGTTGTGGATCTCCCTTCGGTTATCCTGTTTGATAACAATGTAGAAGAGCATGAACAATTCACCGCGACTTTTGCCACCGAGACCATCTGCAAGCCCAAGTAATTAGATATCGCATTCTTTGCGAATGAGGGATTTGAGATAGTGTCGATGTTGGATCTGTCCCATCTTGGCTTGGCAGAGGAGTTGTCCCTATTCGAGGTTATGGTGAGAGCTTTCTACCATAACATGAGCTACATTAATGGTGATCTGCAGTCTCGCGTCTGCGGGGTTGACATATTGGTGATGGCTCCCATCCGGACGGCTTTGCGAGATATGATTTTGATGCGGTGCGAGATAGCCCGTATGATGGGGATGATAGCACTTGTACTTCTTCACGAGATATCATCGGGATGAGGTCATGCGTGAGGCCGAGAGGTCGACCTCGTAGAGCTATAATTTCTGTGGGCCAGCTGACTGTTGATGCCCGTATCCTCTTCTACGTCATGACCCACATATTGTTCCCTCGGGCTTACAATCATTCAAGGGTGTTGGAGGGTGACATTCCTGTTATGTGGGCTATTCGTCATGGGCTATAATGTCAATTGGAGGCACTACATTTTGCCAGTACATGTTTAAGGCCAAATGAGAGGTTAACGCCGCACTCCATAGGCCTATCTGGTTCAGGGGATATTGGAGTATTTTGGTGTTCCTATGCACACTGAGCAAATGGTGAATCGTGAGAACTTGGAATGCTAGATTTGGTCAACGTCTATTGGAGCGGTGCAAGATCTCCAGGGGCCAAATGGTGTGTGGCATTACACTAATGTCGGGGAGGAGGTACCTGATGTTGGCCCTGTTCCACCCATTGTTCCTCCTGAGGTTCATAATGATGATGATAAGGATGTTGATATGGAGGACACCGTTGAGCCGGAAGGTGGATTCTCCTTCATGATGTCATGAAAGCCATCAATGCTAGCGGGAAGAAGATGTCCAAGATGGAGTGAAACGAGAAAAGAGGTGGAAGAGCCACATCGAGAAGGAGAATGAAAGGTGGAGGTGGATACATGGTTGGATGAAGGGGTTAGAGGATAGGCTTGGGCGGTTGCGGCTTGGATGAGAGCAGGAGGCGGCCGGTGACGATGACCGAGGAGCTCCATCCGATGAGGAGGGTGAGGAGGATGCCGACACATCCGAGGAGGAAGTTTAGATTTATTTGTCTTGTCATTGTTGTTTTTAGATTTGAAATTTCATTTCACTTGATGTTGCTTTTGGCTTGATGTTGTTTTTATTTGTGTGGTTAGACTTTGTGCGGTCGCAATCAAAAGGGCACCTTTGTATTTTTCGTACAAGTGAGTGCCATCAATTTGCGATATGGGCTTACGGTATTTGAAGACTTCAATGGTCCGGTAAAATGTCCAAAAAACCTACGAAAGACGCGTTTGTCAAGCACCACACGACGTTGGATATAACATTCATGAGTTTCAAGCTCGAAAAAAGAACGCACGTTACATCTGCGTCATGTATGTCAACCAATTGGACAAGAATGCATATGATTCCTCCCAATCATCAAACAACTTCACAATGACCTTCATTTTCGCCTTCCAAGCCTTCTTGTATATTATATTATATCCATACGTATTTGTATCCTCTCTTGTATCAAGACTGGTTTTAAAGTGGATCTTCTCTTAACATCCCTAGTGAAAACAAAGCAAATTCTAAATGTCTTGTCAATAAACAAATCGAATGAAACTGAACAAAAATACATGAAAACCTCTCACGATAATGGCCGCACATATAACATATGCATCCGGCTATCTATGATCCCGGTGAGACTCGGTTGAGCAGTGTGCTCTTTACCCCACTTACACACCACCCAACTATTTCCATCCTTGGGGAAAATTTCCCTCATATACCAGGGACAACCGTCAGCATGGTTTCGACACCTCATCACAAACCTATGCTCATCGCTTTTTTGAACTTTGGCTGTACGATGAGACTTCATGCAATATAATTTCACGGCATGTTGCATTTCAGACTTAGAAGGAAACTGCTAATACAAATATAATGGATCACCTAAATGCCAATCACCTTGCCCGTCATCATCACCATACAACATATCCATGTCATTATCACGGTCGTCCAATTAATGAACGAATAGTGCGGGCTTTCGTTCCAAAATGGCTCGGTCTAGGCCCTACATTTGTCAAAATGTTCTTTTTGTCATAACCACTAAATCAGAATTACAAATACAAATACAAGTTTACTAATTTACCACCGCTAATCGGGTGAACATTCGGCGGTGGCATTGTTGCGGTACTCGGGTTTACGGGGTTCGTGCAGTATCAAAATCACCTCCACATCGCATCTCGAGCTTTCACCTAGTGAAAATAACCTCTCATATTCGTCCTCCTCATCGCTGTCCATATTCTCATCTTCCTCATCCTCCTCTTCTTGAGTCAATATTATCTCACTTAAGCCTTGTGAAGGTGCAGATACACCTACAGTCTTTCTTCTTGACCAAAATACTATGGAGATCTTGTATGCATGGGTACAAATGATTCACCAGATTCAAGCTCAACATATATCTCAATAAAATTTTGTGATTTCCGACTAGCAAATGCATTTATGACACACTCTACGTCTTCATCATCACATACATCGTTACTAATGTAGTATACACTATCCTTACCCACTATAGTCTCCACTTTGGCCATTATCCGATGAATGCATTAGCTTCCATGTAGCCCCAATTTTTGGGAAATTCTTTCTTTGAGCTCGTTGTACGTAGTGCCTCGTTTGATTTTCATCATTTTCGTTTTTCCTTCAAAGTGAACACCATCGGGACCTTCAAAATGCCTCTCACTATAGTAGATTACGATAGGCGTGTTTGAACTTGAACTCATCCTTCACACCAGAATTTGAGAGCTGTAAAAGGGAGAGTTTCAGATTACAAACAAAAACAAAAGCTTAACAAAGTGAAACTACAAAGATTACACAACAATTATACATTCAACAAGGTGGGATGGTATTAAACCTTGATGGGCCTCACTAAAGCGAGAAAACAGAGAGTATTGGAAGGAGAAAGGGGTGCTTAGTCGATTAGGGTTCGAAATGCTGTGATTGGGGTTTTTTAAAAACCCCTCTGGACTGGTTTAGTCGACTAAGACTTGTATCTTAGTCGACTAAATCGCGGGTTGGGCTTTTTGAAAAAGCCCTCTGGACTTACGGCTTAGTCGACTAAATCACGGGGTTTTCAAAAAAAAATTACCCAGCGTTTTAATCGACTAAACCATGGCTTTGTTCATATGTTATATTGTTTATTTTGTAAACCACTTACACTTTTAAGACATATTTGTAAGAAGTATTTTTAATTTTGTCAAGTTTACTCATTAATTATTTGTAATTGTGGGATATGATAATAATTTACCTTTGATTATGGCTTAGTGACTACATTTGTTTGTTTTGGTAAGTATATGTATGTAGGTGCATAGGTTATTCTAATCAGTGAAACTTTTAGATGTATATATGTGTGTGTATCTATGTATGTATATATTTATGTGTCTATACGCAAATATATATAGACACACACACACACACATATGTATATGTGCCTGTGTATACAGATATGTATGTGTGTATACAAATATGTATGTATGTATGTGTGTGTGTGTGTGTGTGTGTGTGTGTGTGTCTACACACAAATATATATATAGACATGTGTATGTATGTGTGTGTGTATACAGATATGTATGTATGTGTTACGGACCTGTACAAGGCCCAATAGCAATGAGGCCCAACAATAGAGATAAGGCATACCCGATCCAATCTAATATCAAGGAGAATTCTAACTCACACATAATCAAGGAATATCTCCAGATATGATATAGCGGTTAGGATCCTTGGGCCGGAGATCACGCGAGGCCCAGAATATCCTACCTAAGGTACACTCTATAAATACTGAGGTCAAACCCTAAGGTACACGCGTTCTAATCTTTGAACTATTTACATATAGTTACATTGTGCACACACCCCACCCCTTCGCGAAGAGCCTGGTTGTGTACAGTGATCCTACTTTCTCCTGGGTGCTTGCCTCATAGGAATTCAGGAAGAGTCCATTGATCCAATATCAAAGTAACAGCCCATCAGGCTGGACATCTGTGTTCTACACTAGAACAATATGTATCTATGTTTGTGTCTTTGTGTGTGTATATATATATGTATATGTGTGTGTGTCTACACACAAATATATATAGACACACACACAGACATATATGTATACATATACACACACATATATGTATATATAGTAAGACTATTATTTCAATTAGATAGTGTGCAGAAAGGAAAATTCTAGGTCAGAGAGGTATGTGATTGGAGCTGTTGATTCACTTTTACTTATGTTATTTTAAATTTATATAAGAGCATTTTAGGAAAATAAGTAAAATTAACTAATTTAACTTCTTTCCTTAATCTCCCCAAAATCGATTAAATATATCTTATAATTAGAATTGGAGGGAGTATGATACTAGATACACTTTGGATAAAAACTCATGGTATTTTTATACTGTAACCCTATTTTTAACTATGTTTTGTCCTTGTAACAAAAAAAAAACTATGTTTTGGTCCACTAATTTTATTTTTACCAACCTCGGGCCGGCGAATAAAAACGGGCAACCTCATTTCATCTTTTGGCAAAAAGAGGAAAAAAAAAAAAACGGATAGAGTCGACGAACTCATCCCCTACCTCCTGGCTCTGGTCTTTTACTCTTCTCTACTCTATCCAACGAGAATGGCTTCCTCTGCGACCATACCATCCTTATCCTTCTTCTCATCCTCTATCTTCTCTTCATCTTCCTCTCAACCCCACAACAAATTCTCTTCATTCACATTCAGACCCAATTCTTTCACCCGCACTTCCCCTAAATCCTTTTCGATCACTTCCCAGCTCGCCACACTCCCAGTCCTCTCCTTCAACGGCGAAAAGGTCAGTGAAACTGCCCTCGACCTCAAAACCGCGCCACCCGACACTGCACGCGCCGTTGTGCATCGTGCTGTTGTCACTGACCTCCAGAACAAGCGCCGAGGCACTGCCTCAACCCTTACTCGCGCCGAGGTCAGAGGCGGTGGCAGGAAGCCTTACCCGCAGAAGAAGACCGGCCGGGCTCGTCGTGGGTCGACTCGGACCCCGCTCCGACCCGGTGGAGGTGTCATATTCGGGCCTAAGCCTAGGGACTGGAGCATCAAGATTAATCGAAAGGAGAAGAGATTGGCGATTTCAACGGCGTTATCTAGCGCGGCGGTGAACACGATCGTTGTGGAAGAATTTGGGGATAAGTTTGAGAAGCCTAAGACGAAGGAGTTCATTGCGGCAATGAAGAGGTGGGGGCTTGACCCAACGGAGAAGTCTATGTTCTTGCTGACTGAGGTTTCGGATAATTTAAGGCTTTCGAGTAGGAACATTGGGACTCTGAAGATGTTGACGCCCAGAACGCTTAATTTATACGATATATTGAATGCGGATAAGTTGGTGCTAACGCCTTCTGCTGTGGATTATTTGAATGCGAGATATGGGATTGATTACGTAGGAGACACCGAGGATGAGGATGAGGATGAAGATGAAGTAGATGGTGAAGATGGAGGGGAAGGTGATGAAGGTAAGCTTTGAGTATAAATAGTAATAAAGTTGTGAGCTTAGTATCATTCATTGTGGTTAAATATGACTGCAATTCTAAGAAGCGTCTATTTTGATACATTGATATGGATTTGGTTACATAGTGACACAAAAAGATGTAAATGCAATTTGGGGTATGGTATAATAGTATATCAGAAGCAACATAACTTATGGATGTGTATTTGCTGCAATTCCATGATTTATCTATGGTACATTGTAAATTTTTACTCTTACAGGCACTCTTTAGCGTTGAATTCTGCTATCTTATCTGCCATATGGTACGATTTAATGCAATGGTTTCTTAGATTTGATTTCTTTTAACATGCCTTGTAAATTGATTGTGTTTGCTTATGCATGATGATTTTGCTGTTGCTCTAAATGAGCCTTGGATCAGAATTCAGAATCACATGTCTGAGAGCTGAGAGATTGACCCCCTGCATTTCTATGGGGAGGATACTGGAAACATTAATTGTTCTGCAAAATGCCATTGGAAAATATATAGTACAATACAAGTCTGTCGTTCTGAAAAATTTGTGGTCTGAAATATGAAAAATATCACCATTGGTTTGTTTGTTATGTTTAAAGAGTTACTCTGACAAGCCATGCGTACCATTATTCATCCATCTTCAGAATATAAATGCCATCTAGTTGATAAAGTTTTCTTCAATCCAAATATTGTATTAAAACAGCTCATACAAATTATACATGAGTTCTTCAATTTAATCCTGATCACCAAACAAATAAGCCATCACTCATCAATTAGACTTAGTTATGTGGACAGTACACCATATAGATTCTGAGGGAATTCTATGGAAAGCTTCATTCTTGAGAGTTCGATCACTTTCCCTATCAAATCTTAAGAGTTTTTAACTAAAAGGTATAGTCTAAAAGTTCATCTAATGGTGAAAACTGGGAAGTTCAACCACTTGAGAGGTCGATCTTTCTATAGAACTACTCTCGATTCCGTTCTGAAAATTGAAGTTGTTCTTGGTTACTTATGTCTAACTTATAAACTTGGTTCTATGTTGGGATTTGGAATTCAAAAGGGTAGGAAACAAAGGAAAGGAAGAGAATGGATTGGATGGAACTAATGCTCTGTTCTGCTTCTGCGTTTGGTTTATCCCAATGACATGAATCTTGTGTCTATTCACATAGATGGCATGAGTCGGTTTGCCTCGTAACTGAGCTCTTGATTTCTGTAACTTATCATTTCAGACTATGTTCCCAACAGTTATCATGGCCTCTAATAAAATTTTCTGCACTCTTCTACATTGTCTCATTCATGATTTCTTGTTAGACATTCTACCCCTCTTTCTGTATCATGTGATATCAACTATGCAAAGAAATGAATGATATGTTACTGACCTCGGTCTCGTTTTGATATGCAGGAACCGAGGGAGAGGAGGAAAGTTCTGATGTGGTGGATTAAGGATCTAGAGTATTGTTTGTAGTTTTCATCTTCACTACTGAGGGGTCCAAACCCAGGTTACCGTTAGGATCTGTGCCGTTACGCCTCTAACATTCATGTTAATCTGCAGGCTGTATAAGTATAGCATGCTGCTCTGTGTGAGTCTAGATTTTGTTTCACATAGCCCCCTCCTTTTCATGCAATGTATAATGTTGAATCTTATATATATTAATCTCTCCCTTGCATTGTAGTATTCTTTCTTCTTCCTTTATGAATGAGGATATTGTTCTGGCTCCCAATCTGTTGAAACCTTTCTGCTAAATCTTGCTATGGCTCCTGATCTTTTCTTTACTTATTACAGTTGATTGTTGAAGCATGTGTATTGGTGATAAGAATCTTAAGATTGTTTTACATTGTTCTGTTCGTAATTTGAATCTTGTGATTTCTTATGAGTATTGACCATGCATTGTTCAATTCAAGCCAATATGGGAGGATAATAGGACATAGTATTCTTATTTATTACTATTTCTCTTGTACTTAATATAAGACATATTTATCTAATTTGAATAGATTAAGAAAGCTAGTTAAATTAGTTAATATGACATCTTTTGTCTAGAACACTTTACTCATTTCCCTTAATCCTTTCATTCATTTTTTTCCTTAATTATTATTGAGTGAGTATCAATGCGGTAAATTAAGAAAATATTGACATACATAAAAACCGTGAATTATATTTAGGATTAAGATTAACTCTTCAAATATGTTTTATATTAAGGATATGAGGAGTACGATTGATATTGATGTATCTTTTAGAAAGAAAGAATATGATATTATATGGGAAAAAAGATAGAAAAATACCATCAAAATTGTTAAAATATAAATAAGCAGAGTCACCACCATTAGGTATGTGATTCCTTTCGCCATTACCTTTTGCATCATCAATTTGCATTCGCCACCGCTTTCGCTTCTCTTCCGCCATTGTTGATTGATAATTGTGTTTAGGATTAGTTTGTGTAGAAATTCAAGGCCTCGATTTTCCTCCGAATATGATTGTTTGAATTCGGTTCTTGCAATCACTCCTATCACTCTAATGAGTTCTTGCAACCCCTATTCCCCGCCGCCATTAGAAATTGTTCATATTGGAATGGATCTAAAGTTGATGTTGTGCTTTCATTTAAGTCAGCTTGATTTTTTTTTTTTTTTTTTTGTCTTGAATTGGCCCGTATGATTTTCTTATTTATAGTTTTGAGTGAAAAACATATAATCTCATGGAATGCTATGCTATTAAGTGTTAACTGGTTTTATATATAACTGTTCCAAGAAAAATGAATTGTTTGCTCTGTCTAGAAAAATGAAGCATAACACATTAGCAACTTGAATAGAAAAATGAATAGTAATAAATAATGAACTTCGACATAATGTGAATGGTTAGATCGGTTTTGTACCATCAAAATGTTTTTTTTGGCTCTGACTAACAAATTTCCTATTTCCGCCATTGTGTTTGGGGTTCAATATGATGAATATTTTTGGGATTTTGTTTCATCACAAATTATTCACCCTTCCTTCCGTCTTGTCTTCTTCCACTCTTCCCCACATTTTCTTTGCCAGCTTTGAAGGTACATGGAATGCTTTTCGATTTTTGGCGTGCTTGTATATCATATATATGGGTTTTGATCTATGGATTGTGGTTTTGTTGATTCTTTGATTTCTTCACTTGAATTTTTGGTTTGATACTTTTTTTTTTTTTTTTTGGTAAAAAAAAGTTTTGGAGGGGTTCGACATCAGCCCCCCACCAAGGCCAGGGTACGGCCCCGGGCTCTATGAGCACTTCTTGGGACTTACGAGATCGCCACCAAAGGAGTCCCAAGAACGGCAGTAGAGGATCGAACCCACGACCCAAGGGCCTAATCCTGGATCCCTTACCATCTATGCCAACTCACATTGGCTTTTGGTTTGATACTTGATGATGATGCGGGGGGAAGATGCTTGCTTTTTCCATATATTCCCCTTTTCGGGTTTTCTAGTGGTTGTTCATGATGAATGATTTTTGGCTGCGGGATTTCAAAACCTCCTCTCACCGAACCCTTTTAGTATGGAAATAGACAACCCATGTATCAAATGTGGAAGCTTGCCGACGTACCATGAGAGTTAGAACAAAATATGTTATGTTTTACAAACTTTTAAGGCAAAACAGATACTTAATCAATATATATATATATATATATATATATAAAGGGCAAATGATTTATCAAAGTGAGGACCTAAGAATTTTCGTGTGTATCCAAACTATTTTCTCCTGAATCCAAACTACATCGTTTGGTTTAGTGAGGTGTGCCATAGATTAAAAAATAAATAAATATAAAACAAACACTGCATTATATTATATTGCCTTGGACGGAAAAAAAACCCCTTTGCTGTAATTTCGATCGATCGAACAAAATCGAATCGAAATTGAATTTGATTACTTGTGAGTGGAGAGCTCTACAAGATTTCAGTGAACAACCTCTAAGTACAGAGGAGAAGGTGAAGGCATTGGCTTGGATAGACCAGCTAAGCATTTGTGCGTAATAGACTAGGGCTTGCTCCGAGAGACCACATTGGGTGTGCGCGTGTATAATGGCAGTCCATAAGAACACATTTGGGTTATCGGTTCGATCGAAGAGGAAACAGAGTAGTCAAGGCGGCCAAAGGAAGAGTAAGAGAGCGTTGGAGCTTGAAATTCAATATAGGATGATGGTTTAGACCGTGACGAAGAAGAGCAACGTGGATTTGAAGAAGCTGATTAATAGATTTGCACTTGTCGATAAGGAAGGCAACTCGTCTACTTATGAAAAATGACTGCTTGAAGACGACGGCAGCGGCAGCAGACCTGTGGTGGTGAGAGAGGAGGAAGGAGATCGAAGTACATTGTAATGACTAAATGACCAGCTTTTCCAAGGCAATGCGCAGTGTTTGTTTATTTTTATTTATTTTTTTAATCTATGGCACACCTCACTAAACCAAACGATGTAGTTTGGATTCACAAGAAAAATTCTTAGGTCTATCATTTGGACAAATCATTTGCCCATATATAAAAGGCTACCATTTACAACTTTATTATCTCTATTAACAACTCAAGTAGTTATATTGATAACTTTGTATAAGAAATTTTTTTAAAAAATCCTTCACCGGAGCTCGGTGGCTTTTTTTTTTTGAATTTCTCATACTAAAGTTGTGAAAAAAAATACTTAAGTTGTTAATAGTGATAGTAAAGTTATAAACATGGTATTTGTTGAATATTTCTTAATAACTTTCACATAAGCTCCTGCGGCTCTTTTTTGGAATTTTTCAGATTAATGTTGTTAATATAGATACTTAAGTTGTTAATAACGATATTAAAGTTATTATTATAGATACTTGAGTTATTAATAATATTCACCGGAGCTCCAATGCATTTTTTTTGCGACCAAGTTTCATGAGGGGAGAGTCAGAATTACGAGGGAAAGGTGTTTCTTGTGTGATTTCTCAAAGAATACCGGGAGAAAATTAAAAAGAAATTAATTTTATAATATTCTCATGGACTTAGGTTTTCTTTGGGCCTCATCAAGTCTTATTTGTATTGGGCCAATACATCATGGTCTTATTTTGCGGGAAATTTCCCACCGACTTGTGGCACCTTTGACATTTTGTTTTGGAAAGTTAATCTCTGTTCTTCATAATATGGTGAATCAAGGCTTGAATCCTTGTTGGGGGAGTACTTGCATTTAATATTTGATAGTGCCTGAATCCTTGTTGGGGGAGTACTTGCATTTAATATTTGATAGTGCCTTAAACATGATTACTTCTACTAAAATGATAGCCGCGTGTCAAATGAAATAAAGAAAATGACGGATTGAATTGGGCCCAAAATTGTGTTCTAATGGATCACTTATTTTTCTCTGCCTTTCTAGTTTCTATGCCATTATGAAATTGCATCATATGTATCACCAATCTTTAATGATTGAAAATAGAGGGAACTCTCCCATATCACCAATCTTTAATGCGAAAATTAGAGTTTTTCTTTTAGCTTATGGTTCAGGATAGATTCGCTACTAATGAGAGACGCAGCAGATGAAGTATTGCTAGCCCAAACTGCCCATGGTGTAACGATGATGTTGAAAATATTATACACATCATGCGTGATTTTAAGTATGCAAGTCTATTATGAAAGAAACTTGTACATTCCTCATGGAAACCTCATTTTATCTCTAAGAACCTATCTGATTGGGTTTATTTCAACCTCAAGAAGGATATTGCCATATTGGGTTTAATACTGAAATTCTTTGGACACAATTATGGGGAGTCATCACTTAGAAGTTGGAACTGACGCAATTTGAGCATTTTTCAAGCAGGATTCACCATTCTTGAAGACTCAAGCAAGAGTAATTCTTTCTTCTTACAAGAATTATATATTTGAATCTTGTAACTGTGTTAGAAATAACTTCATCCCAACCATTAACAATGCAATATGGATTAAATGTAATGCAGACGGTGATGTACAACTTTGTAGCTTATTATAAATCACTTGTACTCAGAAAGTGGTGTTCAAAATATAAGTCACTTATAGCACACGGAAAAGAGAGAAATAAAGAGAGAGATGTGTAAATACAGAGAGATAAAATGAATATGCACTACTACAAAAACATTTTTAACACCTGTTTTTAGGCTTTTACATTCCTTTTCGGGAGACGCCTATGAGTGACATATTAAAGTCTAGGAACAACATTCCTTAAAAAGGGATGTTGTAAGAGACTTACGACGTCCTTTATTAAAAAGGTAGGCCATAAGTTTTTTTTTTTTTAATTTTATTTTTAAACCAATGGAAGCCCAATTCCATTGGAACTCAGGTATGGCGAGAGATCTGAAAGTGGTGGGGACACGGAGGAGCACCGATGACGATGAAGGAGCACCAAAGACAATGGATCGATCTTCACTAACATACAAAAAAACTCTTCAGACGACGAATAGAGTAGATCGTGGAGGTCAATCGTGTCATCATCGTCGGATTTGAGGAGAGTGTACTGAGACGAGTTCAGTAGCGCCGCGTTTGCCTCCTTCACCAGCCTTCCGAACACGTTCTCCTCATTGTTACTCGTAGGTGCCTCCGCCAATGTCAGATCCCAACTATAACGTTCATGAGTCCTAAAACTGAACACCTTCCACACTGTCAATGTCTCTGGTACCATTCTCGGCCACTTCTCCTTGCTTCCGCATTGTTGATGAAGGTAGATCTAGGAAAAACATAATATAAAGTGAAAGAGGAGGAGGATGAAGGTAGATCTGGTCCGACGAATGTAGTTGAAAATGATTAGCATTCAATGTAAGTGAAAAATAAATATTTAATAGTTGTTGTCAGAAGCTTCAGAAGTGGATCCGATTCAGAGGCCTCAAAACGTGGAGGCCAAACCTCGTGGTTCTTGTAGCAGACAAACACGTGACAGTCATATGCATCGATATATGGTGCCAGCGAGATTCTCCTTGTACATCTCAGGCCTGCTGAATCCGTGTTTAGAATCATCTGCAGCAGCCGTAGAGAAGTTCTCAGAAGCCATGGAGGAGGCTAGAGATAGGGTTTGTGTGCGAAAGGACTGCAGAAAATGAGAGAAAGATAGAGGAGGTTTGGGGAATTTTATCGTTGATACTGATGCATGAGAGAAAGGAAGGCGTGAAAATATACATCCTTTCATAAATATTTTTCTTGGTTTGCGAGAACGAGGTACAAGTGACTTATAATAAGGTATAAAGTGGTAACTAAAACCACTAGCTTAGCAACATGTGGAGGGGTTATGAGGAACAATCATGGAGAATCGGTTGCTGGATTTTCTAAATTCCTTTGAAAATAATAGATATGAGTACGGTATGGGACCTTGGGTTTCGCAAAGTCATCTTTGAATCTGATTCAGAGGAGCTTATTGACAGAATTGACTCTCCTATTGTTAACATAGAAACTTACTCCTCGATTTGGAATATGATTGTCAGCACGAGCAAAAGGAACTGAGTTATAAAGTTTCAGTTTGTACCCAGGCCAGAGACCAATATTGTAGCATATAAGCTTGCAAAAGATGTCCTTAGTAAGAGTGACAACTTCAGTTTTATTGATACAGTCCCAGATTCTTTGAGGACCTTAATGCATCAAGGCTTGTTGGGAATTTCATCCCAATTCATGTAGTCTGTGATTAATTTGGGCTTTGCCCTCTCCTATATATATATAAAAAAAATTCAGCATATGGTGCCAAAAAAACAGGTAGGTAAAAAAAGGATTCAAGTGGCCTGGCACTAAACAAAAAGAAAGAATTTGGTTGGTTGTTTATACGTCTTTTTTATAATATACGAGTACATGTGCCGCCTCACAATCACAACTGATAAAGAGAAAAGTAGAACCTGGCCACTTGTGATATCATTCAATCAGTTAAAATTAACTAATTAATCCATATCCTAAACGTCCTAAAGTATAGATCTCAAGTGCTGTTTGATGCATTTATCATTTTTTTTTATTGGTTAACGTGTACAAAACCTTTTAAACTTTGTCATAGCTAGCTAAACAACCCCACCAACCTTTGATTTGAAACTTTACAATAAATCTCCTAGAACTTTTATATTTACTTAGATAACTCTCATATTGTTAGTTTTAAGGAAGAATGACAATAAAATACCTTTTAAACTTCTAAAATCTTGAACGATGACTTTTATTTGATAAAGGACATACTGGTAATGGAGTATCAATACGAGATTTAAATATTTGGAGCAAATGACTAAAATGTCTCATTGTAAAACTTCACCATGTTCTTTCTCCCTCTCACAGTGGAATACACAAGGATGGGGAAGGTGCAGAGTAAATTTTGGGTCAATACCTTGATGACCACTTGAAGAACAACTGGCTGAGGTGCCAGTCGGGCCTTCGACAGCAAGTTCCATGTCGAAGTAGTAGTAGAGGTATATGGCGAAATAGACGATGAAGAATAAGGCACAAGCAAGGGTCACAATCATGGGGGCGAAAGATACATCCCAAGTGGGAATTGGAGCATTTAGAGAAGCCGCCGATTGGGAACTTGACTGGGCATCAACGACCTATGATAGCAGGAATAGAGGGAGAGGAGTGACGGAAAGAGGGAGAAAGAGGAGTGGGGGAGGAGAGGGAAAGAACATGGGGAAGTTTCAATGTAGGTACTTTAGTCATTTGCTCCAAACATTCAAATCCCATATTGATACTTCATCACCATTAACTACAAAAACTGTCATTTTGTAGCTGTTTTAACCACTACAAACGACAATAGTAGCAGTTTCAAAATCGCTACAAAACACACGGTTGCAAAGGTTTTGTAGCGCTTTTGAGAACTGCTACTCACGTAACAAAATCACTACTGTATTGGTAGCTGTATTGTGTGACCGTTACAAGATGTGTATGTCGATGACACATTATTTGAGAATCTTGTAGCTTTTCTAAAATCACTAAAAATGAAGGCGAAAATTTTTGGTAGAATTTGGTGTTATGGAAATGAGAATTGAAAATTTAGCGCTAACATTGTAGTGGTTCTCAAACCGCTACTAAGTACATCTAGAAATTTGAAAAATTTGGTGCCAAAATACTTGTTTGGTTAAGTAACCGCTACTAATATTGGATGAAATTTCAAAAGTTGTGCCAAATATTTAATTTAAATTTGAATTTAAATTTGTAGCGGTTTTAAACCGCTACAAAATATTGCAAAAAAAAAAAAAAGAAAAGCAAGACCATAATTTGAGTCCATTGTTACACTACTTTGTTGAATGTTTTATTATTCAAGTAACAATTTAAATGATAGTACTTAATATTTGAGAAGAATGAGTAAAATAAGTAAAATAAGTATAAATATTATGTAGGTTTAATATTCTAATGTGTAGGTAATAAGGACTTATTATGTTTGTTAACTCTCATATTATTGTGTTTTGATGATAACAAATTGTGATATATAAAGGATAAGAGAAAACCGACTTGATGATTCAAGTCACTCGAGTGATAGAATCGTATTTTAAAAAATTTCAATCAACAAGTCACTCAAGTGAATATTTCTCACTTCAAGTGATCAAAGAGGATTACTCAAGTGACAGTGAATGCACTCGAGTGATGTATCCTCACTTTTAAAAATTATGCAAGTCACTCGATAAAATTATGAAGTTATGCAAGATCACTTGAGTGATGGGGTAAGCACTCGAGTGATTCGACATTACTTGCAAGCATTTGCAAGTGACTCGCAAAGTTTTTACACGTTGAAGCATATCACTCAAGTGATGTTTTGGTGCACTCTGAGTGATATGCTCAAGATCACTCGAGTGATGGCAATCACTTGTGAGTCTCGATGAGACACTCGTAGGTGAACTAAAAGTGATGTGATTTTAATCAAGATCACTCTGGTGATATGGAGAATCACTCGAGTGATATGAGATCTCTTGCAAACTCTTACAAATGATCCATAAAATCACTCAAGTCACGTAGTAGCGTCGAAGCATTTTGGAACCAATAGAAGATCTCAAGCACTCGAGTGATAAGTGTTTTCACAAAACTTCATTACTAGTCACGAAGTTCATTTGGGCATCGAGTGTCACCAATAACTTGAGTGACAGGTATCACTCGAGTGATCCTAAGTGACACTCAGCGCATGTTCATTGCCTTTGGAAAACCAACATCGACAATTTTGATACCTACACTACTATAGAAGGCACTTTTAACGTCTATTTTTAGAACCCTTAGATGACTGTTTTAAACTGTGTTGTAAGTTACTAATTAAAATGGACATTAATTAGTGTCTAAATTTACTTTTGTAATAGTGTTATGATAAACATAAGATTAAACACCATATTCACTTATACTACTTCTAAATGTTACTAATCTCATTTATGTATAAGTTTCGATGATTAAAGCTCGAATTAAGTTCAAAACCAATAAAAGCAAAAATATGTCATATGCATTAAATGAATAGCAGATAGAAAGCGACTAAAGCATTCAATTTCATCAATGGCCACAATTTCTCTCTAACGGATGTAACATCCCGTTTTTCAAAACAAGATAAATTTTTTTCATCGTAGTAGAGCATCTAACAAGAGTGTAACCGATATATATATATATATATATATATATATATATATATATATATATATATATATATTCAAAATTATGATGGAGATAGAGATATGTCAAGATTTTGGAAGATTAAAGTCAAAGTAACGAAGTTCGCGAAATTCCGCCGATTAGGGGTCGTGGGTAAAATGGTCATTTATGACTAAAATGTCCGTCATAATGCTTGATCATTAATAAATGCGCTATTGTCCTTATAGGATATCCCCTGATTACGTTTTGACCAACAAACAGTACTCAAAATTCCACAACGAAGGTACGTTCGCGATCGTAACACTAACTCTGATGGTTATATTATGCATATATGTGATGTGTGTATGGTATGTTTAAATGTGGTGTGTTGTTGGAATGCGTATTGATGTTACTGTATGCATGCTGGGAGCGATATATCTGTAATGCTGGAAGCGATATATCTGTAATGCTGGGAGCGATACATCTATAAGGCTGGGAGCAATATATCTACATGCCGGGAGCAATACATGTGCATTGGTTACGTGTTTATATACCGTTAAGGTTGTGATTATTTGTAATCCATATGTGTGTATGTAAACATGAGATTAACTGCTACTCGAGTTCCGGTATGCGGACCTCACCTCTTAACATAGCGTGTGGTCGAGGACCAAGAATCGAGGAGAGAGGAAAGCATCAAGCTTGTAGATCCTACGTGCAGACCATCTTTTGTTGCCACGGCATGGGGATTTCCAGGAGACACTTCGTTGTTATTTTAAAACTCTCGTTATCGTACCATCTCTCGTAATTACCCAAGTGGGCATTTTGAATATATATATATCAGCTTACACTCTTGCTCCGATGCTCTACTCGATAAAAAAATTTATACCGCTTTTGAAAACAGGATGTTACAACGGACAAATTTGAATGCTCACAATGGTCATTAACAACGAACTACCTATAAATACCGAAGCATTCAAGATGGAGCATTAATAAAGCTAACAACAAACATTCTCAGTATATTAATTGCTCCGTTGTTCTTTGATATCTTCGATATTCGTATTGTTCTTCGGTGCTTACTTATCAACTCTATGAGAGAGATTACCCTACCTTATCTGGTCGAATCTTGAAAAATAGTAGAAATCTCATAGGCACTATGAGAATTGGACGTAGGTCAAGAGGTTAAGGCCAAACTAGTATAAACTCCGTGTACACTTCGGTGATACTTTTCCAACTCTTATCTTTCGATTAAGTTTTTATTGCAGCTTGTTTTAAACTTTAATATCACCCAACCGACCCCTCTTGGGTGAAACTCATGACACTAACAATGTTGTCCATTAGATGTTATTTGATTATGGAAGGAATGTAGATGATGTTGGGGAAAAGTCCTTAAATTTCTAGAGAAGAAGAAAAAAATTAGTATAAGTGTTATAAGAAGGAAAAAAATATAATGTTGAAATCAAAGATTAACTTTTTTTTACCATATTTGATCAACTTGCTCAGCTCTTCATTTCTCCAGAAAACTTCACAGATGAGAGAAAACAAAAGAGAAGAGGGGTATGGAGGAGGGTTTGAAATGAGATGAGGTGATGAGGGTATTTATAGGGATCTATGTAATGATTATAGTGGTTAATATGTTAGATTTTGTAGCAATTTATATTTGTAGTGGTCCAAAACCACTACAAAATTGCTTGGTATTTTTAAAAAATATAAATTAAGGTTTACAAGAACAACAATATAATTTATTTAATCATTCTTTTTCGCCATCCCTACAAAAAATGTATGGAGAAGATGTTAGTGGTGAGTTTAATAATTAGTACAAAAGTTAAATTTAAATTAAATGATAATAAAGCGTAACTTGTAAAAATGCACCAATTTATAGGTAAATTATCATCGCCTTTAGGGAAGAAGTTTTTCGAAATTGGTAGACTCGGAATTGCTTACTCTCGTAGGCGATTTATCACCATCAACCATGCCGTAAAGTCTCGAGGCTTTAAGTGAACCACCATATTCCAATCCCTGTGCTTCTGGTCCTTAACATAAAAAGCCTGGTATGCCTTTGAGGCAAGAATGAATGGCTCATCATCTTTAGATTGACCGGTGTGAATTGGACAAGAGAAATTTATCGATATGATGCTTAAGTCGTTAGTCGTGAGTCCTCGAGAAGTTGTCGATTTGCCCACAAACACTTGAGCCGCATCATGGTGAGTGGAAAATGGTCTTGGTAATTTAATTTGACGACATCAAAAAGCTTTCTATAATAATGGACGCCTCCAAACTGCATGTTGTCGTCACTATTGCTCGCATAACTCCTTGTCCCAAAGGTTCCATAAACACCGAGTTTGAGTTAGCAATCCTTGATCCCGTGAAACCATGCAAAACTTGAAACCATTCAAATTGTATGTCAGTAAACCTTTTGCATGGTCAAGAGGGCCGATTGCGAGAGCTTTGAAATCCGGTGATTGTGGATTGTGGTCATTTAATATTCTTCACGCAAACCAACCTAGGAATTCTTTGTAGACTTTTTGTCAATTTCGTAGTGTGTAGGATGCTAAGTTAACTCTTCACATGAGTTTTGAATTCCTTGCAATTAATAATGACTTCAAAAAGAGTTAACTTTACTAACATTAAGTGCCTAACTCGTAAATTCTTGAGTAGAACCTCGAGATGTAGAAAACCTTTAGAGGGCGCGTGAGAAACGAATTTACAAAAACTCGGTCAAATGAGGGGTGACGGTGCGTTTAAAGCGTTAATATTTGTAATGGATTTTTGTAAAACTGCTACAAAGTGTTGATATTTGTAGTAGTTTTACAAAACCGCTACTTCAACCGCTAGAAATCAAGAAACTTTACCTCACGTAATGTGAAATTTTGTAGTGGTTTTACAAATGTGTAGATCCTTTGCATTCTCGTAGCGATTATACATTGAAATTGCTACAAATATGCGGCGCTTTGCATTCTTTAGCGGTTTTGTCATATAAGCCACTAGAAAAAACCGCCACAAATGTGGCGGTTTATATAATAAAATTGCTTCAAATTAGATGCCAAGTTGGTGCCACATTTTGTTGTGGTTTGTTTGTAAGAACCGCTACAAATATCGTTCATAAACTAGAGTGCCATTGGGCGTGAGTCTTACTGTTGCAAATTTGTAGTGGTTTCAAAATAAACTACTACAAATCCTAATATTTGTAGTGGTTTCATTCAACTGCTACAAACTAACTAGTACGAATTGATAGTTTTTTTTTTTTTTAATTTTCTTTTTATAGTGATTGTGTCCTAATTTATTAGATTGGAGTCATCTTTCAGGATTTTAGAAGTTTAAGAGGTATTTTATTGTCTTTTTCTCTAATTTTAATTTATTGATTATTAATCTGTACGTGGCCTAAATTTTAAGGGGTTTATTTGCATATAACTCAAATTTGAAGGGGCTATATTTATACAAAAATAAAGTTCAAGAGAATTCAAAATTAATAGTTTCGGGTTATTAGCCAAGATTTAAAAGTTTATTGGAGTTTATTATTAAATTTTAGAGATTGATAATGTTATTTGTATGTGGTTCCAAGTCTTCAAGTTTAGTGAAGTTTTACGTAATTTAGCCGTGAACTCTGCTAAATTGCGATGCTCTCACTAAGTATAACTATGATATTCACCAAATCATATTACTCGAACAAAATGGTGAAATGATATTACGATAGTAAAAATGCGGAAATTAGAAAAGGATTAATTTAATTTCCAACGAAATCTTCAACCATGACTTACCTCAATTAATTTGTAATAACTTGGTTCAATTCAACAACAACAATGTACCAACACTGGAAACTGTTGTCATTCATCTAATTAGAATGTGTTTGGATTAGCGGTGATAGAAATAAATATTTTTTAATATGACTTTTGCAAACATAAAATAGAGTAAAAGTTAGATTACGTAATATAATGTTATTTATGTTTAAATGCGTATTGATTAAGGTTGCAAAAGTGCCGGAGACATTTAGCTTGATTAATACTAAATTAATATCTATGTGCTCAGAAGGCTACATGATATTGATAAGTTAATATCTTTGTGCCCAGAACGGCTGCATGATGCTTATTTGTTAAAGTAATTTACTTTATTATGATATTTATGTGCTCTTACAGTTTTAACTGGTCATTGTCTTTATAGTCAATGTGCCATTGCAATAGTAATATTGGAACATAACATTGATAAGGTATGATATGTTTATTCTCACATTCTCCTCACATTTTCTTTATTTTAGTTTATCATATATCTTTGTAAAATGATCTCTATGTAGTTTGCTTTTAACCCTTATGATTCTCTAGAGATATAACAATATATGTAGTTCTTGAAGAACTATTTAGCAGTTCCTGGAGAAATTTCTGTAACAAAAATGAAATATTATTAATGTATTCCACAAGAACTAACAACATAATTGATATGCTTATTGAATAACTCATACAGAAATAAGAAAAATATGTTTGTATAACTCACACTTGAGGGGAAGATTATAGGAATATAAGTGAGTCATGTTGGATGAGGATTTTAATTCAATCATGTTATATAAATTGAAAAGTTGTTCCAGTTTGTTGTTGGGGTGTCACTAGTTGGATAATCCAAGTAACATACATGGTGGAACAAATTCTTAGATATTATGTATTGTCATTCAATAAAGAACCCAGAACATTCTTTATGGCTAACATAATATGTTGCTTGTTTTTAAAGAAAATTAACTAGAATATCACTAGTTGTGATTTGGGATGGATTTTTGAATTTCTAGAAATATACCAAACTTATATATATGGGTCTATAGCATGTAAGGCATACAAGTATTTAATAAATTTGATAGATGCATCTATGAGATGATTACATGTTTAACGAGGCAGCATTGGATAGCGTATCAATGACTGATGTACTCTTTTTCTTCGCTAGGTTTTGTCCCACCGGTTTATCATAGTTGGAGTTTTTAACGATGCACATTCGTATAGAATGAACATTCAAGAGGAGTGTTATGAATATAATATTTGTGTGGATGTTCATATATCTCCATTATCTCCAATATCCCACAATTATCTCTTATTGTCATCAAATATGTAGATATAAATTCTTTCTTCCTCTCATATTTTCTTTCTTTTGTTGTCTTTATAATATATTATAAAATTAATTTTATTGTATATACTTTTAAAACTTGTTATTACATTACAATATTTTTATTTATATGAATTTATTTTAGTTATTTTAAAATTTTAATACATAAATTGGCTCTAATAATATTTTAAAACAGATCTATACAAAATTAAAAACTCAATGAATTACTATTTTAATATAATAAGGACAGATTATTATTAATAATTTATGTTTATTTGACTTTGATTTTTTTAGTTTTAATATATTATCTTAAGTGAAAAGTTAAATATCTGTATTATAATATTCACTTACGTAAGAGGATGCGTAGTTTTTCACTTACGCAAGAAGGTTTTATAATATTCATGTATTAAAATATTATATATGTTATCTAAAATTTTTATATTGGCGAGAGGGTATATGCATAATTACATTATAAGGGTAAATCAGTAAGTTTAAATGTAATATCCTAAAAATATCATTTATGATAAGCATCATAATTTAGTAAATAATACCTATTGGAAATAGGTGAATATGTGGTCTCAAACCTTGGAATGTATTTATCTTATTTTCTAGGGTAAATTCTCTTGAAATAAGAAGAAATAAAGTGCGAAAACCCTAAGTGAACTTATGGGTCATAAAATACCTTGAGAATATTATGATAAATCCTAAGAGGCGATTAAATATTTATTAAAAATTAGAAAGTATGTTGTCTCTAATTTAGGTAATTTATGGGATTATTTTCCTTGGAAAATAATGAGGCAAAATTTAATATTATTTTGGGAAACATAAGTTGCCCCATGATTTTTAAAATAATACATGGAGTATAAATTACCAAAGTCTCGTACAATAGTTGTGAGAAAATAATTAATTTTAATTAAGAAAATTGTCAACAATTAGTAAGTGATTAAATAGGTAATTAATTGCTAATTGTTTAAACATGAACAAAGGTGATATTCAAAGTTAATTATATCCAACCCCTAATTGGAGATTAATGACCAATAAAGGATTGAAATTAGCATAAGAATAATTGCTAATTAATTAAGCACGTTAAGTAATGTATAAGATGGATTATGTAAAAACCCTAAAGCCTAATTAACCAACAAAGAATTTGATTAAGGCACTAAACAAGATTAGTAACAAACTTTGACAATTCAACACAAATCAAGGGTTTGGATTAAAAGAAATAAAGTTAATCCTAAGGCTAGAAAGTGAATCCTTGTGAAATTAAATCTACCAATGAGGGAATTTCTTGCTAATTAAATATAAGATAATTAGAAGATAATGTAAATTATTGAAAAGCTACATCCTTGGCCAAGAAGGAGTTGAATTCGAAAATAAGGAAGAAAAGGAAGAGAAAAAGATGTGTGAAATTAAAAGGGTTATGTAATTGGAAGAAAAATGGAAAAAGTAGAAAGATATTTTATGAAAAGCAAATAGGATAAATGAGAACCGATAGAAATTAAATCCTATCTTGAAATCCTTGAACTAAGTAGTAAACATCTGGGCATATTATGAATAAGTGAATTTTTGTCCCGAAGTTGGTGTTACCCGAAGTCATTTCCGTAACCGACTGCGTTTATCCTAAAATGATTAACGTGCTAGGAAATACCCTTAGTAGGACCATAATTTTTGTTAATCCAAATATTTCTCAAGAGGAAGCTTAGACCTCCAAGGTTATGCTAAGGAATATTTAAGATTATTTAAGATTACGCGATTAGAACACCGAATGGGATTTTATCGGGTAAACCCATAAAGCAAGGGAGTGACATCACATTGGATGACATCATTTTTGGATGGATGAGGTAGGGGAGGTTGGCCAAGGGCTTTGGAAGGTGGAGATTGAAGTTGAGCAAAACCCTAAATCCAATGGTTAATATTGAAGGAAGAGAAAGTTTGCAAGAATTGCAAAATTGCCACACCTAAACTCTATAAATAGCACCCCATTCCTCTTGAAAATTCACACCAAATCCTCTTGCATATTTTGAAAATTAGAGAGAGATTAGAGAGAAGGAGGAGCTCTGAAGAAGGAGTAGCAAGGTTCTGGGTAATTTCTTCGGTCCCTAGTCTGAAGTTCTAGATTTTTTAGTTCGATAGTTATAGTAGAAATGTTAGTTTGATCTTTAATCTTTCAAGTATAATTTTGATATCATGTTTTAGGGTTAAATATGGTATTTATTTCGAAAATATGATGGGGAAAGAGATATGGAAAAATTTTGGAAGATTAGAGTCAAAGTATAAGCTTTGCGAAATTTCGCCGGTTAGCAAAGTCGGGGTAAAATAGTCATTTGTGACTAAAATGACTGTTATGATGTTGATCATTATTAAATACGTTATTATCCTTATAGGATATCTATAATCACGTCCCGATCGGCTGACATACCGTATTTCGACAAATAAGATACGTTCGTGTACTAGTAATCTTAACTCGATGTTTGTTGTATGCATATATGTGTTATGTGTATGGTATGCGTATGGTTGGTATGAACATTGAATGCATCGTGTGTTAGAAGATAATTGTGCATCCGCCGTGTGCGATATATTTACTACGCCGCGTGTGACAGATCCGCTATGCTGTGTGCGATACATGTCTTGTGTGCGATACATCCGTTGTGTGCTCATACTTTTACCGTGTATATAAACATGAGGTTAATCGTTACCCGAGGTCCAATGGGCATTGGACCTCAACCTTTAAATTATAGTATAGGTAAGGACCAGAATGCAGAAGGCACCTGTAGATGGAGCCATAGAAAGGAGCCAAGGGGCAAAGTCGTAATAATGCACCAAGGGTCGAGACAAGAGCTAGAAGAAGTTATCGAGCCTATTGTCGTGCATGGATCTAATAAGGTTATTTCGAATAGTTTGGTGCCGAAGGCAAGGCTAGTCTATGTGGGTCGCCTAATCGCCGCCGTGAACTCGGTGAGGCCCCTATGATAGACACTTACCCGCCATTCTGTTCGGTTAACGGAGTTAGGTTTATTGCCCCAAGTCTAGTCAAGGTTTGGTCTAGGTTGTATAGTTACTTTTTGATAAATGTAATTATACAAAGCTTTGTATATTGTATCACATGAATATTCCTTCGGAAATTTTTAATATACCAAAGATACGCCCGGCATCATCATATGTCGGGTATTTTTATACCAATACTCGTCATTGTCCATTTGTTAGTACATTGCTCTCCGTTTCGCGGTACTGATGTAGCACCTCAAACTCTCACAAATTTTCTAAAACCAAGTGTCATCCGACACCTTTTGATGTATGAAATTTGGGATGTTACATTAAATATTTTAACTTGTTGATGATTAATACCATAAATTATTTTATAATTGTGAATATTCTTAAAACGGCGTTAAAAATTTGATTATATGGTTTTGAAAACTGAAAAGAGGTATGTGTAATTTTGACAAATTTAAAGAGAGGTTTTTAAATATATTATTCATGTCTTTTATAGGCGTAAAATGAGGAGTACACATATTATTACACACAAACACATTCACGCACACTAACATGTGACCTCTCCCCAAAATAGTGCGCCATGTGAACCCAGCTGATTGACAAATAAATTATATTATATACCAGAGAGGGAAAAGAAACATATTCTGAGATTAATCAAAGATCCACTTGTCATCAGCACACATATCCATACATTTCTTTATTGGTCATTGTAAAATGTTTCGTGTCCGTGAAGGATGTCTGTCACAATATGCCTGTACGTACGTGTCTTCAACATATTGAATTCTTTTTCTGAGTAAGTGCAATTACCAAATCCACACAAGACATCAATCAT
Source organism: Acacia pycnantha (assembly GCA_025563575.1). Taxonomy (NCBI): domain Eukaryota; kingdom Viridiplantae; phylum Streptophyta; class Magnoliopsida; order Fabales; family Fabaceae; genus Acacia; species Acacia pycnantha. The sequence goes on from JAMWYP010000061.1 coordinate 1,742,858, forward strand.
TTCTCCTTTTTGTAACTACTTTTGTCTGTTTCCATTATTGAATCCATTGATTTATGAGTCATGCTTCATACCCTTACACTTGTTAATTGTTAATTGAATTCTGTTTTCTGATCAATTAACATATTATCTTCTGCTTCTTTGTGAGACTGAGTAAGAAAATGAGTGCGTCAACCGCCCTTCCATTGATTGATCTTTCGTCTTTGAAGGATCCTTCTTTGAGGTCTCAGACGATCCAAAGAATTCACACTGCATGCAAACAAATCGGTTTCTTTCAGGTATATCTATATCTACATACACTGGACATTTTTTCATTAGTAACAACGGAGTTTATTTATTTATTCGTTTTCTGGGGTTTTAAGGTTATAAACCATGGAATTTCTGAGTTTGTTATAGAAGATGCCATAGACACAGCGATGAAGTTCTTTGAATTGCCAGAGGAGGAGAAGATGAGTCAGGCTTCAGATGATATTTATAAGCCTGTGAGATATGGAACCAATATCAGAAATGATGATGCGAAGCAAGAAAGTTGCCTTCAGAGAAGTTTCAAGCTTTACTCTCATCCAATCTCAAATTGGATTCATCTCTGGCCTTCAAACCCTCCAAATTACAGGTAAATTATATGATGTTTCTGAGTCTATGATTGAATTTCATTCCTCGTCATTGACCAATCCTTACTGTTCAAATTAAAATTGGATGGTCCAGATTTAATGCTATTTTGTTTTATAATTTCAATATTTTGTTTAATTTAAATGATGCAAGATTTAAAATAAAAATATAATTTATTTAAATGCCTGGTGCAAATCAAGTGCAGCCCTTAAAATATTGAATATTAGTAACATTAGTCATGAGTTTTCACCTAACCCATATTTGTTTAGACTTTAGACTGACCTGCTGACCATTTCTTGAGAAAAAGAAAACATGTACAAGAAGACTAGGCTATCATAGTAAAAAAAAAAAGATACATAAATTTTTTTGTTGGTGTGAATTTAATTACAATTGATATAATTACAGTTGGTTTAGATTTCTTAGCTTGTTTAACTTCACCTATCATATTTGTTGGAATTATTCTCATTTATTGTAAACTGATTTGTAAAATTAAAGATATCACATTCTTGTTGGCATATTAACTCTCATATTCGTATAAGGAAAAGACTTGAGCACTTAGCCTTGTATGTTTAATATATTTTTCCATCAATAAAGGTTGGTCTAATGGGTAAAAAGGTTGATTTATAATCATAAAGTTATAAGTTCAAATCTTATCGATATGAGTACTTTGTTTGTGGTAGAGGTGGGAAAATGGGTCGGCCTTCATGGGTTCCGGGCATAAATGGGCTATTTTGAAGCCCAACTCCCATAAAAAACCCTATTTTAAAACTCGGCACGTTTACTAATAAGTTCGGGCTGGCTTGCGGGTTTCAAGCCCTTTAACAAAACAATTTTTATTTTTATTTTCTTAGAGAAATTAAGTTAAAACACTAAATTTTTTTAATTCAAGACAAATATTTTTAAAGTATTAAATGCTTTATCTTTTTTGATAAGTAGAATAAGTGACCATTTGCCTTAAAACAAAATTCTTCATGAGATAGAGACTCTACTTTATTATTTTTCAATGTGCGTTATTAGTTTCTTTTTTGATATAGTTTGCATAACATTCAAACCTCTTTAAATACAATTAAAAATTATTCTCTTTATTTACCTTACATCAATAAAAATGATTCTTTCAATATTTCCTAAGGAAAAATTTCTTTGTAGAAACATTAAGACCAAATTTCCTAAGCACAACGCTTTCACAGGGAAAACTGGGGCAATATGTGAAGGCAGTCCAAGAGCTTCAAAAGACACTAATTGATCTAGTTCTTGAGAGCTTAGGGATAAAGCCTAATTCCTTACAAAAACAAATCGAAGAAGGCATGAACATAGTGTTCGTGAACTCTTATCCATTCTGCTCTGAACCAAACCTCGCTTCAGGGTTAGCGCCTCACACAGATCATGGCTTAGTTACTATCTTACTTCAGAGCTATCCAGGGCTAAAAATTAAGAATAGTGACGACATATGGGTCAAAGTACCATTCTTGGAAGGAGCAGTTTTTGTACTTTTGGGAGATCAAATGGAAGTACTAAGCAATGGGATATATAAGAGTGTGATTCACCAAGCAGTTAGTTCAGATAAGAATCGAGTTTCTATTGTAAGTAATAACAGCTTTGCATTAGAGGAAAAAGTCAGGCCAGCCCCGTTTCTGATAAATGAAGAACGTGCAAGCTTGTATGAAGAGTGTAGCGTCAAGGACTTTTTTGATTTCTTGTCAAGTAGTGATCATAAACAGAAAATAAGGTTCATTGATACCTTGAAGAAGAAGAATCTCGTCAAAGGACAAGAATAGATATAGCTTTTAATTTATTTGCTTGAACTAATCTGTGAGGGACACTGTATATCCTAGTATATTGTGTTTTTTTCCCTTAATTTAGTTTTACCTTCAATTGCTTATGCGGACATGGTTAATTTTAATTTAGATGGACATATATATCATCAAAAGTGCACGTGCTATGACAGTTAATATAGAGTGAATAGAATATTTTTTCCATGAAAATTTGGTTCCAAGACATGTTCAACCACATACCAAATCTTTTTTTAATAGACAACTAGATCTTATACTAAAGACTGAAGGTAGTATTAATTATCACATCAACAAATGTTGGTTTAGCTAGTACGGACTCATAATTGACAAGGCTGTGAGTTTAAATCCTAATGCGTACATGCCATGGTCTTGGTGAACTCCAAAACCTAATTCACCTAAACTTATGTGCAAAAAAATATTAATTATCACACTTTTGCTTAATTTGAGTAGCACAAATATTATATCAGAGTGGAAAATATAAATGAAATAAACCTATGTTAAAGTAAGCTATTAACAACGATTCTAGGTCTAAAGAGGGTGACTTAGAATAATTTTTGCTAAATTTAACCAAAAATGATAGTTACATAACTCATTAAATATGTCTTAAATTGATTTTTTTTTTAACTTTACCTATATTAAATTATGTTTTAAAGGAGGAAAAAATAGAAAAAGTCACATTTAATCATTAATTACCTAAGCAAAATTAACATATAAGCATTAAATACCCACCAAATGACTTATATTTTGGAATACCATATTTTTTAGAAATTATATTATGAATAAGAGGGAGTATTATCAAAGATCCACTTGTCATCTTCTACACGCATATCCAGGATATTAGAGTAACTAATATGTAACTAGTTGCAACTAGTAGTCAGTTGGTTATCAGTCTGTTATAATTAGTTATGAACTTTGGTGTAAAAGTGTCAGTATCACAATCTAAGCCTCTGGGTATAAATAGTGTATTACTCTTACTACTTGAATAAGATCTGGAGTTATTTTACCATCATATATTTCATATCTTCTAGCATGGTATCAGAGCTAAACACTACTGTCTAACTCCCATCGCCATTGTTGGAGCTAAATCAAGGCATTGTCGTAGGTCGATCTCCGATCATCTCAGATTGATCACTTACAAAAAATGTCGTCTCTGTCTGGTTCCAGTAGAGAACCATAGGCGAAGTTGCTTTCTTCATCGCTAGTTCACAGCCATGGCTTCTCGAACAAGAAGATTACGGTGAAGTTGGATGACAACAACTTCCTACTGTGGAATTGTGAACACCCTATTTTTTGTCTGGGCTCTACTAAAAAAAAAAAACAAAAATAAAAGAAAATCCTCTCATTGATGATGAGTGAGGTCTAAATTGGCAATCAACATTAAAGAAGAAAAAAAAAAAAAGAAAAGAAAATTCTCTTATTGATGATGATTGGGGTCCAAATTGGCAATCATCATTAAAGAGGAAAATAAAAAAATAGAAAAAAAATCTTCTTATTGATTATGATTGTGGTTCAAATTGGCATTATCATTCATTAAAGGAAAATTAAAAAATTCAAAATGAAAATACAAAAAAAATATCTCTCATTTTGATTGGTTTAGTTTAGGAATTTACTTGTGGGGAAATATAAAAAACATTTAAAAAAAAAAAAATCTCTCATTGACGGTGATTAGGTCAAGTTAGGAGGTTTTATTAATAGAAAATACAAAAAAAAGAAAAAGAAAAAAGAAAATAAAAACATGCATTAATGAGGCGAAATCCTTGGTGACACCTATTTAGAGGGGAGCACAAGAGAGAACAAGACACACCAAAATTTTGAGAGAAAAAGAAGGCAAGAGAGGAGGTAGAGAATTTCCTTTTATTTCATTTCTTCTCATGACAACGAGGGTGCAGGAATGAGAGGAGGTGCTTTAGATAGGGTGATAACCATTAGTATGTCTTCTTCATGTCCCCAAGTAAAAACTATGTTTGGTTGTTGTCGCATATGTGAATCTTGACACCAACTGTTTGAGGGGAATCTGATATGATTTTTTGACAAAAAAAAAAAAGAAAAGAAGAAGAAGGAATCTAATATGATTTGGATTTGATTATTTTGCTCTCACTTTCCTTCTTCCATTATACATTTGTTTTTTTATTTTTGTCCTCTTCATGATATGCTCACCCATTCCACCTTACATATTGCAATTGCCTTATCATTGCTTACTAACACTTGATCCTTTCTCGGCAATGGACACACAAGCATTGGACATGGCATTGGAGTGGTATGGCTTTTCTTCGTGGCTATATTTGTTAGATGATACGCTCATTGGTGATTAAAAAAATAGCTCCATACCTTCTCTCTCTTTTGTTTTGAATAAATGGCATTGATGGTATAAGCAAGTGATTCAGGTATGGGCTCTATATGCTTTTGGATCTTTTGTTATAAATAATATGTTGATCACATGATTAATGCTTGTCTTTGCTTGCTTAATACCTGTGAATCCACTTTTCTTATAAACCTAAGAAAAATATTTCTTTTCTCAAAATAAATGAATTTGATTTGAAAAAGGGATGTTAAATCCAAAATATTTTTTCATAAAAAGAAAATAAAGAAAATACCTTTTTTTAAAAAAATAAAAAATACGAACAAAACAAGGAAAATATTTTTCTCCAATAAATTAAGGAGAATTTTCCTAAAGGACACCCACCAAGTGCCACACTTTTCTACCCTAACAAATTATGTGGGATTTGATCTTTCTAAAGTGTACCTAGGCCTTAGATTTTTATTATAGGTCAAGTCCAACAATGTAAATTATTAATTTGGGTTTCTCAATTTGTAAATATTTTATTTTTGGGTAATTATGATGAAACTTAAAAAGGCCATATTTATTTAAATATCTACCCCATGCACAATCGACTATCAAACCCTATTTGGTTTTCATTTTTCAAAAAAGGTTTCCAAAATTATCCTTTTTAAAAATTTTGGTGGTGGCTCCATATTTTTCAAATTTTGAGCGTGGCATTTTGAGAGTCAGATCCATTTAAGTTAAGTGTTTAAAAATAATATGGCCTTAAATTTAATTACCCCTTTCCCCCCTTTTTTGATTATTTGTTTTTATTTATTAATTTTGTTATTTTATTAATTTATTAATTTATTCTTTTTCTCTATCTATATTGTGATCTGCTTAGCAAATAAGGTTGGGTAGAACCTAGGCCCATATGTTGGCATACTCTCCACACACACTGAACACATACATTTTGCGCCTTATACCCAAGCCTATGAGTTCCTCTGGTTAATGGAAGTTTCTAGTGGTCTCCCTGTGGGGTTTTAGAACCCGAGGTTATTGTGAAGACTTCATCCTAGTTGTTACTCATTTGGTAAGGTTGATCCCTGTGGGGTTTTCAGAACCCCCTGAAGGACAATTTCATCAGATAGGGTCTTCATCTTTATGATGGGAGCTGTTAGGACTTAGGAGACCTTTATTTGTGAGAATTAGAAACACCTTGAAACCATTGCACATATTAGTGGAAATTATTGATCTACCCGATTAATCAGTACTTGCCTTTCTTAGGGTAGGTACCCCCAACCTAAGGTTATTCCTAAAATAGGACACTGGAGGGCATATATTTATTTATTGTTGATAATCTTTATTGTCATCCATATACATAACCAATGAAACCACTAGGATCAAGTGACTAATTGTGGCTTCACCAGGGGCGGAATAGGGGGGCTAGGGTGGCCCCCGCCCCTTAAAATTACAGAATTTGACCCAAAATCTTAGGAAATTATGTTTTAACCTCAAATATTTCAATGTTTTCACTTTAGTCCATATTAAAAGGTCTCATGGAGGGACTAACATGAAAAATTGAAATATTTATGAGGCTAAATGTAATACCCGCATATTTATTTATCTGAAATATTATATTTTGATAAATAAATGGGTTATTTCTCATAAGTGAAATCATGATCGTAAGACTTGTGGAAATATAGTCTATTATTCTAAATTAAATTCTGTAGGAAATCAGGGAATTTAAGGGCCAAAGTGCCAGAATGCCCTTGGAAAGGGAGAATAACTTAGAAAAAATTATGAAAAATCCTAAAAGGCAGTAAAATGACCAAGTGAATTAGGAGAGTATATTATCTCTAATTTTTGTAATTTTATAAATTATGAAATTGGAGAAATTGTTGGAAAATACTCAAAAAAGAAGTGAAATGACCATAATACCCTTGTAATTTCTAAAAAAATGCAAGAGGCATGAAAATACCAATGTTAATACAAGAGTGTGAAGGTAATGAGATATTTTGAGTAAGAAAATTATCAACTTGTGATAATTAATTGATTAAGTAATATTGGGCTAATTACTTAAGCATAATTAAGGGAAATTCATGAATAATTATATGAAACCCTAAAATTAGTGGTTTTTGTTTTAAAATTAGTAAAAACATGTTTACTAATTAATTGGAAATTTTGGAGAAAAATAGTTGAGTTTAGGTATTTTTAAGCCTAAATACAAGAATGGACCAATTAGGTAATTTTGTGGAATTTTGGGAAAAAGTAAATAAATAAATGATTAAATAATTAATTAAATAAAAATATATATTTATTAAAAAAATAAAAGAGGGCTGTCGAAATTTTGGGCCAAAGAAAAGAAAAAAAAATGAAAAATGAAATAGAAGATCAAGTTGTGCAAGTTGCATATTATTTTAATATATAATTAATTAAAGTAAAATTTGATGAATAGTAAATTAAAAACTTAGGAAACGGATCCTATCTAGAGATCTAGGAATAGGAATTCCAAGGTCAAGGTAAAATATTGATCGGTGAGTTTTTACCTTCAAGTGACCTCTTCCTAAGTAAATTCGAGGTAGTTTGTGCATTTTCCTAATAAAACAAAATAGGGAAAATGCATATAGGCATATTTTTGAAATAAAGAAAATAAATTCTAACTCAATATCTAGGAATGAGTTTGAATTTATTTAGACATATTTGGAATCGTGAATTTTTTCAAGAGATTGATGTTTCCAAAAACAAGTTTCGACACCGACACGTACGGACACGTTTTCGAGAAACTTCAATGACGCTTGGAACCCCGTATAAAGTCAAAATTCAAGTTTAAATAGATATTATTAATGAGGAAGAGAAGGTCTTCAAAGTTATAAATCCAGAATTTTGAGATTTTCTGAGATTACGCGAAACGGGACCGATCGGGAAAAACTGGCCACCGGCATAAAGTGAACAATTTTAAAATTCCCACCTTGTCCCTTCATTTTCCTATAAATAGGACCTCAAGCCTTTGCATTTCTTCACACCATTCTCACTTGAGAATTTCGAAATCCTAGAGGAGAAAGAAGAGAGAGAAGCTCTGGGGAAATTCTCGCGAAGTCTTCAACGGTAAGTCTTTAGTCTTTAGTCTTTAGTTCGGTAGTTAGTAGAATTGTTAGTTAGATTTAGGAAGTAGGTGACGAGATTCCTATCCTTGTTTTGATCCTTGTTTGCGTTGAAAAATATGCAGAGGTGTAAACATAGTAGGGATCGAGTCGCCGAAAAGTTGAAGCTTTCGCTTTTCAAAAGTAAGGGTAGATTTTGTTAGAATAGCCTTTAAATTTTCAAGTATGATTGGATATCATATGGGAGGGCTATTTTAGTCATTATTTTCGAAAATCATAATTGCGTTGAAGTTAAGCGAAATTTCGGGAAGAAAATTTGCTAGAGTAACGAAGTGCTGGCGAAATTCCGCCGATTAGGGGTAGAAGGGCAAAATGGTAATTTTTACCTAAAATTCCAGTTATAATGTCAAATCACTAATGAAAGTGATATTACCCTTATAGGATATCAGAAATCCTGATTTCTTTGCATTCTACGTTGCCCGACGAGTCATTGTTGGAGATTTCACGATTTTCCGTAAAAGTACGCTTTTCGTAAAACGTGCTAGAAATACCGTAATCTGTCAACGAAGGTACGTTCGCATCGTAACACTAATCGATGTTTATTGTATGCGTATATGTACTATGTGTAACGTATGCCTATTGTGGTAATTGTTAGCCTGTGATATCTTCATGTCATTGTTGTTATGCTTGCGGGGTATTGGGATACGATTGCTAGGTGTGAAATGCTAGGTGTGACACGATTGCTAGGTGTGAAACGGCCGCTAAGTGTGACACGATAGCTAGGTGTGACACATTTGCCAAAGGGGTTATTGGAGGCAAGCAGCCTGCGTAGAAGACCTGACTGAATACTTCAATTCGTTGTTCCGGCAGGATTCTTCCTTTTGATGTTGTCTTTTACTTCTGAAAACTCTCGGTTATTGAACCGCCTTTGTAATCAGCCAGATACACTACTGTTGGCTTTTTGAATCTATATATCAGTTACTCTTCCGCTCAAATGCTCTACTCTGATGATTTTGAAATGATGTTTGACAAAAAAAAAATTATACTGCTTGTGAAAAGTCGGGATGTTACATTTTGGTATCAGAGCAGTAGTCCTGGCATGAATTTAACCATGTTATTACAGACAGTTTGGTGCCGAAGGCAAGGCTAGTCTACGTGGGTGTGCCAATCAGTCGCCGTATAAGTCGGTGAGGCCCCCATGGTAGACACTTACCTGGCCATTCTGTTCGGATAACGGAGTTATGTTCAAAAGCCTTTTAAACTTTGAGCATATTTGAAAATGAGTACTGATATAGCCTTGAGTCAGTATACCACCCTATTACGGCATACCAGATTGAGCTGGTGTACCATTCTGAATTGGTGTACCACTTTCGGTGGGTGCATCACTCTAACCCAGGGTTTATGATGAATCTGGGTCACGCCGGATGAAACTCCGAGAATAGTAAAGATACGTACATGCGATTTGACTCATGTAGAGAAACTTCCGATATGTACTGCATGCCGTTTCTGAGTCAAACGAATCAACGAAAATCTAGACATAGGAAATATTGTAAGTGTCCGTTCGTTTGTAGCGTAAAACTAGGTGCGATAAAGTCTTGGTGCCATACAAATACTAAGTGTGATAGAGTCTATGTGCGGTATAGATGCTAAGTGTGATAAAATCCGTGAAATACTAATTAAACATTTTCCCTAATAAAGGAAAGGAACGCGACATGGCGAATCTGAGAGGAGCCGGAGCTCCCAGAGGCCGAGGCAGAGGCCGTGGTGGAGGACGAGGTAGACACCTGGGTAAATCCGAACCAAACCAACCGGAGCAGAATGAGATGCGGGAGATGAGGAGAACCTTGCAGAGAGCGAGGCTCTCATCAATACACTTCTAGAGAGAGAATCGACAAGACCGAGAAGCCGAGAGACAACTAGAAAGACGAAGAATGAGGAAGAGCATAATGATGAAGAAGAGGAAAACGAGCAAAGCGATGATCACGATGATGAACTGAGGGATCGAAAGGTCCCAATCACCTCCACGACGAGGGGAGAGGCATGCGTGACCACACAACAATGGGTCACACAGTTTTGCAAGCCTGCCACCTACTTTTCATGGAAAGAACGAATTGGCCGAGGATTGGCGATGAGTTTAGACAAGATCTTTGAAGTGATGGAATGTCCGGAGGACCGAAAAGCTCAACTGGCGATTTACAAACTAAATGGTGACGCGCACAGATGGTGGAAAAGCGTTTCTACAACGTTCTGGACCGTGTTTGCCTGTTACATGGGAAATGTTCATAGAAAAATTCAATGAACAGTATTTTCCTCCTCGACACAGTGATTAAGGAGGAGGAGTTCCTTCAAATCCAGCAAAGCGGGGAGGAATCATTTGACGATTACTTTGCCCGGTTCACCAATTTGTCACGGTATTCATCTTATCCGAAAAGTAATGTCAATGAGAGCCGGAAGGCGAACGGGTTGATTCACGGGCCGAAGTACGACATAAGGGCGAGATTGGTGTCTCAGCAGTTTAGAGAAAGCAAGAGGCCATTCCAAACCGAGCAAATAAACAACCCAAGGATGCCGGAGACCCGACCATGTCCAAGATGCGGAAATTTCCATCCTAGTGTGGACTGTGATAGGAGGCGGATTTGCTACAGATGTCGGAAGCCAGGACACTTTATCGCAGACTGTCCTGAGAAACCTGCGGGGTTCAGGCCACAGAACTCAGGCCGAATGTACGTACTGGCCGATACAATGGACAGAGAACTTCCAGAGAGGGTTCAAGGTACCATCTCTCTTAAAAGAAAACTTTTCTAGGTGTTATATGAACTATGTGTTAGCTATTCGATTGACTCATACGATATGAGAACCACCTCCGTGACGTATTCCATGTTTCTTAGATATTACGATTCGACCGTGATCATGTCATTGAGTAGGAGGTATCTTATGTTGCCATGGTGTGTGGGCGCCATGGAAACGTTTGAAGTATCTTGTGTTGCCATAGTGTATTTCCATGGAGACATTTTGATATTTGTGGTATTGACCGCGGTGTGTGGGAACCACGGGAAACACTATATATCAAAGTACGATATGACAAGATCTTCAGTGGTCAAACCAATACGAATTTTCGATCACCAGGAGGAGCAGCAGGCAGACGAAGTAAAGATACGACACGTGTAGTTCGTAGACCAAGTAAGACGTAGTTTAAGTTAGTACCAAGTTTAGTTGGTTGAGTACAAATTTCGAGGACGAAATTTTGTTTAAGGGGGGAAGAAATGTAATACCCGCATATTTATTTATCTGAAATATTATATTTTGATAAATAAATGGGTTATTTCTCATAAGTGAAATCATGATCGTAAGACTTGTGGAAATATAGTCTATTATTCTAAATTAAATTCTGTAGGAAATCGGGAATTTAAGGGCCAAAGTGCAGAATGCCCCTGAAAGGAGAATAACTTAGAAAAATTATGAAAAATCCTAAAAGGCAGTAAAATGACCAAGTGAATTAGGAGAGTATATTATCTCTAATTTTTGTAATTTTATAAATTATGAAATTGGAGAAATTGTTGGAAAATACTCAAAAGAAGTGAAATGACCATAATACCCTTGTAATTTCTAAAAAAATGCAAGAGGCATGAAAATACCAATGTTAATACAAGAGTGTGAAGGTAATGAGATATTTTGAGTAAGAAAATTATCAACTTGTGATAATTAATTAATTAAGTAATATTGGGCTAATTACTTAAGCATAAGTAAGGGAAATTCATGAATAATTATATGAAACCCTAAAATTAGTGGTTATTGGTTTAAAATTAGTAAAAACATGTTTACTAATTAATTGGAAATTTTGGAGAAAAATAGTTGATTTTAGGTATTTTTAAAGCCTAAATACAAGAATGGACCAATTAGGTAATTTTGTGGAATTTTTGGGAAAAAGTAAATAAATAAATGATTAAATAATTAATTAAATAAAAAATATATATTTATTAAAAAAATAAAAGAGGGCTGTCGAAATTTTGGGCCAAAGAAAAGAAAAAAAAATGAAAAATGAAATAGAAGATCAAGTTGTGCAAGTTGCATATTATTTTAATATATAATTAATTAAAGTAAAATTTGATGAATAGTAAATTAAAAATTAGGAAACGGATCCTATCTAGAGATCTAGGAATAGGAATTCCAAGGTCAAGGTAAAATATTGATCGGTGAGTTTTTACCTTCAAGTGACCTCTTCCGTAAGTAAATTCCGAGGTCGTTTGCCAGGCATTTTCCTAATAAAACAAAATAGGGAAAAATGCATATAGGCATATTTTTGAAATAAAGAAAATAAATTCTAACTCAATATCTAGGAATGAGTTTGAATTTATTTAGACACATTTGGAATCAGTGAATTTTTCAAGAGATTGATGTTTCCAAAAACAAGTTTCGACAGGACACGTACGGACACGTTTTTCGAGAAACTTCAGCCGGACAGTTGGAACCCTGTCTAAAGTCAAAATTCAAGTTTAAATAGATATTATTAATGAGGAAGAGAAGGTCTTCAAAGTTATAAATCCAGAATTTTGAGATTTTCCGAGATTACGCGAAACGGGGACTGATCGGGAAAATCTGTAGGCACGGCATAAAGTGAACAATTTTAAAATTCCCACCTTGTCCCTTCATTTTCCTATAAATAGGACCTCAAGCCTTGGCATTTCTTCACACCATTCTCACTTGAGAATTTCGAAATCCTAGAGGGAGAAAGAGAGAGAGAAGCTCGGGGAAATTCGCGTAAGTCTTCAACGGGTAAGTCTTTAGTCTTTAGTCTTTAGTTCGGTAGTTAGTAGAATTGTTAGTTAGATTTAGGAAGTAGGTAACGAGATTCCTATCCTTGTTTTGATCCTTGTTTGCATTGAAAAAATATGCAGGTGTAAACATAGTAGGGATCGAGTCGCCGAAAAGTTGAAGCTTGCAGCTTTTTCAAAAGTAAGGGTAGATTTTGTTAGAATAGCCTTTAAATTTTCAAGTATGATTGGATATCATATGGGAGGGCTATTTTAGTCATTATTTTCGAAAATCATAATTGCGTCGAAGTTCTGGCGAAATTTCGGGAAGAAAATTTGCTAGAGTAACGAAGTGCTGGCGAAATTCCGCCGATTAGGGGTAGAAGGGCAAAATGGTAATTTTTACCTAAAATGCCGATTATAATGTCAAATCACTAATGAAAGTGATATTACCCTTATAGGATATCAGAAATCTTGATTTGCTGCCGTTACGCTGCCCGACGAGCCGCTGTTGGAGATTTCACGATTTTCCGTAAAAGTACAGTTTTCCGTAAAACGTGCTAGAAATACCGTAATCTGTCAACGAAGGTACGTTCGCGTACTGTAACACTAATCTGATGTTTATTGTATGCGTATATGTACTATGTGTAACGTATGCCTATTGTGGTAATTGTTAGCTCTGTGATATCTTCATGTACTGTTGTTATGCTTGCGGGGTATTGGGATACGATTGTTAGGTGTGAAATGCTAGGTGTGACACGATTGCTAGGTGTGAAACGGTTGCTAAGTGTGACACGATAGCTAGGTGTGACATATTTGCCAAAGGGGTTATGTCTTGGTTATTGAACCGCCTTTGTAATCAGCCAGATACACTACTGTTGGCTTTTTGAATCTATATATCAGTTACTCTTCCGCTCAAATGCTCTACTCTGATGATTTTGAAATGATGTTTGACAAAAAAAAAAATTATACTGCTTGTGAAAAGTCGATGTTACACTAAAACATAATTTCATAAAACTTTGGGTCAAATTTCGTAATTTTCGCCCCCTTAATTTCAAATCCTGGCTCTGCCCTTGCGCTTCACTTGATTATGTATCTATAGCATCACTCCATATAAAGACACATCACAAGGACGGCCTTTAATTTTGTATTTGACAATACGACCCAACTCCATGGGAGCCATGCTGGGGCAACATGATGCATCAAGCGAAAAGAACAAGCGATTTATTACCTGAGCAAGAAGTTTAACGACTGTAAGTCACGTTACCATATGATCGAGCGAACTTCTTGTGGTTTAGTTGGGCTACAAGGAGGCTGAGGAAATACATGATTTATTACACCACTTGGTTAATTTATAGAGTGGACCCACTCAAATATATCTTTGAAAGCTCACATGTGGTTGGAAGAGTCTCTAAGGGCCGATAATATTGTCTCGAATACGACATAAGGTACGTCACTAAGAAATCCATCAAAGGTGGCACGAAAGATGATCATTTGGCGAGAACCCCATAGTTGAATACCAGCTACTAGATTTCAAGTTCCCAGATGAAGACATATGTGCTACAAAGGATCCAAATGAGGAAAGCAAGTTGAAGGAGTGGGAGATGTATTTTGATGGTGCAACAAATATGTATGGCATTTGTGTAGGGGTAGTGATCATATCCCCAGACAGAAAGCAATGCCCGATTGCTGTAAATGTAGGGTTTGACTGCACCAATAACATGGCAAAATAATAATCTAGTATTAATTGTCTCCAAGCCACTATTGATCTTGGAATAAAAAAACTGAAAGTCTTTGGTGACTCAGATCTTATAATTTATCAAGTGACTGGTGAATGGAGAACCAAAGACCCAAAGTTGATCTCATATCAAGAGTACTTGATAGAGTTTATTAAAAATTTTGAAGTGATCAATTTCCATCATATGGCCAGAGAAAAGAATCGCTTCGCTGATGCTTTAGCTACTCTAGCAGCTAAGATCCAACTCGATTGTGGGGTCCAAGTTCAGCCAATTTAGATTGAGACTATAAGATCACCAGCATTTTGCTTCAATTTTTGGAAAAGAGAGCGATGAGCTAACAAAAACCAGTATTGAAGGAGACGAAAAGGAGAAAGAATTGGATCTGGATCTTGTATTTGATATTCAGTAAAGTATTACATATATAGAAGAGAGAGGAATACTGATGGTATATCAATGAACTAATAGTGTATATGTGTATCAGTCCAACTATCTAACCAATTACTAACTACTTGACTTTCTAACAAATTAATAACAAAATGTCAGCTAAGATAAAGGCCAGCTAACCTGATATACTCTAATATTCCCTATGCAACTTGTTTTGGATTCAAATGATTTAAACTGAATACATTCAAACGATCACGAAAAGGAAGAAATAAACTCTTGCCCAACGGCTTTGTCAACACGTCAGCAACTTGATCATGTGAAGGGACATAACCAATTTGAATTTGACCTGCTGCAACCTTTTCCCGGAGAAAGTGAATATCAATCTCCACATGTTTGGTTTTAGAATGAAGAACATGATTTGATGCTAATGTTATAGCACCAGAATTGTCACACCAGACAATAGGAATTTCAACAACTGGGACATGCATTTCCTGCTAAAGCTTCATAACCCATACCACATTAGAAGATGCATCGTAAGAGTATTCTACTTCAGTTGCTGAGCGAGAAACCACTTGTTGACACTTAGATACCTAGGGAATTGGATTAGAACCAAGATAGGTGCAGCTACCACTCACTGAAAGATGGTCTTCTTTGTTCGTGGCCCAATTTGAATATGAAAAGGCTTGTACATTGAGTTTAGGTAGAGGACGAAGTAGTAAACCATAGTCAATAGTACCTACAAGGTAGCGAAGTATTCGTTTAACTCCACTCTAGTGTGGCTCACATTGATCTTGTAGAAATCTACTCAACCGATTGACAGCAACTGAAATTTCTGATCTAGTTTAGCACATATATTGTAATTTGCCAAGTACACTTCTGTATAACTTGGAATTATGAAACCGAGAGCCTTTTGTGGAAGAGAGCTGAGGGTTAGTAGCCATGGGTGTGATATATGACTTGGCATTGAGAAATTTGACATCATTGAGCAAACCAAGGATGTATTTGCGTTGTGACAACAGGAGACCCCTAGCTGTATGATAAAACTCAATTCCTAGAAAGTAAGACAGAGTACCCAAATCCTTGAATGAAAACAGATCACTCATAGCAGTGATAAGACGCTGAACTTCATCATCATTAGAACCAGTGATGATTATATCATCTACATAGAGAATTACATAAACATTATGTTCTTGATTTTTCCTTATAAACAAACATGGATATGATTTAGAAGCAATAAAGCCTAAAGTGAACAAAGCAGAATGCAACTTTTGAAACCATGCTCGCGGAGCTTGTTTTAGGCCAAAGATAGCCTTGTGCAACTTACATGCAAAAGGTCTACCATCTGTAGAAAAACCTTGAGAAAAACCTGGTGGAGTCTCCATATAAACTTCTTTCGAGAGATCTCCATTTAAAAATGCATTGTTGAAGTCCATCTGCCTTAATTTCTAGTGAGAAGAGAGAGAAACAGTGAGTAATATACGTATGGAGGCAGCTTTGACTACTGGGTCAAGGTATCCACATAGTCAATTTCGGGAG
This sequence comes from Acacia pycnantha, assembly GCA_025563575.1. Lineage (NCBI taxonomy): Eukaryota > Viridiplantae > Streptophyta > Magnoliopsida > Fabales > Fabaceae > Acacia > Acacia pycnantha. The sequence continues at coordinate 1,759,028 of JAMWYP010000061.1, forward strand.
CTTGGGAAAAACCCTTGGCTACAAGCCTTGATTTTCTTTTGGCTAGGGAACCATCGCATTTGTATTGGTTTTCCAAATCCACTTGCATCCAATGGAATGGCGATGACAAGGCAAAGGCACCACATCCCATGTGTGGAACTTTAGAAGAGCATTATACTCATCCAAGGTAGCTTGTTTCCACTTAGGATTAGCTAAAGTCTCATCAATAGTAGTGGGAGATATAACATTAGTAGCTACTGAACAAACTTTTGGCTTGTGAATCCCAGTTTACTACGAGTAACCATTGGATGATGATTTTGAGTGAAGGAAGGGAGAGGAATGGGAAACTGAAGGAGGTGTCGGACTTATAGTAGGAGCATTGATTTTAGGTGCTGGAGAATTGGATGTAGTGGTTGATGGTAGTGTTGATGGCGTAGATGAAGAATTGGATGTAGTGGCTGATGGTAGTATTGATGGTGTAGATGAAGTAATAACAATGGACTGATGGTTGGAAGTATGTTTAGGAAGCAGAGAGGAAATAGTGGAGCAAGGTGATTGAGTGGCTACTGTATTCCTGACAGAGAACCAAGCACTAGTGGTATGAAAACATGATTCATCAAAGTTAACATGTCTGGAGATATACATACACGCCCGTGAGCATATCAATGCATCGGTAACCTTGATGTTAGGAGCTATATCCCAGAAGACACAAGCAAATGCACGAAAGCTAACTTGTGAGAGTTATATGGTCTGCTATGAGGATAAAGATACATCCAAACACGTAGTAGTATTGAGTAATCGGGATGAACTCCATGAAGTTTCTCATAAGGTGTCATATTGGATGATAAAGTTTTAGCGGGTAGCTTGTTGAGTAAAAAAATAGCATTGGCAAATGTATCCTTCCAATAAAACATAGTTAAAGAAGCATGAGCTAGCAAAGTTAGTCTAGTCTCAACAATGGAACGATGACGTCTTTCAACTAATCCATTTTGTTCTGATGTATGAGGACAAGAGAACCTATGTTCTATACCACACTCAGCAAGATAAGACTGAAAAACTAGAAATTCTCCACCATTATCAGATTGAACTTGTTGGATTTTAGTGTGATATTTATTTTCAACAAGCTGTTTGAAATCCTTGAATTTAGATAAAGCATCTAATTTCTTAGATAAGAAATAAATCCATGTAAAATGGCTATAAGCATCAACAAATGCAATATACTAAACTGATCCATAAGATTGAATAGGGGCAGGACCACAAATATCCATGACAACCAACGTAAGGGCTTTTGATACAAAGTGAAGAGGAAGAAAGGTAACTTGTGACTTTTTCCAAATTGACAAGCGTAACAAAGAGTCTTATTGGTTAAAGAAGTAAAAGCAATGGAATTACAATCAAGAACACCCTTTACAAAGGTCAAGTGAGGGATGTCCTAATCGTTGATACCATAAGTGCAGAGAATAAGATGAAACACTGAGAGCATGTGATTTCTTGACAGTAACGGAGGGATAGAACTAGAGAATGAAGCGAGATCCAAGATTGAGAGTGTTGGACCTTACAGACGCCACATTAGCTAGTAGAGGATACATTCCATTATGTTCAATTCCAGACATCAAGTGGTGTCCAGTCCTCAGATCCTTGATGACACATTTTTGAGGAAAAAATTCAATAGACACATTATTCTCATGAGTAAATCTAGCAACAGACAACGAATTCTTCTTCATTTTTGGAACATGTAAAACATTGCTTAATGTAAATTGAGACTCATTATTGGAAAGAAAAGTTTTACCAGTAGAGCATATAGAGGATAATTCACCAGTTCCAACTTGGACCATACCTATGCCAGACTGAATAGATACTGGCTCAAAGCAAGATCATCATGAGTGATATGGGCTGTAGCACCAGAATCAAGATACCATGCTGAATCAGTGACAATAGTAGGCGTTACTAGGAATGCTTGAGCTATAGGAGTCTTAATTTGTCATTCGGGCTCACGCTCATACATATCAACAGAAGATACACCAGGAAGCTTGGAAGTAGAGTAAGACTATTTTGTAGATGAATTAGTGACTAGATTGACTGGATGTGTATTAGTGTTTGTGAGGAACACCTTATGTCGAGATTCAGAGTTTAACAACATGTTGGAAACTATCTCAAGACCAAAGCGAGGCTAAGACGCATTAATAACAACAATTACTGGCTCATATTCAGCTGTGAGTTCATTCAGAATGTGAGATACATAAGTAGCCTCGTCTACTTTTTCACCAAGCATAGCGAGATGATCACAATTGACTTGAGATTTGCTAGATAATCTCTCATCGGTAGATCTCCTTTTCGCTGATTTGCTAGTTGATTACGATATGACAGATTTTGGAGTCCGATTTGTTTGAGAACAGTTGATTCACCTTTGCCCAAATTTGAGCAGATGTGTTGAGTCCGACTAGATCCAAGAAGATGTTCAAAGCTAAGACACCAACAACCATGGAGCTAGAGCCGAATCTAACGACTCAAACTCATCAAAGTCAGGATTAGTAATTTGACAACCATTATCTCCTCTGACCTTCGTCGGCGGAGGAACAACAAGACTCATCAAGAAAAGAGTAGACTCAATGTTGCTTAACCATAAAATAAACTTGTTGCTTCCATATCAAGAAGTTTGTATCATCAAACTTAAAGTGATCTTCTTATTGGAGAAGCCACAGCTCGTGGACACCGTCAGAGTTGCTATATCAACAGAGAGGTTAGATCTAGACATTTTCGAATTCTTTGCTTAACGATCAATCCAAAAAAGGAGATCACCAAAGTTGTTGATGATTGATTCGGTCACTAGGATCGAACCTTGACGGCGATTGTCAATGCTCGATACCATAACGTAAGCTAGTATTGAAAGAGACGAAACAAGAAACGAAACAGAAAGAATTAGTTTTGGATCTTGTATTTGATATTCAGTAAAGTGTTACATATATAGAAGAGAGAGGAATATAGATGGCATATCAGTGAACTAATAGTGTACACGTGTATCAGTCCAACTATCTAACCAATTACTAACCACTTGGCTTTCTAACAGATTAATAACGAAATGCCAGCTAAGATAAAGGCTAGCTAACTTGATATACTCTAATATGAGCAACCTTGGTACCATAGTATCAAGACGTATATGAAACATAGTACTTACCCTCCAGATGCAACACAAAATGAAAATAAAACTTTCTAGAGAATGGCCATGTGTTTTTTTAGTAATGACATCATGTATAAGAGGAGCTTTGATGGGACACTGCCACGCTTTGTAGATACGAGAGAGGCGTGCAAGATTATGGCAGAGATCCACGAAGGCATATGCGGTACTCATGAAAATGGCCACTCATTAAGAAAACAAGCTCAAAGATCTGGCTACTACTTGGTAACGATGGAGAAGGATTATGTCAATTATGTTAGAAAGTGTCATAAGTTCCAGATATACTCCAACGAAACTAATGCTCCTCCAACTCCAATGCATAGTCTTGTGTCTCCATGGCCGTTCTCCATGTGGGGCATTGATGTCATCGGGCCGATTAACCCAGAAGTCTCGAATGGTCATCGTTTCATCCTCATTGCTATTGATTATTTCACTAAGTTGGTGGAAGCCAATTCTTGCTAATATTACTCAGGAGCCTTCATCAAATTCTTAAGGGCCAATATTATCTATAGATATGGGTTGCCAGAGAGGATCATAACTGACAATGCGCCAAACTTAATGAGGTAGTAGATAAGGAATTATGCAATTAGTTCAAGATCAAACATCATGATTTCGCACCATATAGGCCAAAAATGAATGGCATTGTCAATGAAGCCAATAAAACATTAAGAAAATCATCGGCAACATGACAGTTGTAATACCTAAAAATCGCACCTATCATAGGTATCACATTTTAGAAAATAATACCTATTGGAAATAGGTGAATATGTGGTGTCAAATTTATAAGGAATTCTAGGCAATTTTCCTAGAAAATTAGAAGAAATAAAGGGCCAAAACCCCTAAAATGCAATTATGGGCCATGAAATGTCCCGAAAATATTATGATAAATCCTAAGAGGCAACAAAATATTTGTTAAAAATTAGAGAGTATATTGTCTCTAATTTAGAGAATTTTTGGGACTATTTTCCTTGGAAAATAATGAGGCGAAAATAAATATAATTTTGGGGAGCATGAGTTGCCCCATGAATTTTAATATTTTGTGTGGAGCATAAAATACCAATGTAAGTAAAATAGTTGTGAGATAATAATTAATCCTAATTAAGAAAATTGTCAACAATTAGTAAGGGATTAATTAAATAATTAATGGCTAATTGTTTAAGTATGAGAAAATGAGATATTCAAAGTTAATTATATAAAACCCTAATTTGAGATTAATGAGTACTGGAGAGTCAAGATTAGCAAGAGAATAATTGTTAACCAATTGGGGATAAATAAGAAAAATATAAGATGAATTGTATATGATTCCTAAAGCCTAATTAACCATAAAGTAATCCTTGGCAAAATGCAAGAACCAATGGGATAATTAGCTACAAGGTAAATTGAAGTATATTGGGATTTAAATAAGCAAATGAAAAATAATAAAGAGGGAGAGGGGGTGCAGCTGAATTGAAATAATGAAGAAGGAGAAAATGGAGTGGAAATTTGAGTAGCAAACTTGTTTAGGAAGGGTTGAAAAGGTCAAAAGTTGCAACAACCAATAAGAACACATGTACATGGGATAGTTGCAAGTGGAAGCAACATCTATTTGCCAAAAAGATGCCATGTGATTCGAAAGAAATGAAGAGGAAAGGAGAGAGAAAAGTGCAAGTGTGAAAGCAAATTCAAGTGGGAATAAAAGAATGATATAAATGAAGATATTTTGTAGAAAAAGCAAATAGGATAAATGAGAACCGATGTAAAAATAAATCCTATCTTGAAATCCTTGGATTAAGTAGAAAACAACTGGACATATTATGAATCAGTGCATTTTTGTCCAGAAGTTGGTGTTTCCGGAAGTTATTTCCGTAACCGAAGACGTTTATCCGAAAATGTTCGGCAGGCAACGGAATACCCTGAATGGAATCAAAAATTTAGTTAACCAAGATATTTCCAAAGAGGAAGAATAGACCTTCAGGGCTATGTTGCCGGATTTCTAAGATTCTTCAAGATTACGCGATTAGAACACCGATCGGGGGAATTATCGGTAGAAATCCATAAAGTAATGGATGATGTCACATGCATGAAATCACAATTTTGAAGGTGACATGGGGGGGGGGGGAGGTCGGCACACACATTCCATGGAGGAGAATGAGTTTCAAAAAGTGCTTTTGATTCCATGGTTCACAATGAAAGAGGAAGTTTGGTAGTTTACCGTTTTGCCCTCGCACTTTTTCTATAAATAGGCATTCAAGCCTTTGGAAAATTCACACCAAATCCTCTCCCATATTTCGAAATAGAGAGAGATTCTAGAGAGAAGGAGGAGCTTTGGAGGAAGTTGTAGCGAAGTTCTGCACGGGTAAGTTCTTCGGTCCTTAGTTTTTAAGTTCTAGTCTTTTGTTCGGTAGTTTTAGTAGAAATGTTAGTTTGATCTAGGAAGTAGGAAATGAAATTCCTATTCTTATTTTAAGCCTCATTGCATTGAAAGATGGCCGACGAGGTAAAAACATACTAGGGATTGAGTTTCGAAAGTTGGGAGTCCAAGTAACGAAGTTCGCGAAATTCCGCCAATTAGGGGGGTCAGGATAAAATGGTCATTTTATGACTAAAATGTCCGTCATAATGCTATCATTAATAAATGCGCTATTGTCCTTATAGGATATCCCGATTGCGTTCGACCAACGGTTGTACCGTATATCGTCAACGAAGGTACGTTCGCGTACTGTAACACTAACTCTGATGGTTATTGTATGCATATTTGTGTTTCTCCGTCATGTTGTATTTTACATGTATTGTATTGTTGTTGCCGTCCATATCCGATTATGTCCAATGTCCATTGTACCTTAACCATACATCCGATCGTATTATTGTCCATTGTGCCTTAACTCTATATCCGATCGTATTGTTATTGCCGTGCATATCCGATCATGTACATTTCTCATTGTGCCTTAACCTTGCATCCGATCAGATTGTTATTGCCATACATATCGATATGTATACCCTATGTCTCGACCGTAGTAAATGTTGCCAAAATTCTATGAATGTCCTGTAAATACATATATGGTGTATGTAAATATGAGGTTAATCGTTACTTGGGGTTCGATGCATGGACCTCGGCTCTTAACTTGGCTTCGGGGTCGGAAGGATCAAGGACCGATGATAGAATCAAGCAGCATGCATAGAAGACCCGACTGAAGACTTCTTTCTGTCATGTATATTACTTTTGAAACACTCTTGTATCGCTGTTTAAACAGCAAGACATGCTACCGTGGGTATTTTGAATATATATATCAGTCACTCTTACGCTCCGGTGCTCTACTCTGATGATTTGAAATGATGTTTGAAAAAAAAAATTATCGCTTTTGAAAATGGGATGTTACAACAGTGACCTATAAGGACTGGCATGAAAAGCTTCCATATGCATTACACGGATATCGTACCACAATGTGTACTTCAACTGGGGTAACTCCTTACTCTTTAGTTTACGGCATGGAGGCTGTCACTCCAATCGAAGTGGAAATACCATCCCTGAGAATCTTGGCAGAATCAGACCTGGATGAAAGTGAATGGATACGCTCTCAGCGCCAAATCAAGAAGATGACAGAGGTAAATGGCTCTGAATTATGAAGGCCCATATGTTGTTGAGTAGGCTTTCTCTGAGGTGCATTGATATTGACAGACATGAATGGCCAAGGTTTACCAAGGCCAATCAATTCAGATACTGCAAAGAAATACTATGCATAAAAAGAAAAAAAAGGCTCGCTAAGTTGAAAACCCAAAAGAGCGGCTTAGGCAAAAGTTAGAGCCAAAGAAAAAAGAAGGCTAGTAAGTTGAAAACTCAAAAGGTTGGCTTAGGCAAAAGACTAAGTTGAAATCCGAGAGGGAAACTTAGGTAAAATTTAGAGGGGGGAGAAAAGGAAAAAATAGCTCGGATTTTAAAATATAAAAATAATCATATTAAAGAATTAAAATTTTCTAATAACCGCATTTGGATGAGGGAGTTAGTTTTTGGTGGTGCCATGTGATCGATAACTCTTCGATAGAGAACTCTTCTTCTCCTTATGAGAACTCTCTCTGCTCTCTCTCTCATACATAGACAATTGATGGCACCATATTTTGATAAGCTATTTTATGGTATATTTGAGGATTTTATCACTATTTTTGCACTTAAATTGCATTAATCATGATTAATTACGATTAAAGTTGTTTGCATAAAATTAATGTTAAAAAGGGGCAAAAATGTCGTATATTTTGTGATTTACCTTGATTAATTGATTTTTGGAATATATGGTATTACATTTGGGTTTATTTTCATTGTAGGTCACTTTAAGAAAGTTGGAGCTGTAAACATTTAATGATTGCCAAGGACCAGATTAAATATGCTTGAAGGACCAAGAATTAATATCAGAAAAGAACCTCAAATGTTAAAATGACAGGAAGGGACATACGAAACTGCAATGTTTTTGCAGGCAGATGAAAAATAGCGCAAATCAGTTGTTTTGGAGGCTGAATAATTTTCTGCAGTCGACACTTGAAAGCAGAGGAGATCGACCATTTGAAGGTGGAGAGAAAATCGAACAAGACAACACCATCACAAGCAGCTCTCAGCATCGTTGACCACCACCGTCGACCCTATCTTAGAGACTTAGACCACCACCATCGTCCTCTACCAACCTTCATGCCTCATCCATTCTGCCCCATTCTTTCGACGTTCTCCTTTTCTTATGCATCACAGATTCATTTTCCTTCCCTTTTTTTCCTTCCATTTTCGTCTTCCATCACACTAGCACCATAAATCCGTCCTTTTCTCCTTGAGTTTCCATGGCAGCAGCGAAGTTTGAGTTGGTGACAGCTGATGAATCTCCAATAAGAGGCTAGGGTCCAACTCTTGATGATTGGGGAGATTGGCTTGAGTTCTTGAGCTTCAACGGGGAGTTGTTTTTCTTAGTCCCTTTATGAATTTCCTATTGTTATTGTAATTCCTAGCCATATTCTAAGGTAGTTTCAGTAGGAGTAGGATTTTGTTCTGAGTTATTTGGACGTTGTTGATTTAAGATTGCTTATTTGGATTGGAATTATTGTGATTGGAAGATTTATAGTTATACGTTTCATATTAATTCAATAAGATTATGCTGTGATTACTAGTTTGTGTAGCTAATTTGAGTGTCGCAATTGTACATTCATATTAGAGGAAACATTTACATTAATTCAATCCATTTCACACATCAAGTGAAGTGGTTCTTGAATAATATTTCTAAGCAATAGCTATGAATGCGATCGTATGAGAAGCTATTGATTAGGAGTGTTAGATTCAATGTGATTATTTGGGGTTTTTAATTTAGATTTGATGGATTTCAAACTCTCATATTATTTAGTAAGCAAGGATAGCCATTGAACTATTTTTTCAAGAGAATTTACTTCATTTATATTCCATTAACCATTTCGTTTTATAAAGAAAAGACAAAAAAATAGTAGCTTTAGGATTTAATTAAATTGCATTCCTCTTTTAGTTATTAATTTGAACAAACAATTTCCCTTATTTTCATTGCATTTACATGACATTTAGATTACTTAAGAATCAATAAAGGCTCATTGAGAAGAGAGAACGATCCTAGGTTTTGCCTATATGCAATTTTTTGGTTAATTTTTGATTGTGAACCTCAAGGTTAATGACTAAAGGCACCAACATTAGCAACCTCAACCTACTCAGATATCTAAGATTCAACATGAATGAATTGAACATACTTTAATTTTTACCGGGAAAAGAAGAGAGTATGTGCTGGCAGTTCAAGGGCTACACCAGCTACTAATGAATTTTGTTATAGAAAGCTTATGACTAAACCTTGGTTACATACAAGAACAAATAGACCAAGGAATGCATGACAGCATGAGCACTAATATGCTCAATGACTAACAATAATAAGCAATGGAATATACAAGAGCGCGACTCATCAAACAGCAGTTAATAATAATTATGCAGATCAGAATCGAATTTGCATTGCAAGTTTCTGCAGTTTCCCATTAGAGGAAAAGGCAAGGCCAGCACCAATATAATGCTGGTGGATGAAGAACGTCCATGCTTGTATAAAGAATCTAGCTAGCATCAAAGAATATTTTGACTTTGTTTCAAGGAATGGTACGCAGAAAATAAGGTTCATTGATACCTTGAAGAAGAATCCCATGAAAGAAGATGCATAACAATTAATTGTTCAAGTGAGTACTTTTTGTAAAGATTCAGAAGGCTATGTATGAACCAGGAAAATTCTTTTTCTGGGGATTCTGGAGTAATGAAGATTGAGATTCTAGAAGCCTATGTACGATTCATCTCCATATTAAAATAGGAAAGGAAAAATAATAATTAAATGGAGATTCTAGAATATCTGAAGACTATTGAAGAGATTTGAAGTTTAAAGATAATATTTAGAAATATTTTGCTTTAATGTTGATTTATCAATATCTTTATTATTAATTGTTATTTTCATTTAATTTTATAATTTCTAGAATGATCTCTTTTTAATTCCTAGGGTTAGAGTTGGGGCTATGAATAGCTCTCAACAATCTCATTTTGTTGATGACAGATTATTGAGCTTCCTCTTTAAGTCTCTCTTCCCTTCCCTTTCTATTTGTTTGGTTTCTCCTCTTTCTTGTTGTCCTTTCCCCCTCTCTTCTCTCTTTCTCTCCTCTATTCTCTCTCATCTCCTCCCGCCTCTTCCCTCTTCTTCTCTCCTCTCCCTTTTCCCCTTCCTTGTCCTGCATCAATTTAGTATCGAGCCTGGTTCACACTTCCCTTCATGCGCCCAACTTTTCCAAATAGCTAAACACGCCTCAAACACAAAGCCTCCAATTAATACTAACATCACTGCCGCCATTGTTAACCGTTCTCCCTCACTCCTTTCCTTTGAGGTTGATTATTGCAAGTTCTTGTTCAACATATTCTTTTGCATAGGTTGGAGGATATTGGCTTGTAAGTGGTGCTTGTGAAAATGTCCCAACGGCTTCAGAACTACATCTAAAGCTATGCGCACCTACAACGTTGAAGATACTACTCTCCATAGGCTATGCTTTTTGCTCTAGTTTGATTGCTTCTAGTATCCTACTTGAGTAACATTATATTCTCTTTCTTATGATTTGATTTTGTGTTATTCATAAAAAGAGAGAGAAAAAAAAACACAAAAATAAGGAAAAGAAAAGCAAATAAAAAAATCATTCCTTTTAGCTCTTAAAGTTGCACTGACCTAGTAAACAGCTAACAATGCCCAAATCACACAAAATATGGAAGGCTTCGGAAGAAGTCTAGGGAGGAATTGAAACAGAGCATAAACCATAAGTTTGTAGAAATTAAGAAGGGCTCTCATAGGTTTGGTTAGACAACAAGGTATTGAGATATCTTTCTCAAAGGGTGGCTTCTTCGATCATCCTTGAATGACCCATGTTGTACCACTAGAAATATTAATAGTAGTATTGGTCTTGAAATTGGCTTTACTATTGTAAGTGTAGCCACGGAAGATATCAAGGAAGTAGATAAAGTTACCATAGATGCTATTAAGAAGCAAGAGGAGGTTGAACCAAAAGAAATCTCCATGCACTATGAAGACATGAGTCTTGAATTAAATCAAGATTTTGCATTGGTGGCCAAAGATCATGAGTCACAAACCGTAGAGATTCATCATGTTGGAAATATTGACAAGACAGGTGTTCAAATTCATTGGATTTCTGCTGCATATTGCCATCATATCTATTCTTCAAGTTCATCATAATCATGCTATACTACCAAAAAATGCCGGATTACTGACGGAATTCCGTTGGTAATTTGATTTGCGACGGAATTCCGTCAGTAATTGGATTTCCAATGGAAAAAGTCCGTTGCAGAAAAAGCCGTGGCAAAATACATTATCGATAGAATTCTATTGGTAATTTCCGTTGCAAATAATTTTGTCGGTAATTTCCGTTGCAAATAATTACCGTCGAATTCCGACTGGACTTTTTGTGTGTAACACCCCAAGTTCCTTACTACCTATTATGTCCGTTGACATGTAGTATTAGGAATATCAACGGTGTTGATGATGTTAATGTATCAAAGTAAGTCGCAACAGAGAGCATGTATTAACGTTTGAACGATGAGTAATTGATATTATATGCCCAAACATATATCGGTGAATTTAAATTCCTTTGAGGAATATTCAATTGATACAATTATACAAACCGAACCCATGCTCTAACAAATTCTAAAGCCATAAACCTAACACAGCTTAATCGACCTATTGGCAAAGTTGGTATTAGTCTAGTGGGAGTTTCTCCATGCTTCCACAACGGTAATTAATTAAGTAACCATGATCGACCAACTCTTCCTTAGACACCAAATAGTTTGAACTAACTTTATCGATTCATTGCCAAAACTACGCTTTATTAAACTTCTTCGATACTCCTCTCGACTCGGTGCCTCTTCAAGATTCTGTCCACTTCGCCTCCCCAGTCCAGATTGCTTTCTTGAACCTTTAGTCAAGTTTGAGATTCAATCGATTGAATCCCAAGTAACAGCTTAACCTTATGTTCAAGTAATAACAATATATGACAGATATTCATAACATGGAAAACAACATTCAGTTATCACAATACATAACACACAACAAATGTAATGTTAAGAGTGCTTGTACTCACTAGTGCGACGTTTCCTTTTCAAACTTTGAAAAATCATAACTCATTGTACAAAAATCAAAATGATGTGCTTATGTATATTTTCATGGAAAAATAATCTCAAAAACTCAAAATGTCTAAGTCATTTCAGCTTTAAGGTTTTCCATCACTGTTCAGATCAAATGTCTAGAGACATGGATCAACTTGAAAAATTCACATCTTTTCATACAAAACCTAAAACTTACATGTTATACATAAAAAGAAATCCCTTTCGTCTACTATATCTCCGAAAAATGAAAGTGGAGAGCTGAATCACCAAGAGGGGGTGAATTGAGGATTCTAAAACGTTTTTTGAAATGCTCTGTTTTTGGATAATGAAAACGGGGATAAACAGAGGATAAGGAAGAGAAGCAAGACACAAAGGATTTATACTGGTTCGGTCCAATCTCTTGACCTACGTCCAGTCCCCAGACTCTCTGGGATTTTTCACTATCACAATTGATCACACACTTTGTAACTCAAGAGTAATTCTCTCATTAGAACTTACTCTCCCTTACAAGTTGCAATCAATATCCCAATCTCCAAGTCCCCTGACTTGAGATCCTTACAATGAATGATTTACAATAAATGAACTCTCTCTAAGAGTGGATAAAGATAAACACTAAAGTACAATGTATCAAAAGATACTTCTCACAAGAAACTCAAAGAGTAGTTGAAAACTTGAAGGATTTTCGTTTTCTACGATTGGTTGTTGAGAAGAATTGAATGCAACTCTATTTATACAAGGAGTGCATTAAATGACCGTTGTAATATTCAATATGACCGTTGTCAAGATTGAGAGTGGATTAGCCGAAGGTTTGGTCTTCTTTCTCTCTACTCTTTGGTTAATCTAGTCATACGTGTTTAGGCTTGACTTGACTTTTAATCCGTTGGAAGAGCTGCTACTGGATGTGGAAAGGAAACATTAATCCCTTTGCAACGTGTGGAGAGTGATTGTCCAAAAGGATGCAAGTTTTATGGACATTGCATTTAATGAGCTGACATCACTTTATGCTTTATGCTAATGCTTCATTTAATTCTCTCTAAATCATCTAAAACTCACAAACAAACTGGTTAAACATAGTTAGGAATAGTAATGAGTGATGATATGAAGTATTAGAATCAAACACAAAGGTTTCACAAATTCGTCCGTTTGAAATTCAAAACCGTTAGTTCTCAATGTGTTTTGATGATAACCGACAATTGTAAACAAGTGCGAATGTTTTTTGACAAGCTAAATAATTTGATTTAAAGACAAAAACATTCATGCGGTGCCAAACTCGAGCCTAGATAAGTGAACTCGAGTTTGCCACTAACCGATAGCAAGATCGGCTTATCTTTGCATTTTAAACTCGAGCCTGGGTTCTTGAACTCGAGCCTAAAAGCTCCGTAAATAGTTTTGAAAGAGTTTACGAATGAGTAAACTCGAGTCGCATAAGCAAGCTCGAGTTTTCCTTTGGGGAAAACCTTTCATTTGAAAACCATTTCTTTAAACTCCACATTTTGTATTTTGAGTAGAGTTTGCTAACTTTCAATGTTGCAAACTCGAGCCTAAAGAAATGAACTCGAGCCTATGGTTTTTGTGTAGAGTTTAGAGTAAATACCCTTTTGGTCCCTCGAAAACACATTTGACCCTTTTTCGTCCCCGAGTAAAAGAAATGTCATTTTGATCCTTTTTAGGGACTAAAAGGACCTTTTGGGAATTTCTGAGGATTAAAATGTACAAAATGATCAAAAGGACTAAAAGGGACCTTATTTTTCCATTTTAGGGACTAAAAGTAACTTATTTTTTTTCAGGACCAAAAAGGGTATTTACTCTAGAGTTTACTCTATAGTTTGAAAGACATAGAGTAAATACCCTTTTGGTCCCCGGAAAAACACGGATGCCTTTTTTGGTCCCCGAAAAAAATAAGTCACTTTTAGTCCCTAAAATGGAAAAATAAGGTCCCTTTTAGTCCTTTTGATCATATTTTTGCACATTTTAACTCTCTAAAATTTAAAGGTCCTTTTAGTCCCTAAAAAGGACTAAAATGACATTTCTTTTACTCGTGACGAAAAAGGGTCAAATGTGTTTTTCCAGGACCAAAAAGGGTATTTACTCAAAGACATAAAAGAGTTTACAAAATGTGTAAACTCGAGCCTCGCATCTCGCAAGCTCGAGCTTTCCTCGCAGAGCATTCAAACTTTCCATCTTTTAAATACTGAGCCCGATGCCTTAAACCTCTCAGTTTGCCTCGGCCAATTAATTTTCAAAGTTCATCTATTTACAAGAAACTCGAGCCTAGTCTTCCGAACTCGAGCCTAATCTTTGATATGAGTAAAGTTACCTTACCAACTCTAGAGTTCATACTTTAAACCTCAAGTTTGTCTCGACATGAACAAAGGTCAAACTCGAGCCCGCCTCACTAACTGACTCGAGCTTGCCATTATATAAAGTTTTGATTTGTGTGGCTCTCGCGACAAAAGGCCTACAATGTTCTCGAACTCGAGCTCTCGCTTACCATGAACTCGAGTTCATCTCTTGAGAAAATTACAAACTCCAGAGTTTTCCTTGAACCTCCGGCCGCACTTCACGTAAGCTAAAACCGACATTCCAGATGGCCTGCGAACTCGAGCCTAGCCTTGCAAACTCGAGTTTGAGTCGGATCCCAAATTGATTGACAAAGATTGATTACACGCAACAATCGAGATTTCGTCATAACGATGAATTCCCTCACTTGGGAATAATTGCTACAATGATTACCTGTAATGATTCAATATTCAAATTGATTGAAAACTTTTAAAGACCTTCATTGCAGATCAATCATCCGAAAATCAGAAAGATTATGAACCCAATGGCTATAGTCCACAAAAATAAGAAGAATTTCGAATGAAGAGAATTCCCGAATGAAGAAGCAACTAAGCATGAGAAGACTCACTGTTATATATGTAGCCGCATACAAACATACAAAGATACACAACATGAAGAAACGAAAATAAGCTCAATACTTCTCTATCATTTTAGTCTTTTCTCGTGGCAAGATCTTTGATACTTAGAACTTCAAAGCTTATCAATAGAGTAAATACCCTTTTTGGTCCCTGGAAAAAACATTTGACCCTTTTTCGTCCCCGAGTAAAAAAATGTCATTTTGGTCCTTTTTAGGGACTAAAAAGGACCTTTTTGGGAATTTCTGAGGGATTAAAATATACAAAAAAATTGATCAAAAGGACTAAAAAGGACCTTATTTTTCCATTTTAGGGACTAAAAGTGACTTATTTTTTTTCAGGGACCAAAAAGGGCATCCGTGTTTTTTCCAAGGACCAAAAAGGGTATTTACTCTTATCAATATTTACTCTGTGAGAGAGTTTACATACTTGTATTTCATTCATTGTAAGAATCTCAAGTCAATGGGACTTGGAGATTGGGATTTCGGGACACAACTTGTAAGGGGAGTGTATCCTAGAGAGAGGATAATCCTTGAGTACAGAGTGTGTATTTGAATTGAGTAATAGTAGAAAATCCTGTGGAGCCCGGGACCGGACGTAGGTCAAGAGTTAAGACCGAACCAAGATAAATTCCGTGTCAAGCTCTTCTTCCCTATCTCTACTTTATATCCAAATGCATCTAGTATAAGGGTGATTTGAAAGAATTTTAAAATCCCCAATTCACCCCCTCTTGGTGATTTCCTTCACTTTCAAAACCAGCTGACACAAACTCGAGTTTGTTCATCAAAACTGAGTTTTCATTTTCATTAGAAGTCTAAACTCGATTTTCCAAAACTTAACTCGAGTTTTCTCCTTCCACGTAAGAATGTCGCGATTTGGTCTTTGAAGAAAGTTTTGAGAAGAGTTCAAAACTCGAGTCATTAAGTGACAAACTCGAGTTTTGGATTTTTGATGAGAAAATATGTTTAAGTCCAAAATCTCAAAATCGAGTTTCCATTTCAAAACTGGAGTTTTCAAAAGGTTCAAATTTAGTAGAACTCTCTTGGCCTAAACTCGAGTTTGCAACCGAAACTCGAGTTTCCATAGTTCTTTGAAAAATGGAAACTTCTCGCTTACTCAAAACCGGAGTTTTCAAAAACTTTAGAAACTTTGAATTCTTCTCTATAAGACCTAAAATTGAGTTTCCAAATCCAAACTCGAGTTTCCTCATTTGAGAGAAAACTTTGAAAAACCATGTCAAATGAAACCCGGAGTTTTCAATCAAAATTGGAGTTTCCACAAATTCGTAGTTGAGCATTGTTCTCTCGTAAGCCGTAAAACTCGAGTTTCCAAAATCAAACTCGAGTTTCCAACAAAACTTGGAAACTTAGAGAACTCTCTGTTTAGTCCAAACTCGAGTTTCCGAATGGAAACTGGAGTTTTTGCTAAGCTTGATAATTTGGTAGCTCTCTTTCTTGCCAAAACTCGAGTTTACTAAAACCAAATTCGAGTTTGCTTTGCCTTTGAAAAACTTAGATGCTCTCTGTATGGTCAAAAATCGAGTTTCAATCCCCAAACTCAAGTTTGCCTAACTTTGCAAAAATTGAGCTACTCTGTCAAGTCCAAACTCGAGTTTCAAACCAAAACTCGAGTTTGCCTTTGACAAAGAAGTTTTTCAACTTAACAAAGACAAACTTTTATTTGAGTTTACAATTGTCCGTTATCATCAAAACCAATAGAGAACTAACAAAAAGTTCAAGATTTTTAGACACTATTTGATTAGCCAAAATCCATGTATAACAACCATTGTTTAGATTATCTTTCAGAAACATGGATTAACTTCAAAAATTTGTAACTCCTAGTACAAAACTCTAAAGATAACATATTTTATATCAAGAGAAATGTTTTATGGCTTTTGCAAAACCTATGATTTTATGTGATAAATCTTCTCCTATCTCATTTCTTAGCCTTTAAACATGTTTTCAAACCATTGGGCAGAACCTCCCCTTAGGTTTTGAGGTTTCCAAATCAAGGAGAATTTTACCATAAATTCAATAAGTTCAAGAACACAACAAATAGGGTCAAGATCATTTCTTACCTTGACTTGCTTTGTGTTCTTGCACTTCCTTATCCTCCTTGGCTTCAAATGTTTTGGCCTCACCATCATAAACACCATACAAGAGTGTTCTTACTAAAGTTAAAGATTAAGCAAAAAGTATGAACACATGAACAACCCAAAACAAAAGAACTTACCTTAGTGCTTTCAACTTCCTTCCTTGCTTCCTTCTCTATGATTTTTTCCCAACTCTCTCTCTTCCTCAAGATTAGATGTGTTTTCAAGTGTGAGAATTTGCAAAGAGAGGGACCATGTATTTATAGTGGAAGATTGACCTCTTGTGGACCCCACATGACATAGTCATCCAAATTTTCTTATTTTATCTCCTCCATTGATCTTTGGTCGACATCCATGCTCAACTCTCCACCCTTGGATTGCTTTTCCACATGTCATATTCTTATGGCTTCAATTGCTCCACTTTCCCCAAGAAGCTTTAGGCTTAAACACATGCGCTCTTATCATGAAAACTTGGCTATTAATCAACCACCAATGCTCAACCAAAATCCTTGACTTCTTGAGCAGATTTGTGATGTGATTTAATGACTCAATTAAGGGTTTAAACATCCCTTATTACCAAATGTCATTGTGTAATTGGTTTGCCAATTAATCAAGATGGATTTGTGCATTAACCATCAAGCTTTGTCTCTTCTTCTTGGGCCCTTATTATTTCAAAAATAATAGCCTTTAAATAAGGTCTCTATTGCCTTCCAAAACTTAATGACAAATGCACAATTTGTTTATCAAGGAATTAGGTATTATTCCCTTGCTTAACAAATGTTAACTTGGCACAAAATACATTAAATATTATGTATTTTATTCCCTTGACAATTACTTATTTTCATTGTCTTCTACCCTTGATTTTAGGCCATAGTATAGCCTTATTAGGTAGTTACAAATGTTTGCCCCTAATCTCAATTAATGCAAGTTCATTTGTTAGGAATTATTGTTAATATGTACCAATTTGGCTAAGTTTCATTTATACACTTTCTTGACTCCTTTTGACTAGAAATCACCATTATTTTATGTAATTTTATGTCACATATTCTAGCCAATTAAATATGGTCACATATTCATGGAATACAAGACTTTCGTTAAAGAGAAAATCGAGTATTACACTCGTGAATAATCTCAGAGGTCACACCGGTTTCTCGTCCAGGATAATATACCAAATATTGTTCGTGGACAAGATATAGGAAACCAAATTAGGAAAAAATGGTTGATTTATCGAAGAATGAAAACGAAACTATCACATCTCAACCATAATCCACTTTCTTAAGTCCCAAGGTTCCTAAGAGATTATGGAAGAAAAAGGGGCATAATCTATGGTGATGAAGTGAGTGAAGCTCTGACCTTTCTGAACCATATTCTGGCTATAGATATACCAAATAACCCAAAAAGTATCATTTATCACAGAAGGTTTGAATTTTAGGGGTCCCATTGGAGCATCAGGTCTTAGAATATTGAAAATTTATTTAGCATCTAATTGCTTAGGAGGTTGAGTAAGAACATCCACAACTCCTAAGATAGTATTAAGATCCTCGTAGTGATTTTAATGGTCTGTCCCTAATAGTTGTCTCAAGAATTGCTTCTATAACATTATCATTCTCATCTTTCTCATCTGCAATCTGCATATAAAAATAGAAGACTTTGATGACCTTAAGACAATAAGGGGTTCTCGTGCATAATAAGGGTTCATACTGTTTGAGCCAGGGCGACAAATCCACATTGCATTCAGACCTTAAAATCTTTAAATCCACATATACAGTTGGACAAAAGAATGTTCACCGTAGTGGAAATCAAAACTAAGAGCATAATTAATGAGGTTTGGTGAAGAAACCAAAGGTCAAGAGCCTCGAGCAACCGTGGTGGAGATGGTCCAACAGAGCTAGATACACCTGATTGGCCTAGCTTCCAGAGGCTTGGGAGATAGGTCAAGAAGGTTGAGATTGTCTTTGCAATCTCTCTACATTTGCCTTTGATTTACCTTTTTCTTGAGAATCCACTAATGGTTCCTTTCCTTTTCTTTTCCTAGAAGGAAAAAGAAGTTTGTTGTCGAGTCACGGGCTTGGTAGGCTCTCGAATGATAATTCCTTAGGCTTTGGGTTTAGGTTGGGAAGATTGAACCTTTGGTTGAAACGGTGGATTTTTTTGGGTGACGGTGGTTCGAGTTTTCTTTGGAGGAGGTTGAGAGGTCGAGTCTTAAGGAGGTGATGCCAAAGGAGTTGAACGTGAGATGATTTTGGTGAGGTTTGAGCACCTAAGCTGACCTTGGGCATGTTAGTTTGAGCCATTAAAGAGGCTAAGAGCTTTGCTGGAATTGGGAATTTGAAGACCGGAGATTTTAGGGCATGACGGAAGGTGAGAGTGATGGGTTGAATTTGGTGTGAGAGGGAATTAATGGAGGTGAAAAGGTAGGAAACCATCAAGAATTTGAAGATGAAGGGTCTATTCGAGAGAATCGGACGAAAATTGCCAAACAATACCGGATTTAAGTTAGGAATGTGAATGGGTTTTTATGGAATTTGAGAGAAAGGAAGATGATGAAAGGAGACAGAGTGAAATGAGAGATGGAGAGAGCGAGACTATATAGATATAGGAAATTTAAATGACAATACTCGAGTACGCTCAATGAAACTCGAGTATTGTCGACGTACTCGAGTATTATCGCAGAAAAGTAATAATGGTGTACCTTTCTTCAAGTGTGTTAAGTGAATACTTGAACCCAATTTAGAGATTCTTTGAATGTTACTCGAGTATTAATTCCTTTTCTTAAGTGTTGATTTGTATTAGATGATTTGTCTCCTTCTGGTTTGAGTGCATATTCAAGTAACCAAATCCCATACTCGAGTACTCCTCAAGTATTATTGTTTTGTTTAGTGACTTAGTTTGTGTGTGTCACTAATACTCGAGTATTCATTGCCTTACTCGAGTAGCATACTCAAGTATACCTAATCCATGCTTGAGTATTGCTTTTCTATACCTTAAACAAGATGACTTAATGAAGGATAGATTAGCTATTATATACTCAAGACTTGAGTACATGACTTTATACTTGAGTATGCTTGATATGTACTCAAGTACATCTTTGTTTTGCGCTTTGCTTGAGTGTTGAAGCAGCATCATACTCGAGTACTCCTGAGCTCTACTTGAGTATTGCCCTGTTAATACTTGAACAAATATAACAACAAGAAAGGATGGTTAGGTTTGAAACTCTTAGTACTCGAGTATGTGTCCCAATACTTGAGTACTATGCTCAAGTATCACATTAATGTACTTGAGTAACATCTATTTTCAATAGTGATTCAAAGGCATTCTCCTTGATATTACTCGATCATCCTGGCATATACTCGAGTATCATACCTCTCTGCTTTACCCTATTTTATATCTTAATAATAGAAGATCCCTGCAAAACAAATTTCTTGAGACTCCAATGCTCAATTTAGTAATGATGTGTCATATTAAACTTTAGATGAAATAGTATGAAAGAGATTGCTTACAATTCATTCAGATTTACCATGCACAATTCTCTTATGATATACAAGAACTTATCTTTGGCTAACGACTTAGTGAATATATCAGTAAGTTGGAGATGAGTGGGAATGAACATCACTTTTACATCTCACTTTTGAACATGATCTCTGATAAAGTAATGCCTTACATCAATATGCTTGGTTCTTAAGTGTGGAAAGATATTTTTCACCAAGCTTATCGTACTTGTGTTATTACAAAGGATTGGAATTTCTTTGAGATGAATTCCTAAGTGATGCCTTACATCAACATGATCTCTTGTTGTTCATTGTTATTGTCTTCTCTTGTT
Source organism: Acacia pycnantha (assembly GCA_025563575.1). Lineage (NCBI taxonomy): Eukaryota > Viridiplantae > Streptophyta > Magnoliopsida > Fabales > Fabaceae > Acacia > Acacia pycnantha. The sequence continues at coordinate 1,779,668 of JAMWYP010000061.1, forward strand.
TTCATCGTATTTTGATTCAAGATTTGCTACCTGAACTCCTTCCATTTTTGTTGGAAAATAGTCTCCTTTCTCAATCACTTGCCATAGACCATATTTAGTGGCTAGAATGAAGACTCTGAATTTAGCTTTCCAGAATGAGTAATGTTCTCCATTGAAGTGAGATGGTCTAATGATAGATGTATCGATCGGATAGAATTCCTTCCATGGATCCTTCTTGGGATGTTAAGTCTGTAAAGAGAGGACCTCACTTTGATACCAAATGTTAGTTGCAGTGTATCACCCAAGAGGGGGGTAAATTGAGTGAATTATAAAAATTAAAACAATTTTAGCCAATAATTAAAACACGAAGGAAGGATTAGAAAGATTTCACCGAAGTATGCATAGGATTTATATTGGTTCAGCCTTAATATCGTGACTGCTACATCTAATCCTCGGAGCGTCTATGAGATTTTCACTATGTTTCAACGATTACATAAGTTCGAGTAATCCTTATTAGGGCTCACTCCCTTTTACAACCGTAATCAAACAACCTCACTTAAGGTCCCACTACCTTGAGATTTTACAACAATAAATTGAATGATAATAACTCTCTTACAAAGTAGATATATAAAAAATGAAGAATTCAATATCAAAAGATATTTTACAGATAATTGATAGCAATAAATGAGCAATAAATTTGATCATTTGTTGGTTGGCAACTTCGAATTAAATGCTCTTCATATTTATATTTGAACTTCATTAATAGTTGTTGGTGAAGCTCCAAACTATCCGTTATGAGACTTCAAACTTTCTGTTAGACTCGAAGCTCAGTTAGACACAAGCTAGAGTCGTTGGAAGATTTGGGGATATATGGCTTTCGTATCGTTGTTGAAAATCTTCATATGGCATGCCTATGCCTATGGTTTGTGTCAACATTAGAAAGCTTTGATTACATGGACTAAGATATATTTGTTACTAAAATGTTCACACATGACATACTCATAAACACTCGATCCTTTAAAAACGGCGCACAAAAACCAATTTTTACAGGTGAAGACAGTGTCAACATTAGGAGGCCTTAATTACATGGACTTTAGAACTAAGTTATATCTGTTACTAAAATGTTTATACATGAAGATGCTCGTAAACACTCAAAACCATATAAAACTAAAGAAAAGGATTTGGAAAGTAGAGCAACAAGTATATATAGTTTGGTGAATATGAATCGCAAACCATTCTTGCTTGCTTAGCATGAAATCTTTAGGAGCAACTTGGATTGTCACAAGTTTGAAAATATTAGGTTTAATCAACACCTACTCTTTCTCTTTGAAACAGCTTATAGATTGACAAGCACGGAGGCACGAGAGGCGAGATGGACAAAGACGAAGGCGCAGAGGTGGAGACGGACGAGGACGGAGGTGCCGAGGTAGAGACGAACGAGGATAGAGCCGTAGAGGCGGAGAGGAATGAGCACGAGGCGCAGAGGCGGAGATCGAAAATGGACAACCGGATGAGGCCGGAGATTAGAGAATGTAGAGAGAAGGGAATGACAAAGATGGAAATTTTGAATGATTTAGAGATGAGAGAGGAATAGGTATTTCAAAGATGGCGAGATTGATATTCAAATTCATTTGTGTTTAGTTTCAAACTTTCATTAAGGGCATCATTGTAATTTCGTTTATTTACATAATACCCATGAAGTCCCTTGGGACATTTTGACATGTGACTTTCCCAAGGGACTTTTTTGAGAATATCTTGGTCCCTTGGGACTTGAGGGGGATGTTCCCAACAAAATAATAGGAGGAAAAATTACATTTGACAAGACACGAGACATATTTGGTGAATAAAAGAGAAAGAAAGAAGAGAAAATAAAAATTTAAAGATGAACAAGAACAAACCGTTTTTTTTCCCTTTGGAACTTGATTCTTCGTTTTAAATTATTAATTTATTCTAATTCTTTGACTAAATAAAACTTAAGCTACAATTAGTTCTAAGCCCTAAAAATTTAAGTATGTTACAAAAGATATAGTAGTTAGTTATGTTTGTAGGAGCTACTATTAATTGTAAATATTGGACTCAAGTTTAATCTTGAGGGTTTTCTTAAGACTTACACTGGTGGGAAAAAGGCTTTTAAGACCAGGACAAAACAGTATATTAGGACCGGACCCACCGACTCGCCTTGTTCTAAAGCGGTATTAAAAGTCTCCCTATTAAGACCGGACTTGTAAACGGTCTTAAATAGTTTTTTAAGATCGGACATTTTAAACCTTCGGTCTTAAAAGTCGTACTAAATAAATCTGAAATATTTTTGATATACACAAATCCACCATTCAAAACAACACATAAAAGTCGATATACTTTAAGCTACAAGCTATGAACATGAATAAATTGAATTGGGAAAAAGAATACAAATATTATCCACCATGAGTTATGTGGCCTCTTAAGTCTACAACAGCTAAAGTAATTTATACAATAAGCTAAGATAACTAATTACAATCACAATGAGTTACAAATACAACACGTAAATCAACATACATGTAGTCCAATATATTATTCACTATGCCTTCATCCGATTCCCACCCAACAACGTAACATGCATCCTCTTTTATAACATGCCCTTTGAATTGGATCCTACCACAAAAACAAAACAAGAACAAATTCATTGTCAATGATGACATTGTTTAATTAAGAACATAGAAAGAATATAATATAGTTAAACCTTAAAGTTTTCTAAGAATTCTGCATATGAATATTACCTTATGAATTGACTCTTTTATAAAGTGATATCCTCCCATATCCCTTCTTGATGATCATTTCTTATGACGGGTTCATTATCCGCTTCATCTTCTTCGTTCATGTCCAGGTAGACCCCTAGAAAAGGAGTACTCTCAGAAGACCATAATTTGAATGACTTTCCTCATCAATATCAATGAGCCTCTTTCCTTGGAGAGCTACTGGACCACATTTTATTTTCTTGATCGGTGATATAGAACACTTGTTTCGCATGGTCTGCGCCATAACAAAAGGTTCATCTCCAAAACTTCTATTATTGACATCGACTAAAGTAAATCCTAGCCGATCGATCCGAACACCATTATTGACATTAACCCACTTGCATTTGAAGATGGGAAATCTAATTTTGACATAGTCCACCTCCCAAATCTCTTCAATAACCCCATAATATGGCATGACCGCCAATTTAGGCCTCTTGTCTTTCGAACTGGAGAAGTGCATAGATTCACCTCTAACATAACACCACTGTTCGATCGTGCTCCTATCATCTAGGGGCTTCGTGTAAAATGTATAACCATTGATCACATACGAATTCCAACTTATGACATCAACCTCGGGACCATGTGCTAACCATTTCATTGTATCATAAACACATTCAGATCCCTCGACCTTTGTTTGAACCAGGTTTGCAAAAGTTCTCGTTATGCTCCCTAATCAACCTTTGTTCGGTCATTCGATGGTTTTCTTTCCTTACAACTTCTTTATGTGTAGATATGCTGGCTTGAACTTCATCAACATTATTCAAGATGTATAAGTGGACTTGTGACAATTCATCAGGATCCATACTCTTTACCGAAGCCCCTCATCTACCCGCTTCAGCTGCTGCATTTTGGAAGCCCAATATGTCTTACTTTGGCCAAATAATTTTGACATAATTCCATGGCCTCTTCGAAACATATTTCGAACAATTGATGCTTCGGCCGACGCGTTCTTCACATACCCTTTTAGGAATTTCATAGATCTTTCAATAGGGTAAATCCACCGTAAATGGATAGGGCCGCACAACTTTATCTCCTCACTAGATGAACAATTAGATGAACTTTACTACAAACCGCATTGAAGAAGAAACAAAGTCTAGTCAAAACGACCCGAATATCATATTCGGCGATGCCTCGAATAGCTACTGGGAGTAGCTGTTGCATCAAGACATGACAATCATGAGACTTTTGGCCTACTAATTTCAAGTCCTTCATCGAGACAAGCCTCTTAAAATTTGAAGAATACCCCGAGGGAACTTTTGTGCCATGCAAACACTCACAAAGCTTCGTTTCTCATCCTTAGACAAAGTATGAGAAGCCGGGGGACAATAAGTTCTCTTCCCATATGGCCTTGGATGTAAGTCTTCACGTATTCCCATTGCTTGCAAATCCAATCTTGCCTTCACACCATTCTTCAAACTACCTTGTATGTTGAGAAGCATGCCAACAATACTATCACATACGTTTTCATACACTTGCTCCCCAGTCAATGCCACCGGAGCTTCTTCATACTCTTGGCCACCAAAAAAGGCCTTCTTTAATTGACGATATGGGTGGCCCCGTCTAAGAAATCTCCTATGTCCAAGATACACCGTCTTTCTTCCATGTTGAAGTTGATGGTAGCGTGTGCCTTCTTCACAAACCGAACATGCTTTATGGCCTTTTACACTATACCTCGACAAGTTCCCATATCTTTGGGAAGTCATTTATAGTACAAAATATCATAGCTCTCATTTTAAAGACCTCCTTCTTGAAAGAGTCAAAAACATCGACACCTTCTTCCCACAACTCCTTCAAGTCTTCGATTAAGGGCTCAAGGTAAACATCTATGTCATTTCTGGTTGTTTTCGTATCGAAATCAACATAGACAACATGTTGTACTTTCGTTTCATGCATAACATAGGAGATAAGTTGTAAACAATCGGGAGTACGGACCATGAGCTATGTATGTTGCTAAGGCTTCTATAGGGATTCATGCCATCCGTGCTAAGGGCAAGCCTGAGGTTCCTAGGTTCTTCGCAGAAGTTCGGAAATAATTGATCGATTTTCTTCCATTGAGAAGAATCGGCCAGATGTCGTAGCTGTCCATCCGAAATCCTCTCATCTGCATGCCACCTCATTTTTTTGCATCATTTTCATTCGCAAACAACCGCTTGAACCTTGGTATGATTGGAAGATACCACAACACTTTTGCAGCCCCTTATCCGACTTGTACCGTGGGGTTTCACATATTGGACAACTCGCTTCTCTTCAAACTCTTTTCTATACAAGACGCAATCATTCGGGCATGCATGGATCTTTTTGTACTCCATCCCAGTGGACAAAGTATTTTCTTAGCATCATAGTAGCAATGTGGCAACACGTTCTCATCCGAAGCATGTCCTTAATAGCCTCAAGCAATTCGAAAAACTCTTGTCGCTCCATCCATGACATGCCTTCAAGCTTACCAATTTCAATACGGCGTTCAACAATTGTTATTTTTACACTCGGGGTATAGCGGCGTCTCGCATCACCGCACATATTACCATATGTGCGTGATCGCTAAAAGCCTCTTCTCCTACATCACGGATAATGTCCTCTATGCGATCATCCATATCCGTGTCATTATCATCAAAGGCCACTTCCCCATGTTGAGACCCGCTTGGCACTTTTTCACCATGCCATACCCATACTGTATATGTCTTACAAAATCCGTGACAAATTAAATGTGTGTGTATAACTTCAGATTTAGTCGACTCTCATTCAAACATTCTACACAAGGGCAATAAAACTTCCCTATCATCATGAGCATTTTGTTTAGCAAATTCTATAAATTCCCTCACCCCATTCGATATTCAACACTCGTTCGTAAAGAATTTATCCAACTGTGATCCATAGTAGAATTCCTATATATAGACGAAAATCATTGATCATACATAATCCGAAAAAATTGAAACTTGCATAAAAATAAGCCAACATCCAAATGCAAATATATGCTCAAATAATCACTTTTAAGACCGAACTTGCCCATTAAATGCATAACAAAGAATCACTTTTGGTCATAAATGCATCACATTGAATCCAATAACCAAAATAAATGCAAGACGAGGAAATTAAATGCATGAGATGAAGGTCTTGTGGACTCACTGTAGCATATAAATTCAAATGCGTTTCTTGAGTCTTACTTCTCCGGCAACGAACGGTGATGTTGCAGACATGACAGGAAGAGTAACCTAAAAACACTTGCTGGTCAGTTCGGTAGGTCTAAGTGCAAATATAATATTCGAAAAACAATATTCATTAACAACAGATAATACCCACAAGAACATTTCATCGATTTCGTTAAACCCATGAAAAACCCAGAATGCTAAGCTGAAAAATAATAAAGTTATATAAACGAAACACCTCTTACGGCTTCATCTATAGACGTTTAGCCAAGGAACCAGAGAGTGATTGTCGAGAGAGGTACGCGAAGCGGCGACGAAGCAACCCACAAACACCGGAGTCGGAACCTGAGTAATCACTTTGGCGCGTCAGAGATATTCAGAGTGGGAAATTTAATTTTTCGCGCGACATCAACACCTTATTTAGCTTTTTGGATTTTATTAATACCGGTTAATTATTAAATTTCCGGTCCTAAAGTTATAACTAACCTTTTAAGACCGGAGTTCTAAGAGTATCCGGTCCTAAAGTTTTATTAGTCATTTAAGTTTAAGACCGGAGTTTTATAAAACATCCGGTCCTAAAATTCAAATTCTTTTTAGACCCGTTACTTATAAAATGTCCGGTCTTAACAGCCTTGGTGAATGAATAAAATAAAGGATTTTTTTTTTTGGACAAAAAATAAAGGAAAATTATCATCCACAAGATACAACCAAAAGAAAAATCTTGGAGAACAGCCAAAAAAATATCAAAGGGTTATGTTCTTAATGTGGTCTTACATTACTTGGAGAATGCAGTACACAAGAAAAAAAAACAAAAGAAAAAAAGCTGAAAATTATCGTCCACAAGAATCGATCAACATGCTTGGCGATATCGGCGTGAAGAGCATTAATTTCTCACGGATATCAGCAAGTTCTGTCTTAGTTGTGAAAGACTTGGCTATCACCCAAGAGGGGGGGTGAATTGGGTGTTTGATTAAAAACTTAGAACTTTAAGAACTTTTCTTCACTTGCTGGAAATAGTTTGAATGTCAATAATAATTTATAAAGTGATAAGCAATCATTCAAACATATATGCTGGAATGTAATAGATAAGGGAAGAGAATATGCAAACGGTGATTTATCTTGGTTCGGCCCAATCCTTGACCTACGTCCGGTCCCAAGCTCTACTTGAGAATTTCAATCCACTATCTTCTTTCAACTTGATTACACGTTCGTACTTGAAGTAAACCTCTCACTAGGATTAACTCCCCTTACAAAGCGTAATCAATACACCCGTTTGATTACACACTCGCACTCGAAGTAATCCTCTCACTAGGATTCACTCCCTTACAAGCCGTAATCAACACAATGTGTTTCCCACTCAAGATCACCCAATCTTGAGTAACTCACGAATATAAAGATAGGATGTTTACAATGAATCTTCTCTCTCAGAAGTGTATGGATGAACACTGAAGTACAATACAAAACATTTCACTCTCTATGATATATAGACATTGAAAAACAGAGAGTAAATGATATAAAGATCAGAGTATTAGCATGTTGAAGATGTAAGCTTGTTCTCTCTGCTTTGTGTTGTCGTTGTATTTGAAGGTTTGTATGCAGCTCTATATATAGCGGCAAATCTTCATATGACCGTTGCTTCTCAATTCTGAATTCTCTCCATTCAAAATTCTAGCTGTTGTGGAATATAGCCGTTGGGTCATTATGTTTCCAGATATTCGGATGATTGCTCGCATTGATGATCATTTAGTGCTTTTTATTTGATTTGTGCAACAAATCATTCTCGAGTAAAAGTTGTAGCAATTGTTTCCAAATGAGGAATTCATCATTTTGACTGATCATCTGTTTGACGCGTGAGATTAATGCTTTTGATTCTTTCCAAGGCTGTCATCGACTTGCTTTAATTGACTTTAAAGCAAATTCAAATCTGTCATAATAGAAACTTTGAATGATGATTCCGTTGAGGCTTCTATTTCATCTTCTGAATGCCTGAACGTATTGGAGAAGCATTACACTTGAGCATTTGTCCAAGTTCCTCATTCAAATCTGTCATCGCTCCATTTCTGGAAATGTGCAGCAAGTTCATCTTCACAAATCTGTCATTTCTTGATTTGCTTCTAATCCTTCATTTTAATCACCAGAGGTTTTAAAGCAAACTCTAGAGTTTGCAACATTTTTAGGATCTAGGCTCGAGTCTATAATTATAGGCTCGAGTTTGGGTCTCTTCAAAATCATCTTTTGCTTTCTGTCTTGTCTAGGCTCGAGTTTGTCACTTATAGGCTCGAGTTTGGATGATTTTCGCGACCTGGTAGCTCTCTGTAACCCGCGAACTCGAGCTTGTCAACTAATAGGCTTGAGTTTGCTTCTCAGCAAATTGTGCAACACCCAGAACATACTGTCTACTTTCGGGGGCCATATCTCCCTGTTCTGAACTCCTTTTTGGTTGGTTCAACTACTATTTTAAAGCCCTTTGAGTCTACTTTCCAATGCCACCAATTTCAGCTCAATTGGATTCTCCGTTTGTGAGATACACTCAAAACATTGAAGGTTGGTCATTTGTGTGACGTGAATATCACTGTCAACTTCATAAATTCATAGCTCCTTCATATTGACTCCTTTTGGCTTCCATTATATATCCAAATGACGCATTGGGAGTCTAGTTTCATATGCCACTGGTTTCCAGAGTGAAACGCTGAACAGAGTTGCTGAAATACTGAAGATCGCTACAGGCTCGAGTTTGTCAACTAATAGGCTCGAGTTTGGAGTTCCAAACCTGAGGTTTGAGTTCTAAGCTCGAGTTTGACTTGTCCAGAGGCGCCAGAGTTGCTGAGGGCATTACAGGCTCGAGTTTGCAAGTTATGAACTCGAGTTTGCTCATCCTGGAACTGATTTTTGATGGTTTAAACTCTGAATTGATCCGTTCCGACTTCCATATGATCTTGGATACTTCTAGCATCAATATAAGAACTTGAATAAAGATATTCCATTGCATTGCAAGTTCTTCCTTCTTCAATTTCTTCTCTCCTTCTAGATTATCCCCCAAAATCATTTGATAACCTCTTGCTTCCTTAATATTATGATATTCCCATTATATTGTGCAAGAGCTTCTTTCTTCAATCAACATTCTCCATTATTTAAACTTTGCATCTACATTAAATATAAGAATTAGTGAAAGTAGAAGATAAATGTAGTATGCAACCTTTTTGCTATTAAGAATGACATCTATATAAGACATCATCAAAACTAATCAAAACCAACAAGTTGCTCGACCTCAATATGAATCTCTCATTAGAGGAAAGCGGAGAGGGTCGAGGTAGGCGCGCCTGGGCCAACAGGTTGGAGTGGGGAGCACGAACCTCTGCAGGTCTCGAAGGCTGGAGGGGGCTGGCAATCTCAGGACAGGGTCGGCAGAAGGATCGAGGGGGGGTGCGGAAATCTCTTCATCATCGGAAATAACAATGGGTCCAACGACCCGAGACCCTTCGGCCACAATAGGACGCACTCTCGCTGGAGGAGGCGCACCGTATAACGATCTAACCATGTCACGAGCTTGAGGTGTAAGAGTACCCCTACGAGCAGTTTGCTTGTATCTAACCATGGTTTCAGACTTTGAGCAGTTGGGGCGTAGAGCTAGGTAGTGAGGAGTTACGAGGTAGTGAGGAGTTAATAAGGACAGAGAGTTTGTGTGAGGAGTTAATAAGGACAGAGAGCAGGAGAGATACGCATCTGATAGTCAATTAAGAGTGTATTTGTTTAAATATCTGGTCCTGATAGTCAATTATTTTTTAACAAATCAATTCGATAACTTTTAAGACCGACCTTTTATCCTGTATCCGGTCCTAAAATCATTTTTTAATTCAATTACTTTTAAGACCGTCTTTTGATCATTTATCCGGTCCTAAAAATCATTTTTAATTCAATTACTTTTAAGACCGTCTTTTATCATTTATTCGGTCCTAAAAATCATTTATTTCAATTCAATTACTTTTAAGACCGATATTTTATCATGTATCGAGTCCTAAAAATCATTTATTTTTTTATTTTCAATTTATTTTTTCAAGTAAGAATTTTTGGTTAAAAAATATTACTTTTAAGAACGGATCTTTTACAGTATCCAATATTAAAAGTTCATTCTTTTCAAAATACTCAGATAGCAGAGTCCCTTCCCTATGTTGAAATGAATGATTGAGTCTCTTCGGCTTCCACATAAACTTCCCAACAAGGCGTCTCCTCGTATTCGATGAGCTATTCGTCTCCTTGTTAGTGTTTCGTCATTTCACATTGTTCGGGATGGTTCTCTATTTAAACCCGTTGTTACTTTACTTTCTTCACATTCATCTCCATCTCCTCCTACAACCTCCACCGTAATGGCTTCTCCACCACGACGAGGTCCTTCGCCGGGCGAAATCCTCAGGCACCTCCATATCCTCCTCCGTTGCCTCCGAACCCGAACTTGTACAAGATGCTGCGAAGACTTTGATAGCCCGCGTCGATCATATAGGCGACGCTTGGGCCAACTATTTCAAGTCTATCACGCCGTCAACAACAAGTCAAGATCATACTCGACGCCAATGGTTGAGTACCATACCTCTGATGACGACGTCTCCGACACTTCACTCCCCTCAGACAATGATGGGGAGGATTAGAAATATTTATGTTTTTTTGGTACTACTGCTGCCTCTCAAGGCAGAAAAAAAATAGAAAAAAAATAAAATTTTTAGATCCCAATCGCTTTCCTTGTACTTGTCTTTATCTTGATGTTCTTTTCTTTTTTCTGACAAAAAGGAAACAAACAAAACATTGTCCTCTTCGTGGTGATCAACATAAAAAAGAAATTTGCAGAATACAGCTTAACGAGTTAGGACCATACAAAACAAAACAAAAACATTGTTTACCTTATTCGAATAAAAACAAATTGAGTGACGATTCTTCTCAAGTTTGGACCATCGTAAGTCGTCGATCTTACTTACCCTAGTGTGAACATTTTTCAGTGTCCTTTTCGTTATCTTCTTTCTTTTTCTGACAAAAGAAATGGGACACCGATGATGATCTTCACATCCGAGTTAAGTAAAACGAGGACAACGAAGCACAAGCTTGAGAAGAACGCCGAAACTCGGTTGTCTTGAACCCTAATGATTTTTTAAAACCAAGTCACCAACTATATTTAAAGGAATACTATTAGGACCGGACATAAAACAAATCCACGGTCCTAAAAGTTAAGCCATATTTTAAAAATAAACGAAAATTTGAAATTAGGAGCGGACAATTAATAAATATACGGTCCTAAAAGTTTCGGCAATATTAAAATAAGCGAAGACTTTTAAGACGACTCCTAACAAATACACGGTCCTAAATGTCTAGCCATATTCTTTGGAATTTTACGAAGACTTTTAGGATCTGATATTAATTAAATATACGGTCCTAAAATTCTAGCCGTATATTTTAGAAACTTTTAGGACCGGATATTTGACATATATACGGTCCTAAAAGTCTACCCATATTTTTTAGAAGACGAAGACTTTTAGGACCAGATATTTGACAAATATACGGTCTTAAAATGGACGAAGACCTTTAGGACCGGACTTTTAACAAATATATGGTTCTAAAAGTCACGAATACTTTTCGAGTCTCTAATGGCTCATTTACAACATCGCTTTGTACCTCAAATTTCAAGCACTAAATAGCTTTATCCACCATCCCATTCATTCAGAAACCCAAAATGGACACACACAAATTGTTCGAAAAAATAAACAATTTTATTATTGAATTACATTGCGTTATATTTACAAATGAATGAATTAGTCGAAAAAATAAACAAATGTATGTACAGAAGGCTATTGTTGCTACAACATATATTATTTATAATATCAAGGAAGCAAGAATTTATCAAATGATTTTGGGGATAATCTAGAAGAAGAGAAGAAATTGAAGAAGGAAGAACTTGCAATGCAGTGGAATATATTTATTCAAAGTTCTTATATTGATGCTAGAAGTCTTCAAGATCATATGGAAGTTGGAACGGATCAATTCAAAGTTAAAACCATCAAAAATCAGTTCCAGGATGATCAAACTCGAGTTCATAACTTGCAAACTCAAGCCTATAATGTCTTCAGCAACTCCGGTGCCTCGGACAAGACAAACTCGAACTCCGTATACTCAAACCTCAGGTTTGGAACTCCAAACTCGAGCCTATCATTAACAAACTCGAGCCTGTAATGTCTTCAGCATTTCTGGCATCTCTGGACAAGGCAAACTCGAGCCTATAAGTACAAACTCGAGTTTACAGCGGTCTTCAACATTTCAGCAACTCTGTTCCACGTTTCACTCAAGCGATGTCCGGTAATTCAATGATATCTTCTAAACCGAGAGATCGGATTGAAGTGAGATCAGTGGCATAAGAAACTAGACTCTCAATGCGTCAGTTTGATATATAACTGAAGCCAAATGGAGTCAAGATGTAGGATCTATGAATTTATGAAGTTAACAGTGATATCCACGTCACACAGCAGACCAACATTGAATGTTTTGAGTGTATCTCACAAACGGCATATCCAATGGAGTTGAAATTGGTGGCATTGGAAAGTAGACTCAAAGGGCTTTCCATAGATAGGTGAACAAACTTAAAAGGAGTTCATACCAGGGAGTTATGGCCTCGAAAGTGGACCGTATTTTTAGGATGTTGGAAGTTTGCTATCAAGTGAAGCAAACTCGAGCCTATTAGTTGGCAAACTCGAGTTCGCAGGTTACAGAGAGCTACCAGGTCGCGAAAATCATCCAAACTCGAGCCTATAAGTGACATCCTCGAGTTTAGACAAGACAGAGAGAAAAATATGGTTTTGGAGAGAACCAAACTCGAGCCTACTTATGCAAACTCGAGTTCACGTCCCAGATGCAGAAAATCATCATTCCGAAAGTCTCATTTCTCAATCACATGATTACCCAAATGACTTATACTTCTTCTTAACATTATTTATATCATTTGTGTACATGTTTCAGATTATTAAAGCTTGAGAGAACATCATTCTTGACAGAAATCAAGATCTATCAAAAGTGTGAAGATGAACTTTGCCGCACATTTTAAATGGGAAAGATGACAGATTTCAACGAGGAACTTGAACAAATGCTCGTCGTGATGTTCTCCAATACATTCAAACATTCAGACGATGAAATAGAAACCTCAACGGATTCATCATTCAAAGTTTCTATTATGACATATTTGAATTTGCTTTAAAGTCAATTAAAGCAAGTCGATGACACTGAAAGAATCAAAAGCATTAATCTCATGCGTCAAACGAGAGGATTGAATTCCCTCATTTGGAAACAATTGCTACAACGATTACTCGAATGTTTTGTTGCACAAAATCGGTGAAAATACTAAATGATCTTCAATACAGAGCAATCATCGGAAATTCAAGAACCAAGATGACCCAATGGCTATATTCTCCACAACAGCCTAGAATTTTGAATGGAGAGAATTAGAATTGAGAAGCAACGGTCATATGAAGATTTGCCGCTATATATAGAGATGCATACAAACCTTCAAACATACAACAACAAGCAGAGAAACAAGCCTACCTCTTCAACATGCTATTACTATGATCTCTTATCATTTACTCTCGATTTTCAATGTCTATATATCATAGAGAGTGAAATGTTTTGTATTGTACTTCGGTGTTTATCCATACACTTCGAGAGAGAAGAATCATTGTAAACATTCTATCATTATATCGTGAGTTACTCAAGATTGGGTGATCTTGAGTGGGAAACACATTGTGTTGATTACGGCTTGTAAGGGAGTGAGTCCTAGGGAAAGGATCATCTTGAGTACAGAGTGTGTAATCAAACAGTGTATTGATTACGGTTTATAAGGGGGAGTAAGTCCTAGTGAGAGGATTACTTGAGTACGTAACGTGTAATCAAGTTGAAAGAAGATAGTGGATTGAAATTCTCAAGTGTAGCTTGGGACTGGACGTAGGTCAAGGATTGGGCCGGACAAGATAAATCACGCTTTGTATATTATCTTCCCTTATCTCTTACATTCCAACATATATGTTTGAATGATTGCTTATCACTTTATAAATTATTATTGTCATTCAAACAACTTTCAATAAGTTGCGTAAAGTTTTAAAGTTCTAAGTTTTTAATCAAACACCCAATTCACCCCTCTCTTGGGTAATAGCCAAGTCTTTCACATATTACGTGCATATTTCATATGTAACATTAAGCCGATGATTGAATTCAGCCGTAACATTTACCGTTGCACCGAATTTAGTTCTTCCGTCCGTCACAATATCATATATGTGTTTCATGACGTACGGGCCACATAAGTTCGATTCTGGTGGTTGCTGACGGGTCTAAAAATAACAATAAATATATATAAGAGCATATATAAATATAGCTTACTGACCAAGCTCACAAGGCAGTTATGCCGGTGTCCAAATATGTATTAACCTTTGGTTGGAACCATTTAGGCTCTTTGAGCTCAAACCCATGCCTTTTTTTACTGAACTTGGAAGGTCATCATGCCACTATCATCAAAATCACAAATTTATCAATAATTTTCACTTACAATTCACACAGAGATTTGAGACAAGTCAATCAAAATGACATGCTTACTTGGTGACAATCTGCTTCAACGTAGGCCCTGCATCGCTGTGAATGGAGCATAAGAAGATAATTGTGTGCGCCTCCATGTTCATGACGACCAACTGCCAGTGGTGGCTGAAAAATTCACAGATAAAGTACTCAGATGATATATATAGCGAAATTAAGTGAATTATATTGCGAACAAGAATTGTGATATGTACCCGAGCCAAGTATGGAAACAAGTAGATCTTTCTTGGCACTTCACACAACCTCTTTGATATGTACTTTGTCTCAAATCCAGAGGTGTTGTACTTGCATAGATCGGGCACAAGAATCCAAAATCATCGATTATGCCATGTTGAACCGGTTTCTCATGCATGCACCTACAAGAATGACATCGATCAGGGAATTAGTATATATGTATGTGTGTCTAAACGATGCATTTAAATTATGTAATTAATGAAGAAGATACTTACTTCATAAACATTTGAACAATTGCATTAGTAACCTGCTGTCCAGGAAGCAGCATGGACTTTACATCGGCATTATCAATGTAAACCGATTCAGGATGAGGGAGGCCTACTACTTCATTGACAGGCCACGATTTATCTTTAAACCATCTGTTCTTTACCAAATCAGATATTTTTCCTTGGCCGTCAAGTTAACAGTAGGGGATGGAACTTGAGGAGGTGAAGCTTGATGAGGGGTGGAGCTTGAGGAGGGATGAAGCTTGATGAGTGGGTTGAACTTGAGGAGGGGATGGAGCTTGACGAGGAGTAGAGACATCTACAAGCTTCACCGGCCAAGAGATGAAGGTTCCCTTGACATCACTCACAATCTTCACTCATCGATTGGGAGAGGACAGTGCATCAAAGATCACCTCTTTAATTGACACTCTGACTTCATCATCATCCATTTGTTGGTGGTGTATAGTTGATCCCAAGTTGTGGATAGTCCCTTTAGCAACCAATTGTCTATGACTATCACTATCCTCCACACACGAGATGACATGTCCAACAATGCAGCTCCCTCTAGTGCTCTGCTGCTGCATAGGTGTAGCTGAAGGTGTCAAGGGATCCACACTGCTCTCTGGCCGAGAGCTCAGGAGAAACTTCATTTTCTCCATCTCCTCCTTCATCTTGCTCATCTCAGATTGAAACATTTCCCTCAATGTAGCTTCTTTGGCCGATTCCTGATTTAATTTGGAAACCGTCGATCCATCTCCTCCGGGTAACCACACTTTGTCTGTGGCATTTGGATTTAACAAATTATTTCTTTAGGCCTACCCGTCCTCCAATCCCCCTTACACGCCCGAGTGACTGCTTTTCCTGGCCGCAATGGTCGAACATCATTCCTCCCGTTCGACGCAAAAGATCCCTCCGCCTCTTTGTTTTTAAGATCTTCCGTAAGATACGAGATAACGAGAAGCTTAGTAATGAAACATGTTTAGTAAGTAAAAATAACAATATCGATACTTACAATTCGTTCAGCAACTACACGAGTTTGTTCACTCGTGTAGGCGCCGCTTGGCTTTTGCCGAATATACAACCACAACTTCTAGCGATGTATTGGAGATGGCGGGTGGTCAACTACCGCGAAGGATTGGATTCACTTCATCTTCCAATCTCTTCCGCTTGGCCGCCATCAAATCTTTTCGGCATTTTCATATCCTCCGCGAGAAGCCCCTGTGTGGGCAATCATTCTTTCTCCCGATCTCTTGGTAGTTTTCCCTTCTTTTCTGTGAATCAGGATTGAAAACAACTATCAATTATGAATTCCAGACATGTCACTAATAGAAATTAGAGAACTTCTGCTTGATATGAACGTCAAACATTAGTCAAATTCACTTCATCAAGTTTCAACATTTTACTTAAGGAAGATGTAGCATTGTAGAAGAAATTGGGAGAACCAAAGGAAAGGGAGTTGCAGAATTGCTGCCAACTCAGTCAATTCATTCATTCATCATAATTGGTTCCTACACACATATTAGAATAACTAACTAACTACTTGCACCGAAACCATTACACAGTTAACATACTAACTAACTAACAGCAACGTCTAACCATATTACACAGTTTACATATCAGACTTGCATGGAATTAGGACATGCTCCTCTGATGCAGGACAAAGGTAGGAAATGTATACTTCTATTCACACACCAAATCATTTAACCAACAGATTAGATGTACACAATAACATTCACATATTCGAACAGGTTTGAAAGTGAAGGAAATCACCAAGAGGGGAGTGAATTGGGATTTAACAAATTCTTTTTCGATCACCCACACAACAGATGGAACCCAAGGTAAAGTGGAGAATTGCTCTGTTTTTGAATACTTAAAACAGAGCTGAACAGAGTAAGAGAATAAGAGCTTGACACGAGAAGATTTATCTTGGTCGGTCCTAACACTTGACTTACGTCCAATCCCCAGACTCTTTAGGCTTTGCACTATCACTCGAACACAATTACACATTACGTAACTCAGATGATCCTTTCTCCCTAGGACTCACTCCCCTTACAAGTTGTAATTGTATGCAATCGAATACACACTCAGTACTCAAGAGTTATCCTCTCACTAGGATACACTCCCCTTACAATGAATGATATACAAAAAAATTAAATCTCTTACAGAGTAGATAAGTGATAAACATCAAGCACAATGTATCAAAGATACAGATGAAAATAAAGCAATAAAAACTAAGTTCTTGTGTGCGTTTTTCAGATCTGTCTTCTCTCTTGCCAAACTTCAAATCTTGACTCTTTATACTGTTTTTGAAGTAGATGACCATTATAGATCCGTTGAGACTTCAATATAACCGTTGCCTTCAATAGACAAGGTTTTTGGTTAAGCTTTTGTCTTCTTCTCTCTCTAATCTTCACTTAATCCATTGTGCGAAGTTCGAAGTTGACTCTTTGCAAATTAATCCGTTGGAGTAGCGATTCTTGGATGTAGAAAGCATTCTTTTATCTTTTCCAAACGTGTGTGAGATGGATTACCCAAAAGTATGTAACTTTCTGCGTTTAGCATTTAATGTTCGACTTGCTTTTTGCTTTTGCATAAACCTTCATTTAATCTCGTCCTAAATCATCTAAAACTCACTAACAAACTGATTAAACATAGTTAAGAATAGTAATGAGTGATGATATAAGGTATAGAGATTAAGCACACAAGTTTCACAAATTCATTACGTTCGAAATTCAAATTTCACGATGGAAACTCGAGCGCTTCATCGTAACTCAAGTTTTCATGTTTCAGTGTTGTTTTAGCAAAAGACGGAAACTCGAGTTTTCAACCGAAACTCGAGTTTTCTCATTTCGATGACAAACATCGCGACTTGGTATTTTAGACAAGTTTGGTGAACAGTGCAAAACTCGAGTCATTAAGTGACTAACTCAAGTTTTGGACTCTTAATGAAAAATCAAGTTTTAGTCCAAAATCTCAAAACCGGAGTTTCCAAAACATAACTTGAGTTTTCAAATGTTTAAATTTGACAGAGCTCTCTGCCTGATCAAAACTCGAGTTTCCAAATCTTAACTCGAGTTTTCATAATCTTTGAAAACTTTGGAAACTTCTTTGTAAGACCCGAACTCGAGTTTTAAAACTAAAACTCGAGTTTTCTCTTTATAGAGAAAACTTTGAAAATCTTTGTCGAATTGAGAAATCGTGTTTTCGCAAGGTTAGATTTGAGCAACATTTGTTTATGAGGCAAAACTCGAGTTTTCAACCTTAACTCGAGTTTTCATGAACTTTGAAAACTTATTAAAAATTCTTTAAGAAGTCTAAACTCGAGTTTCCCATGGAAACTGGAGTTTTGGATTCTTTGAAAATCGTGGTTGCTCTCGACTTATCAAAACTCGAGTTTTAAAACATAACTCGAGTTTGCTTTGTTTAGCGAAAAACTTGAATGCTCTCAGTATGGCCAAAACTCGAGTTTTCAAATCGACTCGAGTTTTCTCATCTTTGCAAAAATTCGAGCATTTCTTCGGAGGTACAAACTCGAGGTTTAAAATAATAGTCTCGAGTTTGAAAATATTTTTCTTGTGAAATCTCTCGAGGTTTCGCAAACTCAAGTTCACAAGTGTAAACTCGAGTTTACTCAAAATATGAGAAAACTCGAAAACTCTTAAGTTCATTTTCAAGGTTGTGCTCGAGTCTAAAATGCAAACTTTAGAGTTTTGCTCTCTAACAAAGAGCAAACTCGAGTTTGCCAAATCTAGGCTCGAGTTTGGCACCCGATGAATGTTTTTGGGTTTAAATTAAGAAGTTTCAATATTCATTTAAGCTTATCCAAAGACATCCATACTTGTTTACAATTGTCGCTTATCATCAAAACACATTGAGAACTAACAAGGTTAATAAGCAAACAAAAGTGCAAACAAAACTAAATATAAACTCACCTTGAGATCTTGGGGAGTGGTCCACAAATGAACAAATTGTTGCCAAATTTGTTCATCAATAAATTTGTACTTGTGCTGGGGTTTATGGTCGCTTCACCTCGGCAAAAATATACGTGTTAACTAGAAAAGTCTTAAACTTCCTCCACCGATTAGCACAATAAGACAATGTTGCGTCTTTCAACTTCTCAGAGTCAGGGACGGTGTATGTAAGCCGGATAGTGTCCCAAATAGGATCCTTTACTGTGCTTTGGTCCACATTTTTCCACTCAGCTATCAAGATGCTAACCTTGCTGCGAACTAGACAGCTGAAAAAACTAGTATATCTGGTTTTATTAGGACCAAAAGGTTGCAAATTTTCATCAAACTGAATCTCGAGCTTCGTCCCGAATACCGACTAAGGGATACATCCATCATTCGTGTGCCGCTTCTACCACGTGGTACACTGGGCAGGAGGCTCATTGTGAGATGAAGAGGGTTCGATTTGACCCACACCGATCAAACCGAGTATCCGGAGTTCCAAGAACACGTGTAATCATTTTCACCGTCCATTTTCAAGGCAAGTAAGAGAGGAATGCCTGAGCAAATGAGGGAGTAACAGAGGCTAAGGGTGCGTGGGGCGAGGAAGAGAGGTAATGTAACAGAAGGGTTTCACAACGTGAACAGGATTCGTTCTTGATGAGAGTGACAAAAGCTTCGCGCGAAGAAACATATATTTGGCGCCTCATTTTTAAGACCAGGACAAATGAGTATATACGGTCTTAAAATCTAACCTTTAAGACCTAGGTCTTTCTATAACTCCGGTCTTAAAATTAATTATTTTTATTTAAACTTTAGTATCTGGCACGATTTTATGACCGATCTTAAAAGTCTAACTTTTAAGACCGGTCTATCTATATCTCCGGTCTTAAAATTAATTAATTTTTTTAAACTTTAGTACCAGCCATATTTTAAGTCCGGTCTTAAAGTCTAACTTTTAAGAGAAAGCTATTATATATGTTCGGTCTTAAAACTTTAATACATTTGTATTTAAATTTTCCGTATTATTTTGGAGTGTAGAAAATATAAGTCTGGTGAATGAGATTTCTCCATAAAGTAATTGATATTTCAATTTTTTTTAATAACATTTTAAGACCGGTTGTTATTTTAACAGTCCGGATAAGACCTATGAAAAAATGATCCGGTATAAGAACTTCTTTATATTTACGGATCTGCCACCGTTCATAGCTTTAGGCCAGGTCCTTCGATAGTCCGGTCTAAATGTGGCGATCTTAAAGCCATTTATTGTATAAGAAGTTCTTTTTATTTACAAACTCGCCATTTGGCCACACCTTTAAGACGGTAGTCGTTGATCCGCTCTAAATGAGGCGGTCTTAAAGCCCTTTTTTGCACTAGTGTTAATGAAATTTTAATTCCCATAAATTTTGGGAAAATGACGACCAAGTCCCAAGGACCATAAAAAATAGCAAAAAGTCCCAACAAAAATTTACATATAAAAAGTCTCTTGGAACTTTTTTGATATTATTTGTATTGAAACAAAATCTTGGTTTTCAATTTTGTTGTGAATATAACACTTTCGTTGTAAATATAGTTTTTAATTGTGAATGATGATTTTACATTTTGTTGTAAACATAGCACTTCTGTTGTGAATATAGTTTTTCTATTGTAAATGGCCGGGTTTTAAAACTTTGTTGTAAATATAACAATTCCTATTGTAAATATAGTTTTTTTACATTGGGAATGACATGTTTTAAATTTTATTGTAAATATAGCACTTCCTATTGTAAATATAGTTTTTCTATTGTAAATGGCCGATTTTTAAATTTCGTTGTAAATATAGCACTTCATGTTGTAAATATAATACTTCTGTTGTTATTACAAATAATATCAAATATGTGAATTTACGTTGAGACTTTTTGCTTATTTTTATGGTCCTTGGGACACAATTTGTCATTTTCCTAACTTTTTGAGCAAGAATAGTCACTTCTTCTTTACCAAGAGCATTCATCATTTAGATTTTCCAAATCCAATTTCATTCACCATTTTTATAAAAATACCAAAAACAATATTTTAACATTTAATTAAATTGTATTCTAGTTACTAATTTGAAAAACCAAAACCTCATTTCCCCTTGTTTTCATTACCTTTGCATGACATTCAGATTACTTAAAAATTAATAAAAGGCTCCTCAAGAGAGAACGATCCTATGTTTGTCTATATACAACCATTGGTTAATTTTTTATTGTGAACCTCAAGGCTAACACAAAAAGTCCTCATTAAATAGTTGTTAAACTGTATATGTACATTTGTAAATGTACCTATGAGCACTTGTAAATTTTTATATCAGCTATTATAATGTAAATTATGATTTGTAAATTTTTATATGGACACTTTTATTTGGTTCAATTAGTTGTTAAAGTTAGGTTTGTAAATTTTATATGGATATGTACTTGTTATTTTGTTAATGTTAATTATTAAAATGCGTATGTACACTTGTAAATTCACCTATGAACTTAACCCAATGAATATTAACAACTAGATCTAAGTTTTGTCCTTTTAAGAAGTACACATATATTTATATATAAAATTTTGTCTTATAAAATACAGAGCATTTGTTGGCCTAATGAAATTTGTTAACTTTTTTTAATCAACCCACATGGGTTTGAATATTAGCTCTATCCCCTTTGTATGTATTGTATATGAAATGACATTGACACATATACCTAAAAAAACATCCACATGCATCACATCAAAAATAAATGTCCACATGCAAGTAAGGATGGTATTGTGTGGATGAAAGAGTTTCACAGTTTTTATCAACTTAATATTTACTCAGTTTTGTATGTTTAGGAACGTGTGGACCACTAAAATGGACCATTAATTTAAATGATAAGCTTCTATGTGTATTTTACCTAGATCACAACTATCATAAGCCCACTTTTCATTTTTGGTGTACATGTAATTAATATTTTGTCTCGACTGGACCATTTTTGTATGTGAACCATAATCATCCACAAAGACCACTCGAGCTACAAATTGACATCTTGCGTTGTCAAGAGCGTCATATTTATGTTCCGTATTAGATGCCACTTGATCAAAGATTTTTGTATTTTATCTTTTACATTTTTAAATGGGTGGAGTAAACTTATATTTATCCAAATTTAACAAAAAAAAAAAAACCATATTTCTCTAATTAAAGAGGCGTCTCCTCTCTGTTTTTTTTTTTTTCGTCTCCATCGTCGGTTCAGATTTAATATTTTAAAAATAATTATTAAAATTTTGATCCAATGGTTAAGGTAAAAAAACAAACCGATTAAAACCAATGAATGTGTCACTTAAGCTGTTCCAAACTTTGTATAATCATTCAAAACAATAAAAATAGGATAAAAGCGGAAAATCAGTTAGGTTTTTTTTTTTTTGGTGTGGCGTCATCTTTTACACAATCAAACAGGCAACCTCATATATAATTTAAGTAAGACTTAAAGAGATGCTAAGTGTGAATAGAGCTGAACCGCTCTGAAAAAGATTAATCAGCTAGCTTATTGATTAATTGGGTCAAACTTTTCATTTGTTCGTTTTAAAATTTATAAAATTTGTTAGTACAAATTATTATTTTTTTATGGAAGGTTTTATCTCAGTGTATTATAGTATATTTAAAAACATTTTTGTCGAATCTAACTATTAAAAATTGCATATTTAACTAAATAGTCAACTCTATAATTTATCTTGCTAGTATGCTGTTTTTAAAAAAAAAAAAAAATATTCGTGTCATTGTTGAAGAATTTCAAGTTGTGAAGATTTTGAACATTAGATTATGAGTTTCAATAAAATAGTTTCTTTAATTTATGTACAATATTTAATTGCATTAAATTAAAAATTTGTGGTTAGTTATCTCTAACCCACCCTTAGTAAATTAGGGCCCAAACCCATTTGTATAAATTGGTAAGAGGGTTGTTTCTTCATTATTTGATTAAAGAAAAATAAAACATTGTTTAATATTCTCTAATACCTCCTGGATAGAGAACTCCTTTTATGAGAAACTCTCTCCTTTCTTCCTGCTACATGAGTGATGAGTGTATTTTTGTGTGATATAGTACGAGTCTTCTTTATTATTTGTATTTACATGGGCTACGAGATTATTTCATTGGACTTCTACGTACACCCGAAACCTTTGACATATTAATATTAAATTAATGATGCTTAAAACAATGAATTAACCAATTTAATGACCTTTTTAAATTTGAAAAAACTTGTTTGAACGAATTTTGAATAGCTCATTATAATATTGTTGATATCAATTAAACAAATTCAATATTTTAAAAGTAAGTTCAATATAACACATTTCAATCTTAAACATATATAGGAGCTTTCTAAAGGTTTACTTTGGTTCTAAATATAATAACTCAATCAAATTTGTCTCCCAAATTTATTTATTTTTTCCAAAATACCCTTATTGATTGTACATATGAATGGGGGTTTTCATCAAGGCCAATTCCAATGTATATAAGGTATTTTAGGCAAAATAATATATATTTGTCACAATTACTAACTTAACTAATTTTTTATAAGCTAAATAGTTATCTAACTCTTGTGCCAAGGAATAAAGGTAACATTTATTGTTTTATATTAAATGGAAAGATGACTTCTTTTTTCCCTTGCCATTTAATTTGCTAGAGTTTTGTAGTTATGTTATTGTGGACCACTCAAATGGACCATTAATTTTGTAGGGGTGTTCAAGATTTTCAATCCCAGTGTAACACCCCAAATTCCATACTACAAATTGTGTTGGATGACACTTGGTTTTAGAAAAATTCAATGTACTAAAAGTTGGACAATATATGAGTAGCGATATAAAAATACCCCGATATATGACGATGCGAGCGTATGCTGGTATATTAAAAATTTCCGAAGGAATAATCATGTGATACAATATACGAGCTTTGTACAATTACATTTCACAAAAAGTAACTATACAACCTAGACCAAGTCTTGACTAGACTTGGGGCAATGAACCTAACTCCGTTAACCGAATGTAATGGCCGTGTAAGTGTCTATCATGGGGCCTCACCGAGTTCATGGCGACCGATTGGGCGACCCACATAGATTAGCCTTGCCTTCGCACCAAACTATTCGAAATAACTTCATTAGACCTATGCCTGACAATAGGCTCTGATGATCTTCTCCGGCTCTTGCCTCGACCGGTGCATTACTACGACTCTGCCCCTCGGTATATCTATGGCTCCATCTACCGGTGCCTTCTCGGTCTGATCCTCACCGTACTATCATTCAAGACCGAGGTCCAATGCATATTGGACCTCGTAACGCTTAACCTCATGCTTATATTATCATCATATGCATAACGATATCTCTAATATTATAGCAATGATCAAGCCAGTAAGTCGTATGATCATTTGATAACAACTATAATAGCATGCAAAGTTATCACTGGTCTGCACATATCCAAAGGCCACGATGTACGGTCGTGTCCTCGGTGCTAGGAAAACATAACGACATTATTATGACTATAACCCGTGTAAAGCTGTATTTAGTGATCTAGATACGGTTCCCTAGTCACAGTGAATGTCCAGGACAGAGTCCTGTTCATGGTATCCACAACATGTACAAGCATAACATAAGCATTAGCATTAGTGTTACAGTACGTGAACGTACCTTTCACCGTGTAATGGCCGAACGTCTGGCCTTTTGAACCCGACTCCGGACTTGATCCCGAATATCCTATACGTTATCGTTGGATTATTCCTTTTTCCCATAATATCACAACTAATATTCTATCTCTTAAAATAATATCAAAAAGTTTATTTCCACCTATTTTGACATTTCTACCCTTGGTGTATCCATTATTACAATTTTGCCCTTACATTTCTTAAAAAACGCTACTTCAGAATTTCTGGACAGATTTTCCTCTAACCTTGAAAAATCATAATTAATTCTACAAAAATCGAAACGAGGTTCCGTAAAATTATTTGGAATCCTTATCATGCCTAGTTTTGAGAAAAAATAATGGTATTTACTCAGATTCAATTTATCATTCCCAGATTAATGTTCTTCAACCTCTGCCCAGAATTTTCCCAGAAAACGTAGCTAAGATCATTTAATCCATAAAATAATAACATCAATTTCGTTGGCTACCCAAAGCTTAACAACCAAAAATCCTACAACTTTTATAATCTTGATCTATAACTTTCCAAAACTCATTCCCTCACATGTTTTTACCTCATTAGGCATTTTTCAATGCAAGGAGGCCTAAAAACAAGTAAAGTAAATTTCCTATCAATTTTCTAGATTAAAACCACACTTATGCTAAGAACTAAGAACTAAAACTTACGAACTAAAACTAGAAAACTATAAGCTTACTTACCTCTTGAAGCATACTCCTTCATCCTTCTTACTCCTCACCTCCAAAAAGAACTCACATCTCACTCCCTATCCCAAAGGATTAGAAGTGATTGTGTTTTGGTGTGAGAATTGTGAAGGAGGGGTTGGCTATTTATAGAGAAAACTAAGGACACAAATGGCAATTGATTTTGACTCAAAACTCATTTTAATCCTTGGATTAAAAACCACTTTATGACATTCAATCTCCACCTCTCTTATGGCTGCCGACATCCCCTTCTCTTTTAACCATTTAATGTGCATTTTAATTAACAAAACACCCCATGGTTTAAGCCTTCTCATTGGCTAGTTGAAATATTGACTTTTCAACTCTTATTTTACGCTTTATTCCTCTCTTCTCTTCCCTCCTTTATGCTGGACGTTTTTTCACGATCTTTGGGCTGATTTAATAAGTTTTAATTATCTCTTTAATCAAGTGTTTAATTGCCCTTTAATTACCTTTATCATTGTTGGATTTGTTTATTAGCTAATCATGGCCATTAATGCTTTATTAGACAAGCTTAATTCTTCATCTTTGGCCCTTAATTTTCTTCAATAATTAGCCCTCTTTTATTTCAAAACTGTTTACTTTAATTTTCCCATAATCAAATTGAAGAATTATGCCACTAATCTCAATTAGTGCAAAGCTTATTTGCCTATTATTTGCTAATTAATACTTAATTTGATTAAGTATTTTTATAACTTTTCCATGGCTCATTTCAACTTAAAATAGCCACTATTTTATGTGACTCTAAGTCACTCATGTTAAGCAATTTATTATGGTAACATATTCCTAAATACGGGATTTTCTGTGAAACCGAAAATCGGGTATTACACCCAGTCCAAACAAATTTCCAATCCAGAGAGAGTTCGAATCTGAAAAATTTAGTTTGGGACTAAATGATCTGTGTAAATTCGGACTGCGAAGCAATCTGTGTAAATGCAAATAGAACTCTTAATTATTTTTGTGATAACATGTAATGATGTTATTAGTGTATATAGTCGAATATTGTCCTTCAAGTTTAATTTGCTGGTAACATTTGTATTTGAACTAGTTGTGTTCGTTGGAGGATCAATATTCAATTCAGTCAAAATTGGACTCAAAACCTTAGAGAAATACATGAAAAAGTTCTAAGGAAAAAAGGAAAAAAAAAAATTGGGGACAGTCCCGATCCTGGAACCATCATGTCCCGAACGGGACAAGGTCCTAGACAACATTGCTATCCAGAACCCTTTCTCCGAACGGGACTAGGGTTCTCGATTCTATCCCGCCCGTGAACACACCTATGAATTTTGTTGTTATGTTTGTATGTGTTTTTTATTTTTATTTTTTTATTTTTTTGCTATCGTTTTTGTGTTTTTAACTCAATCATGCATAGCATAAGTTAAAATTTCCTTTTGGCATATGTCTAATTAATAGTACGTTATCCCGTCTTTAACAATTTTATATTATGGAAACCATACTCAGAGAGTGGTCTCCTTCTATGGACCACTCGAGCAATAAATGGACATCGCCTTGTGAGACCCAAAGCCTCATTTTTTTTTCCTTCGACAAAACCGGGCTCATCTAACTTAATTCAATGATGGGGATGTATTTACTTTATTTAATTGTTAGTATATACATTTTTCACACCATCTCCTCTAATGTTTTTTTCTTGATTAAAATTTGATTTTATTGTTATAAATTGATTATTTGAATATATTTAAAATAATATATGTCTTTAATTATTTTATTTAAAATTTTTCCTTTTTAAAAAAGGGAAAGTTCATTTTTCTGTTTTTATGTTAAAAATCTGTACAAATAATGTAATGGGGGACCATTAAAATGGGCCCTTAATCAATGGACCATTAGTTTAAATGTGATGTTTCCTTGTACGTGTTCTTTAGCTCGATCACGCCTAGCATAAGTTTAAATACCGTTCGGCCTATGCTCAAGTCATATTTTGTCTTTCAGGAAAAAAAACAAAAGTCATATTTTGTCTCGTACTGATCAAATTTCTATGCAAATTGTGCTCATCAACAATGACACTCAAGCTGGAAATAGACCAATTATTTTATCATAAAGCCTTGCTCATGGCTGATTTGGTTTGTGGAACTGGGGAGTATAATGAAATGTAACGATTAGGACTTTAATAATGATTACAATGAAGTTGTTTGGTATAATATTATAAGTAGTGAAATACAAATTATTTTTGTTATTCAATAACTCAAAATAAATTTAAAAATACAAAAACACCTTCTCAAAAAAACTCTTATATAGCTTCCCTCCTTCATATGTTCCCTTCTTCCTTATCACTAATCTTAAACACAATCTGAACAATAACCAAAATTGATCACAGATCAGCAAAGAGAAAAAGAGTGGGGTAGACTTTTGTCAGAGTTGGTCGGAGAAGATGCTTTACCAACGTTGGAGGAGAAGGACGAAGATGGTCGAGGCTTAGAAAGAGTGAGGGACATTTGAGTTGTTAGGAAATATATCAGTGTAAATATATTATAATTAATTAGTATCGCATATAATCCGGGATTATAGGAATTATGAGTGATTAAGGAATCAATCATCATAATGAGTCATTACTCTTCCTCTCTTGTGTATAAATACCCTATTGAGTATATGAATAAACACATTCATTTTAGAGTATATTTTCTCTATCGTTCTCTCTCTGATTTCTACATGGTATCAGAGTTTGGTTAGTTCTTGGCCAATTTGAGTTTTTCGGTGGCCGCTACCATTGTACAATGGCAGTGGCCAGTCTCCCATCTCTGGCGTGTGTGTGTTCATGTCATTTCAGATTTTTTTTTGTTATCCTTTGGTGATGCTCCTTCGCCGGCATCGGATTTCTTTTCCGTTTATGTCGATTTGCTGTTTTTGGTACTATTTCATGGTACCGTTTTGTGAACAGGCCTTGTTCACAGGGGGAGAGAAAGTATGTACCTCCTCGTTTGGTTGTTATGCTGCATCTGATTAGCTTGTTTGAGCTTGTCTGGGTTGTCTTCTCGTTTTGGTATTGTTCGTCTCGTTGTTTTGTGAATAGTGAACCATGTCGTCCTTGCTCACAGGGGGAGAGAAAGTGTGTACCTCATTGTTTGGTTGCTGCACTTATTTTTTGGCCTTGTTTTGTTCTACAACGTCGAGCCTTCATTCTCGGTGTGTGTAGGCCGGTCCTTTGCTTCGAAGGTTGTGTTGTGAGAATGAGTTCAAGGGTTTCTACTATTTCAGAACAGTCGGCATATTTCGTTTTGTGCACGTTCACTTGTTTCGGTGGTGAGTTCTTCGTTTGTTATGATTTCCAGCAAGTTTGTGAAGTGCTTTGTTGTCTTGAATGTTGTGCTTGTTGTTGGGTAATTTCGTTGGCATCTGCTGTGCTTTGCGTCCTCTGGTGAGGAGTTTGGTGGTCCTTTTGTGACCCGTTCGTTGCTTTGCCTCCGGTGAGATATTTGTCTCAAATGAGACGTTTGGTGTATCGTTTGGTCCTTGGTGAGACCATTTGGTATTTATCTCTAGTGAGATGTTTGAGTATTATTTGGCCCCTTGTGTGACCATTTGTTGTTGGTCCATTGTGAGACCATTTGTTGTGGCTTCTACTCTGGTTTAGTACCTTTTGTTAGTTGAGCTCTTGGTGAAGCTGTTGGATTGTAACTTTTGAATGTCATTGGTGTGACATTTGGTTGAAGTATTCTTGGCTATGCCCGAACTTGCTGCTTGATCCAAGATCTCATGAAGAAGAAAGTTATTGATGATTAGTTTCGCTCATATTCAAGCTGCTTTCATCTTGAGGGGAGTGTGTGAAAATCGGGTGAAGAGGTGCTTAGGAAGAAAATTATTTTGTTTGGATTTATGTTTGCTTGTAACAAGTTGAGCATGATTAACATCTATGCTCCAACTTGTGGGGGAGTGTTAGGAAATATATCAGTGTAAATATATTATAATTAATTAGTATCGCATATAATCGGGGATTATAGAAATTATGAGTGATAAATGAATCAATCACCATAATGAGTCATTAATCTCTTGTCTTCTCTCTTGTGTATAAATACCCTATTGAGTATATGAATAAACACATTCATTTTAGAGTATATTTTCTCTATCGTTCTCTCTCGAATTCTAAATGAGGAAAGGGGTGAATTATAATATGTGAGATGGGAATTACATAGGGTTCCTTATGTAATCCTATTGACTTTAGGGGAATCATAATGATATTATGTAATGCTCATTATATTATATTGGACTAACCAGAAATGTGAGGATGCATAGAATATAGGTAATCTCCCTTTATAGAATCGAACCAAATGGGCCATCAGTTTTCCATTTCAAGCCACTTAACCAATGATCAGGTTTTAATTTCTATAATTTTTGTTTGGAGTAATAAACTCTTATATATTTATCATAAATTTATCATAAACCGTAATTATCTAATGAAAAGGAACTTTATGGCAAAAAGTCGATGCCCTTACTTTATTTTTACACTGTATTTCCTATCAGTTAGGATATGCTTTCATTGGACACCATTATGCCCCAAGACTTATTTAATTTGCTCGATTAAAGTCTGAATTATATGTTATAAATTACTTATCATAACACATAGCGAAGTATTTATTAATTTTTCCATCGAAAAGTACTATTGTTTAAAGGTTAAGGTGCAATTTTACATGAAGTTTCCCAGGAGCGCCTAGCACCACGAATTTTTTCAGGAGCAAAGTACACATGAAGTTACGTTTTAGGAGCAAAAATACCACGGGCCGTTAGTTGACTAACATCCAAGTTAACGGTCCACTAACGGTCAACTAACGGCCGTGGTATTTTTGCTCCCAAACATAACGTTGTGTGTACTTTTGCTCCCGAAAACTTTTGTGATCTTGGCGCTCCCTGCAAACTTCATGTGTAAAATGCACCTTAACCCCTTGTTTAAAAGTTTTAAATTAAATTTAAATATAAATTGAAATTAGAATTTCATTTAAAGTTACGTACTTTGATTTGACAATAAAATTAGTATAATTGCTTGTTACCGATTAAAGCTATTCTAAATTTCAAAGATCAAATATGCTATTGTTTTCATTTTAAATAAAAAAATTGTTTTTATTATGATTTTCAGATGTCCAGGTTATAGGGTCTATTTGGATCGAAGAAAAGGTAGGAATAGAAATAAGGAAAATAATAGAAGAACGAAAAATATTTTTGCTTTCACATGTTTGGTTTGCACTAGAAAAGAAAATAGGTTGATAAGAAATATTTTGTTAGGTTGGAAGAAAATGAGGTAGGAAAATAAGGTAAAATACCATTTTGCTCTTAAGAAAAAAATATTATTTTATCCTTCTTCCTACTCCTCTCCTTCTTCAGAGAACCAGTCTCACCCTTCTCCCATCAAGACCACTAACTAAATCCTCCTTCCTCTCTCCACCACCACCACCATCCCCAAGAATAATCGAATGTCACCTATCCTCTACCCTCCGGTCCATCATGCTCCCACCTTATCCTACGCCACTCCTTCACCCATACCATCGATTCCCCTCTCATTGCCGTTGCTGAAATGGAGAAAACAAACATGGATGGTGGATCTTGCCGTTGTCTCCGCAGATCTGCTTCCATAGTTTATGTTGTCGTTGCCGCTAGCTTGGTCTGATGGCGTCATTTTACACGAAGGTGGTTTCTAGCGAAGGGTTATTTGGTTATTATCCATGAAGAAAATTCAGATACCACCAATGGCCGAAGGAACTGATTTTCACATGTAACACCCCATATCAATACTACCCATTATGAATACTAATAAGCGGTATATAAGAATATCATCGAGTGGTGCGATTGAGCGTATAAGTTGGATTAAGTGAGTGAGTAAGCGATAAGTGACTACAAACTTAAAAATCTTTGCGGTGTATCCGGTCGGCACCTTAGTTATACAATTATCCAAATATTCAAATAGTACAATCCAAAATAAAAACTCCAATGAGTCCTTATGCGTCTTTGCTTACCCTTTTCACCGGCTCCCGATCCTCCGAGATCCACGAAGCTAGGGTAAATTCGAGATCCAATATCCATTGAATCTCGAGTAACGATTAACCTTACGCTCAAGTATAAACAATATATGTATGTGAGATATTCATTACATTTCAACATTAACCATACATAGTACACGGTGATGTAAGGTTATCAAATGTAATGTTTGCAACGTTTGCACACTCACCCTGTGCCACGAATCCATGTGTCCTCAGCACTAGGAAAACAACCATACAGCGTTATCATGACTATAACCCGCACAAACTGAATGTATATAAGCAGGTGACCTAAGATCGAGTCTTAGCCATGGTACATGACCCAAGACCTAGTCTTGTCCATGATTCTATGAATCATCTATCACATATAAGAATACAAGACACATCAGAGTTAAAGTTACAGTACGCGTCCGTACCTTAGTCCGTGTAGCTAGTGGTACGTTTTCGTTTGTTTGGTATGATTCATGATTTTCCGGATATCCTATAATTGTATCACTCCATTATTTCCTTTATGAACAATATCCTAAGAGATATTTAGCCACTATTGACCTTTTTACCCCTAGTGGTTTTGTTATTCCAATTATACCCTTTCATTTCCTTAAAAACGGAATTTCAGCATTTCTGCCCAAATTTTTTTGGTAACTTTGAAAAATCATAATTAATTCCAAAACCATCGAAACATGGTGCTGAAAAATTATACACAAACCTTGACATGTCTATATTTGAGGAAAAATAACTCCTTTCACTCGAAATATATGAATCAATACCAGTTTAATATTTTCCATACACTGTTTAGACTACCTTCCAAAAAACGTGACCTAACTTCAAGAATTTTGATCTCCTTGTACAGAACTTAAAACGGTACAAATTTTATATCAATGGAAATCTCAACATGTCTAATTTAACCCTGTAAACTTTCATGATTTTAGGACTTAATTTGATATACAAAATAATGACTTAAACAAGACTCGACTGCAGCAACCTAGAAAACTAAAAATTTCCTATCTTTCACTATCTTGTTCCATTAACTCTAAAAATTATTTCCCAACAAGTTTTCAACTCATTAGGAATTTTTCAATGCAAGGAGGCCTAAAAATAAGTATAGGAATTTACTTCCTAATTTTCTAGATTAAACTAACATTCTATCAAAACTAAAGACTAAAGCTCAAGAACTTACCTCTTGAAGTTCTTGCTCCTTCACCTTGCTCCAAGAACACTCACTCTCACTTCTTAGAAATCAGCTACTTGGAGTTGATTTGGTGTGAAAAATGAAGAGGGTTGAGCCCTATTTATAGCAAAAATTCCAAGCTCACAAAAAAACTACCACACCCAATCACTTTGATCCCTAGCCATTGGATCACACTTACTTTATTAAACTTGATCCTCGCCCTTCATTGTTGTTAGAAAAATCTAATTACTATTGAATATCTTTTGTTAAAACACATGCGCTCTTATAAATATTATTAAATAATAACTCACTCTCTCCCCCATGTGCTCTCATACGTCCTTTACGTGGACCATGGGAGCTGATTTTGTAATCCCAATTAGCATTCCTTAATGAAGTGTTTTATATGCCATTAAATATAATTATTGCCATAGTATGATTTTGTAATCCCAATTAGCATTCCTAAATGGGGATTGCGTTTTTGTAAAGGACCAAAAATGGTATTTACTCTTATTATTAACTTGCAACCTAAAGTTTGCAATAATGTTTGAATAAATCATTATGTTAGGCGTGCAATTTCAGTTATACTATCCGAAATCACGTATTAAAGCCTCTATAAATAGCTAGATCAATACTTATGAGAAATAAGTTTTGTATTTCAATGTTGGTGTAACATCCCGTTTTGAAAGCAAGATAATAAATTTTTTCATCGAGTAGAGCACCGGAGTGATTAAGTAACTGATATATATTCAAAATGCCAACAGTAGTGTGTACATTTGGTTATAACGGTACATTATACGAGTGGTTCAAAAGTAATATACAACAACGAAAAATCTTCATATGCAAAAAGAAATCATCTTCGGTTGGGTTCTCTAAGCGTGTTGCTTACTCTTCTCCTCGGTCCTCAATCCTCCCGACCACGAAGCTATGTTAAGAGGCGAGGTCCATTCTGTCGGACCTCAAGTAACGGTTAACCTCATATTTACATATACAACATATGAACTACAGACAGTGATCAATATCAACAGTATAAGAGCACATAATACAAGCATCTCCCAAACAGCGTATCCTGGCGGCACATAGGCCCCCTTGAAGCTTACCTTAGCGGCACCTAGGCCCCTCCCTTGAAGCTTACCCCAGCGGCACCTAGGCCCTTAGCAAATGTACCCTAGCGGCACCTGGGCCTTACAGAAACGTACCCTAGCGGCACTTGGGCCTTACGAAGCGTGCCTAGCGGCACCTAGGCCTTACAGAAGCGTCTGTGCGCGGCACCTAGGCCACTAACAAGCGTATCCCAATACCTAGCAACCATAACAACGGTACATAAACATACAATTCACATAGCACATATACGCATACCATAAATATCAGAGTTAAGGTTACCAGTACGTGAACGTACCTTCGTTGACGGAATTTCGATGCGTACGTTGATCATTACGTAATCAGAGATATCCTATAAGGACAATAGCGTATATGTTACTAAAAAATCATCATAACAATCATTTTAGTCAAAAATGACCATTTTACCTCTGATTCCCCTAATCGGCGAAATTTCGCGAAATTCGCTACTTTGACTCTAATCTTCCAAAATTTCAACATAACTCTTACTCCATCATAATTTTCAAAATTAATAGCTTAATTTCCCTAAAACATGATATCTAATCATACTTGGAAGATTAAAGATCAAAACAACATCTACTATAACTACCGAACGAAAGACTAAAGCTTAAGACTCGGTACCGAAGAAATTACCCAAGGCTTCATTGCTTCTTCCTCGGGCTCCTCCTTCTCTCTACCTTCTCTCTATATTCGAAATTCTCTCTTGAATTTGGTGTGAAATGAAGAGAACATGGAAGGCCTATTTATAGAGTTTTCTATGTATGTTTTTAAACATCAAACTTCCTCCAACCACATGCATATTTTGAATTGCATGGCTCATTGTTAGCCAAGGGATATGCTTTATTCCTTTTGCAAAATATCCCCGATTCTTGTGTTTCCATTGGTTAATATTTTTTGTTGACTTTCCACAACTTTACTACATTTTTTTCCTCTTCTTTTTCCCTTCACAATTTCGGTTCTCTCTTGGCCAAGGGAATGCTTCTCCACTTGCACACAATATCCCATTTCCAAGAGCTCCCATTGGCTTGTGTCTTTTGTTGACTATTCAACCCTTCTTTAAACAAGTTTTCTACTTTGATTTCTCCTCCTTTAGTCACTCAATTTTATTCTTCTTTCCCCCTATTTCGGCTGCTCCCTCTCCCTCTTTATTCATCTTTTTATTTTGTTAATTTATTTCCAATATGCTTTTATTATCTTATATTAGTTTAGGAAGAAATTCTCCATTGGTTCCTTTATCTCACAAGGATTTTCTTTATGGTTAATTAGGTTTTAGGAATCATAAACAATTCATCTTATACTTTTCTTATTCATCTCCAATTGATTAACAATTATCCTCTTGCCAATCTTGACCCTTTATTGGTCACTAATCTTCAATTAGGGGTTTTAGATAATTAACTTTGAATATCTCATTTTCTCATACTTAAACAATTAGCCAATAATTATTTAATTAACCACTTACTAATTGTTGACAATTTTCTTAATTGAGGTTAATTATCATCTCACAACTATTGGACTGACATTGGTATTTTATACTCCATGTAAAATATTAAAAATCATTGGACAACTTATGTCCCTAAAATAATATTTAATTTCGCTTTATTATTTTCCAAGGAAAATAATCTCAAAAATCCCTAAATTAGAGACAACATACTCCCTAATTTTTAACAAATATTTTATTACCATTTAGGATTTATCATAATATTTTTAGGGCATTTTATGGCCCATAATCTCACTTAAGGATTTTAGCACTTTATTCCTCTAATTTCAATAGAAAGTACCTAGAAAATAAGATAATTATATCTTAAGGTTTGAGACCACATATTCACCTATTTCCAATAGGTATTATTCACCAAATTATGATACTTATCATAAGTGGGATTTTTGAGGGTATTACGGTTGGTATATTGGATCTTATATATTGTAGCATTTATACAAGCTAACAAAATTCTCTAGATAAATTTGGCATTTGATCGGGAGCTAGACAAATTCCATCATAAAAGGCTTGAATGTGCAATGCTTATTAATCCACCATAATGCACATAGATGGATATAGAAAGAAAGTTGAGATAAATGGTGGGTAAGAACCTCCTCCTTCTTATTTGTCTCTAAATGAAACAAAATGATGTTTCTAAATGAAACAAATGGATTTAGGAGACTTATAACGTATGATTAGTTAGTTGTAATTTGATATTGTTTTCCTAACATGAGGGGATAAATTGAATAGTGGGAAAGAGAATACATGGAATGCATTATTACTATTAAGTGTGTGTGTGTGTGTCTATATATATATATCCTTGAATACATATGAACCGAGAGGTTCAACGGGTTATGCATTCATGAAATATTATAAAATATTTTCCGAGATGGAATTACTTACCTTAGTGAGAGTTACTAAATCTCATATTCTAGTGAAAAATGTTCCAATAAGTATGAATAAAAGTGAGACATATCCGAAACATGAGAAACTATTTGGTTCCAAATATAAATATTATGGATAAATTGGAGCATATAATTAAGATGATCATATTAAGGAGATAAGTATCATAATAAAATATTTGTAAAAATCCCACTTATGATAAGTATCATAATTTGGTAAATAATACCTATTGGAAATATGTGAATATGTGGTGTCAAAACCTTGTAGAATACTTATTCTATTTTCTAGGGAAATTTCTAATGAAATTAGAGGAAATAAAGTGTCAAAATCCTAAGTGAAATTGTGGGCCATAAAATGCACGAAAATATTATGATAAATCCTAAATGGTAATAAAATATTTGTTAAAAATTAGAGAGTATGTTGTCTCTAATTTAGGGAATTTTGGGATTATTTTCCTGAAAATAATGAGGGAAAATCAAAAAGTATTGTGAGGGCTATAATTGACCCCATGATTTTTAATATTTTACCTGGAGTATAAATTACCAATTTCAGTCCAATAGTTGTGAGATAATAATTAATTCTAATTAAGAAAATTGTCAACAATTAGTAAGGGATTAATAAAGTAATTAATGGCTAATTATTTAGAAAATGGATAAGGTGATATATAAGGGTTTAATTAGCCAATGGGTTAATTATTAATTAAGGTATTTAAGGCATAATCTAAGTGATTAAAAAGGAGTTGAAAAGTCAAAAACTTAGCCAAGAAGTAGCCTTCATATTTTCGAAAAATAGAAAGAAACGAAGATTTTTATCCGAAAATGTTCGGCAGGCAACGGAATGTCCTGAATGGGATCAAAAATTTAGTTAACCAAGATATTTCCGAAGAGGAAGATTAGACCTTCAGGGCTATGTTGCCGGATTTTTGAGTTTCTCCAAGATTACGCGATTAGAACACCGAACAGAGAACTTTATCGGTAGAAAACTTCTAGAGCAAGTTGGTGACATCACCTTGGTGACATAGGATGACATAGGGGACGTTTTTTGTGGTGGAAAAGAAGGGAAAATGAGTGATTCACAATAAGCCACATTTTCATCATCTAAACCGTTGATGACAAGTTGATCCGAGGGTTGATATCCATGGGCTTTTCCTATAAATAGGCCTCCATCCTCTTTGCAAAACTCACAACAAATCCTCTTGTGGATTTTGAATCAAAGAGAAGTAAAATCTAGAGAGAGAAGCTGCGGAGAAAAGTTGTAGTGAAGTTACGCACGGGTAAGTTATTCGGTCCTTAGCTTTTACGTTTTAGTCTTTTGTTCGGTAGTTTTAGTAGGAATGTTAGTTAGATCTAGAAAGTAGGAAATGAAATTCCTATTATTGTTTTTAGGCCTCATTGCATTGAAAGATGCCTGACGAGGTAAAAATATAGTAGGGATTGAGTTTACGAAAGTTGGGAGTCAAGTAGCGAAACTCTGGTGAAATTCCGCCAATTAGTGGGGTCAGGGGTAAAATGGTCATTTATGACTAAAATGTCCGTCATAATGCTTGATCATTAATAAATGCGCTATTGTCCTTATAGGATATCCCCTCTTTGTCGTGCCAGTATTCCGGCAATACCGTTTACCGTCAACGAAGGTACGTCGCGATCTTTGTAACACTAATATGATGTTTATTGTATGCGTATATATGTTATGTGTATTGTATGCTTGTTATGGTAGCTTATAGCTCGTGGTATGGTTATATGTTGTTGATTTGTTTACGTTTGCTATGGGAAATATATCTGCATGCTTTTGGGTGATATATGTATGCATGCTTTTGAACGATATATGTATGCATGCTTTTGGGCGATACATCCGCATCGGTTGCATGCTCATATATCTTGTTTATGTTGTGATTGTCTTTAATCCATATGTTGTGTATGTAAATGTGAGGTTAACCGTTACCCTGAGATCCGGTACGGATCTCAGCTCTTAACATAACGCTAGTGGCAGGGAGAACCAAGGACCGAGGAGAGAGGGAAGCAAAGCAAGCTTAGAGACCTAGCCGAAGACTTTCTGTAATTGTTGTTTACTTTTGAAAACTCTCGGTTATTGAACCGCTTTTTGTAATTAGCCGATCGACGGCATTTTGAATATATGTATCGCTTACTCAATCGCTTCGATGCTCTACTCCGATGAAAAAAATTTATACCGCTTTTTGAAAATGGGATGTTACATAGGTGCTCCGAAGAGTGCCGAGACATAACTAATTGCAACCGCAACACCTTCTCCACAACCTGTTTTCATAGCTGCTTTTGATCGCAGTTTTGAGCGACGTGTAATTTTTTTTTTCATAATAAATACATAATCGAATAACATTGGATAACAATGCAGACTGGCCGTTCATAAGGCCGTACATTCCTCCGAGTGTTTACATCTAATGTAAATTAAAGCGTCTCCGTATGGTCTTCATGTTAGCTCCTCATCCTTGTCCTCGATCCCGAATCCCTTGGATCCCGTGGCTATGGTAAGAGGCGAGGTCCAACTGCAGCAGGGGACCCTATGTAGCCATCAAGTAGGCTGCAGATATGGCAACCATTCTCAGCTTCTCCAAACACAGCTTCGAGATGGAACAATTTTTTTTCGATTCTCGTGCTCGGGAAGAGTTTCGAGAATCGAAATTCACGTTTGTTAACTCATTTTATTTTTACTCCGAGAATCGTAACTACGTTTGTTAACACATTTTATTTTTATTTATGTAATTTTTATATTCAAAAATTATTTATGTGGTGGCGGTGGTGGCGATGAGGTGGGGGTGGGGGCTGGCGATGCATGGCGTCGAGGGTGGGCGGCGGTAGAGAATGGGGGGGCGGCGGAACGAAGGGCGTGGTGGTGGGCGACTGCGATGGGCGGCAATGCCGAGGGCGGCGCAAGATGGCTACGATGGCTCATAGCGTGGTAGTGGTGGCGATGAATGTAAGGCGGCGGCGAGGGTGGTGGCGGTGGCGGTGGCGAGCGGGCGGCGGCGGTGGCGGCGGCGAGGGTGGTGGTGGCGGCGACAGGAGTGGTGGGGTGTGGTGGCGTGAGGCGGGGCAGTGAGCTGCGGTGGCGGTGGCGGCCGGCGGTGACGGCTTATTTGGTGGTGGCAGCGTGGTGGCGATGAGGTGCGGGGCGGTTGCGAGGGTGGTGGTGGCGGTGGTGGCGTGGCGGTGAGGCTGGGGTGGCGGTGGCGGTGGCGCGAAGTGGTGGCGCCGTCACGACGATGGGCCATGGTGGTGGCAAAGGTGGCGATGAGGGCTTGGGGCTGCGCGGGGGTGGTGGTTGTCTGGGTGGTGCTGGTGGGGGCGGTGGTGGAAGCTGGTGAGGTCAATGGCAATGCGGGTATGCATGCGCGGTGGCGGTCGGTGGGGAGTGGTAGTTGATGACATGCGAAAGGTTTTTAAGAGAAAGAAGAGAGGTTGTACGTTGAGGAATAAACTCGATTTTGGCCCATTAAATAGAAAAGCATGAATTTTAGTTTTTTTTTGTTTTTCTATTCCCAAAGACACAAAAAGGAACCTAGCTCATCCTGGAACAAAAAACCGGATTTACCAAACAGATTTTCATCCATTTGTGTTCCGGAACAGAATTAACAAAAAACAATTCTCGGAGCGTTACCATGCACACCCCTTAACCTCATGCTTCTAACAATACATGAACAATAGGTATCTTTAAAATTACAGGCATTGATCAAACCAAGACGCTCGTATAATCATTTAATGACAACTACAATAACATGTAAACATTAAGTCCGTCTCGCACCATTCACCCGTGCCACGATGTACGGTCGTGTCCTCGGCGCTAGGAAAACAATACTATGATTACTAGCGACTATAACCCGTAAAACTGTAATAGTGATCTAAGTACGATTCCTTAATCACAATCAGCATCTAAGTTCTTACCATCTCAGACAGGCGTTCATCTATGTTCGATTCCATGTATTAAACGGCCTCTATGGGCGATCTGACGCCGTGGCAACAAATCGTACCTCTTCCCGCTTTGCTTGCGCATTTAGCTTTGGGACTCTGATACAACCAAGACGGTGGCCGTCATGTCCGCCACATGTCTGTGGTAAGAGGCAATGCTTCGCCACATATCACACTCGTGAGAACCCCCCGATCATGAATCGACTTAAGCCATCAGAAAACTAGCTCGATACCATTATGTAACACCCCGGTTTTCACAACTTTGTTTTCATAGCGTTTTGATCGAGTTTTGAGCGACGTAAATTCTTTTTTCATAATAAAGAGTAATCGAGTAACATTGATAATAAAGCAGTATCTGGCCGTTCATAAGGCCGTGACATTCCTCCGAGTGTTTACATCTAATGTAAATACAACAAAAACTAAAGTTGTCTCCGTCCGGTCTTCATGCTAGCTCCACACCCTTGTCCTCGATCCTCGAATCCCTTGGATCCATTGGCTAGGGTAAGAGCCGAGGTCCAATGCATCCGATCCCTGTAACGGTTAACCTCATGCTTATAAACGAT
The DNA here is from genome assembly GCA_025563575.1 of Acacia pycnantha. Taxonomy (NCBI): domain Eukaryota; kingdom Viridiplantae; phylum Streptophyta; class Magnoliopsida; order Fabales; family Fabaceae; genus Acacia; species Acacia pycnantha. The sequence goes on from JAMWYP010000061.1 coordinate 1,820,086, forward strand.
ATATGAACAACAGGCCTCTCTAATTTTACAATCATTGATCAAAAACCAATGCGTCAGTATGATCATTTAGTAACAACTACAATAACATGTAACGTTAAGTCCGTTCTCGCACCATTCACCCGTATCACATGTACGGTCGTTGCCCGGCTTGGCTTAGGAAAACATTTCTCCCATTATTATGTCTATAAGATGAATTAAAGTCAGTAATCGCTGGATCTAAGTACAGTTCCATAGGCACAAGGTGCATCTTAGTATGATTCCATAGTACGTTTGCCGTATTTAAGTAACGATTCCTGCTGACAAGTTTGCATCTATGTAACATTCCATAGACACAACAGCATTCATGTAATGATTTCCATAGACACGGCAAGCCATAGCATCGAATAGTATCCTCTATGTAAGTATCTATCCATGGGGGCCTCACCGACTTTACTTGCCGACTAATTGGCACACCCACATAGATTAGCCTTGCTTCTTCGGCACCAAACTATTCACATAACATATTATCACATATAATCATTCAATAATCATCGTAGCTAGTATTACAAGACGCAAACGTACCTTCGTTGACGAACGCCTGGCAACTCGCGTAATTGGCACTGCTTTTACTGAAAATCGTACTTTTGACTCAAACAATGTGCCGACACATTAAAAATGCCTGGCACAGACAACCATAGTCATTTGTGCACTGTATATCCTATAGGGAATATATCACATTTGTTTAGTGATAAACATTATACTGTGCATTTTAGGTAAAAATTACCATTTTGCCCCTATTCCCTTAATCTGAATTTCGTCAAACACTTGCTACTTTGACTCTAATCTTCCAAAATTTTGCCGAACTTCGACCCCACATGATTTTCGAAATAATGACTAAAATACCCCTCTCATATGATATCCAATCATACTAGGAAGATTAAAGACTAATCTAGCATTTCTACTCTAACTACCGAAAGAATTCCGCGAAAGCTTAAGACTAAGTACCGAAGAACTTACTCTCAGCTTAAAAGCATAATTCTCCGCATTCCGCCTCCTCTAGAGCTCCTCTCTCTAACTTCTTTCTAGGATTTTTAAGAGTGGTTTTTGGAGTGAAAATTTCAAGATGAGGTTTAGCTATTTATAGACTTTGCGTAAGGAAATTCACACTTTTCCTCCTTTTAATCTCAACCGTCTGATCTAGGGTTTTGAAGTGGCAAGATCTCCTCCTCCACCTTGCATGCTGACCTCCCCCTCTCTTAGGGGTGGCATCCCTTGGCCAATCGAAGGTGCTACATGGTCTCGTTCTGGAAGCTTTTGCCTAGGGACCTCTCCGACGGTATCCGAATCGCTGCAGAATCTTGAAGCGGACACAGATTATCTGAGCAAACATCCCCAAGATCTCTTCTTCCTCTTGGGGAAAATATTTGGACTAACTAAATTTTTTGATCTCATTCGAGGCATTTCTTGCCTGTACTCCGAGATTCTCAAAAGTGCATTCACAAGTGAATCGAACTTCCTGGACCATCAACTGCCTCGACAAAAATGCATTTGATTCCAAATATGTCTGTCAAAATCATAAACTCATCTCCAAATGTTGAGTTATAATTTATTTTTTCAAATCCTAATTTTTTATGACTATCTCGCCTATTTATCGCATTTCCTATTTTGTCTTATTACTAACTGATCTTCTACCGATCTCGAAACGACTCCATGCACAGTCAATTCAAGATAAAAATCCACTCATCAATAATATATTTTGACTTTAGAAATCTTGTTCCTCGGTTCTCTAGATAGGATCCTATTCCTATCTGAGCTTATTTATTTTTTACCTTTTTACTTTAATTATTATTTAATTAGAGTTTATTTCTAACACTCTTCCTTATTTCATTTTTTTTTCTCTTTTTCCATTAAGTATGTCTGCCCTCACTATAATTATTATTATATTTTTTATTTTATTTTTTAATTAATTATTATATAATTTAATAATTATTTTTACATAATTTTTCATAACTTTTTCCTATTCGGTCCAAACTTGTTTTTAAGCTCAAAAATACTTAATCTCATTTATTTTTCTCAAAAATTTCCAATTAATTAGAAAATATATTTATGCCAATTTTTAGCCATAATTCTACTAATTATAGGGCTTTACATAATTATCTTTGAATTTCCATTTTTATGCTTAAGTAATTAGCCAATAATTATTTAATTGATTTCTTATCAATTGTGGATAATTTTTCTTAATTAAGATAACTCTTTATCTTCAAACTTTTGCATTAACATTAGCATTTCATGACTCTTGCATTATTTTAGAACTTACGGGGGCATTTTGGTCCTTTCAATACTTTTTGAATATCCTTCTTTAATTTTTCCAAGTTTATAATTTAATAAATTACCAAAATTAGAGACAATATACTCTCTAAATTTTAATAATTATTTTATCGACCTTTAGGATTTATCATAATTTTCCTAAGTCATTTTAGGCTCACAAGGGCATTTTTGGTCATTTTGACACATTATTATATTTTCCTAATTTCTAAGAACTTTTCCTTTAGAAAATAAGATAATATAGCATATCTCTTCTTTTCAAGACCACATATTCAATTAGCCATCTCTTTTGTCCTGGTATTACAAAACTTCAACCTCAACAGAGGTCTGTGTCCTTGAAAAGTAAAGATGTATCTTGTTAAGTTATGCCAAAACTCGAAAAATTGAACTTAAAAGATAAAATTGGTGACAACAATTTTTGAAAATGATATCCATGTGATCAAATGGAAGATATTATATAAAAGATGTTTCATTAGGAAGTAGATATAAAGATGGATTGGCCAAAAGGAGAAGTTTAAAAGACGCAATAAAAATTTGATTTTATTATGATCTGTTGTAATACCTCAAATCCGACCTATGATAAAAGTATCATAGCTTTAATGAAAAGTACCTATTGGGAATAGGTAAAGATATAGTGTCAAAACATTGTCAAATACTTAGTATATTTTCTAGGAAAATTTCTAATGAAATTAGAGATATTAATTGCCAAAATGACCAAACACTAAAGGCAAAAAAGGGCTTTAAGACCGCCTCATTTGGAGCGGATAATCGACGCACCTGCCTTAAAGATGTGACCTATGCATAGCTTTGAAATAAAAAAAGAATTTCTTAAACAATGAAGGGCTATAAGCTTCACGCCTCATTTAGAGCGGATAAACGAAGCACCTGGCCTTAACGGTGTGACTCGGTGGCAGGGTTTGTAAATAAAAAGAACTTCTTACACAATGAAGGGGACGCCCCATTAAGACCGGACTAACTATCGACCGGTCCTAAATATGTGACCTGTGGCATATTTGTAAATATAAAGAACTTCTTATTCTCGATCAATTTTTCATAGATCTTTATCCAGACCTCGTTAAAATAACAACCGGCCTTAAAAATGTTAATAAAAAAATTGAAATATCAAATACTTTTATGTAGAAATCTCATCAAGGCGTGATTTATATTTTCTACACTCCAAAATAATACGGAAAATATAAATATAAAGGTATTAAAGCTTCTAAGACCGAACATAATTAAAAAGCCGGTCTTAAAACTTTGATTTTTAAGACCGAACTTAAAATTTGTCCTAAGACTAAAGTTTAAATAAAAAGTAATAAATGTTAAGACCATAGTTACAGAATGACCGGTCTTAAAAGTTAGATCTCTTAAGAACGGACCAAAATTTGGCCTTGCATTTCAAAGTTTGAATAAAAATTAATTAATTTTAAGACCTGACATATATAGAGATCGGTCTTAAAGGGCTATCTTTTAAGACCGTATATGTGTATTTGTCCTGGCTTAAAATGAAGCGCCAAACGTGCACTTCACGCGGAAGCTTTTGTCACTCTAACATTGTCACTCTCATACTCAATCAAGAACCCCGTTCACGTTGCGAAACCCTTCCCTGTTCCATTACCTCTCTTCCTCGCCCGCGCACCGTTAGCCTCCCTATTCCCTCATTTTCTCGTGCATTCCTCTCTTACTGTCTTGAAAATGAACGGTGAAAACGATTCCACTCGTGTTCTTGAAAACTCCGTATACCGGTTTGACCGGGAGTGGTCGGACAAACGAACCTCTTCATCTCAAGAACAGCCTCTCGCCGCCTGCACGCCGTGGTAGAGCCAAGACACGAACGATGGAAGTATCCCTTAGTCGGAATACTGGGACGAAGCTCGAGATTCATTTTGATGAAAATTTGCAACCTTTCTGGCCCTAATAAAAGCACATATACTAGTTTTGCTCTGCGCCTAAGACGCAAAGAAGGTTAGCATTTTGACCAATGAGCGGAAAAATGTGGACCAAAAACAATAAAGGATCCTATGCGGGACACTATCCGGCTTACATTCACCGTCCCCGAGTCCGAGTAGTTCAAAGACTCAACATTGTCTTATCATGGCCGTTTCTGGTTGTGAAGTTTAAGACCTTTCTCGCTAACACTTATATTTTTGCCGAGGAGAAGCCCGACCATCAACCCCGGGACAAGTACAAATTTATTGATGAACAAATCTTGGCATCAATTTGTTCAAGTTTTACTCACTCACCTGCTCGTGAGTTATATTTAGTTTTGTTTGCACTTTTGTTTGTTTATTAACTCCGCGAGGATATGTGAATGTTATTGTGTACATCTAATCTCGTTAGTTAAATGGTTTGGTGTGTGAATAGAAGTATACATTTGCTGCCTTCATCCCGCATGAGATGAGCATGTCCTAGTTCCATGCAAGTTTGATATGTAAACTGTAATAATGGCCATGGTTAGACGTTGCTTCGTTAGTTAGTTAGTTATTCTAATATGTGTAGGAACCATTTATGATGAATGAATGAATTGATCGAGTTGGCAGCATTTAACTCCCTTTCCTTTGGTTTTCCCAATTTTCTTCTACAATGCTACATCTTCCTTAAGTAAAATGTTGAAACTTGATGAAGTGAATTTGACTAATGTTTGACGCTCATATCAAGCGAGTTCTCTAATTTCGTTAGTGACATGGCTGGAATTCATAATTGATATATAGTTGTTTTCAATCCCGATTCACGTAAAATAAGGGAAAAATATCGTTGAGATCGGGAGAAAGAATGATTGCCCACACAGGCTTCTCGCGGCGGATATGAAAAGGCCGAAAAGATTTGATGGGCGTACCTAAACGGAAGAGATTAGAAGATGAAGCTGAATCCAATCCTTCTACTCAGAGTTGACCAGCCGCCATCTCCAATACGTCGCGAGGAGCTCGGTCAGTATATTCGGCAAAAGCTGCAAGCGGCCTACACGAGTGAAAAACTCGTGTAGCTTGCCGAACGAATTGTAAGCATCGATATTTGTTATTTTTTACTTACTAAACATGTTTCATCACTAAGCTTCTCGTTATCCGTATCTTACAGAAGATCTTAAAAAGAAAGAGGCAGAGGGATCTTTGCGCTCTGGACATGAGGAATGATGCTCCGACCGCCGCGACCGAAACCCGGATCACGCGGGCGTGTAAGGGGGATTGGAGGACGGGTAGGCCTAAAGCAATACTTTGGTAAATCCAAAACGCCACGTAGACAAAGTATGGTTACCCTGGGAGGAGATGGATCGACGCCGCCAACTTAACCACAGAATCGCCGCGAAACATGCTACATCGGTGGACATTTCAATCTTGATATGAGCAAGATGAAGGAGGATATGGAGAAAATGAAGTTCCTCCCGAGATCTCGCTGTGAGACCAGCCATTGGGATCCCTCGACACCTTTCAAACCGAATCCCATGCAGTATAGGAGCACCAGAGTGGATCCGCATTGTTGGACAAAGCCGAGTCGAGCCAACCTTGTCATCTATGTACAAAGGAGGATCGTGACGGTCATAGACAATTAAGTTGCTAAAGGGACAGGCCCACAACTTGGGATCAACCGTAGATATACCGAACAAATGGTCCATGATGAAGCCGAGTGTCATCCTAAAGAGGTGATCTTTGATGCACTCCGTCCATCTCCCAACCAAATAGTCGAGCGTTGTGGAGTGATGTCAAGGGAACCTTCATCTCTCGCCAGCCGAAGCTTGTAGATGTCTCTACTCCTCCCTCAAGCTCCACCCCCCTCCTCAAGCTCTACCCCCTCCCTCAAGTTCCATCCCCTACCGCTAACTTGACGGCCAATGAAAAAAATAAAAGATTTGGTAGCCAAAAATGGTTTAAAGATAAATCGTGGCTAATCAACTGAAGTAGTAGGCCTCCCTCATCCTCAACCGCTAATTAGTTGATAATTAATATTTAGAGTCCATGCCGTTTCTCGAGCTTAAGTTACTAGTGCATGTGTTCAACTATTTATGAAGTAAGTATCTTCTTCCTTGATTACATAATTGAAATGCACCAATTTGAGACACACATATATACATATATACTAATTCCAGCATCGATGTCATTCTTGTAGGTGCATGCACGAGAAACCGGTTCAAGAGTAAGAATTCTCGGATTTTGGATTCTTGTGCCCTAGCAGTATGCAAGGACAACACTACCTCCGGAATTGAGACCTTGAGTACATATCAAATAGGTTCTCTAAAGTGCAAAGAAAGGTCTACCTTGTTTCCACACCGGCTCTGTATACATTTGTTTATTTTTTCGACTAGCTAATTAATTCATTTGTAAATATAGTAATGTAATTCAATAATAAATTTGTTTATTTTTTCGAACAATTTGTGTGTGTCCATTTTGGGTTTCTGAATGAATGGGATGGTGGATAAAGCTATTTAGTGCTTGAAATTTGAGGTACAAAGCGGATGTTGAAAATGAGCCGGGATGAGGCTCGAAAAGTATTCGCGACTTTTAGGACCGTATATTTTAAAAGGTCCTAGGTCTTCGTCCATTTTAAGACCGTACAAATAACAAATATCCGTCCTAAAAGTCTTCGTCTAATTCTAAAAATTTGGGTAGAGACTTTTAGGACCGTATATTTGTTAAAAGTACGGTCCTAAAGGTCCATTTTAAGACCGTATATTTAACAAATATCCGGTCCTAAAAGTCTTCGTCTAATTCTAAAAAATTTGGGTAGACTTTTAGGACCTTATATTTGTTAAAAGTACGGTCCTAAAAGTATAGAAAATATACGGCTAAATTATTAGGACCGTTTATTTGTTAGTAGTCAGGTCTTAAAAGTCTTCATTTTATTTAATAGATTGCCGAAACCTTTAGGACCGTATATTTGTTAGTTGTCCGCTCCTAACTTTAAATTTTAAAATGTTAACTTTATTCTGCAAATTTTTAAGATTGATCACCAAGAATAGGACAATGTTTTGTTTGTTCTTGTTTCTTGTTAAAGACAAACAAGGAAGGTGATTGGGAAATAAAAATTTTATTTAATAATTTTTTTTTCTCGCCTCATAAGGCAAAAGAAGACAAAAAACTTAAAATTCTAATCCTCCCCATCGTTGTCGGAGGAGGGAATGGCCTGAGACGTCGTCATCGAGGTATGGTACTCAACGTCATTGGCGTCGAGTACCGCTTTCGCCTTGTTGTTGACGGCGTGATAGACCTGAAACAGCTTGCCCAAGCTTCGGTCTATATGATCGACCGGCTATCAGTGCTCCAAAGATTCGCCGTTCTTGCCGGAGGCAACGGAGGAGGATATGGAGGTGCCTCGTGATTTCGTCCTGAAGGAGGACCTCGTCGTGGTGGAGAAGCCATTACGGTGGAGGTTCTAGGAGGAGATGGAGATGAATGTTAAGAAAGTAACAACGGGTTTAAATAGAGAACCCATCCCGAAGAATGTGAAACGCCTAAACATTAACGAGGAGACGCATATTTGCTCGTAATACGAGGAGACGCCTAGTTGGGAAGTTTAGGGGGAAGCCGAAGAGACTCAATTCATTTCAACAATGGGGAAGGGACTCTTGAAAAGAATGAACTTTCATTTCAACAATGAGTTTTAGGACCGGATATTTGATAAAAGGACGGTCTTAAAAGTAATTGAATTAAAAATTAGTTTTAGGACCGGATACCAAGTAATATATCGGTCTTAAATGAGTTTTAGGACCGGATATTTGATAAAAGGACGGTCTTAAAAGTAATTGAATTAAAATTAGGACCGGATATAAGATAAAAGTCCTGGCCTTAAAAGTTTGTATAAAAGTAAATTGACGAATTCATCATCGACGTTTATCTCTCCCGCCATCCGTCTTTATATACTCCACACACTACCTCCTCTTTGTCCTTGTTAACTCCTCACTTCCTAGCTCTCGCCCCAACTTCTCAAAATCCTCAAACCATGGTTAGATACAAGCAAACGCGCTCGTAGGGTGCATACACGCCTCACTCGTGCCATGGCTAGATCATTATATGGTGCGCTCCTCCAAATGACAAATGCGCCGTATTGTTTCCGAAGACTCTCGGTCGTTGGACCCATTGTTATTTCTTCGGATGATGAAGAGATTGCTCATGCCGCACCCCCTCTTTTTTGCCGAGTTCAACCGTCATCTTGAAGCCGGTCCATGCAGATGTTCGTAATCCCCTCTCCAACCTCGTTGGCCCCAGGGCGCCTACTCTCGACCCCTCTCCGCCTCTCCGTAATGATCCATTCATATTGCGGGTGGAGAGAATAAGACAACAACTTGCCGATCTCTAGCGGAAATTAATGCTCTTCACGCCGAAATCGCCGAGGTTGTTCAACGGATTCTTGTGGATGATAATATTCAGCTTGTTTTTCATTTGTGTTTTTGTTGTTGTGTATATATTCTAAGTAATGTAAGAAACATTAAGAACACCGTATGAATTTTTGGCTCTTCTCCAAGAATTCATTAAAGAAACTTATTCTCCAATTTTGCTTTATTTTTTGTCCAAAAATATCATTTATTTTATTGATTTAATATACCAATCAAAGGCCATTAAGACCTGACATTTTATTTATATAAGTAACGGATCTAAAGATAATTTGAATTTTAGGACCGGATGTTTTATAAACCTCCTGCCTTAAAATTAAAATCTAATAAAATTTTAGACCGGATAATTTTAAAACTCCGTCTTAAAATGTTAGTTGTATCTTTAGGACCGGACAATTAATTAATAACCGGTATTAATAAAATCCAAAAAGCTAAATAAGGTATCTTGGTCGCGCGGAAAATTAAATTTCCTCTCCGAACTCTTGTCGCGCCGAAAGTGAATACTGGTGTTCCGACTCGAAATTTCCCTCTCGCCTTCGTCGCCGCTTCGCGTACCTTTCGAGTCAATCACTCGGGTTCCTTAGCTAAACGTCTATAGACGAAGCTGGTAAGAGATGTTTCGGTTAAAACTTTATTACTTTCCCACCTTATCGTTATTGGTTTTTCATGGGTTTAACGAAATCGTGTAATGTTGTTATGGGTATTCTCTCGTTGTTAACGAATATTGTTTTTTGAAGATTATATTTGCACTTTAGACCTACCCAGTCCGACCAACAAGTGTTTTTAGGTTACTCTTGCTGTCTTGTCTGCAACATCAACGTTCGTGAGCGGAGAAGTAAGACGACTCAAAGAACGCATATGCAAGTGTTAGTCCACAAGACCTTCATCCCCGCATTTAATTTCCTCGTCTTGCATTTATTTTGGTTCTTCGATTCACCGTGATGCATTTATGACCAAATGTAATTTTAATTCGTCTAAATAATATATAGGAATTCTACTATGGATCACGGCTGGATAGATGCTTTACGAACGAGTATTGAATATCGGGAATGGGGTTAGGGAATTTATAGAATTTGCTAAAAAATGCCCATGATGATGGGGGAAGTATTATTGCCCTTGTGTAAAATGTTTGAATGAGTGTCGACTATGTCCCGAAGTTATACGCACACATTTAATTTGTCACGGATTTTGTAAGACTTATACAAGATGGGTATGGCATGGTGAACAAGTGCCATCAAGTGGGAAACACATGGGGAAGTGGCCTTTGATGATAATGACACGGATATTGATGATCGCATGGAGGACATTATCCGTGATGTAGGAGAAGAGGCTTTGGAGCGATCACATGAATATGGTAATATGTGCGGAATGCGCAGACACCGCTATACCGTGGGTGTAAAAATACCAATTGTTGAACGCCGTATTGAAATTGGTAAGCTTGAAGGCACGTCATGGATGGAGCGACAAGAGTTTTTGCGAATTGCTTGAGGCTTTGAAGGACATGCTTCCGGATGATAACGTGCCGTCGTCACTATGATGCTAAGAAGATACTTTGTCCACTGGGATGGAGTACAAAAAGATCCATGCATGCCCGAATGATTGTGTATTATATAGAAAAGAGTTTGAAGAGAAGCAGTTGTCCGATGTGTGAAACCCCACTACAAGTCGGATAAGGGGCCCGCAAAAGTGTTGTGGTATCTTCCAATCATACCAAGGTTCAAGCGGTTGTTTGCGAATGAAAATGATGCAAAAATCCGAGGTGGCATGCAGATGAGAGGATTTCTCGGATGGATTTTCGACATCCCGCCGATTCTTCTCAATGGAAGAAGATCGATCAATTATTTCCGAACTCGGCGAAGAACCTAGGAACCTCAGGCTTGCCCTTAGCACGGATGGAATGAATCCCTATGGAAGCCTTAGCAATATACATAGCTCATGGCCCGTAGTCCTGATTGTGTTACAACTTATCTCCTATGTTATGCATGAAACGAAAGTACATCATGTCAGTCTATGTTGATTTCAGGACCAAAACAACCCGGAAATGACATAGATGTTTACCTAGAGCCCTTGATCGAAGACTTGAAGGAGGGGAAGAAGGTGTCGATGTTTTTGACTCTTTCAAGAAGGAGGTCTTTAGAATGAGAGCCATGATATTTTGTACTATAAACGACTTCCCAAAGATATGGGAACTTGTCGTGTATAGTGTAAAAGGTCATAAAGCATGTCCGGTTTGTGAAGAAGGTACATGCTACCATCAACTTCAACATGGAAGAAAGACGGTGTATCTTGGACATAGGAGATTTTTAGACGGGCCACCCATATCGTCGATTAAAGAAGGCCTTTTTGGTGGCCAAGAGTATGAAGAAGCTCCGGTGGCATTGACTGGGAGCAAGTGTATGAAAAGGTTAAAAATATCGGTGTCATCTTTCAGAAGCATGGAAAGAGTAGAAAAGAAACAAATATATGGAAGAAGAGATCCGTATTCTTTGATCTTCCCTATTGGCGCAATCTTGATGTGAGACACCGTATTGATGTCATGCATGTGGAGAAGAACGTGATGTATAGTAGTGGGCACGCTTCTCAACATACAAGGTAGTTCAAGGATGGTGTGAAGGCAAGATTGGATTTGCAAGCAATGGGAATACGCGAAGACTTGCATCCAAGGCCATATGGGAAGAGAACTTATTATCCCCCGCTTCTCATACTTTGTCTAAGGATGAGAAACGAAGCTTTTGAGTGTTTACATGGCACAAAAGTTCCCTGGGTATTCTTCAAATTTTAAGAGGCTTGTCTCGATGAAGGACTTGAAATTAGTAGGCCAAAAGTCTCATGACTGCCATGTCTTGATGCAACAAATACTCCCAAGAGCTATTCGAGGGATCGCCGAATATGATCTTCTGGTCGCTTTGACTAGACTTTGTTTCTTCTTCAATGCGGTTTGTAGTAAAGTTTTCAAGATTAAGAAAAGTTGGATGAATTGGAGAATGAAGGATATCTTATCTTGTGCCACCTTGAAAAGCTTTTTGTTCCTTCATTTTTTGACATCATGGTTCATCTCATTGATTCATCTAGTGAGGAGATAAAGTTGTGCGGCCCTATCCATTTACTGTGGATGTACCCTATTGAAAGATCTATGAAATTCCTAAAAGGGTATGTGAAGAACGCGCACTGGCGCTGAAGCATCAATTGTTCGAAATATGTTTCGAAGAGGCCATGGAATTTTGTCAAAATTATTTGGCCAAAGTAAGACATATTGGGCTTCCAAAACGTCGCATGATGCAGAAGGGTAGACGTGGGAGACTTCTGGTAAAAAGTGTGGATCGTGATGAATTGTCACAAGTCCACTTATACATCTTGAATAATGTTGATGAAGTTCAAGCCAAAGATATCGCACATAAAGAGGCCGTAAGGAAAGAGAACCATCGAATGACCGAACAAAGGTTGATTAGGGAGCATAATGTAACTTTTGCAAACCGGTTCAAACAAAAGGTCGAGGGATCGGAATGTGTTTCGAGACAATGAAATGGTTAGCACGTGAGTCCCGAGTTTGATGTCATAAGTTGGAATTCGTATGTGATCAATGGTTATACATTTTACACGAAGTCCCTAGATGATAGGAGCACATCCGTATCAACAGGTGTTATGTTAGAGGCCGAATCTATGCACTTCTCCGGCTCGAAAGACAAGAGGCCTAAATTGCGCAGTCATGCCATATTATGGGGTTATTGAAGAGATTTGGGAGGTGGACTATGTCAAAGTTAGATTTCCCATCTTCAAATGCAAGTGGGTTAATGTCAATAATGGTGTTCGATCGATCGACTAGGATTCACTTTAGTCGATGTCAATAGTAGAAGTTTTGGAGATGAACCTTTTATTATGGCGATCATACAAAACAAGTGTTCTATATCACCGATCAAGAAAATAAAATGTGGTCTGTAGCTCTCCAAGGAAAGAGGGTCATTGATATTGACGAGGAAAGTCATTCAAATTATGGTGATCTTCCCGAGAGTACTCCTTTTACAAAGGGGTCTACCTGACATGAACGAAGAAGATGAACGGATAATGAACCCGCATAAGAAATGATCATCAAGAAGGGATATGGGAGGATATCACTTTATAAAAGTGTCAATTCATAAGGTAATTAATATTCATATGAGATTCTTAGAAAACTTTAAAGTTTTAACAATTATTATATCTTGTCTATGTTCTTAATTAAACAATGTGCATCATTGAATATGAATTTGTTCTTGTTTTGTTTTTGTATGAGATCCGTTTCAAAGGGGCATGTTATAAAAGAGGATGCATGTTACGTTGTTGGGTGGGAATCAAATGAAGGCATGGTGAATAATATATTGGACTACATTTGTATGTTGAATTACGTGCTTGCATGTATTGTAACTCATTGCCTTTGTAATTAGTTATATGTTAGCTTATTTTATAAATTACTTTAGTTGTTTTAGACTTAATTAAGAGGCCACATAACTCATGGTGGATAATATTTGTATTCTTTTTCCCAATTCAATTTATTCATGTTCATAGCTTGTAGCTTAAAGTATATCGACTTTTATGTCTTTGTTTTGTATGGTGGATTTGTGTATATATATTGATAGGGGAAGAACAAAACAGTGGAAAAATACGGGAAAATTTAGACCGCAAATAAAAATACGGTCTTAAATGTTCAAATATTAAGACCGGATGTATATATAACACCGCTCTTAAAGGTGGCCGGCCTTAAAAGTTGGCTCTTTAAAGACCGGTCCATTGAAACAATCCGGTCTTGAAAGTCAGGCTTTTAAGATGGAGTGAATTCTCCCGGTCTTAGAGTCCGCTATCTTTAGGACCGGATTGATATTTGTCCGGTCTTAATATTTGGATCTTTTAAGAGCGAGTCGATTTTTGTCATGCGGTCTTAAAGTTTGAGTTTTAGGACCGAACCAAAAATATTTCGATTTATTTAGTACGAACTTTTAAGACCGAAGGTTTAAAATGTCCGGTCTTAAAAGAAAATCTTTAAGACCGTGTAAAAGTCCGGTCTTAAAGGTCGACTTTTAATACCGCCCGAACAAGACTCGTCGCGGAGTCCTGGCCCTAACTGTACCTTTTTGTCCTGGCCTTAAAAGCCTTTTTTTCCACTTAGTGAAAATACCCCTAAAAGGGTAAATAACTAGAAAATTTATTTAAAAATCCTAAAAGGCAGTAAAATGACCAATTGAATTAAGAGAGTATATTATCTCTAATTACGGTAATTTAATAAATTATAAAATTGGAGAAATTGTATAAGAATGTTCAAAAAGTATTGAAAAAGACCATAATACCCTTGTAATTTCTAAAATAATGCAAATTGCTTTTGAAAATTTTAATGTTAATTCAAAAGTATGAAGGTAATTAGGTAATCTAATTAAGAAAATTATCAACTATTGATAAAAAAGGTAATTGAGTAATTATTGGCTAATTACTTAAGCATAAGCAAAGGAAATTCAAAGACCAATTATGTAAAACCCTAAAATTAGTGGTTAATATTTTAAAAATTAGCAAAAATATATTTTCTAATTAATTGAAAATTATGAAGGAAAATTGATGAGATTAGGTAATTTTAAGCCTAAACAACCAAAGAATGGACCAATAGGAAATTTGGGAAAAAGTTATGAAAATTAATTATTAAATAATAAAAATATATATATATAATATTAATTAAATAAAAGAAAATATAATAGAAGAGGATCAGATTTGTTAGTAAGGACGAAATCATAGAAATGGAAGAAGATAAGAATTGTAATCAATGTAATAGGCAAGTTGCAATTTAAATATTATATAATTAATTAAAGTTAATAGTAAAAAATAAATAGGAAATGGATCCTATCTAGAGAACCAGGAATAGGATTCCCAAAGTCAAGGTAAAATATTGATCAGTGGATTTTTATCTTGAAGTGGTCCTTTCCTAAGTTAATTCGAGATCTAAGTAGAAGAAGTTAGTAATAAGACGAAATAGGAAAATCGATAAATGAGACAGATAGTCATAAAATTAGAATTTGAACAAAATAAATTGTAACTCAGCATTTGGAGATGAGTTTATGATTATCTCTGGACATTTTTGAAGCCAATGAATTTTTGTCCGTAAAGTGACAATTCAGTGAATTAAACTAGCACGCTTTCGAGGAACTTCAGATCTGATCGCATTGGAGCCCTATATGGAATCAAAATTTAGGTTAACTTGGACATTTCTAATGAGTGAGAAGATGTCTTCAAAGTTGTAATTCTGAAATTTTGAGATTTTTCCGAATCGCAAATCGGACATCGATCGGGAAATTCTATCCAAGACGGCATAAAGTAGCAATGAGTCATTACTTGGAATCAATCTTTGGCTGCCACTTCATCCCCTTATGTCGACCAAAGAGCTTCAAGGGGTAGGATTTTTCCTTTCAAAGCAAGTTGCATCTATTGGTTATGAACAATTTGGAAAATACCCATTTTATCCCTAAAGTTTTCTATAAATAGGCCTTATGTGCTCTTCATTTCTCACACCCATTTTGAGAGCCAAGGCTGAATCTAGAGAGAAGTTAGAGAAAAGGAAGAGTCTGGGGAAAATTGAAGCGAAGCTCGTAGTAAGTTTTTCGATGCATCGAGCTTTAAGCTTTAGTAGTTTTTTTTCAATAGTTAAGAGTAGTAATACTAGAGTAGCCTTTTATTTTTCAAGTATGATTAGATATCATATGATAGGGCTATTTTAGTCTAGAATTTCCAAAATTATCATTGGGTCAAGTTCAGCAAAATTTTGGAAAATCTGAGCCAAAGTAACGAAGTCTTTGGCAAATTCCGCCAATTAGGTATAGGGCAAAATGGTAATTTTTACCTAAAATGCCAGTTATAATGCCAAATCACTGATGAAAGTGATATTACTCTTATAGGATATCAGAAACTCGATCTGCCGCTACTACGCCGCTTCGACGAGCCGCCGTTAGACATTTCACGTTTTTCCAAAAAGTACGTTTTCCGCCGTAAGTACCTAACGCCGTCAACGAAGGTAACGTTCGCGACCGTAACACTAATCTAGTGCTGCTCATATACATATATGTGATAGGTACATTCACGGATAGAGATTCTGTTAGGGGTCACCGAGATACATTCGCTGTTAGAGACTCGTTTGTAAGGTTACCGATTATACATACAATTCACACGGTTATAGATGTAGTAATACCGTTAGAGTTTTCCTAGCGCCGAGGACACGACCGTACATCGTGGTGCAGAGTGAATAGTCATGCACTTTATGGGCTTACATACCGCTTTACGCTTATGTACTTGTCATTATATTGATCATAGTCATATGTCATGAATATCTCATCATCCCTATACTTGTTTTATTTGAGCATAAGGTTAATCATACCTCGAGATCCAATGCGTTAAATTGGATCTCAAACACAGCTTTAGGTCGGAAGGACTAAGGATTGGAGATAAGGGCAAGCCGCACGAGTAGGCTCATGGTTGAGGGCATGTAGCACGAGTGAGATCTTAGACCGGAGATGTCACTTTATCGCTTTCCGTATTTACCTATGAGAACATTAGGATCTTGTATCAACACTATGTTACACTATGGTTATTGTTTGAATGGGAATCAGCTTACTCTTACGCTCCAATGCTCTACTCGATTTAAAAGAAAAAAATTTGGCTCGAATTGGGATGTTACAATAGTTAAGGACCTACAATCTAAACATTGGAAATATGATAGTATTTTGGGATATATGAATGTTTATGTGTTTATGTGAAAAATAAAGATTTTCGCAATGTCTAATATGACTATGATGAGACTGATTTTGTGGTGAATACAATAATTTTGTATATATTATTACTTTGGTAGTTTATGAAAGAAAAATTATGCGTCTTTTTGATTTTGTTATATATAGTCTATGCATATAGCTCAATAAATAATAAAGTTTGCATAAGAATCTTCAAATGATCCAAAATGCTAGAAGCATGTCCGAAGATGGTTTTGCTTGCAAAATATATATTATTTGATATTCTAGAAGTACCTTATACTTATGAGAATATTTAGAGATGATGTATTCATTATGATTTTAATTGTAAAATTTAGTTCTTGTAGATACACAATGGACAACGAAAATAAGATTGGGTGATTTTCATGAAAATTCTTTTATTGTTCCATAACCAACAATGTAATGTTTGACGGCTAAATATATATATATCGAAAAGACATTGAAAGTGATGTTGTTATGAGGGAAGTAAAATTGATGTCATCAAGAGTGAGAGTCGATAGACGTTGCATTTTTTTCTCTTATCTAAGTTTTATCCCACCGGGTTTTCTATGAAGGTTTTTATGGAGACAACATTGGACAATATAACAATAAATGATGTACTCTTTTCTTTGGCTAGGTTTTTCCTAGTTAAAGCTTTTAATGAGGAACATTCATAATGAACATCCAAGGGGGAATATTTTGAATATATTAATTATATGGATGTCTATTGATCCTCGACCTTTGTTGGTGAGCCTTGGTGGTGACCCTTAGAGTTCTATAAATTAATAGAGGCCCTATATAAAGCATTGTAGAAACACAGGAAACACAAGTGAATAAGAATTACTTTCCATTTTCACTCTAGAATTCTCTCTTTCTTATCTTCCTCTTCTTTCTTATTTCAGATTTCCTTTAGTTTCATAATAGTAATGTATTAAACTAAAAATATTGTAATTTTAAGTCAATGAGCCTTGAACTAGTGAGATAACCAGTTTGTTTTCGTTTTTCGATCAAAAAAAAAAAAGAAACTGAATGGCTAGCGTTTTTATGAGTCGGCGAGTAAAAAAATTCTCAATAACTTTATTGGTCATATATATTCTACAGTTAACTAAGTAGTACAGTATCCTTAATTTTAATTATACATTTAATTATCTATAAATGGAAGTGTGAAAATATTTCTTTTCTTATATAACTTCCAATTCTATTATTTGGATTACATATTCGTGTGCCCGGTCTAATTTATTGTGTATGAAATTGGATATTCATGTATATTAAAGTATATAAACTCGCAATTAAGGATGAATGAATATATGAATTTTGTGTGAGCGTATGTGTAACTGTGTAAGAGCTTCACACTTTTTTAACTTAATATTTATCCGTAATGACAGTGATATGTTGTTCATTGCACATATACTTTTCTAATTACTCATAAATTATAATATTCAATTACATCCATATATTCATGTAAAAAATTCCAACCACACACGTGTGTGTGTGTGTGTGTGTATGTGTGTATAAAAGATTCAATTACAAATTTTAACTACAAAAAATATGTAAAATTGCCGACCAAAAGAATGATTAAATAGGAAAAATAAATCTTGAGTTTTGTGTAAACATAATATGAACTCACGGACCACCAAATTGGACCATTAGATTAAATGGTACGTTTCTATGTGTTCTTTTATTCAATCACGGGTTGCATATGTTCCATTTTTATTTGGCTTATGCATAATTATTTTGTTAAATTATACATAATCCCCTGAACTTTAGATCATCTACATATAACTTCTCTAACTTTTGAAACTTTACAAGGAACTTATTACACTCTGACGTTTATATATATAACTCATACAATTAATTTTGTACATTACTTATCAAAACATAGTTTAAAGTGGTTCAATGCATGTAGGGGTATATAATTAGTTGATAGTTGGGAGGTATCTGCACAAATTTGAAGGCTTAGGGAAGTTTGGTGTTGAATTTGGTTCAAAATATAAGATTACAATCCATTTTATCTCTTATATTCATCATTTCCCCCCAAACTAGCTAACTTATCTAACTTATAAACTAATATATAATATAATGTTATACATGGGTATTTGATAGAGATCAAATCATATTTTTTATAATTAACTAATTTATTTTTTCCTTATTATACTCAATTTAGTTAAGTCGCTTTTATATTAAGGACTCGAGGGAGGATTAAGTCTTAAGGGCATGGGTGCCTATTAAGCCTTTGGTTATGGGTCCCTTACTGTCCCTCAATTTTGGGGCACTTCCCAAATAGTTTCTTCATTTGAGCAAAAAAAAAAAAAAAAAAAGTTTATTTGTGGTTCTTTTGATCATTATATTTTACATGAAATGAGTGACATTTTGATATCTTAGGGGTAAAAAACAAAGCTGTTTTCAATTTTTTACAATTTTTCAAATATTCATGACTCCAAAATTTTGTAGTCTCTTTTTTATTTAAAGTCTTGTAAGATATCAAAATTTCACTCATTTCATGTAGAATCTAATGATCAAAATAATGATGTAAAAAACATTTTAGAAGTTCTCCAAAATTGAGGGGCAGCAAGAAGGGGCGCATCACTGAAGGCGTAGAAGGCACTCCCTGCCCCAAGTTTTAAGGGTTAAGGGGGTTATTTGTATATAGTCCAATGTTGAGGATATTTTTTGTAATTTAGCCTTAATATTTTGTCTCATCTTGATCAAATTTCTATATAAACCCTAACTCATTAACGAAGACCACTCAAGCCCTAACAGTCTCATCTAAATTGTGTGTTTCTGAACCCTAAAAATGTCAAAAATAGTTATGTTCCTTCTGTTACTTGTTGCATTCTCTAATCAACTAATGGCTGTGGAAGAAGGAAAGGTCAGAGTCCTTGCCATTGATGGAGGAGGTATTAAAGGGATTCTCCTCAGTTATCCTTAAACAGCTTGAACTTTCCCTCCAGGTATTTAATTGTACATGCATGTATACGTTTGTATAAATTATTCATATTTCGTAAAGAAAGAAGTGCTCATTTTCAAGAACAATAAGTATGTATAATTTTGATGTACCATATACTCAGAAATGGAACTCAAGTGCAAGAATAGCCGAGTATTTTGATGTGGTTGCTGGGACAAGCACTGGAGGTCTTATAGCTGCACTTCTCACAGCTCCTGACCCTCAAAACAAGGATCGTCCTCTTTATTCTGCTGATGACATTCTCCAGTTTTACAGACAGCATGGTCCTTCCATCTTCACTGAAGACCCCAACTGGTATGTGTAGGCTTATATTATGTGTCTATTACAATATATTAAGAGAGTCCCATATGGATTGGTTTGACATCGTATTGAATGTGTATAAAGTTGAGGTAAGCCTTATCAACCGACTTAAGTTATTTCTAATATATTTTTGCCCAATAAAGATGGTTTCGAAACCTGCTTCATATTGTTCGTGATAATTCAGATTACTTTTGTTTACAAATAATTGGTCATAACTCAAATTATTGACTTTATTTGAGGGGTAATCAAGCCCCTTCCATTTGCCCTAAAAACAATATATTATTCAAAGCAGTGTTAAAATGATATATATCTTTGTTTTCTTGACAACAGCCATGGTGGGATCACCTGTCCGAAGTTTAACGGGACGTATTTACGAAAAATAGCGGCTGAGAAATTGGATGAAACACTTGTTAACCAGACAACCACAAATGTTGTCATTTCTTCCTTCGACATCAAGCTTCTTCAGCCAGCTATATTCTCAACCTTGAAGGTTAGTTTGTGTGTGTTTCTATTCCTACTTAATGAACTAACTCATTACTAGGAAAAAAAAAATCCTATCGAGAGTTACCACTGAGCTAACTATATATATATGAGATGTGGTTTAACGATGCAGGTAAAGGATGTTCCTCACTTAAACGTCAAACTGTCGGACGCATGTATTGGAACCTCAGCAGCACCGACCGAGTTTCCGCCCTATTACTTTAAGTATCAAAATACTGAATTTAATCTCGTTGATGGTCTTTTCATCGCATCTATGCCGGTAATTTTAAGTTCCATTACTCTCTCTCTCTCTCTCTCAAAACATGAAAACCATATACGTATCAACATACGTTTATGTGCGTACATACACATATATACATACACGCATATGTATTCATATCACTGTTGAAAGATTAATAATCAATACACGATTTGTATAAATTATTCTACATTATTGAATTTTAGAATGTCGGTCAAGATGATATAGTTATATGTTATGGCGTCCATCCTAAAAGACTAGCCTGCTATTAGATGGGAGAATCCCTACTTATAAACCATATTTTACTTATGTGGCTTCCTGATGTGAGAGAGTCATATCAGTAGTTTATTTCATTAAAAAATATAAATTTTAAAAATAGAAGGGGGAAAATCATACAATCAAGCCATTAATTATTCTTATCTGTCCATAATTAGGTATTGTTTTAACTATAATATTTCAGGCAAGGCTTGCGATTGGTGAGGTGTTACGACAAGAAGAATACAAGAATAGAGAAGTCTTTTTGGTATCCATAGGAACTGGATCTGTAAACCCCACTACTGCAGGTTTTGATGCCAATCGTACTTGGACTTATGAGGATTGGAAAAATAACACTCTAACTATGTATTCAGCTGCAAATTCAGCCATGGATGAATATTACATTAACTCAACTTTCAAAGTTCAGCCAGAAAACTACCTTCGTATTCAGGTATTTTAACTGTAACTTGTTTCTTATAAATAGGTCCAAAAAGGTATTTCGTTCGGCGCTAAATGTAAGAGCTCGATAACTAACATCCATTTATTAAAAAAATTAGTTGAGTTAGTTATTTATAACAAATGTATTGGTTTAATTCCGCAAAATACCCCTTTAAATTTTTGTCCCATGGATGAAAACTCACTTTAATATATGCAATCAATTGATACAATTTTTTTTTTTTAAAAAAAAAAATAGAATCTGGAAGGCAAGCTATTCCTGATAATTAAAACTAAAGAAATTATTTAAATTTTAAACTAAGAGTGAAGGGAAAAAATGTATTATTAATGTTTCATTAAATATAATATTGTAAGGAGAAGTATTAGGTGCCAATAATTAAGGTCTCGTAAATAGGAGTGAAGGAAGTAATTAGTTGTTAATCATGTAAAATTTGTTATATCATATATGCATGTATAAAAATATTTTGGGCATTCATCAAATATTTGGGGCAGGAATACAATTTAGATGCAGACATTCAATCGGATAATGCTTCAGACGCAAACATGGATAAACTTGAAGCAGCAGGAAACAATTTGTTGAAGGAGCCAGTTAAAAGGATGAATGTGGATACTTTTGTCCCTGAGGAAACTGGTGAAGGTACCAATACTGAAGCTCTGGACAGGTACGTACGTTTAACACGCCAAAACAAAAATTGCAACTAAACTTGTTTACAAATATTATACTTGCATTGTGCGGTGTTTGATATCAAATAGACAATATATTCCAGCAGTGTGTGTGTTATTAATTAAAAGGCTCTGTGTGTGTGTTTACAAATAGACAGAACAACATCGACAAAAAGTTATTCCAGTACTCACCAATATATTCTATCAATAATCAAATCTTCAGATGAGTTATTAATTAAAAGGCTGTGTGTGTGTGTGTTTTTTTTTTTTTTTTTGCTAAAAAAGTTGTGTTAAATAATTTTGTTGAGTGCTATCTTCACTTCCATTTTTCTTTTTAGAGAACTCCTATATATATGTAGTAGAGTTTTATTTATTGAAATTAAATTTATTACATATACTGTGTTTACAATAACTATTTTATGTTTAATTTTTACCTTTGTAGGGTGGCTCAAATTGTTTATGAAGAAAAACTTCGTCGTCTTGGGAAGAGAGCTTCGAAACTGAAGAGAGGATTCTTCAGTCTTTCAGCCACTTATTGAATCTGTTGTGGAAGTG
The DNA here is from genome assembly GCA_025563575.1 of Acacia pycnantha. NCBI lineage: Eukaryota > Viridiplantae > Streptophyta > Magnoliopsida > Fabales > Fabaceae > Acacia > Acacia pycnantha. The sequence goes on from JAMWYP010000061.1 coordinate 1,842,393, forward strand.
CTTTTCTGATAGCATTTTAAATAATTATGGGCTTGTATGTTGCTCTTGACCAAAAAAAAAAAAAAAAAGGCTTGTATGTTGCCATATTATTGGCACTTCAATAAATAAAAAATGTACTTAATAAAATAAATGGATATGTAATCCTCTGCTTTATGTCCTTGAATTTGTACTGTACTGTATGTATCATATATGCTGCGTATGCATGAAGCCCCAGCATATTAAATAAATAAAAATTTGAGCTTAAGACATAATTTGTAACATCCGTTTTCAAAAGCAAGATATATTTTTTTTCCATCGAGTAGAGCATCGGAGCATAAGAGTAACTGATATATATTCAAAATGCCAACTGGCTAACTGTAGTAACGATACATTGATCCGAGTGTTTTCAAATGTAAACAACGACAGAAGTGTCTCCCTGTCGATTCCCACGCCATGACAACAAAAGATTGTCTTCAGCCGAGTCTCTATGCGTGCAGCTTGCCTTTATCCTCGGTCCTCCCGACCCTGATGCTATGTTAAGAGATGAGGTCCACACCGACTTCGTGTAACGGTTAACCTCATGTTTACATACACAACATATGCATTACGATACAACAAACAAGCATATCCCAACAAAGATATAACCCCTCGGGATATGTCACACCTAGCTATCGTGTCACACCTAGCAGCCGTTTCACACCTAGCAATCGTTTCACACCTAGCATTTCACACCTAGCAAACGTATCCCAATACAGCAAGCATAACAACAATACATGAACATACCACAGAGCTATCAGCTACCTCATATAAGCATACCATACACATAGCACATATACGCATAAAATAAACATCAGAGTTAGTGTTATAGTACGCGAACGTACATACCCCAACTGTACATAAACATACAGCAAAGCTATCAGCTATCACATACAACACACATATCACATATATGCATACCATAAACATCAGCGTTAGTGTTACAGTACGCGAACGTACGTACCCTAATAGTACTTAAACATACAAAGAAAGCTATTAGCTATCACATACAACACACATATCACATATATGCATACAATAAACATCGGCGTTAGTGTTACAAGATGCGAACGTACATTCGTTGACGATATACGGCATAAACTGTTGGTCAGAACGTAATCACAGGTATCCTATAAGGATAATAGCGTATTCATTAATGATCAATCATTATAACGGACACTTTAGTCCCAAATTACCATTTTACCCCTGACCCCACTAGTCGGCAGAATTTCGCCAAAACTTCGTTACTTTGACTCTAATCTTCCAAAATTTTGACATATCTCTTTCTCCATCATAATTTTCGAAATATATATCATATTTAACCCTAAATCATGATATCTACAATATACTGGATGATTAAATATCAAAACAACATCTACCCTAGAACTTCAAGAACTACCGAACAAAACTGGAACTCAAGACTAGGACCGAAGAAATTACCTGCACCTTTGTTGACGATATACGGTACAACTGTCGGTCGATACATGATCACAGATATCCTATAGGGATAACAACGTATTCATTAATGATCAATCATTATAACGGACACTTTAGTCCCAAATTACCATTTTACCCCTGACCTCCCAAATCGGCGGAATTTCGCCAAAACTTCGTTACTTTGACTCTAATCTTCCAAAATTTTGACATATCTCTTTCTCCATCATAATTTTCGAAATATATATCATATTTAACCCTAAACATGATATCTACAATATACTGGAAGATTAAAGATCAAAATAACATCTACCCTAAAACTTCAAGAACTACCGAACGAAACTAGAACTCAAGACTAGGGACCGAAGAAATTACCTGAACTTCGCCGCTTCTTCCTCCGGGCTCCTCCTTCTCTCTAACCTCTCACTAGATTTCAAAATGCTCAAGTGAATTGGTGAGTTTTGCAATGAAATGAATGGCCTATTTATAGGAAAAGTCTATGGCATTTTGGTAGTTCCTTTGAACTTCTTCTGCTCGATTCTCGACCGTCGGATCTAACTTAGTGAAGAAGTTTTGATCTCATCCATCCATCCTTTTCTCTTTCCTCCATATGACATCATCCCCATGATGTCACCCATGTGCTTTGATGATGTCATCCATGTGCTTTATGGAGGTTCTACCGATAAAGTTCCCTGCTCGGTGTTCTAATCGCGTAATCTTAGAAAATCATAAAATCCATCGATGTGGTCTTGAAGGTCTCTGTTTACTTTTGAGAAATATGTGGATTAATAAAATTTACGATTCCATTCAGAGTATTTCAAGCTCGCCGAACATTTTCTGACAAACACCGCTCTGCTACTTTAAATGACTTCCAGAACATCAACTTCAAGATAAAAATCCACTGATTCATAATATGTCCAGTTGTTCACCACCTAATCCAAGGATTTCAAAGTAGGATTTATTTTCCATTGGTTCTCATTTATACTATCTGCCCTTTTTCACAAAATATCTTTTTCGTCTTATCTCTTAATCTTTCCGTCTGCCACGGAAATGACTTCAAGATAGCCCACTCCGGATAAAAATACACGGTTTATAATAAGTCCTGCTGTTAAACACTTAGTCCATATATTTTGAGATAGGATTTAGTTTCTATCGGTTCTCGTTTATCCTATTTGCTTTTTCTCAAAATATCTCACATAATATTCTTTTTCCTTAGAATATTCTTTAAACCACAACCATGTTCACGCCATACTCTCTAATTTCGGTTTTCCTCCCCCATTTTGACTTGTCAACTCTCTTCTTTATTTATTTAATTTATGCTTTAATTATCTAATTAGATAATTATCTTATTGCTTAATCCTTTGTTGGTTAATTTTAGGGATTTTATGTAATTCACCTTATATACTTCTTCATTGTGCCAAATTACTTAGCAATATTCTTTGCACCAATCATGATCCCTTATTGGTCATTAACCCCAATTTAGAGGTTTTAAATAATTCACTTTGAATACTTCATTTACTCATACTTAAACAATTAGCCATTAATTATTTATTTAATCACTTACTAACTGTTGACAATTTTCTTAATTGAGATTAATTATTATCTCACAACTATTGGACTAACATTGGTAATTTATACTCCATGTAAAAAATTAAAAATCATGGGGCAACTTATGTTCCCCAAAATAATATTAATTTTCACTTCATTATTTTCCAAGGAAGATAATTCCATAAATTATCTAAATTAGAGACAACATACTCTCTAATTTTTTAAAAATATTTTATTGCCATTTAGCATTCTCGAGAATGGAAGAAGCTTACTTATTTTGTGCTTAAGTGAACATATGATTCTCGAGAATGAGATAAAAATTCTCGAGAATGCTTGCTATCTACGGAAAATCATTACCGTGTGATTCTCGAGAATGAGAATTCAATTCTTGAGAATAGGCATCATGAATCTTCATGGTAGTTCTTCGAACATGGGATTCTCGAGAATCCTACAATCAATTCTCAATAATACCTTAAGGTTTGTCTTGTATAACTCATTATCTTGAACATGATTCTCGAGAATGATAGATCAATTCTCGAGAATGATCTTTCTGGAAATTATACAATTAACTCATGCAGGTTTAAAATCTTCTGGAAATTTATGGGTTACTATCCAATATTTGTTAATCATCTTCAAACTCACTTATATCATATCTAATCATTCTTTTGTTTGAATTCTAGTTGATTAACCCTGCTATATTTGAATTCAAGCGAAAGGCAATCCATCGTGGCAACACATTAAATGCTAGACAAAGAAATAGAGCAACATCAGGAATTAAAGAGTGCAGCAGACGAAAACATTCTTTCGAGGAATACTTATTCCAACTTTTACTCTGATTATCTCTCTGCATAAGTTCGTCACCGCCGAGAACATTTAATGAAGCAACGTTCAAATATTCACAGCTGTCTTGCTTCTGTGTTTAACGGAAACACGAAGAGTCTCAACGGCTATTTCTTGAAGGTTCACAACGACATTAATGGCGTACTCTATAAAAGCTCACCAAATTCAATTCCGCCAACCACCGAAAACTTTGTGCATTCAATTCGAGTTTATTGTATTTATTGTTTCATTAATTATCTTCGAATATCTAGCACTTCAGTGATTATCACTTATCTACTCAGTGAGGAGTTTTTCTTAAACACTTATTTGATTACTGTTTAGTTGGTAAAGCTTAAGGTTGTGGAACCTTAAGTGTGGGTGTACGTTTGCAACTTGTAAGGGGGAGTGAGTCCGAGTGAGAAAGGATCATCCTGAGTTTTATTCATATTTGAAAGAGTTAGTGGAAATCCCAAGGTGTGCTTGGGACTGGACATAGGTCGAAGTATTAGACCGAACCAGTATAAATCGCTCCGTGTCTATTTGTTCTATCGGTCTTTGTTTAATTTATGTTTCGTGTGAATCTTGAAAAGAATTTGAAATCCCCTATTCATCCCCCTCTAGGTGATATTCCACTTTCATGTTGTATAATTCAAAGGTAGCAATAGGGGCTGGAATCCTAAAGGATCCTAGAGTAAAATATAAATATCAAGTACAATGTATAAACAACATGTGGTAGTCAACCACAATCATGAAAATAAAGAGTATGGCATTCAGTGTATGCGCAGTCACATAATGCACACAGCGTTGACTATGGAATAGCACACAAGAAGGCACACACCAATCTCGAAACAAGCAGTAATATATGCACACAGTGATGACTGCAGAGCACACAACAAGTTCCAGATCCACAGCGTTGGGAAAACAACCATAACAACTGAATGCAAATATACGCGTGTCCCGCACACGAATCACAATCATGGTACAAACAAGTAAAGACAGATATACAAAGTACGTGAGATTAGAGTTACTACTTGGTAGATTTTTAGACTGACAATCACTACCAAATTTCTTTTAAAAACTCCAGGCGACGACTCTTCCTATAATTATAAATAATATTCATCATTTATGTAAATTCTCTTTAATTCAAATAATACTTGGATTAATTACCGTTTAATCCTTCTCTAGCTAAAAGTCCTTTATTAAATTTCAGAAACGACAAAGTTTTCCATTCTTGCCCTTTTCACTTTCATTTTCAGATTTTTCCCAGAATTTGTCACCAATCTTGGAAAATTCATAATTAATCATCCACATGTCTAAATTAAGTGATTCCAAAGCCTAATTGACTCTTGATATGTCTATTTTCAAATAAACATATCTCCATCAACCACAAAATTTCGTGATTTTCCAGGTTTACTAAAATACATTTGCTGTCCACATTTCAATTCCAAAATTAAGGGTCAACTTTAGAAATTCATAACTTTTTGTATATAAATCCAAGAATTACAAGTTACCTATCAAATTAAAGCTTGTGACATCTACTTCAATTCTAGAAAATTTCATAATTACTTACCTCGTTTTTTTCTCCAACAATACATCACAAGCTTGCTGCTTTGACAGGATTTTTACTGGACAACTTTTGTAAGTTTCTTAATGCAATCGTTAGGCTTTCATAAATTATGGTTTAACCTTAATCCTATGCTATTTTCCATTTTGAACACTTTGGGAAGGTCAAAGTATCCAAAATCATATTGCTCCTTTGTGCTTTGGTCTGGCCGGAACTACCATCAACATTGAGAACTTATTTTATCTTTACATTCCGTATGATTTTATGTAAGATTTTGTCTTATTATTCCATATTGAGGCCTATTTTATTCTTAAATATACATATCAAGTCCTTGTATGGCATCCTCATCTTCAAGTCATAGTCTTCAAATCTACAAAATAAGAGTAGAATAATTCAAAATAACAACATATTCAAGTGCACAAAGTCATGTACACACTTACTTACATTTGTGAAGTCCTTTGTTCTTCCTTCCTTTCCTTTCAACTTTCGGCCTCCCCTTAGGAAACACCATGAGAATTAGTTTCCTTTATGAAACTCATGAAATTTGAAGATGAACATTGAAGAAGAGAAGTGGAAACCTAATCCAACATGCCTTACTTTAGGTTTCTTCGACTTCTCTTCCTTTTTCCTTCCCTTGTCACTAAGTTTTTTGGTGTTCCTCTTCTCTAGAGCTCCTGGACGAAATTACACAAGGCAAAAGGGTAAGATGGTATTTTATAATTGTTGGCTAATGACTCAAATAACCCTCAAGTCAATTACCTATTCACCCTTGCCTTAAGTCTCTTTTTACATGGTCTCACATTCTCCCTTTTTCCTTCTTATATTTGGCCGAAATATGGCCTCTTTAGAGATTTCCAATTTACCTTAAACATGTGGTCAAATCTTGGCTTGCATGTCTCCCTTCATATGTTTCGAAATCTTTGGTTAATAGGAGGATAAAATCATCAATTTCACTTCCATTACCTTTGCTTTGTTGGCCTCTTCTCCTTCCACAATTGCTACCTACCACATGTCATCTATTTACCTCTTCTTTTTACTTACATTATATTGTTGGCCACTTCGACACCACATATTTTACCTATCACATGATGTGGCATTTTATGGTTCTTTAATTGCTCTTTTAACCCTATATTTTTTTTTATTGAATCTTCTTCCTTTTTCCATGCTTCCACGTAGAGCCAAAAATAGTGGCTCATTGAACAAGAATTCTAATCTCCAATTTTCCATTAGAAATAATGCATATGTGTTCTCTTTACAATCTTTCATTTCATGTGTCAACATGTCTTGGTCTACTTGGAATATCCCTAGCCATACATAAAACTTCATCTCTTATTCTTTAACTTACACATGTACACATAATATTGATTCACCATTACTCTCATTGTCTCTTGTTAGACGAAATCAATCATAAGAAAGAGAGTCCAAAATTGTCTTTAATCCCCTCCAATCTCATCAAATTAATTTAATTCTTTATTAACTCAAAATTTAATAAATTCATTTTCCCCCCTTTTCCTTTACCATTATTTCGACAATAATGGTGTTCTTAGGATATCCATATCTCATATTTGAATAATCCCAATGTAAATATAAAATCCTTAAAAATTTACTTGTTAACCAAAATCAACAAGTAATTTCCAACTTAAACAAATAATATTTTCAAAATTTAATATTATATTTCCTGAACTTAGCTTAGTCGTCTGCCTAATATAGGCTTATCCTCAAATTTCTTAGCCCAAAATTCAGGATATTACACCTCTCCTCTTCTTTTAGCGACTCACTCTCGCTCTCGGACTCCCTCACTCTCGGCTCCCTCTCTCACGCACTCACCCTCTCATTTTCTTATATTGTGGCCGAAATGAATGAATGAGAAAATGGGGGAGTAGGGTGCTGCCGAAATGAATTAATTGAGGGGGTGTGTGAGGTGTCCAAACACTAGCTAGAGAGGGAGGCGTGAGGTGGCATGAGAGGAAGGAGAGAGTGTGTATGTGGCACTCATACAAGAAAGGAGGGAGGCGTGTGCAAAATAGGCGGGCTGCCCAAGTGTCATGCATGTAAGTAGTATGGGGCCCACTACAAAATAATCTTATTTGGTCCTTTATAAGACTTTTATTTGCAACTTGGTCCTTTACTCATGTAGTTACAAATATTGGATAAGTGTTAGAAATTAATCCTTAATTCAAGATCTTTGATCTGTGGCCTTCTCCCTCTGATTTCTGGTGGTTGTAGACTTCTCTCATCCTTGTGGCGAGTTTTATCCTCTCCTTCTTCAGATCTGTTCTGCAACGGTGAGAGCTATATGTCTTTTTTCTTTTTTTGTGGTGTTGGGTTTTGTGGTGATGTTCTTGTTTTCTCAGGAAATAAACAGATCTGTGATATCTAAGTATAAATCCTCTTAGTTGGATGGTTGTTTGAACGTTATTAGATTTGATTATCACCTGGTGGCTCGGATATGCGTTCTTGGGGGAAGATTTCAAGAGGTGTTTTTCGGTGTGTGGTCGAGGTCACCATATTTGCTTGATCAGAGGAGCATAAGTGTTTTTTGGGATATCATGGGTTTTCTTCTTTCGAGGTTGGGTTTTCTTTTATCTTTACTCCAAGATGGGGTATCGTGGCACTGCTCTAATTGCAGCTAATACTTATAAGGAGGTGTGCCCATTAGGATGGGTTTTACAACCAACACTTTCTTTCACGTCACTTCTAACCTTTGATATCGAGGAGGCCGGTTTTGTCCATGCTTCTATTTATACTCTTAAATCTTTAATGTACAGTGATTGTTTGTTCTTGTATTTGGCTTATTTTGTTGTCTTTGATTTGGTTTTGTTTGTATTCCATCTTCAGTTTGTTTTCATGTATTGCACTGGTTTACAATAATAATATAAATAGCTTTTGAACAAAAAAAAAAATCAATTTAAGGATTTTTCTTCCTCAAATAGTTTTTCTAGGGTATAAATATTGAATCTAAAAATTTTAACACAAAATATTTCCTCTAAATATTTTTCATTGAATTTTTGGGAAAATAAGCCTTAAATTCAAAATAATAACTTTAAACTATTTAGCCCAATTTTTTTGTAATTAATCCCTTCATAATATTTCTATATCCTCAAAATAACATTTCATAATTTTTTTCTCTAATTTTTCACGGTCCAAAAATAATCTTTATTAATTATCTTAAGTTTTTCCATCATGATAAGCTTAAGACTTTAGACTCATTCTGGTTTAACAACCTTCTTATCTCAATTGTATTCGTAAACTGCTTGTTCCAAAATTTGGGAAGTTACATATCCCAAGCCTCTTCTCCGAATGGGACTACGATCTTTTGTGCTCCTGTCCCGCCTGTGAACACACCTATTAATTGTTTTGTTATGTTTGTATGTGTTCTTAGTTTTTATTTCTATTTTTGCCATCGTTTGTATGTGTTTTTAACTCAATCATGCATAGCATAAGTTAAAATTTCCTGTTGGCATATGTCTAATTAGTACTGTCTTCTTGTCTTGATCAACCATACTCATAGAGTGGTCTCCTTCTATGGACTTTTGTCCATAGAAAGAGACCAGTCGAGCTATAAATGGACATGGCCTTGTGAGACCCAAAGCCTCATCTTTTCTTCTTTTTTCGTTTTTTTTTTTTTTTTTGCCTTCGACAAAGCCGGCCTCATCTAACTTAATGTACTTACTTTATTTAATTATTAGTATATATATTTTTCACACCATCTCCCCCTAATGTTTTTTTCTTGATTAAAATTTGATTTGATTGTTATAAATTGATTATTTGTATATATTTAAAATAATATATGTCTTTAATTATTTTATTTTAAAATTTTCCTTTTAAAAAAGAGGAAAAGTTCATTTTCTATTTTTATGTTTAAAATCTGTAAAAATTATGTACTCCTGGACCATTAAAATGGGCCCTTAATCAATGGACCGTCTGTTAGTTTCAATGCGATGTTTCCATGTGCGTGTTCATTAGCTCGATCACGCCCAGCAAAAGTTTCAATGCTTAAGTCATATTTTGTCTTTCTGGTAAAAAAACAAAAGTCATTTTGTCTCGTATTGATCAAATTTCTATGTAAATTGTGCTCATCAACAATGACCACACAAGCTAGAAATAAACCCATTATTTTATCATAAAGGCTGATTTGGTTCGTGGAATTGGGAGAGTATAATGAAATTTTAATAATGATTACAATGAAGTTGTTTGGCATACTATTACAAGTAGTGAAATAATAATTATTTTTGGTATTCAATAACTAAAAATAAATTTAAAAAGATCAAAATACCCTCTCAAAAAAATTCTTATTTAGCTTCCCTCCTTCATATGTTCACTTCTTCCTTATCACTATTCTTGAACACAATCTGAACAATAACCAAAATTGATCACAGATCTGCATAGAGGAAAAGAGTGGGAGAGACATTTGTCGGAGAAGATGCTTTGCCAGCGTTGGAGGAGAAGGAAGAAGATGATAGAGGCTTAGAAAGAGTGAGGGGAATTTGAGGAAAAGGGTGAATTACAATATGTGAGATGGGAATTACATAGGGTTCCTTATGTAATCCTATTATTGATTTTAGGGGAATCATAGTGGTATTATGTAATGGCCATTACATTATATTGGACTAACCAAACAACAAAAATGTGAGGATGCATAGTTTCCATTTCAAGCCATTTAACCAATGATCAGGTTTTGATTTCCATAATTTTTGTATGGATTAATTAAACTCTTATATACTCTTCATAAATTTATCCTAAACCGTAATTATCTAGTGAAATGGAATTTTATGGCAAAAAAGTCGATGCCCTTACTTTATTTTTACTCTGTATTTTCTATCAGTTAGGATCTGTTTTCATTGGACACTATGATGCCCCAAGACTTATTTGATTTGCTCGATTAAAGTTTGAATTATATGCTATAAATTACTTATCATAACACACAGCGATGTATTTATTAATTTTTCCATCGAAAAAAGTACTATTGTTTGAAAAGTTTTAAATTAAATTTAGATATTAATTGAAATTATAATTTCATTTAAAGTTACTTACTTTAATTTGGAAATAAAATTAGTATAATTGCTTATTACTGATTAAAGCTATTCTAAATTTCAAATATCAAATATGTTATTTTTTTCATTTTAAATAAAAAAATTGTTCTTATTATGATTTTCATATGTGTACATTTTTCAAAAACAGTTTTTTTTTTTAAGGAAGGAACCCATAAAAAAAATTAAAAACATGAGTAAAGTATACCTTATTAAGTGGAATATATGCAATGATTATATAGAAATGAAATAAAACAGTAGTTGGTCTAGCGGTGTAAGGCATAGGATGGGCAGCATCTGATACCGGTTGATAGTATAAAAAGATCGGTACTAATTAGAGTAACATTATTAAATATCGTCCACTTGCTCTAGCCATTGAATTGGTTTGTCCATCCGATATATGCCATTTTAACTATAGTATAATAAAGCATTGTAATCAGAACCAGATCAAACTGATTAAATTAAAACTAGTGAAATAGTTTCTTAAGTGGTTCCAATTATAGAATACTCAAAACAGTCAAAATTGTGAAAAATAAGAAAATCAAAAGGGTTATTGGTTCAATTGATTAAACATATCATTTTGTTTGTTCTTAAATTTGTTATAGTTGTTAGTACAAATATTACAAATCAAGTCATTTTGTTCAAGCTTCTTTCTCCACAAGCATCTTCATGGTCGAATATGCATGGCCTCCCAAGTCAACAAAATGAGTCGTCATTTTGCCACCTTGTATCATTCTAGAAGATTTTAAACCGATAAATCCCGATCTATGTTCGAACATACATAATCTTGTAAAATCTTAGAAATGAATACAACTTTGAAGTTCTATTTCTACTCATAGAAATGTATATAACTAAATGTTTGATACTTTCGTGTCTGTCTCACACGCCAAGATATACTATATAACGTGTGTTATGGAAATACACAAATTATCAACTTGTGACATAAATTCACATCCATATTTGTGTATTGATTACCAACACACACATATTGAGTTATGATTTATTTACATACATTTTATTTCTCACACATTTGTCCTTATTGTTTTATACCATATTGTTACGACACATATATATATAGATACACACACATATACATACATACTATAAACATGTTTTAGAAACTTGCACATGGTTTTATAGATGGGATTTAATCTCTATTGTGTCATTTATCCCATTTACTTTTTCACAAAATATCACAATTTATATTAATATTATAATACCAAAATATCATGATATTATATTTTGCAAATCTTATCCATTAAGCTTCAAAATTTTCTGGTCAAACCTCTGAATCATTTTTTATTTTTTTTTCGTTTTAATTAATTAATTAATTAATTAATATTATATAAAAAATTATTTAATATAATTGTGAAAAATTTCCCATTGGTCCAAACTTGTTTTTAGGCTTAAAATTACTTATTCTCATATATTTTTCTTCATTTTTCAATTAATTAAATTGTTTATAGCTAATTTTAGTATAAACATTTTCTCAAATTTAGTCATTTACTCTGAATTAAGTGCTTATCAATTAGCTAATTAATAAAGAAATATGAAATTGTTAATACTTATATAATTAGTAACTTTGTATCAATTTGTTTGCATTGCAATTTTATAAAGAGCAATAATATAGTAATTTTAGATTTTTTTTTTAATTTTAGGAAATAAATCCTCCCACTAAATTAGAGACAACATACTCTCAATTACAATAATTACTTTATTGTCTAAGGATTTTTCATAATTTCCTTAAGTCATATAATCCACAAGGGATTTTGGTCATTTCGACACAGAGTTAATGTGTCATTTGGAAAGTACCTAATAAGATAAATGTTATTTTCTAATTCAAATTTATGGTATACTGCCATAAGAATAGTAATACTATATGGTAGTGAATGCTGAGCTTTAAAGGGGCGACATGAACATAAAGTAGCAGTAGCCAATATGAGGATGTTGTGATGAATGCACGGTCATATAAGAAAATATATTATTTGTAATGATTACATATGCAATCAAGTTGGAGTGGTATCAATAGAGTAAAAGCGGTGGAAAATCCTCTAAGGTGTGGTTTTGACATGTTCAAAGAAGGCCCTGGATGAGTCTGTGAGGAGGGTTAATCAAGTGGGATGGAGTCCTTTGTAAAGAGGTAGAGGAAGATTGAAGCGAACACTTAATGAGATTATAGAATGAGATCCTAGGTTAATAATATATCCAAAGATTTGGTTTTTGTTAGAGTACAGTGGAATTGTGCGATCTATGTAGCCAGCCCACCTAGTGGGATAAGATATTTTTTATTTTTTTATTGTTGTTGTTGTTCATACAAACTACTATCATTTTTATGATAAATTAACTTTCTTACTCGATTCTGGTACTCTTATAGACATTATTCTTGTACCTTTTTTTTAATAATTGCGTATTTAACTAATGAACACTATGAAGAAATGCTATATTTATTTGTATTTTAAGTTATGTACCATTTTACGGCAATCTTAGTTAAAACATCGTTAGATTTGAATGTTAAGTTAATAAATTTATTAATAAAAGTTTCTTTACATTTTATAAATATTGTAATTTTAAGTCAATGAGCCTTGAACTAGTGAGCTAACCGGTTCAATGACTAGCGTTTTTAAGAGTTGGCGTGTAAAACAGTTCTCAATAACTTTATACGTAATAGATATTCTACAGTTAAGTAGTATCTTAGCTTTAACTTTATTTATACATTGAATTATCAATAAATGGAAGGGTGAAAATATTTCTTTTCTTATATAACTTCCAATTCTATTATTTGGATTACTTATTGGTGTGGCCGGTCTAATTTATTGTGTATGAAATTCGATATTCATATATATTAATGAATCTCTGAATTTTGTGTGTTCGTATGTGTAAGAGCTTCACACCTTTTTAACTTAATATTTATCCGTAATGACATTAATATATTGTTCATTGCACATATACTGTCTAATTACTCATAAATTATAATATTCAATTACACACACAGACACACATAATGATTAAATAGGAAAAATAAATCTTGAGTTTTGTGCAGACATATTATGAACTCACGGACCATCAACTTGGACCATTAGATTAAATGGTATGTTTCTATGTGTTCTTTAATTCAATCACGGGTTGCATATATTCAATTTTTATTTGGCTTATGCATAATTATTTTTGTTAAAATATACATAATCCCCTAAACTTTAGATCATCTACATATAACTTCTCTAACTTTTGAAACTTTACAAGGAACTTGTTACACTCTGACGTTTATATATATAACTCTCATACAATTAATTTTGTACATTACTTATCCATACATAGTTTAAAGTATTGGGGGCTTGAATGCATATAAAGTCTAAGGGGTATATAATTAATTGATAGTTGGGAGGTATCTGCACAAATTTGAAAGCTTAGGGAAGTTAATTACTACCTCTGGGAATTTGGTACAAAATATAAGATTCCAATCCATTTTATCTCTCATATTCATCATCTCCCCCCCCCCCCAAAACTAGCTAATTTATCTAACTTATAGATTGATATATAATCTATTGCTATACATGGGTATTTGATAGAGATCAAATCACATCTTTTATAATTAGCTAATTTATTCTATTTCCTTATTATACTTAAATTAGTTAAGTAACTCTTACATTAAGGACTCGGAGGGAGCATTAAGTCTTAAGGGCATGGGTACCTATTGAGCCTTCGGTTATGTACCCCTTCGCTCCCTCAATTTTGGGGCACTTCCCAAATAGTTTTTCATAGTTCTTTATATCATTAGATTTTACATGAAATGAGTGACATTTTGATATCTTATGGGCAAAAACAGAGCGGTTTTAAATTTTTACGATTTTTCAAATAGTCAAGACTCCAAAATTTTGTAATCTCTTTTCATTTCGAGTCTTAAATTTTTGAAAATCGTAAAATTTTGAAAACAACTCTAGTTTTTTCCCATAAGATATCATAATGTCACTCATTTCATGTAGAATCTAATGATCCAAATATCATGAAAAAACCATTTAAGAAGTTCTCCAAAATTGAGGGGCAGCAAGGAGCGCATCATCAAAGGCGTAGTAGGCACTTCCCGTAACATCCCGACTTTTCACAAGCAAGATAAATTTTTTTTTAAAAACATCATTTCAAAATGATCGAGTAGTGCACCTGAGCGATTGAGTAACCGATATATATATTAAAATACCCATGGTAGCATGTCTTGCCGTTTAAACAACAGTACAAGAGTGTTTCAAAAGTATAACAAAAGAGGTCCTCGCCGCTACTCCTAAGCGTGCCGCTTGTCCTTCTCCTCGATCCTCGGTCCTCCCGAACTCGACGCTATAAAGAGCCGAGATCCAATTTACCACATTGGATCTCGTGTAACGGTTAACCTCATGTTTATATACAACATATATGTACGATGCGACATTCAAATATCTTGGCAACATTTACTATGATCGACATAGGGAATACATAATCGATATGCATGGCAATAACAATACAGTGGATGTAGGGTTAAAGCACAATGAGGAATGTACATAATCGATATGCACGGCCGAACAATACAATGGATGTAAGGTTAAGGCATAATGGATAGTGATACATCGGATGTATGACATGACAGAGAATAATACAATGGATGTATAATGCATAACAAGACGGTCAAGTACGTACAACAAGACAATCGTAGTACGACAAAAGTACAATCGAGTACACACATGACAGAGGAAACACACATATTCATACAATAACCATCGAGTTAGTGTTACTAAGACGCGAACGTACCTTCGTTGACGGATTACGATATTTCTAGCACGTTTACTAAAATCGTGAAATCTCCAACAACGGCTCGTTTCGGCAACAGAACGGCGAAGAAATTAGGATTTCGACGTCCTATAAGAGTAATATCACTTCCATTAGTGATTTGATACAATAATCGGCATTTTAGGTAAAAATTACCATTTTGCCCTTCTACCCGTAATTGGCGGAATTTCGCCAAGACTTCGTTACTCGACAAATTTTCTTCCCAAATTTTGCCGTAACTTCGACGCAACTATGATTTTCGAAAATATTGACTAAAATAGTCCTATCATATGATATCTAATCATAAAAATAAAGACTACTCTAGCTTTACTACCTACTTAAAGAACTACGAAAGCTTAAAGCTCCTGTGACGGAAAACTTACCCAGAGCTTCGCTACAGATTTCCCTGCAGCTCTCTCTCTTCTTTCTCTCTCTATTTTCGGTTTTTGCTCAAAGGAAGTGGTGTGAAATTTCCAAAGGAGCAAGGTCCTATTTATAGAGGATTTTGTGCTACTATTCACACTTTACTGGATGAATTCCCTACGTCGGATCGCACATGCATTAGGTGGCACAATCTTGGCCATCCAACCCTTTCTCTTTCTCCATATGACATCATCCCCATGATGTCATCCATGTACTTTGATGATGTCACTTACTTCTTCAAGAAGTTTTATACCGATAAAGTCTCCGATCGATTGTCCGAAACGCGTAATCTCGGGAAATCTCAAAATTCCGGTTAACTAGCTTTGAAGACCTTCTCTTCCATACTAGAAATGTCTATTCCAACTATTTTTCTGACTCTGCTTAGGCCATTTCCGATTGACGGAAGTTTCTCGAAAACGTGTCCGAACGTGTCCTAAGCCAAACGAAAATCAGGAAGTTCCAGCTTATAGACATAGATGCACTGATTTCAAATATGTCCATAAAATTTCCCAATTCTTTCTCAGTTGTCACAACTCTAATTTTGAAGTCTTTACTTCCAACCCGGCTATCTCGCCTTTTCTCGAATTTCCTATTTCGTCTTATTAGGAAAACCCCTATCGGCTTCGTAATTAACTTCCGGAGAGTTTAACGGAATACAAAATTTCACTGATCATTATTTTTCCCTGACTTTGGAAATCCTATTCCTGGTTCTCTAGATAGGATCCGTTTCCTATTTTTACATTTACTATTCACTTCAATAAATTATAATATATAATAATACCACTTTAATGAAAATATCATGATATTAAACTTTTGATCTTATCTTCAATTTGCTTGAGCAAATTTCGGTCAAAATCTGACCCCATTTTAATTTATATTTTCGTTTTTTATTTAATTAATATAAAATAATTATTTAATAATTATTTTATATAATTTCTTACATAATTTTCCTATTGGTCCAAACTTGTATTTAGGCTTAAAAATACCTAAACTCAACTATTTTTCCCAAAAATTTCCAATTAATTAATAATTATATTTTTACTAATTTTCAACTATTTTCCACTAATTTTTGAGCTTCACATAATCATTTCTGAATTTCCTTTGCTTATGCTTAAGTAATTAGCCATAAATTACTTAATTACTTTATTATCACTAGTTGATAATTTTCTTAATTAGAATACCTTATTACCTTCATACTCTTGTATTAACATTAGAATTTTTCATGCCTCTTGCATTTTTTTAGAAATTTACAAGGGTATTATGGTCTTTTCAATACTTTTGCACATTCTTATACGGGGTATTTTGGTCATTTTGGCACTTTGGCCCTTAAATTCCCTAATTCAAATTTCGGGGTATTACACTTCCTGCCCAAGTTTTAAATGTTAAGGGGTTTATTTGCATATAGTCCAATGTTGAGGATATTTTGTGTAATTTATCCTTAATATTTTGTCTCATCTTGATCAAATTTCTATATAAACCCTAACTCATCAACGAAGACCACTCAAGCCCTAAAAGTCTCATCTATGTTGTGTGTTTCTGAACCCTAAAAATGTCAAAAATAGTTATGTTCCTTCTGTTACTTGTTGCATTCTCTAATCAACTAATGGCTGTGGAAGAAGGAAAGGTCAGAGTCCTTGCCATTGATGGAGGAGGTATTAAAGGGATTCTCCCCTCAGTTATCCTTAAACAGCTTGAACTTTCCCCTTGATAATTCAGATTACTTTTGTTTTCAAATAATTGGTCACAACTCGAATTATTGACTTTATTTGAGGGGGAATCAAGCCCTTCCATTTTCCATAATAACAATATATTATTGAAAGTAATTCAAACGGAATATATGTATAATTGAAATCTGTGTTAAAATGATATATATTTTTGTTTTCTTGACAACAGCTATGGTGGGATCAAATGTCCGAAGTTTAACGGGACGTATTTACGAAAATAGCGGCTGAGAAATTGGATGAAACACTTGTTAACCAGACAACCACGAATGTTGTCATTTCTTCCTTCGACATCAAGCTTCTTCAGCCAGCTATATTCTCAACCTTGAAGGTTAGTTTGTGTGAGTTTCTATTCCTACTTAATGAATTAACTCATTACAATAAAAAAATCAAATTGAGAGTAGCCACTGAATTAACTATATATGTGTGTGTGTGTGTGATGTGGTTTAATGATGCAGGTAAAGGATGTTCCTCACTTAAACGTCAAACTGTCAGACGCATGTATTGGAACCTCAGCAGCACCGACCGAGTTTCCGCCCTATTACTTTAAGTACCAAAATACTGAATTTAATCTTGTTGATGGTCTTTTCATAGCACCTTTGCCGGTAATTTTAAGCTCTAGTACTCTCTCTTTCTCTCTAAACATGAAAACCATATACATATCAACATATGTATATGTACGTACATACACATATATATACATGCATGCATATGTATTCATATCACCATTGGAAGATTAATAATCAATATACAATTTGTAGAAATTATAGGGAAGAAAATAGATTTATGGATGAAATCAAATATGCAGTATTTACAGACAAAAGTATTCGGTTATTGGGGATTACATTATTGAATTTTAGGATGTCAGTCATGGACTCGTGGTGTTGTAGTTATTTGGTATGACAACAAGTTTAAAAGGAGCGTCCATCCTAAAAGACTATCCTATTATTAGAGGGAGAGAATCCCTTGAACTTATAAACCATATTTTACTTATGAGAGAGTCATATCAGTAATTTATTTTATTAGAAGAAAAATATAAATTTTAAAAATAGAAGGGGGAAATCATACAATCAAGCCATTAATTATTCTTATCTGTCCATAATTAGGTATTGTTTTAACTATAATATTTCAGGCAAGGCTTGCGATTGGTGAGGTGTTACGACAAGAAGAATACAAGAATAGAGAAGTCTTTTTGGTATCCATAGGAACTGGATCTGTAAACACCACTACTGCGGATTTTGATGCCAATCGTACTTGGACTGCTGGGGATTGGTTAAGTAGCGCTCTAACTATGTATTTAGCTGCAAATTCAGCCATGGATGAATATTACATTAACTCAACTTTCAAAGTTCAGCCAGAAAACTACCTTCGTATTCAGGTATTTTAACTATAACTAGTTTCTTATAAATAGGTACAAAAATGTATATCGTTCGATGCTAAATGCAAGAGCTAGATAACTAATATCCATTTACTAAAAAAATTAGTTGAGTTAGTTATTTATAACAAATGAATTGGTTTAATTCTCTAAAAAATTAGTTGAGCTAGTTATTAATTGATATAAACTAAGTTTAATATATGCAATCAATCCATACAATTTTAAGCAAAAATGAATTTGGAAGTAAAAGTACCGACGATAATTAAAACTAAAGCAATTATTTAAATTTTAAACTAAGAGTGAAGGGAAGAAAATGTATCATTAATGTTTCATTAAATATAATCTTGTAAGGTAAAGTATTAAGGACCAATAATTAAGGTCTCGTAAATAGGATTGAAGGAAGTAATTAGTTGTTAATCATGTAAAAATTGTTATATCATATATGCATGGATAAAAATATTTGGGGCATTCATCAAATTAAAAGAATATTTGGGGCAGGAATACAATTTAGATGCAAACATTCAATCGGATGTTGCCTCAGAAGAAAACATGAAGAAACTTGAAGAGGCAGGAAACAATTTGTTGAAGGAGCCAGTTAAAAGGATGAATGTGGATACTTTTGTCCCTGAGGAAACGGGTGAAGGTACCAATACTGAAGCTCTGGACAGGTACGTACGTATAACACCCCCAAAAAAATAAAAAATCGCAACTAAACGTGTTTACAAATATTAAACTTGCATTGTGCGGTGTCTGATTGTTGATATATCGATTATTGTTCTGTCTGCATATTCATGTAGACAGAACAACATCGACAAAAATTATTCCATTAGGTGGGATCAATCACATCATGTCACTAATATATTCTATCAATAATCAAATCTTTAGATGAGTTATTAATTAAAAGGTTTCGTGTGTGTGTGTGTGTGTTTTTTTTTTTTTTTTTTAAAAAGTTGTGTTAAATAATTTTGTTGAGTGTTATCTTCGGTTCTGTTTTTCTTTTTAGAGAACTCCTATATATATGTAGTAGAGTTTTCTTTATCGAAATTAAATTTATTACATATACTTTTTTTGCTCAAGGAAATTTATTACATATACTGTGTTTACAATAACTATTTTATGTTTAATTTTTACCTTTGTAGGGTGGCTCAAATTGTTTATGAAGAAAAACTTCGTCGTCTTGGGAAGAGAGCTTCGAAACTGAAGAGAGGATTCTTCAGTCTTTCAGCCACTTATTGAATCTGTTGTGGAAGTGCTTTACGGATAGCATTTTAAATAATTATGGGCTTGTATGTTGCCATATTATTGGCACTTTAATAAATAAAAATGTACCTAATAAAATATATGGATATGTAATCCTCTGCTTTGCGATGTCCTTGACTATGTACTGTACTGGGTATCATCAGTGGCGGAACCAGAATTTAAGTTTGTGGGTGCACAATTAATGATGGGATTTGGGGTTCGGGCAGCACCCGAATTTTTTTTAAGAATGATAAAAGGCAACTCACTCATTCGTAAAGTTTAGGACTAGAAATGAGGTTCAATTGAAATGTATTTCCGAGGAAATCAATTTAAACGAACAATATACTCTAATTTCATGGCATATAGATACCCAGATGTTGCAAGGAAAAATTATTATGGTTTGTCATATGTGATAGGATATTAAAAGTCAACTATCAAAGAAGGAGTAAATGAGCATAACAAATGCTATAACTCACTGTATGGTCCACCGTAAAGCGACACTTTCAATAGGTTCAACACCAAACACCTACATAGGGGAGTTGCTATCAGAACTCTACAAGCTAAGTACATGTGACTGTATATATATATTTTTTTTGAGAAAACTATGTTAATTAAGTCTGATAATATTTATATTTAATTTAATCAGATGGTCATATTAAAAAAAAAAACGTTGGCTCTGGCAGCGGGTAGTAAAGTTTAGGGCCCATAAAAATAAAACCACCAATGGGCTTCATAGCACTATATAATAATACCCCATGTTTTGAGAGAGATTATAAGTGTTTATGCTAAGATATGTAGTGCTCTCGGCGGTTAGTAGGGGAAAAAAACTCAACAGCTATAATTTTATGGGTGCACTTGCACCCACTTGCAACCAAGTGGCTCCGCCACTGGTATCATATACGCTGGGTATGCATGAAGCCCCAGCATATTAAATAAATAAAAATTTAAGCTTAAGACATATAATGTAAGTGTTTTTAATTTCTTGTTTCGACTGTTTAAATCTTATGGTTATATAGCTCAATGGGTTTAATTAATTAAATATACAGTCTCTAGATAGCTATTAATTAATTAGACACCACTTATTAAATAAACAGTCTCTAGAGAGTGATAAATGTTGGATTTCTTTACACATTAAAGGATAAATCTGTCCTAAATTCAAAGTGAATACAGTATATTAATTTTAGAGTTAACATAATTGGAATTAATTATTTTGGATAATTAATACTCCCTCCGGTCCTAATTATAAGACAACATTTGAGAGTTGGTTTTGGTCCTAATTATAGGACAACATTCTAATAATTGTCAATTTTTTCCTAAAATACCCCTATTTTATTCTCTCAAGTGTGTTTGATTTTTTGTGAGTATATGTATGTGGACGCGTATGCTCTTCCAGTCAACAAAACTTTTAGATATATATATATATGTGTGTGTGTGTATCTATGTATGTATATATGTGTGTGTCTACACACAAATATCTATAGACACTATAGACACACACATATATGTGTGTGTCTACATATATGTATGTATGTATATATGTGTGTGTCTACACACATATATTTTGTGTGTGTGTGTGTCTATACACAAATATATATGTGTGTGTGTGCGCGCACACAAATATATATAGACACACACATATGTGGGTGTGTGTGTACTTTGTGTTTGTACATATATGTATATTTGTGTGTGTCTGTCAATATGTGTGTGTACGAGATATAAACACACACACATATATACATGTATATCTTTGTGTGTGTGTGTGTGTTTATATGTGTGTGGGGTGTGTGTGCCTATATGTGTCTCGTTGATATATGTACACACACACACGTGTGTGTGTGTATCTATATGTATACACACACACACACACATATATATTAAGACTATTATTTCAATTAGATAGCATGTGGGAAAAATTAGGTTGAGAGGCATGTGGTAGGAGCTATTGATTTACTTTCACTTAGGTCATTTTAAATTTATATAAGGACATTTTAGGAAAATGAGTAAAATTAACTAATTTAACTTCTTTCCTTAATCTCCCCAAAATCGGTTAAATATGTCCTATAATTAGGACGAAGGAGTATATAATTGTAAGAGATAAAATTATTTCTCAACACACTACTAGAAAAATCGGATATTACTACCCTAAAAGACGCCCTTATTTAGAAACAACGTCCAAAATGAAGGCGGTGGCATTCTTGTATTTATTTTTAAAGAAGTTGAGCCTTCAGCATCCTAAATAAGACATCAGGACTCCTTAAATTGATTTTGGTGTCCTAATATTTTTTCATGACATCTAAAATTGTTTCGCGTAATAAAAATATGAGAATTTTTTGTTTGGCACCACGGGATTTAATTTTTTTGCAATAAAATTCATTTCAAGCGCCCTAAATAAATTTCGAATGCCTTTAATGTGGCAATACATATTAATCACTTGCGCCATGAATTTTTGTTTGGCGCCGTGGATGTTTTTTTGATAGAAATTTGGAAATTTAATATATTGTTATAATATTGACGTCTGAATGTGTTTCGGTAGCCAATATTTTTAATAATGGCGACCAATTACAATCAGACGCCAATATTTTAATATTGGCATCCCGATTATTATTCGTGTCACCAATATTAAAAATATTGGCGTCCCGGTGCTTATTCAAGACGCCAATATGAAAAAATTGTGACTCGAATATATTTTAACGCCAAACGTGGAATGGAGGCGTCCCGAAACCTTATTCAGTCGCCTATATTCATTTTTTTAGGTTATACACGCGCCTCTTCATTTTCTATCACACTCACAGTATACTCCGACAGCGCGTGAAATCCTCTCGTCATTTTCTCCTCACTCACACTCGTCTAGCTCCTTCTCCAAGGTCGGCCCTTTCGTTTCGTCTCTCGCCGTCATCTCCTCCGTCTCCGCCGTCGTCACTCACACTCCCGGTTCTCTCTCGCTCACTCCGCCTCTTTAACCGGACAGTTGGAGGCCTATATGGAATCAAAATTTAGGTTAACTTGGACATTTCTACTAAGTGAGAACATGTCTTCAAAGTTGTAAATCCATAATTTTGAGATTTCTCCGAAATCACGCGAATCGGGTACCGATCGGGGAAAAACTAGTGGACCGGGCATAAAGTAACAATTTTGGGAATTCCCACCTTGTCCCTTCAAAAACCTATAAATACCCCCCCTCCTTCATAATTCTCACACCTTTTCTTCCTTCTCTTGGCCGAAATTTTTGGTTGAGAAAGAAGAGAAAGGAGCTCTGGGGGAATTGTGCAATAATGGCCCTGTAGAATTGTCCGGAAAGTCTTCAACGGGTAAGTCTTTTAGTCTTTAGTTTTTAGTTTAGTAGTTAGTAGAATTGTTAGTTAGATTTAGAAAGTAGGTGACAAGATTCCTACAAATGTTTTAGAGCCTTGTTTGCGTTGGAAAAATATGCAGAGGTGTAAACATAGTAGGGATCGAGTCGCGAAAAGTTGAAGCTGCATTTCTTTTAAAAGTAAGGGTATAATTTGTTAGAATAGCCTTTAAATTTCAAGTATGATTGGGTATCATATGGGAGGGCTATTTTAGTCATTATTTTCGAAAATCATAATGGCGTGAAGTTCGGCAAAATTTCGGGAAGAAAATTTGTCGAGTAACGGAAGGCTGGCGAAATTCCGCCTTTTAGGGGTAGAAGGGCAAAATGGTAATTTTTACCTAAAATGCCGCTTATAATGTCAAATTACTAATAGAAGTGACATTATTCTCATAGGATATCTGAAACGCTGATTCGCCGCCAACACGCTGTCCGACGATCCGCCGCTTGAAGTTCACGTTTCCGTAAAAGTACGTTTTCCACGGTGGTACCTAACGCCGCAAACGAAGGTACTGGACGCGATCGTAACACTAATCTTGTGCTTCTTAAATGCATATATGTCAAGGATATGTCGTAGACCGTTATACGACAGCTTTAAACGGTTATGTTTGGAATGCCGTTATGTTTTCCTAGCGCGAGGACACGAGCGTTTATCGTGGCACCGTGAATAGTGCAGGCTGTTGTTGTTATTTACCCTATGGGGCTTTACATATTGCTCTGTGCTTATGTTTTGTCGGCATAATGATCATGCATCTCTAGTATGCTTATGATATACTGTTGTATTAGCTCTAGAATATCTGTTGGCTGTATACTGTGTTGTTTGGGTATGAGGTTAACCGTTACCTGAGATTCAATGTGTTGAATTGAATCTCAGCTGTAGCTTCAGGATCAGGAGGACCACGGTTCGCGGATCGAGGCAAATACCCAGAGTAGGCGTGCACCAAGATTTATCTATCTTATCGCTTCGCTTCTTTCGTTATTTCCTTCTAAACCTTAGGATTACCGTAATCATTACAATGTTACACAATGGTCGATGTTTTGGCTAAGAATCCAATTACTCTTTCGCTCTATTGCTCTACTCGATTGTTTGTTTGAAAAAAATTTTCCGCATTTCAAACATGGGATGTTACACGCCTCATATGAGGCGTCCCCAAATTTATTCAGATGCCAAACGTTAAAAACGATTTCCTACCCGAGACGTCCCTCTGAAAAAGGACGTTAATTGGGTCTTATTTAGGTCAGTTTTTTATTTTTTTGTAGTAGTGTCATATCCTATCACTACTACAAAAAAGGGATACGGCGCCCTATTTTTGTACATTTAACGTCCTTTTCCGGGGACGCCTATCTCGGGGCATCGTAGGTTAAACTTATGGCGTCCTATTTTTAATTAGACGCCTAAAATTATGACTTAAGGCGTCTAACAATTTAAATAAGACGCCTTAAATGTGGCCCAAACATCTGCTAAAGTACACTTAGGGTATGTTTGGTTTGAGGGAACGGGAGGAGAGGGGAGGGGGGAGAGAAAAAAGGAGAGGAGGGAAAAATTCAAAATTGAGTGTAGTGGGGCCCACCGCCCCCTCTCCCTCCTTTTTTTTTCTCTCCTCCCTCCCATTCCCTCAAACCAAACATACCTTAAGGAGTCTAATCTGGGAATTAGACTCCTTAAGTCATGACTTAAGGCGTCTAATTCCCAGACTTAGACTCCTTAAGTCAGACTTAAGGAGTCTAATTCCCAGACTTAGACTCCTTAAGTCTGACTTAAGGCGTCTAATTCCTTGACTTAGACTCCTTAAGTCAGACATAAGTAGTCTAATTCCCAGACTTAGACTCCTTAAGTCTGACTTAAGGAGTCTAAGTTTGGGAATTAGACTCCTTAAGTGATGTTTTTTTTTTAAATAGTTCCTTCGTATTCACTACCCCACAATCCCTTACAAAAACATTCTTACATATCATCAGCAGGCAACAATGACAAAATAAAACAACACCTAGCTATGATGAGTTGCATATATATAACAAATACCCCAAGACACATATAGTTCATGATGAGTTGGACATAGAGGTAGCAAAGTAGTAACAAAAAACTATAAGGGGCTAACTTCAAACCATTATAACTAATTAGTCAGTAACTAATTCAAGTGTGGTAACTACTACTACTTCTATGAACAACAATTACCACAAAGTGTCAAAAAGTTATCTAGTTACCTCGCTACTAAGCAAGCAATATATGAGGACTAACATCATTCATCTATGTTTTGAAGAAGATGTCCTACTAACAGGTTTCGAACCAAATCGATTTCTTCCTCTGAGTAGGCAACCTCAGTACCAAAAATCTGTAAAACGCAAAAACAAGGTATAAGATAAATCAATCAAGTGAATGAATTAATTACACAACTAAAGTACAACTTCAAAAAATATTATTTGAGAATGAAGGAGCAAGTACCTCGTCAAAATCTAAAGTAAGTCCGCTCGAATGATAGAATACATGTAAAGCATGACATAATATCCGCACTCGGTGTCACACATGATCAATTTATGCTTATACTTTGGGTCTTGCTAAATTTAGATAGTTCTCAAGTTGTTTACCAAAAAATCAATCAAGGGAAAATGATAAATTGTGGCATAACATTCTTTTTAAGGGTCTATTTGTCGTGCAAAATGAGAATTGAATTTTAAAAAATTGAATAGAAATGATTTTTGTATCCCCACACTCTCTCTCTCTTGCACACACTAACTATTGTGGAATGATTCTAAAAAAATATAAACACAATATAGAGAGGATGAAAAAGGTGATCCTTTTCCACCTTTGAAACCAATGGGGGCATAAGAATAGACCTCATAAAGAATTCCCAGATGAAATAAAAAACTGCTCCAAAACATATAACTTCTAGAAAAGTATATTTCTACTTAGATCGGAATGTGAATTCCACTCGATTTTATACAGCCATTACTACAAAAAAAAGTGGAATAGCCACGGAATTACCCAAGGAACTTATTCGTGTGTAATTTGGGAAACATTGGACACGGAAATTTCGTGGTTAAAATCACACACGTAATTTCCGAGGTGAGCCGTGGGAGAGTGTAGACGGAGCACTTCCGTGTCCAATTCCGTCAATGGGGTTGCATATGAGACGGAAATTTCATACGGACATTAGCCGTGGGTCTTGTGTCCGTGAGTAATTGTCCTAAAAAACACCCCATATCGATTGTAGATGGAAATTTGTAGAAAAGCCGGAGCCCTAACTCGGTGTCACTGGATTTCAACGGAGCGATGGAGGAGCTACGTTGAAGTGTCAAAACTTGATCTTTCTCTTCCGGTTCAGGTCGGGCTTTCTGATCTCTGTTCTGATTTGTTAATTTTCGGATACTATTTTGGTTTTCCTCTCCTCCTTCAATGCTCTCAAATCGGCCTCTACCCCCTTTCTGAGCAAACATTTTTCGTCAGATGTAAGTTTGTTTTCTGATAGATTTTTTTTCCTTCTCTCTCAAATATATGTATCTTGCATTGTAGGCATTCTGTGATTTAGAACCCATCTATACTTACGAAGGCACATATGAAATAAACACACTGGTTATCGGGAAGGAAGTTACTGGTTTAGCCAGCTTCAAGCCTGTCGCACCAAGAAGTCGAAGGTAAAAGATGCATTCCAATGAAATAATGCTGCAAAAGAATATCTTTTAAATTAGGAGCTAAAATAATGAG
The DNA here is from genome assembly GCA_025563575.1 of Acacia pycnantha. NCBI lineage: Eukaryota > Viridiplantae > Streptophyta > Magnoliopsida > Fabales > Fabaceae > Acacia > Acacia pycnantha. The sequence continues at coordinate 1,869,401 of JAMWYP010000061.1, forward strand.
CTCCTAATTTGTCAGATATCACTGGTCTTCTCCATATAAGCATTGCATCTACTTGTTCGGTCCATGATGTGGTACATTCCTTTGGTAGATTCGTTTTGATCATGGGATTGTCCATCCATATTAATGTGCATTAAGTTCCTCATTTGGCGAAAGCCAAATAATTTTATCAAGTCCTGTTGGATATTCTATAAAACAGCCAGTTTGTGTGAAAGAAAAGGCTTCAACTATCAAAATGACTAAATTGTGTGGTTCTCTGTTAAGTTCAATTGTATTTGTTAGGTTATAGTGAGGGATCTTCAATTGCTGCTGAAATGAGTGGCTAACTTTCCAAAATTTTCGGACTACATATTTGAACTTCGATGTTTTGTTCTATGGTGGGGAAAAGTCGAAATTAGTCTCTAGGGAAAGCATCAAGCATAAATTGTTTGGATTGGCATGTGCTAGTGTGCTACGGCTACCTCATTTTGTCTTATGCAGGAGTAAATACATTAAAGAAAAAGAGAGAAATTAGAATTGTATAAGATGAAGGAAACAGATTTTATATCTAGAGTTAAGGTAGAGTCACTCACATATAACCATTACTATTTGCCTATTCGTTTTAGAAGAAATTTGTTTGATTCTAGAGGAGAGAGTGAAAACAATAGCTTTAACTTCTATGTCTATCATAATGTCTGAAATTTGGTACTTGACTTGGCTCTGTTCCTTCTCCCAAATATTTTGTTGCTGACATTATTTCTTCAAGTTCTTCGTATAAACAAGAGATGGTGCTCATTCATTTGGAATCAAAAAATTAAGTTAGACCAACAATTGTCTCCTCCCCGTAACATCCCCGTTTTCAAAAGCGGTATAAATCTTTTTCCATATAAAATCATCGAGTAGAGCATTTGAGCGGAAGAGTAATCGATATATATTTATAAACTGCCGTAAGTCCTGGTCGGGTTACAACTACTGTACAATAACCGAGTATTTCAAAAACAGATAATAACAAAAGGAAAGACTCCCACCGAACATCAAAGGAAGTCTTCAGTGGGTCTTCTACTCGGCCGCTTGCCTCTCTCCTCGGTCCTCCTGAGCTTCGACGCTATGTTAAGAGCCGAAATCCGCACTGGATCTCGTGTAAGCAGTTAACCCCATATTTACAGACACAACATATGGACCACAGAACAATCATATCAACAAAAGTATATGGCACTCATCGCCCAAAAGCATGCATACATATATCACCCAATAGCATATATACATATATCGCCCAACAAGATGCGATATATCGCCCATAGCAAACGTCAACATATAAAAAGCACATAGACATACCACGAGCCATAAGCTACCACATACACTACACCTAGCACATACATGCATACCATAAACATCGACATTCTAGATTAAAGATGTAACGACATACCTTCTTTGACTGTGATTACGGCACGTTTATGGAAAGCGGTCGTTTTGACAGAAACAATAAACGTCTGTTGGACAACGTAACGACTGACAAATCGAGTTTCTGATGTCCTATAGGAGTAATATCACTTTCATTAGTGATTTGACACAATAAGCGGCATTTTAGGTAAAAATTACCATTTTGCCCTTCACCCCTAATTGGCGAATTTACAAGACTTTGCTTATTGTAACCATAATCTTCCAAAATTTCAACATAACTCCTACTCCAACATAATTTGAAATATATATCATATTGATTAGTGATTCACTTCATACAGGCATTTTAGGTACAAATTACCATTTTGCCCCTATTCCCCAATCTAGAAATTTTGCCGAGCTTCGCTATTTTAACTCTAATCTTCCAAAATTTTGCGAACTTCGACCCCACCAAGATTTTCGAAATAATGACTAAAATACCCATAACATATGATATCTAGTCATACTTGGAAGATTAAAACTATTCTAGCATTTCTACTCTAACTACCGAAAGGACTACGAAAGCTTAAGTGCCGAAAAACTTACTGTGAGCTTCGCAGAATTCCCAGGACTCCTCCTTCTCTCTACCTTCTCTCTAATTTCGAAATGAGCAAGAGCTCTTGGTGTGAAAATATGAAGAAGGGTGCATGCCTATTTATAGCAAACACGCGAGGCAAAACGGTCTTTTCCAACTTTCTTCTTTCAATTGTGGCCACACATTCTAGGGTTTCTATGTGGCTAATTCTCCTCCATGCAAAATACTTGGCCAAGAGTATGGCCTTGTTGGCCTCTTCTGCTCCTTTCATTTTGCTTTATGGGATTTTACCGATAAAATCCCCTGATCGGTGTTCGAATCGTGAAATCTTGTAAAATCTTAGAAATATGGAATTACAACTTTGAAGACATTTTCTCACTTATTAGAAATGTCCGGGTTAACCTAAATTTCGATTCCATATAGGGCATTCCGTGTTCAAAAAGTTTCTCGAAAACGTGTCCGTACGGATCCTAAGATTTAAACGCGTTTTCGAATCACCAATCTCTAGAGAAAAATTAACTGATTCCAAATATGTCCATGAAAATTCCCAATTCTTTTCCAAATGTCACAACATAACCTTTTCGTCCTCTTGGCTATCTGGCCTTTTCTCGAAATTTCCTATTTCGTCTTATTAGGAAAAAGCACAAACGGCTTGAGTAACTTCCGTAAGTGTCTAACGGAAGATAAAAACTCAACGATCAATATTTTATCCTGACTTTGAAATTCCCATTCTGGATCTCCAGATAGGATCCGCTTTCCTAATTTCTTATTTACTATTCATCATATTTCACTTTAATTAATTATATTAATAAAATAATTGCAACTTGCAAACTTTATTATTATTATCTTTATTTTTTTCCTTTTTTTCTGCCTTTTTTCAATTAATTATTTAATTAATTATTTAATTAATTAAATAATTATTTTTTACATAATTTTTTACAAAATTCTCCTATTGGTCCATTCTTGCATTTAGGCTTAAAAATACCTAAATTCAACTATTTTTCTCCAAAATTTCCAAGTAATTAGTAAATATACTTTTACTAATTTTCAACCCAAAACCACTAATTTTAGGGTTTTACATAATTATTCTGAATTTCCTTTGCTTATGCTTAAGTAATTAGCCAATAATTACCTAATTACTTAATTATCACTTGTTGATAATTTTCTTAATTAGAATATCTTATTACCTCATAACACTTGCATTGACATTTGTGTTTCCATGTCTCTTTCATTATACTAGAATTTGTGAGGGTATTTTGGTCATTTACCACTTTTGAGCATTCTTCTACAATTTCTCCAAGTTTGTAACTTAATAAATTACCTAAATTAGGGACAATATCCTTCCCTATTTCAAATAGATTTTACTTGCTTCTTTTATAGCTTTCACGGGGTATTTATAACCCATAATTTTTGGTTCTTGGAAAACATTAAAGTTTCAGAAACTCAAAATCTTATAATCATGCTGGAAAAATTTTCTACTCCCTCTGATCCTCCTAAATGTATGACCCATTTCTTATATTTATAGATCTTTTTTTAATTTACCCACATTGATACTTCCTCATTAATGATCAAGAGGGAGTTGGAGGGAATTAGGAAGATGATTAGGATGTTTTAGAAAAAAACACTTTATATTAACTTACTGTCTAATCAAATTAGGTAAATATCACTACAAGATATTTGAAATTTTTATTGAAACTTACTTTCAAGTTGACACCATATTTGTATAAGCTGTCACTTGTTGTTATTTGTTGTAACCTCTTAAATTTTGCCACACTTCTACAAATTAAATTTTTACTGAACTCATGAGTAAGGAGTTGAAGTGGTGATCTTTTCCTTACCCTTGCATTTATCCTCTTGGCAAACTCATTTATAACATCATTGAATTAATTGCAAGTGCATAACTGAGTTGGTACCTAAAGTACTGTTGCTATCTTATTGCATTTTATTGCAAATGCACTTCAAATTTGTTTGCATATAGTCATGTTTGCTAAAAATCTGATTTCACTTGGGTTGCCTCAAGATGTTTTCTAAAACTATACTTGTTGTTTGTCGCCCTAGTTGCTTTCTTTTATTTCGGGATTTAAGTTGCAAGTTGTGAAATTACGTGATTTTGTTGAATTAAACGAATATACTGTTTTGAAAGCCTAGCTAATCTTTAGTGCAAATTTCGACTCTTGTTGTTGTTTTAGGTGATTTCGGTTGTTGCCACGAGTATTATTCTTCATTCATCGACTCATTGAGAGTTGTTTGGGAATTTCATTACACCGTCGTCATTAAAGTTTCTGCGATAAACTCAACTCATTTTTGGTGAAGATTTTGGACTTTACTTTGAGAAAGTAGGTACATAACTCTTTGATTTCACTACTACAAAATATGGATATTACTACCCTAAAAGACGTCCTTATTTTAAAAAATGAAGTAAAAAGTGAAGGTGGTGGCATTGTTGTAATTATTTACTTGATTTTAAGACTTTAGACAACCTAAATATTAATTTAAGACGCCTAAAATGTAATATTTGGCGCCATTTAGGATTTTTTGGAGACTTTAGACAACCTAAATATTAATTCAGGACGCCTAAAATGTAATATTTGACGGCATTTAGGATTTTTTGGAGACTTTAGACAACCCAAATATTAATTTAGGACTCCTAAAGTTTTTTTTAACTACCTAAATTTATTTTAGGTAGTCTAAAATGTAATATTTGGCGCAATTTAGGATATTTTTTGGCGCGTGGAAAATTTTTGGCGACCTAAAAGTATATCAGGTCGCCAAAAATAATACTAATCAAATCAAATCAAAGATATAGAAACTTTTACTAATCAAATCAAAGAAATCGAAAAATAATCAAATCAAATCAAAAAAATCGAAAATAATACTAATCAAATCCAAACTTTTACTAATCAAATCAAAGAAATAAAAATAATACTAATCAAATCAAATAAAAGATATAGAAACTTTTACTAATCAAATCAAAGAAATCGAAAAATAATCAAATCAAATCAAAAAAATCGAAAATAATACTAATCAAATCCAAACTTTTACTAATCAAATCAAAGAAATAAAAAATAATACTAATCAAATCAAATCAAAGATATAGAAACTTTTACTAATCAAATCAAAGAAATCAAAAAATATATATTTAAAAACATTTTAGCATCCTAAAATATATTTTAAGACGCTTAAAGAGAAATTTTTGGCGCCTAGGTAATTTTTTAAAAAATTTGGCGCTAGGAGTAATTTTGGCGCCACGAATTTGTTTCAGACGCCTAAAATAGATTTTGCGACTGAAACAAATTTCGTGTCGCTAAAAGGATAAAATTTTCGGAAAAAATTTGGGCCTAAAATACTATTTTTGGCGACCTTAAATGTTTTCAGTCGCCAAAAAGGATAAATGTATTTATTAGCTATTCGACCACATCACAGCGCTACACAATCGATCTCCCTCATACAGCGCTAAAACTCCTCTCCTTTTCCACTCGCCTCGTGCCTCGTCCTCCCTCCATCTTCCTCCTCGATCCCTCTCGCTCCTCCTCCGATTCAGTCGCCGTTAGTTTCGTCGCCTCTTCCCCGCCATGAGAAGTTCGAGGAAAACAGATCTAAGTTTCCCTCGCCATTGAGATCCGAAACCGAGCGACACTGACGCCACCGCGGATGAAAGCCACGATTGATTTCGTTGCTAGATCTGTTCGGGTGGGTTTGTTCTAGGTTTTTTTAAGATAACCTTATCGCTTGCTTCTTATTTTTGATGTTTTCTGGATTTGCTCCATGGCATTTTTATTATTCTAGATTTGCTCCTTAGCATGTTTCTTGAATTTCGGATCCGCTCTTCCTCTGCCCAAATCGTGGCTTGCTATCTTCGATCCGCTTGGCTCATCACTATCTAGCTCCCAAATTGAGGTTCGGGGATTTTTTTTTTAAAAAGGCGTCATGTGAGGCGACTGAATAAATTTCAGACGCTGATATTAGCGACCTGAATTTATTTCGGGACGCCTCATATGAGGCATCTCGAAATTTATTCGTCGCTTAATATCAGCGCCCGAAATTTATTAAGTCACTAATATCAAAGCGTCTAAATAAATTCAGTGTCGCCAACTTCAAAAAAACGACTACCCGGCCGAGACGTCCCTCCAAAAAAGGACGCAATGGGCCTTATTTAGGTCGTTTTTCGTTTTTTTGTAGTAGTGTTTTAGACTTGCTATCATTATTGTTGAGCTTAAACTTTTGAGAGTAATTCTTGTGCATATGGCATCCTTTTGCTGTGACTTAGAGGTTTTTGTTGTCAAACCTGAAATTGCCATCATAATGGGATTTCATTGTAAATCCATTTGTTGTAGTTCCTGCAGGTTGTAACGGTTGGTTGGGTCTTCTATAATCTCTATATGTTGTGTTTACTTTATCATTTTAGGAAATGTTATTTTACTTTGCTGTGTTCGTTTCTCATATTTTCATGTCATGAATGAAGGGTATATTCTTTGTTATTAGACCCTTGTAACTCAGTAGCCAAAGTTCATTCCTTTCAATATTTAGGAGGGTACACTTGGCAATGTTAATAGTTTATGAGTTAGTGTTACTGAAATCAATTGGTGGAGACATGGGTTAAAAAGTTCTCATTGTTTTGATAATTGAATTAAATGAACGTGTTTTCAGTTCATTTATGTAACACACAAAAAAAAAACATTTTTTATTATCTTTTTCTTGTGAGTTTTAACATTTTTTTATCAGTTTGTCATTATGTTTTTAACTGGGTGACTTTTTATCAGTTTTTCAATCTTTTTTTTTGGTACGAAGCGATGCAAACGAAGATGACACAAATGTCAGAAAATTATGAACAGCTGAAACAAGAGAATGCAGAACTTAAACAAGCAACCAACTTCATTATGTCAGCATTGCAAGGAATGGGGATTCAATTACCCACTTTCTCTAACCTTCCCAATCAAGGCGCTCCCTCTAACAATGCAAATGAAGATGCAAATGAAGATGCTGAGAATGAACATTGACAATTTTCATTGTTTATGATACTTGTGAATGAGAACATATATTTTCCCTTTTTTAAGTCTTTTAGTACTTTGAACTTGTGTGGCATTTATCTCTGTTTAATATATTAGTTATTTGGACTTTGTTAATTTCTCTAGCTATATATGTACAAGCTAATTTTCTAATTTAAGAGCTGCAAAATTGTTAACAAAAATGGATTTTAAAAGGTTAAAATCGAAGGGTGAACAGAAAGAAGTAAAGTGAATCGTCTAAATTACCCACGGAATTTTCCCACGGAAAATCCGTGGGAAATTTCACACCCAACTTACCACGGAATTTCCGTGTGAAATTTCCCTCTCAATTTCCCACGGAATTTTCCGTGGGAAATTGCACACGAAAACTTCCGTGGGAAATTTCCGTGGGAAATTTCCCACGGAATATTTCCGTCTCCAATTCCGTGGGAACATTTCCCACGGAAATATATTCCGTGGGTGATCGGATTTGTCACGGTTTTTTTGGGGACAGAATATATTCCGTGGGAATTCCGTCGCAAATTTCATTAGCCACGGAATTCCGTGGGAAATTCCGTGGCAAAGTAAAATTACCCACGGAATTCCGTGGGAAAATTCCGTGGGTAATACGATGTTTTTTTGTAGTGGCTCGACCGGTGAAGTTTTATCAATTATTCTGTGCCTAACGCCATGAATAAATGCTGAAACCAAATGGTGACGGAAATTCCGTCGGTAAAAATAATGACTAAATGCCATCGGAAATTTCCAATGGAATATTTCCGTTAGCAATTCCGTCGAGTGTGGTAAATTTCGACAGAATTCTCCGACGAACTTATTCTGTCAATAATTTCCAACTGAATTCCGTTGGTAAAGTTATGTTATAAAAATTATTGATGCACTTTCGCAAATACACACCGCAGTAATGTTCCGTCCCTAGAGCCAAAACGGCAAAGAGGGCCAAAAACCCTAGAACATGAGGGATCCAAGGGTACTGATAAATCTGTGGCGCTGAATGTGAGAGAAGGATGGAGAGGGAATTGAAGATGTAGGAGAAATAAGAAGAGAGAAGGAAAGCACAGGAGAAAATGATAGTCGTAGAAGGAGAGTGGTTGCAGGGAGAGAGATGAGAGTTATTCGTTGAATTATGAGTATTGTTTGAGGATTTGGGTTTGGGATACGATGGTGAAGACAAGAGGGCCGAAGAAGGAGAAAAGGAGGCGGAATGAGAAGAAGGGGCCATTGAAGTGGTGTCGGTGGTGGTGGTTGAGGCGGCGGGGTTCACGATGCCCGAGCCGGTGGCGGCGGCGACGACGATGACTAGAAGCTGGCACATGTTAGAGGAAGGTATATTATTTTTACTAAAAATTAATACTCTATTTAAAATTAATAACTATAGATTTGATTATATGTTACCGAAATTTATGGGATTTGAACCGGCAAATGGACGATGATGATTGATGAAAACAGTAAAGAGACACCGTGTGAATTGGTAAAGTTGATTACGTACTTATACGTATTGAGCTTCTCTTCGTCTTCGTTACGACAAGTTCATGACCTTGCCTCCAACTGTCATAAATAGAATATGTGCTGGGCATTTTTTACTGTTATCCAAGACTACGATAGTAACGACTCTATTATCCAAAGCTTTTTATTCTTCTTCAACTCGTTGATTCCATGGTTTTTATGCTTTATATGTTTCTGTGAGTGCTTGTTATTTTCTGATAAGATCTCTGCTAATGCACTGAAGTTTTGCATTTGTAGAGAATACAACAATAACATGGTAATGCTTGTTGACTTGTATTGTGGCCTTTTCTATCCATATAGTAAAAATTCTTGCGATCGTGCTAATTAGAAAAAGAGATCGATTATAGAAAGAAATGCTTAAAGTGAGAAAACGAAATAATAGATCTCAAGAAATGCTTGTGATGTGTTATTAACTTAAAACCCTCATTTTGTTATTAACTCAATACTCTAGTACAGTAAACTATATGTATTACTCGACCTAACAGGGTTACGTGACTTTCAAGTGAAACATGCTAGCTCTTTCACCTATAAAGAAACTGACTACTTGACTGATCGCATACAAAACGGCGGAACAGAAGTCGTTGAGGTGAAAATAAACATAATTTTAACTTGCTAGTGTCTCTTTAATCAGTTGCAAATATTTTAAACTCAATTACTCACAATATCCGCATTCTGTTTCCAATTTTTGTGTAGTTATGATTATTCTGGGTACGGCCAGTCAACGATATTGCAAGTATTTTAAGCTCAATATACCCGCATTCTGTTTCTAATACTACTTTGTGTTGTTGGGCAGAACATCGACAAAATCCCCACGTTAATTGTCCAGTTCTTATAATTCATGTTAGTGCTCTCTATCCTATTTCTCTGCGCCTGTAATTGAGTCTTAATAAGCTTAGCTTGAGATTAAGTGCTTCCCATCCTTTTGTAATAGTCTGAAATGGTGCTTCTTGCTGAGATTAGTGAGTCCTAGTTTGTATGCTTGCCTTACGGGCAATGATAAATACCTTTCAGGAACCTTCTGTTTTATATGATATATCCTGCTTATACTATCTGCCAAACTGGAAAACACTCTGAATAAATCATCTACAATCCTTCAAACTCTTTAAGCCTCTCTTTATTATAGCACTAGTCTACTATGTTTAGCACACACAAAGGTGTAACATCCCATTTTTAAAAGCAGTATAAACTTTTTTTTTTCATCAAACCTCATTTGTAAACATCAGAGTGGAGCACCGGAGCGATTGAGTAACTAATATATATATTTAAAATACCCATGGTAGCAAGTATTGCCGTTTAAACAATGGTACAAGAGTGTTTCAAAAGCATAACGAAAGAAGTCTTCACCGCGATTCCTAGGCGTCTTTGCTTGTCCTTCTCCTCGAACCTCGGTCCTTCCGATCCTGAAGCTAAGTTAAGAGCTGAGGTCCATGCATCGAACCCCAGGTAACGGTTAACCTCATGATTACATACATCATATATGCACGATGAATATTCACATAATTTTGGCAACATTTACTATGGTCGAGACATAGGCTATACATATCGAATATGTATGGCAAAACAATACGATCGGATGATAGATAGTAGTACAAATAAGTAACAATACATTCGGATGACAAACAATAGTACAGTCGTCGAGTACGAGCAATAGTACAGTAATAGTACGGTCGAGTATGCACAATAGTACAAAGAAAGTAGACAATAAATGCAGTAGAAATACAGGCATGGCAGACATTAGTACAGTCAAAGTACAGGTAATATACATATATGCATACAATAACCATCGAGTTAGTGTTACAAGACGTGAACGTACCTTCGTTGATTGGTAGACTGGACTTCCGTCTGAAATCGTACTTTTTTACGGAAAACTACTAACGTCCAACGGTGGCACGTCGGGCAGAATGGCGAGAGATCAGAGTTTCTGATATCCTATAAGGGTAATATCACTTTCATTAGTGATTTGACATTACGACTGGCATTTTAGGTAAAAATTACCATTTTGCCCCTATACCCCTAATTGGCGGAATTTCGCCAGCACTTCGTTACTCTGCTCCAATTTTTTGAAAATTTTGCCAGAACTTCGACCCAATGATAATTTTCGAAATTCTAGACTAATATAGCCCTATCATATGATATCCAGAGCTCCTCTCTCTAAAACCTCTCTCTAAATTCGGTTTTGCTCAAGGAAAATGGTGTGAAATTTCAAGAGAAGTGGTGGCCTATTTATAGAGAGAAATTGTGGCCAATTGTGTAATTTTGCTTTCCTAAACTTGTAATTTTCCCCTCCTTTATAACCAAGCAAATTAGGGTTTAATGGTGGATGATTCTTGGCCATGGAAAGCTCAAAAACGTCCAGCTGCCCCTTGAGTCATCAAAACCATTTTTGCTTTTGCCTCCGATCCGGTAGAATCCTGATCGTGTCCGATTCGCGTACTTTCTGAGAAATCTCCAAATCTGGATTATACAATTTGAAGACAATTCCTTCCTTATTAGAAATGTCTAGTCCAACTATTTTTAACTCCGGCCTCGAATTGACTTCCGGAAAAGTCTAACGAAAGGTAAAAATCCACTGATCAATATTTTACCTTGACTTTGGAAATCTCATTCCTAGTTCTCTAGATAGGATCCGTTTCCTATATATTGTGTTACTATTCACTATATTTAATTATAATATATAATATTACAAGTTGCAAAATAATATCTAGATATTATTTTGCAAATTTTTATCCATTCCCTATCCAATTTTTCGGTCAAACAATAGCTGGTCCTTTTTATTTTAATTTTCGTTTTTATTAATTATTTAATTAATTAATATTATATAAAATAATTATTTAATACTTATTTTTATATAATTTTTTACAAAATTTCCCTATTGGTCCATTCTTGTATTTAGGCTTAAAAATACCTAAACTCATCCATTTTCCTCAAAATTTCCAATTAATTAGCAAATATGTTTTTACTAATTCTTGGCCAAAAACCACTAATTTTAGGGTTTTACATAATTATCTTTGAATTTCCTTCGCTTAAGCTTAAGTAATTAGCCAATAATTACCTAATTACTTTCTTATCAATAGTTGATAATTTTCTTAATTAGTATGCCTCATTACCTCATAACTTTGGCCACGACATCTTTATTTTCATGTCTTACGCATTATTCTAGGATTTATGAGGGTATTTTGGTCATTTCCATACTTTCTGGACATTCATATACAATTTCTCCAAGTTTGTAATTTAATAAATTACCTAAATTAGAGATATATACCCTCTCAATTTTAATAATTATTTCACCGATATTTAGGATTTTTCACAATTTTTCTGTTTTTATACATTCCAAGGGTATTTTGGTCATTTTGACCCCATAGTTCTCTTTCCTAATTTTCCTAAGAGATTTTCCCTTGGAAAATAAGATAATTATTACTTAATATTTGATATCTCATATTCACTTATTTTCAATAAGTATATTTACTCATTTATGATATTTTCCTAAGTGATTTTAGGGTATTACTGACATGCAACTAAATCGGCCACAGTTATAAGCCCAAACAATACACAAGACCACAATACAACATTCTAACACCCCCTTCAAGTAGGGGACTAAACAAATTTGTAGGGCCCAACTTACAAACACAATTATTATGACTTTCTATATCAAGTGGTTTTGTCAAGACATCTGCAACCGATTTTTAGAAGTCGAAATTTTAACCATTTCACCCCCTAATTACATTTAATTCATTATAAATGTCTCTAACTCAAATAAGTGTTTAATTGTGCAATAATGTCTTAGAAAATACATTAAGAATCCCAATTTAATTATAAAAAAGCATACAAAAATATGGTTCAATCACACTTACTTATTTCTAAATTTTATATTAAACTTAAATTATCCTTTGAAATACGAATTTCATTTAATCATGTTTACTTTAATTTGACAATGGAACTAATGTTGTTAGTTATTGCCTACTAGAATTATCCTCAGTTTCAAATGTTAAATATTTCAATTTTTTTCCTTTTTAGAGGGGAAAGAAGATATAGTCCATGTTAAAATTTGTACATATTATGCGATCGTGGATCATTAAAGTGGACCTATAATTAATTGACCATTAGTTTAAATGCCTATTCAAATTTTATTTGACTTTGCAGTGTGGTGACGTGAAAGCTTTTTCAGTGGGAGAAGGTAAATTTGATCCCTTTATAAACTCATCTAGTTGTTAATATTTAATACCTGACCTTTTAATTAAAATATTCAATTTGGCTGCCCTTTAACTAAAAAAATCCATTTGGCCGCCTATGCTTATGTAATATTTTTGTTTCCTCCAACTTTATCAATTTTAATTCTATGTAAACAAGTTGATGGCCACACTTTTTATTTTCGTTTTTAACTCTGTTTTCTAACAATTAGTATGTGTTTTCATAGGACACAATGTCCCAGAGTTATTTACGTGTTTAAAACTTGAATTAAATGGTTTAGAATTAATTATAATAACATACAGTGAAGTATTGATTAATTAGTTTATATATATGTAATATGTGTGTGTGTGTGTGTTTTAAGAAGTTAATTTAAAATAAATATAATTTTTTTATTATAGGTTTCGGATGTGTAATTTTTTTTTAAAAAATATTTCTTGGAAACAAGGAAGAACGCATAATGTTTTTTAAAAAATAATAATAATAAAGAATAAGTGAAGCAAACCTCATTGAGTGAAGATATGCAATTAGATAAAATCGGGAGTATTTAGGAAACTCTGGGACAATTGAAACGAAAACATCATTGTTTTTGTTTGCAATCGGTAGCATTAGAGAATCATGGTTTTTGTTTGCACTCTTGTCAACCACCCCACTTGGGATGACGTTTGAGGCCCACTCTCTCTTGCCATTGAATTGGTTTGTCCATCCGATGTATGCAATTTGAAATATATTACGAGTATATTACACCATTGTAATCAGAACCAGACCAAACTGATTAAATTAACACTAGTGAAGTAGTTTCTTAAGTGGTTTCAATTATAGAATACTAAAAACAGTCGAAATTGTGAAAAGATAAGAAAATTAAACGGGTTATTGGTTCAATTGACCTAAACATTTCATTTGTTCTTAAATTTGTAATAGTTGTTAGTATAAAGTATTACAAATCAAGTCACACTAGTGCAAAAAGGCTTTAAGACCGTTCTCATTTAGACCGGATTATAGAGAATCGTGTCTTAAAAGTATGACCGTGGCGGTTTCAGTAAATATAAAGAACTTTTTGGACCGGATTATAAAAGATCCAGTCTTAAAAATATGACCAGTGGCACTTTCGTAAATATATAGAACACTTTTAAGACCGGACTATAAAGATCCGGTCTTAAAAGTATGACCGTAGCAATTTTGTAAATATAGAACACTTTTAAGACGGCTTAAAAATATCCGGTCTTAAAAGTATGACCGTGGCAATTTCGTAAATATTGTGAGAAGACGCTGATCAAGTCGAGAATGCGATGATTTATTCATTCGCTTAATTGAAATTATATACGATGCTAATAAGTAAATAAACCTAGGCAGTTCCTATAATTTAAGGATTACAATCAGTAATATATTACGAAATTCATAAAACCATGATCTGCTAACTTAATTCCTAAAATCTCTCTAACATCTTAATTAAGATGATTACAATCAAGAATTTAATTACGAAATTCAAAAAATCATGATCTGCTAACTTTATTCCTAAAATCTCTCTAACAACTTAATTAAGATGATTACAATCGGGAATTTAATTACGAAATTCAAAAACCTTGATCGCTAACTTAATTCCTAAAATCTCTCTAACAACTTAATTAAGATAATTGCACAATATAATCGTATACGCTAACTAATTAAATAAATAGAACACTTTTAAGACCGGTTGTTTCAAATAGACGGTCTTAAAAGTGTAAAAAAAAAATTATATAGAACACTTTTAAGACCTGAATTTGTTTCAAACAGACGGTCTTAAAAGTGTAAGAAAAAAAAAATTATATAGAACACTTTTAAGACCATTTGTTTCAAATAGACGGTCTTAAAAATACTTTTAAGACCGTCTGTTTGAAAGCAGACGGTCTTAAAATGAAAAAAAAATTTATATAGAAACAACTTTTAAGACCGCCCCCTACTTTATTTAATTATTAGTATATTTTATCACACCATCCCCCTAGTGTGTTTTTGCTTGACTGAAATTTGAATTCAAGGTTACAAAATTGTTCATAAACGCTTACTTATTTCTAAATTTGTATTAAATATAAATTATCATTTGAAATACGAATTTCATTTAATCTTGTTTACTTTAATTGGACAATCGAACTAATATTGTTAGTAATTGTTCAAAAAAAAAAAAAAACTAATATTGTTAGTTATTGCCTTCTAGAATTTTCCTGAGTTTCAAATGTTAACTATTTCAAATTTTCTCCTTTTTAGAGGGGTAAAATTTATACATATTATGCGATCGTTGATCATTAAAGTGGACCTATAATTAATGGACCATTAGACTTTGCAGTGTAGTGACGTGAAAGCTTTTTTTAGTGGGAGAAGGTAAATTTGATCCCTTTATAACCTCATCTAGTTGTTAATATTTAATACCTGACCCTTTAATTAATTAAAATATTAAATTTGGCTGCCCTTTAACTAAAACAAATCCATTTGGCCGCCTATGCTTATGTAACATTTTTGTTTCCTCCAACTTTATCAATTTTAATTTCGTTTAACTAAACAAGATGATGCCCACACTTTTTATTTTCGTTTTTTAAACTCTGTTTTCTAACAGTTAGTATGTGCTTTCATTGGACACAATGTCCCAGAGTTATTTACGCGTTTAAAACTTGAATTAAATGGTTTAAAATTAGTTATAATAACATACAGTGAAGTATTGATTAATTAGTTTATATATATGTGTGTGTGTGTTTTAAGAAGTTGATTTAAAATAAAAATAAGTTTTTCTTATAAGTTTCGGATGTGTAAATATTTTTTTTTTTAAAGATGTATTTCTCGGAAACAAGAAATAACGCATCATGTGTTTTTTAAAGAATAAGTGAAGCAAACCTCATTGAGTGAAGATATGCAATTAGATAAAATCGGGAGTATTTAGGAAACTCTGGGGCAATTGAAACGAAAACATCAATTTTTATTTTATTTTTTATTTTTGCTTACAATCGGTAGCATTTAAGAATCATGTTTTTTTAATACCCTAGTCAACCACACCACTGTGTTTGGCATGCATTTGGAGGCCCAATCTCTCTAGCCATTGAATTGATTTGTCCATACGACATATGCAATTTGAAATATATCGAGTGTATTACACCATTGTAATCAGAACCAGACCAAACTGATTAAATTAAAACTAGTGAAATAGTTGTTAGTTCTCTATTGGTTTTGATGATAACGGACAATTGTAAACACGGATGAAAGTTTGTCTTCGTAAGTTGAAAACTTATTGTCAAAGGCAAACTCGAGTTTGATTCGAAACTCGAGTTTGGACTTGGCGATGAAGAGCTCAAGTTTTTACAAAGAAAGGAAAACTCGAGTTTTGATATGAAAACTCGAGTTTTGACCATACAAAGAGCTTCGAATTTTTCACAGACAAAGCAAACTCGAGTTTGATTTGACAAACTCGAGTTTTGGCAAAACAGAGAGCTATCAAGTTTTTCCAAGTTAGCAAAACTCCGATTTCCATTTGGAAACTCGAGTTTAGACTACGAGAGAGTTCTCTAAGTTTCCAAGCTTTGTTGGAAACTCGAGTTTAGTTTTGGAAACTCGAGTTTACATCATACAGAGAACAATGCTCAATTCTGAACTTGTGAAAACTCCAGTTTTGATTGAAAACTCTAGTTTTGACTTAACAAGGTTTTTCAATGTTTTCTCATAAATGAGGAAACTCGAGTTTTTTAAAAACTCGAGTTTCGGTCTTCTGAGAAGAACTCAAAGTGAGCTGAAAAGTTTCCATTTTTCAAAGACTAATGGAAACTCGAGTTTCATGTTGAAAACTCGAGTTTAGGCCAGGCAGAAAGCTCTGCTAAAATTGAACGTTTTGAAAACTCCAGTTTGGAATGGAAACTCCAGTTTTGGACTAAAATATGATTTCTCATCAAAAGTCCAAAACTCGAGTTAGTCACTTAATGACTCGAGTTTTGCACTGTTCATAAAACATGTCCAAATACCAAATCGTGATATTCTTCTCTGGAATGAGAAAACTCGAGTTAAGTTTTGGAAACTCGAGTTTAGGCTTTTGATAAACAAATGAAAACTTGAGTCTCAAAGAACAAACTCGAGTTTACATCGAAACGAATTTGCGAAACGTTTGTGTTTGATCCTAATACTTTATATCATCACTCATTACTATTCCTAAATATGTTTAATAAGTTTGTTAGTGAGTTTCGGATGATTTAGACAAGATTAAATGGAGAGTTAGCATAAAGCATAAAGTAAAAGTCGAACATTAAATGCAAAGTGCGAAAACTTGCATGCTTTTGGACAATCATTCTCCACACGTTTTGAAGGAATTAATGTTTCCTTTCCACATCCAAGAGATGCTCTTCCAACAGATTAAAAGTCGGGAAGTCAAGCCCGAACCTCTGCCATGCTAGATTAACCAAAGAGTAGAAAGAGAAGAAGATCAAAACCTTCACTAATCCATCACCAATGTTGGCAACGGTCACATTAGGATTTACAACGGTCATTTAATGATCTCTAACTATAAATAGAGATGCATTAAATTCTTCTTAACAACCAACTGGGAGAAAACGAAAATCATTCAAGTTTCAATTACTCTTTCGAGTTTTCTTATGTAAAGTATCTTTTGATACATCTGTACTTCAGTGATTATATTATCTACTCTTAGAGAGAGTTTCTTGATTGTAAATCATTTATTGTAAAGTATCTCAAGTCAAGGGGACTTGGAGATTGGGTTATTGATTACAACTTGTAAGGGGGAGTAAGTTCTAGTGAGAGAATTACTCTTGAGTTGTAGAGTGTGTAATCAATTGTTATAGTGAGAAATCTCTGAGAGTCTGGGGATTGGACGTATGTCAAGAGGTTAGACCGAACCAATATAAATCATTTGTGTCTTGCTTCTCTTCTCAATACTCCATTTACCTCTGTTTTACCACACGAAAAATAGAGTAATCTGAGAAAGTTTTATTATAATCCCCAATTCACCCCCTCTTGGTGATTAAGCTCCACTTTCAATAGTTTCTTAACTAGTTTCAATTATAGAATACTACAAAACAAGTCGAAATTGGGAAAGTTACGAAAATCCAATGGGTTATTTGTTCAATTGATCTAAACATATCATTTTGTTTGTTCTTAAATTTGTAACCGTTGTTAGTATAATGTATTACAAATCAAGTCATTTACTATGAATTGAGACTTATACTAAGGGACAAAAGAAATATGAAATTCGGGACCCATAAATAGTAATTTGTATCAATTTTTGCATTGTAATTTTGATAAGAGCCAAATTAGAAATTATTTGGAGGTTAAATTTGAAAATCAAGTCATCCCACACATTGAGATCAATTATACAAGATGGTGAAATTGAACAAGATGTTGACCATATAACTCAAGCTAGGAGGCATTAATGAAGAAAAACTACTAGAGTTATTTGTCATTTGGAAAGTACCTAATAAGATGAAAGAGAAGTTCTATCACATTGCTCTTAGAATAGCAATACCATATGGTAGTGAATGTCGGACTTTAAAGGGACAAGATGAACATAAAGTAGGTGTAGTCGATATAAGGATGTTGAGATGAATGTGTGGTTATACAAGAAAATATATGACTTGTAATGATTTCATATATATGCAAACGAGATGGAGTGGTATAATAGAGTAAAAAGTGGTGGAAAATCCTTTGAGGTGGTTTGGACGTGTTCAAAAAGACCACCTGGATGAGCCCGTGATGAGGGTTACTCAAGTGTTATGGAGCCCTCGGCCTCTGCAGAGGTAGAGGAAGATCGAAGCAAATGCTCAATGAGATTATAGAATGAAATATTTCATGAATAATCTATCCAAAATTTGGTTTTTGTTAGAGTACAATGTCATTGTGTGATTTATATATGTAGGCAACCCTATTTAGTGGGATAACATTTATTTATTGTTCTCACTTGTTATCGGTACAAGCTAGTATGATTTTTATGATAAATTATGTTTCTTACTGTTGCAGTACTCTTATAGATATCAAAATGCCCCATATTTGATATAAAATCTAATGATCGAGTATCCATGAAAAAACGTTTATGGCGGAAGGCCTTTATGGCCAGCTGGGGTCTTGGCCCCAGCTGGCCCCGGCTGATCTTATAAAATACTTTAGTATATGTATGTATTTATTATATGATATTTTATTTGGTCACAAATTTGGCCCCAGCTAATTTTTTATCTTCTCTGTAAGGATAATGTTTGTTTCATTACTCATTGGGCTATGAGAGGAAAGTAAAATTCTTGTTTGAGATACCGAAAATGTTAGTATTATCTTATATATTGTTTTGATTTATAATTATCGGTTATTATTTATTTGTATTTTCAAGGTTATTTGATATTATTTAGTAAATACTCCCTTTGATCCTTATTTAAGAAACCAACTAACAATTTTCACAAGTCAATAAAAACAATTAAAGTCATTAAACTTATCCTAAAATTTAAGTAATTTTCACTATTATCCCTATTAATTATACTAAACTCTAATATTATATTAATTATTACTTTCACTCACTACCTTTTTAATTGTAGGTATAAGCAAATGTTTATAAAAATGACCAAATATACATGTTAGTTGGTGCTTTATAATAAGAACTAAAGAGAGTAGTTCAATATGTTTATTTTTTGGCCCGGGCTAAAAAATTTTTAGTTCTCGCCACCGGCAATGCACTCCCCGCCCAAGTTGAGGATATTCTGTAATTTAGCCTTAATATTTTGTCTCATCTTGGTCAAATTTCTATGTAAACCCTAACTCATTAACAAAGACCCTCAAGCCCTAAAAGTCTCATATAATTTATTTGGATTACATATTTGTGTGACCGGTCTAATTTATTGTGTATGAAATTGGATATTCATGTATATAAAGTATATCAACTCGCACTTAAGGATGAACGAATCTCACGAATTGTGTATGTAATACCCTAAAAACTGACTTAGGGTAAATATCAAAAATTAGGAAATTATACTTATTGAAAATAGGTGAATATGAGGTCTTAAACACCTTGTATTGAATTTATCTTATTATTAGGACAATTTCTCTTGAGATAAGATAATATGCGAGAAGGTCCCTAAAACGTTAGATAATTTGCAAATAGGTCCCTAAAATATTTATGGGTTATAAAATACCCT
Organism: Acacia pycnantha; assembly: GCA_025563575.1. Classification (NCBI taxonomy): domain Eukaryota; kingdom Viridiplantae; phylum Streptophyta; class Magnoliopsida; order Fabales; family Fabaceae; genus Acacia; species Acacia pycnantha. The sequence continues at coordinate 1,889,182 of JAMWYP010000061.1, forward strand.
GAAAATATTATAAAGAGGAAAATAGATATTTATTTGAAATAGGGAAGAATATTGTCCCTAATTTAGACAATTTATTAAATTATTTCCTTGGAAATAAAAGAAAGAAAAATCAAAAGTATTGTAGGGCCATAATTGACCCATGATTTTTAATATTTTACATGGAGCGTAAAATACAAATGTCAGTCCAATAGTTGTGAGATAATAGTTAATCCTAAATAAGAAAATTGTCAACAATTAGTAAGGGATTAATTAAATAATTACTGGCTAATTGATTAAGCACGATTAAGAGAAAATCTAAGGGTAAATATGTAAAACCCTTTAAGTAAATGTTAATGGCTAAAATTAGCATAAAGTATATTTTCTAATTAATTGGAAAAGATTAAGAAAAAATGAATGAGAGTAAGCGTATGAAAATCCTAATCCTAAAAGTTGCTAATCATGTGATTAGGGCACAAATTAAGCTTTCTAATTAAATTAGATAAATTAAATAATGATCAATGGTTAAGATTGAATCTTGGAAATCAAAATCAAAGGTTTAGGATTAGGATTATTCTAGTAATTTTTAAAACTTAAATCCAAGTAATTAGAGATGGACCAATAGGAGAATTTTGGTGAATTAAATATAAGATAATTGAAATATATAATATTTATTAATAAAAGAAAATAAATATATATAAAATATGTATGTTGGCCGAAAATTTGGAGGTCAAGTGGATAAGAATTGGCAAGATATAATATCTAGATATTATGAAATATTATATTAATATAAGTTGTGATATTTTGTGAAAAAGCAAATAGGATAAATGACCACCGATAGAAATTAAATCCTATCTAGAAAACCATGAACTAGGTTTCTAAGGTCAGAGCATATTATGGACGAGTGAATTTTTATCTTGGAGTAGACTGTCTCCGAAGTAATTTCAGAATCCGGCGAACACTTAAGGAATAAGAAAAAAAGGAAATAATACAGATATTAGAAAGGAGAGTCTATGGAAAATAAATCCTAACTCAAAATCCTTGAATAAGTTAGTAAACATCTGGACATATTATGAATCGTGAATTTTGTCCAGTTGACGTTCAGGAGGCGATTTGCCGCCGAGGCCGCGATGCCGAAATCTTCAAATGAGATAGGAGATGCTCTGAATGGAATCAAAAATTTAGTTAACCAAGATATTTCCAAAGAGGAAAAATAGACCTTCGAGGCTATGTTGTCGGTTTTCTAAGATTCTCCAAGATTATGCGATTAGAACACCGATCGGGAACTTTATCAGTAGAAACCATAAAGCAAGACAAAGTGACCTCATGCATGACAACTTTTTATTGACTTTAGGGGAGGGGGAGGTCGGCACACAAGGCTTGTGGAGGAGGATTTGGCTTGAGCAAAAGATAGAACTTGTGGCCAAAATTGAAAGAAAGGAAGTTGGAAGTTACCATTATGCCCTCACAATTTTGCCTATAAATAGGACTCCATCCTCTTTACAAATTCACACCAAAATCCTCTTGTGGATTTCAATTAGAGAGAAGTGAGAGCTAGAGAGAGAAGCTCTGGAGAAAGTTGTAGTGAAGTTCTTCAACGGGTAAGTTCTTCGATTCATAGTTTTAGTTCGGTAGTTCTTGAAGTTCTAGAGTAGATGTTGTTTTGATCTTTAATCTTCCAAGTATGATTAGATATAATGTTTTAGGGGTAATTAAGGTATTAATTTCGAAAATAATGTTGGAGGGAGAGTTATGGCAAAATTTTGGAAGATTAGAGTCAAAGTAATGAAGTCTTTGGCAAAATTCACCGATTAGGGGCCTGGGGTAAAATGGTCATTTACGACTAAAATGTCGTCGTAATGATAGATCCTTAATAAATGCGTTGTTATCTTGATAGGATATCCCTAATTACGTTCGATCAACTATCGCACCGTATTCCGACGTAAATACCGCTTTCAAAGTCAACGAAGGTACGTTCGCCTCTTGTAACACTAACTCTCGATGTTTACTATATGCATGTATGTAGTATGAATATTGTGTGCGTATATGTGGTTGTTGGTACGTTGATATGTATGTCGTTACGCAATACCTTGAAAATCTCACTTATGATAAGTATCATATTGAGTAAATAATACCTATTGGAAATAGGTGAATATATGATCTCAAGACCTTGTGGAGACTTTATCTTATTTTTGGGGTAGTTTCTCATGAAAAATAATAATTTTCAATTAGGTCCCTAAAACGTTTGAAAGTTTGCAAACTTGGTCCCTAAACGCATTTCACAGTTATAAAATACCCCGTGAAAGTTATAAAAAGGCAAGTAAATATTTATTTGAAATAGGGTATAATACTGTCCCTAGTTTAGGTAATTTATTAAATTATTACCTTAAAGAAATAAAGGGGAAAAGTTAAAAAGTATTATAATGACCAAAATGCCCTCGTGAATTTTGATATAGGGCATGAGGCATAAAACACTAATGTCGGTGTAAAAGTTGTAAGGTAATGAGTTATGCTAAATAAGAAAATTAGCAACAAGTAGTATGGAGTTGATTAAGTAATTATTGGCTAATTACTTAAGCATGAACAAAGGAAAATCCATAAATAATTATGTAAAACCCTATAATTAGTAGGTAAGGCTAAAAATTAGCATAAATATATTTGCTAATTGATTGGGTAATATGAAGGAAAATTGGTGAGATTAGGTAATTTTGAGCCTAAATACAAGTAAGGACCAATGGAAGAATTTTGTGAAAAATTATGGAAAAAATAATTATTAAATTATGTAATAATTAATTAAAAATAAAATAAAATATATATATTAATTGTGTGTGTGTGCTGACATGGTGAGAGGGAAAATAAAAATAAAAATAAAAGGAAATGATGAAGGAGTGTTGAATTAATAGAACAAGTTAGTAATAAGACGAAATAGGGAAAATCTGAGAAATAGGCAGATAGTTATAAAATTAGGATTTGAACAAAATAAATTGTAACTCAACATTTGGAGATGAGTTTATGATTTCCTGGACATATTTGGAATCAGTGAATTTTTGTCCAGAGGTTGACGATTCCGGAAGTTGGTTCCATAACCTTAGCATGCTTTTTCGAGAAAATTACCAAACCGTTGGAACCCTGTATGGAATCAAAAATTTATTTATCCCGGACATTTCTAATGAGTGAGAAAATGTCTTCAAAGTTATAATTCCGAATTTCTAAGATTTTCCGAGACTACGCGATTTGCCATGGTTCGAGAAATTCTACCGGCTTAGGCTTCTAGAACAAGCCACGATGTCATGCATGACATCACATTTTGCCACCTAAGGGGGAAGGGCGGTTTGGACACTTGGAGGGCCAAGATGTGCCACCTCATCCGTTTGATCCGACGGTCGGTATTCGTGCAGTAAAGTGTGAATAGTAATAGAATTTGCCTATAAATAGGCCTTCGCTCCTTTTGAAATTTCACACCATTCTCCTCTCTAGTTCAAAATTTTGCAGCAAGGAAGGAAGGAGGGAGTCAGAAATTCGCGGGAAGCTCTGAGTAAGTTCTTCGCTTAGTCTTAAGTTTAAGTAGTTCTTCGGTAGTTAGAGTAGAAATGCTAGTTTAGTCTTTAATCTTCCAAGTATGATTATATATCATATGATGGGGTATTTTAGTCATGAATTTCAAAAATCTTGGTGGGGTCGAAGTTACGCAAAATTTTGGAAGATTAGAGTTAAAATAGCGAAGCTACTGGCGAAGTCTCGCGACTAGTAAGGGTAGGGGCAAAATGGTAATTTTTACCTAAAATGCACATTATGATGTAAATCATTAATTTATATGATTTATATTTGAAAACTATGTTGGAGTAGGAGTTATGTTGAAATTTTGGAATATTAAAGTGAAAGTAGCAGGTCTTGGCAAAATTATAGATTAGGGGTCGGTGGTAAAATGGTCATTTTGACTAAAAATGTCCGTCGTAATGATAGATCCTTAACAAATACGTTGTTATGCGATAGGATATCCCTAATTACGTTCGACCAACCACCGCATCGAAATTCCGTCAACGAAGGTACGTTCGCGTCTTGTAACACTAACTCGATGTTTATTGTATGCATACGTGTATATTGTATGTACTCTGTTTGTACTATTATACGTCAATGCGCAATACTTCTGGCTATCTATTATACTGACTTTCAGTTTACTTATTGTTGTACTATACTCAGTTGTACTATTGGGCAATACTCACGATTGTACTATTATACTGTACTCAGAATGTACTATTATACATCATCAATTTTGTACTATTGTCTGTACTCCATTGTACTATTTTATGTCATCCATTTGTATTGTTATTACCATACATATATGATATGTATACCCTATATATCTGGCCGTAGTAGATGTTGCCAAAATTACACGTGGTTATACATCATACATATGGTGTATATAAACATGAGGTTAACAGTTACAGGGTTCGATGCATGGACCTCGGCCATAATATAGCTTCGAGGGTCGGGTGAATGAGGATCGAGGAGAAGGACAAGCGGCACGCCTAGGAGTCGCGGTGAGAGACTTCTTTACTGTATTACTTTTGAAACCTTTCTTGTCACATTATTTTAAGCGACTGAGACATGCTACCATGGGTATTTTAATATATATATCGGTTACTCAATCGCCTCAGGTGCT